>JAJQJQ010000025.1:0-2400000 GCA_028622995.1 Panagrolaimus kolymaensis | reverse complement strand
ATATGCTTGTAAATGTACGATCTAATTGTAGTAATGCCAAACTCCACGGCCATGCATTACCTATAACTCGAGTAGAAAAACATGATCGAAAAGTTGTAGTTAAATTTGGTGGACAAAAAGAAGCCATTCCCTTTTATGATATTCTTCCAGCTCCACCAAAGGAAAATGGAATGGCACAAATTATTTATAATGCTAAAGCTGGAAGGCTTTATGGTTCAGATGCTCCACCACCAGAAAGCATTCGATCAATTGAAAATGGAAAAGTTATTTTCGATAATGGCGATCAAGCTTCCATTAAACATTGTGTTGCGTGTGTTAGTTAATTATATTTATTTTTGATTTGAATTGAATCGTTTTTTGCAATGTTTATTTTTTGTTTTATCTATTTTTTGGTTTAATCATGGCATAAATTATTTGTTTGTGAAAACATGAAGTATCAATTAAGCACGAAGGTTTTATTGATTAATTTCAATACAAGTTAGTCAAATCATGATATTTTTAATTAAGTGAGTTAAAACAAAAGCAATTTATTTGGACAGAAAAATGAATGTTTACAAATATTTAAAAAATTGCGAACAAATATTAATGATAAAACAACTATAAAAATATTATGCGTTGATTATATTGGAGTAGACAAAATTAGGAAAAAAACAATTGGCAAATTTTCTTAAGATAAATCAATATAAAGTACGGGTAGAAAAAAAGTCATGGATTTCGTAATCGCGCGCGAAAAGCAGCATTGAAAAAGCTTTTTGATAATTTAGTTTGCTTGATTAAAGTATTAAATTGATCAACAACAGTTCGTCGGGTTTCACTGGCAAAAATAATGTTGAATGATGGATTACGATGGGCGGCATTGTTCTGCAAAAAAAAAGAATTTAGTTCTTTTTTTGTAATTCAAAGTCCAAAATGAAAAAGTTTACCATAACAAATTCTTGAAAATGATAAAAAGAAAAGTTTTCCATTACTTGCCCAATTCCAAATTGTTCAATTTTAACTTTATGTTTCAAACATACTAATTCAGAAGAAAGTGTTTTTGTTGTTTTTAAACCAAAGAGACTAAAAGTTCTTTTATATTTTCGTGGTTTATGTTAAAATACAAACTTACGTTAATTTCCGAGTATTTGGCAACATTTTTATAACTTCCATCATCATCACTTCTCTGCCATCTCGATGCAAAATTTGGCCACCATCAAAATGAAATATTTCAACTTTACTTGGTTTTATAAAAAAAGTAAATTCATCCAAAGTAAAATTTTGATTTTTTAAATTAAAAATTCGAGCATCGCATCTCCAAATTCTGGAAATCATTGAAGAAAGTAATTTTGGACTCTTTTCTGATGAAATTGAGATGGAATTAATAATCAATAATCTCCAAATTTTCCTTGGGATAATTGCATTTTGACGATATGAAACTGTTAAAGTTTGAGCTGTGATGGATGTTGTTTTGCCACAACACAAATTAAAGCAAATGGGGGTTTTTTGAAAATTAAACATTTCTTTGCAACTTTCAAAGAGGGCTCTCAAAATTCGAGGATTCGCAGCATTCAAGATTTGGTGAATCAGAGGACGTGGAAATATATAATTTTGATGGGTATATCGAAGAAAAGTATCTCGGTTCCCATAAAACTTTATCACTTTTTTTTGAGGTACAGGAAAATAAGCGTAATGTTGTTTAAAAAGTATTGAACTCAAAGATGCAGCATTTTCATATGCCGGAGTGCAACAAAGTCGAATTTGTTCTTTTTTGAATTCATTAGCCATTTCATGGTCGCTAATAAAGAATTTTGTGTATTTTTTGAAAACTTCGAGATAAACCTATAATCTTTATTTGTTTCTTTGGATGGAAATGGAGATTAACTTACTTTGGGTTCATGTTCGTTTAAAAAAATCAAATAATTTTTCCATAACCATTTGCAATAAGGGTTTTCAGCGATAAGAATTTCAACATTTTGAATGATTGAATTAACATTTACGCAGTCAATAATAGCATTAAATTTTTCTTCCAAAGTATCAGCGGCTTCGATTTCCTCATAATCAATTTGAGCTAATTTAAATTCAATGTACACGCTTTGGGGCAAAACTTGATCTAAAATATAAAAATTTCCAATGTTTTTATAATAAAAACTTTAAAAGAAACTTGCCTCCATAAAGATGATACATTCGATAAACATCCGATAAACGTTGATGAGGAAATTTAAATAAACCTTTAACATTTTTCAAAGGCATGCATGCTTTGCCATCGGGTGTTTTTTTGAAATTAAATAAATAAAGTTTGTATAACATCGATTTATTTCCCACCTGGCCATTATGAATTATTCCATTTTTGTCTGGAGTGAGTTTATAAAAATGCATCATTCTTGAAAAATCCCAATAATAATTTGTGTTTTTCTTATATTTTAACAAGCTAAAAATTGGGGCACCAAAATTATTCAGGTTATAAGTTAAAAAAAGGCAAGAAGCATTGAATTCTCAAAATTTTAAAAAGCTTACTTAATTCGATATTCCCATAGTTCAGAGATAACCAAAAAATTATCCGAAAAACAGTCAAACTTCTTTAATAATTCCTCAACATCATTCGAGCTTCGAAAAGAAGATAAAAGCTCCATAACAGCTTTATAATATCCTGGATCCATTTGACGCCAAACATCTAGAGGAATTTCGGGAACCGATGGTAAAGTATCCACTGTTACGGTTAGATCAACCATAAATAGCTCTGACATGTTAAAATTTGAAAAAACCTAAACTTAAAAAAATTTAAAGGCTTTTGTCAAAATATGAAATGAAAAAAGTAACAATTTGCATCGCGACAAAAAATGATGAAAACTTTTACCCGAAAAAAAGAAAGCAAAATAAAGTGATTTTTTTTTATTTTTAAAACAGAATTTCTTATTTGAAGAAAAAAGTTAAAAAAACAAAAGGGAAAAACGAGAAATTTAAAAATTAAAAATTAAACTTTGAATGGTTGGAGAAAGACAAAAGAG
The DNA here is from genome assembly GCA_028622995.1 of Panagrolaimus kolymaensis. Classification (NCBI taxonomy): domain Eukaryota; kingdom Metazoa; phylum Nematoda; class Chromadorea; order Rhabditida; family Panagrolaimidae; genus Panagrolaimus; species Panagrolaimus kolymaensis. Next base: position 2,397,016 of record JAJQJQ010000025.1, on the reverse strand, counting down.
ATGGCAACTTTTTAAGCGAAGCCGCTATCAAGGCAAATGATGAAGAAAAATAAAAGAAAAGTCAAAGATAGCTTTCCTATCAAAAAAAAGTGAAAAAATGCAAAAAATAGTTTAATTTTTTTTTGGTTTGGCCGGTCATCAACGAGCATGAAAATATAATTTTTTTGAAACAGCAATTTGTTTGAAATGGAAAGAAAAGGAAAAGATCTGTGTTTGTGTCATCCAACCAAAAAACTGCCTTCTTTTTTAGCAAGCTTTAAAAAAAAGAAAAAACTAAAAAAACAGCGTAAAAAAATCAAAGCCGCCACTAAATGCTTAAAGGCTTTCTTCGAATAAAAACAAAACCAAAAATTTTCGTAACTTTTTTGATTAATTCTTTTTAATGGCAACAATGGAAAGACAAAGATGGGAAGACCCTTTTTTCAAGTAACTTTGTTCAAACCTTTCGTTCATTTTTTTCTTTTTTTGACGCTTCTCATAAAGGCAAGCGTTTGCAGTCAAATATTTTTTTGTTGTTGAATGGTTATTCTTTGTTTGCAAAATAGGTCTCACCTCTCATTTGCATTTTGAGTTTGAATGTTAAACGTTTTTAAAAAAACATATAAAAAGAGAAAGAAAGCATAAATTTTTTGAAAGTGCCATAAATAAACAATTTCGATGTCTTTATGATAAAATTCTGAAAAAATTGGAACCATCAAACACAAAAAATATGATATTTGAAAATACTTTAAGAAAATAACAATTAGCAATGGCAGCTTAAAACATGTTGTAAACGCAAGAAATTACATATTAAATCATTAATAATAAAACTCTAAATTTAAAAATTAAGCATAAATATGAAAATAAAAATTTTGATTGTTGTTGTTATAAAGTTAGCAAATATAAAACCATTTGCAGAGCTAGTAGTTGGTTGTTGGGAGCTTGGTGTAGTTACAGAAGTTGTTTTTGTTTTAGTAGGGACAGGGGTGCTTTGGGAAGTATCTGAAGTTGAAGAAATTTTTTCTGTTGTCATGCTTGAAGTGGAAGGAGATGCTATTTTTGAGGTAGAAATGAAATGAGTGGAAGGGATAGATGTTTTGATAGTTGGTGTAGTGGATGTAGTTTGAGATGTTGATGCTGATTTGGTAGGGGTGTTGCTTGGGGGAGTTTCTGATGGAAGCGTTTGCGTTGCTATAATTGAAGATTTTGAGTTAGAAGAAAGAGTTGAAGTCAAAGAAGTTTTCGTTGTCGGTGAAGTGGATGTTGTCATAGTTGTTGATGATACCTGCGTTTCAGGCATTGAAGATGTTGGGCTCGACGATGTCATATTTGTATCATCATTAATGTTAAAAAAATTGTATTCAATAAGAAAATTTTTATCCATTGGATTTATGCCTGAATCAAGAATAAAAAAGTGACCACCTTCTAAAGTAATAGTTTGACCTTCGAGTAATCTAAAAAAACCACTACTTTACATTCTTTTATTTATTGCTCAAAAATTAACATACGTATAATTTCCACTATCCGCCATAATCAAAGCTGTTTGATTTCCGACTTTAGCAGTTAAATTTGCAATAAAGCTTAGATTTCCCAATGAGATATCATATTGAATAGGAAGCATAGATAATATCATACCAGAATAACTTGGTGAAGCAAATATTCCATTTTGATTATTTAATGAAGCCGCTATACTTCTATTAAATGCGGTAATAGCAATACTTAAATATGTTGACGGGGGTAAGATGATGCTTAGACCATAAGTGTAAATTGAAAAATCTTTCCATAAATCTGTTTCATTTCCGCTAAAAATAAAAATGCGGGTATTTAAACATTCTTAGAATTTATTGAGCTTACTTAAGTTTCATTAAAAGTTTTTGATTATACACATTACTAATAGCATAAATATTATTAGATAAAGCATCAATGGATCTAATTGTAATTCCATATGCTTCAAGAGATATAAAGTCAGCATTGGGTAACAAAATTATTTCACAATTTCCACCATTTGTTGCTTCCATTTTAAAAAGTGCATCATTATATTGAAAAACAAAAACGTTACTATCATTCTTGCAATTTTTACTTTGAAAATTTTTCATTCTAAAGTATACAGTACTTTCATATGGAATAGAACCAACTAGATTTAAAATTGTCAAGCAATTAGACATTGATGTAACACTTGGAATAAATGAAGAATTTTTAATATATGGAAAGAATATTTCTAACCTAAAAGTTTATTAGTAATTTACATTTTTTGTTTCACAAAAAAAACATGGACATACGATCCAATAAAGTTGTTGTTTAATCCTTCACCATCATATATGAGAAAATTATCCAATGTTTCTTTATTTGGTCTAGAGAAAAAAAGTTGAGTAATATCATTTTCAGAGCACACAGAAACTGCATTCATGTAGTCAAAATTATTTAAAAAAGTCATTAGAGTTGAGACATGTTCATTCAAATTTATATTTGAAATGTTCAAAGAATCAATAGGTTTAATTTGAATTTCCCAAAAACCTGCATCATTTTCAATTGAAACAGATAAACCAGAATGAAATTCAATTTCGATTTCAGTATTTGTTGAGAAAATTCTTGCTAAATTTAGAGTGTAGAAGGGTTCAACAATGCTTGATGTGCTAAATTTGAATACTTTAAAAGTTTTAAGTTATTTTTTGTACATACTTTTCAAGACAAGTTCCATTATTATTAATAAGAAAATAATCCAAATTTGAGCGTAATTCGCCAATAATATCAATTTGAAAATATTGTGAGGCGCATGCGTCGTTTGAAACAATCTATGAAAAAGTTTATTAGGTTTATTAAGAAAGAAGCTATTGCAACCTTGAAAGTGCATATTTGATTATTGCAATATGAGCTTTGACTAATGGTAAAATTATCTGTGCAAGGAATAACAACCACTTTGGAATCAGGGCACGCGCATTCTAAAAATTATTTAATATAATTGTAAGTTATAAACTTTTAAAATACCAAGAGATTTCAAGGTAACCTCAAATCCAGCTTGTTCAATACTGCCATCAGCTTGAAACCGTAAAAAACCACCATCAGCGTTTTCATTCAAACGTAAAGTATTGTTTCTATTAAGATACCTTTGATCTATGCCTTTCAGCACACTCAAATTATCAACATTTCTTTCAAAATAATACTTAGTGATCGTCAATAACATTTCCGTTCCTTTCGGAATTGTAATGGATTGATTACATCCCTAAAATTAATTTAATTTTAATAACTTAGATTTTACTAAAGTGAACTCAAAAATTTACCACATTAGGAATGTATCCATTTTCATAATCAATATTATAAATTCTTGTAATGTTACCTTCTTCGTTTGTATCATACTGGCAAGAAACATAAACATAATGGTATGGAATTGTAATAACTGAGACCCAAGCATTGAATCCAGTATCTTTGCTTGCATCATTGGTGTCATTCCAGGTCATGGTAAATTTAGCAAAATCATTTCTAACAAAATAAAACACAGTTGGTTCAGAAATATCTGAATCAAATCTAAAAAAATTTGAATAAATTTAAGTATTTTTAATTTACATGTTTTCTAAGGAAAAGTATTTATATTTAAAATAAATTTAAGGATTCCAAAATTTACTTTTTATGTATGTTATTTCCATCAACTAAAGTAAATGTTACATTATCATTGATTTTTAAATTTTGTATTACAAGTTTCATATAAAGTGTCTCGGATATTCCTTTAGACAAATTCCAAATCCACTGACAATTCGTTGAAATTGTTTTTGTTGTTCCAAAATTAGATGATATTGGAATTTCATATCCGACATTTATAAATTCAAAGGTTCCCTCAAAAGGGCAAGAAGTTGTAGTCGGATCTAAAATATTTAATTTGGATTTTTATCGTTTAATGAAAAATTTTACCATATGGAAGTACAATTGATTCAAAAGCAATCCAATCAGTAAAATCTACGTCATCGCTACTCAATGTTTCAAAATTTAAAGTTGAAGTTTCGGTGGAAAACGAATAAAAATCTGTGTAGGAATCAAATTTGCTAAATAAATTTTATATTTTTAAAAGTTAGAAAAATGAGTAAAAATCTTGCTTAAATTGATTGTTCTGATTATCAGTCATATTAATGCCAGTAGTAATTCCATTATAAATTGCAATCCAAATATTATAATTGGGATTTTTCTAAAATTAAAACAACAAAATAAAATAAAAGTAAAATAAAAAATGGAAAAGAATGGGATTTTGATTTTTTTGGAAATAACTTTTATATGGTAAAAAAACGTTTTTGCTTTAAAGATTAATTTATAAAAAAAGAGAAGTGACATACAGTTTGAAATTGAGCTTTGCAACTTGGAGCACTATTTCCATTTAGCATGTTTCGGGGATAATTAGGTGAGCGAAAATGTACGACATCGTTGATATCAAGATTATATGTTTTGGAAGTTGAATTTGTTAAACAAATTGCATTTAAATAATTTAAATCATCACAAAATACATTATTTATCCATGACAGCAAAAATGAAAGAAAAAATACTAGCTTCATTTTAATTCTTCAACAATGATGAATGATACAAAGAAAAAACACCAAATTTCCTATTAAAATTATGACTTTCTCATTCATTAACTTTTTGGTTTTATTTTCCTTTATTCTTGTACTTTTTTATTTCGATAAATCTACTTAAAGAAAAATAAGCTGCTTAATTCAACCAAAAGCGCTATGAAAAAAAAATTGAACAAGAATGTTAATTTTTGGTTTTCTTAAAATAATATTATATTATTTTCCTAAAGACTTATTGAAATATGCGTCTCACAACCACTTTTTTGTATAGTAAAAATTTTCTTTTCAAAAGCATTCTGGAAAGTTTAAACTACACACATTAGATTATTTGACGTATTTTTTAAAAGAAATAATCGCTTTTAAAGTGTAAAAAATCCCTTTGGAAATTCTCACTTAAATGAAGCAAAAGTTTTGGGTGTGCTTTGTGCGCTTTTTTTCGTTTGGAATACCCCTTCAATAATCACCAATGATTTGTTACAGATCATTGCTGCTTTTAAGTGTCTTATTTTACACCTTTGTTCAAATATTTTACTTAATTTTATGTAATATAATATCTTGTATCAGCTTTTTGAATGAATATGAATTTAGAATTATGTTTTTAAAATTTTGTATATTTATGTTTTTGCCAATTGCAACCATTGCTAAAGCTGTCTGTGGAAAAAATGAAACTTTAATTCTCAACACTGATGAATTAACATTTTTTGAATCAATAAATTTTCCTGAAACTATGATACATAATTGTGAAATTAAGTTTATTTTAAATGATTTTTACGCTTTAAAAGTAGGTGTCCGAAAGCTAATTGAAAAATATATATTTGGGTTTTTTAGAATGTTAAATGGATTTTATCAATATCAAATAATAATTTCTATTCAGCCACAATTACTTACAAAGACGAAGATAATGAGTAAGCTGTTGTTTATTTAATATACGATCAAAAGTTTGAACGATTCTGCGTGTAGATAATATTTTTTTACCAAGTTAATTATTTTCAGAACTCAAACAATTTATTATAATAATGAACCAAATCAAAGTGAATTTTTGAAGCCATTATATTTCGAAATAAACAATACTCGCGAATTAACTTTTTCTGCAAACTTTGATTCAACCCAAATTTATAATGCCTTTCAAGGCCATATTTTAATTGATGATTGGGGAGCTGATGACTGCCCTTTGGAATCAATAAGCGGAATAAATCCTCTAAAATTTAATGATGAAACTCAAATATTGTATTTAAATTCGAGAAAAAAATTAAAATGTCTATGGAAGTTTAGCGCTCCAAAAGGATACTTTTTTAAATATGTTCCAAATTATTTTTTGTTTACCAATGAAATTAATGGAAGTTTAGGATTTTGGGAATTTAATAATAATCCAATGGTTAAAATAACGTAAGTTAAGAAACAAAGCGATAATTTACGAAAAAGCAAGGATTTTTAGTTTTTTGGATTATTTTTATGGTGAAACTCAGCCTTTTTACATTTTCAAAACTCAAAAACTTAAAATTGATTTTCTAATTTATAATCAAACTTCAACTCATATTTTTTCATATGCTAACAAAGATTTTTATTTTGATGGATATCTTTCTATTATTAAAGCCTACCCGATCGAACAAAGTAATAATAAATCAAACAAATTTTTTTGTCAAAAAGTTTGTTTTTATCTAAATATTTTTTTTTGCAGTCGAAGCATGCTCTGTCACAAAAATAAACAAGAACACTGTAAGATGGACGAATATTAGAAATAATAATTCAAGAGGAGGAGGATATTCAAATAATGCATATTGTTGGTATAACTTTACTTTACCATGGAATAATCAAATAATAGTAAAGCCAATAAAATATTTTTTGGAGGATGGCGTAGATCTAATTTGGTTTTATGATGATAACGGAAAACATTTATTTGATTATAAAACTATTTCGAATAATATGACTTTACAATCTTCAAGAAATGGATATGATTTAATTTCTTCATGGCTTTTTAAAAGTGATGGAAGTTATCAATCTTATGGATTTGAATTGCATTTTATTGAAAGAGGTCGTCAGTTAAATTTGAAAGGAGGATTTTCAGAGGCTTTAAACTTAAGTTTTTAGAATGCAATTGTGCTCGCTCAAATATCGTGGTTAAATGTGATTTTTACAGTGGATTAACATATTATTTAATGGATGATGAATTTATAACTTATTGTGGAAATATTCATTGTGTGTTTAATGTTAGTTTTTCTCTAACCTTTTTTGGCACTTGTTTTCTTTAACTCGTCACTTACTGAAATTTTCAAAATTTGAATGATTTTATTCATTTTTTTAAAAAGACAAAGAAATTTAAAATTTTTGAAAAATCAGTGACGAGTTAAAGTAAATTAGTTCCGGAGAATTAACTTGGAAAAAAATATTTAATCATTTTTTTAATTTTTTCAAACCCTTTCAGGTTACTATAGAAACTGCCATTTCTTGCCCAACTAGATACATGCTAATAACTTTAAATCCATGGTATACCACTATTCTTGAAGATCAATTTAAAGTTTTATCCAATGGAAATGTATTATTAACTTCAATTCGAAATTTAACAGAATTAAATGATTTTTATACTTTTCAAGCTTTATTTCCTCCAAACTCAATAAATTTGTTTGAATTTCAATCTATTCCAAGTTATAAACCAAAAGTTTTTTCTTTTACTATTACTAGTTCAGACAGTAAGTCCAATTGTTTTTTTTGTAAAGCTTTTTTTATGCTAATTTTTAGCTCCATTTACATATCCACCAATTATTTTAACAAAAGATATGCCATCTTATATTTTGGAAATGGATCCAATGTTAATTTATTCTTTTCGAATTATTCAATTAGATTCATCGGTAATTTAGTGAAAATTTAAAGGAAAATATCAAAAAATATCATTGTTACTTTTTAGCTTGAAAATGATACTTTGGAAGTTTTTTCAAATCGGATTAAAGCTTCCACAGATTTATATAATATTTTAATTTATGATGGAACTAACTTAAGTAATTCAGTTTCAACATCAAACATGTCTGTTAATTTTTCACGCGTTTTTTTATTTCAAAAGTTTAAATTTTTAATTATTTTTAGATTTTTTACAAATGATGAAGTTGCAAGATCTTATGTAGCAAAGGACAATAAAATTATGATATTTAAATCAAGTTTGGAAGTTTTTTATGGTGGAATCAATCAATTTGTGTTATATTTTCGTGCTAAAAAAATCCATACTTTTAATTGTCGATTTAAAGATACAGTTTTCTCTGCAAATGGAGCAATTCAAAGTGGAAATCGTATTAGTATGGTTGCTGAACCAAATGAAAGTTGTGAAATAATAATTTTATATTTGCCTCCTTCTTCACTTGAAAATCCAAATGCAAATGTGTTTAAAAATTTTTTTACAACCGCTAATGAAACAACTTTACAATTTTTTGCTGGAAGTAATAAAAATATTTTATTCGAATTTAAGTGAGTGCTTTCTCAAAAGCTTTCTACTCACCAACTTTACTCTTAAAATTATATTTTCGTTCAAAGGCCCTTAAAAATTAAGAAAAGAAAAAAAGAAAGTTAAATGAAAGTTTTTTTTTCAGCCACACATCTGCCAAACTTTGGAAAAACATTAACATCAATTCCCTGATTTATAGCGTCAAAATTCCACAAAATTTATCTCTCCTAATATCATTATTTTCATTTAATTCGGTTGCTTTTATTCCACTTAACACATTTCCACTAAAATCTTTATGGACAAGTGAATGGTATGGTTCTCACATAATTCAATGGCAAGGCAACACTTATCCATCACAGCCGAGTTATAAATTGGAAAAAAATTTAATTGTTAAATTAAATATGCTTGAATTTAATATGACAAAGGCCATATTTCAAGTTATCAAAAATGATGGAACAATTTTATTAAATATCACAGAGTAAGTTTTAAATGGGCAAATCAGGCTTTTTTGCATTATTTCGAACCAAAGTTGTGTTTGAAAAATTACGGCTCTTTGCATAAAAAAATTTTATTTTCATGACCAATTCATACTTCAAAGTTTCCAATAATATCTAAAAAAATTCTTTCAGTAATGTAAAACCTAACACTGTCTTCTGCTTGAACACATCATTCCAATTCAATGTTTTATTCAATTATTACCATGTCGGGTCATTTAATGCTTTGGTTAAGATGGAAGCGTTTGAATCAACTCTCGTAATGCCAAATTACCGAAATACCAACTGCCAATGATAAATAAAAAAATATTTTATGTTTAACTTTTTTTTCCTTTAATTTGTAACAATTGCATTCGGTTTTATTAAATAAAACTCGGGCTAATAAAGGTTTATTTTATTTTGGACGTTTTTCTGAAAAAAATGGTGTGTTTCAAAACTTATTTGTCAATGGCTTTCTTATTACATCTTGCTTAAATGGATAGTAATCAAAGCCATATTTGAAATACGATAAAACAGAAAATGAAAAGAAAAAAATGGATAAAAACTGTAAAGTTTTTTAATTTCAAATAAATATATCTGTAATTGCTTAACATTAAGCTTTTTGAAATTTTTTTTGCATGCAAGGCTACAAAAAATTGGAGATACAATGACGGAAATAAAAGATAAATAAGAAGCTTAAAACACGATAAAAAGAATGCTTTAGAATTTTCTATGATTCAATAAAGGATCAATTGTGTTTTAAAGGTGTTGCTGAAAATGTGACACAAGTTTTCTATTAATGAAACGAAATATTTAAGTCAAAAAGAAATTTAAGCTTTTCCATTTTTTAAAGAAATAAAACAAAAAAATTTTTTAATCGCTTCATTTCATTGAAAGCTTATGATTTTTTTCTTCAAATATTTGTCATTTAAAAATGTTTCTTTACATTACATTTCTTTTTGCTTTGGTAATTCAAATTTCAATATCTTTCAATATTTCCTTAATAGATTCATCTGTTGAACCAACAATAAATCCAATTTATATCAAAAATATTACTTTGACTGAAGCAAATCCCAATTATATGACAGTTTTAAGTGAAATCCAAGTTAATACTGCTATTAATGTTTGTACGGATGGTTTTTTATATCTTTTTTATCCAATGATAACTGACAATCTAGATAAATATGATGTTTATAATGGAAGTGATAATTTTATAGGAACGTAAGTAATAAAACTCATGTAAAAAAACAAAAAAATAAATTTTCGTTTTTAGACTCGATACTATTCCAACCACCGATGTTTTCATCACATTTGGTCGCACTTCAACTATAGGATGTTTTAGTATATTTAATTCTGGAGACACCTCACAACAAAATGTTATTTTATTGGCTCGAAAAGATGTATATGATTGTCATAAAGTTTATACCTTTCCATTAGATTATTGGGATATGGATCAAGATGTTGGAGATTGGTTAATTCCTGGAATGTGTGAAACAATAATATTAGCTCATCCAATAAAACCAGGACAAAACCTTGAAATTAAATTTGCATCATTCATACCATTTCCAGATACTTCTGTTGTAGTTAAAACCACCATTAATGATCGATTTTTGTTTAACATAAGGTTAGTAAAATCAGCTAAAATTCATTTTTATACGTTTTAAAAAAAATCATGCAAAAAATAACGAAAGCTAAAAATATATAGTAGCACCTCGATTTTAGAGGTGGACCTAAACAAAATGTATTTATTTATAAAAGTGTGTCATAGTTAAAAAAATTTTTATCTTTTTAGTGATAAAAATTTTTGGGGTTGGCTTGATTTTGTAATTTATACTCCAGCTGTATCATTTCTTATTCCAACAAGTAGTGTAATGGTTGGAAGCGCTGGAGATGGATTTACTCCGGTTATATATCTAAAACTTGATAGACAACAAGGTCTTCTCATTTCACCAAGTTATAGTGGAATCAATTCAAAAATGTATCAACAGCCATTGTATATCCTTACAAACGAATATTATCCAAATAATCAAAACGTTTATATTGAATTTAATGTTAAAAATATAACTGGCGATGAAATTGTAAAAATTTATAATGATGCCAATAATAAAAATTTTACGTAAGTAACCAAAAATGATTATTTTATAAAGCATTATTTTGGTATTTCTCATATCTGAAAACTATAAATAAAGCTGGATTTACAGAAATTTTATAAACTAATTTTATTTTAGAGTGACAGCATCGGACAATGGAAAAACTTTCATTTTTTATGGTGCAACTTTCAAAATTTACAATACAGAAAAAAATTACACCACAGATTATTTTTTTATTGAATACACAATTTATTCAAATTTAAATGAAATGCCAACAATTGAAACAGCGCCGCCGACGACAACTGCATTTCTCACGGATGAAGCGCAAACAATATCGCCAACAATCCAAGTAACTGACTCCTCTTATGCTACAAGCAGATTGTCATCGTCATCTTTGTCAACAACAAAATCACCCACAACAACAGCTAGCATTAATTGTGCTTCAAAAACAGCTTTTGCATCTTTGCTTTTTATTATTTTGCTAATTTTCTTTATTTTTTAAATGCAATTGGATTTTTGAAAATTTTTATTTTGTTTAAAAAGAAAATAAGTAATCGCTACTAACAAGAAAATGTTATATAAAATATTGGTTTTTTGCATTAATGAAAACTTTATCTAACGCTTGTATAAAAAATATAATTATTTTTTTTTTAAAAGGCACATTAAAAAACCATGCAAACTTCGATCAACTATTTTTTTGTCAATAAACTTTATCAAACCATGCAAAAATTTTCTACACAAATACAACATACAAAAAAATAAATAATAAAGTAGCTTTGGAGAAGTGTAAAGTAAGTTCCAAACAATTTTTTTAAAGAAATCAAAAAACACTTGAGCTTTTAAAAAAAGGAAGTATTTTTTGTTTGTTTGTTTGATAGTTTGAAGGAAAACATAGAAATTTGAAGAAAAAAAATTTTAAAAAATAGTATAAATATCAAAGAAAATTAAAAAATAATGAGAACAGCAACAAAAAAAGAAGATAAGAGACCAAAAGAAAGAAAAAAACTTTACACGAACTTGGTAACTTTGATTTTTAAAATCCAAAAAGAGAAGAAAAAAAATGCATAAAAACGGAAGTATTTTGGATTGAGGTGGTTCATGCCCAAAATTTAAACATCTTTATTTGTTACGTAAAAGGCGACTGGTTCCATCAGGAAAAACTTTTGTGAATTTTGCTCGGCTACCATTTTTTTCTACCATTAAAACAAAATCAAAATCATTTCCACAATCTGCAGGGATTTGTAGATCTCCAAGAGGTCTGGCATCGATGCGACTGAGTGGATTGCAATTGAAATAGTTGAAACATTCCATATTTCTTGAAATTGGAACTTTATAATAAAATTCAAAACCATGATTTGTGACGCCATAGCCACGGCTATTTCCTAATTGCTTATAAAGCTTTTGGCGATTCTTAGTATTTAATGATTTAATATGCTTGTTGAATTTAATCTCCCAATCCCCTTTAGTGGGATTGAAAAATTTATAAACGTTCATGAATTCATGCTTCTTTTCTTCTGGTAATTCTTTAATTGGCATGAAGATTTCAGCAATCGAACAAAGCTTGACTAAATATTCTTTTTCATCATGTAATTGAAATAGATCCGCACATTCTGAATGAGGAACCATCCATAGTGGACGGGAAGGAAGTGGATCTGGAATGAGTTGAAAATGTAAAAACGTTGGTAAACATTTTTTTAAGCAGCCAGAATATATAATTAATGTCTGGAGTTTTTTAATATCAATGGTGAATGCATAGCTTACCATTATTATTAGGGATTTCTTCTGGTGCCGCCGCCGCTGCAATTCCGAATTGAACTTCTGGCGCTGCTGCTGGAAATTGGAAATGAACATCTAGCGGGGCATTATCCTGCTGAACGTTTGGTCGAGCAGCAGCTTCTTGTTTATTGGATTCAATTGATTCAAGAACATTCGCAAGATTTCTAGAAATAGTTGCAAGGGTTTCTTTAATTTCTGCATTTTCGCTTTTAATTTCTGCTGTTTCTTCTTTAATTCGAAAAGTACAATTCCTTGTCAGAGAAGATATTTGCTCTAAGCGAGCATTACTAGCTTTCTAAATAAAAATTCTTTATTTTATTTTTATAAAAAATATCTTACAATGGTTTCAAAATCTGCATTTTGGCGGGTTTGAAAGCGATGTTTCGCAAGTCGGTAACTCAAGTTGACACAATCTTCAGCGACCTAAAAAAAATTTTTTTATGCTAATAATTCTATTTATGATTTTAATCTTCTTACTTCAATAAGTGATTTTAAAAAGAAATTGTTTCGAAGTAAAGAAGGATCTTTTCCAAACCTATCAATGGTATTATGATGTTCTGTCTTGTTGACAAAGAGATCCACAACACCCATTAATTCTTCATTACGACTGACTAAGCCCTAAAAAAAGCCCAGAATTTTAGAAATTTTAACAAATAAAAAGTATATTTCCAGAACCCACCTTCTTAAATTTTTCAGCATAATCGTCAGCCAACAAAAAAGCTGCATATTCTGCATTTTTCAAAGCCTAAAAGTAAACTTTAGTTTATTTAAATTGTTTGTAAATAAGTATTACATTAAAGTTTTTGAAGTTTTTTGGTTCCCGCTTTAATTCCTCGACGGTTTGAAGATAAGCTCTCGCCAAAGCACTTTTTTCAATTTCATCGAGTTGTAGACCATCAACTCGGTCTCGAGTAAGACCATCAGGATGCTAAAAAAAGAGTATACTTTTTTTCTCATAAATTTATCTTTTTGGTGGGATCTTATTTATGATCGAGAAAATATTTAAGGTTTGTTTGTTATAAAAATAATGCTTATTAAAAGTGAACTCCAATAAAATTGTTAAAGAGATTTTGCAATTTTAAAGATTAAGAATAAAACATACGGTGAACTTATTTCCAGCAGACATGATTGATCAAGCAAAATAAATTTGTAGATAAAGAGAATCTGAAATTTCACGAATTAATTTTTATGGAAGAAAGCTTTATCGCGTTTATATACCAAAAATGTACATACAAAAAGAAGATGTTTTACTTTTTTAAGTATCTAAGCACCAAAAGTCGCTACGAAAAAAAAAGAAGATAAAAAAGGAGAAAAAATAAAAAATGAAAGATTGTGCTTTGAGCTGCTTGCTTTTATATGAACCAAAAAGAATGGCAAACATTTATCCATCCAAGAATAACTAAATGGCTGTAACTTTCCTAATCGATAATAAAATTATGTTTCATTTAGAAAAATAAAACCAAAGAGTAAAGACTTATTGATTTGTAAATACGTGAAAAACTGACTATTTACTGACCCCAACCATAAACAAGGATAAGCAAAAAACAATTATAAATAATAAAAGGAAAATATTGTGCACGGGAAAATAACCCAAGGTAAAACTTATTTTTTGTTGACTTCTTGGCCATCACAACAACGTCCGTCTTTGCATTATAAACATTTTTTTGTCGTCACAATAATGGTATTTTGTTAAGAAAGGCAAAAAAGACGAAACCTTTTTTAGTTGGAGAATTGCTCTTATTTTTATTTTTTTTCTTTGAATATTTTAATTCTTATTTTTTTTGTTTGGTTTAAAAATAATAAAAATTAGAACTGCGAATATTTTTATTGAATTTTTTCAAGAAAATGAAAGTTGGTTTACGAGAGATCACTCACCAAGGCAGTCGAAAGCTCCGTCTGGAAACAAAATTAAATAATATTGCAATGTCTTTAAATCATGACAAATGCAATATTGACATGAAAGAAATCGAATTTTAACTGTTGATTTGGCTTTAAAGTATATTTTTTTAAATGAGCTATTTGTTGCTTGTTGGCGGCATGCATATTTTTAAATTTTTTATTTCAAGTTTTCTTCGATGTGTTCATTAATAATTCTTTCATTTTTTTGTTGAAGTGATGTTTCACTGTTCCAAAAAGTAATTTTTTTGTTGTTGGTAATATTGAATTAAGTTAAACGGCTTACGATGAGTTCCGAATCCTGCTTCTAATTCATCTACATTAAAATGAGTAAGATTAAAAATTACCACCCATCTTCATTCTATTCTACTTTTATTTAATTCAAAACAAAAAAATGAATAAAATATTCAAAAAAATCTTTCAAATTTTGATCTAAAAAATTCGATGCAGACAATACTGCAATTTTTTATTTAAAAAAAAGCGAGCCAAAAAAAGTAAAAAAAGATGAATCCACTTTGAATTTTGCTTAATAAAAATAGGCATAAAATGTCATTTTTTCGAATCACCTGTGAAAAATATTTATGGACGTTGCGCTGAGCACTTTTTTGTTTATTATGCTGGCCGGCCGATTTTCATATGAATGGTTTTTTCTTTCTACTTTTTCAATCCAATGTTTTTTTTGGTTAAAGGAAAAGCCAAAAATTTTATATATTTACATTCAACACTGCCAGTGACACCCTATATTTTTTTATTTGCTTTGAAAAGAAAAAAATATAGTCGCAACTAATAGAAAAATGTTATGTAAAAAATTTTGCTTTTCTGTATTAATGAAAACTTCTCTTTTCATGCTTGTAATAAAAATACACTAACTTTTATTATTGTAAAATGCCCTATGAGCCCAAAATTCGATGAACTATTATTGTCAGTGCAAAAGAAAATGTTTTATTTTGCGAATTAAAATCGATTCTATTTTTTATGGCATTTGCGCACTCACATATTCAATAGTTATTTTTTCGCATTTTGGGCATTTTTTGTTGCGCATTTTGCGCTTTTTTTATTCTGCGCATTTTGGTCATTTTTATTTTCTGCGCATTTTGGGGATTTTTATTTTTGGGCAATTTGGGCATTTTTATTTTCTGCGCATTTTGGGCATCATTCACGGTTCTAACGTTGTTAATTAACAAACCTAGAAAAAAAATTGCTAAGAAAAGACATGAATTTTCGTTGAAAGTTTAATGAACTCATTTTTAACCAACAATGCTAGTAAAATACTCGGTTTCATTATATACACTTTACTTAAACATTATAAACATTTGAAACTTAAATTTTTTATTCTTTATTCTTAAATAATATATAAAAAAATGTTTACAGATAAAGAATAGAAAATATTTTTTAATAACAAAGAAAATAAAGCTAAAAATTACATAAGAATCATAAGAAATTAAAAAAAAGAACATATTATGAGGATAAAATATTAGGAAGAGGGGAAAATAAGGTAAAATGCAAATAAACCATCAAAAAAAAACAAAAAAAATTTTTAAATAAAAACAATTAATAAAAATTCGACGAAAAGAATTAATTTTTAGAATAGCAATTTTAATCTTTCAAATTCTTTGGAAACTTTTCCATCCATTTTCCTTTTGGATGCATCATTTTCAGAACGCCACGAGCAGAAGATTTTTCAAAGATTAAAATATCTTCAAAATCTTTATAAATTTCTGGAACTTCATAATTCTCAATTTTGCCGGGACAAGTTTCAAGCCTAATTCGTAAATTCAAGTCAACGTATGGAATATATTTGCCGGTTGACCTAAGTCGATAATAATATTTATCACCGTTGGAAGTAACAGCGACTGAACGCCTTTCGTTACAGTCGTTGTAATACTTTTGACGTTCAGCCATTTTTCTTTTATCAAGATTTTTAGTATATAAACAATTAAAAGCTAATTCGACTTCGGGTGTTGCGCCCCAATACAATCGTAAAATTCGTTCAGCTTCTTTTCTTTTTAGTTTCGAAAGCTTCGATACAGGCAATATTTTTTCATGGGTTTCGATGAAAAGCATTTGTGTGAGATACGTCGGCCAAAAACGTTCCATTTTACCTTTACTTTTTCTATGAATTGAGATACAGGTTTTCTCTGGAATAATCCAATCGAGATCTAAAAGTTTTATATATCCCGAAAAAATTTAAAGAAATATAAAAAATGTAATTACTTTCAACATTTGAAAGGATATCTGAATTATTTTGATCAGTTGCTGAAGATAAATTTAAGTTTGAGGATGTGGAAGAGGGTGGAACAACAGTCATATCCATGAAGAGTGAAGCCTATAAATTTTTTTTGTAATTTTTTATAGATTTTTTTCGGTTAATCAAAAAAACTTACATTATTATTAATCGAGGTTTGTAGTTCAAATAATTGAGATGAAATATTTTTTACATTTTTGCGAAGCTTTTTAAAATGCCCTTGTTCGACAGCGTTATTATTATTTTGTGTTACAGTGGATGACAAAATTCGAACAAAATCTTCTATTTTTTAATTTAATATTATTTGAAGTTCATCTTCACCACGACTTTGAACAAGAGTTTGTGTTGTTTGGTTCAAAGTTTCAGCTTGTTGCTTTTTCTCCTCTTGCAATTTCTTGTTTTTGTTTTTCAATAATTCAACTTTCTCATTGAGAGAATTAACTCTTTCATTAGCTGTTGAATTTGCATTCTCAAAAGTGGTGTTGGCAGTTTTCAAATCAGCAATTTCTTTATTCAATTCATCAACCTTTTGACGAATATCATTCGAAGCTTTTTTGCTTTTTTCTCTTTCATTTTGCAATTCATGATCCATTTTATTTTTAGCATTTTCAGCAACGGTTGCGCGATTAAAATATTTTTGGATTTCTGTTTTTGATTCTA
Source organism: Panagrolaimus kolymaensis (assembly GCA_028622995.1). Classification (NCBI taxonomy): domain Eukaryota; kingdom Metazoa; phylum Nematoda; class Chromadorea; order Rhabditida; family Panagrolaimidae; genus Panagrolaimus; species Panagrolaimus kolymaensis. The sequence continues at coordinate 2,379,917 of JAJQJQ010000025.1, read as the reverse complement.
ATAATTTTTTATTCAAATTCTTATTGGCTTCATTAATTTCGCGAAATTTTTTGATTTGATCAATCATATCCAATTTGGCTCGTTCAAGTTTGACGTTTGCTTCATCAACGTTTTTTTGAGCATTTTCAAGCTCGAACATTCTTTTATTTGCAGCTTCATAATTATTCACTACAGTTTTATGATTTTCTTGTAAAATTTTGAAATTTGATTGAACTCCAGCTAGCTCTATTTCCAAATCATTGGCGCGATTGATAGCTAATAATTTGTTTTCATCAGTTTCCTTAAACTTCAATTCAATATCGGCTATTTTTTCAGATAATCCTTGGTTTGTCATCGTCAAATTTTCCATTTCATTTTCAAGTTTTTCATTCTTTTCCTTTTCACTTTTATAACTTTTAGCTACTGCGTAGCCATAGTTTGCACAGTTTTTTAGCTCCTAAAATTTTATTTAAAATTATTTGAAACATATCCTCTCTTTTTATTTCTCAAACTATCAAAAATATATTTTTTTAGACTTTCGTTATTTTACTTCTTTTTTTAAATTCCAGCGAAATTTTTATAGAAAGAAAAAAAATCTAACCTTAATAAATTTTGATGGAACGTTTCTTGAATATTCTCCACTTTGAATTTCTTCATTGACCATTTCAAAATGATTTGATCGGAGTTCATTAGCTTTATATTGTAAATATTTAATTGTTGAAAAAAGCTTACTCATTAACTAAATGAATCAACTGCCATGAAACAGTCATAATTAAAAAATGAGCTATCTTTGATGTTGCAAGTCGATCAAATCCATATGTCGTCGATAATGAAAGTATATAAAGAAAGGTGGTGAAACAAGTCTAAAAATAACATCCAAAAATTAATCTGAAAAAATCTTTTTTCTTACTTGAAAAAAGAATTTTCTTTCATTAAAAAGATTATTATTTGCATGAGTTTGTTTAATTTTTTTATTTGCTATTAAAATATAGCAAAAAGCCGTGATATCACAAATTAGAGATCCAATTAAAGTAGTCATTTCAATGGAGACATCCGTCCAAGCGCTAATTTCAAAACACGATAAATCTCGATTACCCCAAACATAAGTTTCAGTATTAAAATAAAAATGGCACAAAGGGAAAAATGACGAACTAATGACAAATAAAATAAAAACCATAATAAACGCAATTAAAATGGTTGCATTTTTGATCGTAAATTTTAGATGATAGTGAACAGGAAAAATAATGGCGTAAAAGCGATTGATGGATTTCAAAAGTTGCAGTAACATCGATAAAAAATTTCAATACAATGCTAAACTTCCTATTGCAATTCCTAATATACTGTTGGATGCTGCAGGATTACTATAAAAATTTAGAGATCGAAAAGTATTACAAAAAATATAAAAACACAAAAGCTTACATTAAAATGATTGGAGCTGCCCAAAATGCAAAACACATTGCACATCCAATTTCTGCAAAACTTTGTGCAGCACAAATGCATCCAAAAGCATTATGCAAAATAGAATTTTTATATGTGATTCTCAAAGATATAACAGATAATATTAAAGTTAAAAAGCCGAGCTAAAAAATCTTTTTTTGTATTTCTTAAAATCAAAAATCTAAAAAATTTGTTAAACTTACAATAAAAATAGTTAAGGAATAATAAAAACTACTAACATCAAACATTTTAATTTTATACACTAATAATGTGTATTTTTATTATTTGTGCAGGTAAGGAAGTTATTAAAGCTTGGTTTTTAATTTTTACTTCATTTAGCATCAGAACAAACTCAAGCGTGTAAGTTGTAGTACTTGTAATTTTTTATTAAGCTCACACGATGAACAAAGAGGAGAGACTACAAAGAACTAATAAACTTGTGTGAAAACTGTTCAGTGGAAATTAATTTTTAAATTTCCTCATTGAAAATAACTTGTGAAAAACACGGATGTAAAGAAAAGTTTGTTGCATCAAAGTTTAAATTTTTTGTTTTTTCTTGTTAGAAAAGCTTTTTTTTTTAAATTAAATCTTTTAGCAAAACTCTTTTTCTAAATTTTGAAAACAAAATGCTTTTTTTGTCTGTAAATTTTTTTGTTATTTCAAGTTTTACAACACAAAATTTTAAATTAATGTTTATTAGTAATTAAAGAAACGCGGTGAACGTCATCTGTGTAAATTAATTTATTATATAAATAAAGATTTACAATTATAAAAATAATTTTCATTAATGCTTCAATAAATTAATTAAATGAAAAAACTCTTAATTTAATCGATTTATTCTTGATGCTATATTTTGTTGAGCTATTTTAGGGTGTCGAATAGAAGTAAATATAAATATGGTAAATTTAAATAAAGCTTCTCGATATCCAGTCATAAAGTACAAAAAAGTTGTAAAATGTGGGATTTATTTTCTAATTTAAAAATAACAAAATTTCTGTTTTTTTAAATCATTAATCCTTGAAATTCGTTTCATGCTTGTATGCACTTATAATTGCCATAAACTCCCACACTGAACGAAGAACTACAAGCAATAAAATTTTCATTGGCATAGTTGTAGTTCGATTAAAATTAACTTTTTTTAACCAAAATAGCATGAGAAAACAAAAATACCCATAAAAAAATTTATTAAACAAAAGTTTATGCTTACTGTTGAATAAAAAAGAAATTTTTATTCTTTTCAAAAAGAAAAACAATTTACAGAAAATTTTTGAAAGCTACAATTTTTATGAACGAAAATTATGTTTTGCGATAAAAACACTTAGAGATACAAAAATCTTAGTTTATATTTTTTAAATACATGACAAACTTGTGTTTAAAATTATGTTATATGTACATAGTTATAAATCATTTTTTATGGTTCAATATTTTAAAATGTTGTTTGTGGACACACTTGATTCTTCTTGACAAATTTTTTAAAGCAACAAAATATGGGTGAAACCATTTTTCGATATTGTGGAAGAAAAATGAAAAACATGCTGCATAAAAATAAAGGAAAAAACTTTTCAGTTGTTGAAAACCAAATATATATTGTTGAAGTCCAATGTTGAGGCCTAAAAAAAAATTGCTTTCTGTGGTAAAATTTTTGAACAGATTAAAAATTACTTACACTTTAAAGTCAAGTATGTTTCCTAAAAATAAAAAAATTAAATATGATAAAAAAAATAAAGGAATAAAGGATGGAGAGATAAAATTATAGCAAGTTTCGCAACTCGAATGTTGAGTTTTTTTCGTAGTTCGCTCAAAAAATGGAATTCTACTTTTTAAACTTTTATCTTTTTTGGTTTCACAAAGAAATATGCTTTAAAAAATTGCTTGAAAATCTCTACTTTTTTTGTACTCCAACTCTATCTCTATCTCTTTAACCTTCTGTTTTTTTAAATCCATACCGCCTGATTTATTGACTCCATAAAGCAATTTTACGAGTGCTACAAGAATGGGATAGACCGAGAAAGCCATAAATGGTTTTATTTCTTTTCGTTCTCGAATCTAAAAAACAGCAATTTAAAATTTCAAGAAGACTTTCAAATTAAAATCTCAATAAAAAACCTTTGTTTGAGGAATTTTCATTAAAGTACGAATCGAAACCGCAGTAATAGTGCAATGAAACAAAATTAAAATTAAAATAAATATTTTTCCAATATTCTTAAAAACGTTTCGATATAATTCAAAACCATTAGGTTGAAGATAGTAAACATATTGGTATATCATAAATATGGCGCCTAAAAAGTTATTAAATTACCTCTTTTTAAAAATGTTAATTTTACTTATAAAAAAATAATAAATATGTAATCGCATGGAACTGAAATGCTTTTTATAAACATTTGGAAATGCGCTGGCTAAATAAATCGATAACCGATGAAGACCTATTTGGGCCAATAAAATATAAATATGACAAATTTTGATAGCTTGCAAATTGTCCAAAATTAAATAATAAAGCTTTATTCCAAAAATTTCGATATTTACTGAAAAATGTTCTTGAACAATTCAAGTTTCTAATTTTATTATGAAAATTTACTTGGTTCAAGATCATTCCATTCATTGGGATCATCAACATAAAAAATTTTTGTTTTATTATTTTTGTCATTCGTTTCCAATGCACACCAAGCAATTTTATACAATAATATTTGCCATACCGCGTAATAAATGTATTCAAGCAAACGAGAAACAGTTCGAAACAAAATAAATGCCAACAAATAATTTGTAAAAATACGAAGTCCATCACTTTTGATCTTAAAAAATATATTTTTAACACAAAACCGATAAATCTCTTTGCATATTTTTAACTTTAAAAACATACCCATCTTTTTCGATTTATTCCTAATAAAAACACAGCCATCAACAATGAAATAAAATCAATATAAATTGTTGCATAATCATCATTAAAAAAAGGTTTCAGAAATTCATGAACATAAAACTGAAAATATAAATTCACATTTTTTTATTTAAATTAAAAAGAAAAAGTCAAACTAAAGGAGTATAATCTGAACTTTCAACATAATTAAGCCATGATGTTGTTGTAGTTGGTGGAAGTTCGGTAACAGCCTCCTGTGATTCGTTAATCCTACGCCAATATGAGCCATTATTATATTTATCCAGCAATTTTTGTGGACAAGAAATTGCCTCATAAAACATTTCAATCTCTTCTTCGGTTTTATTCTTTTCAGCATTATTAACAGAATTCATGGGAATTAAGATTGACATTTTTAAAAATTTGTTTTTTTATAAATTTAAGAAAATTGAAGAGAAAAAAATACCCACAAAAATGACTTTTTTGAATAGCAAAAAACAATAATAATTCTTTAAAAAATGTGTTATGTATTTAAAAGTGCTGTTGTTCAACCCTTTATATTTTCAATATTTCAAAAATTATTTATTGCAAATTAATTTAATTTTATTTTTTATTGGAGTCGGTTAAAAATTTAAGTGTTTATTTATTTTTGTTTTTCATTTTTTTTTTTCAAATATCATAATTTTATTTATGGAGGTTTTGTAGCTAATAATAAAAAGTTAAAAGCAAACATCACCACTGGTGTTTAATCATTACAGTTTATTAGTCTCCAAAGTTTGTACCATGGTTAATTTGTAAATAATTAAAAAAAGTTTTCCTACAAAAAGTCTTAATATCTTATAAAGTATTTCTTGAGGGCATGCATATTCTTTGGCAAAGAGAGTTCATAACATTTCTGGAGAAAAAAAAACTTTTGCGCATTTTGTAAAGTTGGAGAAGAAAAGAGTTATAAAAGTCTTCATAGAAATTATATTAATTATTTATTTTTTTCTTTGAAAATTTAAATGGATTTCCAAAAAGAACACCGTAAACTTAATATCCATGATGTCGCTAATGGTCGAGAACTTTATCCAATTCCCATCATCAACAAAGAAAATGATGAAAAGCCAAAGTAATACCAATGATTTTTTTAATTAAAGAAAATATAAATAATTTTTAATCATTTCAGCTACTTCACCTACGCTGTTGGGAATATCAAATCAGGTGCAACATTAAAACAATTAAATACTCAAAAATATACCCCTGTTGGATGTGATTGCGATGATGGGCTTTGTGGAGTTAATTGTAAATGTGAAAAGAATTCCATTATTTCGTTTAATCCTAAAGTTTGATTTTTTACTTTTTTTTATTGAAAAGATTTTTTAATTCAAACTACTTACTTTTAGACCAGAACAGTCATCGAACCAAATACATATTATTTGCATGAAAATTTTTACGTTGAATGTGGCCTTCATTGCGATTGTAGAGGAAAATGTGGACGAAAAATGGTACCAAGCAATAAAATTTTAAAGAATCTTGAAGTTCATTATTTGGGTCTAAAAGGTTTTGGAATAATTGCTGCACAGCCCATTGCTGCAGGTTGGTTAAATTTTTCCCCAAACAAAAAAAAGTGTAGAGTAAAGTATTAAATTTAAGGTATGCCAATTGGAGAATATGTTGGTGAAGTATTTATTCGTCAAATGGAAGGCTTTGATTATCCCACAAGCCATTATCAACAAGACCTTCTCATTGATGTGAGTTTTTTCTCTTAATTTTTTACTTTTAAAATGGATATTTTAGAATCGAAATTGCCATTTTGTGGTGGATGCTTTTCGAAATGGAAATATTACTCGATTTATAAATCATTCATGTTTTCCTAATATTATGACAATGACTGCATTTACTTCCATTCCAAAATTAAATCGATTTCCACCACTTCCTCGTGTGGTCTTAGTCGCGGTTCGAGATATCCTTCCTGGACAAGAATTATGCTTTAATTATGGAGGAGGATATTTTCTTGATCGTAAAATGCCATGTTATTGTTATATGCCTAATTGTATTTCACCTCCACGTACGTTTTTTTAAAATTTTTTGTTATTGGTTTTTCAGCTAATTGGAATCGTATGATTTTTTAGGTGATTGGCTAGAAAAGGCTCTAAGCCCTGCGAATGTTAAAAATGAAATAAAAGAAAATAAAAGAAAAATGAAAGTTTTAAAGGATGAATTTAAACGAAATAAAGAAAAAATGGTGGATTTGAAGGATCCTACCGGCGATGTACAATATATTATAGTTTTAGATTAATGGAATCAAAATTTTATTTATGTATATTTTTTTGTTATTGGTTGTTTATTTATTATTCGGTACAATGTTTCATTTTTTGGTTTTATCGAGTAGCAATTGATAAACGTATTTATTTGGAACTTTTTTTTCTCAATAAATTAAGCTTCAATACAAACTTGTGATGGTAATTTAGCAGCAAGCAATGGAAAAAATAAAATAAAAGTAAAAAATGAAAGCTTCATTTTTTTTGTTAAATTTTTCTCAATTTCAAGGAGTAAAATTTTGGGCGGGTTTATTTTGCTCAACTTTTTTCTTCCAACAGCAACAAAAAATTCGAAACATAGTTCTACGATAAATTGGAATAAAAAGAAAAAACATGACCATTGTATAAAGAGGAAAAATAAAATCCATCCAATCAAATATAAAGTTTTCAAATTCAGCATAAAATACATTTAATTTTCTGTTAAAAAATAAAATTATTGTTATGCTTGATTTAAATGTGAGGAAAACTTACCTCCCATAGAGCAACATAGAGCCTTAAGTGGGTAATTCAAAGTATGATTTAAAGCTTAAAAGTTTTGGAAACATTATACAAACTTTAGCTAAATTATTTTCAAAAAAAATTACGAAACAAAAAACAAATAAATGGAAAAGTGGTCTACAAATAATCCTTTTATTAATTTTCTCCCTCAAATTCTTTTAATCTTTATATCATACTTTGATTAGCTGAAACTCCAAAAAATAAATCTAAAATGGAAGTAAGCAAAGGATATATCGAAAATGCCATAAATGCTTTTAATTCTTGTCTTTCTGCATTCTAAAAAACAACATAAATATATTTTAATTTTTCACAAAATTAATCTACTCCTGATTGGTTTGATTGAAATTGTAAAATCACTTTTATCGAAAGCACTGTAAGAGTTGCATGAAAAATAAAGAAAAATATAGCTTTTATGTGTCCTATATCACCCATAACGTGCACAGCGTCAATAAATGCTCGACTGCCAAATAAATCTCCAAATGGATAAATTGAAAATATAATTCCTAAAAACCAGACACATTATATAAAAAGTTTGTAAGCGTCTTTTTTACCAAAGAAAATATAATAAATATGTAAACGTTTTGGATTAAAATATTTTTTAAAAATAAATGGATAAACACAAGCGCAATAAATTGAGAATCGATGAAGACATAGTTGTGCCATTAATATATCGGTGTGGGCTAATTTTGCGGCCACTAAATTGGCCGAAAGTAAATTAAAAAGTTTAAAACCAAAAACATTTAAAATTACTGAAAAAGAAACTTTTTTTTTGTAAAAAAAATATTAGAATATTACTTGGACTGTTAAAGGATGAAAAATCTGAATGTTCATCAATAAAAGTAACATTTGGTTTGTCAAAATTATTAGGTCTTTCGCCAACTAAAAATTTTATTATTCTTTTAAAATTTCAAATTTTAAGATCAAAATTTTTTACGAGAAACTTACCTTTGGTGGGTATGATTTGATGTTCCAAAACGCACCATGCAATTCTATTTTTAAAATATTCCCAAATTGCATAATAAAGATTAACCAAAATTCGTGAAAGAATTCGATATAATAAAAATGTTAAAAAATAATTTGTAAAAATACGAAGTCCATGACTTTTGATCTAAAAAACTGCAAAAACTTTTCAATCTTTCTTATCAGATTTAAAAACCAACCCAAATCTTTCGATTAATGGCAAATAAAAATATAACCATAATGGTTGAAATAAAATCTACATAAAGCATTGGGATTTCATTAGAAGTAAACATATGAGAATTAGACCACTAAAATTTTTAAGTTTAAGAAATGATGAAAAAAATTAAAAAAATGTTTTACAAAAGAATATTCAGAAGTATTGATTGGTGGAGGTATCATTTTCGAGCTAGACCTTTCTGAACGCCAAATTGATCCATTATTATATTTATCTAGAAATTCTTGAGGACATGCAACGATTTCATCTACAGGTACAGTATAAATCATTATTGTTGTCGCAAATGAGCTCTATTTGGCCTAAAAAAACATTTTCAAATTTAGTAATAAACTTTTGATATAAATTAATTTTATTATTATTAAAATTTGCGAAAACAATGTCCTTCAAATGAAAAAAATATTATTTATTCTCCTGAGCGGGGTTTCTTAAATTGTCATGAAGACAGTTTTTTCCATTTTTTTCTTCTACTGTTCTTTGTGTTAAAATCTTATATTTTTATTTGTTTGTTATTTTTACTGTAATTTAATAATAAATTTATAATTTTGAAAAAATATTTAATTTTTTATGTAGCTTAGCTTAACAACTATGAATAACATTTTTAATTTAATGTTGTTTGACTCTTTTCTAACATAAATTATATTATTTTTGACATTTTATATAACTTTAAAAAACACTTTTTGTTGTTGTATTTGTCCCAAATATATTTTTATGAATTCATATATGTATTTATTTTTATGTTTTTTTTTGTGAAGGAGTAATTTGTTTTTTAAAAAAATAATTCAATATTTTTGAAAATAGGTAGTAATAAATAACTTTATCCAACAAACAAACAAAAAATATAGCCTAAAAACAATTACAACAATTATGAAATCTTTTTTAGTAAAAATAAGAAACCATTAATCTAGCTAAAATGAAGCCAAGAAATGAAGATCCATTAAAATAAATTCCAGAATTAGATGGCTAAAATTTGTTTAAACGATTGCATGAATCAAATCAACAATTTGGAATGCAAAACTTACATATTCACATGATTTAATATAATTTTCATCCATGTTTATTCCAAATTTTTTCACATCTTTTGTTTGTATTTCCTGAAACTCAATACACTTTCACAAAATTTTATCAAAGTTTTTGCTTTAAGAAATATAAAACTCACGTTTAACATTTTTGTTTTATATCCTGTGATACATCTATCAAGATAACTGCAAGATATAAAAAAAGATGTAGCATCAGAATAAACAGTATTTGAAATATTTTTGTTTATGTTTTCCAAAGCATCAGGTTTTATGTTTGTACAAACTTTTTCAAATTCTTCTGAACAACCTTGGCCAAGAAAAACTTTTTTATTTTCAAGAATGCAACCAAAAAATGCACATGTGTCACATATTTTTGGGTTTAAAAATTTTGTTAAATTTTGGTAATGTGAATAATCTAAAATAAATTATTAATAACTTTTGTGCCAAAATAATGTCAAAAAAAACTTACTTGCATATTGCCCTGTTGAAAGGCAAACATTGCTAGAGTCGCATATTAAACAATAAATAAATATCGGTATGCAAAAAATGCAAAATAACTTAAAAAAGTAGTATTTCATTTTAAAATAAAAATTCAAAAATATAAGAGATTTTAAATGGAAAAAACATATTTTATTAAAGATTAAATTAGATTTAATTATTCTTATATTGTATTTAGAGCTTTCAAAGACCAAGAAGCCATTAACATTTTTGAAAAGTTGTTTATTTATTATTTATGGAACTCAAAAAAAAAATACAAATACCTTTAACTAATTTTTATAACAAAATTTGAAAATTATTGTGTAATTTATAAAATAAAAATAGTGAAGATAATAGGGAAAATAAATAAATTACTGAATAAAAGAAACTGATGTTGTGTTACTTTTCCATACATTAGTGCATTTTTTGAAAACATTTGTTGCAGCTTTTCTATACGTTTTTATGGAGATTATAATAATGATATATGAAAACAAAGGAAAAGTCATGCCTATTCCAAATGATATTAAATTTATCAAAGGTAAATCAAGTTTTTCATAAAATGGAATTCGATTGGTTGGAAAAAAGAAAAGGTACAAAAAAATCGAAGTAGGTACCAAAAAATACTTAACGTAATAAATTGTACTAAAAATGTTTGAAACATTAATTTAAACTTTTTCTTTGAGCTTTCTGAATGAATAATTTGATTATTTTTTGAATAACGAGAATTTTCATAAATCAACCAAAAAATAAGAAAAATTCGATAACCAAGAATGAAAAAAAATATAAAATAAAAGGAAAATAAAATAATATTCGATTCCAAATTTAATTGAAGTAATGATGGTTGAAAATTTATTAATATTTGACTATCAATTACGGTATTATTTAAGATTGTTAAAGCTCTTGTATCATGATTATCAATCATAAATAAAATAATAACTTCAATAAAAAAAATAATAAATGTTATGACCATAATGCAAAAAATTAATTTATACTTTCGATTGACTTTAGAATTAATAACACAAATAATTAAAAAATGTCGATTAATAAAGACAAGAAAAAATGTATCAAGATATATAAAAAATGAAATAAAACCAATAAAAATAATAATGGCACAAGTTATTGAAGACATTGGACTTAAAATTCCAACAGGAAAAAGAATATTTGTATAAAATAATCTTATTGGAATACATAACCACCAACAAAATATGACAATGTAAACCGAAGCGCAATTTAAAAACATTAAAATTCGAAATCTTTGCATTAAATTGTTTGTTGAAATATAAATTACGAAAACATAAATTAACAAAATAAAAGTAAAAATTGTAAAATAGATATTATTAAAAATTTTATAATAATAAATATACTCAAAATTTATTACTTCTGTAAGATTGTGTAGCATTTTCTTTATAATGAAAGTAACTTATTTTATTTTTACTTTTTTGATAACCATTTTCGCCAAGTTTAAAGCAAGCAAACAAAAAACTATATTCCTAGAAATACATAGAATATATTTCACCTGCCTTACAAAGAATATTGAAAATTTTATAGTTCATACAAATTTCTTTAAATTAAATGTTCATATTTCCAGGTGAATAAAATAGATTTGTTAAAATAAAACGTTACAAATTAATTAATTTTTTTAAATAAAAGTTCCAAAAAACTTTCTAAGAAAAAAGCCTGAATAACTGACAATTTTTTTAAATTTTTTTGTTGTGCAAATTAAAAAATTTTTTTTTACTCTTATTAACTGGAAACTTTAAACACGAATAAAAATCAATAATTTGTATGTATTAACTTTCTACATTTAGCCTATTTTTTATTTTATTTTTTTCCAAATGGACATAACAACCTCAAAAGTAACTATTCCATCTGATTTTTTAGTTGATTTTTATTATTATTATTCTTATTTTACTTTAACTGCAACATGGCTGCTAACTCCATTATTAGTTTATGTAATTTTAACGCAATCTAAGGATTTGAAAACTTTTAAATGGTTAATTCTAAATCATTCATTTTGGTGTTTAGCGTTGGAAACATTTTATGCTTCAGTAAAACCATTAATATTTACTCCAGCTATCGCGGGTTTTTCTCTTTGTTTATTAAAAAATGCCACCGTGAAAGTATCAAAAATGCAACCAAAAAATGCACATGTGTCACATATTTTTGGATTTGAATATTTTGTTAAATTTTGGGCACTTCTACCGTTTTCTCCAGACGTTTTTTTTTTGTATTTATTTTTTTGAGTGGAATGTCATTTACCATATTTTCATTTTTTAACCAACTCATAATATACAAATTACCATAATAAAAAACAAAACCTTTTAAAGTTTTTGAAATAAAAATCCAAAAAAGGAAAAGCTTTTGAAAATGGGGGAAAACTGTAGAAGTACCAAATTTTGATATTGGGAATAATCTAAAAAAATAAATTGGTGGAAGAATTTTTTGCAACCAAACTAGTGTAAACAAAAGCGCTTTGCCATCATTCACCACTAATTACGCTGGAAAAATCCAAGCTTTGCAAAAAAAAAATTTTTTGTATAGTTTTTCTGCCAAAATAAAGTTTAAAAAGCTTACGTACTTGCATATTGCCCCGTTGAAAGACAAATGTTACTTGAGTCACAAATTAAACAATAAATAGAATTTGGAATTCATAAAATAAAAAAGAGGAAAGAAAAGTAAGTTTTCATATTTTTATTTAATTTTTATTTGAAATGAACTCAACAACCTCAAAAGTAACTATTCCATCTGATTTTTTAGTTGATTTTTATTATTATTATTCTTATTTTACTTTAACTGCAACATGGCTGCTAACTCCATTATTAGTTTATGTAATTTTGACACAATCAAAGAATTTAAAAACTTTTAAATGGTTAATTCTAAATCATTCATTTTGGTGTTTAGCGTTGGAAACATTTTATGCTTCAGTAAAACCATTAATATTTACTCCAGCTATCGCGGGATACTCTCTTGGTTTATTAAAAAATGCCACCGTGAAAACTACGATGATAGCAACATTTGTGGGAGTTGTATTAATTGCAACTTGCATTTCCAGTTTGGGCGCAACATTGTTTTGTCGTTATATTTTTGTTTTTCCTTCAAAAATCACAAAGCATTTAAGTCTGAAAACTTTTTTATAGTTTTCTTTTACTTTAACTATGTTAACTTGGATCATTATTGGATTTGGAGTAATTCCAAACCTATCTATTGATGAAGCTGAAATGTTCCAAACTGCGCTTGAATTTGAGACAATATTCTTGAAATTTGAAAAAGAATCTTCATTTATTTTTTTATCTCTATATATTGTTCAAACTCCATGTTTAGTTATAGTCATTTTATTTAATTTGGTATTCATATTTAGCTTCGTATTAATAATATTTTTTATATATTCTGTTAAATCTCAAGCAAAGAAAAAAACATTGTCGTCGAACATAACAAATTTAAACCATTCATTAATTATTTCGTCCATCGTTCAAGTTGTATGCACATGTGTCTTTTTAATTTTTCCACCATTTGTTTTGGCAACCTTAATTTATTTTCAAATTCCCAATTCTGCTGGAATCTATTGCTTTTTATCTAACATAATAGTGTCACACGCTTATATAGAATTTATTGCAACACTTTATTTTGTTTCACCATAAAGAAAGTTTTTAAGAAAAAGTTTTAAAATTATTTTTGGTCGCAAATCTGTAACTCCACCAATGTCAATTGTTTTATTTGCGAAATATTGAGAACAATTTATTTATGTATAAACTTTTTATGAGTGGAATAATTTTATTATAAATAAGCAACATTTTTGCAACAAAAACAACAACAAATAAAAACCTACAAAAACAAAAAATAAAAGTAAGAAAAAAAATTATATACATTTTAAAGTGAAAAAAGAGTTATAAGATACCGATCATCTAGGCTATATAGTAAAGAAGTTGTTAAGATACTTAATTTGAGAAAATTTTTTTGGTAGAGGAGATGTGGTAGAAAATTTTTTTTCTACCACCGACTATAAGCTTTCTTGAATAACGTCTTTAAAGATGTTGAAATTATTCATAGCAAGAGCTCGATACCTTTGTAACAATCTGGGCTTGGTGTGTTAAGAATAAAAAAAAAATCGTTGAACTATTTTTATGAAGTCAACACTTGTCAACCATCGACTCACTTAACTCCTTTCTATAAAAGAGGATGGCCCAGCCAGCAACACGTTTTACCCAAAAAACGCAAAAGGAAAGAGAGAGATGGGAGGCGTCAGTAAATTTCAGTACTAACAAATTTTAATTGGAAATTGTCTATCATCAAAAAAAGGTATAAAAATAAACATACAAACTTTAAAAAAGTTTTTATTAGAAATTATTTTTTTGTCAGAAAAAAAAATCATGTTTGCTCCTGAAAATGTCGATCCTTTGAAATGTAGTTTCTCAATTGAAGGTCCGCCGCCACCATTATCTTCAACAAAATCTGTGGAATTTTCCAAAAATTCTAAAAGTCCAAAAATTTTTGATCATCGATTTAGATATTTTATTTTAATTTTGGGTTGCTTATGTTTAACTTCAATTTGTTCAAATATGATTTCATTAAATTTTACTTTTATTTGTATGATTCATAAACCAGCGACATCGGATCAAGTCATCTTTCAATCATCAACGCTTGTTATTTTTGATAATAATACCATTCATACTTCTAATTCTAAACCATTACCAGAATATTATTATAATCAATCGGAAAAATCATCGTTGATTTGGGCCGTCGCCATTTCATCCATTTTTGCAACATTTCCATTTACTGTTGCTTATTCGAAATTTGGTGCTCGTTATGTTCTTCTTTTCGCGGGTTTATTATCGGCTTTTTCAACTTTAATGATTCCACTCGCAGTTGAACAAGGTTTCTATTATTTTATTGTTTTAAGAATTTTTCAAGGTATTTCTTATGCCGCTGTTTTTGCTGCCATTGGAGTTTTATGCTCTCGATGGGCTTCGTTAAAACAAAATGGAATATTTATTTCGGTATTAACATGTTTTTCATACCTCGCTTCTACGGTTACAAATCCTGTCGCAGGAGCTGTAAGTTTTTTTAATATTTATTATTAGGGAACGGTTCTAAGAAAAAAAATAGCCAAAATAAAAATTTCTGTTCTTTATTTTATTTTTTGTACAAAAAGTGTAAAGCAAAAACTAAAGTTTTTGACCTTAATTGCATAATCTTCTTTCCATCTTAGTTCAGCTCATTTGACAAAACATTCTATTTTTTTAAAAGCAAAAAGCAATAATTATAAACTTTTTTACTTTCTTAGTGCTTTAGCCAATTTTTTTTGGGTTTTAGGCCATTACGCCTTATTTTAATTTTTTCTAAAAAAAGAAAAGTCATTAAATTTCATGAAAAAATTTTTATTATTAAAACAGCGTCTCATCAAATAAGTGCAATAAATCTTCCAAAAAAAATCAGCCACAAAACCCCATTTTTTGTCAACCATAAAAACCGATCGTGTGACCCTTGAAAAAATCTTATGAAAAAAGGGACAAGGTATTTTCTGAACAAAAAAAAAACGCTCAAAATTTTACGACTTCCGAATTTTTATTTCATAAATAAAAAAATATTTGTTTTTAAACTTTGTTCTTTCAACTTCGTTTTTTTTCACAACTTTATTTTTAGTTATGCGAATCAAGTTTTGGTTGGCCGTCAGTTTATTATTCACATGGAATTGTTTCACTTTTTTTATTTGCTCTTTGGTTTTGTGTATATTCGGATCATCCATCAACGCATCAAAAAGTGTCTTCAATTGAACTTGAAAAAATACATCGAAATAAAACGGATGCACATATAAATATGGATTCATATGTTCCATATCGACAAATCATAACAAACCCCATAATTCTTGCAGTTTGGTTTTGCGCTTTAGCTGATATAGGTTCAGCAGTATTTTTATCAACTTATATGCCAACTTATATTAATAATGTTTTGCATTATAGTGTAGCACAAACAGGAATATTAGGAGCTTTACCAGCATTTTTTCATATTCCAACTAAATTACTTTCTGGATATTTGAGTGATAAATTAAAGTATGCCTTTTTTCACGGTTCGATATGATGTGGTCGAAACAGGCAAGAGATTTACTTAAAAAATATTTATTTTTGCAGAGGCTATAATGAACGAAGCAAAATGATTGCTTTCAATTGCATTGCTTTATTTATTCCTGGTTGCATGTTTGCCGTAGTTGGTTTTGTTCCAGATGAATATCCTTTAGTCGTTGTAATACTTTTTATTATGATTAATGTATTTTTTGGTGCCAATTGTGGTGGATTTTATAAATGCGGTTCTCTCGTGTCCAGGTATATTAATTTTTTTTTACTTTTTTCGGTAGTTATTTATATGTTCGTCATTTTTTTAGGCAATATAGTGGTTTCGTAATTTCTAACATTCAATTTATTAAATGTTTAACCTTGTTTCTTGCTCCAGCTTTAGTGTTTCTTTTTGTTGATGATGATTCAGATAAAAGTCAATGGAGAACCATCTTTTTATTCTTTTCTGTTTTAATTCTTTTTGTAAGTTAACTTTTTAATTTGAAAAAAGGAGAAGAATTCTTATTAATAATTTTTTAGTCTAATGGTCTTTTCTGCTATATGGCTACAGATGAACCCGCAAGTTTCACCCTTCTTTCGCGTAATAATACATCCACCAAAGAACCCCGAAAATAGATTTACAATAATCCCTGTTTATCCATTCGTCTAAAAGTAAAAAAGTACAAAAAGAACTAATGCGTGATTTTGAAAAAAATTTGAACAAAAACTTTTTTAAAAGTGAAAAAAATAATAATAAAGACTACGGGTATTTTGTAGCAATTTTTAAATTTTATAAAATATATTTTTTTGATTTTATTACTTGCAAACTACAGAATATGGAAAAAATATATAACTCAATTTCACAAATTTTCGAGCAAAATATCAAACCTTGTGCCTTCGGAAATTTCAGCTGTCGATATCCGAAGTTAATTTTTGACATAGGGCTCTGAAATGGGTCAAATATGAAGAAACGAAGAGACCTCGTCGAGATCAGGGATGCGCGACATCGACATTTGTAAAGTCGACATCGACATTTTCGACATTTCGAAATCGACATTTTATAAAATTTTTCGATATCGACATATCGATGTCGAAAAAAGCTTCGACATGTCGACTTTTCGACATGTCGATGTCGATGTCGCGCATCCCTGGTCGAGATCAATCATAAATATGATTTCAACTTTTGCTTTTTATGTCTGTTAAAAATCAGGGCAACCTAATGAAATTGTTTGCAACTTTGTTTATATCGAGAAGTATGCTGATGTAAAAAAAAAAAATTTTTCTTAAAGGGAGAGTCCCACGTGACTCAAATTTTTGCTTACGACATGTTTTACCTCCTAGCCCGAAAGTTCATTGTCAAGTCCGTTTCGAAAGGTTTCGAAAAATTTACAAAATCTTACAAAGTTTTTTTCAAAGTTTTTCGAAATTTTTTTGAGTTTTCGAAACCTTTCGAAACGGACTTGACAATGAACTTTCGGGCTAGGAGGTAAAACATGTCGTAAGCAAAAATTTGAGTCAGGTGGGACTCTCCCTTTAAGAAAAAAGAAAACGTTTTTTCCATTAACGCATAATTATTTTTCTGTCGTCAGGCATGGGCTCGCCCGGTTACCATAAATACTGCATTTAATTCCAATTTTAAGGTGAGACTAATGTTTTAGGATACAAATGGTTTTAATTAATTTTTCCTGGTCATTATACCTGATTTTATATAATCTCTAAATTTTTCATTTTGATCGTGGCGCAAAAAAAATGTTGGCCATTTTCCATTTTATTATTATGTTTTCAAAAAAGTGTTGCTAAACGTTAATGACTGTTGACATTCAATTATAAAAATTTAAACTTTTTTAATTTTTAAAATAAAAAATTTTATAAACTTTATTTTAGTAAAAAAAGAAAAAAGATTAAAGTATTCAAAAAAAATCAATAAATTTGTGAAAAAACTATTGACTTTAAAAAAAAAAAGGAAAAAATTGAAATGTAACACGTTGTGCTTTTTTTTTTAGCTTTCGCCTACATTTTTTGTATTTTGCTTTTTCATTTAACAATTTTTTCTCTTCTTGCTTTAGTGTTTTTTTTGATGCAAAAAATTTCATTTTAAAGAAAATTGGAAAGAGTGTTGTAACTAACCCTAAAGATGATGGCAAAAGGATTTCTTTATACAATAGTTTTAAATAAATTTATTTTTAACAAATATACTAAAAAAATATTTGCACATGTTCCAAGCTTTCAAAAATAAAAATGGCGCCACATTATGGACGTCATAAAAATTCCAGAAGTAGCTTTAACTATACCTTTTTTTAAATTTTTTTTAGATTCTTAATGATCCAACTTCTAATTATTATTATTTTTGCTATCCTCCCAATGTTAACTCTTATAAGCAATTATTTCTTTTTTTATTCAAATTGTTTTGCAAACTTAAGTATACCATTTGCATCGTTACATATTATTGCAGATTTTGTAAAGCCATATAGAATTTATGTAAAAAGCTTAATATTTCGAACGGTTACTCTTCAAAGAATAACACTACAAAATTCTCGATTTACAAAAATTTAATTTTATTTATTTTATGTTTTATTTTCTGTTGAGAATTAATAATTTTTTCTCTGTTTTAATGTTGCTTTTGTAAAAGAAGTTAATAAAAAGTTTGCCTTTCATCATTTTAATGAGCATATAAAAAAAATAATAATAAAACAAAATAATTTGGATAAATTTAAAAAATTTTTTATTGATTAGGTTTCTCAGCATAAATTAAATGCCAATTATGATTATCATCTTCAATATATTCAAGTTTATCTTCCCATCCTTGCAAATGATGATCGTATAGTTCTTTAGAAAATTTGGCGACAAATTTTTCTTTGTTTTGAATGGTATAATTCCGTTCTTCCAATAAAATTTCTTTGAATCTTGTAGTAATGTTTTCAACTTTAACATTTACGAATCCTGCATTTTTAGCGAAGTTTTCTTCTTCTTTCAAAGTGTGAAGATTGTAATGTCGGCGAGAAACGTAATCAATAAATTTGGGTTGGAGTTTGCCTTGGCCTTTGCTATATCGGGTGATGAGGACTTTGCCACCGGGTTTTAAGACTTTCTGGAAAATATTGTTTTCTTTAAACAAATCAAAATGAGAAAAAAATGGAAAATTTTTTGGCGACAGAAAATAAAATAAATCTAATTTTTGCTGATAGACAAAAAAATTCTTTTAAAAAAAACAATTTTGCTCAAATTTAAAATCCTTTCTAAATTTTTTCATTTTTTTGGTAAAAACAAAAAAGCTTACATAAATTTTTGCAAACAATTTATCTTGATCGGGTAAGTGCATGATGACATCTCTCGAATAAACGTAATCAAATTCATGTTCGGGAAATTCAAAATTCACGATATCACCAATTTGAAATCTCACTCGACAATCTTGTTCTCGATGATTTTTTTCAAAAGCTCGAACAATCATATTCGTGCTAATATCCACTCCAAGCACGTGTAAACCAAATTCATTTGCAGCTTGTCTCGCGCCTCCACCAATTCCTACGCCAATATCAAGCATTATGCCTCCAGGTTTAAGAGTGCCAAATTTATTTAAAATTCTTCGATTTTCTTCTATGCCTCCTGGGGAAATAAAATTTTCACCAAATATCCATTCATATGAACGAACGTTGTCTTCGGTGTATTGAGTTTTATCCAAAAAATCTCGAAAAGTAGCAATTTTTTCATCGTAGTTCTCAATTTTCGAGGCTCGAGTAAGCATCCAATACAAATCCAAATGATTATGATTTGAATAAAGTGAAGCTTCAACTTGTTTGGTGGCATAGAAATCAAATGAAATAGCTTCGTTTTCTTTGCCGTCTTTGCCAATATAAACATCCAAAAGTGTGGTTAAATCAGGGATGAGTTGAATGGGATGTCTCGACATATCTTCGGAAATAACAAAAGACCCAGATTTTTTGAGAGATAGTAAAACATTTTTAAGTAAATCTTCAAAATGATGTTTTCGATGGATTAACTGCAACAAAAAGAAAATAAATTTAAAAAAATTTTAAGAACACAAAATTAGAAAAAATTATTAGACGAAATTTATCTGTAAAAACTTACATTCCAATCTTCCAAAACATTACAGAAAATAATGGCGTCATAAATTTGGTTCTTTGTATTTAAACTCAAAGGTCCACCATGGGTAATTTTTACTTTATGGCCAAAAGCTAATTCAAAATCTTTTCTAAAAAAAATTAAACTCCACTTTTTTTGGCATGATAAATAAAGCAAAATACTTACACCAATGAATCATCTTCGGTGGCAAGAAAAACATTTTGTACTTTCACCGCGATTGGATTACTTTGAAAATTGGCAACAATTTCTCGAGCTTTTGCCATATTTTTTCAGAAGTTTTTAGTGAACGAAAAAAAATGATCAGACAATTTGCACTTTTTTAGAGAAAAGTAATGCAACTTTTTATTGAGACTTTGTTACTGATTATCAATCATGGGAAATGAAAGAAATGTGGTTGCTACCACTGGGAACTTTCCTTTTTTGATCAGGCGACGAAACAAAGAATGATGAAGAAGAAGAAAACAAAAATGATCAACGAACATTCACTCAAAAAAAGTGAAATAATTATCCTTTTTTTAAAGAAATTAAAAGAAACGTCATCTAAAAAACTATGTACATATTTTATTACAAATTTTTTGAGATGATGTTTGTGTGATGTGGCAATACATACATTAAATTAGAAAAAAAAATTAAAATTTTATTCAAAACTTTATTAATATGTAAATTAAAATAAAAAAACTGGTTTATAATAATTTTTTGTTTTGAACAAATAAAATAAATGGAGTTAGGCTCTCGTTCAGAGCAAGCATGTGAATGCTAAAAGCAAGAATTATGCGATGGTTTTGTATACCATTTTATCAGTTGTGGGAGTAGAATAAATTTCTCTTCGATAAAAAGCATCCACTTTAATTAACAATTTATTAACACCCGTGGCATGAATAGGTTCCACCAATCGAGTAAATCCATAACGAATTGAATCAACATCCCGATAAAAGATTTCATAATAAAATGGAATATTATTGGAAAATTCAACACTTATGTTGTAAACATAAAAACCTTGAATGATTGATTTTCCAACTGGAAAATTATACATAATAGTGTAAACATTTTCAAATTCATCGACAGTAGTTAAATTTTGTGGTTTTATTTGTGTAATATTTTCCGATCCATATTTGAAGTTATTTAAATTTTCAATAGTCCAGTGAAAATCAATTTTTAAGAAATCAATCTGAAACCTTTTTTCTTGCTTTCTTGTTTACTAAGAATAAAATTATGTAACTTACAGTTGTTTTTGAAGAATACGATATAGCTTTATAATCTTTTGGCAACATCATTTCCGCATAACACTTATTTACAAAACAACCAAACAAAATAAAAAATAAAAAACCAAGTTTCATTGCTAAATAAAAGAAAATTGGCTTTTTTGGAAACTTATTGCAACAAAATGTGAAATATAAATAAAAACCAAATGTCTTTAAATACTTAATATTTTTTGCTTCAGTTTTATCAAGAAACTTTGCTTTGATAAACATTTTTTGTTTATTTTTCTCTCAAATTACATAATGAAACTAAAGATTAAACTGCTAAAAAGCGGCATGGTTTAAAGAGCGTTTATTAGATTGCTTTTCTTTCGTTCAGATTTGTTTATAATATCTGTTACTAAAAAATTTTTTTGAACATTTAATAGCCATTTTATAAACAAAACCGCATCATAATCTTATTGAATAACAACAGAACTTTATTTGGATTTTTTTCTTCGGTTTCCATTGCCTAGTTTAAATTTTCCCTCGAAAGGAGTGAATCTTTTAAAAAAAAAAGGTCAATAAAATACCAAAGAAAAACATCAAAACTTACATGCAAAATATTTCTTCAGTTTTTACTGATTAAATATTAGTATTCTTATAAGAAGTATTCTTTGAAACATTTTTTTAGAAAGGTTAAATACGTATAAGACAACTTGGAATGTATTAAAGTAATTATTAATATCTTTAAAAGAAAATGTTTAAAAAAACTATGGTTACCAACAATTTTTCTTAGTTTTGTAACCTGCAATTTTACACAAATTCTAAAAGATATGCCTTTTTTTAAATTTAAATTTCAAAGCATGTTCGAGCCATGGCAATTGGGAGTTCAAATTTGTTATGGAATTTTATTATTTCCATTATATATTTTTGTTTTAATAAACTTTTTAGTTCCAAAATTAAATAAACCATTTCAATCATATTTTTTTAAAATTGCAACCGTTTTGGGATTTGTGGTAATTAATTCATTCAACTTCACTTTTCATCTCAAAAAATTCTCAATTTTTTAGGATATTACAACTTACATAACAGTTTGGATATTTGTTAAATTACCTGCTTCTTCTCTCACTTATCGCTTCTTTCTAAATGTTGGAAATTCTAATATCTTTATTATTTTAACTTTTTTACGATGGTATACGCCCTTGGTTCGTTGTTATTTGTTGATAATAAGTTCGGCAAATCGATTTACAGCCTTAAATTTTGCTATTCGTCATGTTTCGGTAAATTTAGTTTTACATTTATTTCTGATACAAGTAATCATTTTTTTTATAGTGGTGGAATAAATTTGGAAATTATGCAATTATTTTAAGCTTTGTTTTGCCTTCAATTTTTACTGTAGATAAATTATTTGGAAATTTAAGAGTTTATTTTGGAAAAGAATCAATTGCATTTGATGTTCAAAATGATTGGGGTTTCCCAAAACCTGCATTAATTTTTGCTATTCATGCTTCGATAACTTGTTTTATTATTTTAACTTTAAATTTTTTATCACTTCGAACATTGATGAAACAAACTCGATTAAATGGAAGTTATTGGAGTGTAAAAAATTTTATTGTTGAAAGGTCTCTTTTGGTTATAACATTTTGGGATTTTATTGTGGATTCTCTTTATGTTGCTTTACATGTTAGCATTGTTACTAAAAAAATTGTATAAAATAATTTTAAATTTTAGGTCTGGCAAGTTTATCGAAGCATTATGGGCAATCCAACTCTCGATGACACGTCCTATACTTTAATTATATGGATTTTAGACTTGAATAATCTCTTTCGACCAATATTTTTAATTTTAATGTGTAAAGCATTGAAAAAATCATTTTTGAAATTAATTTACTGTAAAAAAAGAAAAGTGGTTAACAAAGACGCAATGCAAGTGCAACCTATTCCTCCAAAAATTAATTAATTGACTCTTTTCTTCGAGAAGACGCATTGATAATCCTAATATATAATTAAGAAAGTTATAAGCAGAAATAAACGATGAGACAAATTTCATGACATTATATTAATAGAAAATAAAAAAGTCAAATTATGCTTCTTTTTTTTCTGTCTCTCTTTGATATAAACATTTGTAAGCAAAACTTGGTGTAGAAATCTTGTGGCCTTTGAAATGAAAATTAGACACAAAATATCTGGACGATCATACCATTTCACTAACAAGAAGAGTTTGAAGAATTTCCCTTCAAATTTAATGTATTCAACAGGAAAATAATAATTTTTTTAATAACGAACCAAGGCAACATTTCAAAATGAAATTATGCAAATTTACAACTTTTAATTTCATAAAAAGAAATACAATATTTTTGAGAGATAGAGTTTATATAATTTCTTAAAAATATCTTCTAATTCATTTTCTTGCGTATGCATGAAAAAAATAATAAGAGTTGTAAAATAATTAAAGAAAAATTATTCTTTGATAAAGTTTCACCAAAGGTTAAGGTTGACGTCTTTCTAAGGCAAACAAAAAACTCATTGTTCGTTATCAGCCAAAAATCTACAAAGAGCAGCATATAAAATCATTAAATGATAGAGTTCCTTTCGTCAGCTTTCATCACAACGTGCATTTTTTATATTTTTTTCAAACAAAGTTAAAAATTGTTAAAATATTTTATAAATTATGTATTTATTAGTTGGCATTCATTTATCTTCCGGACAAATCTCAAGATATATTTGCTGTAAAAAAAAAGTGGTCAACAAAGGCTTTATTATTTTACAGCCTAGTCTACCGAAAATTGTTTGATATTTGTCTTTAAAAATTATAATAATATTAAATGTAAATTTTAACATGACTAAATTTTTATTTATTTATTGTTTGTTTGAAATTGTTTCACTAAACTTATAGTTATACAGAAATTCCAAGATAACCACTGTTTTTTATTTATGACATAAACGCAAAATAATTGTTTTGAATAGCGCTTTTTTGACACACTCCTATAAATTTTTGTTTGTACAAACAACCAACGACACAAAAATCAAGACAAGCATAAATAAGTTTTTGTTTAATATGCACTGTGACAAGTCATATTCGTTGATTCTAAGCAATCGATAAGGAATGATGAAATGTGTTGCAATGCTAGTTGTTGATTCGCGTCTTTAAGAAAAATCTTTTTGAAGGTGTTTTATTTTGCTTTATAACAAGCATGTGTGAACGCTTTTTTTGACTCCTCTAAAAGCAAGTGTGTTTGCATGAGTTTTTTCCTTTTTTGTTGCTTTTTCTTTTATAAATATTGAAAATTTTCAAAAAGTTTTTGCTAAATTATATCAGAATATAAGCAAATTCTAAACATTTTTCATTTTACTCGATTTCTGTTAAAGTTTCGGTTTTTCTTTAAGTTATTATCTTCTTTTTTTCAGAGACCAATTATTAATAAAAGTTCTTTTAATTTTGGGATATTTTCTTGTTTGGTATAATTTTTCTGTCTACCTTATTTCCAAATATTATTCTATTACATTCGTATTGCCATTGTTAATCTAATTTCGCCATATTTGAATAATATACAGCATTTGCTTCAACCCTGAACCAAAATTAAAGTCTAAATTATTGGTAATCATTTGGGAAATTTTTATTTACTTTATTGGTGGAATCTGGTTTATAAAAGTTGGTAAGTCTTCTTTTTTCTGAAAAAAAAAGAACTATTACTACTAATCGCAATTTTTTTAGACATCCCTGAAAACTTTATTCTGCGATGGACGAGTATTTAAAGCCAGAACTCTTGAAATCATATTTAACGAAACGTTGTGATAATGAAAATTTGGATTTTTTATCGGAATCTGGCAGTTTAAACGATTTTCAAATCAAGTGTAATGATTCCAAAAAATGTTATAAATTTAGCAAAGATCCTGTTTTGAAAGAAGGAGGTATTATCATCAATCGTCATCATCTTTTTGGTTTGTACAATCCTAAAAAACTTTTTGATGTTTTTGTTTGTCTTAAAAAGCTTTGTAAAAAAACTGAATTGTCTTTTTGTATTGTAAAAGACGAGCTTATACTTCTCAACCAAAAATCTCCCGAAAATTACAAAATTACCGATAGTTTTTTCCTTAAAATGTATCAAAAGTTTGATACCATCCAAGATATATTTAAGATTCAGTTGGCCAATGACGGTTGTTTTGCTATTAATCGTTGTTTAAAAGTTTCCTCCTTTGTTATGGAAGAGCTTTTAAGCAAAAATGGACAACAATTACTTGTCGAGTTGGCTTCTTTTTATTTTAATTGTTTTTCAAAACCACCTGTTTGTTGTCGAATGCAAAGTATTGCAGAGGACAGCGTTGTTTATGATTTTGAAATATTTTCTTATTTTTATTTAATGAAATATAAGGAATGTTTTTTAAATATTTCTAAACTTTTGTTTCCGTTTATTGATAATATTAGCAATGCAATGCTCCAAAAAAGCTATCTTGAAATCATTCCAACTTCTATGATTCGAATTCAAAGCCCTCAAAAAACCTATGGACAACTTGAAATATATATCAATATAATGCATATGGATGTTATTTCTTTACCAAATGGTCTTTTTCAATTTGACAGTTTGTCAAACGTCCCAGTACAAGTTCTGGTAGATGACAGATGTGGTAAATTTAATCGTGAAAAAAATTATGCATTTCGTTCAAAAATAGGCAGAGAAAATGCACAAAGACTTTTTGGAAATGTCAATAACGATAACGTAGGAGTTGTCCTCGTCTTAGTTCATAATATTATAGAAAGTTTTGAATATGCAAATAATTTGATTAGTGACGAACTTTATTATCATAATAATATGGCTGATTTTTTCAATTATTGTTATCAAGATTTACAAGAATTTTTCAAAACGATGAAAGAGTTATCTCCTGATGATTTACGTGGTATAAGATTTGAGATTACTAATAATGGATACATTAAATTTAATGATTTATGGAAAATTCGTCCATCAACTATATTAAAAATAAATGATATTAAATGGTTTTTAGATAGGTTACGTCTAGTCATGAACATGAATAATTGTGATTATTTTATTTGGAGCATAAGTGAAGAGCCTCTTTGTACACTCGAAGAATTCCATCCAGTTACAAAAGAAATTTGGAAGCAGTATGAAGCCTCCGAAGATTTTCTTTTAGATATTGTCCCATATCTCAACCCTGTTCTAGCAAATTTATCTCCAGAATTCTTAAAGATGAAAGAATTTAAATGTATCCCAAAAGCAATTTTTAGAATCAAAAAAAATTTTCAACAAAACGTGCTTGACTCTATTTATCAACTAAGAAACAATCATATAAGACTCGATTTTCATCAGTCAAGTAATGTTGTGCAGTTTGATTGTTGGGAATTTGATTGGCTTATTATTATTCATGCTTATGAAAATATAACTGAATTGGTTAAACTTTTTGAGCTAATTGAAGAAATTAATGATGATTTTGATGAATTAATAATTAAAGTTAATATGAAATGTGAATTTATGTTTGTAGCTGGTTATAATTTTTTCAAAACGCCTGAAGTAATATGCGAAGACAAAACAAATGATGAAAAATATTTGAATTCGTTAAATAAATGTTTAGACATTGTTAAAACCTTTGATAAAACTACGGGACTGTTATATGGCGGCAGGTTAAATGTATTTTCGTTGTTTGCAATTGATGTTGAATCTTTCTTAAAAATGACAACAATAAATCAAGAGAATTTTTTCGCAGTTATAGAAAACTACAAGAAAATTGTTTCCTACTGGTATTCACATTCAGATAACTGGCGAAGTTTACAAAATGAAGACAGTGATTTTATCCAAACTTATAAAGAGATTTTAAAAAACTTGAACGTGGCTTTTATTGCAAATTTACCCATGGAGATTTTAATATCTAATAATTTGGAACTCTTACCTATTAATCTATTTCCTCCATTTTTAATTGTTGGTAAAAAACAAAAGGAAAAATTTGAAGCTTCTCGAAAATCATGGAAACTTTATGTCGCAGAAATGCTGTTAGCAATTGTTGAAAGTATAAATAAAGAAAACAATGCTAAAAAAGGACAAAAGCAATATTCGCAATTATATGATTCAATATGTAAATTAAACAATTTAGGAAATATTGACTTGAAATGCATTGAATACATCCTCAAAATGGTTACAATTAGACGATACTAAGAAAATTGTTGAACTAAACTATGATATACAATCAATGATAGAAAAGTGGAATTTAAAAACGTTGGAAATAAAGCCAGTTGGAATACTTACGACACAATCAACAGATAAAGAACAAAACTTATTATTTACAAAAAATGAGGAAATGCTTTATCAAAACGGGACAAAAAAAGTTATAGAAATTTTTATGGAAAATATTGATTCAAATTGTAATTTTATGCTAAATTCTAATGGAGATATAAGAATTGGTGATTTTATTTGGATCTCTGCTAGCGAGCTAAGTTGCTTAATGGAAAAAAAAGCAAAAAATATACAAGAGATAAAAAATAATGAAATCAAGAAACGCAACTATAAATTTCCAAATCAAGAAAAAGAAGAAAATATAGCTTTAGATTTGCACGATATTGCCCAAAAATTTGACAAAGCAATGACTCAACAAAACGATACAAACCCCTTGATGAAAAGTGTCCATGATCTTACAGAAAAAGCCGGCGCTATTAGACTAGCAAAAAAAATGAATCCAATGTTATCAAAAATTGATTATACATTTTTAGAAAGTGAAAGACTAGCCATTATTCCTGCTGATATCCATGAGGACCTAAAAAATAATCCACAATCATTAGATATTTATTGGAAGGTCTTTGAAGAGCTTGAAAAAGAGGACATTTCATGGTTTATGAAATTTAATGGGCATTTTGTTATTCATACATGTGTAACGCTAACTTCGAAACATTTACTAAAAATTGAAAATTTCGGTGCTTTGAAAGAACTGGTTTATCTTTTACGAAATCCGCTCAACTATTTTTTAATTTGTGAAGAAGAAATTCTTTTAGGTCTCAACAGAGAGGAGCGAATACATGGTACTAAACGACCAGATCCTTTAAAAACGGTTGAAGCTAAAACAAAAGCTGTTGTGGGAAGCAGTGTAGAGCCCAATGCTACAATACTTATAAAAAATATTTGGGTGCGTCCAGAAGATTTTTTGACTGAAAGTGAGAAGAGGTCGGATTACTTTGCTGAATTAAACGAGAAATTGCAATTAATCTTTGGAAAATTGCATGAATTTTGTTTTCAACATAATTATCTTGATAAAGAAGCTGTCGTAACATCAAAATTCCAAACAGAAGAAGAAAAACTTAACGAATATGCTGCTTATTTATTTGATTATCGAGATAAATATTATCATAAAATCACTTTAGATTATGATAATATAAAAAAACTATGGCTAATAAATGATGTTCTACATATAAGGCCGGACTCCTTTTGGCATTTACAAAGCATAAACGGAGTGATGGATATATTTCAAAGACATCCTTGTAAATTGAATGCAACCTTGGCAGAAAAAGAAGAGATTGCCAACAATATTTTTGCTGATTTAAACGCATTGGAAAAGAAAGAACGATTGGAGTTAGAACCAAAGAAAAAAATTTGCCTTAAAAAAATTGGTAAAATTTTCTTCGAAAAGTATGAAATTATAAAAAGGTTTTTGACGATTGAGGTGAACCAGAATGAAAACAACTTATATGGCATAAAAAGTATTAAAATTAAAAAAATACAAATTTTTAAGCATGGCAAAATTGAAGTTTCTTTACTCAATGAGAAAAACCATTTAACATTCAAATCAAATTTCTTTGTCCTTGGTCTAAGACTCGCAAGAGACTTTAGTGAAAGCATTAAATGTGAATCAATTAATAATTTTACTTCCATTCTTGAAATTATCAGAGCATATTGCCAGAAAGAAGTCGATAAAAATGGAAAAATAAAAAAAAGAGTCAAAAAATATAGTGTTCAGATGTTGCTATATGATGACAATGCATATTATGTGATGCTTAATTTTATCCATGTCCAAGCCATAACAATTAAAAAGCAAGAAGAATGTGCATCAAATACTTATAAATTTGGGTCAATCCTCAGAGGTCTGCATCATTGGTTGAAGCATGGCTATGATTACGATAATATACATGAATATTACAGAGAAATGAACAAATTTTTTAGTCAAAACATTGATAGCTGTACAATTGAGTACAGATCACAATATGGTTTTATCATCTCAAGAAATTACAAAAATGAAAAGTATTTTGGAGTCTTATTGGTTCCAAAACCAAAAGAAATAAGCGTGGCCACCTTTTATAAAGATAATAAAAAGGCGAAAACTGAATATTTAATACTTTCCGACAATGAGTTAAGTTATACAGATAACATCATGAAATATTTAGTACGAAATGACAATGCATTTAAAATATTTCCAAATAGAATGAACAGTATAAATAATGCTTGCGCGGAGAATGTTAGAAAAATATTTATTATGTTGATTCGAAAGATTAATGCCAATGATGAGAAAAACTGTCAGTCCATTGTAATGCAATTACAGAAAAGATTTATAAATTCAGAAGTTGCTTTATGTTTTAATCCTGGTTATTTTAACAAAGAAAACAAATTGGAAGCATATAGTGAACCGTTATTGTGTTTATTTACATTTTGTGAAAAAGTTCAATTTAATAATAGTCGTATAATGCCAGCATCAGTGAGTTTTAATGAAAATAACTTAACTAACTATATTTTTGTCACCTCAAATCAAAATGTTCAAAGCTGGAAAAATTCATTAACCCATAAAACTATGTCACCAACTTTTGATGCATTCAATAATGCTCTAAATGAAATTGACATCAAGACAAATGAAGTTCTATCTATACTTGTCGATTTTGACGCAACGTATAAAAGTGAAAAAAATAAAACATGTTTTATTGAAAATTTTAGACAATTTCTAACAAATGTTCTGGTTCCATTTGAAAATGCTCAAATCTTAGTTTGTTTAAAAGATGAGGACATTGATAGATCATTTTTGACAAATGATGATGATTTTGAAAGAGTCCATTTTATTAACATCAAAACAAATGTGACGCTACCAGATTGGAATCAAGAAAACTGCGTCATGTTTTTTGAAAAAAAAAGCTTAATATTGTAAAAATTATTTTATTTTAAAATAAAGCTATATTTTACATTTAAATCTATTTTATAACTTGACTTTAGACACTTGGAAGGTATCAAATTTTAATGCATTTTGAGACAAGTCTTTTTTTCTTTTTAAATTTAAGCTACAGTAAAAAAATTTTATACTTTATTTTGTTTTAATTATTGGGAAGTATAACATTAATAAGTAATACTTTTTTGTTTTGTTTTTATAAATATCGCAACTTTCTATTTGGTTATTATTATTATTAACTTTAAATTTAATTGTCAATAAAAAAATTTTTAAGAGAGACTCTACCAGATTTTTTAAAACAGGCGGTCCATTTTTTTTAAAAGTGACTATTGTATTGCTATATAACGGTTATTTAGGACATATAAGTATGCTTCAAATCCCTCTTAGCGGGTTACCTCTATCCAAAAAGCCATATGATATTTATGTAATTTGTGAAGATTGTCTAAGTATTGAATCCGTTAGTATCCTTCCATGTGGATCAGATAATCCAACTTTGATACCTCAAACACCTAAGAAAGCTGGAAGTGTAAATTGGTGGAGTGTTTCAAACGTGATCTTGCCAAATTCTGATGATAATCTTATTTGTGTCATGTTTACTGGAAATGTAAAAGGAAATTCAACTTTTAAAAGATTTGCACAACAAAAACTTTCAATTAGCGCGTTAAGTTTCAACGCACAAATGTCACCATCTTCTGGTCAAGTTTATTCTAATAGTAACATCAATGTAACATTTTCTGTAACAAATTTGGGAAATGAAAATGATTCATTTACAATTATGGCTACAAGTTCAGCTGGTTTTGCTGTAACTTATATTCCTAATTCACTTTCGGTAGCTTCAAATCAAACAGTTAGTAATTTTGTGATGATCAATGCAAATAGCAGTATTGGAACTATCAGCAATATTGAGGTATGCTTCTATAAGCTATAAATTACAAAAGAAAATAATATAAAAAACAAAGTTTTAGCTTACAGTCACTTCCAACAATAATCCATCACAATATGATACAACAGACTTTACAGTTTTTATTATTGATCCCAATCCAGATGTTACAGCTCCAAATTGCACAGTTACTTATAATACAGCTTCATCTTGTCCTAAAGATTCAAATCTTTGTAACACCGCTGAATACATTGCAAATTTAGCCTTTTACGATATTGGAACAGGTGTTTCTAGGATTAGTTATTCGGATGGTGATTGGAATGTAACAGAAACAAGTAAAACTAAAATTTACAAATAAATATAATTTTTTTAACCAAATACAAATTTTAGATCTCTTCAATACATCCTCCGCAGCAAATCACATTTTTTATGCAAATGGCGTGATTTCTTGTTGCAATAACACGGAATTTGATGTAATTGATGGGGCTTCGCTAGTTGGTGAATGCGAAGTTAATGTCACTTATCCTCCACCTTCTACAACTCCCTCACCTAATAATGGAAGTTATGGACCATGTTATGGTATAGTTTTTGCTGGAGAAATGTCAAAATATATTACTGAAACTCAAAAGCGAGATTTTTATAATTTAATTCTTCAAATTGTTAAAAATATTGGTGGTAGTGATCTTCAATATGGAATTACAACTTTTGGTGATAAAGTTTTGCATGAATTAGAATTTCAAAATAAAATTAATTTTATTACAACTATTAGCAAATTAATAGCTGATCTGCCCAAACCTGATAGCTCCACAACTTTTGTACAAATGTAATTTTCCTGAGACAAAATCTAAAATTGACATAAAAAAAATTTCCAATTTTTCAGGGTCCTCGACGATATTCTTGATTCCATTCATACTCGCTCAGGTCAAAGAATAACAACCTTGTTTATGGGAGAAAATGAGTAAGCTTTTATTAATTTTTTAAATTTTTTGCGCAAATTTTTATTTTCATTTTTTAGAGGCATTCGCGATCCAAATGCTGGTCATACAGCTTCCATAGCTATCGCTGCAACGGGGTCCAATGTTTTTGTTCTTGATTATAGCAAAGGAATTATTCCAACTAGTCTTTGGCCATATTTAACTAATAACAAAATGGATAGAATTATCAATGGCACAGGAAAAACCGTTAACCAACTTTATAATGCTTTGAGTGATAAATTAATTTATCAGCTTAATAATGGGCTTTGCTAATTTCATTGTGCTTTAATTTTTCTTTTGAAATATTTTTGTTTTTATATAATTTCTATTTGCATGATTAGAATTTATCAATTTTTGAATATAGCTATTTTTATTGATTTTTAAGGAAAATGAAACTTATTTAAGTAAAAGAGCATAAAAGATGTGTCACTTTTTCATTTTTGTGAACAAATAAAAAGCAGCTTAGACAGGCGCGCATTTTTATAGAAATTTGCTTTCTTATCTTTCTTTTTTTATAGCAGCCGAGTTTCAACAAATAGAGCGCAGAACGAATGCATTAAAAGCGCCAATATTTTCTATTTGCGTCAATTTTTTAAAATTATGGTTTTAAATTTGTTATATTCTTTGAAACAAATAAAATAAATTTATTCTGGCTTTTTAATTTTTGCAAATACAAAAAAAAATGATTTTTCATCTTGGTATCTCTCCAAGTGAAGGCGAAGTTGCTGCTTACAATGTCAACGATAAAGAAAGATTTCATTTTAAGATTGCAAAATGTAAGTTGCTGATCGTTAATACTCTTTTTATGTTAACTTTATAGTAGAAAATTTCCTAAAAATTGACGAAACCTTTGAAGAAGTCAAAGCTAAACTTAACGGAAGACTTGGGTATGCTTGCATTATTTTGAAGGAATATAAAAGCAATGATGTACGCAAAAAAATAATAGAAAGTGGAAAACAACGCGGATTTGTGGGAATTCAAATTATTGATTTATATTCAATTCCATATTTGAACTATATCCCACAAACAAATTATAAGCCAATATCAGGTGATGTTATATGGGTGGTGGGAATTAAATTTTTTACAATATATGAAAAAGTAAAAAAGAGAGCTCGAGTAATAAAAGAGTTACCACGTCCTGCCACCGAAAATTTTTTTATGGAGACTATAAAGAATCTCGGTTTTGACAGAAATCCAAAACTTATTTTCTTTTATGAAAATTTTTTTGTACCACAATTAAGCTCAAATATGGTTAAAAATGCATTTCCAAAAAGTATTGTGATTATTACGAGTTATCTAAGAAATGGTTCAGAAGTTGCTTTACTAAAAGCACGAATAATGTCAAATGATCCAGAAGTTATGGAATATGATGTAGATACACATATTGATTACCAATTGAGTATTAAATTACAGGAAAAACAAATTATGTCATTTGAAAAGGCTTCAATTTTACCGTTAAAATTAGAAGCAGAAATTATTGATAAAAATAAACAAGAAATATTATTAATTTCGACGGGACGTTTTTCGACAACGTCTGTTTGTGAAAAACTCAATCTTCCAAACTATGAACGGATAAAAATTGATCTGAATATAGATGAAAATGGAGTGTATACTATTAATTTTAGTCCATCATCAAATAAAGATAGTAATATTGCTAGAAGCGACAATATTACCCAAGATAAACTTTTGCACACTTATAAAATCCCAAAAAAGATGAAAGCCAACGATAAAATAAATGCAGTTGGAATTGATCTTGGAACTTCGCGATGTTTTGCAGCTGTAAATCGTAGAAATGGAATTGAAACGGTGGCTTTGGATAACACGGGGGAAAGACAACTTCCATCCTACGTATCCTTTAACAACACAAATGCCGAATGCGGTCAAATTGTTGTCAACAGATTACAACAAAATGCAAAATCTACTGTTTTTGATTCAAAACGAATCATTGGACGAAGTTTTGATGAAGTTAAAATGGATGAAACTTGGCCATTTAAAGTTATAAATAATCGAAATAAACCTAAAATAGAAATCAATTGTTTAAATGGTTTTGTGTATAAACATCCCGAAGAAATCGCAGCAATATTTCTAAAACATATTAAACAGAAAGCAGAAGAATTTCAAGGGGAGAAAAGTTGTTTGAAGTTGTAATTACAGTGCCAGCCGCATTTACAGCTCAACAAAAAAGTGCCACTCAAGAAGCAGGAGAACTTGGTGGATGGAAAAAAGTGAATTTGCTTCCTGAGCCTGTTGCCGCTGCATTTGCTTATTTTGTGGACCGACCAATCCCAAACAAATTTAATATGCTTCTCTTTGATTTTGGTGGTGGCACTCTCGATGTTTGTATTATGAATGCTGAAAATGAAACTTTGAATATAATTAGCACTGCCGGAGATGGTAATCTTGGTGGAAGAGACTTTGATAATCTTATATTTAATAATTTTTCATCAATTTTAAAAAGGCAATATAGCGTTGATATTCAAGCGAAAGATAAATTAAAATATTCTTTAATGCAAAAATGCATGGAAATTAAACATACTTTATCCGTCAGAAAAGAAGATTTGTAAGTACATAAAAATTAATTCAAAATTAAATTTATTAATCCCAATTTCAGATTGGATGTAAATGATTTTAATACCAATATAGAAGGAACTTTAATTTTAACTTCTCTTGAATTTGAATCAATGGCATCGCTGCTTTTGAACAAAGTCAGAAAAGTTATAGTGGCCGCTCTTTCAACAGCTAATTTCACTTCGAAAGATATCCACAAAGTTTTGCTGGTTGGAGGAAGTTCACGAATGCCTATGATTCAAATGTTGTTACGCAAAATGTTCATTAAATCCGAACATTGTTGTGAAGAAAATCCAGATGAAGTTGTGGCTATTGGAGCTGCTTATTACGCTTACTACTTAAAATCGAAGGACTAACTAATTATAATCTATTGCGGCCATGTTTTATAACCATATTTTATTTAACCAAAACAGCTTCATCTTTTTTTGCAAATTCTTCAAAGTTTTAATAACATTTATTAACTTTTATAAAGCTTTAAAATAAATGTAAAATAATGTGTCATTACTGATATTTATTTTCATATGTGAATAAAAACTTTCTTAATCTCTCTCTTTTCTGACCATATATTATTCAATTTTTTTAATATCTTTGGGCAATACTTTTTTCCGTTTTTTTTTCTCTTCATTTTTGTTGAAATTTAAAAATTTTACACCTGTTTTCAATGTT
This sequence comes from Panagrolaimus kolymaensis, assembly GCA_028622995.1. NCBI lineage: Eukaryota > Metazoa > Nematoda > Chromadorea > Rhabditida > Panagrolaimidae > Panagrolaimus > Panagrolaimus kolymaensis. The sequence continues at coordinate 2,344,604 of JAJQJQ010000025.1, read as the reverse complement.
ATTTTTTCTTTTCTTCGTTAAATCAAAATAATCACTTAATGCACGAATTTATTTTTTGTTATCAATTCACAAACAAGCGGCTATAATTCCCCATACTTTTTGCATAATTTTATTTGCAACTTTAATGTTTTAATGATGATAGAATAATTTTTTGCATAAAATGATTTAACAATCTAATTGTGATATTTGTCTTGCGATCTCGAATCCACTAAATTCCAAAATCTTTTGCGAATTTATCCCAAAATGGTAAAATGTAAATTTTTCCATACTGATCACTCTCTGATCCGCTCAAAAAAGTGATTCAAATTTGTGAGCCTTCAATTTTATCTCCTGTATTTTTTTAAAAACTTATGAAAATCAGTGGAAGTAAACATGCAAACAATGATGCACATTTTTGTCGATTCTTTTTCCGGAACATTTTTCTTTTTTAATAAAAAAAATGATATTGATTAGGTGGTGGAAGGGATAAAAAAAACTATGCAACAAAGAAATATAATTTTGTTTAATTATAATTTTTTAAACTTGTTTATTTTTTTTTAAATTTGTAAATTGCTATGCTTTTTATTACCATTAAATAATGGTCGTTCATGTTGGAATCGATGTATGTTCAAATAATGTTGCAATATATAATTCAGAAACTCGTAATTTAACTAAGCGTTCAATTAATAAAGGTTTGACGTAATTTTATTCCCAAAACCGAGGCAACAACCTCATATTTTAGTTATTTATGATAACTTTGGAAAAGTGGATGCAATGTTTGAAAATCTTCGAATGCATTTATCTGATGCTCCTGGATGTGCATGCATTGTTATGCAAAGCAGCAATTATGGGAATGAAATTCGAAAAAGATTTCTTGAAGCAGGAAAAATGTGTGGTTTTCAAAAAGTTGAAATTATCGATTGGAATACAGCTTTATATTTGCAAACAATTTTACAATTAAAAGAAAAACCTAAAAATGGTGACATTATATGGATATTCAATGGAAAATATTTTGTATGGGAAATAATTGATGGTTTGGCCAAAATGATTAGTGAACAATTGGGCAATCATAAAACCAAAAGAGGACTTTGGCAAATAAGAAAAAATGCAAAACAGATGAAAGACCCTGACGCAATATTTATTCCAAATAGAAGAGAGTGCGAAGACTTAATTAAAAAGCTATTTCACAAATGCAATGTTTTTGGAATGGTTTTAAATTCTAATACAGCTGAGGGCGCGGTTGTAAAAGCTCGAATTATGGGAAATGATGCAGAGATCATGGAATTTAATGCTGCTACTATGCTTCCATGGGAAATTTTCATGAAGCTCGAGAATGACAAACAAATTTTATTTATAAACAAAAATGAGACATTACCAATACAAAAATTATTAGATATTTCGTCGGATGAATATAATAATAATTTACATGTAAGCTGAGTTATAAAGGATTTATAGAAAAACATATATTATATTTCAGATATTTTTCCGTGACAAAAATGTTGAGCATTGTGCAACAGAAAATTTGCCTGATTTTAAACCTCTTCCACTTTTTTTTATTATTGATACAAATGGAATTTACAATATTAATTATAAAGAAGAAGTTCGAGAATATCACGACGACAATAATTTTTACACTGTGATGGAACTTCATCATACAACCGAGCAAAATGAAGACCACTCTCTTCCATTGGAGAACCTAACTTTTAATGAAAGTTCATATATAGATTTGGCTAAAAATTTTCAAATTCCCCGACAATTTACTGATCACAAAATTCTAAAACGGGTTGTAGGAATAGATTTGGGAACATCCAGATGTTGCTTAGCCGTGGGTCGAAGGAATGGAATTGAAACGGTTCCAATTGAAAATACTGGGGAAAGAATGATGCCTTCTTATGTGGCATTTGATGAGGAGAATGAGAAGTGCGGGCAAATAGTTATTAATCGACTTCACTATAAATCTCAATCAACTGTATTTGACGTTAAAAGGTTTATTGGTAAACCATATGAATATGTTGTTCACGACTCTATTTGGCCATTTAAAATTTGTCCAAAAAATGACAAAATCATTATTGAAAGCAAAGGTTATGAAAATATTATTGAAAAAACTCCTCAAGAAATTTCAGCTGCATTACTTAAGCATATAAAGAAAAAAGCTGAAGAATTTCAAGGAAGATCTTTAAGGGCTGCAGTCATAACAATCCCAGCAGCATTTACACTAGCCCAAAAAGAAGCCACGTATGAAGCAGCTATTTTGGCGGGATGGCGAATTATTCGACTTTTGCCCGAACCTATTGCAGCGGCATTTGCATATTTTTCAGCCAAATTCATTCCAACAAATTCTACGATTCTTTTGATTGACCTTGGTGGGGGAACATTAGATGTTTGTTTATTTAAAATTGTTGAAAATCAAATTCAGATTATTAACAACTCAGGCGATACTTGTCTTGGTGGCAGAGATTTTGATAATTCTTTATTTCATTATTTTGAAGGAATTTTAGAGAAAAAATATTGCATTAAAATTGATGAGAATGTAAAGTTGAAATATCGACTAATAAAAGAATGCATGGAAATTAAGCACAATTTATCTTTTCTTCTAGAATACAAGCAAGTTTTAGTTTTGATTTCCTTTTTATTGCCAAATAAAAAACATTATTTCCTAAATTTCAGTCTAAATCTTGATGATTTTGATATAAATATTGAAAAAGAAATTATTCCAATATCTCGAATAAAATTTGAAAATTTAACCAAAAATTTGGTATTGAAAATAAAAACTGTTATAATTCAAACCTTGAGTGATGCAGGGTATCATGTCGATCAAATAAACAAAGTGGTTCAAGTTGGTGGAAGTTGTCGAATGCCGATGATAAAAGATTTCCTTCATTTAATGTTTCCTAAAGCCCAACAATGCCTTGCACAACATCCCGATGAAATCGTTGCAATTGGAGCTGCTCAATATGCTTATTATTTAATAAATCAAAAAAACTTGAGTAAATAAATTAAACCCAAAATTTGTAAAATTTAAATGATCAAATGAAATTTTGTTAACACGTTTTTCATAATTTTTTCAAGGAAATTATAATTTTTATTAAGCATTGCCAGGTTTATTTTTATTGGATGCTTCGGATTTTACCTTTATCAAATTTGCGTGTGTTGAGATTTAATTCCACTGTCAAAAAAGAGGTTACCCGAATATTCTATTTTTATTCAAAGACATAACAACTAATATCTATTTATAATTATATATATTTATATAGTCGTAAATACACAAAAACAAGAAAAACCTAAGTTGTAAAACGCCCCATTTATGTACCTGTAAATTAATTCTGTAGTTTCGATCAAATATCAGTGAGCTCACAAGTCAAATTTCATTAAAAATATTTGCAGAGGAAGAACACTAACGGTAGTAATTGCTACCATAAAACCTCAAAACGCAAAATATCGCTGTTTTTTAGTTTTTCTTTTAAAATTTATTTTATAAAAGAAAAAATTTTATCTATGGGTTTTTTGGATTTCAGTTTTCAGCGACAACAAACTTTTCTTGTCTGATGAAATGCGAATGTTAAGAAGATTGTTTAAGCTTTTATTTATTTTTTCCTGGACGATATACTGCTAGTATTTTTTCTTTCATCGGATAAGATGTTTGTCCGAAGTAAACAATATTATTGAACATTTTACTTTTTTTATCTTTGAGTTGTCGAAATACATTTCTTACAAAAAAAAATTTTTACATTGTAATGAAGAGCATTAAACTTTTCTGTAAATTGCTTCAAGCTTAATGGAAGTTTTAAAAGTTTAAAAAAATTAACGAAAAAAAAAATTAAATATTCAAAAATTAAAATAAAAAAGGAAAAATTAAAGAAATCGATAAAAAATTTTTTTTAACTGAACGCGCGACAGAGTTTCTCGATTTCTTTTTCTTTTTTTTTGGCTGTGTGAAATGGAAATAAATAATTTTCAAGGACGTAGAGAGAGAATGAACAATTTTTTTTTCTCACGTTTCTTCTTTTTTTTTTAAATGCAAGCAATAGATTTTTTTTGTGAAGGTGATTTTTTTCCAACTTTTATTTTTACATATGTATAAAGAAGCAAAAGTAATCAGCTAGAAAAAATAATTTTTTAGCAAAAAATTAGCAAACTGTCATAACGTTGTGATGTTAGTCTTTCGGAATTCTACCCAATTATATCCAATAGAGCTGGTAATACTCTAAAAATAATGTGTCTTGCTGCATTCATTACATTTATTTTTGCTTTGTAATAAAAAGGCAAATAATGTCTTTGACGCTTTCATTTGTAAAAAAATGAATAAAATCCTTCTTATTTTATTTTCTGGAACCGACAATTTATTTGTTCCATTATTAAATTTAATTGCTGTTTGTCCCATATAAACAATATTTTCTATTTTACTTATTGGGTTTTGTTGTTTCCTTAAAAATTTTTTTGAAGCTTGTGGGATGCTTGCGTTTAAAAAACGGAGTTAATATTTTAATGGATCCATCTTTAAAAAATGAAAGTCTATGAAATATCCGTAAATACGAAAAAAAGAAATGTAACTTCTTTTAAATATTCAAATAAATAAATAGCAAAGTGAAAATGAAAGATAAAAATCAATAAGTTAATTTTTCTCTTCTTTTTGTGTTGAAAGAGATCGAGCAACATAATTTAATGTATGTATTTGTTTTTCTGGCTATCTGGGATGAAAGAAAGAAATTTACTTTTGATGCAGAATGGAAAATCAATCTGTGTTTTTGTTGCTGTTAATTTATAAGTTGAAAAGCTTTCAACTTTATTTTTTCTTCTGCTACGGAATTTGAAAACTTGCTCCATTATTCAAAAATGCAAAACTTTCCTTTTTTTTCATTTTTGGAACCATAAAACGTTATAATTTAAAAATTTAATTCAAAGACAAAGTACAAACTATAACAATCTTTAAGAAAACTTTTTTCAACTAAACTATTATTTTAACAGAAAAATTAAAGCATTATATGGGCAAATTTCTTTTACAGCGTTGTGTTTGGGGTTTTCCGGTTCTATAAAACACAGAATTAGTAGATTCAAAAGATATCGTCGACGTTAAGATTAAAAACTTGTTTAAAAATACAACCACTGCTTTATCAAAATTAAACTTACGCTATGTTTGCTAATAAATACATAAGGCTTAAAATTATTTTGTATATTAATAATTAACTGGTTAGCTTCTTTAAAATAGGTTTTCCAAATATCGTTGAATTTCGGTCTTAATATTTCATTTAATTTTTCAAGTTTTTCTTCCCTCCCTTTTTTTTCTTCCTCTTATTCTTTTCCATTGGTTTCTTCATCTTCGTCAGAAGCATTAGAATCCTCATCTTCACTATCATTCAAAATATTAAGCATATTTAAAAAAAAGAGATCCAAATGGAACTCATTAATCTTATCCATATTAATTGAAAAAGTTTGTAAAAAGGCTTGCATTTCTTTTAATATATTATTTGCATTTTGCATAACCTCGTTATATTCTATCTTCTCTTCTTCCCAAAACGCTTTTAACTCAAGGCCAATATCATCTGTATCAACAAAAAGCTGATGAACTTTAAAAAGAACAATGTTTTGTGTAAAACACTGATGAAATTGAGTAAAAGTTTTTTCTATGTCTTTTTTAAAATCATCTAAATCATCATCACGAGGATCAGGAATAATAAAAATACAGTGAAGTTCATTAAATTCAGGCCAATTTTTTTTAAGTTCGAAAAATCCATCAAGAGGGTCATCCCAAGTGTTTGGTGAACCAATCAAACGAATAACATTATTCCCTTTTATTAATATAAAAATAAAATAATCATCACCTCGTGAATTAATATTGATTTTGGTAATAGTTTCTTCCTCTGGTATGCTAAATTCTTTAAATTTATTCATATCTTCAGGATCGTTAATATCTACCGAATAGGAGACAATAGGCATACTTTTTGCTATTTCTACTGTCGAACAAGTTAAATAAATTACAAATATTCTAATCCATAATTCAATATTTTTCTTTGGAAAATTGTCAATTATTAAAACATTAATAGCATTCGATTGTGGTTTATTAATTATAAGATGATGCAAACAATGTTCACGATCATATTCAACGAAAAAATTTCCATGTTTTAAATCAGAGCAACGAAAATCGTAACTTGACATCGGTGCAAATCCACATTTTTCACATCCAAAACTTTCGTTTGGCTGATATTGAAGACGACAATCGCAATCAGCGCAAAACCATTCTTGAGGATTTTTAGTACAAAAATTTCCATTCAATGAATAAGGACATGGTAATTCAAAATCAACCGCGTTATTATATATTTTCTGTGTTTTGCTTTCTCGACATTTAACCAAGCATTTTGCTCTTCCTTTTTTGTCCGTTTCTAAAACATCATTGTCAAGACAGACTCCATTGGCATAATAACAAATTCTATTGCCTTCAGCAATATCAAGGCTTCCAGCACGTGGATTAATTTCAAGGTCTACAGCTTCCTACATCTATTATCCTTATCTTTCATTCCTCAAGAGTGCTGAATTATTTTCTCTTCTAATATACACTTAATAGAATTTAATTATTTAATAATTTATTCAGACATTTATAATTTTGAAAAGCAAAATTATTTAGCAAAATAAAGTTATTTTCAAGCAAAAGTAATCATGACATCAAATCATGGAGACGTTAGTTTTGCGACCTTGAATCCAATCATATCCATAATCCGCGGCAAGGTTATCCCAAAATTCTAAGCGATCAGTCCATAAATTTTGTTTGATTTCACTTTCTGGTTTGACTTCGACATATTTAGTAACTGAGTTTCCAATAACGCGAGGAACAATAAGATTGCCACTCGTTGGCTTCCTTTAAAAAATTATTATTATAATTTGTATAAAAAAAGTTAACGGAAACTAACCCATATTTAACAAAATTAAGGAACAAATCAACCATAGTTTTTTGAACTTTTCCAACATCGCCTTCCAATGGCAAAGCTGTGAAACCAAGGACGCTTCCAAAGAAATTCAATAATTCCGTGCTGTGATAAACTCCATCAAAATATGGATCTTGCAAATTAGCGGGTAAAAAGTTGTAAAGATAAAAGTAAACTTTATATCCTGCGGCAACCTTTTGTCGAACTTCTCGAAAGCTTGGAACATCGAAAGTTGTATCAGAAAAAAGTTGAGTGAAAAGATGTGGATAAATATTTCGTGAATATCGACCTTTTTGAGTTTCATAAAAATCTATAATTTTTTCAGCCGCTTCATAAGCATTTTCGCCAAAAGTTTCATTTGTTCCAAAAAGTTTGTGAACCATTTCAGCAAAATCAGTTTGGGTGTAATTATCTCTTTTTTCAATTGGAATTGGTCGATATTTGGCTGTTGGATCAAAGAATCGGCTTGGTGCAAGAGCTAAAAAAATTGCATATAATTTAAAAATGTTTTAAGCTTTAAAAAAATAAAAGACTCACTAAATCGTAAATATTCAAGAGTCAAAAGTCCGATAAACATGTCGCGTTTTGGAGCAAGTTTTATTGATTCTTCCATCGTGGAAGCATATAAAAATTCTCCATCAATTCTTGGATGAAATCGAACATGAGCTGGAGTATCGCTATTGAAAGTGTAATTAGCGAATCTGGCTGTGGCCTCTTTAATTTCTTGAAAAGTTTTTCCTTGAAGACATTCCTTTTTATTTGTGGAATTTCCACAATTTGCAGCTTCAACAAGTTTAGCACTCCATGGAAGAGTATCATCTGAAGAAGCTCCAATGGTAAAAGCTGAACCACTACCTTCAATGGATCGATGGAAAAGACCTTGGGTGTGAGGAGACATAGTCAACCATGAAGCAGCTTGAGAACCAGCTGATTGACCCCAAATTGTTACAGCATTTGGATTTCCACCAAATTTTCTAATATTTTGCTTAACAAATTTCAAAGCTTGAACTTGATCCCATAAACCATAGTTTCCAGGGGCATTGGAATCGCCAGTGGAAAAGTATCCAAACAAGCCGAGTCGATAATTAATTGAAACAAAAACAATGCCTTTTGAAACCATTCGATTTGCAACTTCTGAGTGATTATAATCAGCGGATTTTCCTACCAAAAATGCTCCACCATGAATCCAAACAAGTACAGGATATCCAATTGGGTTGAGAGATCGAACAGCTGGAGCAACGATGTTCAAAGTGAGACAATCTTCTGTGCCATTTGGTTGCAAAGTATCTGGAAATGAAGCACATGAACGACCAAGGGTTTTAGCTTGGAGGGTCGTTGTCCATGGATTTGGTGGTTGTGGCTTCTGAAAAATTAAGTTTGCAAATTTTGGGTAAAATTTTATTTTCGGAGACTAACCTCAAATCGAAGTTCATTAATCGGTGGCTTGGCATATGGAATTCCCAAAAAGATATTAGTTGCAAAACCTTCAGGAGTCATATAACGAATGCCTTCAATTTTTCCATATTCGGTGTTAACAATTGGTGCTGGGGTGAATTTTAGCCATAAGGTGATGAGAAACTCAAGCCAATTTACCATTCTTGAAACCTATGTCCAAGTATAAACTATTTAGAAGTGATTTATTTGATTTCTCATAAGTCTTTTATATATCCTTCCGGCACCTCGTAAAAAGAATAATAAAACCATGAAGAGATATAAAATGTTGCGAATAATAAAAATTTTGAAGATGAAAAGAAAAAATAATAAAAATCTGATCATTTGGAACTTCAAAAAAATCTTAAAGTACACGAACGCTTGATTATTGTTTGTATTGGTTTGGCAAGTCATAAAATAAAATAGAATAAATAAATGTTGCGATTTCTAAAAAAATGTTGCGATTATTAAAAAAAGGAATAATAAAATATTGAACATACATATAATTTCTAGGAGCAATAAAATATTATTACAATAAGCATAAAGGTCATTGAAGTTTAAAAAAAGGTGAAACTCTAGCAAACATTTATTTTTTAAATAAAATACACAAAGATTTAGAGTACAAACATACAAAATCTTAAAGCACATTTATGTACGTGGAAAGCTTGATACCATACCATATTCATAAATTAAAGTCATGCGCCTTCGATATCGTAAAAATTGTGTTTGTCATTAACTTTTTTGGATACATTCATACTGTATTTAAATTTATTCTTCTAACAATAAAGTGTAATTTTGAGTTAAATTTTTTCTTTTATTATTAATACACTATTTCCAATAATTTTGTAAGAAATTATTCATCACTGTGGCACAAATTATGAACATGGACAACTGAAAACTTCTTTTCTTTTTTCTTTTTTTATCATAGTGATTTATTGATAGTTTAATGTATCTATTTTTTTATCGTTCAATCATATCGCCAACTAACTTAAGTTTACTTTCTTTATAAAATTTGAACTTATGCTTCATAATATAGGATTTATTAATTTTTAAAATCTTTTGAGAAATTAATTTTCTTTAATTTTAAGAAAAATGACAAACGACTTTTCAATTTATGTATTTCGCAATTACAATTAAAGTCATTATATTCTTGTAATTATAAAGAATAAAAAAGGAAGAAAAAAACATTTTTAAATATTCAAAAAATCAATATATTTTAATAAAATGGAATATGTAAAAACAACAAAAAAAGAAATTATTAGCTTTATTTTTTTCTTTTTTTATGTTACTGCAAACAAACACATAGCTGAATTATTGGCTTTCTGCGTCAGTTGAAAAAGAATAAAAACATTACTTTCAAAAAAACAAAACAAAATCGAAAACAAATTCTTTAATTTTTATAAAAATTTTATCGTCCTTTTATAAAATTACATTTTCTTCTTTTAAAAATTTAGTTTATTCATTACCGATCATCACGTTCATAAACGACTAATTTGCAATTTTGGTAAAATGCTAAGAATATCATTAACTCATTTTCTTATAATCTTTGCATAATGTTCTTCTAGACCTTTATTTTTTTTTCTTGCAGTGCTAGAAGATCGAGTGGAAAATGTTAACTAATTCCTACATAATTATTTCAAATCTTATTGATTTTCGTAACTGAAATTAGTGCATATTGATTGCTCGTTTTCAGATTAAACATATTTTATTTTTAAATTTTTTTTCACTATTATCTTTTGTTTTTATTTCTACGAATGGGCTTATTTTTAAAATTTAATGAATTTTAACCCATAGAAATGAAAAAAATAAAAACTAAAAATATTCAAACAAAAAGTTGGTTTCAAAAAGGGAATAATAAAAAGTTATTTATTTTTATTTATTTTTTTGTTAGCGAACACACATGCTCTCGTTTTTAAAACCTTCTAATTGACAAACTCAAAAAAAAGTTCGTGTGAAGAAAATAAAATTTGTTTTTTTATTCACAAAAAAGTTTCTTTAGCTAATTCGATGACGATCGCTTCTAAGCATTGTGCTTGTTCTTTTGTTAAAGATATATCATTATATCATTTAACTGATTTAAATACGATGCTACCTTTACAAAAGTGTTTTCCAATGTAATTGCTTAATAAGTGTCCCCAAATACGATGAATGGGGTTTAAACCGTCCACTCTCATTTAACTTTTCTTTCAACTTTTTTGCAAACCACACTTATTTAGAATTTCTTTGTTTAGAAATAAAAAAATTTTAATTTAAATATTCAAAAAAAGATTCAATAATTTTAGAAAACAAGAAAAATTGATTTGTTTTTTGTGAAAAGTGAAGTTAACACGTATACATATTAAAGTTAAATTTTTGGCTTTCTGTGTCAGTTGAAAACAATGTTTTTTTAGATGAAAAACTATTTTTACCTTTTTTAGTTTCTGTAAAAATTAAAGCTTTATTAATTTTTAAACATTTGATTTAACGTCATTTTATAAACAAAGAATGAGAGAATGAGTGTAAAGATGGACTTCTTTTTTTGTTTCTTCTCAAAATAAAAATAAATCCATTTTTTAATTCCCTTTAATTTTTTTAATATTGGCTGAAAGTTGGAAAAAAGGATGCATGATCAAAATGAACAAGATTACACTTTTCTGCTGGAATTGCTACGATTTAGATTATTATTCGTTGTGCTACTTGCAATGGTGACAACAAACTGTGGTTGATTGCCTTTAAAAATCCATGAAAAATGATAAAATTCAAATAATTTTTCACGCAATGCTTTTCTAAAACATCTATTATTTTAGTCAAAAGGGATACATTTTAAAAATAAAAATACTTACGAAAATACAAAGACCAAAATAAACGTTGATAATTGATAAATTAAATAAGGTAAAGTCATAGAAAATTGTACCGCCCAATATCCCAATCCATTTATATAACCTAATTCCTTTCTTCGAGCAAATTGTCCATAAACTCGTAGAATGCTAGAAGCAATAAAAATTATTGATGAAATTAAAGTATTAAATAGCAATTTTTGTTCGGTTTTTTGATTGGCGTTGTCATTATGTTTTTTTCCTAGCTTTGAAAAATATTTTGCTGTTGTAATAATGGAAATCAATAAAGAAATTGCAGCAATAACGACGCTGGAAATCCCAGTAACATCGGCATCTTCAATCCAATAATTTGAATCTTTACAAGTTTTTTGCAAAAATCTGCAATTAAAATTCATAAAACTATAACCATTAATTAAAAATGGATAAATAAAAATAAATATCACAAATTTCCAAAAATGTTCCTTCCAAAATTGTGTATGTTTTTGCCAAAAAATTATTGCTGTAAATCGATTTATCACCAAAGTCAAAGTCCAAATCGCGCTAAATTGGGCGGTGTACCATTGAAAGGTATTATTTGTTATTTCAATCCATGGTCGTCGATAATCGGTAATCCATGAAATTTCTTTCCACAATAAACTTATTATTCCCCAAAATAGTCCCATGACAAGTAAATAAAAATAAGTGGTGTAAATGGTTGAAGTTTTTTTATAAAAATTATAAATAAAAAATATAAAAATTAATATAAAAAACAATAAACTCATGGCTTGCAAAATTTGAATAAACAAATAACTATAAAATTGAATTATTTCGATGGTTTTTTCTTCCGCAATTTGTTCAACCGTTTTATTTGCCATAGTTACAAAAATATTAAATAAGGAGAATTAAATAAGTTGGCAAGTTTTTTTTATTTTTTTTATTTCTCAGATGAAAATAATAAAGTTTGCGATAACATAATTCAATAAAGAAAATTGGCAACTTTGGCTATAAAATTAAACTACACATATTATTTTTTTCTTTTATGATGTAATCTTTGTATTTCTGTGCTTTGTTATTACATGTTTTCTTATATTTTTTCTTTTTCATAATTGTCAATATTAACTTTTAAAATCCATATCTAAAAGAAGTCACTATGTGCTGAATTTATTTGAAACAGTAATAGAAAAAAAATCGAATGCTAAAATCATGATTATCGATTATGAAATTAAATGGAAAGTTTTTTTTTAAATATTTCGTCAGGATCAATTACTTGCAAAATAGTCCCATTATATAATCTGTTGCCTTCTTAATATTTGATTCACCAAAATTGATGGGTTTTTATAAAAGAAATTTTCACTATTGTCATTAATTTTAACGTTTGCAAACGTTTCTAATAAAAAAAATCAAACAAATTTTTGCCATAAAATACAAAAAAAATTGCACTTTTAAATATTCAAAGAAACTGTAACTTTCAAAAAGAAGAATGAAAAGCTAAAAATATATCTAAAATAATAATTGTTATGTTTTTTATTTTACTTTGGTTCTTCATAACAAAAAATAACAATCGTTTAAAGAAAAGAGCAGATAAATTATTTTTTTTATTCAAAAAAAAAGGCTTTTAAACTATTTACACTTTTGACGAACGTCTTTGATTTTTAGGTTTTTTTGTTGTACTCATTGCTACTTGCAATAATTAATTACTACATTTTTTAAAAATATTTATGTAATTTTTCAATAAATGCATGCGTCGGGGTTTAAGATTTGAAATTCTTTATGCAAAATTGGCAAATTATTGTTGAAATAGTTTGAGAATCTACCCTTATAAATTGAATTGACTATGTTTGTTTGTCTGTTTGTCTGTGGGTTGTTCCCTGTTTTTTTGAAATGTGATTGTACAGTCCGATGTAGTTTTTGACGCTGATTCCAAAAATGTGGGTCTCGAACTTCGGCTAAAGAGATATGCATATGATATTGAGGTTTTAAAATTTGCATATTGAAAAAATTCTTAACGCGAATGTTTCTCTTTGTGCTTGATGAAAGGGAGAAAGCGAGCTCTTTGTCGTTTGCTTTTTGAAGGTGAATTTCGTTGCATGATTTTTTTACTGTGTTTTTTGAAAGGTTGCATATTTGGTGGATTTGGTGATGGTGCAGAGATGCATGTATGTGTGGAGGTGTTAGAGGGTGTTGAGAAAAAATGTTTTTTTAAATGAGGATTGATAAGATGGAATTTAAGAAAGTTTAATGGAAATATTAAAATGAGAAATGGAAAAACGTAGCCCTGTGAAATGAGAATGACTACGAGGTGCTAAAATGAAGCTGCAAATGAGGGACATGTAAGATGAGGCCCGAAGGGCCTGTGGTGCTTTTAATCGCAGTAATGAAATTGAATTTGAAAGGGATAAAGTATGGGAAGGAGCTTGGATATGAATTGTGTGGCCCGAAGGGCCATTTTTAAATATGAATTGAACTAATGTAAAATGGGAGGGCTGCCGCAGGGGATGGAAGCTGGAAGATGAGATGAGGGCCCGAAGGGCCCGATGTGTAAATGTAAAATTGTAAAATTGAATAAATGTAAAGTGTGGGGACTGCCGTAGGCAGGCCCCTTCTTATATCTTGTCTACCTATGTAAAGCGAGAATGTATGTCTGTCTGTTTGTAGATTTGGTGTCCCCTAGCAAATTGAAATGTGTCTAGCACGTCCTATGCAGTTTTTTACGCTAATTACGAATATGTGAATTTCGTTTATCGGAAACGAGATGGTCGAACAGGACATGCGTTTTAAATTTGCATAATCGAAAAAAATCTCGACGCGAATGTTTCTCTTTGCGAGTGTCGAAAGGAAGAATCGAGTGCTTTTTTGGAAACGTAAATTTTCTTTTCGAGATGTTTTACTGTAGTTTGATTAGAAACGTAGACTTATGGTTGACGAAATAATTGTGCATGATGAGATGGTTTGCCGGAGGGCGTTTTAAGAAAAGCGCGATTTAAATAATTTTTTGAAGTGAAATGGAATAAAGTGTTATAGTAAAATTTGAAGATGTTTGGGGAATTAAAGAGAAATTAATTGCAATTAAGAATGTGGAAGTAGGTGAACCCGAGAATCGAGTAATGAAGATGGGCTTCGAAGGATGATAACGTATATCTTCAAAATGAAAAACGAGATCGAAGAATCAAGATGCTCCCCGATTTATAAAAAGGTGATTTTAGAAATACAATAATTGGTAATGGAAACATGAAAATGGATCGGATCGGACCCGGAGGGTCTAACGGTAATTTTGAAAATAGAGTGAAGGTAAAGAGTACTGATGGAAGTAGAAAGGATGAACATGAGAGATGAGCCAAAATGTTTAAAACGAAACCCGCATTGTGAAAGAATGAAAAGCTATATTTTCGTTCGGGGCGAAGCCCATTAATGTTGTGATTAAAATTGGGCTCCAAATTGAATTTCAAGTTTGTGCGTTTTAAAATGTTGGAGTTTTGATGAGAAGTAACGCTTGCGTTGGGGGCGAAGCCACATTTAAATTGTATTTAAATTTGGTGTAAGCAACCCGAAGAATTATTAAAGTAGTGATACTTCAGTAAAGAAATGGAATGAAAGTTCATACGTAAAGGTATTTTAAAGTGTTGATTTCAAACATGTGAAAATAAATTGAATTAGATTAAAACAGTGGTTAAAATTTGCGCGCCATATGGAATTTCATGTTTGCGCGTTTCAAAATGTTTGACTTAATAAATAATACGATATTTAAAAAAAAAGTTGTGTGTTTAGGCCAAGTTTCTTTAACAGTCACACGGTTACCATCAGAAATTCCCACCTTCTTTTATACTCACACCAGATTTATCATAAACTATTATCTCTTAAACATCTCTCTTTTTTCATCCTTTTTTAAAACAAAAAATTCCCTAACGTTATTTTTGTTAATGGAAAGTGTTATGTTTGTTTTCGAAAAGTGTTTATGTTTGTTAATAAAAATGTTACGAGGGACCACCGAAGGGGGGCCCCAAAGCCCTTGTCATAGACACAAAAGTAATATCTGACTGTTATTAGATTTTTAAGGAGAAAAATTTCTGAAAAAGAAATGCTGATCTAAAAAGGCACTTGAGGTCAACTTTTTTTATGAAATGAAAATCTCTTCACAATTGGCAATTTGTGAAAAGCCGCTAATTTTTCGGAGCTAAGAAATCGAATCAATTCATTCAATATTGCATTGCTTTATTTTTATTTATTCATTAAATTTAATATATTCGAATTTTGGATTCGAATACATTTTAATATTTATATGGGAAAGAAAAACGCTAAAGTAGGTTATTAATTTTGCTCGCGAAGTTTTAGAAACTTTTTTTTGGCGGTAAAATTTCATCATAGTTTTATTAATTTTGCAGGGAAAGAAAAAATGTCTTCGTCAAAAGCCAGCGAAAAAGAATACCAAAAAGCCCAACAACAAAGCCAAGAAGGTTCAACCCCAACAGAACAACAACAACAACCCGAAACCAAATCGAAAAATGCTACCAAAAAAGCGCAACACTTTGATTTCGAAGCGATTTTTCAAAAAACCATCCACGACCAACAAGCCCGAAATGCGGAATCTCAAGCAGCGTTTATTAACGTTGATCGAGAAGAGAGAAATGTTGAAGAAAGATTTGCAGATATCAGTTTGCCCAAATCAATTGGATCAGGAAGAAATGGAAGAAATAGCGAGTCTAATGAAAAGGGTTCTAACCATGCAACAACAAAAATAAAATCTGCAACCGATGATAATGGAAAAGTAGCAGACGATGAGGATGAAGATGATATCGGTCCTGCATTGCCTCCGGGATTTATGCCTGATAAAACTGTTCAAGTAAATCATAACGCTGCTGGAATTAAAGTTGCATCAAAAACAGGAGAAGATGATGAGGACGAGGATGAAGATGTAACAGTTTCAAGTTTAATTCCCGCCACATATGAAGCTAAAATAACTCATGGCCAAAAAGCTGTTTTATCGTTAGCTTTTGATTTGCAAGGATCAAAATTTGTCACGGGTGGACAAAATTATGCAATACAATTTTATGATTTTCTCAAAATGGATTCCGCAATGAAACCTTTTCGAGAAGTTTATCCAGCTGAATCGTAAGTTTTTATATTTAGAAATTTATATATTCCAACTAAATTATTTTTTTTCAGACATGTAATAAATTCTCTTGCATTTTCATCCAATGGTGAAACCCTTCTCGTTGCCACGGGTGAAGCTCAAATTCGTTTATTAGATCGAATGGGAAAGCAATGGGGTGAAACGGTTCGGGGAGATCAATATTTGGTTGATCTTGGAAATACCAAAGGCCACACAGCCACTGTCAATCATTTATGTTGGCATCCATTAAGCAAAACCGAATTCATTTCATGCTCGGATGATGGTTCAATAAGAATTTGGGATACTCGAGATTTTAAAAATGTTACTAAATGTATTAATACTCAAAGAAAGGTTATTAAAACGAGAAATGCTGGAGGTCGACGAGCCATTCCTACAACTTGTTGTTACTCCAGGGATGGAAAGCTTATTGCAGCTGGATGTGATGATGGATCAATACAAATATGGAAGAATGGAGCAAATTTTGCGAATGTTAAATATTTAAATCGAAATGCCCATAAGGGATCGATTTGTTGCTTGGAATTTTCTCCAGATGGGAAGAAAATTCTTAGTCGAGGAAGTAAGTAATTTTATAAAAAGTAAAAATATATATATTCTAACTCTCAATTTTTTAGTGGATGATACATTAAAATTATTTGATATTGAAAAATTTAAAGAACCCTTGAAACAAGTTGAAAATCTTCCATGCATGTTTGTCCAAAGCTCTTGCGGATATAGCCCCCATGGAGAATTTGTTTTTACCACCACTTCAACCCGGGAAGGAAAAGGACCAGAAACTGGAAGTTTATTGTTTTTTAATAGTTCCACTTTGGAATTACAATATCGAATTGAATATAATGATGCTGTAAGTTTTTATTATTTTATTTTATTTATGCAAATTTAGAACTCAAATATATATTTTTTAGGGAGCTGTAACATGTTCATGGCAACCAAAACTAGACCAAATCTTAGTTGGGCTTACAGATGGCACATGTCGATTATATTATGACCCTCGATCGAGTGTTCGAGGAGCTTTGCTATGTGCTACTCGACCCGTAAAACGTGTACGAACAAATGAAGTTGTAAAAGAAGAAATGATTATTGCACGTATGTCAATCTTTTTCTCCCACAAATTTGCATATTTTTACTTTTCTATTTTTTTAGCTTTGGCTTTGGATATGTTCCAACCTCGAGGAGAAGAAGGTGAAGAAAAAGATGTCACTGAATGGCGTTTACGCAGAGTTCTACGAATGCAATCAGGTCGTAAAAAGCCACAATTTCGTAAACCTGGTGAAATGCCAATGAGTGGTGGATCAGCGGGCGGACGATTAGCTAAATCAGGAGGCACTCTTCATTCATACATTGCTCAAGAATTAGGCAGATCCCAAAATCAAACTTTCATTCAAGATGAAGATGTTCGAGCTTCTATTTTGAAGCATGCAGAAATTGCTGAAAAAGAACCCCTTTACATTTCCAAAGCTTATAAAAGAACTCAACCCGTACCCATTTTTCGTGAAGATGATGATGAAGCTGAACAAGAACCTGAATATAAAGTTTCAAGAATGAATTCATGATTTTCTCTCTTCGATTGTTTTAATTTTATTATTTCATTTTTTGTTTATTAAATATTTAAAAATAAATTTGAAATACTTTATTAAAAGCTTTTCTGAAAAATGCATAAATGGACAAAAAAATCAAATCAAAATTTTTTTTATCTTTATAAACAATGACAATATATTAGTAAGGATTAATTTGCAATGAACAATCACTTTGTCAATCATTTATATTTCTTATCAATGCTGGCCCTAGTAAAATAATTGTGTATGACGACAAAAAAGAGTTGATTTTATCGCTTAAAATAAAAAATGTTTCTTATAGAAATCGATTTATTTTTATTTTCTTAGATGAATTAAATTTTCTTTGACTTCTAGCTTTTTTAAAATTACCCAAATTTCTGAAAATGTTAAAATTATTGCGTCTTCTAAAAATAATTAAAAAATATAAAAAGACAAAGTAGGTTTATTTTGTTAATTAATATTGTTTGATTAATAAAAAACATATTTAGCCATAATAGCAAAGTACTAAATTTAACAAAAGTAGCTACAATGTTCGGATTTTTTAGTGAAGTAAGATTTTTGTAACATTAAAATTTTTTGGGACATAAAAAATTTTCAAATGTTTCAGTGCCTCATGAAGAAGTCAAGAAGAAAGCAAACATGGCGTGAAAGTGAAAAGAATAAACTAAAATTTTTGTTAAAAAAAGCTGACCGTGGTAAAATTAAAAACCGTTTTGATATACAAAAGCAGAAAAAACGGATAAATAAATTGAAATTTAATTTAACGGAATTATCAAAAACGCGTGAAATTCACAAAATAATTATAGAAGAGGTATGCTTAATAATTGAGCCATTTTCATTTCAACTCAAATATGGTATGATTAATCCAAGTCATTAACATCAAATTTTTTAGCTTATAATTGATTTACAAAGAAGAATAGAAAAGCAAAAAAGTGCAGAAAACGCATATAAATCTCATAAAATAATGGAAGATCGATCAACATTATTTGGCGTAATTGGATTATTTGAAGGTGTTAATTATGGATTACGGAACACTCGTGGCTTTTCTTTTGTAATCTTAACTTTATAAAATTCTAACATTAAAATTTATTTAAGTCTTTCTAAAATTTAAGATTGAAGGAATTTGTATGTTTGGCATAACAACTGCAATCGTAACTCGAATATGTAATACAAATAATTATTTGATTGAAAAAATGCGTAGAAATCGATTAGATGCTGAAACCCAAGGTGTAGAAGAGCTTACAAAGAAAATTCAACAACATCAAGGTGGATTGTTATTTTTGAAAACAAAAAAAACAGAAGAATTTTATTAAAACAATAATCAAAATTTTAGATTTAGTGAATGGCATCAATGAAAAATATGCAAAAAATCAAGCAAAGTTGGATGCGGAAGAAAAGAAGCTTCAAAGAATAATAACAAAGTCAAATATTTTTCGCAAAACGAAAACAGATTGTTATAAAATGTTGAAGTGTAAAAAAAATTTGGGAAAGGAGAAATAAAAAATAATTTAAAATTTATTTTTATTAAAAAAATTGTATGAAGAATTGTTTATTGTAAACAATAGCTATGCATAGATGGTAAAATAATAATATTTTAATTAAAAGTTAATTTTGTGTCTGTATAATAAAAAGACCATTGTAAAGTATGTGTTGAAGTTAATGTTAGATTGTATGTATTATTCATTTTAGTCATATTTTACTTTAATAATAAAAAAAGCTAAGTTTAGATAGGAATGGCATTATTTTTCTACCATCCAATAATGTGATTCTCACAAACATAATATTTAAATATACTTATCTTGAACATATTTTCAATTGTGAAGTCTTCCATGTTAAAAATTTTTAAATTGTTCGGATGCTAAATAAAAAGCACATTTAGTTGATTAAAAAAACTTTTCATCACATTTTCTGTTTGTTAATGTGCTCAACAGTTTATTTTGTGTTAAAAAAAAGTAAAAAGTAGCACCGAAAAGAAAATTAAAAAAAAAGTTTTAAAAAATATTCAAAAAAAATTAGTAAATAAAAGCATTTTTATATTCAAAAAAAGAGGCTATCTTCTCCCCAAGCTAGCAAGCGCAAACCGTTCTAAAAAAATGTAACATTCCAACTCGTCTAAAATATGGACAAACATAAGAGCTCGGGAGAAAAATGAAGTACGAGAATAAAGTTCTTCCAAAAATTTGTGTTCAAAAACACCCTTTAGTAGCTGACTTTTTTGTGTGTAAAAAAAATGGGCTTTTTTTGCAAGACTTTACATGTTTCTTTCTTTTGTTATTTTTTTTAGGAAAGTAGTATCCAACTACTCTTTTCCATCAAAATAGGCATTAAATTTTTTTCAAATTATTGTAAATAATAGTTTATTACACAATATTTTATCAACGATAGATACAGCAAGAAAAAATGAAAACAAAAGGTTGCTTTCCATGTTTTTAACATTAAAAAAATATAGACCACGCTTTTATACCAAAATCTGTTTAATTTTAAATATAAAAGTAAACAAAATAATAGACAAATTTCAACTAAAATTAATATAAATAATTTTTTTTATTAGTTCTTCTGTCTATGATTTGACAATCATCATCGGTTGATGATGCAAAGCAAAACAGTTCCTGTGGCTTTTCGACTACAAACAACGGCAAATTTTCCAACTTATCCCTATCAAAACCATTGATAAAAATGAGAAAATAAACTAAAACAATTATAGCAGAAAAAACTGAAAATAAAACTAAATATACTAAAGTTTTGCGGAAATAAAATTGACGTTCTTGCTTTCCATCGTCAGTCATTTGAAGTTTTATGGATTTAATAAAATAATAAAACAATTCCAAAATGGAAAAGATTCCAAAGCCAAAGAAAACTATTTCAACGAAAGTTAAAATTATTTTTAAAATAAATCGTTCGTATCCAAGGTTTTTGATGTAACATTGAGTTCGATGAATCTTTTGATAATCTAATTTTTCTTTTTGGGTTTTAAGGGTTTCCAATAAATTGTTTCTGGTTTCATCAAATGAAATATTAGTTAGAGAGTTATGGGAAAGCAATTTATCGATAGTCTAAAATATTCGAATTGAAAAACTCACTCCAAAATTAACAGCTTTGATAATCAAAAAATTTTTTTTTAAATAAAAAAACTTACATTTTGTGTTTTATTCATCTCTTTTTTTAATGGAAGAATTTTATTTACATCTAATTTATCTTTAAAATTACATGGTTCAAAGCGATTTTCAATTTTGCATGGAATTATTATTAAAATTGGAAGGGCTTGAAAAACCAAGGATGTCCAAAGTAAAAGGAAAATACACTCATGATGATAATGAATTTTATCGCCATATGGAAAATCATACTAAAAATTGAGGTAATTAAAAATTTAACAAAAAAAAATTTTCTTCTATGTTTCTTACATGAACATCAGAATTCTGATTTGGCAAATTTTCTATGGTTATCATAATTTTCTTAAATTACAATGTCAAACTTTAAATATCTAAAAAAATACGAGCTTCACAAAGAAAAGAAAAAGTGGCAAATAAAAATATTCTTTGGATTTGAAAATAAGAAAACTCAGTAAGTCCAAATTCATAAAACTAATAAATTCATTTTCAGTATTTTCTTTGTTCCTCTTTTGCTTTAAAATACTCCTCCTACTTTTGGTAAACTTTACATTTTTAATTGGAATCAGTTACATTAGGGAATTCCTTTAATATTTTTTATTCTTAATTAGCTATTTTTTAAAAATGTAATCACCTGCATTAAATAGAAAATAAAAGCTCGAGAACAAAGGTATTTATTTCCCTTGTGGGTGCCTAAAATAATTTAATTGCTGAACTTTTTTTGTTATTCGAAAACAAAAACATTTGATTTTTTGTTTTTATGGATTAAAAAATGATACAATAGATTAGTAAAAAACATCAGAAATATCGGTATATCTTTAGTGGTATTCACGACGTTCTTCATGAAACGGCCAAATAATTTGTAACATATTTAAAAACCAAATTAAATCTGGGTCATTCATTAATTATGACTTCTTATTTAGGTTTAATTTTTCTATAATTTTTTGTGTCTTCTTCGATAATAAGTCTTTCTATAACATTTTTTTTGTGATCTTCATGTGTTTTATCCAATAAAATATCCATAAAGTAATTTGATACAGGACGCGAAGCTACAACGTTTATTATAAATTTGTTTAAGTGTAACTTTTAAAACAAAGCAAAAAATGAAATTAAAAATTTTAACGAACAAAAATAAAAAAAAAATAAACAAAATATTCAAAAATCAATTTTAACCTTTTTTGAGCGCAAAATGAATGTATTTTCTCAACTTGCGAACTAAAAATAACTTTTTTTGTATGGCCGTCGTGTTTTGCTAAAAATGGGCGATGTCATATCGGCTGCAAAGGTCAATCAATAGATGCACAACAAACAAAAACGAAAAAGAAGCGCCATTTTTTTTACAAGGCAAGTTGATCTTTTTTTCTCAAAGTCTATAGCAGAATTTTATTAAATTTTCTGACCGTCCAAGTGAAAGCACAAGAGCAAAAAGCATAAGTAAAAACTGATACAAATATGGAAGAATTTCATGCTTATCTAAATCGAAGTTGTTGCTTTTGCAGTCTTTTGTTAGGAGGTAACGCCTAATATGGAAAAATTGCCGCAATGAAAAAAATATAAATAAGAAGCTTTTTTAAAAATTAACGGAATTTATTCGTTATTAAGTTATAAGTAACATTAAATATGAAAAAAAAGGAGTGGCCACCGCTTTGTTCCAGGAAAAAGGTTTTGGTACAAAAGAAAAAAATATAGGTATAGAAATTAATTTTTTTGTGATAAGAATTTCCAATAATTAAAGAGACTTAAAAAATTTTATATATAACGACAAGCATCTTTTTTTTTCATCTTCACTCTTTTTTGCAGAAAATATTTTTCTGCTATCAGTAAATAAGAAAAAGAAAAAATGAAGGATTTTAAAAGTTTTGGGCTGTTGTTTGCATTTATTTTTGCATTGGGTTACTGTAAGTTTTAGGCGAACTTTTTGTTGGTCAATTCCAAATTCTATTTTTAACGTTATGCTATATTTTTTTAGCAACAAATTAGATTTATTTCATTAACCATTGGAACTATAAATCACGCTGAACGAATTCAAGCTATTGGAATGTATTCTCAACCCATATTATGGGGAACTCAAACAAATATATGGCAAATTCAAAATATAATTGAAAATATGTCACAAGGAAATGGCCCATATCAACTTAGTATACAATTAAAAAATTTTATTAACATTTTTGAAAATTTACAAAATTATGGAACTCCATTCGTGGCTATTATTTTCATTTCTGACACTTCTGATGCTGCTTTGCAAAATACTGATACTTATGCTTCGCTTTTATCAAATATTCGATTGACTTTTGTTTTGCTTGGCCCAAATCCTGATCCAACTAAATTAATTAAATTTAATTCTCATATTATTTATTGGCAGGATTTTTCTAAGACTCAACCTGATTATTGGGATAATGTTACTTCGACAACTTATGGATGTAATTAAAAAAAATATTTTAATTGAGAAAGTGTGGGAGAATTCAGCTATAAAAAACAAATGATTGTCCAAAAATATTTTCCTTGTTTTTTTCATCCACAAAATTTTTTTAAATCAGAAATAATTTAATAAAAAAATGTTAATTGTAATAAGCTATTTATTTTCTAAAATTAAAAAAAAATAATTATTATAATACAAAAATGTGAAATTCAAATGATGCAATAATTAATAAATTTTCTGATTCCATTGCTTGTGCAATATTAAGGCGATGGACACCAAATACTAGGGAGACCATTTTTGCATTTTATATTTCGATTCATGAATTTGGCAAGTATCTATGTTGCCATTATGAAACTGTATTGTAAAATAAGAGAATATAAATGCATTTATATCCATTAGGTGTAGCTTTTTTACCAAAGGAAAAAAGTAAAAAATCTAATATACGAAAATAAAAGAAATAAAAACTAAAATATTCAAAAATCAAATGTTACTCTTTTTAAATGTAAAAATGAATATTTTCTCCACTTGTCGAACTAAAATTTTTGGATGGCTGTAGTCAGTTGCAAAAAAGGGGTGATGTCATATCGGCTGCAAGGTCAATCAATAAATGCATGCACAACAAACAAAAAAAGAAAAAAAGAAGGAAAAGCGCCTTTTTTACGAAGTTTTCACTTATACTTTTTGTTCCAGGGTTTTTTTTTTTGCCATTCACTTAGACGATCAGAAAGTTTAATAAAATACTGCTACCATATAACCTTTTGAGAGAAAAAGGTCAGCTTGCTTCGTTGACTTTCTTGATTTTCGATTGAACGATTGAGGCTGTGATTTGATGATCTTGTTGATGGGTCAATTTGAGCAAATCTTCAGGTTGATGATTTTGAGGAGGCAGTAATGGAGGTTGCGTTGGTCGCAAGCTACTTGGTACATCATACCTCAAATCTCCGTCGCCTATTTCTAATCGAGGCGCCAAAGATCGTGGAATTTTGCGCCGCGATTTGCTTCTTCCTTCATCCATGAAATTTTTCTAAGCTTTTTCACACAATTTGTGTAAAGCCTCACTTGCTTGAGTTGCTGGCCTTGCTGCCGACGGGATACTGAATAATTCCCATACTTGGTTATTATCGTGGAGGTTTTGATTAGTGTTATTTTTCATGCCTTCCAAATCCGTCTATAAAAATTGAATAATATATGAAAAATAAATTTTTAAAAAATTGTGAGTTATTAAAACAGAAAAAAATAAATAAAATATTCAAAAATTCAATTGTAATGGAACTATTTTTTAAGGCAGATATCTCAAAATGAACTAAAAATAAAAGTTTGGTTGCCCTTCTGTTGCAAATTGCAATGGCAAGTGATGCCAAAAAGGAAGGAGGCAGGGTTAATCGATAAACGAACAAACAAAAAAAAGAAAAAATGATCTCTTTTTTTTTTTACAAAGCAGACAAACATTTTTTCGTTTGTTTATATTGGTAACACTTAAATTATCGAGAGAGAAAACCCATTTCAATCAAAATGCGGATAAGTATATATGTAAAGATAAATCACAACAGTGCAAAATGAAAAGAAAAGGTTTCCTTTTCTGTATTAATTTTTTTTTGCCAAATTAAAAAATAAGAATAATTTATCCGTTATAAAATGAATTGAAAATTTTCATTTTATTTTTTTCTGCATAATTAAAGACGAAATTAAATCTAGGCATTAATTACGACTTCATTTTCAGGTTTAATTTTGTTATACCATAATTGTTTGTATCTGTTTCAATACTGTGTCTTTCTTTAATTTTTTTTGTTTGAAAAAATACCATTGTGTCTTTAATCTCTGTTTTTGATATGCCAATTTCACTAGCTTTATAGGTTGTTGAGCGGCCATATGTAAATCCAAATTTGGCACAATAATTTAATGCATTGATTAATTTTTTATTTTTTGTTTTATCCAATAAAATATCCATAAAGTAATTTTGATAGAGGACGCGAAGCTACCACATTTATTAAAAATTTGTTTAAGTGTAACTTTTAAATTAAAGCAAATATAAGAAAAAAAAATTTGAAGTAACAAAGGAAAAAATAAATAAATAAAATATTCAAAAATCAAGTGTAACTTTTTTTTAAATGCAAAATGCATTTTCTCCACTTGCTGCTTAACTAAAAATAAGGCACTTCTATAGATGTGGCCCCCCGCTTTTTTATTTTATTTTTTTATTCTTTTTTCTCTTAATTTTTTACCACTAAAAATCTGCATATACTCAATTTAGTCAGTTTCTTTCCAATGTCATTTTTCATATTTCTTTTCTCATTAAAAAGAACATGGAAATGGATACTTTGGAAGAATTGGAGGACCTGATGTCATGTTTAATCTTTGGAACCAAATTCGTGAACATTATTCCGCTTTTCTCTAATATTTTATTATTATTTTTACTAAATACAAATAAATTTCTTTGAATCTTTCAATCCAAGTATCTCAGTCGAATTGTAAAGGAGAGTGCCAAAATAGTTTCAAGAGCTCAATTTAAAGTCTTTGAATTTGTTTGCATTAGAATTCAAGCTTCTATGGTCGAGTGGTTAGTACATTAGACTATCAAAAGAACAAAAAGTTCGAATCCTCCATTGGTCGAAAAAAGAATAAAAAAATAAAATAAAAAAGCGGGGGGCCACATCTATAGAAGTACCAAAAATAATATTTTTTGGATGTCCATCTGTTGCTAAAAAGAGCGAAGCCATATCGGCTGCAAGGTCAATCAATAGATGCACAACAAACAAAGAAGCAAAAAAAGAAGGAAAGAAAAAGTCTATTTTTATGCGGCAAGCTGATCTTTTTCTCTCTAAAGGCTAGCGGTATTTTATTAAATTTCCTGACCGTCCAAGTGAAAGCACAAGGGCAAAAAGCATAAGTGAAAATTGATACAAATTTGTGTGCATTAAACCATAATTTGCAGATGAGCCTTTTATATGTGAATACTTTATTTCAAAACATTTTAGGAATCATGTATTATAAAAGTCAAATAAAATGAAAATAAAAAAATATATATATTTAAGAGAACTTTAATTTTAATGTCTATGTTTTTTACAAAAATTTTCTGTTTTTTCAACTACAAACAACGGCAAATTTTCCAAATTATCCCTTTCAAAACCCGTGAAAAAAAGGTGAATGCCAATTAAAATAAATGCAATAACAAAGTAAAGAGCCAAAAGTTTTAAAGTGTCACTAAAACATTTCTTGCGCAATTCTTTTTCTTCATTACTTTGTTCCACGGAAGTTGAATTAATAAAATAAATAAACAACGCTGGAACAGAAATAAATCCAAGGCCAAGATAAATAATTTGAATGGGATACAAAATTGCTTTCAACATAAACTTTTCATGTTCCATATTTTTTACGTAACATTTTGTTCGATAAATTTTTTGATATTCATAATTTTCTTTTAATTCGCTTGAATTGAGTGATTGGTGCTTTAATGAAAGAATTTCTTCCACGGTTGTTTTGTTTTCAAAATTACATGGTTCAAATCGGTCTTCGGGTTTGCATGGAACATAAATTAAAATTGGGATTATTTGAAAAACCATGCCACACCAAATTAAAAAGAAAATAATTGTTTGAAACCAAAGAATTTTTAAACCGAATGGAAAATTATACTAAAAAAAGTTTGTAAATTAATTTTTAAAAAAATGTACTTATTTTTCCTACCTTTCCATCTTTGTTGCTTAAAATTATAACATTGCGAGCCATGACTTTTCTGAAAACGATTAGGAATTTAAAATAAAAACTGAATAACAAAATCGAAGTATGTGAAACAAAACTAAAAAAAAGTCGTCTTTAAAAAGATTGAATGTTTCACAAAAAAAGTTTGAAGAAAAGATATATTTAAGATGAGCAAACTACAAACACTTTTTTTGTTCGAACTTCAAAGTCAAAAAATGAGACGAAAACTTGATTGGAACTTTTTTTTAAAACAATCGTCTCATCAATTTGTTTTATTTTTATTAAAGAAGATAGAATTATATCGAACCAAATTAGGGAGCTTTAAATGCACTTTTGTTTTGTTATTTTCACCCGATTTTTTTATAACGATTTTCTACTTTGTTTTTTTCCATAAACAACGAAATTAAAACACATACGCTCTCAAATTCCCTTCCATCCATAACCTTCCTTGAAGGGTGGTGATTCATTTTGAGACGTCCAGCGAGCGCTATGAAAAAAACCAGTTTATTTAGAAAAAAAATTGGGTAATCATGAATGTGTTTCAGCTGGAAAACCTTAAATATGTTTTTTGTTTCATTTTTTGATTTGATTTGTATAAAATTAATAAATTTTCATAGTATTTTTTATGAATAAATAAAAACTTGAAACATTTACTTAAAAAAGCTATAAAGTAAAAATTGAGAACTAATCTATCAATTTTTTTTGCGGTTATGTTTATGCAAAAGCTTAAAAAAACACTATGAATTTTCTGCAATCTTCAAAATGGATAAAACTCAAATTAATTTTAAAATGAAAAAAGATGATTTGTTTTTTTTTATTTATCAAAATGGTACCATTTTGGAAAATGTACACATAAAAATATAATCCCCATTATCTAACAGGAGATCCTGAAAGTGAATCAAAAAATATTGAACTCTTTGATATTTATATTATCACACGGAACAAAAAAAAGTCCAAAGTCAAATAATTAATGCTTTATTTTTTTTTTAAGAAGTAAAATTTCTGGAATGCGTGCGTGTGTTTTGATTAAGATTATGAGCGTCCCATCCCATCTTATCAATTTTTTTTGTTCAATATAAAAAGGCCTTGCTCAAAGTAAATTTGTCTAAAGTTTTAATTTTGACTATAAAGAAATGTTATTGAGAAGTTTAATTTTGTTAGCTACTTTAAGTTTTGGAAGTTGCGCATATAATGAAAGTCTTGCTCGAAATTTCCTTTGGCCTTTGACCGTTGATGCTTACAATCATGGAGTGGAAAAATGTATTCATGTAACACTTGGAAGCGATTATGATGTAAGTTTCTTTTTTTTCAACAGCTTTAAAGTTTAAACAACAATAAACAAAAAATGTTTTATTGTAGTTTGGCGCTCAAGTTACAGTAAAATGTGATAATGGTACTAATCGAGATTCATGTTCCGGTTATGTTGTGGCCGTGCATGGTATTAAAGCGGTTGCAATATTTTTTCGTGGAACAATAAGCGATGATGAAGTGATGCAAGAAATTAATTCAACTCTCTCACATCCAATGCAACCTTTTATTGGAGGTGGAAATGTTAATGCATATTTTTATAATGCTTATAGCTTGCTTTGGAATGCAGGAATGAAAGATGCCTTTTTAAAACTCAAAAATAAATATCCATCCTATAATGCCATCATAGCTGGACATTCCCTTGGAGCCGCTATAGCTTCTGTGACTGCAGGATCTATTTCAGCATTGAAAATAGTTCCAAAAGATCGTCTCTTTCTTTACACATTTGGTCAACCCCGCGTTGGAGATAAAGCCTTTGCTGATAATTATCCAAAACTCGTACCAGAATCATATAGAATTGTTCATCATTGGGATATCATCCCTCATCTTCCGTTGGAAGGGATTATGGGATATACTCATCACATTTCTGAAGTTTGGTACAATAACAATATGGCCAAAGGAGATCCATATGTTATTTGCGCTCAAGAAGAAAGTTTTAAATGTAGTGATAGCGTCCTTCTTCCAACTATGAGCGATCATGGCGAATATTTTGGTTTAAGAAATTATTTGGGCAATCATGAATGTGTTCCTGTTGGAAAACCTTAATAAACAAAAAATATATAAACTCATATTCTGAATATTTCTTTGCTAATTATAAGATAAATATAATTCATGTTTTCTCATATTCCATTACTATCATTTGGTGTTTCAACTTCACCAAATCAAAACACGTCAAAATTTCTAGAGAAAAAAAAGTTTTTCGATTATTTACTCGTAGTTTTATTTTCTGTTTTTTTTGGTAGTCATTTTGTTGGGGGATGGGTTGACTTTTCTCGAGTGTTTTAAATCTTTATAATTTTTTTATAATTTTTAACCGAATTTAAAGATTAAAAAAATTACAAAAACAACTTTATGATTATAAATTTAAAAAATCCATAAGAATATTTATAAATTCACGCAATGATTAGAAAAAATGTTTCAAAAAAAAGATCCTCAATTTTTATGTTTAGGTTCTCTTACTTTAAAGAAAAATATTTTTTGTGTATTTTCCACAACAAACAATGGCAAATTTTCCAACATATCTCTTTCAAACTCTCTATAAAAACCGTGAAAAAGAATTATGACAATAGAAAAAAGTAAATATAATCCAAAATATTTTAAAGTTTTGTGTAGACATATTCGGCGCTTTTGTTTTCCTTCGCTATTGATTTCCAAGTTTCTCGATTTTATGAAATAATAAAATATTGATAGAAAGAAAAATAATCCAAAAGCAAAATAAATTATTTGAAGGCTGTATAAAATTAGTTTCAACATGAATCGTTCATGGTCCAAATTTTCAATATAACATTTTGTTCGATGAATTTTTTGATATTCATAGTATTCTTTTAGATCGGTGAGATAATTTTTTTGAGAGCTAAGTGTTTCATAATTTGTAGAATTAAAAGATAAATCACCAATAGCCTAAAAATATACGCAAGCTAAAATCTATTTTGTGACTTTTGATTAGCTAATTAAAATTCGCGTAGAAAAAAACACTCCCTTTTTGAGTATCATTCATTTGTTTTTTTAATGGAAGAATTTGTTCCACGGCTGTTTTATTTTCAAAATTACATGGCTCAAATCGATCTTCTGGTTTAGTTGGAATAAAAATATATAGCGTCATGGCTTGTAAAATGATAGATAACAATATCAAAAATAAAATACATATTTGAAGGTAACGGATTTTTAAGCGATATGGAAAATTTGACTAAAAAAATTTAAATTGAAATAAAAAAAATTGTTTTTTTTTTACTTCTTCATTCTGGATGCTCAACTCTTCGAAACTTTCCATGAAATTTCTAAAAAGAGTTTATAAAAAAATTAAAATGGCAAAGTGCAAAAAAAGTAAAAAGGAGCAAACTATAGATTTATTTTAAACCTTTGTCAAAAGAAAAGAAAAAAGTGTTTTTATAAAAGTGCAGTTCTCTCAGTCATTCATCAAGATCGATTGTTTTATTTTATTTTACAGGTTTGAGGAATAAAATACGTACACACCCATTTCATTCATTAAATTTCTTGAAGGTTGTATTTGATTTGGAATTTGGGAGGAATAGATTAAAAAAACCTGTTTTTTTCACATAAGAAAAAAAAATTTTTTGTATGTCGTTAAAAATTAATTCAAGCCCTTTGCCACCGAGGAAAAACAAGTGCATTCTTTTGTTTTTCTTTTTATTTATTCTATCAGAAAACGGTATTGAAAAGTAACATTTATCAACAAAAATTACAGTATACAGAAAAATAGCAAAAACATAAATTTCTTAAAGCAAAAAAAGATAACAAAAATAAAATAACCAGTAACTTTTAAAAAATGTTGTAAAAAATTTTTAATGCTCCATCAACATTTCGTTTTCCTCTCGGATTTCTTCAAGAACATCATCCAATTCTTTTGAAGCATAGGCTTGACAACAATGTTCATTTTTCCCGAGAACCACATTGCCTCGATCTTTATCATTATTTTTCCATAATTTTGCAATCACATTTCTTCGTTTGCCTTTGCATCGGCGACATTTAAAATAATTTGAATGTTTATCCCAATCAAATTGATACCATTGTTTTTTGTCTTTGGTTTTAAAAATGACTAATTTTGAGATTCCATTGACACTTTTAGAAATTTCAAACATTGGAGGTTTAATTATTTTATCTTTAGAAACTTTTTTGAGTTTCAAACTGTCAACATCGAAGCCGCCACTTTTGTAAAGAATTTGAAAGTTTGAGCCAATATCCGAATAATTAAATGGAGTACATTGATGTGAATCATTTCCAAGTCGAATATATTCTTCCCCATTTTCAGGATTCTTAAAAGCTTTAGCCGAAGTTTTTTTCTTTAATCGAGCGCAACCCACGCAAGTGAACGATGAACTTTTCTTTTCAAATCCATATTTATAACATTTTGTTTGATCGTTTTCATTTGGAAATACGATGAGTTTGGTTTTTTTCTTATTTCCTTTTTCATGATAGAAATGAAAATTAGGCAGGTAAATAAGGGTTTTTTCAAATCGTTCTGGATCATATTCTCTTGGAGTGCATTGATGAATTTGTTCAGATTTAAATGAAACAAAACATTCTTCGCCATTTTTATTTTTTTCATGAAATTTTATTGCAAAATCTCGTTTATTTGCTGTGCATCCAAGGCAGCGGAAAGTATTTCTTCCGCTACGTTGAGAAAATTCATAACATAAATTTTTTTCGTTGTCGTCGTCTTCTTTTGCCGAAGCAAAAATAAAAATTCTTTTAGTTCCATTATTATATGTTTGAATTTTAAAATCAGATTTATTTATTACATTATCATTTCCAGAATCATATCTCGATTTCATGAGGCAAACATGTTGAGTTGGGCCATGTTTAATTATTTCTTCTCCATTTGAGTTTTGATATAATTCAGCGACGACTCGAACTTTTCTCTTTTGACATGGGTTGCAAATAAATAAATTCAAAGCAAATCGATGCAAATATTCGTGACACAATGAAGAATCATTTGGATCAAAAATAAACAGCTTTTGTTTCTCGATTCCACTTTCATGATAAGTTTCAATTTCAAAATTGGGGGCTGAAATAATTTTCAACGATGAAATTGGTCGACGTTCACAAATATGTTTAGCAAAATCCAATTCCACAATATCCTTGGCTTCATAATATCTGGCTTTGACATAAACATTTTTGAGTGTGCAAGAATGGCAACAAAAAGCTTTGTTATTTTTACACCAAAAATATTCATAATATGAATTTCGAGCTTCTGAATCATAAATAAGCAGCAATTCTTTACTTTTATCATTTTTTCTTAAAATTTCGAATAAAGGTTTTTTAACAAATTCTCGAGTCATATATTTTGTTGGATTATAAAGAATTTCTTCGCAAATATGATCGTTTCCTTCCAATTCAACATATCTTTTTCCATCTGTGTAATGTCGAATAAAAGCTTTCAAAGTTTTTCGTTTCAAAAAGCATCGGAAGCAATAATAATGAAGTTGGATATTATTCCATGAATATTCGTAGCAGAATTTTTTGGAGGCGGAAGTAAAAACAATTAACTTCGTAACCATAATTTCATTTTGATTAAAATTGACGAGTTTGAAATGGGCTTCATTTACAATTTCATTATTGGTTAATGGAATAGCAAAAACTTTTGGTTGTTGTTTTGGATTTATTATTCCTTCTCCTTCTTTCTCGTCGATTATCATTGGCTCATCATCATTATCAGCTGCAGCGGTATTAGTAATAGTATTAATTTTGAAAGGTGGAGGTGGTGGTAATTTTGGTAATGAAATAGTCATAAATTTCTGTGGCTTCTTCTTTGGTTTATTTCCAGATATAAAATTAAATGAAATAGCTTCGGGTACTTTGGGTGTTGGAACCACCATATCAAGAGGGATATCAAAAGATTTGATTTTATCTATTTGTCGTTGTTCAGGCTCATTGATGCTTGATGGAAATTCAAGATTGATATTCGGCTTTCTAAAAAATTACGAATATATAAAAATTGTTTTGTGAATTTTGACTAAAAAGGAGCTCACTGTTCGATAACTTCATCTTCTTCTAAAGTAATTACATCGTCTATGATTTCTTTTTTGATGGGAGTTATTTTAATTTTAATATCTTGAACTTTTGGGATGACTTCTTCTGGGCTGCTCGTTGAAGGTTGATATCTGCAAAAATTTTAAGTTTAATATATCTTTTTTTGGGATCCCATTCTTAAAAGTTTATGGAATATATAAAAAAATGTTTTGCACTTACGATCTAAAGCATTCATCATCGATTTCTGCAGCAGCTGCAGCAATCATGTCCATAATAGTTGGATCCATTAAAATTGCATATTCATCTTCATATTCAGTATCCTTGACAAAATTTGCAAGGATATCCTTTAATCGATCAGGCATGGTGGATTGGTCTTTAAAAGCTCGAGACAAAAATCTTTCTTCCATTGAAATTTGTTCAACATTAACATTGCCTTCTTCATCAGCAAAAAGTTCATCATTATGTCCGCCAGCGTTAAATTTCTTAAAAAAAGGTTAAAATTTGATAGAATTAATTTTATGGGAAATTCCAACCTTGCAATTGCAAACCATATTATAAACATTTTGACATTTTCTTTCATCTTCAAAAATCAAAACAAAATCATCAGCTTTTCGAGGGGCAAAAACTACCAAAGCATTCTAGAAAAAAAAGGTAAGTTAAGTTTAGAGAATTCATTTTTTTAATAGTAAAATAAAAAGTTGGCAAAGTAAGACAAAGTTTAGAGAGTTTTTTCGTCGGTGATTTAACTTTTAATTTTGATAAACTGAAGGTAACCAAAACATCGATCTCCTAAAAAATATAGTAAACCTAACCTTTTGAGGAAAAAATTGATGTCGTGAAAGTGTGGCTCTAATTGCAACTTGACCTAGAACACATACTGCTAATAATTACTGAACTTTTATACAACTTAAAATCCTTACATCTCCTTCCATGAGTGACATTTAAGATATTTCGATTGACATCAAAGTTAATTCTAACATGTTCGGTGTAATGGATGTTATCAGATTTATCAAAAGTTAACATCTCCATAATCCGATTTGGATCCTACAAAATAATGGCATATTTAAGCATTGAAAACTTATAAAATCATTAACTAACTTTAAAGGTAACAGGATCCTTGGTTTTATCCATTAAAACAAATTTTTATTTAAATAAATTACAAATTTCTGAGAGAATGATAAATAATGAAAAAAGTCGTTTGAGAAAAGCACGCCATCGATGTCTTGGCAAAATGTTACCAATATCAAAATTAATAATCATTTTGGTTTTTGGAGTCAACGATTTACCAAACGTTTTGAATATTTTACCTTTGCGATATATCAAAAATAAAAATCATCAAAAATAGCAGGTTAAAAAAATTATTTTCTTCACTTCATTACAGAATTCTTGAGTGATTTTAAAGAAAACATTACACATGTTTCTTTAATTTACAGGATATGTTAGTTGGCAAGGTTTCCGCGACGTCTTTTTTTTCCATTGTATTCGGAATAAAAAAGCGAAGTGTAATGAATGCATGCAAACAAGATCTCTTAATAAACTACATACTTCAAAAAAAATTTTGGCAACCGATGCAAAAACTAACATTGTGCTTGATTTTCAACAGTCGGATCAAAGATAAAGAAGTCATGTCATAAAATTTTTTTTAGCATAATCTTCTAAGAAAAAAACACAATTTAGTCGTCAGAATTATTTTTTGATATTGAGAAACTTTTTTATTTATTAAAAATAGCTGCGAACTTTTTTTAAACGTTTTATGAAACGTTAAGTATTCGCATTTTATTTTTCACCTGCATTTTACTTACCTTTTTAAAGATTCTTCCTTCCTTTTTACTTATTTTTTTACTTTCATTTTTGTCAAACAACTTTTTGAAAACTTAACTTCATTAAATTTCATAAAGAAAATGATTATATTAGATTTTTCAAATTTACAAATTGGTATAAATTATTCTTCATTCACTTTAGAAGATTTGGATCATCCAACTTTAAAAAAATTTTATAGTATTTTTTGGGATGTCTCATTATTTTTTACAACGATATTTTTCATTTTGATGCTTTATACAATCATAAAAAAATCGAGTAAAGAAATGGGCGGATATAAATGGTATTTGGTCCATCAATTGGGTTGGAGCTATGCATTCGATTTATATATGGGTTTATGGAAGCCTATTCCATTATGGCCTTTTTATTTGGGGTATAGCGGCGGAGTTTTTAGCCAACTTACAAGTCGATTTTCTATTTTGCCATTTATCGGACTAACTTTCCTTTCGGTTGGAATGGGTTTTGGGATAGGTGTTGCTTTGGTTCATCGATATATTCAAGCCTCTCCATTTTCAAATTTTTTCCGAGATTACAATGTCTTATGGCTTCGATTTTCTGTATGTTTTTTTATTTTTCTATTCATTCAAGTACTAATCAATGTTCCTATGTATTATTATGCACCAAATGTAAAACTTTTAAAAGATTCCATAACATCTCAAAATCCTGATGTTGGAACTTTATTTATTCGAGAACCATCCATGTTTGGTTTTGATTCAACATTAAATAAGAATCAAACCGTAATTTTCAATGGTATACTTATTTTAGTATTTATTATTTTAATTATTTTCTTGTTTGTGCTTTATTTAAATTATATTCGAATTTTATATAAAAACAAAAATCATTTGAGTTCTGCAACGTATAATCTTCAAAAACTCCTTTTTAAAGCAATATATATTCAAATAATATTAACCATGGTTTTGCTGATTCTTCCTTTAACTGCATCCTTGATTTTAGCATTATTTGGAATAAAATGGATTTCCACCTTTTCTCTTTTTTGTTTTATGATTACTTCGATTCACACAATCGCAGATTTTGCTGTTTTGACATTTTATGTTAAACCATATCGAATTTTTATTGTTGGGTTATTCAAAATTTATTTGACAAAAATTGGATTTAAAATTAAAGAAGCAACTATCGCGCCTGTGCCCCTTTCGATATCTGGTATTAATTCGATGATATCCATCAAGAAAAAATAACACCACATCGAATTTTGGATATCAAAAAATGGATGAAAAAAGAGAGTATTTAGAGTTTAAAAAATATAACAATTTATATCGACTAATTTTTCTTTTCTTTTGTTTTTCTTGTCTTTTATATTGGGTACTAAAAAATTTATCTCAATAAAGAAACAAAAATAATTTTACTGTTTCATTTGTGACGAAGTTTAGTGTTATAAAAAAGCCTATAATTTATTTATAAAAAAAACAATTTGGTGTTATATTTTCTTTTTAACAACTGCTGTAAGAGTTTTGAAGCCGAGTTCCATGTCTTGGTGCACTAAGTTAACTCGAAAATCAATTCTCTGAATATCGGTTTTTTCATTACGATATTTTTGAATGGTTTAATGAAATGAAAACGCCTTTTTTGTGGACGATTGAGTTGACAAGTTTTCGTTGTCGGCTCTTTCTTTTAATATTCAGAATAAAAAAGTTAAATTGAATGAATGCGAACCAAAATCTTTAAATAAACTATTTCGGAAAAAATTATGTTACTGAAGCATAAACTAATATTGTCCTTGATTTTCAAGATTCTCAGAAAATTAATATGTAAATCAAAGATAAAACCATTTCTTGGAAAACATTTTTTTTAACAAAATTCTCTAAGCAAAGCACAATATAGTCGTCAGAATTTTTTAACGTTCTCGAAACTTTTTATTTATTTAAAAATAATTCTAGTCTTTTTTTATGGTATAATGTTTTATGAAACGTTAACTATTTGCATTTTATTTTTCACCTGCGCCAAACCAACCTTTAAACATTCTATCTTTTTTACATTTATTTGACTTTTATTTCTTTTATTCAACTTTTCGAAAGCTATCTATGTACACACATTTATGTCATAAAGAAAATGAGTTTCTTCGATTTTTCATGGTTACAAATACACATCAATTACTCTTCTTTCACTTTAGAAGATTTGGATCATCCAACTTTGAATGAAATTTACAAAATATATTGGGATGTTACTTTATTTTTTACAACGATATTTTTCGTTTTGATGCTTTACACAATTATAAAAAAATCCAGTAAAGAAATGGGTGGATATAAATGGTATTTGGTTCACCAACTTGCTTGGAGTTATGCATTCGATTTATATATGGGTTTATGGAAACCCATTCCGCTATGGCCTTTTTATTTGGGGTATAGTGGCGGGGTTTTTAGTCAACTACCTAGTCAATTTTCTATTTTGCCTTTGGTTGCATTAACCTTTCTTGCTGTTGGAATGGGTTTTGGGATTGGGGTGGCATTAGTTCATCGTTATGTTCAAGCTTCTCCTTTTTCAAAATTTTTTCATGATTATAATATTATATGGCTCCGATTTTTTGTATATATATTTATTTTTATTTTCCTTCAAGGAGTAATTAATGTTCCTTTATATTATTTTGCTCCAGATTTAAAACTTTTGCAAGCTTCCATTACTTCTCAAAATTCTGATGTTGGTGCCCTATTTATTCGTGAACCATCCATGTTTGGTTATGACCCATCATTAAATGGAAATCAAACCGTAACTTTTATGGGTTTGCTTATTTTAGTTTTCATTATTTTAATTATTTTTATATTTTTACTTTATTTTAATTATATTCGAATTTTATATAAAAACAAAAATCATTTGAGTTCTGCAACGTATAAACTTCAAAAGCTTCTTTTTAAAGCTTTGTATATTCAAATGATTTTAACGATGGTTTTGCTAATTCTTCCAATAACATTATGCTTAACTTTAGCTATGTTTGGTTTAAAATGGATCTCAATTTTTTCGATTTTTGCTTTTATGGTTCTTTCAATTCACACTATCGTGGATTTTATTGTTATGACATATTTTATTAAACCTTACCGCGTATTTGTTATTGAATTAATTAAAACTTCTTTAGCTAAAATTGGTTTTAAAATTAAAGAATCAACTATCGTGGCAGTGCCAATATCGACAACAGCTATCAGTTCAATAATTATTACTAGACATCAATAATAATATTGAATTCTGGAGAGCTAGAGTTGCTAAAAAAATTTTAATTTGTAAGATGAAATTGTTTTTATCAAGCATTTTTACAATTATTTTGTTGTTCTTATTTTTTACACTAGTTATAAAATATTTATTTTATCAAAAAGTTACTTTTCTTTTTCCATTTTCTACAACAAAAAATATTGTGTATAATTTTTTTCTTGCAATTTTTGGATTTTTTTAAAGTAAAAATATCTTAATTTTGTAGCGGCAAAATTTTGATTTTGTAGTTATGACGTAGTTTAATAAACCATATTGAATTTTTATTGTTGGATTAACTAAAACAGTCTTGTAAATTTGATATAAAAAAATTGTCTTTTTTTAATAACCTTTTTTAAAAATGATGCACAATTGGCAAAGTATGGGAAAAGCCATCTGCATTTTTTTCAACTTTAAAAAAATTAAAGCTTTTTTATTGAGCGTCAACAAAAATTTAAATTAACTTATTTTTATTTAATTATTTTTTATTGATTGAAAAAAGCTGCTATTAAACATGGATGAAGAAGGAGAGGTAAATTTACTACTTTCAAATTACAGGACTATCTTTCTTGTTTCAGATATATTATACTGATTCAGTTTATGTCCCTGAAGAACAAGAAGATGCTGAAGCCCGACCTAATTCAGCTGATAGTAAAAAAGGTGGAACAAATTCGGATAAACCTAAACGAGATTTTTCAAATCAAAAGAAAATGACCCAAAAACTTCGAACTTGGATAGATCGAGATCAACTCATTCGAATTACAAAATCTATAAATAAACCCAAACCTGGATTACTTGGAGTTGGAGTGCGTCGATTTAAAAATGATGTGAATGCTTTAACTTTGATTGCTCCAGTTATTGAAAAGAAAGTTATTGGAAGTGGTCGATTAAAAAATTCAGATAAGAAAAAATTAAATCAATTTCGAGAAAATATCGAAGGCGATAGTGAAATTGAGCATTTACAAGCTCCATGGAAACTTTTTGATGAAGTTTTTGATGTTGTTGACCCGGAAAGTGATAATATTTATGAAGAAAAAGAAAATGGTGATATATTTGTTTATCGAAGACCTGGGCTAGATTTGCATCCAGCAACTGGAAGTAGCGGTTTTGCTATGTAAGTTTTTTTATTTTCTTTGTTTTTGTTAAATATTTTTTATATATTCCAGAAGAAAATCAAAACCATATCAAACCGCTGAAGAATTACTTCAAGTTATTGCAACAATTAAAAAAATGGATGCAACTATAAATAAATTAAAACTCCAGGAACTCGAGGATCACATGTGCCCATTCAACGTAAAGGAACCAATGGAATTTGAGGAATCGATTGACCCCGAATTTACATGTGCTCGTTTTCGTCCATTAACAAAAAGCCCAAAGCGTGATATTATTAGAGCGGAATTTGATTTTGATCCAAGAACTTCTGAATTTCTTGGACATGACCCTGTTGCTGAGTTAGCATCCATCAATGCTGACGTCAATCTTGATTTTACTCCATATTCTGATATTCGACCTGAAATTATGATTCAAAGAGAAATGGCACTTCGAGCTCGGATGAATGGAATCGAGTTAATGTGAGTTTTACTTAATTTTACACAACTTTCTCCGAGAAAAAACTGCTCCTACTTTTTCTGCCAAAGTTTACTAAAAATTATATTGTTCTTTTTAGTGACCAAATAGTTTCGGCTGCTGAAAGTGTAAAATTCGGTAAAAAGAAAGCCGCGGATGAACATGAAATAATGGGATTAAATAAAGGAAGGCGGAAAAGCGAAGTCAACAGCAAATTTGCTGAAAGTATTAAAATGGTTATTAAACGCCTTCCACAAAATTCTATTGGGCCTAAAACTGAAGAACCCACTTATGAAATAACAAAGAAAAATGAAAAAGAGAGCAAGAAAAGAGCGAAAGCTCAAGTTGATTCAGTAGCTAGCGAATCTAAACTCAAGCGTCCAAGAAAATCCAAAGATATGGATGCAGGACCAAAAGCTAAACGTCAAAGAATTCTCAAAAATGAATAAATTTTTGTTTGAATTTTGTTAATGTTTGTATAATAAATTATTTATTTTTGGTGATTTATATCATTAGTTTTCTGCCTTTGTTTTTTTATACATAAAATAAGCACTTCTCATTATGACTTAAGTTAAATATTCCATCGGCGTATATAGAAAAAAAATCTAAAAATAACAGCTTTTTTTAAAAATTTGTAGAAATAAGCAATTCTTCATAACCATTTCTCACATGATTTAAGATGCAAAAAATAATATCCTTTCAAGCATAAAAATAATGATAAATTTAGATTAAATATTATTATTTTTAAGAATAACAACATGTGCACATAAGAGAGTCCAACAAT
Organism: Panagrolaimus kolymaensis; assembly: GCA_028622995.1. NCBI lineage: Eukaryota > Metazoa > Nematoda > Chromadorea > Rhabditida > Panagrolaimidae > Panagrolaimus > Panagrolaimus kolymaensis. The sequence goes on along the minus strand of JAJQJQ010000025.1, from coordinate 2,304,201 downwards.
CTAATTTTATAATTTGCCCAACTTTCTGTGTATCTAATTTATACCCAATAAGATTTATGTATGCTTATCTAATTTTCTAAGAATTATAATTGCAGGAATTTTAAAAAAAAGCTTCATAAAAATAGATCGTATCAATCACTTTCAAAAACATTTATTTAAGAAATTAAATATAAATTAAACCATGTACTTTGACACGCGACACTGCCTCGCATTCCGTGATACTTATTTGTCATCACATAAACCTCCTTTTTAGCTGTCACGCAAATGCCATAGAAAATTACAAAAGAGACAAATTGACGTCCTAGATTTAAGCATTAAAAAAAATTAATTTTAAATGCTTGACCAATTTTTTGTTGCTACACAACACTTTTATTTGAAGCATTAAAAAAATTAATTTTTCTTCGAACAAAAAAAAATAAAGACAGTATAAAGAAAAAGCTTTTTGCCCGTAGGTAAATTGCTTTTTGGAATGAGGTTGGTTAAGCAAGAAAAATAAAATACAAGACAATTAAATGCGAAGAAAAAAAGTTTGCCCTTAATTATTTTTTATAATCTTTTGTATAATTGAAAAAAAGTATTTCCTTCTCTTATAAAAATATTATTAAAAAGGGTTTATTTTTCATTTAAAAATAATCCCCAAAGGAAAGTAAGTAACTTGGATAATTATTGTCAAAAAATTAGGTTTTGGAAGAAATTTTTATTATGGTTAGCACAAATTATTTGGTTCTGATACATTATGTTATTAGCATAGGATGTTTATGTTTTATCCTTTATGCTTCATTAATTTTGTTATTCAAACGACCAAAGAAAAATCAAACCATTGCTCGAACTCCGACAGTATATGCATATTTTTGGTTTACCGCATCTTCCAGCATTCTTCTCCTAATTAACTCAGCTTATATCCTCATTTTCTGGAGACCTGATGGAAATATTTATAATCCTATGGTCCTTTATTACATTGCGGGCATTCCAACAATTTATGTAAATTTTGTGCCCATTGCTGATTTTTTTCTTTGCGCTGATCGATGCTTTTTGGTTGCATTTCCTATTACATATCGAAAAACTGCCCGACTTATTTTGGCAATAATTTTTGGAGCTTGTATTTTTGCAGTTGGTTTAACATATATTTTAGCGACACGATATTTTGCTTTCTATACTCCCGAAACTAGAACTACTTGTGTGTTTTATATTTGTTTAGTCTTTCAACTCAAATATCCTATGGTTATGACTTACAACAAATATCTTTTTACTGGATTAAACGCTTTTGCAGCGGGCGCTTTATTGCTTTTGAATTATCTTCGAAAAAATCTTCAAAAGGAAGTTTCCAAGAAACTCAATAATTCTGTTTTGTTGCTTTCCTTTCTCCAAATCGCTTTTACGTTTATCCCTACTTGGACAGATGATATGGTTTTTCGGGTAAGTTCAAATGAAAGAAAAGCCGCTAAAATTAGCAAAATAATAGAAAATTTGCCAAAAAAAACTTTAATTTTTAATTTCGCTGATTTTCTTCAATACTAAAGCAAGAATATATTTTGGCCAAAGTTTTCTTTTTTTCATGAATTAAATAACATTAATAAAAAAAATTTAGATAACGGGTGTACATCCCTATGATGTTTTTGGCGATTATACTTTAACTTTAACTTGCATAGACATTTCAATTTGTGTGGCTCTTTATTATCGAGTATTTAGGCGTCATTTTCTTGTATCAACAGTAATTCAGGTTCAAACTGCAGCGACTCTTAGCAGCAATATAAAATAAAGAAATGCTGAAATTTGCATTATAATTTTGGCGCATAAATTTAAAAATAAATTAATTTCTAATATAATATTTTTGTGTTTTGAATTTTTTAAATAAATATATTAATACCTATGTAAATATCATTACAAATTAAATTTGTAATTTAAGCATTTTTTGATGTTCTTAAAAATTTAACATTGCTTCTAATAAAATAAAAGAAGGTATCCGTGAAAATATCATCTTTTAGTAAATGGGATATGCTTTGTGCTTGGTAAAAAGATCTGTCGAGTTTCGCGTTTCGAGTCAACTCGAAAAACTCGAATTTCGATCGGTGTAGCCAAACTCGACTCGAAGGATTTTCGATGCACCGACATCTCTATTGGTGAAAAAGACTAAAACAAAAATAAAAAAATTAATGGATTAAATATTCAAAAAATTTAAAAAAAACCGTTTGTTTAAAAGCAATATACGAAACTAAAAAGATAAAATTATAATCTTCGTCTATAAGAGTAACTTTGTGGTTTGTTATTCGTAAAAAAAAGATATTTTTGCCAGAAACAAGTTGCATAATATCTAAAAAAAATAACTAGAGGTGCAAAATATTTAAAGGTCAATAAACTATCTACAAAGCATCAATAACAAAAAATGTTTTTGAACAACACTTAAAGATCAATAAAAATTAGTATTAACCTATTTAAATTAGCTTGTGGGTTCTATTTTGTCAAAGCTTTTGCCAAATACCGAATTTTTGATCAACATCGTTTTGAATGTGACCCACCTCCGAAGTTCAAAAGTAATTCAAAAAACTTTTTAAGTTTATATTCATTCGAAATTCGAATTAATAAATTTTATAACCCTATTAAATTTAGGAATCCACATTAAAGGTAGACCAAAAGCAATAACATGGAATTAGATAATTATTTGAGCCATAATTATCTAATTTTATTGCAGTTTGGCATACACATATTTACCATGACATTTAGGACAGTAAAAGAACCCATTATGTTCAGAAAATTTGTATTTATAACATAAATTTCTGTCATAAGTGTCAAATACTACCAAAAAATTGTAACCATTAGCAGCCTTTTTCTCTTGAAGTTCAAAATCAGGAAGATTTACGATTTGACTTTCATTAAAATATTTATTTTCATCATAGATTTGTGGCTCGCAGATGTGCCGTTTTTTTTCCAAATTTACATATTCTTCACCACTATCGTTGATGCACTAAAAAAAAGATTTTACACGAATGTAAAAAAGAAAGCATCTAAAAGACTAGCGTCATTGCTTTGCTGTTGTTTTTTTAGCGCGTCCAAAAACATGTAGAATAGATCATTTGCCATTTACAACAACAGCAACAACTATGTATTTGCTCCACACAAAAAAAAAAAAAATAGATTATTCAAAAAAACTTTTATTTATTTTTAATTCCCTTTTAACATGTTTGCTGGGATGAATCATCGCTTTCTTCTTCTTTTTTTTTTTGCGTCGTAAAAATAAAATAACCTTTACTCTCATTCATAGCAATGAAAAAAAAAAATGCTCGCACCCTCATCGCAGCCAGCAACTTAAATGTTGAAATAAAAAAAATGCGTTGTTTCAAAATAGTTCAATTTCAAAGGCGTTTTCCCAAATAAATTTTTACTATAAAAGGGATTTGTCTTTTTTAGAATGAATCTTGTTATTTTTTGTTTCATTTTTAACTTTTTTTACTTCTAAAATTTTTGTTTATTTTTTTTTTGTTGTCCATCACAACCGCGACTTTTTTTAGTCATGTTTTGCACGTGTCTTTTCTTTTAACTAAAGGTTGTTGCATTTGTTTCGTATAAACATTATTTTCGAACCAATTTTTCCGTCAAAACCGCGTTTATAATATTTCATAATCGATTTTTTAAATATAATTTTTTTCATTTTAGTCCTCAAAAAATTATGTCTGAACAACAACGTTCACTTAAAATTCTTAATGCTCGCGATATTCCCATCACCGCTGTCACGGTTTACACAGATCGAGCTGAAGTGACTCGAGATTTTAAAATCAATTTAAAACCTGGATTAAATGAAATTCAACTTGAAAATATTGCTCAATCCGTTCAACAAGATTCAGTTAAAGTCGATGGACATGGAAATGCAACGATTCATGAAGTAAAATTTGAAACAAAATTTATTAATACTGAAACAGAAAATATTCCAAAAGTCACCGAACTTAAAGCTGAACTCAAAAAACTCGAATCTGAAGTCCAAAAAGAAAAAGATTTACAAAGTGTTTACACAGCTCGAATTGAAACTTTGAATAATCTCATCGGCCAAAACAAAGAAAAAGGAGCCCGTCCAATTTTGAGTTTCGACGAAACATTTGTTTCGAGTCTCAACAAATTTTTTGATTTTCACGAAGAAAAATCTGTTGAAACTAAAGCCAAGGTTCGAGAATCAGAAGAAAAAATTACTTCGATCAACGCTGAAATTTATCGATTAAATAATGAAATCAATCAACATCAACATGTTCGAGAAGCTAAATAGTAAGTTAATACTTGAGTAAATTTGCATAAATTAAGTTTTCTTTTTGATTTTTTTAGTGTAATCACAATTGAAGCCGAAAATGAAGCTGCCGATGATGAAGAAGTTGAATTTACTCTCATTTATCAAGTTTATAATGCTCGTTGGACAGCAGCTTATGATATTCGAGTCAAAAGTGAAAAAGATCAACATCAAATGATTTTAAGTTATTTTGGAAAAATTTGGCAACAAACTGGTGAAGATTGGAATAATGTTGAACTTTCTCTTTCCACTGCTCAGCCAGCGTTGGGAGGAAACTTGCCTAAACTTGGCACTACTGTTGTTGAATTTTATCGATCTCCACAACAACAACGATTTCATGATATGGATATCGCTGAAGATGAGTGCCTTAGTTTTGGTGGTTCTCAATCTCGGGGAAGAGAACGGGCACTTTGTAGTCGCGGTGCACCAATGATGAAACAAGCCGTAACTGTTGCAGAAGAAGATGTACTTTCCACAACTTTCACCATTCCTTCCAAAAAAACTATTCCATCAGATCAAACTGAGCACAAAGTTACTGTTACCATTCAAACCCTCACCGCTCAACTTCATCATCATTGTGTTCCAAAGAAAAATACAAGCGTTTATTTAATGGCCACAGTTATCAATGACAGTGATTATCCACTTATTTCTGGTCCCGCTACAGTTTATTTAAATAATTCGTTATCCACAAAAATTTATTTGAAAGCTGCTTCATGCGGGGAGAAATTTGACGTTCCTTTGGGAATTGATAAAACCGTGAAAGTTATTTATAAACCCATTCATAAATTCCAAACTCAAGTAAGTAAATTTTTACATTTTTTTGCCAAAAATATGCAAAAAGCGGCTTTTTTCTTTCAAAATAATATAAAAAATTTTTCAGACTGGAATGATAACCAAAAATTTAAATTCCACCACAGAACAAAAAATAATTGTCAAAAATTCAAAACGCGGCGAACCTGTTTTGATTACCCTCCACGAAGCAATTCCAAAATCCAATGATGAGAAAATTCGAGTTCGCGTAATTTCACCTGATATAACTCAAAACAACGCACATAAAACTTCAAATGCCGGGGAAGAAACTCTTGTTCACAAACTTCCTTCAGTTGGAGCGATTTTGGATGATTTGAATAATCTTCTTTGGACAGAAAAAATTAAGGCAGAACATGAAAAAGAATTTATTGTTAAATGGTCTCTCGATTATCCCCCATCTGAAACCCTTCGTTATTTTGAACAACATGAAAGAGAATAAACTTTTTATAAAAAAATTAAATACAAAAAAACTTTTTTATCTTGATTTATTTATAATTATTATTGTTTTTGCTGTTGAGTTTAATAAATAATATGAAGGATTTGTTGTATTTTAATTGCATTTTTATTCTTTAGAAGTTTAAAATCCAATAAGCAAATATTGCTCACTTTAAAAACGACAGAACACAAAAATTTTTATTTAAAAAAAATCAATATTTAAATTATGTTTGTCATGCGTCTTCTTTTTTTCTTGGAAGTTTTTAAATACTTAAAAGCGATTGTTAAAAATTTGTTTGCTTTGTGAGAAGTCGATAAACGTTAACGTTTATTTATGTGTTACGACAAGATTTTAAGAAAATAGTGATAGTTAGTATGATTTTGAAATCAAAAAACATTATCCAATTATAAATAACGTAAGGTTTAAAAAATTAAAATCATTTTTTCCAAAAACAATTTGTATAGCAAAATTGCAACAATGCTGCTGGTAACAAACAATGAGCTAGCTGAACATTTGATGTTGCATGTATTTGCTCCTTGAAGATAGTCTTCAAGATCTCTGCAAAATTCTTTAACTTCACCTTTTCCGCAGTCTTCGCGGATGTATTTAACACCACAATCAACATAGTTTTGTGCATCTTTAAATTAAAAAAATAAATAAATAAATGGAATAAATTAAAACTTACTTGCAATCTGGATACTCTGGTACAAGGCAATATCGGTCGAAGTCATCTGTAGCTTCGCGGCAGACCGCATCTATATAATATTATGGTTTATTAGTGTTTAATAAAAGTTTAATACTATTTTTTTTTTATTTAAACTTACTTAATGGTTTAACAAACGCTTTTGTGTTAAAAGCTACGAGTTTCTTAAAGAGGTCGGAAGGTTCATCTCCATAAACAGCGACAGTGGAAAGCATAAGTAATGAAAAAATGGTTAGAAATCCCCGCATTTCAATAAAACTGCTAAAGCGAGTTTTTTTTGATAAACAGTAAGCGAAAAAATATCAGTAACGCAACAAGGATTTTTTAATTTTAAAAACGTTGTATGAGTTGACAGGTTCTACAAAAAAAAAGAAAAATTTATATGCTTACCTTTTCCACTATATTCATTGGTAAAAAAAATGCTATCAGGGTGGAGCTCTGTTATCATTAACTCTACCACTTTATTTTGTCTCTAACTCAGAAAATAAAAAAGTGTTAATTTTAAGAACTTCATCACACCCTCCTTTTTTATATCTTACATCACACCAAAAAAAATTTTAAAGGGACTTTTTCACCTGATGTAAACTTTTTTTTCTTACCTTATGACGGATGTTCCTACTCCGAAATTTTTTTCAGCGCGGTTTACTTTGTCCAAAAATTACCATAATGCAACAAAAGCTTTGTAGATGTTTCTAAATTTGTCAACTTTTTTTGGAATTACTTCTTTTGAAATCTTGCGCTTTACACTTTCCTCACCTTTTCCTTAGATTTACGACAATTTTACTTTTTGATAACAAAAAAAAGGCATATCAGCTCATTAAAATATTTTATTTAGCTTTTTCCTTAACAAAAAAACATTAACGACAATAACAATGTACAACCAAATGAAAGTTATTTTCTTGACCCTGTCAGTAAAAAAACCTATTCTTACACTTTACTCCACATTTATTTGTTCAATGACCATAAAAGTTAATACTTTTTGCTTTCAATAAAACTTTGATATTGAAAGTAAAGAAAGTAAAAAAAAAATCCGTACGAAAACAACCTAAAAAAAACTATCGATTTTTAACACACTTTTTTCAGCAATGAATGACTCATTTTTTCAATTCAAGCAAAAATTGTGGCAGTAATATTTTTTTTAAATAAATTAATTTTCGTGATTTTATTTTTAAAACAAAATAAAAAAATTTTTGTATTTTTTTATACACCAGTCATCTAAAATCATAAAAAAGTTATATTTTTTTATTTTTTGTAACAAAATTTATTTAAATTTTTAAAAAAAGTTTATGATTGCAGAAAAAAGAAATTAAGAAATTTTTTATTTTGTTAATACAAATAAGTAAAATTCATAGTAAAATAGTAAATGCATTTTATTTCAAACCAACTAATGAAGATTTTATACTATTTTTTGTAGCAAGAATGGAATTCATTTAACACTAAAGCTTCTTTGCTTTCATCAAATTTGCGAACCTTATAAGTAATAAATCGGCCATTAACTTTGCATTTTTCACAGCAATAAAGTTGAAGGTCATTATCAAATTTGAATTTGCGCGTAATTTTTAACTTTTTGCAATCGGTGATTGTAACTATTTTGACTTCATTTGAGCTATCTTCAATATTAAAATAATAAAACATTCGATCTCTTTCAACCAAATTTCGGGGTTCGCAGAAGTGCTCAGTATTTTGTATTTCAAGATAACTTTGGTCTTCCGAAAGTTTAGCAAAAATGTACTTGTTTTGAATACGCAAGCATTGATAACAATAAAATTTTTTGGAATCATTTGAACCATAATCATATATTAAATTTGGATTATTTTGATTGAAAATAATTAATCTGGAATTCATAGAACCCTTAGAATTTGGAAATAACTCAAAATCAGTTGCAAGAATTTTTTGGTTTTCATGGATTTTTTCATATTTTTCTGGTTGATACTGTTCTGGAGTACAAATATGAGGATTTGCTCCAAATTTAACATATTCTTTCCCATTTTCATCATTCCATATTTTGGCTATTATATATCGTTTTTCTTCTCGATAACATCCGCAACAATTAAAATTTTTACTTCGTTTATCAAAAGAATATTTATAACAATTCTTTTGATCGTTAGAAGTAAATAAAATTAAAATTTTTGATTTGTTTTTTTCAAAAATTTTAAAATTATAATTTCGAATCTCTCGAAATTCTTCATATATTAATGGTGTACAAATATGTTCGGCATTGTTCAAAGTCAAATACTTTTCTCCATTTTCTTTTTTTATTTCTAATTTGGCAGTTACAATTTTCTTTTTTTCATTACAATTCGTGCAAAAATATTTGTTTCGAGATTTAAAATAAAAATATCGATAGCATAGGCTTCTATCATTTGAATGAAAAATAAGTAATGTTGTATCAGGTTTTCCAGAATTTGGATGAGGGGTTAGAACGAAATTTTCTTTGGTAATAATATTCTCAATTTCTTCTACTTTTTGTTTTTCCACTTCAGCAAACCCAGTGCTTTCCAAAATTTTGCATTTTGATGTTATAACTTTGTCAAATTTTAAAGGTTTGCAAATATGTTTCTTTTTCCCAAGTCGCAAATATTCTTTTTCATTCTCATCCTTATGAACTCGGGCTGAAACATATATTCTTTTCATATCATTACATTTTCTGCAGAAAAATGCTTGATGAGTTGGATACCAAAAATAATTATAACACAGAGATCTGTCACCACCATCATAGGATGAGTATATCTAAAAAAATATAGAAAATATCACACAAAAATTTAAACTTTAAAAATGGTGCCTATATTGTCGTAATAAATAATATCGCATTTTTCTTTCGAATATAAATGCACAAAATTTTGCTTCAATGAACAAAATGTCTAAACATCCTTTCCCAATGAGTTGGTTTTATCCTTTCATACCTTCCTTATTTCATAAACACAGTTTCTAATGTCAACGTCGCCATAAGACAAGATTTTTTTCATTGCAAAAAAAGCTCAATGTTGAAGATACACCTGCACAAGAATAAAGGTCAGACAATGAAAAAAAAAGCGTAAATATCCCATAAAAAATTTTTTTAGTGGTGAACGATTCATTCCATTTTGTTAAATCAAAAAAATTCGAGCATCAATTTTTTATTGTTAATAAAAATGAATTCTGATAATTAACTTTTTATCCAAAAAAAACAAAAAGTGCATCCTTTTTTATTTGTGCGTCAAAAAATTTATGTAGAAATTGTTACATTTATTCAATTTTTAACTTTGTAACTAATTTATATGAATGTTTTTAAACTTTTATTTTTACCTTGTAAACGGTTGCTTTTTTAGTAAGACTAAAAAAATTTTTGACGCAACATGCATAACATGGGATAATAACAAATTATGCATAGCATGGGATAATAACGAATTTTACAATAATATAAGCAATAAGTCCTAACGGATTGTATTTGCTCTAGCATCTTCTTTATACTCAATGTTATTTTAACATTAATCAATGTTGTTACCTATTCTTTTTAATCAATCCTTGCAAGGGAAAGTGCATTATTTTCACGAATGTTATTTAAAAAATTAAACAAAAATTATTAAATAAAATATTCAAAAAAGAAAACGAATAAGAATAAAAGCAAGAGAAAAAGACATTTTTTCCATTCACAAAAAAATAAATTTTTCACTGTAATAACTCTAGTTTAGAGCTATTTGAGAATGCGACTGTTTTATAAGTTTATTCCAAATCCGAACTGAAGAGAAATACAAAAATATACAAAAAGAGACAAATCTTCAAGATCCGCCTTTACGGCGAATACTTGAGTTTGAATGCCAAATGGCACAATAATAAATCAGATTAAAAGTTTGGAGTGGGAAGGAATTTGAGCCATCGACTAGATGAGCAAGCTCAAGTGTTTTTGAGCTTGTCCAACTTTGCCGCTCTCAAATTCTTTCGATTCTAAGATTTACGATTAAAAGATTAGAATAATAAAAATAGATAAAGTAAAGGAATACAGTAATCCAAGTTACTGCATTCACGAATGTAAAAAAGGAAGCATCTAAAAGTTTAGCGCCATTTCTTTGCTGTTTCAATCTTTGCTCGGCCTTTAAAAATGCGAAAAAAAATCAAATGCCATATGCAACAAACAGCAACAACTATGCCCAAAATTTTTTTATTGCAAAACGCATAAAATTCGCTGAAGATACAAAAAAATGCACAAAGATTCGGCGGTCAAACTTGTCACAGTTTTTCTTTTCATTTTTTACTTTGCTAAGAGCAATAAACGTTCGCGCTGTAATACAAGTGAGTGAAAACGTTCAACCATCTTTTTCAAAAGGTTAAAATAAAATGATAGGCTTCGTCTTTTTTTTTCTAGGGCAAGCGACTAATTTTTTCTTTTTTTAAAATTATTTTTTTCATTTATTCAAAAGTGTGAAATCAAAAATGTTGTCTAAAAAATTTTGTTTTTTTATTTTAGCAAAAAAAGCTTCTTCTTTTTTTATTGCGTCTTTATTTATGCAAAAAAATCGATCAAGTAACAACATTTCAAGTGCAGCCAAGTGTTTTCGTAGAAAACATTTTTTTTCTTCTTTTTTGTTTTGAAGAAAAAAAAACATTGTTATCTTTATCGAATGGCGATCAAAGCTTTTTGTTAATAAAAAAAACACTTTCTAAACTTTTTACATATTTTTTTATGCGCCTTTGAATATTTAAAATAACTTTTTTAAATTTTTGTTTTTTGTGGATGCTTTTACTTTTTTTGCTTTTAGAAAAATAGAAAAATATCTTACATCATCAAAAATAAATGTCACAAAACGTTGTATTGATTTTTTGTGCTTTTAAAAACCAAAATAATTTTGTTCCCGCTTTTTTTATGATCATCGGTCATACTTTTGACACCAAATAATATGATCAAAAAAGGCATGTAGAAGAAAAAGGGAAAATATGTTTTCAGAAGACCAAGGCAAAAATTAAAAAACAAATGTTTATTAATTGTTTCTAATTCCAACTAAAAAATATATATGCAAAATATAAAGTTTATTAAAGCATTTACAATCTCGCTAACGTTTTTATGAAATGTTTGAAGAAACAAGGGTTTGAATACTTGGAATATTTACTGTATTTATTGAAGTTTGACAGAAAACCAAATTCATTATTTCTTGTCGCAATTGTTTATTCGTAAATAATATAAACCATGCAGGTGCTAAAGTGCTTACATCAGCAAGAACAAATTGGGTTGAAGACACAAATGATTGAAAGGTTGCTTTCCAAAATGTTAATAAAAGCTGAAAACAAATTTTTTTTAAAGACGTTTCTTGGAATTGCAACGGTTAGAATTTTTCATTATTTGAGACACTATTTTTCCGATAAAAAAAGAAAATACATTTAAAAAGAGAATATTAAACGCAAAAAGTTTGAAATTTGTTCTACAATTTTCAAAGTCCCATATTTTCCAAATTTTGCTATAGGCATTAAATTTATTCACAAAAATATAAATGAAGCTAACAATTTTTTTTCATTTAAAAAAGGATGGTAAAAATTAATACTTTTTTCCATTCTCCTTTATCATTTAAAATGAATGTTTGTTACTTCTCTTTTCTGCTCTCAACTAACCTGTTGAAAACAGCTAAGAAATTCAGTAGAAAATATAAGCATACTATAAATTAGCATTTTTTTATCATGGTTGGAAATTTGTGTATTAGCTGTTGTACTATTATTTCTTCGATTAATTAATTGAAAAATTACATATAAATTCATTGCAAGAGAAATCACAGAAGTTACCAAAATTTCGATGAATAAAATTTGTGCACTTTGAAACCATGGAAATGCGGCTTCATTGTAAGCTATAGTTAAGGCGCCCCAATCATTATCAAAATGACATTCCACTCCAATAAACGGAATATGCCAAACAGCTAAAAATGGTGCCAAAATACAAAAACCCAAAATATATTTTAAATTTTTTCTCCAAAAATTTTTATATTTTGCTAATAAAATAAATACTGTAAATCTATTAAATGAAAGTGCCACACTATAAAGATGCAAAGCTGTAGCGGAATAATAAGTTAAAATATAAACAAAAATATAAATTCCACTCGTTTTAGGACAATATTTAAGGAAATAAAAAAATGGTTCCAAATATGGAAATCGAAATAATAACCAAAAAGAAATGGATTGAGCCAAATAATTCAACGCTGAACAACCAAATAATTTATAAAATGATCCATAGAATTTTGTTTTTGCAGGAGATATAAACATTATATAATATATTAGAAAATAAAGAATATACGAGGGAATTATGTAAAGTAAAGCAAATAAATTTTTGAGCTCTAAAAACTCGTCCCATGTCATTTTTGAAAATTGAAACTTGTTTTTTTATTACAATTTTTTGTTTAAAGCAAATTAAAGTAAATTTGTTTGAAGCACAGAGAAGCAGTAAAGTTTTAAATTTATATTTATCACCTGTCGCTGTAAATTTCAATGGTCGTCGGCGTCAAGCTGCAATTATTTAATTTTTTTGGAGGAATAAAAAACTTTGATATTTGCTTACTTTTTTAGCCGGAAGAAAGAGTCACATATGCCTTTTTAATGTTTAATAAAACATGTTATTACAACTTTTTTTCTCTGAACATGGCTTTTTTTAAATCTGTAGGTGTACAAAAAAAAAGCAAAAGTTTTAGTACTATTTTTAGAAGTTCGTAATTAATACTTTTGAATACCAACTAAAAAACCATATTTTATAGGCATTTATGAATATCAATAATAATTATGACTTTATTAATACAATAAAATAAAAATAAGAAACTTTATAATTTAACTTCCATAAAATTTTTTGCAAAATATTTTTATCGAATTTATTAAAGCGTTTCAAAAGGACACGAAAGCGGCTCAAATTAAAGAAAAATATAAGATATCAAAAGCGACAAAAATAGAAGAAGCTTTTTTTGTTTAAAACATTTTCTGCGGAGGTTTTTATTATTTGAAGGGAAAAAACACTTTTACAAAATGAATGTGTTTATTTGAGCTCATCGTTATTTATTTTCTTTCAAAACAAATGGCGACTCAAAAATCGATACCGCAACAAAAAAAAATCCTTTTTTCGTATATCAAATGTCGATAAAAGCTGTGAGCAAGAAGGAAAATTGTTTAATAAATATTTCAAATAAATTAAGTTTCTTTTTGAATATTTCAAATCGTTTTTTTTATCTTTTCTTTTGTATTATTTTTCATCTGTACGCAATAAAAGTGGCTATTAAGGGATTAACCTTCCAAAATAGGAAGCTGAATAATAATAAAAGTTATTTAAAACAATTTCTTGGTTATTGTATCACAAAAATTCATGGAAAAAAAAACATAATAAATTGTATTTAGAAATTCATAAAAAGAAAAACGAACAATTGTTTGAAGGAATCCAGCAAAAGTTTAATTACAAAATCAATGAACTACAAAAATTCGATTACTTACTGATTTAGTCAATAATGAATAAAAAATGTAAAAAAAACGAGTGGGAGCCAAGACTATAGAAGTTCCATTATTTTTTTTAGTTACCACATTTTTTTATTTGCAATATTTTTATATTTATACTCTCTTAGTTGCCATTTTGCTTGCAGTTTGCGCGCTATTCAAAGTTTTTTTTCTCCAACAAATTTTTTTAGTTTGCTTGGATTCTCGACCAATAACCTTTTTTGCTTCATTTATTCTAGGTTTTTGTCAGCTTTTATCTTTTTAATTATGTTTAAGTTACAAAAATCTTTTAAACCCATATTTAGTTTAAACAAATCATTTTGTTTAAACAATCAAAGATTAAAATCAGCTTGGATAAAAGCTTCAAGGTTAGTTTTTCATTTCATTTTTATTATCTCTGACATCTTGTTGATTTTTCATTTATATTCCTAAAATTAATCGTATCTATTTCTTAGTTCTTCATCAAAAGAGGATATCGATGTAGAATCATTATTTATTGATGATAAAGTTCAACAATTACTTACAAATTTAACTGGACTTGATGTGGAAGGAAAAATTTTTACTCAAAGAAATATTGAATCTCAAGAACGTTCACATTATGCTTTAATGACTGATTCAATGCTTGAAGAGGTATGTCGGCTGCTTTTTATATATTCTTTATGGAAGTATAGGCCTGGGCTTAATCGTTGCTTTTATTTAAAACAATAATACATAAACCTTATTTTTTTACAGACTCGTGCCCATATGAAAGATCGAGCAGCCCAATTCTTACAATTTGTTCCAGTTAAAGAACCACGACAAGAATCTTTTACTGTATTATCTAAGGATGTCGAAATAGATGGATTTGATACAAGCAAATTTGTTTTTACTGATATTACTTTTGATGCCACTAATCAAGATCGAACTGTAGTTATTCGAGAACCTGATGGAACTTTACGAACTGCATTACCCGAAGAGCACGATCGAATGAATCGAGTGTATTATGAACAGCCTAATCGATCAATCAATCCTCCAGAAGTTTTTAAGGATCCCCATCTAAAAGCAAGTTTTCTAAATCTCTAAAATTGCAGATTTATCAATGATGGGGATTTTTTTAGGAAACTTTAGATAAAAATCGTCATGAATTCGTTATGGATTTTGCATGTTGGTTTTATGAACCTGACGACCCGGCCTTTGTTCAACTATCTCATCTTATTTTCGATCGAATTGTTGAAGAAAATAAATTTGAAATTTTATATTCTACAAGACATTTTGGTTCCCTCGTATTTTATCTTGTCTTAAATAACAATCTTCCACCCTTACTTAATTTTTATGGTTCAAAAGGAAGGTGCGTAAGCTTCGAGTTTTTTTTATCTCTAAATTAATTTTATTTTTTTCAGTGTTCACGGTGCCGCAGATGTAATTCGCTTACAAAAAATTGTGTTTCCCAATTGGCGTACAGCCATTTCATTCAATGATTCAGATGAAAAAATTATTCGTAATTTTATTAATCAAAACCGTCGATTTAAAGATGAAATTCCTGATTTGATGAATATTCTTGATATGCCTCAAGAACGACAATATCAAAATGACCCCAGAGGAGAAAAATCATCAACTTTTAAATCAAGTTTGGATTCCCAAAACATGAAACGTCTCACAAATGTAAATCGTAATAATTTACTTACTGAAAAAGGGCCTTTAGGTAAATTATCTGAAGAATATGAAGTCAAACATGTAAATGATGAAAATGAGATTAAAACAGCGGATGAAAATCCAAAAGAACATCAGCAGCAACCTCAACAACGAAATCATTCTCAAGGTCGAGGTCGACGTTTACCAAAAATATCAACTTTTAAAGAACGTTTAGCTGAAATTGAAACAGAAAAAAACAAAAAAGATTAGGAATTATTTAAGGATTAGGATATTGTTGTTTTTTGTTTTGTTTTGTTTTGAATAGTAATAAAAATTTGTTGGAAAGTTAAAAAGTTTTTACAATATGTCTGTAATCTATAATCTTTGAACATCTATGAAATTTGAGAGCACAAAAAAAGTTTTCTTCTAAAAAACACTTAAAACTATCCCATCTGGCCGTAGTTCAAATTCCTTTCACTCATAAGACTTTCCTTAATCTGATCATGCCATTTGAACACACTCGATCTTAAGTGTCGTCGCTCTTAAGGTGTGTTTTGAATCGAATGCCAGGGAAGGAACTCAACGGTGAAGCACTTTTTATTATAAAAAATTAAACAACAAAAAAATAAGAATCCAATGATTTAGGATTCGTGTTTCATTTTATCCACAGATGCGCAAAAAATGGATGATTTTTTATATGCAATGGCATATGTATTTGACTTCATTGAAAATATAATAAAACGATGAACTAAAGAAATAATGGCAAGCGCTAACAATCTTTCCTTTTTTAATTCTAATTTTTCTTCCACACCAAATAAAGTTATTTGATTTATCAAGGAAAGCTCGAATTTTTCTATCATTTTCAATATAAATGAAAGAATGAAAGAGAGATAAATAGAAAGGATGGAAGAGGAATTTAAATAGAACGGCCAATTCCATATTGGAAAAAGGATGAAAATTATGAATTTTATTCGTGAGTTTTCGATAAAATTTTTGAAAGGACGATAAAAATAAACGTCCAAAGGTTGAATCGCCATGTTGCTTTAGAAGATATAATATGAAATTCAACCTTATCCTTATATCGGTCCATTGCTTGTTTATAACTATTGAAGGAGTCAAAAATCAATACAGAATTTTGTTCAGCAAGAGGTTTAAATGAATTATTTAACCAATCAATTGCCAATGACGAATCCATTAAGCCTGATATGCTGGAAGTTACGGTGATGTTTTTGAAAGCATTAAATTTTTAATAATTTTTTAAAAAAGCTTTTTGGTTAGCATTATTAATTAAAAGTTTATTTATCACCACCTCTTCGTTCTTACTTTTCTTATATTAAGTGAAACCATAAAAAAATTAATAAAATATTCAAAAAATATATTTCGATATTTTAGTTTAAAAAAATTTATTGTTCGTCACCTCTGCGCAATTTTTTCATTAAACAAAAAAAAAGTGGCGCAAAAAAAGGAAGGAAAAAATTGAGAAACAGAGGTGATGGAAAAAATGACATTAAAAAAAAGGTTTTTCTCAGAGGCTATACTTTCACACCATAAAAAGATCAGATAAAAATAATGCAATGAAACAACAAACAATAAATACAAGCCAAAGTTTTTTTGGTGCTAAATAATTTTTTGGTTATCCATTAAAACGCAAATGATTTTCTTTCTTTTTTTGAAAGGTGACGCAACAAATAAAACAACAGCCATCACATTTTTATTGAATATACCAGTTTTCTAATTATCATCCAATAGGTCGTCAATGATTCCTTTCTGTTGAGTATTCATGATTTTCTTTCACTATTGTCTATAATTTTTTGTGCATTGTTACTTTCTTCTTTTTTTATTTTTTTATTAAAGCTTATTTGTAATTTTTGGGAAAAAAACCATTTTTTACCTTTTCTCGATATTAGCACCAAAATTATAAATTACATATCTTTCGTTTCTCTAATTTTTAGTTTTACTGATGTTAAAGTTTTGTTATTAAGAACATTGTCGAATTTTACTTTTATATTTAACGACTTTATCAAAGTTAATAAAACTTCTTAAGTATATTCTTCTAACTGCGTTGTTTTTATCAGCTTTAACTTTTGAATAATTTTTTTCAAAGGCCTTTTGTTGGTTCGCATTGTTTCAAAACATTTATCTAATCAGCACTACTTCGTTCTTATTTTTCATATTTTAATTTAGGCCAAACCAAAAAAAAATTAATAAAAAATATTCAAAAAAATATTGTTTCAACATTTTAGTAAAAAAAATAGTTTTCACTAGCATTGTGCAATTTTTTTCAATCAACAAAAAAAGCGGCGCAAAAAAACGAATGAAAAAAAAAGAGCAACAGAAGTGACGGAAAAAAAGATGATAATTTAAAAAAATGGTTTCTCTCAAAGGCTATACTTTTACAACGAAAAGATCAGATAAAAATAACGCGATGAAATCAAAGTACAGAGAATTGTGTATGTGTTTTTATTCAAGTCTTTATAGCTATTTTTATTTATTTAAAAAATATACTATTTTTAGCCGAATGAAAAAAATAAAATAAAATTTTTAAAAAAATAAAAATATTTTATAAAGAAACTACCTATGTTCGCCTGTCTTCCGTAGAAGCAAGAGGCGATGGCTGAATTCGAAAAAAAATAATTAGCAGTAGCTCATAGAATATTCAGTTATGGAATATATTTTTGATGGATCTACCTAAAAAATTTTTAAATAAAATATGATAATTTTTAAAGGTTCGAAAACAAACTTGAATGGCTTTTTTGGTGAATTGTCCAAATGCAATTTCATGAATCGCGACTTTTCCATCAGCTAATTTATAAAACATATTTTTTGCTTCTTCATTCGTGCTTGAAGAATAAATGTACAGATACTTATATCGCTTGACTGCAAAAATATGCCAACGAACTTTCTTAAAACTCTTATCGCTGAATGTCATGTAAGTTTGGAAATCGTCAGCTATTTAAATTTTTAAACTCATATAATTTTTTAGTCTTTAACTCATTTGGAATTATATGGCATAAAAAATTGTTTATCCATTATTCCATCTTACATTCAATCTCCAAAGTGTTTAAAGCGACCAAGTGTTCTTCATTTAGTCGTTGAAAAAAGTAAAGAAGTAAAAATGCCAAATTACAAACACTGCAAAATTCATTCCCGAAAAATGGATGGCGGTGAAACTTTTTTCAATTTCACGAATGTTTGGGAACAATATTATCGTTAATAATTGCTTTTAATTAGCTTTGAAAATTTTCTTTATATATATTTTATTTTATTGCCAATAAAGTTTTTTTTCAATATACGATGCGTCAGAAACTATTTAAATTTTTTATCCAAAAAATGATTTTCGCTTTTTTATAAATAGACGCATGACGCCACAAATAATCCTTTCTTTTATAAATAGAATGATCCTTGCAAGGCATTCTTTCGCACATAAAAGGTGAGATAAAAAAAGCGCAAGTAACCAACAAAAGCTCAAAATTTTATTTACGAAATTTTTTCATTCAGCCGCTTTTACCTTTGATTTTTTGTTATTGATTCATCGAAGTCCTTCAAACGTTATTTTTATTTTCGTATTTTTTGTGCATATAAAAGAAATATTTCTTGTCCCATTATGGCTTTGCTTGATCTTCCAAATGAAACAATTGTAAGTTTATACTTTTAACTTTATTAAACAAAAACACATAAAATTATTTCAGGATAAAATCTTTGATTATGTTTCTTTCGATGATTTATTTAATTTGGAACTCGTGAATAAGCGAATCAATAAAAATGTTAGAGAAATTTCATTTCCCAAAATTCAAACTTTTGACCATCGAGTAGTGTTCATTTCCCCCCCCCCCCCCGCGGGACGGGATTTTCCCCGCGGGAACGGGGACGGGGAGCCCCCGCGGGGTCTCCCCGTCGAAATTTTTTCCCCGTCATTTTCCCCGCGGGGAATCCCCGCCGATAATTTTTCCCCGTCTAAAAATTTGAATATTTTTCAAAATTCGTTAATAATAATCTAAACTCTTTCCAAATGGCTTAAAACATCTAAATAACACCAAATTACATTAAAAAAGGCATTTTTGAGGCAATAACCCAATTTAAGAAAAATTTATAATGAAATTCCCCGTAATTCCCCGCGGGGAACGGGAACGGGGAGTCCCCGCGGGACTCCCCGTCTAAAAAAATTTCCCGCCTTTTTCCCCGCGGGGATTCCCCGTCAAAAAAGTTCCCCGTCCCGTCCCCGTATTTTTTCAAAAACGGGGGGGGGGAAATGAACACTACCATCGAGCTATTATTAAATTTACCGATTATCCTGAATTTCCAAGTTATGCATCAATGTGTGACCTCAAAGATTATAAGTTTCATAAAATTACTAACAAGAGCGTAAGCTTTTTTATTTATTGGCAAAACGTTTTTATAATTCAAGGTTTTAGGTTGAAACTATTTTATCTAAAGCAAATATACGAAAGCTTGATCTTTCGGTTTATATCCAAACAATTTCGGATGAAGTCTGTTCATTGCTTCCAATGGTTCCACAACTTATTAGCCTCAATTTACGAATTATTCGATTGGAACCTTCATATTTGAAAATTATAGCTGATAGCTGCCCATTATTAAAGGAACTTGATTTAGAAGAATGTTTCACTGTTGCCAATAAAGATGAAGTTGCTATAGAACTTATAAATGTTTTTCAAAAATGCAAAAATTTTAAATATCTCAATCTTGGCTATGATAATTTCCATTTTCTTGTTTTGGCTTTAGTTCCAACTCAACTTCGTTATTTAAATATAAATGGTCTCATTGATCTCTCTCCAGGTGTTATGGATGCTATAGTTAAGCGAGCTCCTGAGTTGGAAACGTTAATTTTTGCAAATTATTACCCTGATCCAGATTTTAATGCCCGATTAAGAAAGCTCAAGAAATTGAAATACCTCGAAGTTGGACACTATATAAATGAAAATAACCACGAATTCTTCCCGCTTTTGGATTTTTCGAATTTAATGGAATTGGAAGTTCTCAGCTTGCATCACAATGAATTTGTTACCGTTGAAACTCTTCAAACCTTGGAATCATGCCCAAAACTAAAAGCCTTGAATTTTTATTTGTTTCAACCTTTTCCAAGTAAAAATTTGAAGGTTCTTGAAAATTGCAAAGCTTTGAAATATTTGAATCTAAATGTTTGGGACGAATTGAAGTATGTTCCGCAATTAGTGCAAAATATGAAACTCGAAGTAAGTTTTTTATTTTTTAACTTTAAAGCTATTAATTTTTTTAATCTATCTATTTTAGTATTTATCCATTAACAATTGCGATAAAATTACCGTAAATTTCTTAATATCTATGATTTCAAAATGCACCGTAAGCTTTTAAATCCAAATTTTTTATTTTCTAAAAAAACTCTTTTTTAGTCTCTAAATTATCTTGAAATGTATGAAGTTGGAGGCGATGTCTACATTTGGAGTGAAATGCTTTCAAAACAATTTTCACAACGCGCAAATGTTTTCAATTTAGTTGTTAAGAAAGGTGATGTCAAGGAGCGATATCCAAAAAAGTGTAAAGTTCATGAATGTAATATAAGTTTTGGAGAAACATATTATGATTTTACCAATGTTCACAAACAATATTCTAATTAAATTTTTTGACCTTTTTTCTTGTTTTTCTTATTCTGTTTTGATTTCATATAAACTTGTTTTTTTCTTCTTTTGAATATTTATGTTTTAAATTTTGAAGGGGGCTGAAAATTTGAACATTTTACGATGGTTGTAAAATAAAAATAGTAGTAAAGTGGCCGACATTTTACCATATTCTTTCCATGTCATTTACATGGATTTGGCTACTTTTTTCATTTTATTTTAAAAAGTGTGCATTGTCGTTCTTATTCGTAGTTAAACTATTAACTTATTATTCAATTTGTCGAAAGAAATAAAGTTTTAAATATTGAATTGTTTTCTACTATATAATTGGAAAGTCAAAAAACCAAAAAAGCATAATAAATTAATGATAACTTTGGAATTTATTTTGACTAAAATTACAACTGTTCATTGATATTTTTCTTTGAATCATAAAGGGAAGTAACAAAAATAAATTTTTTATGACCTTACATTAAAAAATTAAAGAGAACAAACATGTCTTAATAACTATGGTAACCTCTATTTTGCACTTTTTGTAGTTCAGAAAACTATTTTTTATTTAGGATTAATTGTTTTTTCTTCTTCAAAATATTGGGTTGTTATAGAATGTATGAACCATGGCAAATGATTGTACAAGCTTGTTATGGAATTTTATTATTTCCATTATATATTTTTGTTTTGATTAATTTTTTGGTTCCAAAATTAAATAAACCATTTCAATCATATTTCTTTAAAATTGCAACCATTTTGGGATTAGTTGTAAGTTTTCAGAATTGGATCTAAATATGATTTTGTTTTTGCCTTTTTTTAGGACATTACAAGTTACATCACGGTTTGGTTATTTGTCAAATTACCAGCTTGTCCATTAACATATCAACTTTTCCTTAATAGCGATAAATATTATATTTTTAATATTTTAGCATTTTTAAGATATTACACGCCTTTAACTCGGTGTTATATGCTAATTTTAAGTTCAACAAATCGATTTACGGCGATGAATTTTGTGGTGAAACATAATCTGGTTAGTCAAAGTTTGAATAAATCATTTTTTTTAAATAATTATATTTGGTTAGTTTTTTTTATATGTTCGTAAATGAAGGATACATTCATTTTAGTGGTGGAAAAAATATGGAAAATATGCAATTTTATTTGGTTTAAGTTGTCCATTGATTTTTACCATTGAAAAATTATTCGGAAAATTGAAAGTTTGGGTTGTTCGTACAGCTATGGTGGTGGATGTTGAAACTACTTGGCTCCTTTCCAACCAATCATTTATTCTTGCTATACATACTTTAATTACTAGCGCAGTTACTTTGATTCTTAATATGATGTCAGTGCGAGCTTTATTACGACAAAAAATTTCTATTTATAATCAAGCTGCAATAGAAAATCAAAAAGCTGAAAAATCTCTTTTGATTATTACTTTTTGGGATTTTTCTGTGGATTCTCTTTATATTGTTTTAAATGTAAGTTTCTCGGCTATGAATTAAAATTGTTTTTAATTGTCTGTCTTTTTTAGGCATGGCAAGTTTATCGAAATATTGTGGGACATACGTCAACTGATGATACACCCTATGTTTTAATAATATGGATTTTGGATTTGAATAATCTCTTTCGACCAATAATTTTACTTTTAATGTGCAAATCTTTAAAGATTGCATTTTTAAAATTTTTCTTTTGTAAAAAATTCTCTAAAATAATGCCATTCTATGAAATGACTATAAGTTAGTTTCAAAATTACATTTTTTCTTAGTCATTTCTGTGCTTCAATGGTAGTTTATAATAAAGTTTAAAATAATTTCAAAATCATTAATATTAGGATTTTGCAAACTATTTATTAAATAAAAATAAAAAAGTTATATTTTGAATTTTAAAAAATGTTTAGACAAATAAAAAAAAAATATAAAAGTTTAGGAAAAGCCAAATTAGCAAAGGTTCTATGAATAAATTTTTTTGTTTTTGTCGGTATTAGATTTATAGAAACATCTTACTTCGTTTTTTTCTTTTATTATCAGCCTAAAGCATATGTACTGCCTTTTTTAATCCATCGAAAGAAAACAGGCCAAATCATAAATAAGTCTCCATAAAAATTTATTGCTACTACTATGAAAGAAGCGTCAATTATGGGCATTCACATCAAATCCAAGGCGATGGCATTTCCTTTGTTTCCACTGGCTTCAATCGTCGCTGCTAAGAACAAGCTTTCCCTGTTTCAAAAACTGCATTGAGAACCCTTTTTTATTTTTTCTTAGTAATACTTCATGGTGCATCTTTTCCAATGAGAAAAAAAGCGGGATAAATGACCTTTATCCACATAAAAGTATTTATGTGCGTTTAAAAAAAATAAAAAATAAAAAAAATTAACAAGGATGGAGAGATTTGTTTTCTCGCGTTGGTTCCAATTTATTAATGATCGATTTTTTGTTTAAAAAGTCATTCAAAAATCGGCGGGAATTTAAATGAGTGCGTTTTTTACGTTGCATTCTATCAAGGTTATTTCTTTAATTAGATTAATTTTCTATTAACCAAACAAAGATTTGAATATTTTAACCCTTTTCTTCTTTTTTTTGTGTTTATTCTTGTACAAATGGCTAAAATTTAATAGAAATTTTTGATACTTTGCCTTAAATGTGCTTTTGAAATAGCAGAAAATACTTTAAAATTTTGGTATTTTCTAACTTTACACAAAACTCGACTATGACATCATTATATACTAAATTACTGTCTAAAAATGATCTCGAATTGTTTAAAAATAATTATCGACGCATCAAATTGTATTTATCAACACATATGATCGTTTTGATCTCCGTTGCTGAAAATTTTAAATTCTTAGTTCGTGACATTTTTGAAAAAAAAATATGATTAAGTTAATATTGTAGCTTTCAATTCTAAAATAAATTTTTATGCATTACACTCATGTGAATTCTATTATTATAATGTTGTCATGAAAAATAAAATAAATATATGATATTTTTAAATAAGATAACATAAAAATAAAAATAAATTTGATTTGATTTACATTTTTACGCAAAGAATTTATTTATAGTTTCCTTCCGCTAGAAAAATAAACATTTTTATTTTCGGTTATAATTATTTCCGTTTTTCTTTGTAATATTAGAACCATTTCTTTTAACCTTTTAAAAATGGTATAAATTTTGCATTAAAGGCTTTACATGCAGGTGAAATATTTAAAAAAAATTTTTTTAAAACAATAGTATAAGAATATTCCGCGTGTCTGTCGAGTCAAAAGAAAAAAATGTGAAAATGTTGAAGGTTTTTTACCCCACTATTTACATATTTTCTAACTTTATTTCCGCTTTGATGCGCTTAACTTTTTGGAATGAAAATTTACAGCATCCATAGTCAAATTGATTAAAATGCTGCCACTTACGATCGAAAGATCTAAAACACACAAAGAAAAAAGAATGAATAAAACCAAAAAAGGCTTTAAAACGATAGAAAAAAAGTTTATCCAATATTTTTGCATGGAAGAAAAAAGTCGAAAAGATGCCTTTAAATGTCATTCAAAAAAAAAACTTGCGCCCCAATAAAGGCACATAGAAAAAAAAGAAGATTCATTGATTTTCGCTGTGACCAAGTCATCAAAAAGATTTGGCGGGCAATTTTCTTGATCGGTAATGCATTTTTTTTTAGACCAAGCTCCATTAATGACCCTTAAAAAGAGAGAGAGAAGAAAAGCAACAAGGTTGGTGAGGTTTGTTTTTCCGATTTGATTCCAATCTAATATTGATCGCTTTTCGTTTAAAAAAGTCATCCAAAAATCGGCGGAGATTTAAATGAGCGGGATTTATTTATTTCTTTTGCATTGAGCCAAGATTATGACTTTGATTAGAATAAATTTCTATTAACATATGTAACAAGTTTTTGAATATTTTAAAACTTTTTTTCTTTGGTTTGTATTTATTTTTGTACAAATGGTAAAAATTAAACATAAAGTTTATTAAAATTTTTGCTTTTATGCTTTAAATGTGCATTTGAAATAACAGATAATCATTTAAAACAGTTTATTATCAAAATGGAAATCTTCGCTTAAACAGAAGGAAAAAGGCATGAGCTATCATATAACACATGCAATTAAAGAAAAATAAAGTAAAATAGTAAACAATTATTTTACTTTTAATAAAAAAAATAAATAAATTATAAAATCTTAACTTGCGCGAAGAATTGAAACTTAATTTATTGATTTTTTTTATCTCAAAGCCTGTAAAATTTGAATACGGATTAAAGCTGCATCTTCACAAACACTTGAAAACCCATTATGAGAGAATGAGAAAACAAAGGAAAATAATTTGCATAATTTTTTCTTTGTTTTCACTTTGTTTGCCAAAAAATATAAAAATATACAGTTTTTGTTGTTGTTGGTTGTTGTTTTGGCAAGTTATTGCAAAATAATAGGTGACAAATCGTTCTCTAGTTTTGTATTTTTATAATTTTTTCCAATAATAAATGCATCGATTAAAGCTGATCTCTTCATTCATCATTTATACATTTTTTTATTCTTCGGTCTCAACCTAACTTTTTTTTTGAATATTTAATTTTATATATGTATTTTTTGATCTTTTTTATAAGCATGATTATATAAAAATGATTTATGTTCCCATTTTGTAAATCTGCGATAAAGAAAATTTTAATATGCTTTAATGCAACTCTTTAAACACAGGGTTATGATAAAAACACTTTCTAAGCCTTTTTACACACTTTTATGAAAAATTATCAACAATTCATGATGTGCCCGATATAGAGAATTGAAATTTGAAAGAAAAAAAACCTTTATTTGACATAATACATTCCAAGAACATCAAGCTAGATTTATAAATAAAACCTTTCTTCACTTTATACACTCTTTTATTTTGAAATTTGAATAGTATATATTTATAAATAAATACAAAAAATAGAAAATCAAAAGCATTTTGTAATGAGAAATTGTATGAAACAAAGCTAAAAAAGTTGCTTATCAATTACATTACTTCACTATCTAAAATAAAAAAATAAGCTTATATGCAAAAAATGTGAGCCATCAAAGAATGCCACTAATGAACATAAGGATTTCCGTCATTGTGGGATTTGGCTTGATCATAGTCAAGTTTGTAAGAGAATAGAGAGAAGATGTAGTCATGTTTATTTGTGAACTTTATTATAAAAAAGTTGAATGAAATACAGAAAAAACATAATTTAGTAACGAACAAAGTTCCATGAAAAAAAAAATGAAAAAATAAAATAAAATATTCAAAAGAATTAAAAATAAATATAAAGGTATCAAATCTTTTTCAAGAAGCAACAACTCTTAAATTTCTATCAAATTGCCAAAAAACCTTTTTTCTTTCTTTTTTGTGATCTCCTGCCACACTCCCAAAAATATCATGTAAAGACGAGACAGACAAACAATTGATTTTTCTGCGACCTTTTTTGTTGTTTTTCTAATTTTTTTTTGTCAAATAATATGCTATCTTTTAATCGATTGTAAATTGTTTGGATAAAGCAAAGCAAAATATGTGAGAAAACGTTTTTTTCTTTTTTTTCACATTTAAACTATTTTTTTTAATAACAAAATGGGCTGGTTATATTCGATTTTAAATTTTCATTTATTTGCATTAATTTTTTCTTCCACTTTTTATTTTATTTTTTGAATATTTTAAAAATATATTTTTTTCTTTTTAATCATTTAGAAGCTATTTCAAACCTTTGTGATTTCAATTGCCTTACCGTAAAAGAATTTAGAGAAGAAACAGGTATTGGTTTCTAAGCTATCTTCGAAAGTAAGAAATTATATGATTTTAATTGTTCTATTCTTAAACCCAAATCATATCAACTATGTCATATCTATGACGAATAAATATACTTTTTTTTAATAAAAACCGTAGTTTTACATTCTGATCTAAGAATTAAAAAAGTGCAAAAAACCATAAATATTTGAGTCATTTTGAGAAGTAAAAAATTAGAATCAGACATAATTTTTTTTCCTAAAAAATTTCATTCATTAAAAAATATAAAATAAATACATCAAAGCACAACTGTTCAATAACCAAAAAGCCTCTACATTTTTTTTGTTACAATTGTGGCCTAATTTTTGAGTTTTATACATTAAAAGAACTTCTCTTTTTCTAAACATAATTTCCTGCACTTTTTTAGCTTTAATCAGAATTCCTTAAATGATAGGTAGACATAAAAAGGAGAACATAAAGCTCTCAAACAAAATTTAAAAAATAAATTTTATTATAAAATAACATCGTGAAAAAAATTAACAAATTGTTTTTTTGTGGTTTGTATAATTTACTTTTATTTAAAAAAATATAAACATGGAAATTTCAAATATGGATATTCAAATGTTTTTCATTATTTTTGGTGTAAGTTTGTTTTTAAGGCTGATAAATATTTGATATAAGAAATATTTAGATAAGTTTTTCTGGATTTTTATGTAGTTTAATTTCGTTATTTATTATTTATAAAAAACCCACCCTTCATAATGCATTTGGATATATTTGTGCTGCGCATTCTTCAGCTGAAGGAATAATGCTTTTTTGTTTTTCTTTTTGGTCCGTTCCAATTATATTACTGTAAGGTTTTTTCTTCTTCTTTTCCAAACTTAAATCGAAAATCATAATAAAGAATTCTTATAATTCGTAAAACATTAATTAAAACTATTTGAAATTAAGCAATTTTTTTAGAAACAAAGATATTGGAAAATCCACTTTTGGAATTATAATTGGGCCATTAATGAATTATTTACTTTACGGTTCACTTTATTTTCAAAGCATAAAATCTCTCAATCGAGTATTTGCAATAATGTTTTTTTCACAATATCGAAAATTATTTACGGTGGAAAATGTAAAAATTATTTTTTTATTTGTCGCAATAGCATCCTTTTTTCATATAATACCAAGCTTTTTTTATGAATGTAATTTTTATTTTGACGCATATGAATATGTTTGGGTGGTTAGAGAAGATACCTGCGCAACCACAATATTTTTATATGTTGATTTTGGAACTGGTTCCATAACTATGAGTATTTCAGTTTTGTGTGACTGTGGAACTTTCGTATATTTATTGAATCGAAAAAGGTCATGTAAGTTTTTAAAATTGAGATAAAAGTATTTTTGAACATTTTTTCAGTACAACAAAATTCGTCGACTTCATATAGCAGAGAAATTAAATTTTTTATTCAGGTTACTAAAATTTTATTAGAAAATTAGATAAACGTTTTCTTCTCTATCAACAGCATAATAATAATTTTTTTAAAAGAATATCTAGCAAAAGACAAAAAAATGTTAATAAATGCAGAATAAAAGTTGATGGAAAATTATCTAACTTTTCTTCAAAATTTTTTTGTTTTCCACCATTATTTTGTCATGGAAAAGTTTTGAAAATTTTAGATAAGGCCAAGGTGTTAAATTTTGTGGTTGAGAATACATGTTTTTTAGGATCGTTAAAATCATAATTCTGTCATTTTTTATTTATTTATCTCTTTAATTTTTTTTAACTGTATTTTTTTTTTTAATATATTTTTTTCACATAAGCATTCCAACCAAAAAATGCATTTTTAAGAGATAAAGAAAAATTAAAATTTTAAATTTAAATATATTTCAGACATGTTTGACTTCTCTTTTTTATACAACCTTATTTATTTCATGGCACTTTGTTTCGCGTCATTTGACGACATCAGTTTGGAGTGGATTTCTTTCGACAACTTTAATTTGGCAATTGTGTCATGCATTAAATCAGTGAGTTTTAGCTGAAAAGTAATAAAAAAAACTTTTATTCTAATTTGGAAATGTTTTCTAGACTTTGTTTTATTTTGTTTAATGTTAAATTCAAAAAAGGAAAAACAATGATTCAACTTATATCAACAGTATCATATATACCAAAAACAACCAAAACTACTGTTCCTATTAGCATACGATAATAGTTTAAAAAAATCAAATATCTAAAGCGCATAGTTAATTGACTTTTGTTTAGAAAAGTCATCCAAAAAATATATTCTTTGCGAAATAAATTAGCGGGATGGCAATCTTTTTTTTGTTGCATCGATCAAGATTTTGACAATGGGCTGAGTCATTTATTAATAACACATATCAGCTTTTTGAATATTTATTTGGATACTTTTATTTTTTTCATCCACTTTTTTATTTATTTAAATCTAAAATTATAAGTAATTTAAATTTATGACAGTTTGCATTGCTCGTGCTTTAGTAATACCACATAATCCTTTAAATTGTTTTTATTTATTTTTTTTGTATCAAAATGGAAAGTCATCTTGAATACAGAGGAGGAAAAAAGGAAATGAGTTAGCATATTACTCATGCAATTAAAAAAAATTAAATGTAATTTTTTTGGTACATACTTTTTTGTTTTATATAAAATTTGCAGAAATCTTATTTTCAAATTTTTTTTGTTTCAGCAAAGAAAAGAAAAACATGTTTAAAAATGTTCTTTTATTTGCCGCAAATCTTTGAGTTTTTTCAAATAACATATATGTTACTTTTAAATTAAATTTTCAGTTCAAACTAAGATATATTTTTTAAACTTCTGTATTCGGCATAATTTTTAAAAGTGCAAAAAAGAATTATAGTTTCTTCCTACAAGTAACATACTTTTTTTTAAAAAACATAACCTTTTTCAACAAAAGTTTATATAATTATATCTGAAAATTGTTTACTATGATTACTTACTATTCTTGTCTTTCCTCGTATTACAAAACTTATAATTATATAATAATTCTAGAATTTGGCCACTTTTTTTTGAGATAGTCTTTTATTTTCTAAAGATGTATGCGACATGGCAGCTAAGTGTTCATGCTTGTTTTGGATTATTTCTATTTCCATTATATATTTTTGTTTTAATTAATTTTTTGGTTCCATCTTTAAATCAGCCATTTAAATCATACTTTTTCAAAATTGCAACCATTTTGGGTTTCGTTGTAAGTTTTTCTGATTTTTGAACAAAGTTTTTCTAAATTCTGTCTTTTAAGGATATCATAAGTTACATAACAGTTTGGATATTTGTGAAACTTCCGGCTTGTCCATTGACATATCACCTTTTTCTTAATAGTGACAAATATTATATTTTCAATATTTTGGCATTTTTACGATATTACACATCTTTGGTTCGATGTTATTTATTGGTGATAGGTTCAGCCAATAGGTTTACAGCTTTAAATTATGCTATCAAGCATGATAAAGTAAGTTAGATTAAAAACAATTTTTCTATAAAAAAAAAGAAGGAAAAATAATAATTTTTTAGTTATGGAATAAATATGGAAATTTTGCAATTTTATTCTGCCTAGTTTCACCTGATCTTTTCACTGTCGAACGTTTATTTGGAGTTTTATATGTTTACGTTGTTAAAGAAGCGGTTGCCATTGATGCCACAAGTGATTGGATTCTAATAGATCAATCGTTAATTTTTGCCATTCATGCTAGTATCACAGGCCTTGTGACACTTATTTTGAATATGTTTTCACTTCGTGCGCTTATGGGACAAAATATTTCAAATGGCAACTTTTTTAGCGTTGAAAAACATAAACTTGAAAAATCACTTTTGATTATTACATTTTGGGATTTTATTGTGGATTCTTTTTATATCGCTCTAAATGTAAGTTTTTCACCTGGCACAAATTAAAATTTTTTTTAGTTTGTTTCAATACGATAAAAAAACCTCAATCTTTATTCTTTCTAATTTTAGGCATGGCAAGTTTATCGAAACATTGTGGGCAGAACAACACAAGATGATACCCCCTATATTTTAATAATATGGATTTTGGATTTTAATAATCTCTTTCGACCTGTGATTTTAGTTTTGATGTGTAAAGCTCTGAGAAAAGCTTTTTTGAAATATGTATGGTGTACTGAAGTTTCAAACGTTATTATTATTAATACAAATACAAGTTAAAACATTATTTTTTGCTTGCTATTTTAGAGTTATAGGAAGTAAAGCATAATTACAGACAAGTAAATGTATTTTTTTAATTTTGAAAAACTCACACACAAACAAACATTTTTACAAAAATTTTAAAAACCAAATGAAAGACATTTACCAGAAAGTTCAGGGATTTATTGTTAGTTAAAATCAGGAAAATATTATTACAAAAATATATTTTGAAAGCACTGTGACTATAATAACTGTTTCAAAACTTTTAGTGAAAATAATTCGATGCTTTTCTAACAATAAAGTTTTTTTCGATAATACGATTAAAAAATGCTGCTTTGTTGCAGACACGAATAAATTATCAAATAAATAAAAAAGAAAGCGTCTCTCATAATCACCGTTGTTGATTAATGATAAAGAACCTGCCCCTGAATTTCTTACTAACACACTTTTGTTAAAAGAACGGTTCCATTAGGAAAAATTTAATAACTAAAAAAATAATAGGTGTGAAATCATCCTCGTTTTTTGAATTTCAATAAAAAAAATTTCATTAACAAATGCCTCGGATAGAGCTGGTCTTAATTCATCATTTATAAACTTTCTTATGCTTCTCTGTATCAACAAAAAATTTTTTTTTGAATATTTAATTTTATATATTTTTTTATTTTTAAAGAAGGATTATGTAAAGATAATTTAGGTTCCTTTTTTGTAAATTTACAGTAAAGAAAGGCATGAAGAAATTTAAAGATCATGAGATCAATACTTTGGAAATATTTTTGGAATTTGCATATATAAAAAAACGGAGCGGAGAGGAAAATACTGGGTCCCTAGCTGATATAATTCTCGTATACAAGAAATTTTAAGAAATACAATTACAAAATTTTACGTTCCTCAAAAAAACTTTAATGTAATACAAAAAATTTTTAAAAGTGCAAAAAGAATTATTTCTTCGTAACAAGAACTTACCTTTTTTAACAAACAAAGACTTTTTTTTAAATAAACTTATTATTACCAAAAATTGCATACTATGATTAATATTTTTCTCTTTCCCTGAAATAACGACAAATTATAACCTTATAATAACCCTCTAATATCGTAATATTGTCACGCTTTAAAAAAAGGTGTATTGAAAGTTTTTAAAAGATGTATGCGGCATGGCAACTTACTGTTCATGCTTGTTTTGGATTATTTCTATTTCCATTATATATTTTTGTTTTAATTAATTTTTTGGTTCCATCTTTAAATCAGCCATTTAAATCTTATTTCTTTAAAATTGCAACTATTTTGGGTTTCGTTGTAAGGTTTTCTAATTTTTGAACAAAGTTTTTCTAAATTCTGTCTTTTAAGGATATCATAAGTTACATAACAGTTTGGATATTTGTGAAACTTCCGGCTTGTCCATTGACATATCACCTTTTCCTTAATAGTGATAAATATTATATTTTTAATATTTTGGCCTTTTTACGATATTACACAGCTTTGGTTCGATGTTATTTATTGGTGATAGGTTCAGCCAATAGGTTTACAGCTTTAAATTATGCTATCAGGCATGACAAAGTAAGTTAGAAGAAAAACAATTTTCCTTTAAAAAAAGAAAGAATTATTTTTAGTTATGGAATAAATATGGAAATTTTGCAATTTTATTCAGCCTTGTTTCACCCATTCTCTTCACTGTGGAACGTTTATTTGGAGTTTTATCTGTCTGGGTTATTAATGAAGCTGTTGCAGTTAATGCTCAAAATAATTGGTTGCCCCTTGATCAATCATTGATTTTTGCCATTCACGCTACCGTCACAGGTTTTTTCACATTCATCTTGAACGTGTCATCGCTTCGAGCGCTGATGCAACATAATATTTCAAATGGCACATATGTAAGCGTTGAAAAACATAAAATGGAAAAATCTCTTTTGATTATTACATTTTGGGATTTTGTAGTTGACTCTTTTTATATCATTCTAAATGTAAGTTTTTCTAGTGACGAACTAAAATTTTTCAGTTTGTCTGAATACGATGTAAAAAATTTTTTATTTTTCTTCTTTTTAATTTTTAGGCATGGCAATTTTATCGACACATTTTGGGCAATCCCACTCTCGATGACACCCCTTATATTTTAATTATATGGATATTGGATTTAAACAACCTCTTCCGACCAATAATTCTAGTTTTAATGTGTAAAGCTTTAAAACAGGCTTTTCTGAAATATTTTTGCTTTTCTAAAGTTTCAATCGTTATTATTATGAATTCCCATACCAGTTAATACTTTATTCTTTTTTTTTGTATTGCGTTTTTGTGTTTTCAAAAGTAAATATAATTAGAGACAAGAAAATGAATGTCTTTCTTTTTTTCTAATAAAAACTAACAAGCAGATTTTCTTAGAAAAATTTCAACAACCAAATGAAAGATATTTACCAGTATAAAGATTTAATTTTAGTAAAAATCAGGAAAATTTTGTTACAAAAATTTATTTTGAAAACAATTTGAATATATAAAAATCACTGCGGCTAGTCGCCAAAAAAATTTAAAGTCAAAACACTCCGTCATAGTTTGAATGTGCTAATAAGCATTTGACACGTCGTCTAAGAAAGATAAAAATAAAGTTTTTCAAACAACTTGTTTCTTATCAATAGAAAAAAATCCTAGCACATTGATGCTCTCAAAAAAGGCGCGTTTTTGCTGTTGTAAAGGCTTAGCAAAAAAGAAAAGAAAAAATGCAAGAAACAAAATAATTTCTTTTTTGTTCAACTTTATTTTATGCATGGAAATTAGGCTAGAAAAAAGTTTTTATTTAATTTAAAATGAATATTTCATTTATTTTATTACTTATTTATAACTTTATTTTTATTGCTTTAGCTGGAAGAGATTTTTATAAAATATTAGGTGTATCTAAAAATGCTAATGAAAAATCTATAAAACAAGCATATAAAAAGATGGCGAAAGAATTGCATCCTGATCGAAATCAAGATGATCCATCTGCAAATGAAAAGTTTCAAGATTTATCCGCGGCTTATGAAGTAAGCTTTTTTGCTTCAAACTATAATTAAAAATATTTGATTATGCATGATTTTGATTTTTGATTGTAGGTTTTAAAAGACGCTGAAAAACGAAAAATTTATGATCAACATGGTGAAGAAGGTTTAGCTAAAAACAACCAAGGCTTTGGAGGGAATCCTTTTGGTGGTGGTTTTCCAGGCGGCTTTGGTAACTTTTTTCATACAAACAATGAACCACAAAACCCAAAAGGCGCTGATGTTTTTGTTGATCTTTTTGTTGGACTTGATGAAGTTTGTTTTCGAAGCTTTATTAAAAAAAAATATTTCACTTTTTTTATTGCAGATTTACAAAGGCAAATTTATTGAAATAAAACGCGTGAAATCAGTATATAAAGAAAGTTATGGAAAACGAAAATGTAAATGTCGAGAGGAAATGCGAACACAACAAATGGGACCTGGCAGGTTTCAAATGTTCCAAGAACAAGTTTGCGAAGAATGTCCAAATATGAAATTAGTTCCTGAAACTATTACTTTGACGGTAGAGACTTTCCCAAACATTCCTTTTCTCAATTTAAAACTTTCTAGGTGGACATCGAAGTCGGTGCCGAACATGGCGAAGAAATAGTTTTTAAAGGCGAAGGTGAACCTCACATTGAAGGCGAAACGGGAGATCTTAAATTTATTATAAAAATAGAAAAGCATAATATTTTTGAAAGAAAAAATATGGATCTTTACACAAATGTTACTATTTCCCTTCAACAATCATTGGTTGGATTTGAAATGGAAATTCCACATTTGGATGGACATTTAGTTAACATTCAGCGAAGTGAAGTAAGTTTCTTCGTTCAATGAAAAATAGAAAGCTAAATATTTTAGGTCACATCACCTGGCTCTAAAATAATTATTAAAGACGAAGGGTTGCCATCGGCAGAAAATAATAGCATTCGTGGAAATCTTTATGTTACTTTTGATATTCTATTTCCGCAAGGCACATTCGATAGCGATCAAAAAAGCATAGTTGAAAAACTTATCCATCAAAATGATTTTATAACAAAAAATTATAATGGGCTTCAAAATCATTGAGTTTGGATGCAATTAATTTAATTTAAAAATTTTTTTTATTTTAATTTGAAAATAGTGTATAAAACCTTTTCCATCTCTTCCAGATAAAAAAAGTACCCTTCGATAACAATGTTGGGTTGAAATTATCCTTTTTTTCTACTGTATGCTAAATTTATAAAAGCCTTTGGATTTCGTGGAACACAATTTTAAGCATGCACGAAAGTTAGTTTACGTAATGTTACAGTCTTTTTTACTCGAGTTTTTGTTGATTAATTTCATTAAAACTTTTTAACATTATCTTTAGCTTCTCTTTTTTTCTTCAAATTTCACGATAAATTCTTCTAAGCTTTGGGTTGATTACTCTGTGAAGTTTCCAAATAAGTACTTCCCAGACACAATTCTATTCAGATCGATTAGCTCTTAGCAACTTTTAATGTACAAAAAAAATAAAAAAGAAGGTTAAAATATTCAAATAATAAAAGCTGGATTGCTATTACCCAAAAACTAAACACATATAAAATAAAAAAATATAATGGGTTAGCTGAGACGAAAATAGCAAAAAAGCGGATCAATAAAAAACGGCGCCAGCAGACACCACTTTTTGGAAAGTTGCCAAAGATTTTCTGCGCAAAGTCTTTGAATATATTTTGGGCTCAATAAAGTCACCAAAAAAAAGTTATTTTTTATAATGCAAAAGAATTTACTCTAAAGAAAGAAAATTAACAAAACGAGATATTTTTCGGTTCAGTCCAAGCAGGGGAATTAATAATCAGTAATCATTTTATAAACCATTTGCTTATTTTAACTACTGGAGGTCATGGAACTTAAACTGGGATCCAGTAAAAACCGCTCGGATCCAAATTCCGATCCGATCCAGTAAAAACCGATCCGATCCAGTAAAAACCGATCCGATCGCTTTTTTTATAAATATTTTTTAAAAAATTCAAAAAAAGTGAATTCAAATTGGCCGCCAGAGCACCAAAGAAAAGTTTTTTTGCACTGAAAAGGGATCGGATCGGTTTTTACTCGATCGGAGCGGTAAATATTGAGACCCACTTAAACTTTTCATTTATATAATCCTTAAAAATTCAAGATGGCCTTCAAGGACTTTCTTAAGGATGGAGAATGTGGCGGCGACCAACCCATAAACTTTTAAAGATTAGCATGATGATAGTTAATCTTTATGTATGGCTATTGTATTCTGGAATAGGGATTGCGAAAAAAAAATTGATTAAAAAAAGACTAAAGTTAAGAAGAAAAAAAACAAGAAGGAAATTAAACATCATCTTTTAAGTTTTTGCTTTTGTTTTTGTAAAAACGGAAAAAAATAATGATGAATAAGATTTTTTATTATTCGACTATTTGATTCATCAATAAACGCTGGTGTTTTGTAAAAAATATCACACTTTTTTAGCAAAAAAAATATTGTGTTTTCAGCATAGAAACATTTTTTTAAATTTTTTAGTTTTTTCTTTATTATTTTTGTAAGATATTTGAAGTGTAAATACTTCGTAAAATTTTTGCAGAAAAAATTTTTTCCATTTTTGTAAAAACTTTCGAAAATGGACAAAACATACACAAATTTATTTTAGAAAATCTCTCAAACATGAATCATAGGAAATTTGGTTACCGATGTAGCTCATACTACAAGATTTAGGAAGTTGTTTCTGAGGGTTTGCCAAAACGATAAAATTTTTAAATAAAAATATAAAATTCAAGTATTTATTATTGGAAAAACATCAGAAGAAAAATTTTCTTTATATTTACAAAAGTATGCAAAAATAACACCAATAATAGAAATTGCAATTAATATTCCTCCAATAAAACCGGAAATTGAATTCTTTTCAAACCAATGTTCAGCAAGATAATGTCGACCATATCGATAATGATCCAATCTTTCTTGTGGAGTTAATCTTGGACATGGTTGAACCGTAGTTAATAGTGATTGTGTCTCAATAAATGAGACTCTAACATAATTCGAAGAAATATTTCGAATTCGATTTATCTAAAAAAAGTGTTTTAAATAAATTGGACAAAAGCTTGTCAAAATATTGGAAAGTAAGAAATAAATTTTTTTTAGAATTACTCTTACAAACTTTATTTCTTTCTTGTTTGTGTCTTAAGAAAATTTTTAAGTTAATTTTTTTGCACAAAAAAAGATATGCTAAAGATTTTGAAACTTTATCGAAAATTAAAAATTGTTATGTCTTGCAGTTAAAAAAAATAATAGTTTAATTTTTATGGATTTCTCCTCTAAATTATCTTTTTTGATTTATGTAAATTTAGTTGATAAAGTTTATTTCTTTATTTGCTTTTTTATTTTCTCGCTCAAAATCAAGAAAAATAATTGCATCACAAAATTTTGAAACATCAACCTTTGTGATTGAAAAGATAAAAATAATATCTTTTTCACGTCCAAAAAATAAATGCGGCGAAAGAAAAATTTGCATCTTTTAATTTCTCGGTCACAATCAAAGAAAAAAAGAGGATGCATCCCGCGAGATTTGGCGTTGACCTTGTTTTGATTATGAATCTTTAAAATTATGATTATTATGACCTGACCCATTTTTCACTTGACGATTGAAATTCGTCCATATAAAAACATGAGAAATCTTATTTTGAGACATTATTATTTTTAAATTATTAAAAATGGTGATGGAAAAAGAGTCGTCGAAGAAAGAAGAAGAAATTCAACTTGTCGACAATTTAGTTTTGGGAATTGGAATTTGTGGAGCTTTTGTTATTCTTTTTTGTCTAGGCACTATTATTGCTATCGTAAATGAATGCCGCTTAATTAATGCAGAGTTAAATAAAGAAGTTGAAGAACTAAATGTAAGTTTTGGGATCTCGAAGGAATTTTGGAATTTTATAGTTGGCTGATTTTTTAGGTTCTCTCAGCTGATATTTGGTCTCAACTTCGCTCCATCGATGTAGATCCAGCAAAACTTCGAGAAAAGCGACAAACTTATGGTGGATATGGTGGCTTTTCAACATCCAACAAACCACCAAATGTTTATCATCAACCATCCTTGCCATTCCGGCCAAGACAATTACGCCCTACACCACCTCCAGAAGCTACCACTCCTGGAAATTATGAAGATGCCGGAGGTCCACCACCAAGACAATGGCCAATGGGAGATATGCCAATGTTTTCACAAACTGAAGTTCCACCTAGCGCTACTCCAGGTCAACCGGCTCATTTGCCATTTAATTTTCCACCAGCTCAACCTCCAGCTCCTCAAAAACCTAAATGCGGTAAACCCTAATTTTGTTATTTAAAGTAAGAAAAATAAAATATTTTCCAGACTGTGCAAGAGAAAATAAATGCCCTGCTGGACCACCTGGACCCAAAGGCATTCCAGGTCCTGCAGGCCCTACCGCTCCTGATGGCAAAGATGGAGTTTCTGGAATTGCAGGTGAAAGTGTAACAACTCAAGTAAGTTTAGACTAAAATTCTTTGCTACATCATTATTTGTTTTTCTACATTAGGTCCAACAATATGACAAATGTTTCACATGTCCTCAAGGCCCCAATGGAATGCCTGGTCAATCAGGTCGAAGTGGAATGCGTGGAATGCGAGGAGCTCGAGGAATGTCGGGCATGCCAGGTAGAAATGGAAATCCTGGAAGTCCTGGCCAACAAGGACCTGAAGGTCCAGTTGGAGAAGATGGACCTCAAGGTGAACAAGGTCCAGCTGGAGAAAATGGAACAGCAGGAAAAGGTCCTAAAGGTCCAAAAGGAGAAGTTGGACCTGTTGGAGCTCCTGGAGAGCCTGGTGAACCAGGTATGTAAAAAATATTTGGTTTTGAGAGTTTTGGAAATGGTTTGATTTTTAGGCATTGATGGAGTTGAAGGACCTGTTGGACCAGCTGGAATGCAAGGGCCACAAGGTGATAGCGGCATGGATGGCGAAGATGGAATTAGCGGACCTCCTGGAGAACTTGGTGAACCAGGTATAACCCCAAAGTATTTTATTGTTATACTAAGCAAATTTTTTAGGTTTGGATGCTTCTTATTGCCCTTGCCCTCGACGTCAACCTGTTATGGTTAATGGTCAACCTCAATATCTATTTGGCTTTTAAACATCTCAATCAATTTTATACTAATTTTTTAAAATTTTGTATACGTTTCAAATAATTAATAAATAAAATAAACTTACACTAAAAATTTGATCAAAATTTAAATTAGTTGCTTTCTTTCCATCAAATTCAACTCTAATAGTTCGCAATTGAATACCAAAATCTTCAATTTTATTTTTTAATTCTTTATTATTTTCAATTACTATGCCACTTAATTCTCTCTCGAAATTTGTTAACATTAAAATATATCTTCCATAATCGAGTGGCCAAGTAGGTAAATGAAATATTGCATGTTTCAAAAGTTTTTCATAAGCCTCTTCTCGTTCATTCGAATGATAAATAAATTCATCTAACTTTAAAAAATTTTTCATATTTTACCAAAAAAATTTTTGCAAATAAAAATTTACCCTTTCATCGATGTCACTAAAATCCACGGGATCTGTAAGTTTTATGAGTTCTAAATTTTTAGTTACAAATTGAACATTTATATATCCATAATACCATTTACAATCACCAATAACAGTTTCAATTAAATTTTTGAGTGCACTCAAATGATCACCTTCCTCTCTTCTCAACATTGGAACAACAATCATATTCCATTTTTCGCATTTACCAACTAAAAAAAACAAAAACAAAAAATAATAAAGTCTGTGTTCGCAAAATATTTGCTTCCTGTTTATTTTTTTTGTTGTTGCGTGTTTCCATAAATTAATTATTTATAAATCATTAAAAAAAGTATTGGTGATAGAAAAGAAAAACTATTATGTTTGCCTCTTTAAATAAAAAAAAAGCAATCAAAAACTCAGATAAAAAACAAACTTTTTTTAAAAGTTTCGAATATATTTTTTTAATTGAAAAAATTGGAAAATGCAAAAACATGGGTAGCAAAATGGCGAAAAAAGAAGCGAATTTAAAATTAAAAAAACTTACGTTTACATTCAGTAAATCCACCACTTTGAGATCCATAAACAAAACCATAAAAAATAATATAATTTATAAACAAAAATAAAAATAAAAATTTCGATGAAAAGCAAGAAATTCTGTGGAGTAACATTTTTTTGATTCCATTAATTTTTTTGTTCGAGTTCGAAATAAATTGCGTTTACGTTTACGCAACTTTTTAGGACAAAAAAATGCAACAACAAAAAAGCGAAAGTGTTTGTTGACGTTGAAAAAACAGAATAATAAAATAATACGAATTTGAATTTTTATAATTTTTTTGTTAGGCGGAAATAATCTTTTTTTTTGATCCATAAAATTTGAAATAAAAACACATTAAAAAAGTTAAATAGAAATAGAGATCATTACGAAACCAAAACTTATTTTTCGTGGTTAAAATTTTTTTACCAATAATAATTGCAATAATGAAAATCTTCGACAGAATTAAAAGTCATTTGAACGCTGATAAGCTCATCAAAAACTACCAATTCTGCGTAAGACCACAATTCGATGTTCATGCGGTTAATGGAATCCAAAATTTGTAAAATTGTTAAAGGTGATTCCAACATTCGATTATAACATTTCCATGCTTTTCGAACTCTTGGAGTCCCTTGTGCTGCATAGCATTTTGCTTGATATCGAGTTTTTGGTGTTCCTTTATAATCTTCTTTTAATATTCGAATAAATTCTCTCTAAAAAAATAACAAAAAGTGAAATTTTTTATTATGAATGGAAAAAGAGGGTTTTTGTTTTTATGTCGTTGTTTTTGTCGTCATAAAAACAATAAAGTACAGAAATACAAAACGAGAAAAAAGTGAGTCAGTTTTTTTGGTATGTGGTTCCAGGTCAAATTTATTTATAAATATCTGGAATTAATTTTTTTTGTGGCAAAAAAAACTTTGATATTAAAAACTTAAAAATGTTACCATAAAGCTTTTTTAAAGTGTTTAAAATATTCTGCTTTTTGATGCAAATTTCGAAGAAAAAATATAACTCACTCTCGCTTGTTTTGATAATCCCATGGACCAAAGTGTAATACCAAAGTCATCATCTTCGCTTCCAGGTTTAAATGCAAAATCATTAAATTGAACATATTCTTCTTTCGTGAATACATCCTTCAACTCTTTAGAATTTTTCTTTATTCGCTTTTTATTCCATAATTGTCGAATTTTTTTGGAAGCCGCCGAATTCGTTGAAAAAACATATAATAAAGCAAGAATTTTTGGCAATCCCATAACTTTAGTTTATTTCTTTTTTATCTCTATCGATCGTCCGTTAAAAAAAATGTTAGTAAAAAAACTAAAAAAATTCTTTCAATTTTTTCTGCGTCGAAAAATATGAAGAAGCAAAGGCGGAAAACATTATTTGATCGTGAAAGATTTTTTCCTTGTTCTCAAGTACCTGAGAGAGATCGTTAATTGAGTAAACAAAAAAAGATAAAAGACCACAGAGGATTTGGCTTGAAGATGTACGAAAGTAAATTGTATACAATAAAAAGTTTATTTGTTTATCAAAAAAAGCACAAAAAATGTTATAAATGTTAATAAAAATAATTAAATAAATAAAACGTAAACTTTAAAGCTTCTATGTAAAGCTTTTAGCTTCACAGCAATAAAAAAAATTTCTTATTAAAACCCATAAAAAACCTTATGTTCACTTATTAAGGTGCGGCTATGTTAGTTGTGTTGGTTCGTAGTGAAAAAGCCAATAAAGTACACCTTGAAAAGGAAAGAAAAACGATAAAATGCAACTCAAAGAATACACCAAGCAACACAATTTTTAAAAAAAATTTCTATCCGTCGAGTTCTT
This sequence comes from Panagrolaimus kolymaensis, assembly GCA_028622995.1. Taxonomy (NCBI): domain Eukaryota; kingdom Metazoa; phylum Nematoda; class Chromadorea; order Rhabditida; family Panagrolaimidae; genus Panagrolaimus; species Panagrolaimus kolymaensis. The sequence continues at coordinate 2,262,573 of JAJQJQ010000025.1, read as the reverse complement.
TTTTTTTAATTTTTTATTTCTCATGCTGGAACCTTAACTTTTACAAAAAAGGGTCTCAGAAATGGAATTAACAAATTTTCTGAGTGCGCTTCTTTTTATACTCATGGTTAATTGTTAAAAACTTTTGATTTTCCCCTCTTGATTTCTTATCATTTCCATAAACAAAATTTCTTACATTAGTATAATTTTCCTCACTTAGTTTTCTTATTTCTCTTTTTCTTACAGGTAAATAGTAGCAATGTCGTGTCATGTTGGAATTGATCCTCGTTATGGTATAGTATCAGCATACAATGAAATTACTAAAGAAAATATTAGTATTAGTGATGGTGAGGTTTAATTTTTGTTGCTTAGCAAAATGCCTTTCGCGAAAAAGTGGTCTGACTCGATATGCAAAAGTTTTCAGATTTATTCGTCAGCGACCTCTTAAAGCCTTTGTTAATCAAAGAAAATGATGTCGACAAAGTTGATGCAATGTTTGAAAAAATAAAATCAGAAGTTAATGGAACCCTAGGCTGTGTCTGTTTTTGTCTGGATTCGAGTTACGGCAATGAAATTAGACAGCAGTTTATTGAAAAAGCGAACCAACATGGAGCTTTACAAATTCAACTTATTTGCATATATGCCCATTCATATTTGGCGCGCATTTTACAACCCGATTGGTTCATAAAATCTTCGCGTAATCTTCCGGACTCAAAGTTTTCAGATTATAGGCCGAAAAATTGTGACATTATTTGGATATCGACAGAAAATAATTTTGTTTACGAAATAGTAAATAAGAAAGCTCGAATGGTTAAAGAATTAAAGAACTTTTCCATGGAAAGAGATTTAATAAAGATAAAGCAAGATTTTGATGTTCAGCCAAATGTTATAATTTTTAATGGAGACGAAAGTATTTTTGAACAAATTGGGAAGGTGTTTTCGGAATCTAGACTCATTCTTGTTCAGTCATATGACGAAGGTCCTGAAGCCACAGCTTTATTAAAAGCTCGAATTATGGCTAAAGATCCCCAAATTTTGGAATACGACGTGTACACTCATCTTGATATGGATGTAGCTTTTGAAATAAATGGTAAAAAAATTACAACTCTTGAAAAGGGTCCATTCTTACCATTAGAAAAAACTTTTAATGTGCTCGTCGAAACCGATTTAATCAAATTACAAGTAAGTACTGAGTTTTAAAAATATAAAATACAATAAAACCATCTTAATTTAAGGTTGTCTGTGATGACGAAAAACATTCTATTATGTTTAGCAAAGAAATGAAAGCAACTTCTGAAATGTTAATGGCTGGAGAAACTTCCATTACATTTAAAATAGACAGCAATCGCATATTCTCATTTGATTTTTCACATTCAACCAATGTTTGGGCTTTTCAAGTAAAAACATTAATTTAAACTATACATAAATTAATTAATATGTTTTTTAGAAATTATACGACATTCCTCAAAAAATTAAATATAATGTTGAAAAAATATTTGCAGTCGGTATAGATCTTGGAACTTCGCGATGTTGTGCCGACGTCAATCGAAAAAATGGAATTGAAACTGTGGCTCTCGATAATACAGGAGAAAGGCTGCTTCCGAGTTCATCTTCCACAACCTTAACGATTTTTATTAAATAAACTAAAAACGGTGAAACAAAAGTTTTATACCCCTGTTGTCTCGCCCGTTAAAAGCATGCCAATTCGATGAATAACATAATGTGTTGAACCTTTATTATATACATAAACTGCCCAATGACTAATAAATATACCAGCATAGCATTCGATCAAGTCACCTTCTTCAAATTTAAAACTGCCATCTTCTATGGCTTTTAATGTATCTTCATAATTCAACCAAGCAGTTTTTTTAACCATGATTAACTCTGAAAAGAATTTAATTATTAACTTTATAAAAAAAAATGTTTTAAATGCTTTGTTGTCGCCGATTGAAAAGTTGAAATTAACTTTAAAATCGAAATAGCATTCTCAGAGTTTTTTTTTAAAATAAATAGTAGATTTAAAAAATGTGTTTCAAAATTTTTAGGACGCTTAAAAAGATTTTTTCTCGATGTTAATTTTTGTTATCAGTAATTTCTATCACGAAAGTTTTAATTCACTTTCTAAAAAAGGGAGTCACTTTTTTAAACAAGCCATATAAAGTTCTATTTGATTTTGTTTAAGCTTTCTATAGCATTATTTTTTAAACATACATAAAACATTTTTTGAGAAAGTGAAGCTTTTTGGGATGGATATGGCACAGGCGCAAAAGTTTTCTTCTACATTTCGCTCAAGTTTTTGAATTAAATCGATGATATCAATAAGCTTAGATGGCATGTTGTTCAAGATACAAGATAGTTGCTATAATATAATACAATACTTTTGTAACTTTAACATTTATTAATAAATTCATTTATTTTGTTGATCTTTAAAAAACACATTTATATCAAACATTTAAGCAGAAAAAAAGGCTTAACAATGATTTTTCGAGCTAATCAAAAGTATAGAAATGATTACTATAACAAGACTATCGCCGTTTGATTCCATCTTTTGGAGTTAATTTTTCATTAAGTCAAAAATGAATGTTTTTATGTGTAATAAAAAAAATAAAACTTCACTTGGTTCCTTTTGTTCAAATGATCAACAAATTATCTTTCATTTTTCTTGTTTCAAAATGCAAAGTTGAAAAGTTTAATCGAAAAATCATAAGTTCGGTACATCAATAAATTAATTTTATGTAGTTTTGTCACGCACATCAAAACAAAACAAAAAATATTCTATAAAAGGTGGTTCTTTTTATCTAATAAAATTGTAAATGTTTCAAAAACAAAATGACTTCAGATATTTTTGATTTTAATCAGCCAATCAATGGTAATTTAATTACATTTAAATGGTTGATAGAGTCTTTGCGAGAAAATGACGAAGTTTTCCAAAAGCTTCATGGAAACAGAATTGTAAAAGAAGTAGAGTTTTGTAATTTTAAGTTTAGCAGAACTAATTAAATTTTTTAGATCTCTGCTCACGATGTCTCAGATGGAAAAGGTTTTGCATCTGAAATTCTTCGATGCACTTTAACTTTCGCTGATTCCAAAGATTCCTCCGATGTTTACACAACCATTCTTAAAATTACTAGCTTCGATTCGATGAGAGAAGCCAATAAACAAAATGGAGGAAACTAAGAATCAATGGAAAATGCTTTGATTGAAGGCTTCAGTGATATTCATAAATGTGAATGTGATTTTTATAAAAATTTAGCTCCAATTCTTGGAGCTGAAGTTCCAAAAGTTTTTAAAATGCAAGAATGGATTCAAGGCAAGTAAGATGGATGCATTCACATGGAAGATTTGACTCAAAAAGGGAAAAGTTTGTCATTTTTCGAAACCATTAATTTGACTCAAGTTAAAAATTTTATTCGGAAATTGGCTCACATGCATAAAAATATTTTGACTGCTGATTCAAAATTGTGGCATGGAAAATATTTGAAAAATGCTACCGCTGGTGTCCAAATTATTGAAATGGCTAAACCTATGGTTGAACCGTTTCTCGATAAATGCAAACAAAAAGGTAAACTTTTTTTAAAATCAGAATTTCAATTTATTAACCAAACAAAAATTTAACTAAAAATTAAAACATATATAGATGACTTAAAATCGTTGCTATCCAAATATGTCAAATTTTTGGTGAATCCTGATTAGAGTTCGATTCCTGACCCGACTTTCAGAAAAGTCGGGAAAAAGGAAAATTTTCGGGATAAAAATAGCTTCGGATCGGGAAGTCGGGAAAATGTCGGGATGAAAATTATGGTCGGTCGGGGAACGAGTCGGGAAAAGTCGGGTCGGGAAGTCGGGAATCCCGGCATGATCGAGTCGGGATCTAACACTAATCCTGATTTCATCATTTATGCAAATACCAAATCCCATAAAGATTTAAATATTCAACCGGTCATAGTTCATGGCGATATGCAATCAGGAAATATTATGTGGGCCATAGATGAAAATGGCGACATTCAAAATGAAATCGCTGCAATTATTGATTGGCAAACAATTTATGAAGGTTCACCAATGACTGATTTAGCTGTTTTTCTTTTGTTTTGTTGTGATGGAGTTGTTCGTCGATAAGCTGAAGAATTTGCGATTGATTATTATTTGGAATGTTTAATTAAAGAATTTGATGGAGATTCCACTAAAGTTACATACACTCACGAACAACTCAAAAAATCCTATGATTTCATGTTTTTATCATTCGTCTTTATTATGATTATTGGTCCAACTTTTATGTTAGCTCCAATTGAAAAGAAAGAATCTAACAAAGCATTGGTTCAAGCATATTTTGATTCTTCAGCTTTGCGAATTTTGCATGCTTTTGAAGATGCAGGTCGCTTGCTTGAAGAGGAAATGAAAGAAGTTTTTGAAAAATTTAATGCTTAATTTTTCTACCTATGTAAAGTGAGAATGTATGTCTGTCTGTTTGTTTGTCTGTCAATGTGGTGTCCCCTAGCAAATTGAAATGTGTCTAGCACGTCATATGCAGTTTTTTACGCTGATTCCGAATATGTGAATTTCATTCTTCGGAATCGAGATGGCCGATTCAGGACATGCGTTTTAAATTTTCATAATCGAAAAATTTCTCGACACGAATGTTTCTCTTTGTGTTTGATGAAAGGAAGAAGCGTGGGATTTTTTGGAAACGTTAATTTTCTTTTCGAGATGTTTTACTGTAATTTGGTAAGAATGAGAGCGGTTATGGTTGAAGAAGTAATTGGGCATGATGAAATGGTTTGCCGGAGGGTGTTTAAAGAAATGCTCGATTTAAATAATTTTTTGAAGTGAGGTGTAATAAAGTGTTATAGTGTTATTTCAAGATGTTTGGGAAATTTAAGAAAATTTTATTGCAACTAAGAATGTGTGGAAGTAGGTGGACACGAAAATAGAGTAATGAAAATGGGCTTCAAAAGGATGGTGACGCATATCAGAATAATGAAATGCGAGACCGAAAAATCAAAATGTTCCCGGATTTATAAAAATGTGATTTTGGAAATACAATAATTGATAATGGAAGCAATGAAAATGGATGGGATGGGGCCCGTAGGGCCCATTATTAATTTCGAAAAAGGAGTAATTGTACGAAGGAATATGCTTGGAAGCAGAAAGGATAAACATGAAAGTGGAGCCAGAAGGCGCAAATCGGAACTCGCTGAAGTAATTGATGAGAAGTTACGCTTGCGTTGGGGGCGAAGCCCCCCTAGAAAGGTATTTAAATTTGATGTAAGCCACCCGAAGAATTATTTTAAGTAGTCTGACTTTAGTATTGAAATGGAATGAAATGTTTATATGTAAAGGTATTTTAAAATGTTGATTTCAAACATGTGAAATTAAACTGAATTAGATTAAAAGGGTGGTTAAAATTTGCGCCTCATATGAAATTTCATGTTTGCGCGTTTTAAAACGTTTGTCTAAAAAATCGTGTGTTTAGGCCCAGTTTCTGTCACAGTCACACGTTTACCATAAGAAATCCCCATCTTCTTTACTACTCACACCAAATTAATCATAAAATATTATTTCTTAACCATCTCCTTTTTTTCATCCTTTTCTAAAACAAAAGAATTCCATAACGTTATTTTTGTCAATGAAAAGTGTTATGTTTCTTATTCGAAAAGTGTTTATGTTTGTTAATAAAAAAGTTGTGAGGGACCACCGAAGGTGGGCCCCAATGCTCTTGTTATTTAATAATTTTGGAAAAAGTATTTGTCTGTGTTTTAAAGGGAGTGTCTCAGGCGATGGCAGGAATTCCTTACGACGGCTCCCTTTGTTTTCGCTTACGAAACATTTCGAAATGCTTTTCGTGGAAGGAACTTTTTTTACAAATAGCTACAAAAAGCTTCAAACTTTTTGTAGCACTTTGGAAGGCTTTGAGACAGTGAAAAAACTTTCGGGCTAGGAACACCCGTCGTAAGGAATCCTGCCATCGCCTGAGACACTCCCTTAAAGTAACATAAAATAAAACAAATAAATTAATGGAAAAATAAAAAAAAGATAGTTGTCACCTAAAAAATTGGTTGCCATTCACATTTTTTTCAATGAAAAAAAATGTCCCTGAAAGAAGATATGAGACGGACGACGATTTTAGCTTAATTAAAGTCAGATCAAAAAAAAAAAGAAAAAATTTTTCCTCGTTAAAATGACACTTTTTTTTACACGGCTGTTATCTTGCTTTCTTTTTCTCTAAAGGTAATTAATAACATTTATTTGTTTCCTGCTTTATCAAATCTCTTTTTTTTCGACTAACAAGGCCACCTTTTTTTCACTTTTTTCAAACTAAACTTGCTGATGGCGATTAACCTCCACACTTCAAAAAATAGTTTTGGTGCCGCCGGTCATTTACTTTATTTCTTTGCTCTAAAACTTTAGAACAAAATTGTTTGAAAATGAAATTGATTATTTTCATTTTTGTCGCTGCTTTTATTGTCGCCCTTATTCTTGCAGCTCCAGTTCATGAATTAAAGAAAAGTCAAGAACTTCCATCGAATGAAATCACCTTCGCTAAGCCATCCAACGATAAAGTAGGACCAAGCCCAGCCGCAATGAAAAAACGTGAAGTTGCTGAGACCCATGAACTCAAAAAGAGTGTTGAACTTCCTTCCAAAGATATGACTTTCGCTAAATCATCAGCCAATGCTGAAGTAACACCAGTTCCAGCGGAAGATGGTGCCGTCATTTTTTAAATAAATAGATTATGTAGATTTTTGTGGTTTTTTTGATTATGATAAAATTTTTATTTCAAGGTTTCCACGTTAATTAAAAATTTTATTATATAACTCGATTTTTTTTATTGCACATGTAATTTTCTTAAATGTTTTTTTTATCGCTATTTCACCGTTTATAAATAAGGAATTATATATTTTTTCTTTTTTTGTGATACAACAAAGGCAAGGAAAAGAACTGCAATGTTTCTTTTAAACTCAAGCTATTTGGCAAAAAAATTTAATTAATACATTTTTTACTCGTTTGTTTCTTCCATGATTGTTGTTGGTACATTTGTAGCAAAATTTCCCCTTGGAATTACTGTAGTTTTGCCGGGTGCAAGTTCAAATAACAATCCGTTAATTGGAACTGAAGCTGACATGTTGCAATATAATCGAGTATTGGTTAGGAAAATATCATTCTTTCGGCATGGAATAAGTGCGCATGCAACTGTGGTCGCTTTATCATGGCAATGAAAATAAATTGTTACATTCAATTTTATCTATTTTTTCCAGGAAATTTTCTGTGAATTATTTGTTTTTACAGCTTTAATTAACGTCGTGCGTTTTCAACAAGTTTTCTTCAAAACAAATAGAATCTTTAGCTTAAGATTTTTGAATTTTACATTTTTATGTAAAATTAATACCCACAAAAAAAAATGAGTTAAAGGAACAAGACTATTTGATGCTTTTTCGAAAATTTCGATACTGGGGCTGGGAGGAAGAGTTGGGGCGGCGCGTGTTTGAATTACCGTGTCACCTACTGTCTTACACGGTAATTCAAACACGCGCCGCCCCAACTCTTCCTCCCAGCCCCAGTATCGAAATTTTCGAAAAGGCATCAAATAGTCTTGTTCCTTTAAATGGCTGATACTTAATTACTGTATTGTCGAATTTCCTTTTTTATGTCAATGAAAAATAAATAAAATTTGAAAATTATTGATCCAATAAAGTTCATTTTTTTTATTGATTTGAAAATTAACATTAGTTTTTATAGTTTATAGTTTTATCAATTTTTTTAATGCTCTTTTTTATGTCAAAATGTTTTTTTTAGATAATATAAACACAAAATTATTGCTTGACGACACATTTCTTTGTTCTTTTTTTGTTTCATTTCATCGTATTGATTAATTTTTGTCGTTGGAAAAAGTTCACTTTTTTATTTTTACACTCAAACTATGGATTCTTTATTGCTTCCATGGATAGTTGCGTCGCGTAAAAGAAAAAATGTTGAAGAATCAGAAAAAGCTATAATTCCCCGCAAAAGATTTCATGTGGTACCACAATTTCGATTAATTTATTATGATGCTGGTGGACCTGTGGAATTATCGAGAATGATTTTAGCTTATTCAGGAATTCCATTTGATGATGTTCGACTTAAAACTGAAGCCGAATGGAATCTTGCAATTAAAGGTAAGCATTTTCCTTTTCGCGATCACTTTAAAAAAATAAATTTAAAAAAAACTTGTTTTAGCTTCTCCAAATAAAGCTTTGCCAATATTAGAATGGAATACAAAAAAACTTTGTGACGGGAATGCTATAGCTCGAATGTTGGCAAACATGTATGGCCTTGGCGGAAATGGACTTTTTGAACAAGCTCAAGCTGATTCACTGGTTGGTGTTTCTAAAGATTGTGTTATATCTGTAATGGAATACATCACCCATAAATTTGTAAAGGATAATCCATCAACAAAATATCCAAGGAATTTTCATGGCATTAATTTGAAAAAAGATACAAATATTGAAACAATGTATTTTGAAGTCTTCGAACCAACCGTAAAAAAATATTTTGGTATATTAGAAAATTATGCCTCTCAAAGTTCCAGCGGATTCTTTCTTGACAGTGGTGTTAGCTATGTGGATTTTGGAATAACATATTTTTATGAATTTTTGAATCGCTTGCATCCCGAATTGATGGGAAAATATTTTTATATTCAAGCTATTGCAAAAAAAGTTTCACGTTTACCACAATTAGAAATATATTTAGTAAATAGACGGAAAACTGATTGGTGATTTGATAAATAGAAAAATATTTTCCATCGTTAAATATTAATTATTTCGATTTTAAAAGTTTTTACTTTTGAATATGGCATTTTACTTTATAAATTTTTTTTTACTAATTGTTTTTTTATTATTTACAATAAGAATAATGTTTTAAGAATGTATGAAATATTATAAAATTCTTGTTTGCGATTCTTTCTTTCCCTATGATTTTCAGGACAAAACAATAAAAAGAAGCATTTTATGATTTTCTTATGAAAAAAAAAACAAAAAGTTAATAATTTTAAAAGTTTAAAAATTCCAGCATAATTATTGAAAGAATAGGAAAGATTTTTTTGCTGCTTTGAGGTCATTTGTTACCCAAGCTTGTGTTAAACACCCTGATGATCCACAATGCAAAAGTTGCAGAGTTAACAATGATTTTGAAGTTGTCGATATCTAATTTTTGATTTTATAAAATTACAAAAAACTTTTTTGTTCATTGTATGAAAAATTCAGATTTTTAAAATTAAAACCATTTTTAATATGAGAAAAAAAATTTTTTTCTCTTTACAAATTTTGTTCGTTTATTTATTCCTTTTGCGTTTATCTATTATTTTTAATGACCCAGTATGTTTTTTATTGCAGTGATTGTTCCATTTTACTTTATTATAACCCAAATGAATTAAATTTTGTTAAAAACTAATGTGAAAAGAATATAGGTTAAAAAAATATAAATGGATTTTAAGCATATCTTAATTTGTAGCATGATTTTTGAACCAAAAAAGAAAAAAAGATGGTGATAAAAAATTCAAAAAAGAACCAACTTAAAAAATGCGCGTTCAAAAAGTAGAAATAAAACCTTGTTTTTTAAACAAACAAAACTTGGTGCTTGCTGCCCACAAAAAATGTACTTTTGTTTGCATTCCATTTCCTTGCACTGTTATTGATTGATTTTTTTCAAATCTTTTTTATTGCGCTGTTTTTTTTTTGTTTGTGCGTAAGCATTTATTTTATTGAAAAAATGGAGCCTTTGCTACTTCCATGGTTAGTAGCTCGAAAAAGAAAAATGTTGGATGAATCTGAAAAAGCTGTGATTCCAAGGAAACGATTTCATATTGCGACACAGTTTCGCCTAATTTATTACAATGCTCGTGGCCCGGTTGAAATAACAAGAATGATTTTGGCTTACTCAGGAATTCCATTTGATGACGTGAGATTAAAAACTCAAAAAGAATGGACCCAAGCAATTAAGTGTAAGTAAATAAGTCTATTTAAAGTTTTTTAATAGAGAATATAAAAAAGTTTGCTTTAGCTTCTCCAAATAAAGCACTTCCAATACTAGAATGGAATACTAAAAAATTATGTGACGGTGATGCCATAACTCGAATGTTAGCGAAAATGTATGGCCTCGCTGGTTATGGCATCTTCGAGCAAGCCCAAGCAGATGCAATTTATGGAACAATTAAAGATTTTGTTAACGCTGTGATTGAATATGTTAATTTAAAGTTATTATATCTGCCTTTTACATATAATTCTCCAAAGCCTTCAGTCGATGATGAAGTAAAAAGCAAAGATTTAAAAATATTTTATTTCAAAGTTTTTGAACCCGCAGTTCAAAAATATTTTGGAATTTTGGAATATTATGCTTCACAAAGTTCCACCGGTTTCCTTCTTCCCAGTGGCATTTCTTATGTAGATTTTGCTGTGACTTATTTATATGAATTTTTTTATCGAATGCATCCAGAATTAATGGAAAAATATTATAATATTCAAGCCATTACAAAAAGAGTTTCTCGTTTGCCGCAATTAGAAATATATTTGGAAAACAGACAAAATGCCGATTGGTAATTCTATTATGCACAAAAAAATGTTTTCTTCAAAGATCGATAAAAGCAATGACAAAACTTTTTATTTTTTTATTTTTACTTAAATTTCTTAAACCAATGTAAACTTTTGTAGCTTTAGTTTAGTTAACACACCTAAAAAGCATCTTATTTCTTTGACGTAATTTCAGCTTATTTCAAATAAATATTAATTAGAGTTTTTAAAGATTAAAAATGTTTTTTAATCATTGGTTTATTCTTTTTACAGTGTAATCAGACGACAAAAGCTAAACTATTTCTTAATTTAACATTTAAAAAGTTTAAATTCCATCATTTCAAATCTTTAATATTTTAACCTCAAAATAATAATAAAATTAATGTTTTATTTTTTGTACAATAAAATACGACGACAAAAGCTTATTTCGTTAATATAAAAAGAGGGTTCCAAACGTATAAAAAAAGAGTAAAAATAGAAAGTGGATTTTTGGTTTTTAAAAATTGTTGATTTTTTGTTGTAAATTTGCTGTCCCTTATTTCTTGATTAACAAATTATTTAATTTTAAATATTATGTTCCAAAGTAAAGTTTGTGTAGGTAAAAGATTTGATAAAAAAGAATTACGACAAAGCATACGAGAATACGATCAACATCAAGAACCTAATGAAGTCAAAGATTTAGGTAAGCTTTAATAAATATTGTAGTATAAAAATATTAACAGAAAAATTATAGAAGAACCTCGAGCTAAAGTCGCTAAAGATCATCTTGAAAAACCAGAAAATACTTCATAAAATTTTAAATGTGTTATAAGAAAAATATCGTGAACGAATTTTATCAATAAAAAATTTTTTTTGCTTTTTTATTAACTATTTATTGTTTATTTTTTATTTAACTTTTATAAAAAAAATATGTTAAAATAAATAAATGTATTTTGAACATTGTTTTTGTCGTTTTTTATCCTTATTTTTTACATTAAGACTTTTGTAATCGTGGGAGAAGAATTAATTTGCTTTCAAGAAATTAAAATTTCCTAACTATTTTAAGCTATAATAAGCTTAATTTTTAAAATAATGCTATTAATCGGTTATTTTTTGTATTTCCTAAGAAAACAGAGGCTTATCTAATAAGTATAAAAGCAAATTCAATTCATTATAAAAAATATTATAGCGCTGCCTGAAAGTGTCTAGAAAATTTTACCTCATCTCCGTTCCTGCCTTCTAAAAGTATAGTCGCCTTGTAATTTTGTTGTCGCCTTTTTCTGATTTCTCCGCCGCGATTTTATTTGAAATAAAAACTATTTTCTCCCAAAATGTTCCAGAGTAAAGTGTGTTGCAATTATAAAATGGATAAAAAAGAACAACAACGATGTGAAAGCGAAAATGATCTTCAAGATGATTCAAATGAAGGGGAAGGCTTAGATAAAAGTAAGTCTTTAGATGTTTTTTTTTCTTCAAAAAGGAAACTAACGATTGAGAAATTACAGATAATAGAGCAGAAGTCCGAGATGAATATAAAGAAAGAGCTGGGGAAACTTCAATGAAAGCTATTCTTTAAATCATTTTCATCTAATTTCAAAGTAAGAATCACAAAAAAATGTATGACAAAAACGTAAAACTTAATTTGCTTTTAATTAAACTTTTAAATAATTATTTTTTTGTATTTTTTATGAATAAAAAGTTTAACTGTATTTATAAATTTGTCGCAAAAACTAAACAAAGAAACTACACAGATATATATTCTTTTATTTTTTGAAACATAATTGTTTACTTTGCTTTTAACATTTTTTTTATAACTCCTTTATTTTCTTTCTTTTGAAATCTCAAAGAAAAATTCTTTAATAGTCAATATCTGTAAGAATCGAGCAAAAACACAAACTTACTGCCAAGTGAACATATTTTTTTCACACAACGTCGAGCGAAAAGTTTTATAAGCAGAATAAAATTCTCCATAAAATTTTAAGTATTTTGGGCTAAAAAAATAAATCTCCGTAATTGTGCATCAAAAATGTTTTCCTTCGGGGAAAAGTAGGATAACCATTTTATAGCTGAATAATGCTATTTTCTCTGAAGGAAAACATTTTTTATGCACAATTACGGAGATTTATTTTTTTTAGCCAAAATACTTAAAATTTTATGGAGAATTTTATTCTGTTAATAAAACTTTCCGCTCGATTTTGTGTGAAAAAATTTTTTTTCACTTGGCAGTCGATTTCTCGATTCTTACAGATATTAACTTTTAAAATGAAAGATTTTTTAATTCTTGTAATCTTGATAAACTTTAAAGGCAAAAAAAACAAAGGCTAATAAAAAGGGTAGAATACAATATTTTTTTATTATCAAAATTGCTTTATTTCCTAGGTGACGCATTTTAAAAGTACATTAGTTTGGATTTCTTTATTTTTAAAGCTTGTTTTTTTTTTTTTTTGGTTTGTATTTTGAACTTGACGATTTTTTAAATACACAAAAAAATAAATAAATTACAAGATAAATATTTAGAAGAAAATAAATATGACATGATCCTAAATCATCTGTGCGTACGTTTTCCATCGCATAAAAAAGGTACGCGTGCAACTCTATTCCTTTTCACTTTTTGTTGTTGTTTTGTTGCGGCTAAAAGAACAAATTTATTTAGTACGCGTACATTTTTTTTGTGATCAAAGACTTTCTACGCTCTTAACAAAATTTCAGTTCATTTTTTTTGCAACGTAGATGTATGTGCGCACTAATTTTAAAAAATTTAGATGAGTAATCCAATTTATTGTTTTTTTATATCAACCAGCACTTTGTTTTTTTGCTTGGATTTTTGGAACATTTATTTTTGCTGTCGCCTGTTCTTCAATTCTTTCATTTTTATTTGGTTAAAAAGTTTGCCAAACTATTGAAGGCGGGGCCGCCTCTCGATCACGGAAGTCTTCGCCTTCCCATATGACTATATAAGCCTCCTTTATAAATATTAAATTTTCACCAATCAATCCTTCAGTTTTTAGAAAATAAAGATCACCTTCTCTCATTCTCCTTTGATTACAGTTGAACGGTTGTTGTTCAACCCCTCTTTCCTATGATGGAAGCTTATTTTGTAAAAATAATAAAAGCTGTTTATAGCTGACTTGAAGAAATACGGTGCCAGAGATGTCGCGTTCGAGTCAATTTTAATTAGATTTATTTTTGTGTGATAGTTTCTCTATTAATTCGCATTTTTTATTATCATTTAGTGAGCTTATAATTTTTTTACTTTTTAGCAAAATGGGACTCGACCAGAATGATATGGACTCTTTAACAAAAACAGTTTTCATGGAAGCTCGAGGTGAACCACCCGAGGGCCAAGCCGCAGTTACCCAAGTCATTCTTCAACGTTCAAAACTTGATAAAGATTATTGGGGTGGAAGCAAAGTTGAAAATGTTTGCAAAAAACCAGGGCAATTTGAATGTTGGAATAATCCATCCCATATTGATACAAATAGCCAAGAATATCAAAATGTCAAAAATGTTGTTCATGACGTAGTTCACAACAATGGTTATTCAAATCAAAATGATGGAAGCGATCATTACAACAACCCGGACAAAGAAGGTTATCCTCCATGGACACAAAATTGTAATCAAACAAAAAAAATTGGTGGCCATCAATTTTACAAAGACAAAAACCATTAATCATAAAAATCATAACCTTTTCAAAAACAAAACAACGATTTAATTGCTTACTTCATTTCTTTTCGAACTTTCGACTTTTTATAATGTTAACTTTTTAAAAGTAATTATTTTATTTCTGTTTGGATTTTATATAAAATAAAAACATATGATCACAAAAAATTAATATTTCTTATGACGCATTTTTAAAATACAATTTTTTGAGCTTTATCATTTTTTTCAACTTGTTTTTCTTATTTGATTTATCTCTTACTAGAAGATTTTTAACAAAGGGAGGACAAAAGAATGACAAGACGAATACTTTGAAGAAATAAATATTACATGTTTAAATTATGCTAAAGATATTTCATTTTTCATTTCAGGAGAAAAATTTTTTGTTCATTCTTTAATTCAAAACAATGTGTGCCTCCATTTTTATAACAAACTCGATTTAAAAAATAAAAAATGTTTTGAAGAGTAAAATGCATTTCTTTCCAAAGCCTTTTTTTCGAGGCTTTATCAGTTTGTTGTTTTGCTATTTTTTGCTTGTTTTAATCATGAAAATTTATTTTTGGTTCCATCTCTTTGGTTCTTCAAATTCAGCTTTGATGGAAAAATGTTAGAGATAAAAGTTAGTTAAGCATGGTTGTTTTGGAAGTATGAAATTTGCTTAACGATAATGATGGTTCACGCCTTCGCGAATTATTATATAAACTTTTTCCAGAAGGTTCTTCGCTTCAGTTTTCTTACATATTTCTTTCTTTGATAGAAGCGTTAAGAATTCGATTTTTATTTTGCCGTGAAAATAACTATTTTTTTTAATTTAAATAAATTTTTGTATAAATCTTCTGATTTTTTTACTCCTTGTTTTCAGCAAAATGCAGAAGCTTGATGATTATGATATCGATGTTTTAAAAGATACCGTGTTCCATGAAGCTCGAGGAGAGATAGCAGAAGGCCAAGCTGCAGTTACCTATGTTATTCTTCAACGTGCTAGACTGGATAAATCATATTGGGGTGGAAAGAAAGTTGCAGACGTTTGTTTAAAAAAGGACGAACAAGGAAATTACCATTTCGAATGTTGGAAGAAACCTGAACGCATCGAAAAAGACAGTGTAGAATATCAAAATGTTGTCACTGTCGTTAATACCATTATTAACTCCATTCATAACAATAAATATTCAAACCAAGACGATGGATGCGATCATTATAACAATCCAAAAAAAGAAGGTTTTCCTCCATGGACAAAAAAGTGTGATCGTAGAAAAGAAATTGGAGATCATATTTTTTACCAAACGAAGCCAGAATTTATGTAAATAATTTTTTAAACATTTTTTCAAAATCTTTCAAATTTTTAAAACATTATTAAAAATTTTAATGTTTGATGTGTTTGAATTTTATACAAAATAAATATAATAATCAAAAATAGGCATCACTTATTATTACAAGAAAGAGAAATCAATTATGTTGATAGAGTAACAACTTACATTTCTATAAAAAATTCAGAATGCATTATTTTTTTAATTTGCGTGTTTGCAAAGGTAAAAGAGCAGGCAATTATTTAAAACGTTTAAAAGCGTTTTTTATCAAACATTCTTCTCTTTTTTGTTGATGTTTATTAGCAGTAGAGCTATTTGTTTTTTTTATCATTTTATCATTTCTTTTTCTCTTCATTAGGCTTGACTATTCTTTTGCTTTAATTGTTTTATTAAGGAAAAAAATGACAACTCATATAGCTAATGCAAGTCATTATGACATTTATGCCATGGTTGACGCGGATCGATACCATATATCCTCCCTTTCAGCCTCCGTCGAAAGTGCAAGCATTCAAGGTAATATAGTTTTAATTTTAACCAAATTTATTTACAAAATGTTTAGGCTCGGTTCAAATGATTCATGTTGCTAAATCTGAGGGATATACTCTAATTCGATCGAGCCAATTTTTACCATTTCATCCTGATTGTCAAATTTCGAGCAGTGTTTACATTTCAATTTTATCTCGTGGAGATGATGATGATAAATATGAATTAGTTTGTAGCGCTTTTCCAGTAAAACGTGATTATTCCGTTGTTGTTGGAAAAGATGGCCAAGTTCACCCAGTTGAATATGGAAAGATTTGGATTGACACCTGTGGCAAAAATCATAAACTTTCATAAATTTTTACGATTAGTATTTTTTGAATTTCATTATTAAATCAATTTTTTAAATTATTTTCTGTGAATTGTGTTTTCATTTATTTTACGAAGTTTGTAGATAAAAAATTGGTTTTTACTTAATTTAAATTTTTTGTGTTTTAGATGTCATTTGCTTTCTAAATATAAAATTGCTTTGAAAATAACCATTCATTATCCTCGAATATTGTGGGCGACTTACTCGTATATGTAATTTTCAGTTCAAGAAAACATTTTTTCTTCTTCAAAGTCACGTATAATTCTATAAATAAACCTCCTACTGACATCGTAGGCGAGAGAGAGGCTATAATTTGAAATATTTTTTTGCAAATGCGTAATTTTTGTTTCTTTTAGTTTTTTTAACTTTTTAAGTTGCTATAGATACTATAAAAAAAGTTTTATACTTTTAATTCTGTTTTATTTTCAAAAAGCGAAGCAGCTTTTTCCTTTATTTAAATTTTTTTTATTTGAATTAAAAATCTAATAGAAACACAAAAATGCCGTTGGACAACAAAATAAAATTTAGTGGTTTGTTTACTTTTTGATCGGAGAAAATCTTTTTTTCATTTCTTTATTTAGGAGCAATCGTTACAGACTCAGTCGAAGTAGAATCTAAAGAAGAAGATCCTTCAATTATTGAAGTTAAAAAAGTTAAAGAAGGTCCATTAAAATTTTGGGAAACTAGATTTTTAAGAAAAAAACAATGGAAAGATTGTTATGGAATATTATATTCGGATTCGACATTTGGCTGGTACGCAAAAAAGGTAAATTAAACACTTCGGATATTTTGTTTTTAGTTATTTTATTTTTTACAAATTTTTGTAATTTTTTGTTTCTTAAAAAATCTGTAATAATAAAAGTTTAACGCTACCTTTTTAAAGCTAATTTCATTTTAAGGGAGATACGAAGCCAATAGATTCATTGCTACTCAAAAATTATGTGGAAGATATTTGTACTGGCGAGTTAGCAGAATATACAAATTCTGCTTTTTCTTCAGTTCCATCCGAGATACCTCCAAATTGTTCTGAATTAAATCGAATGGCAATTGGAGATATACTTGGATTAAGTTCATATCATTTTTTATTTAATTCAACTGAAGACATTGAAGAATGGTTTATTGAAATAGTCAAAGTTATTCCAAAACCTGGACCAGATGTATTAACCCAAAATGCAAAAATACT
This sequence comes from Panagrolaimus kolymaensis, assembly GCA_028622995.1. Taxonomy (NCBI): domain Eukaryota; kingdom Metazoa; phylum Nematoda; class Chromadorea; order Rhabditida; family Panagrolaimidae; genus Panagrolaimus; species Panagrolaimus kolymaensis. The sequence continues at coordinate 2,245,080 of JAJQJQ010000025.1, read as the reverse complement.
GGAAGTAAAGGCATCCTCGTGCTATAAGGATTTACTACCACCTATAAAACCTCTAAAATTTGCCAGCAAAAAGCTTGAGGAAACCATAATGGATCATGGAATTGGATGTCTTTTTATTGAACTTCATCGTAAATCTTATGAAATGGTAAAATAATTTATTAAAATTTTAAATTTTTAAATTAACGATGCTTAAACTTTTTTAGCGCGACGACAACCAAAATTCTAATGATATCACTTCAGATTAAACAATAAACAAATTAAAAATAACAAAGGGATGAATAAAAATAAAAGAAGGCTTAATAAAACAGTGCTGGAGTGTGTTGCTACCCACAATTTTTTTCTGCGCTACCCCACTATCCTCCACACGTATTGCGTGTGTTTTGCCCTTTTGTGTCTCTTACCATAAAATTTGCGCGTCATTTCTTTTTGTTTTTTTGTTTTTGAAGAAGTTTTGCTTTGTCATTTTGTTATTTTCTTTGTATTTTTGAGTTTTGCTAAAGCTACTTGTCCTTTTAATTTGATAAAAAAGAAGTTTAAAACTATTTTTTATATCTTTCAAAAATTTTTTATTTAATACAAAAAAAAGAGTTAAGAATATTTAAAATTATTTTATAAATAAATTACACAATTTGTCCATTTACTGTAGTAGGAACTCGAGCCATCGAAATAAATACTTGCTCTAAACTTGATTCAATTAAAGAATAATCAGCGATTTGGCATTCTGGATTCCGTAAATTCCAATTATCAACCAATAAAACTAGCGAATTATAAATTTTTGACCATAAATCTGCTCGAGTTTTGGGCAACGACCAATAAATAGTTGTAGCAATAAAAGCTGAAGTTGAATTAGCTGCTGGAAAAACTTGATGAACAAAATCATCCAAAGTTTGAATGATTTCGATTTTTGAAGCAGCCAAAGTTAAAGTTAAAATAAATTTATCACCGAAACTAAAAAATATTTATATTTAATTTTTTTGATGGAAATTTTATCTTTTTAATTTTTTTTTACCGATGCTTTAAATGTTGACTCGTTCCAATTCCAAGAAGTTGACCTTGATTGAGGAATCCAACCCTTGTGCATAAAGCTTCACATTCTTCCATAGAATGTGAAGATAAAATTTGGGATGTGCCAGCATTTCTCATGGCTGTGAGAATATCCCATACATGTCGGCGAGTTCGAGGATCCACGCCTGCTGTGGGTTCATCCAACATTATAACTTCACAATTTGTAATTAAAGCCACAGCGATTGAAAGTCGACGCCTTTCCCCTCCACTAAAAAAAATTAAAACATACTATGCAAATATGTATATACTTTTTTTAAAGCTTACGAGCAATTTTTAACAACATTATTTGATCGATGTTTAATTTGCAAAATGTTTAAAAGAATTTCGACACAAGCTTTTCCATTTTCAAGGCCATTTAAACGAGCAAATAAAAGCATAGTTTCAAGTACGGTTAAATCTTCCAAGACTGCATTGTGTTGGGGACAGAAACCAAATTTCTATAATTCAAATATTATTTTTTAGAGTAAAATTGTTAAAGTTTTATTATTTACCACTTGCCCATCGATTCGAACATTATTAACAAATCCACTCCCTGCACTTGGACTCAAAACTCCAGTCAACATGTGAAAGGTGGTAGATTTTCCTGCTCCATTAACTCCTAATAATCCAAAACATTCTCCAGGTAAAACACCGATGGTTAAATTAAATGCAATAATTTATCAGACGATATTGTTAAAGCGCTTATTTCTGAATGCAATGTAAGTTACTTTATTATTCCATTTTTAAGTAATCAATAATATCTTATTTATAGTCGTTAACTCATCTTGAAATTGTTGGCATAAATAATTATAATCTCAAACTTATTAACTCTGATCTCTCAAAAAATTTTCCAAACCGCAGTGAAATTCTCAATGTGGTTGTTCATCCTCAAAATGGAAAAGACTTACGATCGTCAAAATGGTGTAAGATTTACAAATGGGATGGTTATAAACCAAAAGAATCACCCTTTGCTGATTTAATAAATGTTCGAATGCAATATCACAAAAAATAATGTAGTCATGATTAGCTAATTTATATCATATGTCTTTATCTACAGTATGGTACCTAAGAATATCCATTTTTAGATTTTTATTTTTCGTTTATACTTATATTTTTTGCAAAATTTGTTTTTGGAATTTAAAAACTTCCATATTCTTTTTTTTTTAATAAAATAATTATTTCTTTATTTATTTAATATTTTTAACCAAAAATTCAGAAATCAAAAGCAATTGAATTTGCAAATGAAAAGCTTCGAGAAATAATTTTGGATTATGGTTTTGGATGCTTTTAAAAAGAAATGCAAAAACGCCGCCCCGCCTATGTCATGTAAAGCTTTGGTTTTTGATAAAACTTATAGCTATTTAAATATCAGACAATCCCTTCGTTTATTTTGTTGTTAAAAATTTGTAAAAACTATTTTTTGTTAGCTTTTTGAATTCATTCTTTCTCTGATAATATTTATTTTTGTTTTTTTTAGTATGAAAATAATTACAAAATTTGCTTCATGTTTTTTGAGGAGTCTTATAGAGGTTTCCAAGAACATCACGAATTCTTTCTTGGTCAGATGCTTCAGCGTCTTCAAAGAGTCGACAAGTTTTGTTACATATGAGGCAGATATATTCTTTCATGTTTTCGTCATCTTCATGACATCTAGAATTAAAAAAAACTAAGCAATTGTGTTACAAAGTTTAACTAAACATTGTTGTTTAAAAATATGTTACTTACCCACAAAAATGATCGTAATCAATGTTAGGCGCATTACAAAGATAACAAGAATTCATTCCGCATGGACACCTCAAAAAGTAAAAATAAGTTTTACAGATGAATTTTGTTTATAAAACTTACGTCATTTTATTGCATCCATCAGATTTAACAAAAGGTTGTTTACAATTTGGACATTTTCTAATTATGCATTCACTAATTTGTTCTTCACTGAAAAAAACCATTAGCAATAGCACCACAACTTACAACAACTAAACAAACACATTTCGTTCGATTTTCTCTTTTTTAATCGCTTCCTTAACTTCTTCACAAGTTTTGCCGATATGGCTTTCGTCAAATGGTTTCAAACAATCACCACAAATTTCTAAACCGCAAGCACAAATATAAGTAGGGTGGGTTTTGTCAATCAATCCTTGGTATCCACATTTTTCGCATTGATAGAGAATTCCTAATTTTTCAGCTTTCGAAGCAATTAAAAGGTTTTCGCGTTGAAAGCGATTTAATAATGCTTCTGAAGTTTCTGTGGATAAGTGTTTCCAAATGTTAGCTAAAACTTTCTTTACAGTAGATGATTTAAAATAAATATGTAATTTACCTAACAAGAAAATATTTTTGCAATCGGGATCAACACAACGAATTCCATCTGCTTCGGGGACAATGGGGAACTCGTATATTGTAGCTTTAGCATGCCCTTCTAGACAATCTTTACAGATAGCATGACTATTTTTTGGATTTCCTTTTGCCCAGTTGCAACATTTAAAATATCCATCCACAAATTGATGCTTTCCAAAACATACCAAACATTCAAAAGTCGAAATACTCTGAAACTTTTATTATAATTATTTTTTTATTGCAAAACAAAAACTTGCATAATCGAGAATAGTGAAATGATTTTCCTCACAAAAATTATCATACTGAAATTTTTTTTATTTAAAGCTTGCAGCTTTGCAAGAATCTAAAAAAAATTTGTGACAAAAAACTTACATTTGGTTGATAAATATTGCGATCAAGTTGCTTAAACTTGAGAAATTCAGTAAAGTTATTATTTTTATTTGTCTCGCTGTTAACATTCCAAGGAACTTTATTCATAATAACATTTCCGTAAATGTCGATATTAACTTCGATCTCGGTTTTTTTCATTTCAGCAACTTTGAGAACATCGATTTCAATTCCATCTTTATAAACCTACAATTAAATAAGAGAATTTATTGTAGAGTTTCTTTGAAATTACCTACCTCAAAAATTTGGTTTTCACACGTTTCAAATTCTATAGACAAAATTTTTTTGAAAGGTAAAATTGGGTTATCTATTTCATATAAAGTTTCTCCATTGCATATTATTTTATATCGGACTCCAATATAATCTTTGATTTCATTTTGTGGACATCCAAAACTATATCCATTTTTAAATTCAAGAACCCCTCTTAAATGCCAAAAAGTTTGGGAAGGTTCCATAATGTAATAAATTAGGTCATCGAATAATGGTGAAATATTTTTTAACTCAATGTTACTATCAAAAATAATTGACGTTTTAAACTTTTTTAATTGTTTCTTTAGTTTTTTTAATTTGGATTTTGTGAAAGCAAAATTCAATTTTTCCACTAATTCAATTTGGTCAGTGTAATTTCGACATAAGGAGCTCATAAGCTCGGAAGGAGCTGCTTTTATAATGATAGTTATAACTTCATTATCTCTAAACATTTTCCGATATTTTGAGATGACCGTCATATAGCATGCTGTTTCATATGAGATGAAATCAAATTTGCCAATATCAAGTTCGAAAGCGAACTTAGAAAGCAAACTACAACTTTCAGTTTTCCAATTTGGAGGAATAATAAATGATGTATGCTCAATTTCATCTTCAACAAAATAACTCATGGCTTCATTTAGTTTTTTCTTCAAGTTGTTGTCATCGATGTTAACTAAAAACAAACAAAAGTAATTCATTTTTGGTTTCTTAGAAAAGAATTCATTTAATTTAACAAAGCAAAGAAATCTTATTAAACTAACTTTGAAAATTTTTAAAAATCACAAAAAGTTTATTTCTACTAAAAAAATACAAAAACGAAAAAGATGAAAATATGTATTTATCTGAAATTATACTTGCTTTTAAGATGCTTTTTTTAAGATAATAAAAGTTTAATCAAACAAAAATTTTGTAAATGGCAGACCTTCTTTTATTTGATACTCCGAAAATTCTTCTGTTTCAAGATCGAAAGAGATAATTCCACCTGTAGAAAAACAAATTCCAATCAGTAAAGGCATATTTTATGTGAATAAAACTAAAAACAGCGTTCAACTTTAAATATAAAATAAAAAAACGTGGCTTTATAATTTCCACGTTTTACAATAAATGAATCAATATAAATAAAAGGGAATCTTTCATAATGCTTCACAAAAAGAAGTCATAAGATTATACATATAATTGGCTTATCTTTAGTTGCCTTCTTATCACTATCATAGTGCACTGTTATAAATTTATTATCAAAAAATAAAATAACAAAAAATCAACGTTCAACTCAATTTCGACATCATACATTATTGATAGATACATATAGCCAAAAAATATTTATATTTGATTGTTTGCATTATTTTAGACCTTTTTTATTTCTGAAATTCAAATAAACAAAAAACAAACCAAAAACGCACACCAAAATTTTAGGTTAATACAATATTAAAAAAAAATTAAAAAATCAACATATTTGAAAGCGAATACAATTTAGATTTTGTGTTTTAACGAATGTGCTAATAGCTGTTATCTTATTAAAATCAGCAAAAAAAGCTGCAAGTTTTGTTCAAAGTCCTGTATAAAAATTTCATAGTTATAAAAAGTTAAAATTTCTTTGGATGTGTTTAAAATTTTTGTTCTCTTTGTATTTTTTTTGCACATTTGCTTCAGATATAATATAAATGAAGAAAAAATTATAATTTTCTAAACCACGCAGCCGGTCACTGAAAACTTATTTTAAAAAAGTACAAAAATTTCTTACCAAATACTTTGACTCTAGGGTCTCACATATGCAGACTAGCTTTCAAAACATATTTGCACCAAAATACAAATTAAGAAATTACAGTAAAAAATGAGTTTTTTTTTTACAAAAAAAGAAAAGTTTTTGCTTTCTAAGACTATAAAAACGTGTGAAACTCTCCCACAATCAAATAATACTTTATGAAATATTCAAGTGAAATATCTTGTGTGTTTTAGTCATCGTAACTCCAAGGTCCTGCAGCGCTTGAAGCACAATTTAAATTTTATTTTAATATTTTTTACTAAAAAAATGGGTACAGCAACGCTCTTTACATATTTAGCTCTAATAAATTACTGTATTCAATTTGCGATGACTGGAATAGCTTGGGTTCTTTCACTTTGTTTGTTACGATATAATCACAAATTTAATAAAACTTTATCATTTTCTCCAACAATGTTACTTTATTTTATATTTGTTTTTATTTCAAGTTTTCAAATTTTCTGGCATGCTCTTTATGAAATTATTTTTTGGAGACCTCAAGGTAATATTGCTGATCCCGTATACACTTATATTGCAGGAGCTATTTCAAGTAAGCATAATTTTAATAAAATAAATTGGTTTTTTGGTTATTAAATCAACAAAATCTGTGTTTCCAATGTCCCGCCTAATTTTTTTTTATTTTTCAGGCCAGCTTCAAGCTACAGTACCTCTAATCGAAGTTTTTGTATGTTTCGATCGAATTTTTACCGTACTCTGCACAGGAAAATACATTTCTTACAAGCGCTATATTCCATTTATAGCAGCTATTACTTCAGCATTTGGCCTTCAATTCGGCTACAATTATGCTTATGATTTTGTTGGAGGAATTCCATATCCAAATAAACCAGGTGTAATTTTAATTTATCAAAAAAATGGTGCAATGATTTATTCGATTATTAAAAAAGCTACAGTAGCACTTTGTTCATTTTTTGCAACCATTTATTTTTATATAATTTTGAGAAAAATTAAATTTAATTCTCAACGAGCAACAAAATTAAATAAAGCAATTCTTTCAATGTTGGTTGTTTCAATTTTTACTGATTTTTTACCAAATCTTTTGTATGGAGTTGGAATGATAGTTAGTTTGTTTTATGAAAGTTTGAAACTTTAAAAAAATTTTGTTATTTAGGTTGCTGGCCGGTCCAACTTTCACTGAAATCATTGGCCTTTTTTCCATTGCTTTTACTTCCATTAATATTGGAATTTAGACAGTTTTGTATTGGAAAACACTTCGAAAATTATATAGTGATACTAAAAAATCGGTTCAAGTTACTCTAATTTCTCTTAAAACTAATACTCCAACTAAATAAATAACACAACTTTATTTTTTTACGTTTCCATAATATTTAAATCATTTTTTCACTATGTTTCAATAAATTTTTTTCTGTTTCTTTTCTTGCACTTTTTTTTGAACTTTTAGGTTTAAAACAAGAAAATTAACATGCGAACTTAAATAAATAAAATATTTTTATATTTTGCAAAATTTTTGTTAAGACCTTTTTTTTTTCTGATTCCAAGTGTGGTAAAACAAAAAAAGATAAGCACGGTGAAACAATATTGGAAAACGTGTCTTGTCAACAAACTTCGGTGCATAGGAAAAAATGAAAAAGAAACACACAAACAACTCATAATTTTTGTGCTCTTGATATTTAGTTTCCTCTTGAAAGTTTTTTTTTCACATTTTTTCATTTTCTTAAAAACAATCTTTAAATAAATGGAACCTTTGTTACTTCCTTGGTTGGTTGCCCAGAAAAAAAAATATGAGAATGAATCTAAAAAAGCTGTGATTCCAAGAAAACGATTCCATATTGCCCCACAATTTAGAATTATTTATTATGATGCCAAAGGACCAGTGGAAATGTCGAGAATGATTTTAGCTTATTCAGGAATTCCATTTGATGACGTTCGGCTTAAAACTGAAGATGAATGGGTTATAGCCAAAAAACGTATGTCGCTATTTTTTCGAATATTTACCCTTTTGAAAATCTCTTTCAGAATCCCCAAATTTTGCTTTGCCCATATTAGAATGGAATTCTAAAAAACTTTGTGATCCAGATGCTATTGCTCGAATGTTAGCTAACATGTATGGCCTTGGTGGAAATGGAATTTTTGAACAAGCTCAAGCTGATGCAATTCTTGGAATTATGAATGATTTTAGAACAACCATTTTTAATTATATGAAACTTAGATTATTAAATCATCCATCAAAAAAAGAAATTACTGATTTTAAAATTGATTTTGAAATTAAACCAAATACGATGGAAAAAATGTATATTCAAGTTTTTGAGCCGGCAATTAAAAAATATATTGGATTACTCGAACAAATTGCATCTCAAAGCCATGGTTTTTTTCTTAGCAGTGGAGTTAGTTATGTTGATTTTCAAATGGCATTTTTTTATGAAATTTTAAATGCCGTTCATCCAGAATTAATGACTAAATACGCAAATATTCGAAATATTGTTCAACGAGTTTCTGCGTTGCCGCAATTACAAGTTTATTTATCACAACGGAAAAAAACAAATTGGTAGTAGCTTCTGTTTTTTTTTTATAAAATTTCTTTTTATAAATAACTGAAATATTTCGCCCACGTGTATCAGTTGAGGTGTCAATTATCACAGCCAAAGGGCAGGACTTTTTTGAAAAAAACTTAATATATCAATGAACATTAACATTGCTTTAGCTGACGCATTTGAAAAATGCAAATTTCTACAATTAATCTTATTTTTTCACTCACATACTCTCATATTCAATGGTTTACATTAATTATAAAACACTAAATAAAAAATACAACTAAAATTAAAAATTCAAAAAAAAAATTAATAAAAAAATATAAAATTTTATTTATTCTTCAATGAGAAATAAAACTTCTTTTTTTTTGTTTGCGAAATGCAACGTGGCAGCGTCCAGCGTCCGTCTGTTTTACAAAAAACCCTTTAAAAACATATAACCTGTACGTATATATGAAAAGTAAAGTTGAGTTTTTTTTAAGAAAAAAGAGGTTCGAACGGAGCCAAGCAAATAACAGAAAGGCAGCATGATTTTTTGTATTTTAACAAAAGTTACGACGAGCTCTTAATAAAATGATTTTTTTTTTTACTTGTTTCGCTTTAAAAAAAAAGCAAAACGTTCCAAAATTTATTTAAATTTTTCCAAAGCCACTAATAAAAGAGCTGGAATTTAATTATTACCTCAAACTTTGGGTAATTAAACCAAAGAATTTAACTTTTGTCCGGAAAATATTGTAATGAAAAAATGAAGGAAATGTGAGGTCGGTGCATTTTTTCTTTAAATTTGAGAGAGTGAAAGAATAAAAGAAACGCCAGATAAATCAAAAAACTGTCTATTAAAAAAGTGCGTTAGTTTTTTTAGATGGACAATATTGATGTAAGAGAAAAATAAAAGAAAAATATTGAGAGTGAGATAACGAGAAAGTTTCATTTCATTTTTTGCTTCACCGCGTCCACTTTTCTCTTTCCATTTTGAAAGATAAATAACAAAAAAGTTATTTATTTTTGGTTTTTACCAAGTATCTCAAGGTACTAGGAAATTCTATGACCATTTTTTTGTGTTATAAATAATAAATTTTTGGAAAAGCATTTTCGGGGTTTATCCAAAAGTGCATATTTAATTTTTTTTTGTCTATTTCTATTCGATGAAAGTTGATTGCATTTTTGTATTTTCTTTTGCATTAAAATTTTTTTGAGTATAGCAAAATTTGTGGGAAAGCAATAAAAGAAAAACAATTACTTTTAAAATTGAATTCTAAATTTTGAAGCTAAGGAATCGATGCTTTATGATTCGGCTTTGCACTTTATTTTTCATGTGTTTCCGTTAAACAAAAAAAAATAAGCTACAACCATTACTGATAAGACACATCAACCAACAGTTCGAAGGCGAGGGTGTTTTCAGTATTCTTTTTTTTTTTTCATTTATTCAATCGATTCAATTCCTTTTTTTGTTGATAAATGGAGCCTTTGCTACTTCCATGGATAGTTGCGCGAAAAAGAAAAATTAAGGATGAAGAAGAAAAAGCTGTAATTCCAAGAAAATGTTTTCATGTGGCTCCACCACAATTTCGTTTAATTTTTTACGATGCCAAAGGTCCAGTGGAAATGTCAAGAATGGTTTTAGCTTATTCAGGAATTCCATTTGAAGATGTTAGACTTAAAACAGAAAAAGAATTGACACAAGCTATAAAAGGTATGCGCCATTTAATTTTTTCCCTCCTTATATTTGTATTATTTCAGCCTCCCCAAATAAGGCTCTTCCAATATTAGAATGGAATTCCAAAAAACTTTGTGACAGCGATGCTATAGCTCGAATGTTAGCGAGAATGTATGGCCTTGGTGGAAATGGAGTTTTTGAACAAGCTCAAGCTGATGCCATTCATGGAACATTTAAAGAATTTGTCTACGTTGCTTTAGATTATATTAAATTGAAAGCATCGAGATTTCAAACCAATCAACTTTTTAAATCCAACCCTGTCACCCCGGAACTTTTAAAAACACAATATTTAGAAATATTTTTGCCTGCAGTAAAAAAACATTTTGGAATTTTGGAAAATTATGCTTCTCAAAGTTCCAGCGGCTTTTTTCTTGACAGTGGCGTGAGCTACGTGGATTTTGGAATGGCTAGCTTTTTTGAATTTTTATATCGTTTACATCCTGAAGAAATGTCAATGTTCCCTACAATTCGAGCAATCGTCGCTAGAGTTTCCAAAATCCCAAGATTACAAAATTATTTAGAAAAAAGACCGAAAACTGTTTGGTAAAAATTTGAAAATCATATATAAATATTTTTCTTTACAAATGAATTTTTTTTAAAAATTTTTATAGTTTTTATTCGGATAAGAAAATCAACGAATCGAATTGTAATAAATAAAAATGATAATAAAATTAACGATTAACAAATGGAACTTCATCTCCCCGAATTTGAAGCTTATCTTCTTTAATAATTCTTTCATCTTTCATTCCAACTCGATCAAATGAAGTGCAGCCGCAGTTCTGAAAAAATTTACATAACCAAACTTTAATTATTTTTTCTTCAAAAATAAACTTACTTTGCAAGGTTTAGTTGGAATAATAGCAAAAATGGCGATTCTTTGTTTACATGATCCACATTTAAAAAATCTTTTATTTGCTTTATGCCATTGAACTAAATGGCCTTTAATCATGCAAAAACTTGATTGCTTTTCATTAGTGTAATCACATTTTTTGCATGTAACAACTTTAACATCTTTAATTTCGGTTAATTCTGTTAAACGAGTTTCAATCTTTTCTCGAACTTCCATGGACGAAAAATATTGATTTTCTTTATTTAATTCTGCAGCTTGAATAATATTTTCATGAGTGGATTTTTTTCCCAGAAGTGCTTGAATATCAGCAGCTGAATATTCTTTGCTACCTAATTTGGATTTTTTTGCTGAAGATCCCGATTGGGTTGCAGCGGAGCTATCGTTTTCTTTATCAAAAATAGATAAACTTGAAGAAGTGGAAGGCTTTGGTGAAGCCGGAAGCATTTGATTTGCTTGTCGCTTTCGAGTGGAATTTGGATCAACTTTAGTTAGGCCACCTTGAGCTTTAATTTTTTCAATAAGTTTTTGCTAAAAAAAGGTTTTTTATTTGTAATTTTTTCACAAGATAAAAAACATTACCCGATTAATTTCTGCAACAGTTTTAGGTCTTCCACTTGTTGTTGGGACACCTGTAATTTCGAGTCGATCGCCAAAATTAGCTGCTTCAGATTTTTGAATTTGTTCAAGTTTTTGTTCTCGAAGAAACGCTTTCACATCGGTTGGTGCTTTAATTTTAGGTTTAAATGAAGCATTTTTGACAATATCATTATCCTTTCCAGTTTGATGTTTATTTAAATTTTTAGCACCAAAATTAACTTTCTAAAAGTCAAAAACAAATTTAGTTCAGATTCTAAATTTTTTAAGAGACTTACGTTGCCTTTAATTAAAGCTTGAAGCTTTTCATTTTCTTGTTCTTTTAAAGCTTTAAATTCATTTTTTGAAATTGATTTTGTTGGAATTTTAGGTTTGGCATCTTCTTGTTCGGGTTTATAAATTCTGAAAAAAAAAATTTTGCTTCAAAAAAGTTGTATTATGTTTTTTTAATTACCCTTTGGAAGCATTCAAGAAAACATGGGTGCTTCCAACAATTTTATTTTCGCCATTTCGAACACCCATTTTTGGTTTAGAAACCCGGCATCCAATGGGTGAATTATATTGTGATCCAAGACCAGCTCGTTGAGCCAAAGTGCTTTTAGCTGCTTTTTGAATGTGATAAACACAAAATTCGGAGGTATTTGTATTTACATAATTTGAACATTTTCCTCCATCTTGTTTCATTGCACGGCAAGAACCATAATCTGGGCAAAATCCAATTTCAATAACTTGAGCAGATTTGGCAATTTTAAAAGTCACAACTGAAATTAAAAAATGTATGAAAAATATATATTAAAAAAGTTGACAAACTATCAGTGGAATCAGCCATTTGTGGTGTAGTCAAAGCAATAACGGAACTTAATTGAAGTTTCCAATGTTGCTTAACAGAATCTCCGAAAAGTAAAACTTTTATAGGAGTATCTTGGAAATTCTAAAAATGTCTTTAGTCTATAATAGCTTTAATCTTCAAAAAAAAAGATTCACAGTTAAATCCGAAACTTTCCAAAACATATATTCATTGCCATTGGCACTTTTTCGACATTCTGATTTCTCCACAATTACTCCTATAGTTACCCAATCTTCTTTAGGAATGTTTGTACGTCTCAAATGACTAATTCGAATCTTTTTAAATCCAGAGCAATAAGTGGAGAAAATTAATGGAGTTATTTTTGGATTACTAAAATAATATATATATAAAAACCATTCTCTCGAAAAATCAACTCACGTGACTCGAATTCCAAAAGATGAGTCAAAGATTTCAGAATTTTTCTTATCTGATTCGAAGGTTAAAGCTTTTCCAATTTCGGCTGCTTTTTTCGATAAATCTATTTTAGAAGAACCAGAATTTTGGGTTGAAGAAACTTTAAGTGAATTGCTTGAGTATGGAAAAGCGCTAGAACTTTCATGCTTTGTTTTTGATGGAGTTTGACTATAAACAAGAGCTCTAGATTCTTGAATAAGTCCCCGCAATCGATCTGAGGCATTTGCACCAGCCACTGATGCTTTTGGGGTTATATCATCGCTATCTTCAATTTCAGGATTTGCTTCTTCGAAGCCTCCGAAATTATCACCAAAGTCATCATCTTCAAAAGCTGATTGATAAGCGGTTGTTTCATTTTCATCCAAACATGATTTAAAAGTTTCATTCTGGGTGGCGTTCCTAGTTACTAAAACCGAGAAAAAAATATATTTATTTATGAAGGAAATGCACAAAAAAAGCTTACGATTGCACGGAGCTGTAACGAAAGTATCATCAAAATTTCCATCATCGCCGCTATCAACATCTTCGTCGTCAAATGCAGCCAATAAAGCACCAAGATTTTCATTTGCCATCTAGCAAAAACTTAGTTTTTTTATTATGGAAAACAAATAAGAATAAAAATAAAAAATAGAGCTGATATTAAAAGAAAATCAAATTTAGCAATGGCTGAGAAGAGTTTTTTGTTTTTAAATATTTTTTAAAACTTTTCGCCCAACAAATATTGGCATTGAGTGATGTAAAAGAAAATGAAAGTAAGAAAGAGGATCCAAAAATAACCATTTTAGTGAATGACCGACCGACAATCAGCACAAAAACTTTATGTTATTTTTTTGCGGTTAACGTGAACTAAAGTTGGTTTCCTCTTTAACATTTCCCCCTAACAAGTTATTTAGAATAAATCAAACACCTCAAAGTAGAATCAAATCTTTTGCTCATTCCTGGTGAATAAAAAAGATGGATGCAACAACATTGGAGGACTTATAAATAGTATAATTAGAAGAAATAAAGAATGAAAAATATAGTTTATTAAAAGAGTTTTCACAAAATCTTCTTGGGAATAATTTTAATATATTTAATAATAAATATTGAAAACAAAAAATCCATATGTCCAATTCAAGCCGTAAATCAAAGTTGGATTTGATTTAAAACCAATTCTACCAATTTATTTTAATATTTTCAAGAAAGTCGGCACAGGCAAAATTTTTTTTTTTGAGATAGAGTTCCCAATGTTTTTGCAGATGCTTAATTAGGCTAAATCCAAGAGGTTTTGGCCAGATGTGAAGCTTATCATGGAGATACAGCAACATGAAGGTTTATGGTTGAATTAATTCAAAATTATGCCATAATTCATTCTTTCGTTATATTTTTATATTCTCTTATGATTTATAGGTTTTCGACCATGAGGAATTCGAATTTGACCACCATTACCTTTCATGTATAGGCTAAACATTGATTTTTCACCAACATGGCATGGTTTTTGGCTCACCACGGGTCACAGACTTCCATCCGCAAGATATGACTATCACCATTCGAAAGAGCATTTTTTTTTACCCCTAGTGGTGACTATATAAATTGATACCAGGTTGACTACTATCATTTATGAATTTTTGAATGTTTATTCTTACATAAATCCATCAACAAGATTAATATGAAAAAAATCGAAAAAATTCATAATCACATTTAAAAAATCAGGAAAGCTTACAAAACCATAAAATCAATCTTCCTGGATTTTTTGGTAACAATTTCATCCTTATTTGTTATGATACATTTTGCACTTTGACCACTTGAAGCATTTACAGTGCTTAATGAACTTCAAAAATGTGTATAAATTCAGTAATTCTTATTTTTATTCTAGAATAATGTTTTCTATATCAATTCGAGGTCGTAGAATCCGAATTTGACCTCTGTTTCACTAATTTTCCTTACTAAAAGGAATGTTTAGGGACTATAAAAAGTTGCATATTTAAAGTCTTCATATCTCTAAAACTATCTATTAATGGTGGTAAACTGGCTTCAAATTCGGATTCTCCATGGTCGAAAACCTATTAATCATAAGAGAATATAAAAAAATAACGAAAGAATGAATTATGGCATAATTTTGAATTAATTCAACCATAAACCTTCATGTTGCTGTATCTCCATGATAAGCTTCACATCTGGCCAAAACCTTTTGGATTTAGCCTAATTAAGCATCTGCGAAAACATTGGGAACTCTATCTCAAAAAAAAAATTTTTGTCTGTGCCGGCCGTTTTAAAAAAATTGACAGAATTGGTTTTAAACAACCTCAAGGCTTGATGCTGGTGGTTTTATGTTAAAAAAGTTGATCAAAGTTGAATTGCTTCCCGTGGCCGGAATCAAAAATCCTGTTGGGAATAATTTTAATATATTAAATAAAAATTATTTGGATCAAAAAATCCATATCTCCAATTCAAGCCCTAATTCAAAAATAGATTCACATATGTAATCATCAAGGCTTGATGCTGGTGGTTTTATGTTAAAAAAGTTGATCAAAGTTGAATTGCTTCCCGTGGCCGGAATCAAAAATCCTGTTGGGAATAATTTTAATATATTAAATAAAAATTATTTGGATCAAAAAATCCATATCTCCAATTCAAGCCCTAATTCAAAAATAGATTCACATATGTAATCATCAAGGCTTGATGCTGGTGGTTTTATGTTAAAAAAGTTGATCAAAGTTGAATTGCTTCCCGTGGCCGGAATCAAAAATCCTGTTGGGAATAATTTTAATATATTAAATAAAAATTATTTGGATAAAAAAATCCATATCTCCAATTCAAGCCCTAATTCAAAAATAGATTCACATATGTAATCATCAAGGCTTGATGCTGGTGGTTTTATGTTAAAAAAGTTGATCAAAGTTGAATTGCTTCCCGTGGCCGGAATCAAAAATCCTGTTGGGAATAATTTTAATATATTAAATAAAAATTATTTGGATCAAAAAATCCATATCTCCAATTCAAGCCCTAATTCAAAAATAGATTCACTTAATGTCTTGCATCAAAGCTTGATACATGTGTTCGTTATTTCTGGAAATCAAAATTTTTGAATTGCGGCAATTTTTTTTATTTTCCAATAAATTTTTATTTATTTTTTTAACCCTAATAATGTATGTCATTTTTAACTGGATGCCTCGAATAACGAGATATGAATCCACGAAGATTCATACTCATTAACATAGGTATTTTATGTTCAGAGCCACATAGCTCGATCTGAGACTTATCTTTCACTAAACAAATGCCGATCGACTTTTGTAGGTTTATATGTGATTTATCACTTCTGATAGCCAAAAATTTTTTTAAAGCTTACATACTTATGTGTTTGGAATTTTTTTTCCTTTATCAAAGCATTTTTTGTTTTAATTATAAATTATGAAGGCTTCCAAATCGTCACCATAGGATCCGTTTGGAAAAATATCGTTGAAAATCGATTGGCAGAAAAAAGACTCGAGTTCAAAAACTAACATTGTTGTAATTGTTTTTTGCCTTTGAAATAAACTATTGGACTACAGAAAAGACGAAGGTGGTGGTTACACTACACTTACATGGCTTATTTTTAGATTTAACTAAGCTGCTCTTAAAGCTTATAATTTTTATTTGGGGTAAAGTTAAAGCTCAAAAGTGATTAAACTAACTTAAAAATAAAGTAAGGTTGCTATAGGCAACCAACCACAAAAAATAAGTTGCCACTTCTTAGTTTAAATTTTTCTCTCTCTTCATTTTATTGTTTTGGTATTAATTTTACCCTTTTTCTTCTTCATAGTTGGAATAAATAAAAAAAATGTCTGAAGATGAAATAAATTTTAGTTGTTGGTTTGCATTTTTTTAAATTTTATTATTTAAAAATGTAAATAATTATTTTTTATTTTTAGCTGCAATAGTAACTGAACCCGTTGAAGCCCCCCAAATAGTTAAAGAAGGCTCATTAAAGATATGGGAAAATAAAAAATTAAGAAAAAGTCAATGGAAAGGTTGTTATGGAATTTTATATTCTGATTCGACTTTTGAATGGTATGGCAAAAAAGTAAGTAGCTTTTATCCTAGGCCAAGCGAAAAATAAATAAAAAAGATTTACTTTTACAAAAAAAATTTCGTTTCTCAAACCAAAATTATTTTAACCTTAGCTTATTGATTTTTTTTTAATGTTCTTAGTTTTTTCTTCTTCAGGGAGATTTAATTCCAATTAAATCAATATTTCTCAAAGACATGATAAAATTAATTTGTGTTGGAGAACTAGCTCGATCTATTCCAACCATAATTCCACCGGAAGTGCCTTCACAATGCTCCGATTTACATCGAATTGCCATTGGAGAAGTTTCTTCAGAGCCACATTGGTTTTTATTTGACTCTGATAATCACATGGATGAATGGTTTAAGGAGTTTGTTAAACCCCTTCCAGATCCAGACAAGGCGAAAGGAGATGGATCAGGAGAAGAAATTTCCTTTACACCGAAAAATGAAAAATCTACAAAGCAATGTGAATTTAGTGGAGTCACATTTGCCACAGTTACCGTTGGAGAAATTGTACTAAAATATGAATTTGGAACAAACTTTTATAAGTTAAAAAAGGGTGCAACGATATGGTTTAAAGTTGGCACAAGTGGAAAGCGCTGGAGAACTTGGGACCATTAATAAATTTTTTTTAAAAATATTTTTATATAAACAACAGAAATTTTTATTTTTTTTAACATAAAAATTTTATACAGAAAGATTGATTAAATTTCGTTGAGAATATATTTGTTTCGCTTTATAAAAAAAGCAAAACGTTCCAAAATTTATTTTTATTTTTTTTTCCAAAACCACTTTTCAAAAAAATGGAAAGAGCTGGAATTTAATTATTACCTCAAACTTTGGGTAATTAAACCAAAGAAATAATCTTTTGTGGATTTATTATTTGAATGAATAAATGAACGAAATACGAGGTCGGGTATTTTTTTCGTTGTCTATTGGACAGTGAAAGAATAAATGAGACAATAGAGAAAACAAAAAACTGCCCATTAAAAAAGAGCCTTATTTTTTAGGATGGTCAAAAAAATTCAAGAAAAAGACAAAAGTGAAATATTGAGAGCGAGATAACGAGAAAGTTTTATGTCTTTGGTTTTTTACCAAGCATCTCAAAGGTACTAGGAAATTTTATGACCAATTTTTTATTATTGTGTTATAAATCAAATTTTTGGATTAGCACTTTTGGTGTTTATCCAAAAGTGTACATTTAAAATTTTTTTAAATCGAAATTTTTATCGAATGTCACTTTTTTTGTCATTTTTTTCTAGTTTATTTTTAAATACACAAAATTATGTTTTATTTCTTTCTTTTCTCTAAATAAAATTCTCGTGAGTTGAATTTAAAATGTTTTGAAAGCTGAATATTTTTAATTTTTTCTTCCTTTTTTTAATTTTAGGAATCCAAAAAAGGATGAAAAAGGATTTATGACATTGGTATAATTTTCTAAAAATTGAGTTTTCCATCTGTTATTTTTTATATGTGGTACTTGTCAAAAAATTTATTAATATTATTTTAACAATTTAAAAAAAGAAAAACAATATCCAAAAGCGTCATTTATGAAATGAAATAAATTAGTAAATTGAAATATGAACTTTTTTTAGTATGATTTTACTTTTAAAAACCATAAAAGGATATAAAATTGTTTCACGATATGGTTTAATTAAAATTGAAGTGAATATAGTATCATATAATCCATAACTTGTTAACACCCGATTAGAATAATTTGGTATATTACTTGGTTCTTCAATAAAATAATATGCGTAAGCTGTAATAAAAATTGGAAGACCTAAAAGGAAGAGATATCCAAAAAGTTGGATATAAATTATTCGGTTCAATAAATCATTAGCTTTTTGAACTTGGTGAGAAAGTTGAGTTTGTAAATGAATATTTTGAGATTGTTTTACATTTAGAATTAAACCAAATAATGCTAAAATTACTCGAACTAAACCATATCCAATCATAGCAAGAACTTCTAAAGGCAATGTAGTATTTGCAGAACTTTTAAAAATTAATAAATTTTCAATTATTATTTTTGTTTCGAGACCATTGACATAATTATCTACATAGGATGCAACTTCGTCTGATGATATAATAACTGTATTTAAACCAGTTAAATAGGACAAATTAATTAGCACAAACATGATTATATTCATAGATAACAAAAATATGTATAAATAAAAGGGTTGTTTTGTTGTAGAATTCGTAGTCGAAGTTAAAGCATAGTATCGTTCAAAAATAATTGCTATACTACAATCAAGCATAGAAAAAGCACCAAATATTCCTATGCTTAATATGGGCGGCAAAACTTTAGGATGAATAATTTCGGGTAAAATTCCGTTGATATATACGAAAGAATATGGATGCAATAATGTAAAAGGACAAATTAAAAGCACAAATTCAAATATCAAAGCAAAACAAACATATTGAATAATATAAAATTTAAAGCGTTTCATAGTTTTGGGTGTTTTTTTTATAATTATTACAAGCAGAATGATAGTAAAAATTACAGTAAGGCAAGAAAGAATTTGTCCAAAAAAAGTTATAGAAGATATAATTTTTTCCTTAAATATTTCACTTGCATTATACCGAATATTCATCATTTGGAATATAAAAAAAAATCTCAAATTTCTAAGCAAGTTTAAAAGCAAACAAATAAATATGTAAAAGATAAAAAATTTTAATATAAACAAAATATGTTTTAAAAAAAAGTTTTAATACATAGAAAGTCGCATGAAAATAATTATCACCTGCAAAGTTCAAGCCCTTTCCCTAAAATGTGTCGTCGTCATCCTTTATTTAATATTAAAATATGAAGATAAAAAATTATTTTAAGAAAATAATTATTTATTCATTTGTAGCCAACTTTTGATCCAAATTTTTTATTCAATTGCAATATTTTTCCATAGCAGCTTTAGTAACTTTAAAAATAATTACAAGGATTCTTTCGATTCGTCTGAATTTTTTTTTCATTGAAAAAAATGAAGAAATATGCTTCTCTTTTTTTGTTTTCTTTGACGTCTTTGTTGTTCCCTCACTGTCTTATTGACAATAAATAAATGTACCAAACTTGTCTTTATTTCATTTTTTATTTTGAATATTTGCATCGACAAAACTTTTATTCTTTGGTTTAATTACCCAAGGTTTGAGGTAATAATTAAATTCCAGCTCTTTCCATTTTTTTGAAAAGTGGCTTTGGAAAATACAAAAATAATAAATTTTGGAACGTTTTGCTTTTTTTAAAGCGAAACAAAAATCCATATTTATTTAAAATTAAAATATAAAAAGACATAAAAAGATTATTAAGCGAGTTAAAGCCGAATTATAATTTAAAAATTTTATAGTGTTTAATTATCGCCGAAGCTTAATGACACCGTAAAATAATTTTAATTTTGTTGTGAATGAATATTTAAAAAATATTAAATAATGAAAATATTTAAATAGAAAACATTCTTTTTCTTATCAACATGCTCTTCCATATCAAGATTTTCGATGCTTGAATAAAATTGATGAGCAAAATTTGAGCTATTATAATTAATTCGATTAAATATTTGATTATCCATTTTCTCAAACTTTTTTAAAATGTTTTTGCAAGGTATTGGATGAGAATAAATTTTTTCTTTATTTAATTTTAAGAACTTTCCATAATAAAATAATCTAAATTGTTTTCCAGCTTTTTGATTGAAAAGTTCAGAAGTGGCACTAAAGGTTTTTTTACAATTTTTACAGGTGAAATCAATTTGCACACAATCATGTTCAAATTTTTTGATGCCTCCATTAACAACGGTAGATGAAGCTCCAAAAGATACTAAAGCTACAACATTTTTTAATGCTGAGGCTGAATTTCGATTAAAATCATTCGACATTGGAATTGTGAGCCATGAAATTTTATTAGCATACCAATTAAGAATATCACATTTACATTCTTTGCCCCAAATTGCTTGAGCATGAAATTGAACATCATTGGATTTTGACTTTGATTTTGACATTATTTTTAATAGAAAAAAAGAAAAACTAAATAAATGCTACTAAAAATTATTAATAAAATCGAGTAAATATAAATTAGGCACCGCGAATCATTAATAAGTAATTGAAAGAGCTTAGATCGCTTTTAAAATAAAAAAAAAACATAAGCAAAGAAATTTAACATAAAGTCCGAAAAAAATCCGGTAAAGAAAAATTCATTAAATATAATTCGTCTAAAGAATATTTATATCGGAATTTTTTTAAGCCATTCTCGCTGACATTTAAAAATAACTTTTGAATTCTTTTCACAAAAGTTAAAAAGGTTTCCATTATTCAATCAATTTATATTTTTAGATATTTTGTTAAGCAAAAATAACAAAAGATTTTT
The DNA here is from genome assembly GCA_028622995.1 of Panagrolaimus kolymaensis. Classification (NCBI taxonomy): domain Eukaryota; kingdom Metazoa; phylum Nematoda; class Chromadorea; order Rhabditida; family Panagrolaimidae; genus Panagrolaimus; species Panagrolaimus kolymaensis. Next base: position 2,224,004 of record JAJQJQ010000025.1, on the reverse strand, counting down.
TTAAAAGAAAGTTTTGATAAATTAGTACAATGAAAAAAAAAGAATGGTTGACAAAAAAAAGGTGAACCATAGCTTTTAAAATAATTATAATAAAATGATTGGAGCCTTTTTTAAAAGCTTTTGATTGAACTAAAATGATAAAAAAACTCCCCCAAATAATGTTTAAAAAAAGTATTAAATAGATAATCCACGCTTCAACACAAAAGTGGAGCTACTTTTTTTATATTCACAAAATAATGATGCTTCGATGAGATTGTTTATGCATTTTTTTATTAATTAAATCATTTTTAAATTCAAAAATTTTTATAAAATTAAAATCTTATGAAAAATTCAAAGAAGCATTACACTGAAAAAAAGTCGTAATTTTTATTTTTTGGCACAAGCTTCAGTAGTGAAGTATGGTCAACAAAATATGTGGAAGAGCAACGTATTTCAACAATAATTCGGGTAAGATATAGCTACAAATTCAATGGTGGAAGTTCTTACAACAAACTTTCATGTTGACGTTTCAATAAAGTAACAAAAACTGTTACTTTTATAGAAAAGTTTTCATTTTTTTGTGGATAAAAATTCCACAAACCTAATATTGGAGAACTTTTCTACAGTTTTTTTGAGGGAACCTTCAAAATGGAAACAATAATTGTTTCTTTTATGAAAAAGTTTTCATATTTTTTGTGGAAAATATATCAACTATCGTATCAATGTTTAATTTTTCCCCAATTTTTAACAAAGCACTTTCAAATAAGTCGCAAAAGTATGGGATACTTGGCAGAATGGTACAAAAAGCCACCAATTTCATGCTTTCTTTTCTTTTTTTCACTTTTTTTCATCATCATTCATTTTTCCGTTTTTCTTTCTTTTTTTTGTTACCCGCCCACTTTTATTTTTTAGGCATGATTCCTAATTACACAAACGGTATGTATATGAGCGATGATGATGACTCCTCTGATGGAACTGCTGCTTCAAATGGCTCAACAACTCAATCGTCTGACGCATCAACGATCGATGAAATGCTCGACAATCTCCACCTCAATCAACAACAACATGGATCCATTGCTGACACCGATGACACGGCACTGATGTTACTCGCTTCTCTGGATCATCATTTCGCTTTTCTGAACACCAACTTGATGGTATGAGTATGATGCTTCTCAACCAAGAGCTTTTCCACCCGGATAACATTGGACAATTTTAGAATGCAAGTCGCACGCCACCTGAACTTCAACAACAACAATGATCTATGGACGACACTAATGAAACTGACACCAATGTATCAAGCTTTTCTGGATCTTCATTAAGTTTTACTACTGGTCAACTTTCTGTTATGGATATGTGGCATCGCAATCCAGGTCTTTTTGCCACTGTTACTAATGAGCGGCATTGGTGGGACAATCGATTTGCACCTTCTGAACCTCAAATGATTCACGAAATGTTTCCTGATGTTATGCTGATCCATGATTGGTTTGTTGAAATGTTGAATGATCATATAATGGCAAACTATGTAAATTCAAATCATTCTCGAGTTTCAAGTGAATCTCCTTCTTGTTTGTCAATTGAAAGTAATGATCCACACTTGCCATTCGACTTTGAAAGAATAACAAATTGGGTAGCTGTATCAACACCAAATCCAATGCTCACTTATTTTTATCAAACTCCTGAACTTCAAACTGATTTGCAAAATATTGTTCAAGGAATGTTTCGCACAACCATGGATCTTACAAATCTTTATGCTCAACACTATGATTCTCGCCGGATTATAAATGAATTTGCTGATGGCAATGATTCTTTTGTTCGCCTTTATTTTCTGCTTTTCGCTCGAAGTATTTCAACTCGCCGTTATTTCTGTGAAGAAGTATGTCAAACCTCTGACACTTGGGCTTTCTTTTTTAACTATTGGTTTTTGTTTTGTTATTTTTTGTTCGATCTGTATAAAGTTTTATTAATTGTTATTTGTTTATCTCCTTCTTAACTTTCGTTTTTTCTCATTAGAACAAAAAGTAAAGGTGGCATACATTTATTATTTATTGCAAAACAAAATACAAATACAATAAAAACGAAAATCAACATTCATAATATTTTTTCAATGTTCTTCGTAGACTCAAGTAGAAAAGTTAATTGCTTTTGTAATTGAAAGGTACCTCTCAAGTAGAGTCATATGGCGAAAGCGTAATAAATATGACAATTCTGAAGCGAAAAAGATATGTCGATCATTGTTAAGAGGAAAAATTCCAAAAAATCCCCATTCTTCGATGTTATGTAGCACAAATTGATGAGCAAATTTGTGTCGAAATCAAAAACACATGAAATCTCCAGGCGGTGAAGAGGCTTTTTCCGACGAACATTGATGAAGGCGTCATTCATTTGATCAGCTTCGATTACAAATTCATTGTGATAGTTCATGATAGCAATGTTTGACAAGCATTCGATTTGAAGAAGATTTTGAAAGTCAGGAACGAAGTTGCAGCTTTGACGGAAACGAACATTTTGAATATCATCCTTTGCGAACATACCACTACAGAAAGCTTCTAAGCTATTGACATTCACGCGACATGCAATAAATTCCAACTTTAATGATTCACGTTTTCGCAGGCGTTGACCAAGGAAACCATAACAGCTTTGAAGTTCATTTTCTCCAAGTCCTTCAAAAATAATTTTACGTGTGACGTGCATTTTCTTCAAGTCATCCATTTTCGTAACATGTAATACATCATTGATAAGTTCAAGAGGGGGATTAGGAACAATAATACCACGATGAAGATCCATGTTGTTGACAATCCTTGTAACTTGAGTGTTCATGAAAGTTTCAATATACTGCTTCAGCATACCATAGACATCCAAGTTGCGTTGATCTTTCGCTTCGTTGAAAAAGCGCTGAACTTCGTAGTCATCCATTCGGTGAAGAATCTCCATTACGCAGTCCCGGTCAAGCTTCCTTTGTTGGCATGCATCAATATAACAACAAGAAAAGAAATCAAAGCTTATCATAGCTATAACGAATATTTTATAATTCAAGTAATAGTGAATAATTTTCAAGTACGAAGATATCAAAAAATATTCAAAAATGGGCTTTCCCAAGTTTTAGGTGTTCTTGACACGAAAGTTTTTTTTGCGCGCTCGAAGCTTCTTTTGCCTTCATTTCTTTCAAACTTTCATTCTCTTCACTTTTTTTCTCTTTCTCTTTGAAAAATATTCGTTTTTTTTCTAAGTTCTTTTTTTGCTTCTAATATGTGTTATGAATGTCAACTGATCTTCAGCTATCCCGATGTTTATCAATTTATGATTGTCATGAAGCTGCTTTCAAACTGCATGGATATCATCGATGTTACTTCAACTTTCTTTTCTTAGGTAGTTCTTTATTGTTTTTTTTTTGTTCGCGTCTGCTCGTCATTTTCAGGATTACTTGCTGCTTACCGCCATCCTGCTCTCATTATCTCTTGTTATATTTCTATTCAACATGATAACTTTCCACTGCTGATCCTTAGAATCTGATTGACTGTCGCTTCACTGGTTAGAATCACTCACATCTTTTCATCGAGGTAATCACTTTGTTGTTTCTCTATGTACTCCTCCTTTTTCAGATCTCAGTCGTGATTACTCTTTGTTTGCTATGCGGGAACAATTCTTGAATGCCAAAATACACCTACCTGCTCAAACTACTCGTGATTATCGAATTACGCCTACCTGAATATCATTATCAAGTCGAGCCACACATATACACTCTTCTCATCGATGTTTGCCACTCTTGTATGTTAGTCACCTTGCTCGTTTGGATGTTACGCTGTTAGTCAACTTGCTTGTTTTGGCTTCGCACTATTATTCATCGAAATGCTCTATTACAGGTATGTCTTTATTGTTTTCCTGCATTTATCATTGTTTGTTTTATGCCCTGTATCACTTGTTCTTGCACCTCAACTTATCGTTCAACTCCTTATTGTTCAACACATCTGACTGACACCGTATGAGTTTGCATAATGGAATAAAAGTAAGTCCTTTAACTCATCATATGACTTTTAATGGATTTTTTTTAGTAAACGATGCTCAATCTAAAGGTGCTTCATTTTTGAAAGTTCGTTACCAAGAAGGATCAACAAGAAGATGCTCCACTGATCGACACCTTGATGCTTCTCATGGTCCTCGCAAAGAAGAAGGAAGATGCTCTATTGATCGACACCTAGATGCTGCATATGATCATCGCAAAGAAGAACCAACTCAATATTGTTGTCATCATGTCTCTATTTTTGTATTGTAATGTTATTATTTGTTATTTTTATATGTTTGTTTGTTAAAATAAACTATATTTGTATTATTGATTGTATGGGTTGGGTGAGGATTCGCTAAGTAGCAATAGGGAGAAAAACAAAAAGTGGGCTCCAGCAATAAAGAACCGTCACTTCAGAGATTTCCACAAGTTTTGTTACCTTTTTTGCAACATCGGATGAATAATATTTCAAACCTTCATTTATGATATTTACACAAACTGTGTTACCTTTTTTCCCCGGAATTGTGACCCTTTTCTTCCATACCATGTGTGAGATATCTTACCCCTAAAATGTGAGCTTTTCTCCTCAAATGTTGTGGAGATAAACATGCACAATGGATCAACCACACTGCCTTGAACCTGCACATTCTTGTGCCATTTTCTTTCACCGTTTTGTAGAGGTTTCTTCCATGACTTTTTTTCAGTGTAGCTTTTTTTCATTTCGCATTATTTTAATAAAGAATACAGTATGAAAAAAATTATAGTGGCATTTTTCTTTCAAATCTCTCCTTGTTTTTTAATTTTTTTCCTTTTTTGAATGTTCGTAAAAACATGAAAGATTAAAGAACTCTACGATGTTTTTTTCCACACCTTATTATCAAATCTTGGAAAAGCAACAAAAAAAAAACATATTTTAATTATAAAATATTTTTTTCAATCAAAATGTGAGCACTTAATTTTTTATCCAAAAATGAAAAAGTTGTACAGCACAAAATTTGGAAAATTTTACTTTTCCGTAACTATGTATTACAAATTACAAATGTATAGAATACAAAAAACATTCACATGATCTACAAAAAAAAGCATTTAATGAATTTTTTTCTTGAAATTTAAAAAGAAAAAACGGATTACCTATTTTAATTAGTTTTTTTTTGTAATATAAAAGTAAAAATTTTACCCCGATGAATTTCATTATCTTCCTCATAATTCTAACCTTCTCTTGCTTGTTCAACCTCCTGTAAAAAAATTCGTATCTCCTACATTAATAATACCCATCAATCATGGTGGCAATGGAAGATTTAGTAGCTGGAGTAAAATTAACATCCAATATTATTTCATGTTCTTCACGAACATTAGAATTTACACTTGTAATATTTTTAATTTCCCAATATTTTAGACCTAAATCTAATTATAAATCTGCTTATTTTGTTATTCTCAATATTGGATATATGGCTGATTTAATAGCTTTTATAAATTGGTTAATTCCAATGAATATTTTAATTTATTATTTTACCCTTGTTGTTATTGAATGGTATATGACATATTTTCTTACAATATGGAATGTGGTTTTATGTATTAATCGATGCACTGCTTTAGCTTTTTCCGTGAAATATGAAAAGGTAGGAAATTTTTAGTTATACAAAAAGTTTAAAAAAATAAACGTTTTAAAATTTTGTTAAATCTTTTTTTCGGCTTTCAAAAATTTGCATGATTTAAAATTTTGAATTTAGTGGAATGAAATATAATTTTTTTAAAGAATGCTAGTATCCAGAAACTCATTTCTAAAAAAGTTCACGCGAAAGAAAAAAAATTATTTTATGGACTCACGTTTTTTAATTAAATTTCTTGATACAAAATGTGCTGCATAAAACCATTTGTTTACCCCACCAACTTTTGTGAACATTAATTTTTTTTAAAGCTAACCTTGAGATTAGAAGGTGTGGGAATTTCTCAACATCACCAAATAAATTAAATAGTTAATTTTTGGAACATTAATTTTAAATTAAAAATTTTAAAGTACAGAAACTCAAAAGTCCATCACAAAAAAAAATTCAAGAATCATCGATAAAAATTAAACAAACAAAAAAATATAAAGTTCGGAAAACACAAAAAAAGTTATAGAAAAAAAAATATCTTCAAAATCTTATAGATTTGGACTCCATTTACTATGTTTTTTGTTATCCTTTTTATGCTTGCTTTTCCATTCATCGTTGATGGATATACAATTTTTTCATCAAATTGTTCTGTTCAAAATTTTGTTAATTGTTTACTTATTCGTCGATCATATTATTTTAAAGGCACCATTATCAATGCCATCCTCAATGGAATAATAATAATTTTAATTGGAATTTGTATGTATTTTTCAAGGAAAGATAAATTTCAAGCTCATTCATCTCAGGCTAAAACGGAAAGGACATTAATTTATCAAGCAATTTTTTCATCCATTTTTCAATTAATTTATTTCATTCTTAAATTTTGTTCAGCGTTAAGTGATGGAACTCAATGGTTTTTAATGTTTATGTATATTTCAAATATTATGTATCATATTCATCATTATGTTGTAATGTTAACACATTTTATTTTAAGTCCAACTTTTAAAATGGCTTATCTTAATTTTTATCATATTGGGAAATTGGGTAGAAGTTCAAGAACAACAACTTTTACTACCACCGCAGCAAATGTATCGAAAACTATGCCAACAACAAATAAAGTAGTTTCATCTATTTCTAAAATTGTTATGTGATTATTAATTTCTTTTGTAAAAAATTTTAATTAGACGAATAATAAAATTTATCTAAAAAAAACTTTGGAATTAATGAAAGGAAAATTCATTGAATAAATGCATTTTTAATTCACAAAATAATGATGCTTTCACGAAAATGTCTATGCAATTTTTATTTATTAAATCATTTTAATATTCAAAGATTTTTATCAATTTCATTTTTTTCAAGTATCCCATTTTTATTGGTGTCCTCATCATCGAACCATTTTGTTTCGGTTTCAAGGGTTGTGGAATTATGACCATGATTGCTAAGATAGGCAATTGCTTCAGCTTTGTTGATACTGCCATCAGAGTTGGTGTCGAGTAACTCCCGTTGATACTCTAGCTACAGCGTCATCAAATGGAATTATAGAAGTAAAACAAAACGATGGAGGCTAAAGCCATCAATCTGGTACGTCCGATATATTCATTCATAACATATTATTTTTGTTGGTAATTTCGTTTATCCTCATACTATTATATATTTCAAACTATAGACCCCATAAGCATTAGTAGCCAATCGTAGTTGTTGAAGCTCATTTTTAATGACGGGAAATTTGATTTTTAACCTGAAAAATATATGAAAGCATCTTTTTTGAGTTTCATTTTCTCTTAGGCATTCAACTTAGCAAACACTTATGTCGACCTTTTCTTATTTGTCAGAGCGAAAACAAAAAAAGGAAGCCAACAAATTAGGACTAAACTTGCTATTTTTTCATAGTTTCTTTAATACATAAAAAAATGAATGAAAACTTGTTTGGTTCAACAAATCAATGTCAACCAAAAAATATTTTAGTCCAAAACTTTATTCTTCCAAATTCCATTGTTTATTATATTTCTAGAAATGCTATTATTTTTGCTAATTTAAAATTAATAAAAAGCTGTAAATATTTTTTGAAGAATCAAAAATTTTCTGTTTTTGATGATATTTCTTCTGATTATGCAAAAGACATCATCCGTGTCGAAAAGTGTTCTTCAAATATTTTTGCAACCGGAAATTTTTTTTCCATTAGACTTGGACACAAACATTTTTATGATACTATCTTTCCCAAATTATATTTTGTTAGTGTCAAAGTATTAAATATATCAAAAATAATGCTGTCTTACAAAGAATTTTTATTTTTGGTAAACTCTGGCACAATCACAATATTTGATTTATTTTATTGCGAAATTAAATATTCTGATGGAAATTGGGTTCAACTTGCCCAAATCCTTGATAAACTTCCTTTAATTGATTGGTTCAATTAGTAAGATTGTTTTTTTTAAATGCGCATATTCAGCTTCTTTTTTTAGCATTGTAGAAGAAGAAGCTTTGTTTTGTACTGTAGAAACCGCAGAAAAAATGGCACAATTACCTATTTTCCAGAATCTTTCAATTATTCAAATTGGTCATAATGTTTCTACTAACTTTTTAGACTCAAAATTTTATGAAAAATTTAAAGAAGTTAGTTTTTTTCATTTATCATAAATTCAAACTCGAGATACTATTGTTATTTTAGAAACATTATCCTTGTAAATTTTGGGTCACAAAATGAAATTTCTTATGTCTGTTAACTCCAGTTTTTCATTATTGAAATTTTTTTATTTAAATTTCATATTTTTTTGTTTCTATTATCCAATAATTATTTTTCGCAATAAATCTCAGTCTTTAAGTTATTTCTTGACAAAAAGAAATTAAATACCCTTTTACTGTTAAATCTTTTGTGAAAAAATGTTCAATTAAATTCTTGTTTCTTTGATTTACTCTGTTTTTCACCTGCAAAATATTTTAAAAATAAAAATAGCAAAGAACGCATTCACTAAGTTTGTACTTTATTAATTTTTAATCACATTTTTTAGATATTTTAAATAAACAAGATTAAAGTCATGGTAACATATTAATTTGAGTACATACGTTTTAAAAGAAAATCAGTTATTATTATTAACTTAAATATGAATTCAAAAATCTAAAAAGTTATTTAATATTAACAACTTTAACCTTTTTTTAAGCACTCTAAACACTTACGAACTTTTCTTTTTTAGCTAAAGACAGACTTCTTAAAAAAATATGAATGTCACGTCATTGCCTTTCGAAGTGGATTTTTCATCCACCATGGCCGTGGAACCGGCGGCGACAAGTGGAGTGGGAATGACAATTTTTATTGCCGTCATTACTGTATTGTATTTTAGTGCAGGAATTTTTGAATTCCTTTGTTGTGTTTTATTTATTTATCATTTATTTTTAAAAACTCCATATTTTTACACTGGATTTTTTTATGTTTTAATTATTGGACACATCGTGGATCTCATTGGTTTTGTTTTTTCAACTTTGACTTGGTATGGCGTTCAAGAAGGAATTATAGTTGTAATAAGCAATTTAATGCTTTGGTATAGTAGTCTTCTTATTGGTCCATGGAATACTTTGCTTGCGTTAAATCGATTTACAGCAGTTTTATATTGGAAAAATCATTCAAATATTTGGACTGGTTTACCTCTAATTGGAATTCTCTGCCTTTTTCTCCTTTATCCTTTAATGGTAAATGGATATATTTTAAACGAATTTTATTGCGTCACAAATCCCAACGAAAAAATTTGTGAAAAAATTTCAAAACATATTCGTTTCGTTGAATTACTTTCGAATGGTGTGAATATTATTATTACAGCTTTGCTTGGTTTTTTGACAGCTCTTGCAAGCCGATTTAATTTAATAACTTTGACGGCAGAAACAAAAAAATTTGAAAAACATTTATTAATTCAATCTATTCTTTCTACAGTATTTTTTATTGGTAGTTTAGTATTTATTTTTGGTATCAACAATTATGACAATGAAAGTGAATTAGAAGAATTGAGTTTAGGACAAATGATTTTAATTGGAATTGAACAATGTTATTACACATATTTTCATATGTCTGCTACCATACTTTTGTTTTTTATGTCGTAAGTTTTTTATTATATTTTTCTCAAAGAAAAAAAAAAGACTTTAATTTTGGCGGAAAAATCTAAGCACAAAATGTTTATGTTAATTAACTAAAATTTCTTTTTAGAAAAACAGTTCGACAAAGCTTTACGAGTTTTTACAATTTCAAACGATGTTTTGTTGGCAAAAAAATAATAAATAAAGTATCAACAACAACATCGACATTGCCAGTAATCCAACGAAAGATGACAATAACTGCAGTAAAAATTTCTTAATTTTGTTGAAAATAATTTTAAAAGAGAAAATAATAATAAATGAGATTCATAATAACACAAAAATGAAAATAATTTCTGAAATTTGACCGATCGATTACGTATTCATTTTTGGCGGAATTTGTAAATCTTGCATGAAAAAAGGCAAAAAAAAAAAACAAAAAAGCTTTAGCAAAATTTTAAACTAACAATAAAAAATTTTTTGGCGTCCAGGGTCTAATAAAAGATGAAGAATTTTTTACGAAAGCTTAGAATTATTAAATCGCCGAAAAAATTGTCAATTTTTGCTACTATTAGATGGTTTTAAAACAATCTTACACCAAGTCTACGTCAGTTCCAGAAGAAAATGAATCCGTTCAGCAAAGCACTTTATTAACGGAACTTCCAAATGAAATATTAGTGAGTTTTTATTTTAAGTTTGCATACGAATATTAAAAAACTATATTTTAGAGCAAAATATTTCAACATGTTTTACTTGCCGATCTTTTCAAACTTGAACAAGTTGATAAAAATCTTCGCAAGGCTGTTTTAGGCGTTGTATGGCCACAGAAAAATACATTAAGAAGTGATACAATTACTCACTATTTTGAAAAATCAAGTGTTTATCGTAATAATAATTCAAGAATGATCCCATCCAAAATTAACACCAAATTTGTAAGTTTGCATTAAAAATTAAAATATTTTTAATGAATGTCTATTTTTTTTAGATTAAAGCCGTTTTTGCTCGCACAAATATCCAACGACTTTATCTTTCTTCATATAAAGCGGTAAAATAATAAATTTTTTTGCCCGGTTCAAAATTTTTCCAGACACCCTGTTTTTTTGTAAATTTTTTTACAAATATTCATGTGTTTGCCAAAATGATGGTAAAAATGTAAATTCATTTACAAATTAACAAGGATCCTTCTTTTAAATGGATATTTGTAAAGATTTTTTTAAAAATTTACAATATAGCAATAAAACACTCAAATGATATCAAAATGTAAATGATTTTTGAAAAATTTACAAAAACTACCTAAATTGCTAAATTTTTGATATTTTGTAAAAAAATTTACAATTAGACCACTAGTTTCTCAAACTTATATTATTTTGTAAATGCTCAATTTACAAAAAATGCAGTGATCATTTTGTAAATGGCAATTTACAAACATTGCAGTGCTCTTTTTGTAAATCAGCTTACCAAATTGACTAAGAAAAGGGAAAATGCGGCGAAATTGTGTGCCAGAGAGCGAGAGAAACACACCTTCTTTGGCTGTCTGGCACACAATTTCGCCGCATTTTCCCTTTTCTTAGTCAATTTGGTAAGCTGATTTACAAAAAGAGAACTGCAATGTTTGTAAATTGCCATTTACAAAAAGACCACTGCATTTTTTGTAAAAAAAAATTACAATTTTTCAAAGGATATACCAAATGTTGTTAATTTGTAAAAAAAATTTGGATTTTTTACAAATATTAATAAGTTAGAGGAAATGATAGTAAAATTGTAAATTCATTTACAAAACGACGAGTGTTTTGTGAAATCATGACTTGCAAAAAAAATTTACAAAAAAACAGGGTGTCTGGAAAAATTTTGAACCGGGCAAAAAAATTTATTATTTTACCGCTTTATATGATAAAAAACTCGATTATCGAATTTGTAATTTACTTTCAAGGGCTCCTGAACTTCTTGCTCTTGATTTATCTAACATTATATTAAAAAAGAATGACTTCATAAAAATATCTAAATATTGTCCATTATTGGAAGAAATTTTATTCGGTGGTTCTTTCCAGAATGAAGATACTTCAGCTGAAGAATGTGAAGAAGGCCTAAAACAGATTTTTATAGAATGTCAAAATATTAAATATATAAGTATAGCTGCAAATCGCAAACTTAAAGGTACTATTAGCTTTGGCAATATTAATGAGTTTATGAATATTGATAACTTTCATGTTTTTGTGCTTTTAAATTTATAGTTAAAAACGTTTTGATTTTTTTTATCAAAGGTCCCAAAATTCAAAACGTTTTCTGAAACTTTGAAGCAACGAATTTCTTTGAATTTACTCTTTAAATCATAAGTAAATTATGTTTATGAATATTGATAACTTTCATGTTTTTGTGCTTTTAAATTTATAGTTAAAAACGTTTTGATTTTTTTTATCAAAGGTCCCAAAATTCGAAACGTTTTCTGAAATTTTGATAATCAATGTTATAAAATTTTTAAAGCTGTAAAAATTTTATTATTTAAATATTCATTTAAAAAAATAATTTATAATTTTAGAAACATTCTTTTGCAAAATTTTCAAATTACAACAAACGCTTAGAAGATATGTGAAAAGTTGGATCAAAACTTTGTGAAACCAAAAATACTCACTTTATTTATTTCTTTTTATATTACATATCTTATTTGTTTATGAGAAAAAAAATTAATAAAAATAAAACTATTATTATCAAAAAATTTACAAAAAACACATTTTTAAAGTTATTTCGTTGACTAATTCTAGAAGTTTCTTTAAAAAATAAGCAAGTAAAATAGCATTTTTTTGTCGCTGTCTAATTTCATTAGTTCGTTTATCTGTGTTCAAAAAATAAATTTGAAATGGATAAATACTTTATCTTTAGTTGCCAAGTTTACTTTAAAAAGATTGCAACTATTGATGAATTACGATGATTTATCGAAAATCTTTTTACTCATTTCTAATCTATCTGCAGTTTAGTAAAGACATTTGGAACTAGTATAGTTGTGCACCCACTTTTTCTTTCTTCACTTTTATCATTCTTTTTTCATTACTGAGTGGATAGAATTTTTTGGTATTCCAAAGGATAGCAAAAAAATTCAAGATCTTTTAAACTAAATGAGCCAAGAACCCAAATACTAAGGATCCACGATCCATAAAAGGAAGCATCCAAAGTCCAAAAATAGTAAATGATCTAAAAATTCAAAATGCATTCAAGATCCATAAAATCCAAACTAAAAGATCCAAGATTGCAGCGTTTTTTTAAATTGTTAATCTATTGGTAAGAAAAGTAAAAAATGAAGGAATGATTTGCTAAAAAAAGAATGATAAAAGTGAAGAAAGAAAAAGTGGGTGCACAACTATACTAGTGCCAGACATTTTTTTAGAAATGTTGACGACATTGTAATCTCATTCAAAAAAGGTTCACTCCAAAATTTAAAATAAATTTCGACAATCTTTTATATTTTCTTGATTATTGAAAATTATAATAATAAATAAAAACTTGCAAAAAAATCTCTTAAAACGAAGGTAAAAAATGGAAGATTATTTTCGATGTAAGTATTGTATTTCCAAATCGCTTTGACCTCAACTTTTTTTGTTATTCATTCTTCCATAAATATTCTTCTAACTTTTATTTAATAAACACTTATCGCGACCTAATATTTTTCTGCAAAAATTTGGAAGCATTGGCAATAGTTTTTTTTTTGAAAAGTCCCTTGCATTATTTTTTGTTTAGAGCTCATTAAAAATGGATGTGACTGAACTTACGGAATTTTTTACTACAAAAAGTTCGGAATCTTTGATTTATAAACCAAAGAAATTTTCTTTTCAAAGTTTCGCTATTCCTGAAACAATTATTTATTATATTTCTAAAAATGTTTCTCAATTTGTTAACCAAAAATTAATTTACTCTTGCAAATATTTTTTGATTAATCAAAAGTTTGTAGTTTTTCACGATTTATCTTCATTCTCATTAGATTCCTCAAAAAATCCAACTTATGTTGATGAAACCTTTTCAAAGCTATGGTTAACTGGAGACTTTTTAATCAGCTGTTATCCAAAAGAATGTTCATATATTTTTACCAAACTTTTTTTTGTTGATCTTCGAAGATTAAATTTCGATAAGGATTTTGAAATTTCTTGGAACGATTTTCGGTTTTTAACATTTACTGGAAAAATTACATATTTATTTTCTAATTGTGAAATCAAATATTCTGATGGAAGCGTGGTTTTGCTTGCTGATATTTTAGAAAAGCTTCCATTAATTGAAACATTTTCTTTGTAAGTATTTTGGAAAAAAAATATTTTATCATACACTTTTCAGCATTATTGATAAAGAAGTATTATTTTGTACAGTTGAAACCGCAGAAAAAATGGCAAAGTTACCCATTTTAACGAATCTTGAATACTTTGATATCGGATTTGTTCTTCCTATAGTCTTTTGCGAAAGTAAAGGGTATCAAATTTTTAAACAAGTAAGTACATACTTTATATATTTTATATATATATTTGTTATTTTAGAAGCATTCTTTTGTCAAACGTTCAGTATTCAACAACCCATATTTGAAAAGTTGATTTAAGTGTTCGCAAAATCTAAAATATTTTTTTATTTTGTCATTTTGTGTTATTTAGCAAAAGCAAAAAATAAATTAAATAAAGACACAAAACCCTTTTAAAAATCAAAAGAGATAATTATGCTTTGCATTTTTCCTTTAAACAATCTTCCTCCGAATATTTGGGTCGTCGATTGTATAGTAAATTAAGACATAGACTATTGAAATGTTTCCTTTGGTATCGAATATAAAATAAATAGATTTTATAAAATCCACCATAGTTTTTCAATATTCCGTCGCAATAAATAAAACAATATTAGTTTTAATGAAAACTCTTAATTGCTAAAGTATGGTAAATATATTTTTTGGAATTTTTTTTTCAAAATAACAAATATCAAAACAAAAAATATAAACAACAATAAAAAAGGAAGAAAAATCATTAATTAAAATTGTAGTTAATTATTTGGATTCTAAGTTTTGGTTTTTGGTCAGCTGGTTTCCATTTGGCTTTTAAATCAGTGACAAGCTTTTTACTTTTGATTACACATAATTTAGCTGCTTCTAAGTTTGGACGATCAAAAAGTAAATTAACTTTTGCATTTGGAGCAAGAATTTTCTGAAAATGAAAAGTAAAATAGAAAAATTTAAAATAACTTTAAAAACTTATTTACCTCAAAAGTTTTATAATATTCATCGGGGTCAAATGTGTTATCGTCAACAATCATAAGGTCGAGATTATGAATTCTATTATCCAATAATGGAAGCATTTTTAAAACTTTCTTTGGGTTGATTTCCTTTTTAAACTCTTGAATATTTTCCTTTCGAGGTTCAATCATTTTTGAATTTAAGCCGCCTTTGACCCAAGCTCTAAAAAAATTTCATAACTTTAATGAGGAAAATAAATTTTAAAAAACTTACGCAATATTAACTGCATTTGGAAGATTATTCAAAAGATTTTCGATACTCATTTGTTGTTCATCAGGGCCCATAGGAAAAGCTGATTTACGAGAAATCCAATTTAGGATACTTTTAGATTTGGTTAAAAGATCGAAAATGTTCATAGGAAAAGTTGGAGGAAGAAAAACTGAGCTTGCATCACATCGAACCAATTTATCCAACAATTTGATATTATTTTTATTTGATATAGAAATTTTCTTTAAAACCCAAAGATTATCAATCGTATGGGATTCAGGAATTTCAAAGCTTTTGTTATCAATTTTCATACATTCTCGATTAATTTCATCAACAATACATAAAGGGTTTCTTTGATAAATATATTTGCAAGTTTTTTGAAGTTTTTTCATTACATTGCCATTTGCAGCTTCAAGCATATAATTCAAGATAGGTTTTGGTAAGCTTAAATTTTGATGTTTCATTTCAATACAATTAAATGTAATTTTTTGATCCATAGTTTCTAATTCGGGTGAAATAATTTTAGCAGCAGGCAATTCAGAATTATCAGCTACCAGTAGATCCTCATCTAATCTGGCCCGAGTGCGCAAAGGTTCTCCATCAAGTGAATTTTCGGAATGTGGGCGTCTTCTTTTAATAATTGATTTTGAAGCCATCTCAATTGAAATAAGAAATAATAAATAAAAAGAACGGAGAAATGAAAGTGAATGCAAAAATATAATGAAATGAAATACCAAATTGGTTGAAGAAGAAAAATTTTTTTTCACTGATTTGTTTTCTTCGCAAGACTCCAAAATGTCAAAGTGTGAAATCATTCCTTTTAGGCTTTGCTTATCAAACCATCTCATACAAGGAGTTTAATTTTTTGGTATTTTCTGGCCAAATAATAAAGTTTTTTTTTTGATTGTGGAAAAATAGAATATAATGATGGAAGATGGGTGGATCTTTCAGACGTCCTTGTAAAGCTGCCGCTAATTCGAAATTTTACATGGTAAGATTGAATCATTTAAATTAAAATTAAGAGATATTTTAAACAATTAAACATATTTACAATGGAACATATTAGCATGTTCAACCGCTAGCTGAATTTGGATAATACCAATTAGATTGATTTTAGGCTTCTCCATTCGCTCACTAGAAGAAGTTGGCACATCCCATTATCTTTAGAAACATCTGAAAAAATGGCCAAGCTTCCAGTATTCAAACATCTATGGTGTTTTAATATCGGCGAACACCTTCCAAAAAGCTTTTCAGAATCTCAAGGATATCAAAAATTTAAAAAATTGTATAAATTGCCTTGATTATAAAGGTATATGTATATTACTTTTCAAAAAAATTTATTTATCGCTCTATTTGCCTTCAAAATTTTTCATGTCAGATTTCAAAAGTTTCAAATGTTTACATTTGGTTATTTCGTGTTAGTACATTTTTTTTAATAAATATTAATTGAAAAATCATGAAGTTTAATTTGTTCAAGGCAGATAATAAAACAAGATTAAATTTTAATTTCATATTAAGTTTTGTTGGTTAAGTGTTTATAGAAAATAATAAAATACTTAACTATATAATATTATATTGTTTCAAAAGAAGCACAAATATTTCTATAATTAAGTTTTTATAATGGCAGTAATTTAAATAAGATTTTTTAAAAGCCATGGAAACTTCACATTTTTTACTAAATATTTAATTTTTTTCAGGTTGCCAAGACTCTTAAAATAAAAGAATTTTTTTATTGAAAAATACTTTTTTGACAAACATGGAAAACACTGAAACATTTAATGGTAACGATTTTATTGGAGCTGTAATTAGTCTTTTGGGAATATTTGTCTCAATAATTTTAATTTTTGGAACAATTTTAGAATTTTTATGTTTAATTTTATTTGTGAATCATTTTATTCGGAAAACTCCACACTTTTTAACTGGATTCTTTCTTATTTTAATTACTGGTTATTTTATTGATATTTTATCTTTGGCTTTTGTAGGATATACAAAAGTTTTTCATTATTATCAACCAACAACTATGGATTCTATTTCTTCTATAATAAATTGGTATTCTAATTTGTTGCTTGGACCATGGAATACTTTAATGGCGTTGAATCGATTTACGGCTGTTAAATTTTGGCACAAACATTCAAAATGTTGGAAAGGCTTGCCTTTGGCAGGTATGATTGGACTTTTATTGGTTTCTCCATTGGCAGTGAATGGATATATTTTTAAAAACCCTTTTTGCGTTATGCATCCCAAAAATGAAAATTGCACGGCTTTGGCCTCAGAAATCTCATTAGTCGAAGTAAATTCAAATATGGTAAACGTCCTTGCCGTGGCTTTACTCGGATATTCCACAAGAGCCGCAGTTAAATTAAATTTAATTACATTAACTCCCGAAACGAAAAAATTGGAACGCCACCTTCTTTTTCAATCAATAATTTCAACGATATTTTTTTGTGGAAATTTAATTAAAATTATTAAACTTGGTTTTGGTGCTCTAAACCCAGAAAATATGTCTTATTCAAATATGGGATATTTGCTTATGCTTTTAGCCCAATGTTATCAATCATATTTTCATTTTTCTGCCACGATTTTATTGTTTATTGTTTCGTAAGTTCCAAAAAATTTAAAAATATAATTTAAATATATAATTTAAATTAAAAAATTTAGGAAAACGTTTCGACAAACTTTTGTTCAATTTTATTTATCCAAATTTCCATGTTCAAAGAAAAACAAAAGTCGAGGACCTAAAATAACAATCACTCATGTTCCAATACAAAAAATTAGCCAAATTCAAATTTCTTAACGCCAATAAAAATTTTTTTTGTTCATGGAATCCATGGCCAAACAATATTTCCGCTTTCTTATATATATTTCTTATATTACCATTTTTATTAGTATCTTTGATTCATCACTTAAAAAATAACCCACATTTTGAAAATTATTTACAACCATGTTCAGAAGATCCAAGAGCTGTATCAATGGAAAAATATTTTGTTTTGCGAGAAAAAATGAATTATTTGGAAAAAGTAAAATCAAAAAAACTATGTTCGCAATGATAAACTTGAGTTATAGGTATCATTAATTCCAGAAAAATTTAACATGAATCAGATTATTACGAAACTTATCTTTGGTCAAATACAAAACTAGAAACAATTAAAAGAAAATTAATTATTCAAAATAAAATTTATCGAAATTGCGCGATTTCAAATTTTGGAAAATTCTATCAACCTTATTATCCCTTTTCTATTTACAAAGTTAATACATGCATCATTTTGGGAGCTATAATTCTTAGAGAATTTTTTCTTTACTTAAATATGCCATATGCTAGTCCGCAACAATTTCAACAAGCTTTTCAAATTTATACTATCACAGATGTAATTAATATGTTTTTGGGTTTAAGCCTTTTTAAATGGCTTTCATCAAAAGAATATAGCATTTTTATGCATTTTAATTCTCGTCAAAATGGAGAAAATGTTGATAAATATTTTTCAAAATCATTTTTGAAATCGTTTCTTGAAGAAAAAAACATTTTGGAATTCTGTATGTTTCAAGCCAATCATGCTTGAATGTCATGGATTTCTTAAAATTGCGGTATTGGAAAAAATTTTTATATATTAAAGAAAAATGTTATTGCAATTTTAAAGGTGATTGGTGTTACAAAAATGCCTTTTGAAACTTTGCTGCCAGTTGCAAAAATATTTTCAATTTGAACCATTTTTGTTTCATATTTTTCTATTGATTTTGAATATTTTAAAAAACGACTTTTTTCATTTATTTTTGTTAAATTTTTGACATAAGTTGGAAACACAAGCTTATAAAACGTAAATTTATTAGGTAAACGTAAATAAACTTTATTAAAACAGGCCTTTATAAGCTTTTTTAAACCCAAAATTGCTTGAAAATGATGATTGCCAATTGATGGATCCGAAGATTAAATAAAGAATAAATTCGCAACTTTATCATAAAGACATAATTTTTAGATGTTTATTTTAAATATTTTTATTACCATTTAAAAAATTTTTCATTAAAAAAAAATAACCAACTCATAAAACATTTTTAAAAGCTATTAGAGGTTTCGTATAATTTGCGAAGAGTAAGAAATTATTATTTTTTTCTTTATTTTTAACATCGAAAGTAAAATAAAGCAAAATGTGTTATATATCTTTTTGTTTTGCCACAAGTCAAAATGCATTTGTTTTCTTCTTCTTTTTAAATTATGGCTCTGCAAGCTTTTTGAATGTGGATTATTTCTCGAAGAGGAAAAAATAGGAAACAAGTTGCAGTGGGAGCATTCAAAATAGCAAAGAAATTGGAAGGTCAGCAAAATCAATAGTATCTTGTCTCTAAAGTGTTTGCACCTTTTTTCAGTCTCGTTTTCCATTTGATTTTTTTTGTGGAAATTTATCTCGAATTGAATTTTGTTGAGTAAAAAAAGAATTTCCTTTTATCAATGGAGATGAATGTTAATTCTGTCCCTAATTATTCTTTTGTTTCTCCACGTAGTCAAAATTTTTCTTTGCCAATCGATGTCATTTCTTATTCAATAAAAAATTGTGTTTCATCAAAAGCTTTTCAAAAACTTGAACAAACTTGCAAATATTTTTTCATCAAACAAAAAATTATTGTTCTCAATTCTAAGTTTGAGTTTGATAACGAAAAAGACTCCATCACTTTCAAGTACAAAAACAAAGACTATAAATTTCACAAGAATTTTAAATTTTGGTTAACAGACGCTTTGTCATTTTTTAGAAAACCTTTGTTGGAATATATTTATCGATGTGATTTGAGTTGTCTTCAAGTTATAACCGATGACTTAATAATAACTTTCAAAGAAATTTGCTTTCTTTTAAATGGTGGAAAAATTAAATGGTTAATTTTACATCCAATCGTCATTCAATATGGTTTAGTTATATTAAAATAAAATAATTACAATTACAAAGCTATTATTTTTTTTTGTTGCTCTAATTATAATTTCTAATCAGAAAATAAATGTGTTTTTATTGTTGCGGCGATCAGAACACCATTTTACAAAGTTTTGGATAAATGTTTTATTAAACACAAAAAAAATTTTATAATTTAAAATACATTTTTAGAAAAGTTTTATGCCTTTACACCAGCATTATTAAAATCAAGAGGTTTAAACATTGGACATTCAGCATACCATAATTTGCAATGAGAAGTATATTCAGTTAAGATTGGTGGATTGCATTTAAATTCCACTGCATTATGAGTGTTGAGACATTTGCATTCGATAGTGCAATGAGCAGCAGTGCAATCAGGAGTGCAAGTTTTAACAAGTTCGGGTGGAATATCTATTTTCACACCTCCTCCCAAATTACTTTCAATTGGAGTTTCTGGGTGCGCTTTTAATACGGCAGCTGCTGGCGCTGAAGCTGCGATTGAAGCTGGAATGGCATCAATTGGTTGGTCATGAGCCATAGTATGATCCGCATCCTTTTCGGTTAAAATTGGAATAGGTGGAGGTTCAACCAAAGGAGCTTTGGCTATAAAAAAATGCAAATTAGAAAACATTAGCTAAATAAAAATCAAACGAAAAAAATGGATAAAGTCGAAAGAAATAAAAACTTACGAATATCTAGCGCAACTGTAAAACATATAAACCCCACAACGGCAACAATCACAAAATGCATTACTTTTTAATATATTTTATCTTTATTTAAATCAATCGCGGTTTTTACCTTAAATAAAAAATTAATAAACAATAAAGAAAGAATTTATTGTGAAAGTTAATGAAAACAAAATGGTGGTTATTGATGAAACCAGGTCTTTATTTATTTTTTGTTTTTTTTACTGAAAACAGTAAAAGGAAAAAATTTCTGGAAAATAAAGTAATCTTTACGCGTGATAATTTATAAATAACAAACGAAGGTCAAAAACTTGTAAAAAAGGGAAATTTTATAAAACAAAAAAATTTCTAACTAAAAATTAAAAAGGCTGAATGGAATAGAGAATCGATCGCTTTTAAAAACAAAACTTTTTTATCTTTTATTTTCAAAGCGGAAAATCCAAGAAATAACAATGAGCTGACTAAATTAATGGAAATAAAAATAATCATTTGCCTACTGGCATCAAGAACACACCCGACTTATTATTGTTTTTAGTTTGCGCGTCACATCTTCTTCAAATTAACTTTTTAATGTAATAACAAAGAAGGAAAATAATCAAGTTTACCACTCGCGGGCTTTTAATCAATAATATTTTGTTTTGATTATAAATGTAATATGCACCCATTAAGAAACTGCGTGGTTTTTCATTTCAAAATATTTTTTTTTTAAATGATAACAAAGAGGAGAGTAGACATACGTGTTTTGCGGGGTTTTTGATCGTTCAATCTTTTTATTTTTTTGTTATTATCAAATAACGAGTTTCATGAAAAAGTTTTAAACAGACGCGCGAAAAAGAAGAACGGTGTTATCGACCAATTTGTCTGACAAAACAAAATTTAAAGACAACAGTATGTTTGAGAAAATTTTGTTTTGTTTTGGAGCTTTTAATATCGGAACGGAAGTGACGCCTTTCTCAAATAAAAATTGAAATTTCATAGAAAATCGGTTATTATTTTGTAATAAAACTCGATTTAAAATCAACAACACTTATTTGTCTGTTAAAATTGCTGAAAGAGTTAAAAATGCGACTTAAAAAAATATAATTTCATTACACCTCGTCTAGTGGTCAACGTGTTTTTTTATAGACGACATAAACAGAAATTTCGTATTGCAAAACTTTTTTTATTTATACATAACATTCAAAGCAAATATAACAATTTTTTAAAATAGTTGCAAGAAGATCTATGATTCAAATAATTTTAAAAGTGTCGTTGAATTCTGAAATGCCAAAACAATCATGTAAAATTAAAAAAACTGAATCATTTAAATTTTTTATTCGTGAATTGGCTATTAAATCATTGCTTTCGGAAAATTTCGTTATTGTAATCGATTTTTTATTAGAAAAAATTATCGATTTCTTCAATCAATTTATGGAAAGGCCTATATTTGGCGCCAATTCATCCTGCATTTTATTTTTCTTTATTTAAACCTTTTTGCGTTTGTGATGGCACCAAAAGAAAATATTTTCCCTATCTTTCTTTGTTTCGATTTGAAATCAATATAAATTTGCAAGGAAAAAGGCGCGCTAAAAAAAAAAACTTCGTTGTTGTTCTTTAGTTTTAACAAAATAAAGAAAAGTTGGGGTTTTTACCCTTTATGGTCGAAAGCCTTTCCTTAAAGCTATTTTTTATATTCTTTTTCTTTTTTTCGCTTTTTTCTTCAGTCCAGATTTTTGATTTTCATATAATTTTATTTTTTTAAAAGTCTTAGAGTTTTTGAAAAAAAAGAAGATACAATATTTACAATAAATTTCTTTTTTTAGATATGGAAAACTTAGTATTTGCTTCCCCTCATCGCCAAGCCCGAGCTTCACTTCCATTCGATGTGCTTTTCCATTTATTGAAAAATTGCACTTCGGTTGAATTATTTCAAAAACTTTCCAAATGCTGCAAGTATTTTTTCACCAAAATGAAAATTGTTATAGCTGATGGCTGGGTTTTATACCAAGCAAATGCCCAACTATCCGCTGTTAGAAACAATCATCAAATGAATCCAACAAATAATATTGTTAATTTGACTTTAAACCCAAGTTTTAAATATTGGCTGGTTGGTCAACTTTCAATTTTTCAAATCATTTTGATTTTCACGCCTTTCGTGAAACTATTTATCGCTGCAATTTAAAGAGTTTGAAAATTTGTGGTGGAAATTTTACTTTCAACGAAATTTGCTTTCTTATTCATGGCGAGAATATTGAATGCCTTCATTTATGGAAAGTCAACATGAGACACGAAGAAGATCAAAGTTCGGTAAATTTGGATGGCATCCTTCAACAATGTCCAAATATTTCTGAACTTCGTTATTTAAATTTACCCGAACCATTTTCAAACACAACCTTTCAAAATTTGAGTGAAATTCAAACTTTTCGCAGAATCGATAAACTTGATTTAATTATTCAACAAATTGGTATCCATGGAATTAATGCCTTTCTTTTTAGTGAATTTATTAGAAACTCTATCAATTTCAATGCAAATGTAAAAATTTTATTCAATTGTAATTTTCACGGATTTGATGCTTTTTGTGGAAATGTACAAAATCACCTTGGAGGTTTATGGACAAATCTTAAAATAAATCATAGCTAAAAAGTATTATATTTTTTTAAAATTTTGATTTTATTTTATTTTGTTTTACCTAAACTTTCATTGTCCTCTTTTCTTGTTTGATTTTGTTTATAAAGTTTTTTTAAAAATCATTGAATTTATGCAAATTAATACATAAATTTCGAACAGTTTTTTATTAAAAAATATTTTTGGCGCCACTTTTTACCTTAATTTTTTAGGTTGTTGTTAAATCCTTTGTTTTTTTAGTGGCAGAAAATATAATTTTTATTTGGTATGTTTTTTCGCCTTTGTCATGACCAAATCGGTTTGAAGCATAAAAATGATTTGAATTAAGGTTCCATTCCACTCATGTGTCACCTTAGAGAGAGAGCTAATGCCGCTAATAGTTGCTTTTGCTTCTCAAAAAAAAGAAGCAGAAATTATTGTCAGTGAATAATAAAATAAAATTTATATACAATTGAATTTTTTTCCTGTTATTACCTTCCAAGCCTATCGCTTCTTTCAGTGCAATTTTGAGTGTTCTTACCTCGAAAGCTACAGCATTTTGTTATTTTTAAGTGTATATTTCCTGGAAGGTATTAACAAAAAATTTTTAGTTTTCAAAGAAATGAAGCAATGGTGATTCACTTTTTTTTGGATTACAATGCTTTTTGACGATCTCCTGCTTTTAGGGTTTACCTTCAGAGTAAATATCACTTGTCTCCTTGGGAATGAAAAAGAAAAAGAAAAGAAGAGGAAGCAACCAAATAAAAAGGCACTACTTTTTTCATGCATAAATTCTATCACTCCATTTATTTATTTATTTGTCAAACGCAGATATTCTTCGCTAACAAAATGAAAATGGATAAAACAGTTTATACATTTATTTCGCCACGTTTTCAACAATTTCCACTACCATTTAATTTAATTCCATTTTTAATTAGCAATACCACTTCACCCAAATGGATGGCAAAAGTTGATACAAACTTGCAAATATTTTTACTCAAAAAAGAAAGTGATTGTTATTAACGCTGGATATTATTCTTCTCTTTATATGTTTATTAAAATCAAGAATGAACCACGTCTTCGTAAACTGACACATTACTTTAATGGAAATTGTAAATATTGGTTAACACATCAAACCCAATTATCGGATACGATGAATATTGGATTATTTGACTATAACTATGTTCATTGTTGTACTTTGAGTTCTTTGAAAATTTACAAAAAAGCTTTAACATTTAAAGAAATTTCTTTACTTTTAAATGGTGGAAAGATTGAAATTCTAACTTTGTCAAATGTTAGCATAAAATACGAAAATGGCTCCCCTGTAACTATGGAAATTATTATCAAAAAATGCCCAAAATTAAATATGCTATATTATTCAAATTTATGTGAAACATTTTCAACTAAAACTTTCCTCAAATTAAATCAACTCAAAGTGCGTGTACCTTTAAATGAATTCGATCTCTTTATTTTACACCTTGATGATGAAATTCATCCAGAAACTTTTGTCAAATTTGTCAAAAAATATTTTGATTATTTTACCAAAGCCCAAATTGTTTTCAAATGTGATTTTCCTGGCTTTCGTGAATTTCTATCTTCAACTGAAACCAAACTTGGACCTTGTTGGACTAAACTCGATATTCGCAATTATTTTCCATAAAAGATATGTATGAGTTTTTTCTGTAGTTTTTGTGATTTTAAAGAATAAAATTTTTTTTGAAACTTATAAATGGCTCATTCTTCATTATATTGTAAATCGATAACCTTTTCTCTTTTGATGCATCTTAAAAATGCCATTTGACGAGATTATAAAACTCGCATTCTCCCAGGTTTTTTGACCTTCGATGAAAAAATGGATTTTATGTTTGTCCTTTTGGGAAATTCTCATTTGATTGAAGGGAAAACAATGTTTGCTATATCAAAGCTTCAATTTACTTTTTATTCTTTTTCTTAAGAGAGGTTCTACGAGCTGATTCAAATCGGGCGGTCCATTTTTTTTCATTTTTTTTATTTTTTGTTATGAATCGGTTCTAAAAAATATTTAAAAATTCGTTGCGATTTAATTTATTTAAAATCAGCGAATCAATTTTGGACGTTCAAAGAAATCTCATTTCTTCTTAGTGGCGGAAAAATTGAAAAACTTGTTTTAAGTAGCATTATTATTCATTATGAGGACTATTCTTCTGTTACCATTGATGATATAGTTAACCAATGTCCAAGACTTACTGATTTCGTTTATTATAATTTTTGCGAAATTTATTCCACCAAAATTTTTCAAAAACTCAACGAAATTAAAAATTTTTCAAACCTCATTAAATTTAAACTTCTTATTTATCACATCGAAGGTGAAATGGATGCTGATATTTTTAGCAAATTTATTAAAAAATTTCTTGATTTATCTAAAAAAACAGAAATCACGTTCAGACATAATTTTCCGAACTTTACTGTTTTTTTGGCTAAAATTCAAAAAAATATTGGGTCTTATCAAGATAATCTTATTATGAAAAACAATCTTGTATAAAACAAATGAACCTCGTTTTTGATTGTAATCGTTTTTTTTGTTTTTTTTTTGCATTGAATAAAATTTTGTTTGAATATTTTCCAAATATATACTCTCTTAAAAATATTTCTTGAACAGTCATAATTTTTTTTGTAACTTTTTTCATTTATCATATTTTGAAATACTATTTTACAACAAAATTACGCCTTTTAAAAAGTAATTGTAAAGGCGTGAGGTTATAATAATTCAATTTCTTAATTTTTATATGTTCATGGAAATAAAATTATCGATAGTCATGGTAACCGCCATAATTTACGATATCCAATTAAGAACATTCGCAGACTATTTTAGAAAAATTTTCTCGTCTCTTTTCTTACTTTATTCGATCTTCGTCTAACTAAAAATAAACATAGAAAAAAATATGGATGTGACTTCCCCGACCACCACTGCTGCTCCTTTGTTTGGCCTTGATTTGGGAGATAATGCGTTAGTAGCAATTGCAATGCTTCTTGGTGTTATTTTGGTTTTCATTATTTGTGTTGGCGGATTTGTATTAGAATTCATGTCTTTTGCACTTTTTACCTATCAAATAATAATAAAAAATAAGTATTTTTGTACTGGATTTTTTTATATTTTAATGATCGGCTACATAGTGGATGCGATTGCAATATTTTTGGCAATTCCAACTTTAATTTTTAGTTTCCTTGCACCTCTCTCTGGGTTTGGTAGTTTTATTATTGGGGTCACAAAGGTGTTTAGTTGGTATGCGGATTTACTTCTTGGTCCATGGAATACTTTAATGGCGTTAAATCGATTTAGCGCAGTAAAATATTGGAAAACTTATCAAATTTATTGGAATGGAAAATTTTTGATTGCTATGGTTGCGGCACTTTTGGTTTATCCATTTATTGTAAATGGATATGCTTTTAAAGAATTTGAATGTATTACAAATTCTTTAAATCCAAATTGCCTCGAAGTTACCAAAAATATTCGATTCGTTGAGCTAATTTCTAATGGCGCAAATATTCTCATCGCTGCTTTTTTGGGTTTTGCAACATCTTGTGCGACGCGTTTAAATATAATTACTTTGACTCCGGAAACAAAAAAATTTGAACGTCATTTATTAATTCAATCTATTTTATCCACGTTGCTTTTTTGTGGAAATTTATTATATGTATTTTTGGTGGAAAATAAATTAAATAATGAAAGTGAAGCAAATATAAATATGACCACATTAGATATTTTCCTAGCTGGCTTTGAAGGACTTTATTATATTTGGTATCGCATGTCAGCAACCATACTTTTATTCTTTGTTTCGTAAGTTTTTTTGTTATCTTTTTATGGCTGCTTGTAAAATTTCAAACACGGGAGACACAAAATTGGCATAATTTAACCATAATTTTTTTTAAGTTTTGCCATAGGTCATGGCTCTCGAAATCTATTCGAACTTTTTATACAAAAAAAATGTGACACTTATTTTAAAATGATTTTAATTCCGTCTATTTTTTTCAGAAAGACTATTCGTCAAAGTTTTATTCGATTTTACACATGTAGACAATGCTGTTGTCGAAAAAAAGAAATAAGACGATCAAACAAATCTGCTTCATTAACCGATGCTCGTTTTCTTACGCAAATGACTTCAGCTGCGATGACAAAAATAGCATAAAACATTATCTTTTCTTTCATTTTTCTTATTTATTGAGATTTTTTTATGAATTAAAAATTAAAATACTTTATTATTTTAAAAATACATATATTGCAGCTAAATTATAATCTGTGAAAGCATAAAAAAACTCAAAAAAAAAAACGTTGGAGATGGCTATTTTGGAAAGAGAAAGGCATAATTTTTCAATCGTGTGTGCACTCCAAATAATAAGGAAAAAAGGAAAAGCTTGAAACAAAAATGATACAGGCATGCATAAAATATGAGCAATAAAACGATATTTTTAATATTATTTAACGAAAAGTGGGCCATCTGCAGCGAGACCCCAGCAAAAATTTTACAGTTGATTGAAATTCATTAAAATCTTTTAAATCACAATTAAAGAAAAATGTAGCCATGGTTTCTTGGTTCATAAAATTTTTAATAAATTCAGTGAAAATATTTGCGTTAATCTTAGTTTCTATGTTTGAAATAACAAGTTCAAAACGCTTCATTTTTTGAGTGATTTTGATTTTTTTTAATTTTTGAAAAGTTTCGTTGGAAAATTTTTCACATAAATTTGAATAATTGATATGAGTTAGTTTTGGGCATTGTTTAATAATTGCATCTAAAGTGACTGGAGTTTCATCTTCATATTTAATATTAACATTTTTTAAAATAATGCTATTAACTTTTCCGCCGTTTAGAAGAAAGGAAATTTCTTCGAATTTAAAATTACAGTTACCAAGCTCAAGGAAATTTAAATCGCAGCGATAAATACATTTTGGCAAAGTGGAATGATTCTTTAAATTTAAGAAGTTGATTACCCAATATTTAAGATGATAATTATTGAGGTTTGATAATCGTTGATCGAAATTTGCTTTAGCAGTATCAAAAATAATAATAATTGGCTTTTTGAAGAAAAAATATTTGCAAGTTTTTTGGAGTTTTTCAAAAATTTTTGGTGAAGCATAATTTTTCGTTAAATAATATATAACCGTTGAAGGAAGTGAAAATTGTTGACAGAGTGGTGAAGCAAAAGAATATTTGAGGGTATCCATTTTTTAACAGAAGTATAAATTAGTTCCAATGATGGTAAATAATGAATGAAAATAACGAGAGAATAATATTGATATGATATTTATTATGGATAACCTCAAACTTGAGTAATTAAAGGAAAGGGATATTTCCGCGATATATAAAATGAATATAAAGAAAAAGACGCGATCGATTACATAAAAACTACAACTAACAAAAAACGTACAATCGCAAAGAATATAAATCGAGAGAAAGAAATAATGTTCGTGAAAGCAAGCAAGGCAATGCTTTCATTTGAAGCATCGAGAGATTGCGCTTATTGATAGCGATTTATCGACACGAAGAAAAATTTGGTTTGGTTAAACTAAATGATGAAAATGTCAAATTTTGGAATAATGATCTTTAGTTAATTTGTTTTTTGTTTACGCATAATAAATAAATATGCCCGAAAGGCTGACCTCAAAATAATAAAAGAGTCTTAGGAAAAATTTGAGAAGCCAATCTTTGATTTTTTATTTCATTTTTATTGTTCAAAAAATTGTCCCGTCTCTTTTATTTAAATAAACAAATTGCTTGATTTTCAAGCTAATAATCTTTTTTTCTCCAGCTTTTCGAATGGACAATTCTATATTTTATTTTACTTCTCCGCGTCGTCAAAATTTTTCATTGCCAGCTGATGTGATTTTTTATTTATTAAAAAACTGCTCTTCTCCCAATGTCTTTCAAAAACTCCAACAAACATGCAAATATTTTTTCTCAAAAAAGAAAATTATTGTTCTTGATTCTCCTGTTTATGTTAATAATACTGATCTTTATTATTACCGAATAAAAAATCATAACAAAAAAAAAACTCGAACTTAAATATCAATACTGGCTTGTAGACAAAATGGAGGTGGCATTTCAAAAAAATAATAATGCGTTTTTCAAAAATATTTATCGATGTAACTTGGTAGCCTTGAATATCATTAAACATAATATGTTGTTCAATGAAATCTGCATACTTTTAGATGGCGGAAAAATAAAGAACCTTGCTATATGGGAATCAAACATTAATTATGAAGATGGAACTCCAGTCACTTTGGATAAAATTCTACAAAAATGTCAAAAATTAACTCGCCTTTATTATTCTAATTTGAAAGAAACATTTTCAACCAAAACTTTTCAAAATCTCAAAGAAATTAAGATTCATTCCAAACTTGAATCTCTTAATTTATTTGTAACACAAAAAGAAGAAGGAAAAATTTGTGCAAAAGCTTTCGAAGAATTTATTCAAAATTTTTCTAATGAATCAACTCAATCATTGATTGTTTTTAAATGTTATTTCCCACACTTTCGAGCTTTTCGAAAATTGGTTAAACAAAACCTTGGACTTCGATTGACTAAATTTGCTTTGCGCACCGAACAACCATGATTTTTAGGATTTCCAAAATCAAATTCAATAAAACTTTGTGAACAAAATGGTTTTTTTGTTTCCTATTTTTCGTTAGTCTTTTTCTTTACTTTTTTTTGAAATAAATTTTTATTAAAAATTTTATCGGTTAAAATATTATTCAAGTTTTTTATTTCCAGTTTATAAGATTATGCTTCTCAAACAGAGATTATTATTTACAAATCACAAAACTGACATAAATTTTAAATAATATATTATTTATTTAATATTAAAACATTCATTTTAGGTAATTAAATTAAATTTATAGTTATGGTTACCACGCCATAACTAAAATAGATTACAAAATTAAAAACATTCTTGGTTTCATAAAAAAGTCGTTAACGACTGTTTTAGTACTCAAAAAAGTTGACGATGAATGCTACCATAAATTGGTCTATGGAAAGTGAAGATTTAGAAAAATTTATGGAAAAAAATATTTTTGCAGTGATTGGAATTTTTCTTGGAGCTGCTGTATTTATCATAGTATTATTGGGTGGATATTTATTAGAATTTTTAGCGTTTATTCTTTTTACTTATCAAATAAAAATTAAAAAAGCACAATATTTTTGCACTGGATTTTTTTATATTTTAATGATTGGTTATATCGTTGATTTGCTTTCATTAATTATGAAATTGCTTGGAGGAATTTCTGATGAGGAAGGAAATTTTTTAAATCGTGCATCAAATGTATTTAATTGGTATGCGGCTTTGTTGCTTGGTCCATGGAATACTTTAATGGCGTTAAATCGATTTAGCGCAGTAAAATATTGGAAAACTTACCAAATTTATTGGAATGGAAAATATTTGCTTGCTATGATTATATTGTTTTTAATTTATCCATTTATAGTTAATGGATATGCTTTGAAAGATTTTGATTGCATTGCAAATCCAAATATCACAAATTGTGCAAATGTTATAAATGAAACCAGAACTATTGAAGTAATTTCAAATGGCATAAATATTCTCATCGCTGCTTTCCTTGGATTTTCCACGGCTTTTGCAACTCGATTAAATTTGATGACAGTGACGCCTGAAACCAAAAAATTTGTAAAACATTTATTAATTCAATCTTTTTTATCGACACTACTTTTTGGTGGAAATATATTATTTATTTTTGGTGTTGATATTAATAAATTTGAAAATCTTAAAGATGATAGTAATTTAAATTTCATAATTTATGATTTAATTCTTTTTGGTTTGGCAGAGATTTATGATTTTTGGTTTCATATTTCAGCTACAATACTTTTATTTTGTGTTTCGTAGGTTTTTTATAATTGACCTAACCCAGAAAAAATGTTAAATTTTCTTCATTCCATTAATTTTTATGACAGACTAAAGTCGAGTTTTTGGAATACAAAAATTATTTAAAATTTAATATTTCACAACTTTTTCTTATTTTTTCTTTTCTATTAATTTTTGGTATAAGATAATCAAATAATTTTTGTTACAAAGTACACGACTCCATTAAATTCACTTACATTAAGGGAAATTATATTTTAACTTCAGTGGTTAAAGCATTTTTAAAAAAACTATTTCATTTTTTAGAAAAACCATTCGCCAAAGCTTTATTGAATTTTACAGCTGCAAGCGACGTTGCTGCTGTTGCTGTGGCAAAGGAAAAAGGAAGCATAAAAGATTACGCACATTATCGGTTGCGCCAAATGTAACACATACAATGATGAAAATTTCTTAAACTCTGTTTATGCAAATATCGCACAGAAAAAATAATGTAAAAAAAAAGCCGAAAACTTAAACAAAAATTTGAAGAAAATTATTAGTATCATTTTTGTATATTAATAATTTTATTGAAAAAAAAATTAATCAAGTACTTCTCTATGGGTTCTGAGAACCATCTCTTAGGCAACAAATTATTGCTTTCCTTCGTTTTAGCAATAAACAAATTTGTTTTGAGCTAAATAACAAAATATTAACTTTTTATTTAGTCTCTCTTTAAATCAAGTCTTTCTTCTCTAAAAAATGGATAATTCTATATATTCTTTTGATTCACTACGTCATCAAAGATTTTCTTTGCCAAGAGATACAATTTTTTATTCAATGAAAAACTGTGTCTTACCAGAAGTATTGCAAAAACTTCAACAAACCTGCAAATATTTTTTCTCGAAAAACAAAATTATTATTCTCAATCGATGGGTTTATTTAGAATCGAATTCATTTTATTATTATTTAAAAAATGGCAAACATGCGCTCGATGAAAATTTTATTTATTGATTAACAAAGGATCTCTTAATAAGTATTCAGCCAACAGAAGCGAATTTTTTCAAATATATTTATCGTTGTAATTTAACTATGTTTAAATTTTTTTTCAAAACTTTAACTTTCAAAGAAATTTCCTTCCTTTTAAATGGTAAAAACATAGAAAAGCTAACTTTATTCAGAATTCCATTTCCATTGATGCGTTTTTAAAACTTCAACAAACTTGTAAATATTTTCCTTCCAAAAACAAAATAATTATTCTCAATAAATGGGTTTATTCTGATTCAAATTCATTTTATTATTTAAATAATGGGAAACAAAAACTTAAAGTAAATCGTCAATATTGGTTGACATTTAATTTACAGATTAAACCAGGCTGTGATATTCCAAAGTGTATTTATCGATGTTCTTTAAAAAGTTTAGAAATTCGTGGAAAGAATTTGACTTTTAAAGAAATATGTTTTCTTTTAAATGACGAGAAAATCGAATATCTTGATTTATTGGATGTAAACATAAAATATGAAAATGGGACACCTGTCACCATGGATGTTATTCTCAAACAATGTCCAAAAATTACTAAACTTTTTTATTCCAATTTGTGCGAAATATTCTCAAACGAAACTTTTGTGAGAATTTTAAAAATTAAACTCTTCAATAAACTCAAAAATCTTGAATTAATTATTTCCAATATTAATGAATTCAAAATGTACGCAAGCATTTTCCGCGAATTCCTTCAACATATTTTTGATCAAAACTCTATAGTTAATATTTGGTTTAAATGTAAATTTGACAATTTTGGTAAATTTAGAGCTACTATTAAAAAGAATTTGCAAAACTTCTGGACAAAAAATTTAACTATTAATCCTGATTTTTCTTGAAATTAAAACTGTTTATTACATTTTCATTTGCATGTTTTGTAATTTTTTACTTTTACTAATATTTTTTTATTTATTATTTTTTAAAATAAACATGCTAATTACATTTTTTGTTTTTTTATGGTCATCCACGATGGCTTCTTAAATTGAAAAAAAACTACAAAAACAAAAGTTGGCAAAAGTATGATAAAAAAAAAACAAATAAAGATATCACCCATTTTCTTAGTATTGTTTAAATTGGCCTTTACAATATACGTTTTGATCATATGTAAATTTTTTGGAAGCTTTAAAAAATTTATATTTTTTTTATTACAAATTTTTTTACATAAACAAAAAATAGAAAACTGAAATCAAAAAGATGGGGCATTACTAGTGGTTCGAGTAAATGTATCTCGTATAATTGGTACAACAGGTTGAGGTTTACATAAGATTTTTCTTGGATAATAAAAAATAATGTTAAACCATCGAATTAGGACTTTTCGATATGGGGATATCACGATGAGTACTGTCAAAGCATTAGCACATGAATGAAGAGCCAAAATTTGCATGGCATAAATTGAAAAATCTAAAAATGTTTTTTTATTTATTTCATTTGAGTCTTGATTGGAAATTTTTTTTATTTATGCTTGATTTATTTTTGACAATCATACCTTTCATATGTTTTAATTTTAAAAGTATTGCTCCAATCATAACTAATATAGGCGTAACTAATAAAGTAGCTGGAACAAATAATTGCAAAATCAAAGCTAAAACAAGGTTGCGACGAATTTTTAAAGTTTGAATTGAAAGAGATTGTTTGAGTTGATGAAGCTTAATTTGAATAATAAAAAATATTATCCATGATATAATACAAATTAAAACAATTTGAACGCATACAATTCCAAAATATAATTTACTCCAAAAATTTATAACAAAAGTATTGCAAGGCGCAGAAATAAAAATATTATATGCATTTGGAATTTTTTCTTTAACCCATTCTATTGCATTTTCTCGATCGAGGGTTTTTATGAGTGAAATCACTGAGGGTAAAGGATATAACAACATTAAAACAAAAAGAATGAAAATGCCTTTAAATGAATGGAAAAATTCTCCATCGCCTATTAATGAGAAATATTGATAAAGAAGACCATAAATAATTGAAAGTCCAGCAAAACTTAAATTGAAATGAAGGATAATCTAAAAATTGATGAAGTGAGTATTATTAGAAATAAAATGCATTTTTCAACTTCATATTTTTTATGGGGTTGAAAAATAAGACAAAAAACACCACTCTTTAAAAATAGAGTATAGGCAGGTGTGATGGAAAATTTTTAGTTCTAACAATTTAAAATTTACACATTAATGGTATTATTAATGGATTCTAATAAATAAATTTCGCATAAAAAATTAAATAAAGATGCATATGTAGAATACATATTTTAAGCCAACTTTATATTCTCCACATTTATTACTAAGTTCATAAAAAGAAAAAGTAACAATAACACGTGGATTTTTACATTATATTTTTTATATTGTTTAAAGTTTTTTAACCTTGAAAAAGCCTTTTATAAAAATAGTGAATTTTAATTAAAAATAAACTATTAGAAACAGGAGTTTGTAAGTTTAAAAGTCAGAATTTCGAAGCAATTTTTTCATAGAAAAAAACATGAGAATCTTTTGCGATGAATGAATGACATCAACAAAAAAATTTTATTGCAACAAGCATGAAACCAAAAATTAAAACAAAATATTTTTTTAAGTGACTAGCAAAGCTCAAATTATTTGTTTCCGTCATGTTTTTAAAAAGAAAGGTTACTATTTAATGATAACTTTAAAAAGTACTTTAAAGCTTTAAAAAAATATTAAAAAAGTTAGATTTTTTTTCCTCTGAAATTTATAGCAATTGGAAAAAGAAAAAGAAAATTTTTTTGATAAAAAATAATAATAAAAAATTATTACACTTAAATACATATAATTAATTTAATTACTTACATATGGCACAACCCTACCAAGCATCCAATCCAAATTTCTTGTAACTATTCCAGTGGAACATAAAATGGCTGTGGGTAAAATAGGATATGGGCCAAAAACAAAAGTAATATTAAAATCTTGTAGAAATGAAAAAAAAATTGTGGATAAAATATAAAATTTATAAATTCCCATCATTTTTGTGGAATGTTTTAAAATTATATAACAAGCCGTGCCATTCAAAATAATATCCAATGCTGTGATATAATGCAAGCGGCTTCCATATTCTCTTAAATCTTCAATGGTATATATTTTTGAATCATTCAAAACTTCATCCATCGTTTTTTTTTTTGAGAAAATATATTATTAACATATATTCAAAATTACTGTTATTTTTGAACTTTTACTTCAAAAAATGAAGAAAAAAAATATTTTTACAGCGAATAAATAAAATTGCAAGTTAGCTATCTACCTCCAATTTTTTAAAATAAAGAAAAACAAAAAAAATTTGTACACAAACATTTAAAATTTAATATGAGCAAACATGAAAATTAAATTTAATTGCCACTTATTTTTTCAATCTTTGTTAAGTATAACTCAACCATTAATTATATTAGTTTTCTTCGAAAAAGTTGAATGGCATTAAAAGTAATGACTGCCACGTTTTTCATCTATAATTACACCTACATTTACCAAGTAGGTAAAAAAGAACAATGAAAGGTATTAGTAACTATTAATTTTTTTATTGAATGTTCTTAAAAATAAAACAATTATTTTTTAATTTTGTTTTTATCACTCGTTTTTTAAAGAAATTAACGCCCGACAGATATTTTATGGAAGGGAAATGAAAAATAGAAAGGTTTTCTGCATCTCGATGACACATACTCTTTCATCCATAGACCAAGTAAATCGATAAAATCTAAGAGAATGCTTTTTTGAATTGACACATTTGTAAGGGTGACAACCAAGTAAAAGACTTTAGTAATTAAGTCGGGATATTATTATCTCTCATACAGTTTATTAATATAAAATAATACAAAAAATTCAAAATAAAAAATAACAAAAACTTTTAAAAAAACTACCATTTAAATGGACGAACAAGAGGATTTTGAGGTGCAAGGCGAATAAAATATTTTCTTATTTCATGAAAAGCTAAATTAATGCAACCAAATATTCCAACAACCACCCAACATCCAAGTGGAATGGGTGCTCCACCAAAGAAGCTATTAATATATGGAACGTAAATCATTATACAAACGAGAATCAAAGCAATTATTTGGCCTCCCACAGCCATGGGATTTCGAAAGATGCCATGAGTAAAAATGGATTGTCGACGAGTTCGAACACAAAGCATCATAAAGAATTGTCCAAACACGATTGCCATTAACCATGCTGAAGCAGATTGGGCTTGCATATGTAATTGTTGTTCCCAAGTATAAGTGTGATTATTAACAATAATGGATTCTGCATTAGGTTGAAAATGATTGATTGCAATCATCCATAAATCTTTTATCGCAAATCCATAAGTATAATAAACATAGTAATAAGAGAAAAAGGCGCCAATGGTTGTAATAACGGGTCCATAAAAATATGCAAATAATATCAAAGTATTTGAAACCAATGCATGTTCTCGGGGGCGAGGTGGCCGATTCATCAAATCTCCTTCCATGGGTTCTTTAGCCATTGCCACACCTGGCGCCAATTCCGTTCCCAAATCAATTGCCATAAGTTGAAGGGAGGTTATTCCGAGAGGGAAGCCAAAACAAAAATTCACTACAATTCCCCAAAGTTCAGGAACGCAATGAACTGCGATGTAAGCGATGAGTTTCTTAATATTTTCAAACATTATTCTTCCTTCTTGAACTCCTTTTACGATGGAAGCAAAATTATCATCCATCAAAATTATATCTGCTGCTTGTTTAGCCACATCCGAGCCAGTTCCCATGGCAATTCCAATATCTGCCTTTTTAAGGGCGGGTGAATCGTTTACTCCATCTCCAGTCATGGCAATAATTTGATGGCGTTTTTGACATTGTTCAACAATCAATAATTTTTGTTCTGGAGTTGTTCGAGCAAAAACCAATGCATTCTTTTTAAGGATTAAATCATCCCATTGTGTTTCAGATAAATGTGAAATTTCTTCACCTTGCAACACTTCATAATCTTTTTCTTGATTTGGTTTATCTTCAATCAGCTTTATTTCTCGAGCTATTGCTGCCGCAGTTAATGCGTGGTCACCTAAAAAAAATTATTCATAATCAGTTTAAAATTTAATTTTTAATTTTACTTTTATATAAAATGTGAGTAATAGTTTTTTATACTTTGAAAAGTTTGTATTTTTTATGCTAATTTCTTTACTAACCTGTAACCATAAAAACTTTTATTCCAGCTTTTCGACATTCTTCAATAGCGATGTGAGTTTCTTCCCTTGGAGGATCCATGATGGCACAAACTCCGGCAAAAATAAGATTTTCTATATCAAAATTTTTAGCATCAAAATCAAATTTAATGTTTGCATCGGCGGTGAAAGTTTTATAAAAGAATCCCAAAACTCTTCGACCTTGAGAACCAAAAACATTGTAAGCATTTTGAAATTTATCATTCGCTGTTTTATCAAATGGAATTGGGCCTTCTTTAGTTAAAATTTCTTTGCAATGTTCAATCAAAATTTCTGAGGCGCCTTTTATAAGTAATTTATATTCAGCTTGGCCTCCATCATCCTTTATTTTAGCAATCATTAAATGATATTTTCTTTTTGAATTAAATGGAATTTCAAAAACAATCTGAAAAAAAGAAGAATTTTAACACTTTAGCAAAATATGCAAATTTTTTTGGTGATTTAATTGTTTTATTTTTTTATTGCTTAAAACTACTTAATTAACTTACTTTGTGACTTTTTCTTAGTCCTTCAATATCAACTAAATCATCGGCATAACGAAGCATGGCAACTTCTGATGGAGCTCCTGAAGCAGGTTTATCTGGTTTTTTCTTATCCAAACCATTCATATTTTTAGTTGTTTCAACTTTTTTGATTGGTTCTGCAGTATTAAGCTTGGGATTAGATGCATTATTGTTTTTTAGGTTTTTGGGTTCCATTTCAACTGCTGCAACTTTATTTCCATTCTTTTCAACGCCATTCGGAGCTTTTTGTGGTTCTTCCATTTCGATTGCTGTGGCATCTTGATGATCAAATTTACTTGCATTACAAATACACATAATTTCAAGCAAGTCTCGAACTGGGGAATCAAATGATTCAATACTTGTTTTATCATTTTCACTTTTTGGTTTTGGTGCACCATTAATTATTTCATCAAAATACCAACAATCTGTCACGGTCATAACATTTTTTGTGAGAGTTCCAGTTTTATCTGATGCAATAATATTCACCGAACCCAAAGCTTCAACAATATCCAATCTTTTAAGGAAAACATTTTGTTCAGCCAATCTTCGAGCAACCAATGCAATCATCGAAGTAACAGTGGCAGGCATTCCTGTGGGTACGAGACCAATCCCGCATGCAAGAAAAGCCGTGCAAAGAAGGGTAACAATATTCTTCCAATCATGAACAAATCCTCCAGCAACAAACAAAGCCAATCCCAATCCAAATGCAGCAAACATAAGAAAAACTACGAAACGCCAAAGTTGGATTTCAATTCGAGATTTATTTACGGGTTGTCCGGTAGTTAAATGAGCGATTTGTCCAATAACTGTATCAGTGCCAGTTCGAATAACCACTCCAATTCCTTCTCCATCAACGCAAAGTGAACCATTAAATGCAACATTTCGAGATTCAAATATCGTTACTTTTTCTTCAACTGCATCGGATGTATATTCCACAGGCTCTGCTTCACCAGTAATCGACGAGGTTTCAAGTTTTAGTTGGGAACAATACTAAAACAAAAAAGTTTATTAGTTTGAATTTTAAGTGTCAAACATGAAAACATTGATATCAAGCTTTCGAGATTTTTTCAAAAAACTTACAATAACTCTAGCATCTGCAGGTACTCGAGTACCATTTTTAATTACAATTATATCCCCATTAACAATATCTGGAGATGTAATGCTTTTTTCATGCCCATCTCGAACAACTATGCAACTATCAGGTAATAAATTTTGGAAGCCTGCCACCACTTTTAACGCTTCTTTTTCATGTTTAAATGAAATGCAGCACATCGCAAAAATAACAAGAAAAATGAGAATTGTTAGCCATAATTGGGACAAGTTACTAAAAAGTTAATATTTTTGGAACAAATTTTTTTAAACTTAAATTTTATTGAATACTTTGGTCTACCAAAAAAAAAACTCACGTTGGATCTGCGATAAAACCAATCAAAGATAGCAAATCAATAATTAACAATAAAATCCATAACAAATTTGCAAATTGTTTAATAAAAAGTTTCAAATTACTTATTGGTTTGGGTTTGGGCAATTCGTTTTTTCCAAATCTCTCCAAATAATCGGCTGCTTTTTCCGAAGATAAACCTTTACTTTCTTTTGGATTTCGAACATCTATGTTGCTTCTTTGATATCGATGTGCAATTTTTTCTACTGACCATGTATGTTCTGAAAATGCTGCGGACAAATCTCTCCCTGCAGCGGGGTCTTTCTTTATTGAAAATGTTCGACTTCGAAGAGATTCGGGAACTCCAGGAACCCATGGTGGTTTTCCTGTAAAAAAATTCAATGAGCTTTTAGTATTTCATCATTTTTTAATACATATTTTTTTGCTTCGAAGTTGCTTTTCACTTCAAAAATTTTATTTGTTTATTTATTTTTTATCGAAGATTCGTCCTTGAATAGCACTCCTTATCTTTATTTTTTATCTTCGTCAATTGCGCAAGGTTTAAAAAAATGGAAATAATAATAAATGGGTTTGTTTTGTTTTTCACGTGATCAAAAAACCTTTTTATTATTTTTTGTAACCGACGATCGAAGTGATCTGTGATGGGTTGATTAATAGCTTTTATGTTTACTTCTAAAAAATGCGAAGAAGGATCTTTTTCACACCATTTCGAAAAATACGCAAAAAATACTCGAGAATTTTTAAGTTGAGAAAGTTATAATTTAAAAAAATTTCTAACAGTAGTTTGGCTAATTCACAAAAATTTTGGGACAAAAAATCTAAAAAACAGTTTTTTGAACAAAAAGAAAACATCAATTTAAAATTTAAAATTAAGAATGTAAAATAAAAAAAGCTCAATAAATAACATACCTCGAAGTGTAAAAGTTCTATAAGCATGTATCGTATCATTCCATTCCTTTCTACTTCGAATGGTTGGTGATGTTGGTGACATTGGTGAAGACATGGTTGTGAAATCTCTTCGACTTCTTATTGTATCTGAAGGCATTTTGAGATTTTTTCGACTTGTAATTGTGTCGGAAGCCATCTTTAATTAATCTTAAAAAAATAGTAGAATTAAAACGGAGGCTTCTTTATTCAAAAAATCATTAAATGAAAAATCGAGTTGAATAATTTTATAAATGGCAATCGAAAATAATTAAAACAGCGATCAAACTTTTTTGCATTCATGGGTTTTGGTTTTTATACTTTCTTCAGTTTTGAAATGCAAAACAAACATTTACTTAAAAAAAAGTCATTAACAAAAAAATGAATGAAACGAAGAGGATCATGATACGCCCCTGTCATAAAACTTTTTTTTTGCTTTTTCGCCGCCAGAAGAAAGAAAGAGGGAGCGCAAAAACGTGTTGAATTTTTCTTCGCTATTGCTCGAGGAGCAAAAAAATGAACTTTATTAAACAAAATTTTTTTTTATCTAAATGTTATCATAAAAAGAAGAACGAAAAGAAAAAGAAACTAAAAACCAGTCGAAAATTTTAAATAACAGCAGGAGGTTTAATGAATGCCTTTTTTTTGTTTGTTGGTTTGTGAGTGACTTTTGTTTATTATTTATAAAATTCAAAAATCAAATTTTGAAAGATAAAAGATAAGATTTAACGAATCAGAAAAAAGTTATCATTGGTGCTATATAAAAAAATATGAATTAAAGCCAGAAGGAGGAACTTACAAATTAATGGCCATAAAGAAACGTAAACTATGGTTATTCAGTTTCAGTCCATGACGAATTCCAGTGTAGGTATTTTAAAATTTGTGAATTGAAAAGGAATAAAGCATAAACACATTTTTTCAAAAGAATTGTAATCCCAAAATTGTGAGATAATAAACATATCCATTTATCGCTTTCATATCCTCAGAGAGATAGACCCGCCTTCCTATTTTTCCTCTTCATTTTCTATGACCGCATTCGAATAAAAATTCACCAAAAATTTTTTTATGGTTCATAACTTACAACCATTAAAAAATAAACAATAATAAAATTATGAAAAAAAAGTTTTTTATTTTTCGCATCCACACAAATGTATTCATAATCGTACATATACAAAGTAAAGGTGCCGATAAATAGAGGCGGAGTTGATGGCAGAAAAACATAATGTTTACACCAACTTGTGACATACTAGAAAACACATAACAAAATTAATAAACTATCAAAGTTTAAATTTTTAATTATTGAATTTGTGTCATTCAAAAAAAATTAGCAACGACAAAAAACTTTTATTTGTAATTCTTGTTGTTTTTTTTGGATTTATTTATTTTAAAATATGATTATTAAATTCTCACAATCTCTGGTGCCCAGCCTTATTTTATATCAAAACCATTATGTAAATTTAAACTTTTAGCCTCTTTGCTACTACAATTTTCCACAGTAATGACATGAACAAGAAATAAAATCAAAAATTTTCATAATTTTTGACATTTTTTTTCTCTCTCGAAATTTTTTTAGTTTCTAAATTTAAAATCAAGAAAATTTCCGTTTAAAAAAGTTTATAAAATTTGTCAAAAGTTTATTAATCAAAGTCTACCATTTTTTTATTATGATTTTTTTCTCTTTCGGCCGGTCTTTTGTTCTTTTTTAGACCATAGAAATCAAGTGCGTCATTTACGTAGTTGTTGTTGTTACATAAAAAGCGATCATAATTTATTATTCCCATGAAAAAGAAAAAGGAAAAAGGGTATCATCAGTTTTTTGATTTTACTAAAAATAACATTTACTTTTTTTATTGTCCCTTTGCTCAGTGCTCTGTTATTATTGCAATGTTATTGACGTCAAT
This sequence comes from Panagrolaimus kolymaensis, assembly GCA_028622995.1. Classification (NCBI taxonomy): domain Eukaryota; kingdom Metazoa; phylum Nematoda; class Chromadorea; order Rhabditida; family Panagrolaimidae; genus Panagrolaimus; species Panagrolaimus kolymaensis. The sequence continues at coordinate 2,181,982 of JAJQJQ010000025.1, read as the reverse complement.
CGTGTGTCTATTGACGACGGAAATCAACTTTAATTATTTTGCATCAGAGTGCAAAAAAGATCAAAACTAAAGTTTTTATTGGCATCGTTCTATTGGACGCAAAATTTTAATTTCTATGATAAAATACACAAACTTTTTTTATCAGACTAATATTTTGGTTTTAATGTTTAAATATTTGCAAATGGATTTATTGCTTTCTCTGCCAAAAAATGAATAAAGAAAGCATGGACTTATTTATTGAAATGTTTGAATGATAAAATTTTCGTTGTTCTTGACTTAGATAATCTCAATGATTAATTTTGCAAAGAAATAATTAAAAACATCTTTTTTACTCTGTCATTTTCCAGCTGATTTTTCTTACATAAAACTTAAAAACTTTTTCTGTAAATGTTACATTAATACTTTTATAAAATTTTTAATGTTGCGCGAATGTTCATGTTTGAATTTGAATTTAAAGAATATGTATTTTAATGATTTTTTACAAGCTTTTATTTTTTTACTCTTTGTTGATATTGAAAAAATGATGAGACATATCAAAAAATTAATAATGTTAAACTTTTTAATTAGTGAAAAATTTAAAAATAAAAAAACAAGGTGAATCAAATATTCAAAGAAAAAAATTTATATGCAAAAAATATTTTAAAAAGAAATGAAAGTAAGATATAAAAGTTGTAGTTTCAAATGCTGCTTTTAAAAAAATAATCAATTTTAAAAAAATTCAGAAATAAAAATGTACAAAAAAAATTGTGACTCAATTTATTCTTTGGTATTCGAACAGATTTTTCAAAATCACACAGCATTTATCTTTTTCATTGTGAAGAGTTGTGCTAAACATTTTTCGGTAAAAATAATCTTATTTCTTTTTCATTGCATCCATAGCTTTTTTTTCGGAATTCTTTCATTTTTTGTTCACATATATTTATGATGAGAATAGAGAAGATCAAAATAAATGCAAACTTTTGATTTTTTTTTATCACTTTCTTCTTTCAAATAGTTAGAATGGAGAGATAAGTAACAAATTAAAAAAAACAATAATCAAATATTCAAAAAAGAGTGATTGACAAAAATGAAACAGAAAATAGAAATAAATAAATTGAATGTTAATGGAAAAATTTTAAAAAAAAGAATTGAAATCAAGCTACAAAATTTGTAGTTTGCTGGAAGTTAGTTTAAATAATACTTCGCCAAAAAAGGAACTCTTATGGTATTGACGATGTCTGTTGCGTGGTGAAAGTTTTGTTATTTATTTATTTCATTTTTACAATGCTTTAAATATGTGAAAGATAGTCTATTTTCTATTTTTTTCTTGACATAGTTGAGTCATAGTACTAGAAATTTTATATTTTTATTTTGTTTATACATAAACCACCAATTTACATCTAAAACTCACATCTCTTTTTATTAAAATAAAATTATTATTTTTTTCGAGATACAACTCAACCTTTCGTTCAAACTTTTAATCGAAAAAACTCAAGAAAAAATCTTAAAAATAGCACTTCATCCTTTTTGGAATATTAAAGTTTTTTTGAGTTTAAATGAGCTAGAGATTAAAAGTTTTCATTTTTCCTTAAAATAAATGCAGCAATTACAACCTTTTTTTATAATTTATTTCTTGTTTTAGTATGGTTTATGTCACCGAAACATAATCACCTTTTTATTTTACTCTTTCTTGCCATTGTAGTGTCAAAATAATAATTGAAATATCCTTTTTTTGAAAAATAAAGATTTTTTCCATTTTTAACAAAAAACTTACACAAAAAAAGACAAAATATTCAAAAAAGTTTATATTGTATAATATTAAAAAAATCAAAACACCAAAAAAGTGAATGGTTTTCAACTTTTTTCAAATCAATAATAAGAGTTTGTTTGAAAAAAAGCTGCTTGCTGTGTTTGTCGAGAGAAGCGTCCACACGTATAAGGGGACAAACACTATTTTATTCTCATATATTTTTTTCTTCTTCTTTGTAAAAGATGTAATTAGCCACAGAGCTTAAAAAAAGTTTGTTTATTTACGTTGTTAGATTAAAAATTAACAACAAAAAAAAACTACTTGTGTATTATTTCTTTTACAAAAAATTTATAAACTTAAATCTAACATAAAAAAAATGGCAAAATTTTATTTGCTTTTAATACTAATTCAAATAATGCGAGCAATGAATTATTATTTTTTAAAATAAAATTTTATTTCCATCCATTGCATCTAAAATGATATTGCAATGCTATTATCTAATTTTAAATATGCCATCGACTTTATCGATTCCGCAAAATCTATTTATATCTGTTCATGAAGTCTACTTATTTTTTTTATTCATCGATGATTAGTAGGATTCGGTGTCCTTCAAAGGAAACACTAAAAATGTGGTGAATGATAAAAAAATGAAAAATAGATTAGAAAAAGTGTTTGTTGCAAAATTCTCCACTTTGTATCTAAACCTGTTTCACTCGTCATAAACAAATTTATTGGGCTTACAAACATAAGCAAACAGCATTTTAAAAGCTTTCATCCTCATAATGGGCCAATCGAATTTCTGATTTCACGAACTTATTGAAAGTCCTGGTATTTTTTGAGAAACAGTTAGCTTTTTTTGGAAGCACAATAATGAAAACCTGCCAGTTTATTGGATGAAAACAATATTCGTTTTTTTGTTCTTTGATAAAAACCAACCAAATTTTGAAGTTTTGAAAAATAAATAAACCAAAAATAACCCTTCAACTTAGCAACCAATAAGCAAAATTGAGTCAATGAAAACGTGAAAAACGAGCTTATTAAGGCTGAGTAAAAGTAAACACATAAATTTAAAACAAAACAAAAAATTCATTCATAAAAACAAAAAATGATAAATAAAACAAAAAGATGTAAAGAAAATAACGCAAGGAAACAACAAAAATTTAGATTGGATAACTTGAAGTAAAGCGAGCATGACGAGGGAGTTGACGAGATTTGACAATGTGAAGATAATATGGAACATTTGATGGCGTCCAAGAGCACGGCGTATCACAACCTTTCAATTGTCTAATATTAAATTCATAATTAGGGACATCTGAAAAATGAATATTAAATCAAAAAAGTTTATCCAAAAAAGTAAACATACTAACCTAAGCTTCGACGTTTTTGTATTGCTTTTCGGGTTGATCCAGAATAGGGTGACGTAGTAATTATTCGAGTTCCAGCTTTGAGATGAGGCAATAATTGAGTTTCAATTTTATTTTGTAGTTCAGGTTCAAACGCGAAATTGTTGATGAATAATATGGTAGCCTTTCGACAGATGAGATGGAAATATTTTTGATTTAGAAAATCACCATGATGCATTTCAAATTTTGAAAACTTCAAACCCAGCCAGTCCATTCGCCTAAAAAGAGAAAAAATGAAAAAGTCATTAAGGTTTTTAGAATGGAGGAAATAGGACGACGAATAATGGATGTGAAAGAATAATAATTTTGAAGAAGGTAAAATAGTTCGTTAAATATCAGTTAACATTAATAGTTGTCGTAATATGTATATGCAATTTGTTGTGTGTATATAGAGCACAAATCTATAAAACAACAGATATTTTAAAAAACTTTACAAATCTCGCAATCCATCATTATATTGCTGTTATAAACATTTGAGATTCAGCACAAAATAAGTGAAAGTGCTTCTGTAAGACAATACTTTCTACAAAAGCAAAACATCGAATTTCTCAATTTTCAAAAGTAAAAATATAAAAACTCACTTAATATATTCAACCTCCATCTTCTTGGCAATTTCTGCAGGATATTTACTAATTTCGATTCCATGAGATTCTTTTATCTTGTATCCTCCGGCAGCTTGAATTACTGTTTGACCCACTCCACTTCCAAGATCGATAAATACATCCGCTGGTTTAACATTGAGTTCATTCATCATCGATTCAATCATTTCAAAGGTAGTTTCGCCATAAATTTGACTTGAGAAAGGTTTATAATGCGTATTAAGTTTGTTTTCATCTCCGACCGCTTCATTGTACGCGCTTTGACAAACGATTCTAAATTGAGAAGATGTTGGACGACGACGAAGTTGGAGTTTTCCATTTGACGAAGTTGGATCCTATAAACACAGTTGGTAAATATCAGAAAAAACGTGGAAATAATACAAACATATTTCTGCACAGCAAGATTATAATGTTGAATTGCATCACGAAGTTCTTGAGCACTTATGTCATCTCGATCAAAATCAGGTATAAAATCATCGTCGAAGTTTTCTTTTATTTTTGGATGCAATTCCAGTGCGGCTCTAAAAAAACAACGGTCAAAAAAAAATTAGAAACATAAAACAAACTTGATAAAGTTTTGAACATCTTCGGGATCTTCAAATTCACGAGTTTCATCCAATTCAAAACACAATGACGGAGCGCCAACAGGGCTTACAAGTTGAACCGCTTCGATAGTTTCCATTTCATCTTTAACACTTTGAGAACGTGGTGGCATTTTTTGTTTGACACAAATTAACGTAGAAATAAAAATATCAATCAATAATTTCCAGTAGTAAAAATTATGAGTAAAAATACTTTCTAGCTTGATTCTGCCATTTCACTTACAGCATTTTTCGCTGAATCAGTCAAAAGTACGATTTTTCGATGCAAGAGTATTTTTAAATGGCGGATTTTCAAATTTTTCATGCATATTTTTTAGAGTTTTTTTTATTGAGAGAGGAAATAATTTACATATTAAAATAAAATTAATTAGAATAAAATTGTGCAACAGTATCTTTCAATTTGAAGCGGTCAATCAAAGCTTCTTTTTTTTACAAAATTTATGCTTGCTTGTTGTTTTCCTTTTCATCTATCAACAACTTAGTTCTTGTCATCCAATGTATAAGATGTGCTGGGCGGTTTTAAGATGTACTTCCATTTTCTTCCATTTGTCGAAGAAAATTGAAGGATTTCGAAAATAACTTCAAAAAAATTATATATCTTGCAAAAATTTCAAGGTTCCAATAAAATTTAAATATTCATTGCTATATCCTTCCAACTCTCATCGCTTGTATCATCTGAATTAGCCGTTCCTTATTCGTCGTTATGAAATACCGTTTTTAAACCAAAGTCAACGTTAACACCAACAGAGATAATGGCACCTACTTTGACAAAACAATATGAAGACCTTCAATATTCGAATAAACTTTTATTTTCCCCATCCTATCATTTATAGTGCGTCAATAAAAAGTTATATTTTTAAAAATCTTTTCTTTGTTAAAAGAAGAGATTAATAAAAAAAATCATAGTTAAATATTCAAAAAAGTTAAGTTATGAAAAAAGGCAAGAAATGGAAAAAGCGAACCAAAAACAACTTTTTTTTGAATATTTTGGAACATAATACAAAAGTTGGAGTTCAGTCATTGATTTTTTTTAATGATTTTTATCTTTGAAATTTTAAAAGCATATTTTGAAAAAAAAAGCATTCGCGAACTTTTTCTTTTCTTTTATAGGGTCTCATTTGAGAATTATCCTTTTTTTCTTCTGAAAGATGTTTGAATATTTTAAATCTTTTTGTTTTTGAGAATAAAATCTATTATAGCAAAAACGATAATGATACATATTACTGACTGTTAGAAATTTCACATTTTGTTTTACGTTAAAAAAGATAAAAAAAAAAAGTAATTTACCTACAATCAATAATTATAGAGTATGTAATTATTGCTGTTTTTAATAACCCTGAATAAGAGAAATTTTGTCCAAAATAAGAGTAAAAAAATGTTTAACACTATACGTATGTTGCGCCGTTATCTTTATTAAAAAGCTTTAAATTTTAATACAAATACAATTAAAAAAATTCAAGTGAAGGGTTAAATTTCAAAATAAAAACAGAAAAAAAAGTAATTTCACATTTCTAGTTTCAATGGTTTCAATAATTGATAAATTTCACGAAATTTTTCAAATCTTTGTTTTAAAACAATATGCCTTTCGTTATTTGTCGCAAATTCATCAAGAATTGGAAGTTTTTGAAGTATAAACTTTTCATCACCGCCACTTGCAAGCCATCCAAGTCTTGCAGCTCCAAGGGCGCCGCATGCATTACTATTTTCATGCCTTTGAATTTTTACATTAAAAGAATCTGAAATTAATTGAGCCCAAAAAGCACTTCGAGCTCCACCACCAAGGAGTGACAAAGTTTTAGCTTTGGTTCCAGCCTTTTCCAACAAATCCAAGCCCTCTGTCAATCCAAAAGTGACGCCTTCAATTACAGAATATCCCAAAATGGATTTATTTGAATCGTGAGTTAAACCAAAAAATACTCCTTTTGCATTTGGATCATTATGAGGAGTTCTTTCCCCAGAAAGATAAGGTAAAAATATTGGAGCATTTTTAAGTTGTTTTTCACTAAGAGTTTCCATTTCTTTTAATAATTCATTTTCATTTGTGGAAGTTAAGTTGCAAACCCATTTCAAACAACTTGCCGCAGAAAGCATAACAGACATTTGAAGCCATCGATTTGGAATGGCATGACAAAAAGAATGAATGGCGGATTCTGGACATGGATGAAATCCATCATCGATGACACAAAGCACCCCAGATGTTCCAAGTGAAATAAATCCATCACCAGAATTTATGGCTCCAATGCCTATGGCACTTACAGCATTATCACCTCCGCCACCACCAACTATAACATTTTCTTTTTTAATTTTCCATTCATTAACGAATTCTTTTAAAAGAATTCCAGATTTTTCATTTCCTTCAATTAATTTTGGCATTTGTTCCATTTTTAAACCACAAATATTAATTAATTCTTCCGACCATTGTCTTTTGCCAACATCCAACCATAAAGTTCCTGCAGCATCTGAGACATCTGTAACTTTTTCACCCGTTAATTTAAATCTCAAATAATCTTTTGGCAATAAAATGCAATCAATTTTAGAGAATATTTCTGGTTCGTTTTTAGCAACCCAAAGTAATTTTGGAGCAGTAAAACCAGGCATTGCAAGATTTCCAGAAATTTTATGCAACAAATTTTTTGCTTTCAAAGTTAATTCTTCGCATTCTTGGTCACTTCGAGTATCATTCCACAAAATTGCTGGACGCAAAATCTCTCCATTTTTATCTAATAAAACTGCCCCATGCATTTGTCCGGATAATCCAATTCCAGCCAAATTTTTAAATTCATTGGAATAATTTAATTGTAATTCCTTCAAAGCTTCGAGAGTTCCATTCCACCAATCCAAAGGATTTTGTTCGGACCAACGAGAATGTGGACGTGAAACTGTTAATTCTTTCGAAGTTATTCCAATAACTAAATTTTTGGAGGATAAAAGGAGAAGTTTGACTTCAGATGTTCCCAAATCAATCCCCAAATATGTTGAGTTTGATGATTCCATTTTTTTAGATGGAGAATTGCTAAAAAAAATAACAAAAAATTAATCAATAACTTTATAGTGAGACACCGCACGCTAAAAAAGGAAACAAACAACAAAAAAGAATTATCATTGAATGCAGCAACAAAAAAATTGATTGAAAAGAGTCTTAGTTTATTTATTTTCTCTGGTGTTTGTAGTGAAAAACAAAAAAAAAATCACATACTAAAGAAAAAAAAATTGTTTTGTATTTTTGAAAAAAATTACGTTAAAAAAAATATACACTTTTTTATTCAAAATTTGCTTTGATTAAAATATTTTTTTTATCTTATTTTCTTTATTGCATTATATTGAAAGGATAATGGCGTTGTAACATTTTCTGCAAAAGCGACAACAAATAATGAAACAAATATTAATTCCCAACCAAAATGAGGCATGCTGTTGTAGCCGTGTATCTTTTTTTGGCAAGGAAATAAATTTTTTAAATTATTTTTTATGCGCTTTTTATAAGTATTTGGATTTTAATGGATAATCAAAAAAACTTGTGAAATATATTTTTTTTTTGGAAACGAAGGATTAATAAATATAAATTTTACAATAACTCGTTTTATTGTTCAAATCATTATTTTTTGAAGCCCTGTAGTTTAATCATCCATTTGCGCGAGTGTAAATGTTCAAATTCGATTCGTAGTCAATTTCGTTAATAATGGTTTTAAAATCAAAGTTGCGATGTAAATGTTTTTTTTTGTAACGAACGGATTATATTTATTTATTTTTCATTAAAAACCAATCGGTTGAAATTCTATAATCCACTTTGGAGAATTTTTGCAGATGCTAAAAAATTAAAATGAAGATGCGATACTTATTTATGGACTAACTGTTTTGATGAAAAAAAGAATTTATGAATTATGGAAATTAAAAAAATTTAATTTGTGTGACTATGAGAAAATTCAAGGTTGAAAGAAAGCCTTTTAAAGTTTTTCGGTAGTCGACAAAAAATCAATCCCGTCTAATTTTTTATTTAATTTGTAAAGACATAATTCAAAAACACTGATCAATTCCTCCTTGTTGACGCTTTTTTTGTTATAACGCATGTTGTGAAAAAACAAAACAAACAAAAAATGGCATACTTTTTTTATGTGCCGCACTTTTTTAATTCAAAAATAAATACCATATATTTGATATTTGAGTTAGCCAAGCTAAAATTAAATTTTCATTTGGGCTTTCTTGTTTTTACATTTTTCCGAAACACTAAATTTGTTAGCTTCAATTTTATTAAGCTTACTGAAATTTTGTACGACATACATTTCTGTGGCTGCTACATCTCTTATCAGGTAGTCCGAAAAATCAACTCATTCTGTCTGCATCGTATGATGCTTTTTCTTGTCACCTCTTTTGCATTTTCGTGCGGCTTTTTATAAGGCACGCGTCATTTTGTGATGCTGCGGCCTCTTTGGAGTTTGACGCAGTATTTGGATAATACCATTATCAGTTGTTCGTTGAACCGGGATTTTTATTTGGTATAAAAATCTCGGAAAAATCAAACGATTAATCAAAAATAAACAACTTTACCTATTTTTACAAAAAAAGTAGCATTCGTTGTTTGGTGAAATGCTTTTTTCTTTGATTTTAGTTTTAGCTTCGCTAAATTTGGCTGTTGGTACATGTCCGAATGGAACCATTCCCTATTATTCTGATCGAACAATTTGTTTTTCATTTAAAACGGATAAACTCGATTATATGAGTGCCGAAGGAGTTTGCAACGATATTGGCGGACATTTGGCATCCGTTCGCAGCATATTTGAAAATATGATTATTAGAGGTAAATAAATTTCTACATTATGTTAAAACATTCATTACATTTTTAGATGATGGAAATTCATATTTCAATGACACCGATGATTTCTGGCTTGGTGCCAATGCTATTACCGGAAAATGGGCTTGGATTGATAACACTGCTTTTGATTTTACTGATTGGTATAGAAATCAACCCCAAACCACTTCAAATACAAGTTGTGGAGCGATAATGATGCAAGGAGGAGCATGGATTTCGGATGATTGCAATAAAGCTAAACCATTTGTATGTCTGGTAAAACTAATTTCAACCACTACACTTGCACCTACCACAACAACAGTCACAGGTCCAAAGCCAACAGGCTGCTTGAATTTGTGGACATATTATCCTTGCACTGGATATTGTTATAAAGTATTTGAAAATTTATATTGGCATGATGCCGAAGAAAGGTGCAAATTTTTTGGAGGGCATTTGGCTTCCATTCACAGTAAAGAAGAAAATATGTTTGCTGCAAGTAAGCTATAGTTTCCCTAATAAAAATAACAAAATATCAAATTGTAATCATTGTAGATCTCGCATATTATCCCAACATGACTTATTGTTATGAATCAATGCAAGCCCTCATAGGTATGTCTCGTGGAGGATTGGCAGAAGAATGGATATGGACGGATGGCAGCTCTATGGATTATCAAAATTGGTCACATGGGAATCCTCAAAATGGATCTGGTCATTATTACAGTAACTATGGATTTATGCAGATTATTCCAAATTGTGAAAATCCTATTGGAAGTTTTGGAAATGTAGATGGCGCTGAAGTTTTAGCAAAATATATTTGTAAAGCACCGGCCTTTTAAATTGCTATGTATAAAATGTGTAATAAAATCATTAATCAAAAAAAAATTTTATAATACAATGTCAATGTCATGAAATTTTTTTTATCTTTAATTTAATTCGATAGCAAAATTGGTCAACTTTGTCGTCTTTTTGCCACCTCATGTAGACAACGGCATTAACACAAAAATAGCTTTTTTCCCTTTAGAGATTTTTTGAAGTGTTTATCGCAATTAAATTTTTTACAAAATCGTTTCATTTTTTGATTTATTCCACATTAATTTGGTGAAAAATTTTGAAAATGATAAATAAAAAATCTATGATTCCTCCATGTAATTGTAATAAATGGAAATGTAAAAAGATTCGTGGAATCGCATCCATTATTGAATATGTAATCGGTGTAGCTATTATGTTATTTATTGTTAATAATATTTTTTTACATTCGATGCACTTCAAATCCATCTTAATAAGCTTGAAGAAAGTGATATAAACTCGCATCTTTTATCTTGTAATATTTCTCTTAAGTCAGATGACAATGTTTGGAGAAATGTTTCCTTTTCAACTTTGATTTCGGTAAATTTATAAAGTTGATCTATTTTTCCTTAGATAAAAATATTTTTAGGATCGTGGGAATTTAAGTAAATGGAAATTAGAGATGTCAAACCATTTACATCCGAAGGGGATAGAGCCATGGTTCAACTTTATACCCGAAAAAATAAACTTACATTTAAAGTCAATGTTCGACATGTTGATTCAACCAATGAAGATGATATCCCTGAATCTTGCAAACCTGGTAAGTTCTTTTTTTCTTCTTCTACTTCCTGAAACCTATCAGAAGCCATTTTTTTTTTTCAGTCTGTGAAGATGTTAAAGGTGAAGCACAATGTGAAAGTTGGGCTGCCCATGAAGATCAATGCGTAACCCTCCCAGAATTTATGTCCGAAAATTGTCGTAAAACATGTGGCTATTGCTAACTTTAATTAATGATTTTACTATCCAATAATTACATATCTCCCTGTAAATTCCGTCCTTTTTATTAACTATCTTTAAAAAACTTTTCTGAGTTGTGGAGTTAAAAATATGAAAGTTTAGAAAAAAAGATTGGCCTTCTTTGACTTAACTTTTTATATAAAAAAATTTTTGTTAAATAAAATAATTCAAGCTTGAATTTTGTTTTGGTTTTTACACTTTTTTTCTCAAACATAGCTTCGAAAGTTTTATAACTAAAAATGAATTCTTGTAGTTCGAAAAAAAGTGTTTGACCTTATTAAAAAAATTTAAAAGACAGCTAAGATTAGGCACACATATTGAAGTCTATAAAAAATCATTTATCAAAAAAGCAAAACAAAACATAAAACATTTTTTCTGAGTCATGTCAAAACTATTTAAAATGACGCTATTTTTATTGTCCCTGCTGCTTGCAAAATGATTAAAAAATGAAAAAAAGTATTTTTATGCAATAAGTAAGCGCACCACAATACACACATGCACACTCAACAACCTTAAAATAAAAATCATTAAAGCTAAATAAAAATGAAAAAAGTGAAATCATCGGTAAATAAAAAAAAGAAATGAAAAGCGATGTTTTTCTTTCACACATTTTTTTTTTATTTAGACTCTAAAACTCTATTAGCTTTCGATGAGTGATGATTGTTTGTTGCCTCAATCTTTTTTTCATCTTCCTCTAATATTTGAACAATTTTTTTATCACTAAAAAAAAGAAAGATTGGTTATCAGCTTGCTTGCTTGCTTGTTGGGTTGAAAGAATGATAGAAGAAAAGAAGGAAGAAGAAAAAAGAAAAGATAGCTGTTGAAATTTTTAGACAAGGAAAAAAAGCAATCAAGAAGAAAAGTGATATCATTGTTAAAAAGCCTTTTTTAGAAGAAAAAAGCTATATAATGCTTTTTGACAAAAAAGAGTTTCTTTGACTACATTATTGAAAAGGGTGCTAAAATATTCAAGATTTGATCAAAAAATAATTTTTCGATTCTTATAATTTTTTTATTTTGAGATACAAAAACTCATTTCGCTTTTTTATAAAGTTAAAAAATTTTATCCCTTTATTTTAATTATGCAAATTTCGTGTAAACAATACTTCACCATACGCGGAAAAAAAAAATATTTGATCAAAAAATGCTTCAAATTTTAATGAATTGTTTTTTTTAGTTTTGAATGCCGCCATAAAACAACAACAAAGAAAATGTCAGCAATTTTTCAACAACTGAGGCTATTGTTATGGAAAAATTTAATGATTCAATGGAGATCTAAATGGTTTACATTATTAGAATTCCTGATGCCTATAATATTTATTGTTAGTAGCTATTCTTCGCTAAATGGCGTGAAGGATCAATATGAAAAAAATTATTCTGATGTATTTTTTCCTAATTGGCTTATCACTGGGCAAGCTCAGGATTTTTTGATGGTTGTTGATCCAGAGAGACCACGAAATGTAAGTTCTCGGAAAAATCAAATTTAATTTTAATAATTAAATTTGATTTTTAGGATACAATTTTAAACATGAACGTATTTTTGCAAGATAAAGTTGAAAATTGTCCTTTTTTGAAAGTTGAAAAAGTTTCAAGCCAAAATTATGTGGTAAATTTAGAAATTGCTTATTCACCAAATTCAAAAGACATCAATACAATCATGGATATGGTAAAAGTAAGCATTTTAAACCAAATTTTTCTATCTTTTTTTTTTTACTAAATTATATGAAAAATTTGTTTTCAGACTCGATATACAAGTGACAATGTTATTCCACTTCTAAGAAAGCTAGATCGAACTGTTCTTCCTGATGGGTATACAGTAAAATTTATTACCAAAGTTACACGTAAGAAAAAATAACAATGAAAGAATAATAATTTTAGATTTAAATTATTTTTTAGCATTTGCCGATGAAAATGCTATGTTAGATTATGTAAAGCAATCATTTGCAGATCAATGTGGAAATGCATTAATAGGTAAGTTTTTTTTCTCCAAATTATGTATAAAAAAGCGCTGTTTTGTTCCTTAATTTTTTATGAGTCATTTTTTTTCTCGCGAGTGAAACCGTAATTTTGAAGCAATTTTTTTTTTTTTAAACAGACGCAAAGAAAAAAAAATTAAGCCGAACACTCCCTCTATTTTTTCCTTTAATCTACAGTACTCCTAAAAAATCGAAAAACTTTACACATTTCAAACCATAAAAAGAAGACAAAGTACAAATTTAAAAGTTATAATTATTTTTTTAAAGGTGGTATTGTATTTTCAAATGATTTTGCAAACAATGTCAGAACCTCCAATGATATCTCTTATACCATTCGATTGGCAAATACCAAGCGTCGTTTTCGTTCAAGCAATTCTGAAGATGATTCAGACGATGATAATACCGTAACTTATATGCCATGGGATACAAAACATATGTTTGCTACCACATCCCTTGCGGGTCCAGTAAATCCTGATGATGGAGATGGTGGAAATCCAGGTTATTGGCAAGAAGGATTTTTAACTTTGCAACGGGGCATTGATGCTTCAATCCAAAAATTTTTATTGAATAATAATTCTGGGGATGATGCAGATTTTGTTGAAGTAAGCCAAACAAAAAATTAGTTTTAGAAAAAACTAACAAAAAATTTATATAGCTTCAAAGATTTCCATTTCCTGCATACAAAAAACGAATCTTCGAAATTGCTGCAGGTTTTACACCCGATGTTTTAGTTTTTTCTCTTTTAACTACCGTAATTTATATTGTTCGAACAATTGTAATGGAAAAAGAAGCTCGCCTCAAAGTAAATTAAATTTTTTTCGTTATGAAATCAAAAATTCACATGCCTGAATTAAATTTTAGGAATACATGAAAGTCATGGGTTTATCACAATGGATTCAATGGATATCATTTTTTATTTTAAATTACACTAAAATTTTGGCTTCAGTTGGAGTACTTTTCGGATTAACAACTCTGCTGGTTCCAAATACCAATGCAGCATTGTTAATAATATTGTATATGTTATTTGCTTTTAATGTGGTTTATTTTGCTTTTATGATTTCAACCATTTTGCATTCAGGTAATTTAGCTCAACTAAAAGCCAGCCATACCATAAGCATAATAAAATCCTCAAAAATAATTTCTGCCTTAATTTTTTATTATAAAAAAATTATTAAAGTTTTGTTACAGAAATTTTTTTAACAATAGTTTCATAATGTATTTTTTTTTTCAGGAATGGGTGGAACTCTTTTAGCTGTAATTACTTGGTTATGTTTATACATATTTGAAAATGTTTTTATGGGTTTTGATGATCCAAAAAATTTCTCAACCAGTATTCGGTTGTTATGCTCACTTAATCCATTGATTGCTTTGGCTTTGGGGTTAAAAATTATTGAACAATTTGAATCTCAAGGTTTGATTTCTAAAATTCTTTAATTGTGAAACAAACAAAATGTTTTTAGCTGATGGTTTGCATTGGAGCGATCTCTTCCATCCACCCTCTCCAGATCGAAGCTTAACAATGGCTCATGTATTTATGATGCTTATAATTGATGGAATAATATTTATTATTTTAACATGGTATATTGAAGCTATAAATCCTGGAGGAGAAGGCGTTCCAGAAAAGCCATGGTTTTTTATACAAAAATCTTATTGGTTTCCTGGATTGGCTAAATCAAACAACCTTCAAAATGGCGGAGATATAAATGGAAATTCTGAAACCCATCAAAATGGAACTCAAGCAACAAAATTTGAATCCGAACCAACAAATTTAAAGCCAACAATAAAAATACAAAATTTATGTAAAACATATTCACAAAATATAATGAAAAATTTTTTACATTGTCAATTTGGTGAAAAAACTAAAAAGAAAGCTGTGGATAATTTAAATTTGAATGTTTACGATTCTCAAATCACGGCTTTGCTTGGGCATAATGGAGCCGGAAAAAGTACCACTTTCTCAATGTTAACTGGAGTCATAGCCCCCACTTCTGGAACAGCAATTATAAATGATTATAATATTCGAACTTCGTTACCGAGTATACGAAAGAATTTGGGCATTTGTCCACAATATAATATTTTATTTGATGAATTAACCGTTATGGAACATTTGGAATTCTTTTGCAAAGTAAGAAATAAATTTTTTGTCAGATTTTTCGATTTTTTTATTATTTAAAAATTTATTACCGGAAGTCACAAAGAAAAAAATATTGGAAAGTGATGAAAAAAAAATTCTCTGCCAAAATTTATACAATAGAATTTTTTTAAACCAAATTAATTAATTTTTAGCTAAAAGAACGAGCATGGTTTAAAGGGGAAGCAATAAAAATAATAACTAAATTAAAAATGGAATTTAAAAAAGATGCTTTATCTCGAACTTTATCTGGTGGACAAAAACGAAAATTGTCTTTAGCTATTGCATTAATTGGCGGATCAGAAGTAAGCTTTTATATTCATACAAAAATTTTATTTTAACCTATCTAAAAAAATTTTAGATTGTAACATTGGATGAGCCAACTTCAGGAATGGATCCTGGAGCAAGGCATGAAACATGGGGATTATTGCAAGAAGAAAAAAAGTCCCGAACTATTCTATTAACTACACATTTTATGGAAGAAGCTGATCTCCTTGGTGATCGAATTGCAATTATGGCTCATGGCACCCTTCAATGTTGCGGGTCAAGCATGTTTTTAAAAAATCTGTATAAAGCTGGTTATCTTTTAACGATAGAATACAAAAATATGAGACAGGAATTATTAAACGATCTTAAAATAACTACGCTGGATTTCTTAAAAACTCATTGTCCAAATGCAGAATTAAATTCGGATGTTGGAGCTGAAACCACATTTTTATTGCCCGGAAATGATCGATCCAAATTTCCAATATTATTTTCTAAACTCGAAGAAGCCCAGGATGTTTATGGAATAGAATCCTTTGGAATTTCTGTAACCACGATGGAAGATGTATTTCTCAAAGTTGATGATGAAGTTAATAAAAAACTGAACAAAGACGCAGATGAATTTTTGAGAAATCAAGCTCTAGAAAATTTCCAACAATTTCGAAATTTACCTAAACTTTCTTTCCCTCTAATTTATTTGCAACATATTAACGCAATGTTTCGTAAACGAGTGCTATATTATTCAAGATATTGGATTCAATTCATTCTTCAACTTTTTATTCCCATCGCTATTATTGCGCTTGTTGTTTTTGGTGCAACCACCGTTCCTCAACCCAAAGAACAACCAGCGTTAATGATGGAGTTGAAAGAATATTCACATAAAAGTCATCCAGCAAATGTTTTTCTTACGGATTATGCTAATTGGATAACTAAAAATGGGTCATCTCTTAAAGAGTAAGTTTATTGGTTCAGCTTATTTTTTAAAAGGAAAATTGAAAGTTTATGCAAATTAACATGTAAAAATATAAAATCGCAAAATTCTTCCTTTTTTAATTCCAAATTAAAAATTTTGTATATTTTTAAAGACGCTTAAATTTTATCAAAAATCGAGAAAAAGTTACAAAAACTTATAAAAAAATGACTTATTGGATGCTATTTTTCAAGTTCGAGAAGTCATTGTTCGTTTTTGTGATATTTATAAATTTTTTTCGATCTTTTTTATTTCGGAAAAATTTTAAAATAAATATTATTTTTTAGCTCCGTGAATATGCTCCTTCAAGATATGAGTTCTGGAGCCCCATATAATTTACAATCTACAAATACCTTAAATGATTCAATAATTAATGGTCAAAAAGAAGAAGGAACTCGAGCTTTTGGAGTTCATAGCCCTGCAGCTTTTTTTGTTTCCAACAACATAATATTTTCTAAAGGTCTTGGACTTCGAGCTTTATTTGATAATTTTGGAGTTCATTCGCCTGCTTTGGTTTTGAGTTTAGCTGATTCTTTATTATTACGAAGAGCCACTGGGAGAGATATAACTATAAAAGTTACCAATCATCCTTTACCAGTAACAAGTGGAGATACAATTAAAAATAGTGGAATTGCTGAATTTGGTGGAGTTGGAACTATTATTGGTTATGGAACCATTATTTCTATGAGTTTAGTTCTTGCGGGTTACTGTAGTTTTATAATTCGTGAAAAACAAAAGAAATTTAAACATATGCAATATTTGGCTGGTTTACAACCATGGATTTATTGGTTAATTAATTTTATTTGGGATGTTATTTCCTATTTGTTGCCAACTTTAGTTTTTATTGGAATTTATGCTGCATATGATATCAAACCATATATCCATAATTTTAATGCCATTTGGACGGTATATAAAAGCTTTTTATTGCTTGCATGGGTTTATTTACCATTTGTTTATTGGTGGTCATTTTCATTTGGCTCCTCTGCTAAAGGATATGCTTCTGTTTTAATTTATAGTATAATCTCAGGTAAGTAAAATTTAAAAAAAATAAAAAAGTATTTCGACCTTGGCAGGATTCGAACCTGCAATCTTTTGCTCCGTAGGCAAACGCGTTATCCATTGCGCCACAAGGCCATGTGAAAGTACTTCGAGATAAAGGATTCAGAAAAAAAAAATTGCACAAAATTTTCCATTCAAAAATTTGTTTAAAGAAAGCTTAAATTTAGAAATATTTTGCTCAGCTCAAGATTTTGTGAGATAAAAGAATAATTTTTTTTTGTATTCGAATTCTGTAGTTAAATTTTTCCCTAAGCCTTTGGGACTTTAAAATAATTTGCTTCTTTTTTTATAGGCATTACCGGTTTATTGGTAGTTCTCATCGTTCAAGCCACAGCTAATGGAAGCACTACAGCCTGGCATATAGTTGAAATGGTTATGTCTTCCTGCTTTCCAATGTATGGAATATGCAATAGTTTAATGAAAATATATAAAAATGAAGCGTCTCGACTTTCTTGTGCTTCCGTGAATTGCACCGTTTCAACTACTTCTGGATGTTGTGGACCCATAAGCGACAGACAATATCTCGATGATATATATTCTGATTATGGCCACAATGGTTTACGATATATTTTAGTTTCAATGGGTATTGAAGGAATAATATTTTGGATATTTGTTTTTATGAGAGAATATGACGTTCTTGGTTCCATTGCAGAATGTTTTTCAATGATTGGAAAATTATGTAAAAAATCGTCAGATAAATTTAATAATTATGATAATCAAAATCGAGTGGAAGATGTTGATGTTTTGGCAGAAAAATCAAAAGTTGTTTCCATGAATAAACGAGATGCAACAGTGATAGTTAAAGATTTAAAAAAGATTTATGGAAATAATAAAGCCGTGAAAGAAGTTAACTTTCATTTGGATGGAGGCGAATGCTTTGGGTTATTAGGTTAGTTAGTTTTTCACCAAACTTTTATAAACCCTAAAACAGCAGCTATTTTGTTTTTCGATTCTTTTTTGTAAGCTTAAAAATTAATTAATAATTTTATATTTTTCTAAAATAAATTTGCAAGAGTAAATAAGGCAAAACAAAAAATTTGATGGCACATTTTTTTTTTGTAAATTTATGCAAAAAATATTTATTTATTTTTCAGGTGTAAATGGCGCGGGTAAAACTTCAACCTTTTCTATGTTAACCCATGAAACTTCCATTTCTTCTGGTAATGCATATATTAATGGATCAAGTGTAAAATCTAATTGGAGATCCCTTGGCTTTGGTTATTGTCCACAATATGATTCGGTTTTAAAAGAATTAACGGGTGAAGAAACTTTAGCAATGTTCGCACGCATTCGAGGATTTTATGGTAAAAATATTGATTTCATCGTTAATTCAATTATTGATGCCATTGGTATTCGAATGTATGCAAAACGACAAATCAAAACTTACAGGTATAAATAAATTTAGCTGCAAAATTTACATATTTAAGTTTTAAAAATTGTTTTTTTTAGTGGCGGAAACAAGCGTCGATTAAGTTTGGGGATTTCTTTGGTTGGAATGCCTGAAGTTTTGTTATTGGATGAACCCACAACGGGCGTGGATCCAAAAGCTCGAAGGCTTATTTGGGATATTCTTTTAAAAGTGAGTCGTTTTCTTTTTCTGAAAAGAAAACAATTTCTAAAAAACTCTTAACTTTTAGGTTCGCCAAATGGGTACTGCTTTAGTTTTAACTTCGCATAGTATGGAAGAAGCGGAAGCATTATGCACAAATTTAGCTATAATGGTTTATGGCCAATTTCGATGTATGGGAAGTGCACAACATATTAAATCAAGATATGGTATAGGTTATACATTGCTAATTAAATTTGATATATCTTCTGATGCAAACCAAATAAAACAAGCAATAGAAAGAAATTTTCCAAAAGCTGAATTAAAAGTAAGCAAACCCATAATTTACGGATAATTTAATTTTTTGTTTCTAGGAAGAACACTTAAATCAATTAAATTATGAATTGCTTAGAAGTAGCGATAATAAAGCCACGTGGTCAATATTATTTGCTGAAATGGAACAGCTTGTTAAAACCCTTCCCATAACAGATTATTCCCTTTCTCAAACATCTTTGGAACAAGTATTCCTTAAATTTTCAAGAGAAGCCGATCAAATTATGGCTAAACAAGAAGCTGAAGCAAATCTTTTTAAACCTAAAAGACGAAATTGCTGTCTTCGATATTTCTGTTGTTGTTGCTGTTGTTGTTGCAGAGGAAGAAAATAACAATATTTTTTTATTTTTTAAATCTCATAAATACGTGTTTTGTTTAAAAAAATAAATTATTATTTTTTTAAATGGATGGCAAAAAAATGAAACAAATTATTGTAAAACATTTCCCAAATTGTTGATTGATTCCTTTTCAAAAAAAAAAGATCCATTTCCACATGATTGGATTTGCTGATTCAAGAATTATTGTAACTTTTTTAAGGAAGTTTTTTACTTGAAAAAAAAGTTAATGTAAAAGCTATCAAGAACTTAAAATAGATTTGTATTTTTTTTGTTTTTCTTTTTTAATTCTTTTGAAAATATGTAATTTTAAAGGAGATGGTTGAGTGTTGGTTAAATTTTTGAACTTGAGCTCTTATTTTTTCAAAAAATAATTACTATCTCGTGGAGCTGCATTTATGTATTTTCTAAGAAAAAGTTTAGAAAAATATTGTCACAATAATTTTTGAGTAGGAAAATGGATGAATGTCGAAATTATATTTTTATTAAATGCTTGTTCAATTTCCGAGAATAAAAAAAGTGTAAACGATTTAAAAAAAAGAAAAAAAATTACAAAAACTGAAATTGTTATTTTAAAAAATGGAAAAATAATACTGTAAAATAACTAATTGGTTTATTTAGCAGATTGTTGAGTAGAAGTAATTTTAAGAACCTTTGCTTGTTTAATCGGATCGATGATTAAAAAATGTTTTCGAAACACTCTCCAATAAAGGCAAACACACAGCGCGATATTAATACAAACCGCAGTCAAATTAAAATCACCGATATAATCAAAAAAGTTGATATTCCAAGTCTAAAAAAAGCAAAATTAATAAAGTTATGAGAAGAATATGGTCCGGATGGATTTCCGAGTTCCCAAACTTAGAAAGAAACACACGCAAAAAAAGTAGCGATTGCCGAACAAGTGCGCCTAGTTTAAAAAAAGGAAATTTTTTTTTCTGTGTTAAAAAAATAGGCTAGCTTATTTTTTTCTTTGATTTGAAGATTGCATCTCCGAGTTTTTTTATCGACATAAAAATGTCTTTTTTCATTCTTCGATTAAAAAGTGCGAATTGAAATGGTTTTTTAGTTTATTTTTGAATTTTTTATTTTTCTCTTTTTTCATTTTTTTTTCAAAATCTTTTTAAAAAGTTCAATGAATGTAAAAACTAGTAAAAGATTTAGAAAAGAATGAAGATTGGCCGATTTTTTTCTATTTCTGTTAAAAAGAAAACTATTTTCTTTCTAAGTCGGGCAAATCCACATCATGGGTCACGGCCACTGTTTTTTTTTTAAACTCGGAGTTTTGGCTCAGGAATCGCTGCTTTTTTTGTGCGTTTTTTTCAAAGTTTGGGAACTCGAAAATCCATCCGGACCATATTCTTCTAAAGTGAAATAACTATAATATTTAAAGCACTCAAAAATTTTACTAATGTTTAAAAAAATATTTACATACCACTAAAAATATTCCATTAATTAAAGCGGGTGTAAACGCAAAAGCAACATTTAAAACAGAAAGGATTAATACAGAATTATTTAATTTTCGAACTAATATTTTTTGGTTTGATTTTCTTAAATAATTTAAAATTAATAAAATTGCTGCGGCAATCATATTTAAACTGCAAAAAGTATATTTCACGTAAGTCATAATAAATGGATATCCAAGACGATTGACCAAACAAATATAAAATGTGCATGTCGTAGTTGGATCAATTGAATAAAATGCAAACCAATTCGTTAAAATAATATATAAAATAAAAATTCCAATAACACAACAAACAAAAATCCATGCAAGAATGGTTTTATAAAGTTTTTGATATAAAAATGGAAAAGCCACAGAAAAGCATCGATCGGCGCAAAGAAAAAAATCTGCGATTGGAACAAAGTTAATAAAAATTGTAGGAAATCCAGAAACATAATATAGAACTATAGGATTATAATAACTTTGGCTTGGACGCCACCCAATAAAAATATATATCGCATTTATCATAAGTAGTATACTTGAAGAAGCGGTAAACCAAAAATAAAGGTAAACTGTAGGAGTTCGAGTATGAATGTGGAAATTTTTCTTTGGCTTTTTAAATAACAAAATTGATGATGCATATAAAGTAAATATTGAACAAAAAGTACAAATGGAATAATGAATTAAAGTTAATAAATTTGTGTCAGTCATTTTAGCTCAATGGTTATTGGCGGTTTTGAAGCGAGAGATATCTTGCGATTATTTAAAGCCAACAGTCGCAAATCCAAAAAAGCCTACTTTTTAAGCCAAAATTGTTAATCACAATTTTTTTGCTACCGTTAACAAATTCCTAAAAATAAAATGCTACTAAAAAATTTGTTTATAACCCTACTTTTAAGATTTACAAAAATGGAAAAAAAAACATAAAAAGCTAATGTTCAGCCTACTTTATTTAAAAAAATTATATGTTTTCGCTTTTCAAAAAATTAAAATGGTATTAACCCATAATCATGTTTGTTTATTCATGTTTCATCATGTTTTCTACCTCCTCTTATTTTTTTTTAATGTTGTACATTTATACCTTTGCGTAGGAATTGTGTTGTGCACTTAACTTCCTTATGGAAGTAACATTAAATAAAAAGAACACCATTTGTTTTTGCTGTTATTTGTACAAAAAAGTACTTAAAAAATTTATGGATTATGTTAAAAAATACAATTGGAAGTTTTATAAGTTCTAAACTTGTGAAACCAAATACCTTTTTTTATATACAAATATTAAAATACTAAAATCAAGAATGGTATGAAAAAAAGAATAAACAAAATTAAAACATAATGCTAAAATGTAATTCTTGAGCGTCATAGCTGCTTCTTGCACGGTCGAAGCTTTGTCCATTTATTTATTTTATTTATTACTTTTTATCTGTCACGAATGAAAAATTCTGAACTTTAAAAAAGCAAATGCTGCACCACTTTGAAATGGTAAATTCTGTAACACCAAAGAGTAAATTTTTTTTTGTACTGATGAGTTTTAAGAAGTTTAACGAACAAATAAAAAGCTTACAATTCTAAATAAAAAAAATTCAAAGACAAAACAATAGACAACACAAAAGTGAGTATTTGTTGACTTCCGGTATCATTAAAAAAACAAAATTCGAGAAATCAAAAGGTACTTTGAAACGTTATTTTAGTGTTAGTTCTTTTATTGATTGAGCTTTTTTCCTGCCATACTTTTTTTACATTTGATATGTTCTCATAGATTTTTTTTTAAATTTCAACGACAGTGTGGTCCTCAAAAAAAGTAATTAATTTTCTTTTTTTATTCGTGTACTTTTTATCTTTAAAACTTTATTAGTCTATGCCTGTTTTAAGAGGTTATCTGCTGTAAAATAAACTTCCTTAATCGCCTTTTTAATGGGGCCACACACATCGGTTTGAGAAGTTTTTTTTTTCAGTTAATTCTTTGATGATAACTTTTTTTGCTTGTTCTTCGTTCTCTAAAGCTTTTATTATCAATAAAGTTTTTTGCACTTTTCTTTTGGTTGCCACACGCATCGTTTAAAAGCCATTTTTTTCTTAATTTTCAGAATGATAAGTTTTTTCTTTTTTTATTTGTACTTTGGCTTTCAAAGGGTTGAATAGCGCTTTTTTATGGATGCTGACAGTAATATATAAGGGTCAGTAAAAGACAATTCAAAAGTCATATCAAAGCTATTTGTTAGCTCCACAAAAATGGTTAATTTACTTCCATTCCTTACTTCATTATGGTTTTCATCCACTCCAATCATAAACACTGATTATGGTAAAATTGAAGGCTCCCGCTACACCACTTCAAAAGGCTTTGAAACTAATATGTTTTTTGGCATTCCATATGCTAAACCTCCAATCAATGACCTTAGATTTGAGGTTAGTATTAAAATATAAAACTTTCAAAAATATGCAAATTTTTAAACTTTTTTAGAAATCACAGCCACCAATTGCATGGACAAATACTCTCCAAGCTAAAACATTTGGTCCCAAATGCGCTTCATTCCCCGATCTTTTACAACCAAATGGAAAAGAAGATTGTTTATATTTAAATATCGTTGCCCCTGCAAAAGGATCGCTTCTTAATCCTTTCGGATACCCAGTACTTGTTTGGATTCATGGTGGAGCTTTTCTTGTTGGAGGTTCATCTGATTATAATCATACAACCGTCGCTGATCGAATAGTTTCACGGGGAATTGTTTTTGTTTCAATTAATTATCGAGTTGGTGCTATGGGTTTTTTCTCAACCGGTGATTCCAATGCACCTGGAAATTATGGATTATGGGATCAAGTTCAAGCATTGAAATTTATTCAAAAAATTATTCGTAAATTTGGTGGAAATCCAAATGCCGTAACTGTTTGGGGCCAATCAGCTGGAGCTCAAAGTGCTTCATGGCTTTCCATGTCCCCGCATGCTAAAAATCTCTTTAAAAGAACGATTGATGAAAGTGGATCAGCTTTTGCCATTTGTGCTTCGTCGGACGATGTTCTTAAACCAAGTTCTCAACTTGCTGCAGCTGCCGGGTGCGGAAGTGCCACTAATATTAAGGAATGTCTTAAAGGAAAAACTCTCCAAGAAATCAAAGAAGCCACTGCAAGATACACAAATTATACTTTTATTAGTGATACAGACGATGAAGTTCCCTATCATCCAAGATTCGATGGAGAATTTTTGTATGCTTCAACTTTCGAAAAATCAATCAAAAAAGCTCCAAAACGTGAAATTTTGATGGGTCTCACAAGTTTGGAAACTATTCGATTCAGTAAGTTTATTTTTAACATGAATATTAAAAAAATCTGAATAAATTTAAGCTAATCTATATAATCCAAATATTTTTTTATAGCAATTCGTAACAGTTTTTATGATCCAAATACTCAATTTAAACCCATCTCTCCCCAAAACGCTGCAAATTATTCGCGAGAAGAATTTTCAAATACGGTTCATCATATTTTTGGAACAACTAAAGCCTTTGGGGATAAAGCTTATGAAGCTGGAGAAAAAATAGTTGATTTTTATGAAACTCAATCCAATTTGTATACCAGAAATATTTATCTTCATCTTTTTACTCAACTTTTTTCTGATATCGCTTTTAACATTGGATCACTTCGTGAAGCTCGATTAAAATCCATGGCTGGATATAAAGTTTATTACTATATTTATAACTTTTTGCCATCAAATTTGTATAATCAATATATGGATGGAACTCCACATGTTACAGATTTAATGAATTTCTATGGTTCCACTTTAGGCTTCACACAATTATCAGGTCAAGTGGATGTTGAAAAGGTTCAAAAAACCGTGCTTGATTTGTATCTTAATTTTGTTAAATATGGGTAAGTTGAAACTTTTAATAACAAAAAATTTAAGCATATGGAATTAAAAATGAATAAATTTTTTTAGCAAGCCAATAAGTGATAATCTCATTGTTCCTCGCCTTCAAGGATACTCCGTTAACAAATACGTCGAAATCAATACCAACAGTCAAATCAAAAATAATTTATGGAATGACCGATTACAATTTTGGGATAAACTTTCAAACGATTATGGATACGATTGGATTCAAGGTCGACAAACGGGTAACGTTGCAGAATAAAAATGGATGTAATTCATAGCAAAGCCATTCTTTTCCAATTTTTGTGATTATTACTTTGTTATAAAAAATTTGGATTTATCTTTTTTCTAATAAACTTTTAATGTTTAACTTTTATTTATTACACAATATATTTTTGGATGAAAGTTTTGTAACTTTGCTTAATCCATGGTTTTATGATTTTTAACAGATAATAAAAAATTAATAATGACATCACTCTGTATTAATACTTTTAAATCCTTCTTTTTTCCAACTACATATGTAATTATTTCACTGTGTTATATAGTCAAAAGAGAAGGGTAACCTTTTTATATATGTATTTTTCGAACAAACTAAAAGTTACATAAATGAACAATTTGTTCCATTTTTTGAGTTCAAATTAGGGTTGGATAATTAGCAGCTAATTATAAATTTTGCTAATTAGCATGATAATTAGCATGCAGCGATGCTAATTATCATTTTTACCAAAAACCATAAATTATTATGGTAGACGCGAAAAATAGCATTTTATATTTTATTTTTTTACATTTTAAAGCATTTATTAGTATTTTTAACCATTTTTTGATTTTTCCCTTGAAAACACATTGAAATGTTTTTTTTTTAAATTTTAAAATCAAAAAATTTCAAAATTTCTTGGTTTTTCTTGCCCCTTCGACCCAAAAACTTTTTAAATCTTCAAAAAAAAATTTTATAATTAGTACGCTAATTATGCCTTTGCTAATTATCACGCTAATTATAAACTGCCAACCCTAGTTCAAATAGAAGGCATAATGAGCTGCTCCAATAGCAACAATTTCATCAGGATGTTCGTCGCAAGAGTGTTCGGCTTTTATGAACATTTTTCTAAGAAATTCTCGAACCATTGGCATTCGGCATCCGCCTCCAACTAGCAAGACTTTGTTTATATCTTCAGATATGTAATTTACACTAGTTAAAGCTTGAATAATCGTGTCTTTAATTTTATTTAATAATGGATTTGCTAATTTTTCAAATTCACCTCGCGTAATAATCAAGTTAGTATCTAAATTAGATTTAAAATTTCCAATATCCAAACTAAAAGAAAAATTATTTTTACATTAAATTTATAAATTATAATACCTTGCTTCGGTTTCTGTTGATAGAGTGTGTTTAATGTCATTGCATTCTTGCAAAAATCGATACCTAATAGCTTCCTTAACATTCACATCAATTTGATATTGAGTTTTTAAAATTGATGTAAAGTGATTAACTAAAATTTTGTCAAAATCACGTACCCAAATCAAATAAAAGCATTGTAAATTTAGGTGGAATGGGTCGATTCTTAAAAAACACAATTGAAGCGGCTATTGGCTCTTCTAATAAATGTATAATTTTCCATCCAGCAATTTCTGCTGCAACATGTGTGGCAATTTTTTTTTCAACGGTAAATCCAGCTGGTTCGTTTTGAATCATAAATTGTTGAAGTTGCATAATATGGTAATCTTCGAACAACTTCTTTTCCACATTTTGGCTCTTTTTCTTCGAATGAAACATAAGAAGGAAGCTGCCTTTCTCCACCATTATCAAGTGGTACAGTTTAATACCATTTTGACGATTTACAGAAGCAGAACATCGAGATGTCCCAAGATCAATTCCAACGACATCGGTAGCATTGTTGCTGGCATTTTGAAGGATGTCATAAATAAGCTAAATTTATAATAAAAATTAATTAATTTATTCCATTTTGGCTATTTATAATTTTTGGCAAGTTTTGGTAAATCCATGGCATGATCTTTTTTGGTGCTATAATATCGTGAGATGACGTTCTAGCCGTCATTTATTGAATTTGAGCGTTGCTTGATTAGAACCAAGCCGCAAATTGTTTTACCGAACCTAAATTACTAAAAGTCATTTATTTAAAATTCCATTTATCTGAGTTTTTTTTAGAATATAAAATTTTTAAATGGGGATTATTTTTTATCTTCTCTACTAATCGATTTGTAAAGGCATAATGAGCGATTTGTTCAAATACTTCTTTTATACCAAATTTATTAATAGCTGAGCATTCGAAGTATTTTAGAACATCAATTTTGCGTGCAGCGGCTTCCTCGCCTTGTTTAGTTGAAATAGGCTTTTGTGGAAGAGAATTTAATTTATCAACAATTTTTGGATCATCACGCAAATCTGACTTTGTACCTAAAATGTAATAGATTTATATTAATAACAACCCATCTTTACTTTCCAAGCAAAAGTATTGGTGTTGAAGGACAATGGGCAGAAATTTCTGGAAGCCATTTTATAGAAACGTCTTCAAAACTTTTTGGATCATCAATTGAAAAACATAATAAAAATATATCAGGGCTAGGATGAAAAAGCGGTTTATAATGATCAGAATCTTCTCCACCGGCGGTGTCATAAATTCCAAGAGTAATTTTATTATTATTTTCGTATAAAATATCTATATCATAATAGTTAAATACAGTTGGAAAAATGAATTCATTTGGAAATGTATCGTTTTTATATGTTAAAATCAATGTTGTTTTACCTACACCTAAATTTCCGAACATTACACATTTCAATAATGGCATTTTAAAATTTAATAATTTATTTTGTATATTGATTGAGCGATTGCATAAAAAACTTGAAAAGAAATTAAATTAAAAAGTAATAATGATTCATACTTTTTTTCCGCTTTATCTTATCAAAAGTGCGTTAGCGACTCAAAAAACATAGTTTAGTTTAATATTTGAGAATGCTTTTGCAAGCATCACCATTTTTCAAGCAAAAAATATCAAAGAAGTCTTATCATTTCAAAATGATTCTATCCCCACAAATGGTTTTTTTATTTTTTTGTGTTTGTCGTGCAGCAAATTTTCAGTACCATGAATATGAACGTGTGTGGGAATAGCAACAAAGTTCTTGCTAATTTGAGGCGGATATATTATAAGAATGTTTCGGGAATTACTTAGAAAAATGTTCATGAAAGCCACATTCTTGGGGATGCAGAAGTGTTCGTTTCAATAAAAATGAGCGACTTACTAATAGTTAAATCGCAAAAAAATAATATTTTTATAGGTTGATATATCTGCATTTATGAGTTTATGGTATGACAAAGCCATATAGTATACGTAGAGCTGAACATCGAAATTCCCGTTATAATTAATAATAAAATTTCATAATAATCAGAAATAATCATTGTAATCAAATAAATAAATGCTAAAATTTTTAAATTTTTTGAATTTTATAAAAAGCCAGTTTTAAGTAAAATAAATAAGTAATGGAAGTTAAATTCTTGAAATGAAGTGAAGTGTATTTTAACATAAAAACCAGATGTTTTGAAAACCCTTTTTTCAAAGAAAATTTAATTCAAGCATCTGTTGTATCCGCAGATTGACAAATAATAAATAATAGTTTATAACAAGAGACCGAAGTCAACAGCAAAGTTACAAAGTAAAAGTGAAGAATAAATATATCAACAACAAACAACAAGAAGGCATTTTAGGCTGGAGAGACATTTGACAAGCAGCGAGATAATCCGTAAGAGACCATGGGAACGCGCGTGTTTGAGCCATCAGAGAAACCGAGCAAGAGAACCAAACAGGAGAACGTGAGCACCCAGGTTGATATCCAACAGCATCATACGTTGCTTTATATATTGGGAACTAATGTATTAAAAAATAAAAAAAATTTATTTTAAAATATTTTATGCAGATGTTTTATAAAAAAGAATTTTAAAATATTTCTTAAAAATGTAATAACTTTTAAAACAATCAAAAAATTAACAAATATATGTTTTTTTAGGTCTTATTCATGCTAGAAAAAAGTTACATTTCCCTATTAAAAAATCGAACAAAAATGAAAGTAAAATCTTAAACAGTTAAAAATTTAGTAAATAAGAGAATAAAAGACAGTCGATACAACCTAATTGTCGTCTACCATGATACTGCATATGAGTTTATTTTCAGAAAAAAAAGAAATTCGATTATTAATAATTACATAGCTTTATAGTAATTTTTATCAATATATATTTCTAGCATTTTGAGAATTTGTTGTTAATCCTGTGCTGCTTACAACTTGAACAACATTCTTTTTGGGGAAAGGCAATTTCATAATTAAATCAATGGTGTATTTTTTTGTAAATTGTCGATATGGCGTTACAAAAGAAATTGTTATTATTGCGTTTGAAATGGAAGATAAACTCATAAATAGCAAGCCAGCTATGCCCGTCCATGGATGATACTTCCAATGAAAAAGAAGTCCAATAAAGCAAGTGTATATTGGAAGAATTACAATTATCAAAGGATTTGTTATCTAAATAAAAAAAGACAAAAATTGCAAAAAACTATAAAATAAAAAAAAGCACCTGCAAATATAACAAATAAGTCATTTGTCGATGCAATTTATAAGTTGTTGCAGAATAACTCGAAGAATTTTCACGAAGAATTTGAAGGATTTTCGAAACGCAAAAATAGCATATAATTTCAGATAAAATAAAGCCGCCCGATACTAAACCTAATAGGACACTAAACAGCGTTAAATATTCATCCATATATAACGAAATTGAATCAGGCTTGAGATCATTGAATGTTCCAGGATCAGTTTCATTCATTTGTTGTATATATTTTGGGATGTCCTGGAAATTCAATAAAAATTTGAAAATCTTTTTTAATAAAAATTTTTAGTTTAAAATATAAAAAAATGAAATCAGGATGTCGAAAATTAACTCACTTTTTCATCAGCTAAGAAAAAATAAAAAGGAACCAAAAATAAAAAGCACAAAAGAAATAAAATTGTAATCACCATTGCTACACCTTTTTTACTCACCAACAAATTGTGGTATTTTGGATTTGGCAAGATTACGGTAAAGCGATACAACAAGCAATAATCTTGGCATGCAATAATATTAACTATACCCACAATTACAGAACAAACCTAAAACCAATATCAAATATCATAATTAAATAAATTTGCCGAAAATTTTCACGTATAAAATAACTAAAATGTAAATATCAAGAAAGACAGCGGCCCCACAAAAATTAAATGAATAGTTTATTTTGGGAAAGATTCATTTAATTCTTAAAGATTTTCAAACCGTAAACTGACTCACGGCAATTTTTATAACATAATATGAATATTCTGGTCCCCATACATCTTTAACTAAAAAATATAAATCCCTAGCTAAACCTTGAACTATAGCGCCCCGACCAGGATAAAATAATCTCGGTGCAAGAAAGATTCCTAGTGAAAAAGAATATTCCAAATCCCAACCCTAAAATATAAAAATTATTAGGTTTGGATATTAATTATTTATACCGTATATAATAAAAGAAACCATCGATATTCCGACATACTTTTGGGTGTAACCCAAATAATAAGACATATAGTATACGTAGAGCTGAACATCGAAATTCCCGTTATAAATAATAATAAAATTTCATAATAATCAGAAATTATCATTCTAATCAAATAAATAAATGCTAAAATTTTTAAATTTTTTGAATTTTATAAAAAGCCAGTTTTAAGTAAAATAAATAAGTAATGGAAGTTAAATTCTTGAAATGAAGTGAAGTGTATTTTAACATAAAAACCAGATGTTTTGAAAACCCTTTTTTCAAAGAAAATTTAATTCAAGCATCTGTTGTATCCGCAGATTGACAAATAATAAATAATAGTTTATAACAAGAGACCGAAGTCAACAGCAAAGTTACAAAGTAAAAGTGAAGAATAAATATATCAACAACAAACAACAAGAAGGCATTTTAGGCTGGAGAGACATTTGACAAGCAGCGAGATAATCCGTAAGAGACCATGGGAACGCGCGTGTTTGAGCCATCAGAGAAACCGAGCAAGAGAACCAAACAGGAGAACGTGAGCACCCAGGTTGATATCCAACAGCATCATACGTTGCTTTATATATTGGGAACTAATGTATTAAAAAATAAAAAAAATTTATTTTAAAATATTTTATGCAGATGTTTTATAAAAAAGAATTTTAAAATATTTCTTAAAAATGTAATAACTTTTAAAACAATCAAAAAATTAACAAATATATGTTTTTTTAGGTCTTATTCATGCTAGAAAAAAGTTACATTTCCCTATTAAAAAATCGAACAAAAATGAAAGTAAAATCTTAAACAGTTAAAAATTTAGTAAATAAGAGAATAAAAGACAGTCGATACAACCTAATTGTCGTCTACCATGATACTGCATATGAGTTTATTTTCAGAAAAAAAAGAAATTCGATTATTAATAATTACATAGCTTTATAGTAATTTTTATCAATATATATTTCTAGCATTTTGAGAATTTGTTGTTAATCCTGTGCTGCTTACAACTTGAACAACATTCTTTTTGGGGAAAGGCAATTTCATAATTAAATCAATGGTGTATTTTTTTGTAAATTGTCGATATGGCGTTACAAAAGAAATTGTTATTATTGCGTTTGAAATGGAAGATAAACTCATAAATAGCAAGCCAGCTATGCCCGTCCATGGATGATACTTCCAATGAAAAAGAAGTCCAATAAAGCAAGTGTATATTGGAAGAATTACAATTATCAAAGGATTTGTTATCTAAATAAAAAAAGACAAAAATTGCAAAAAACTATAAAATAAAAAAAAGCACCTGCAAATATAACAAATAAGTCATTTGTCGATGCAATTTATAAGTTGTTGCAGAATAACTCGAAGAATTTTCACGAAGAATTTGAAGGATTTTCGAAACGCAAAAATAGCATATAATTTCAGATAAAATAAAGCCGCCCGATACTAAACCTAATAGGACACTAAACAGCGTTAAATATTCATCCATATATAACGAAATTGAATCAGGCTTGAGATCATTGAATGTTCCAGGATCAGTTTCATTCATTTGTTGTATATATTTTGGGATGTCCTGGAAATTCAATAAAAATTTGAAAATCTTTTTTAATAAAAATTTTTAGTTTAAAATATAAAAAAATGAAATCAGGATGTCGAAAATTAACTCACTTTTTCATCAGCTAAGAAAAAATAAAAAGGAACCAAAAATAAAAAGCACAAAAGAAATAAAATTGTAATCACCATTGCTACACCTTTTTTACTCACCAACAAATTGTGGTATTTTGGATTTGGCAAGATTACGGTAAAGCGATACAACAAGCAATAATCTTGGCATGCAATAATATTAACTATACCCACAATTACAGAACAAACCTAAAACCAATATCAAATATCATAATTAAATAAATTTGCCGAAAATTTTCACGTATAAAATAACTAAAATGTAAATATCAAGAAAGACAGCGGCCCCACAAAAATTAAATGAATAGTTTATTTTGGGAAAGATTCATTTAATTCTTAAAGATTTTCAAACCGTAAACTGACTCACGGCAATTTTTATAACATAATATGAATATTCTGGTCCCCATACATCTTTAACTAAAAAATATAAATCCCTAGCTAAACCTTGAACTATAGCGCCCCGACCAGGATAAAATAATCTCGGTGCAAGAAAGATTCCTAGTGAAAAAGAATATTCCAAATCCCAACCCTAAAATATAAAAATTATTAGGTTTGGATATTAATTATTTATACCGTATATAATAAAAGAAACCATCGATATTCCGACATACTTTTGGGTGTAACCCAAATAATAAGACATATAGTATACGTAGAGCTGAACATCGAAATTCCCGTTATAAATAATAATAAAATTTCATAATAATCAGAAATTATCATTCTAATCAAATAAATAAATGCTAAAATTTTTTTGAAACGTATAAGATATTTTTTAAAAAGTGGAATATTTTTTCAATAAAAAAATATTGGAAGCGAAAATTTTGAAATGCGTTGTAGCATTTTAATGCGAAAAACAGATGTTTTTAAAAATTTTATTTCTAGCATCAAACCTGCTGCCTTTTATATATTCATTATTGATGTATTAAAATAAAATATATGTGTTTTAAAATTTTTGCAGATGTTTTATTAAAGAAAAAGAGTTTTAAAATATTTCTGTTAATGTCATTACACTTTATTTGTATTACCTGGGTGTACGTCGAATAAATTTGCATGTATATCGTTAGACTTTTATAACATGAAATTGCTTTACTCAAATTTAAATTGTTTTAATTTTAAAAAGACATAGTTGTAGTTTTAGGTTTACAATAACAACTACATTTTGGTGTGGTTGAAAATTCAAGCGATTGAGTTGTTGTTGTTTCTTGGGGAATTTGAGAAGGGGACGTTGCGCCCCGTGAAATTATTTTTAAGGATTGTTTGAAGTGTTTTTATTGTTGAGTGCATTCTCCAAGTCGATAAAAAACTGTTTTTCTTTTATTTTTGCTTTTTACAATTTGAACCGTCTATCTTGTATACGTTTTTGATGCTTTTAAACAAGAAGTTTAGATTATGAAAATGTATTGTAATAAAAGCGATAGTATAAAGTTAAATTCTTTATTCAAACATTGGAATAGAAAAAATAAAAAAACTTAAACATTTATTTTGGGGTAGTGCAAAAAATATATCTTTTATTAAAAAATTAATATATATCCTAATCTGAATCAGAATACGACTGTGAACTAGAACTTGATTCAGAGTCTGATGAGTCCATATCAAAATCTGTATTTAAAGAATTATAACGAGATAATACATTTGTATTTTGAGCATTTAATTGGACATATTTATTGAATCGCATTTGACCTTTTATGGAATTATATAAATTAATATAAATATGTTTTTCTTCGTTTTCACAAGTTTTCTCCTGAAAAGTTCTAATTTGAAGAAACATACTAATTTATAAGTTTATTTTCTAAAAAATTAAAGCCTCATTTGTTTAATTACTTTTTTAATACGGTTCAAAAAATATATTGAGAGAATTAAGACTTACATTTATAAAAGTTACAAAAGATTTAGCATCAAAATCACTTGGTACAACATCAAGCCGAAAATATTTTAATTTCTTGAATCTTTCCAATTTTGCAAGGTTTTGAGCTCTTTGGGATGTGTAATAACGAAATGATGACTATTGTTTTAGACTATAGTGGAATTATAAAAAAAAATTAACATTGATGCTCGAGCATCCATGATTACAATAAATCCTTACGACGATACCCGTTAAATTTTTTTTGAAACTTTTCGAAAATGCTTTGAGAAAAAAAGAATTTTTTTGTTAGTAACACAAAAATCAACAACGGGGCTCATTGTAAGGATTTACTGCAATAGTCTGAAAGATAGACTTCCTTTAATCGTACATAAAAATACTTACAATATAAATCCAACAAGATTTGGAAGATGTTTGATAATTTCTTCTACGGGAATGATTTCTCCATTTGAATATCTTATTTCGCAATAATAAAGTTCCAAAATTTCTATTGTTTTCGATATTTCTATCAAATTTGTTAGACTGAAACTCATCCACCTTAAACCCACGAAACGAGTATTGATTATAACTTTATTTTCTTGTAATAAAGCAACGGATGAATCAAGAATAAGATCATCATTCACTAAGACGGTGAAATCCGATGCCACCAATGCATTTTTAGAAATTCTAATAAATTTGTTTTGATAACAACATTGTAATCCTATTTCGTAAACCTTCAAGAAAGAACAAGGAATAATTTTAAGTTTGAGATAAAAATATTTACATAAAGAATATATTTTATAATAAAGTTCAGTATTTAGCTTTGGATTTTTGAAAATATATTCCATAACGTCTTTGGGTAATGAAAACCGTTGGTAAATTGCATTTTTAGGAGAAAAATGACACATATGAATTGTGGACCATGTAGCAGTAATTCCTCGACATCTATTTTCAAGACAAGAATGTAAACGAAAATCCCGTTTAAACGACATTTAAATATTTGAGTTTTAAATATATATAAAAAAGTTTAATCGTCAAACCGAAGAAGATAAAACTAAATATAGTAAATGTGCATTATTTTTCCTTTCTTTTTGTCAGCCACATCTCAAATAATAAATTAGTAAACATGTAAATACTTGATTATTTATGGAGGGCAAAATAAAAGAATAAGTGTGTGCGAAAAAAAATAGCCAAATAATATTTTCATTCTCGCTTCTTTTTTCTGGAAAATACACAAATGCATTTTGATTTGGTCTTTCTTTTTGTTAAATATTTTATTTTTTGGAATGCATATGGGTCAATTATATTACAAATCAACATTTTCTATCAAAGATACTTATATCAGTAAATTAAATGCCATTAATAGTATTTTCTGATTTCGATTAAAATTATTTTTTAATTTAAAAGTTTTTAGGCTCAAAAAATTTTCACAAACATAAAGTTAAAATTATGGGAAAATCTTTTATCAACTTTTTCTGTTTCAAATATGTATTTTGTTAAATAAAAAGGGTTTGGGAATCTTTTTTTTTTTCAACTACAAACTTTTTTTCTTTAAAGTGAAATTTCTGGAGTAAACAATGTTATTTTAATTAGCCTACGTGTGGTCCTCAAAAAAGTTTTTTGGTGTGTTACACTTTTTTCTCTTTACTTGCACTTTTATCTTTAATTTTATTGTTATTAAGCCGTCGTTGTCTATGTTCGATAAAAAAAAGTGGAACACCCTGTAAAAGTACAATAGCATCTAATATAATCGTCTTCTTTTTTATGGCTATGGCCACACACATTAAATTTATGGCTCTTTTTTTTATTGTTCCATTTTTTTTTGTTGGTGATAACCTTTCTGAATCGTTGTGTGTGTTCTGAAGCTTTTATCTTTTTTTTCAACTTTTTTTTGATTATTCTTTTTTTATGCTTTGCCACACGCATCTTTTTTTTTATGGAATGATTTTTTTTGTTGGTTTTTTGGTGATTAAAATCTTTTTTTTCTTTTATCTTTTTTTCACATTTTCAACATTTTTTTATTAGCATTTATTTTTATATGGGTGGTCAAAAATTAATATAAAATAAGGATGTAAAAGTACAAAAAAATCATTTTCTGTGCTCTTTGCACTTTTTTGTGTTAAAAAATGGATTGGCTTGAATTCCTCGTTTGGTTATGGCTTCATTTTGCTCCAGCTCCAATTGTTAATACCGAATATGGTAGAATTGAAGGATATCATAATGTAGGATCCAATGGATTTGTAACTAAAATGTTTATGGGAATTCCATATGCCAAGCCACCCATTGGTGAACTTCGATTTGAGGTAATTCATAGAAAGCAGAAAAATTTAAAAAAAGCTAATTCTTGAATTTATTACTTTAAAATTTTAGAAAACCCAGCCTCCAGTTCCATGGACAAATACTCGACAAACTAAAACATTTGGTCCCAAATGCGCTTCATTTCCTGATCTTTTACAACCCAATGGAACCGAAGATTGTTTATATTTAAATATTGTTGCCCCCGCTGCTCGATCCCTCAACCCTCTTGGTTATCCTGTGCTTTTTTGGATTCATGGTGGCGCTTTCCTTATTGGTGGTTCATCTGATTACAATCATACAACCGTCGCAGATCGAATAGTTTCACGTGGAATAATTTTTGTCTCTATCAATTATCGAGTTGGCGCTATGGGTTTCTTCTCAACCGGAGATTCTAATGCTCCCGGAAATTATGGTTTATGGGATCAAGTTCAGGCACTGAAATTTGTAAAGAATAATATTAGAAAGTTTGGTGGCAATCCAAATGCTGTAACAGTTTGGGGTCAATCAGCTGGAGCTCATAGCGCTTCATGGCTTTCAATGTCTCCTCATGCTGAAGGACTTTTCCTTCGATCCATCGATAACAGTGGTACAGCTTTAACCCTCTCTGCCCATTCAGAAGATGTTCTTCCTCCTAGTGCCCAACTTGCCGCAGCCGCTGGATGTGGAAATGCAACCAATATCAAACAATGTATGAAAGGTAAAACTCTTGCTGAAATTAAAGCCGCTACTGCCGCATTTGCAAATTACACTTTTACCAGTGACACAGCTAGCGAAGTTCGTTTCCACCCTAGAATTGATGGAGAATTTATGTATGCTTCAACGATGGAAGAATCAATTCAACTTGCTCCAAAACGATCAATTTTAATGGGTCTTAACAGTTTAGAATATATCAGATTTAGTAAGTTTTTCTTAGTTTTTTAAATCAAAAAATTATAGATTTACTTTTAAATATTTTTTAGCGCTTGTTATGAGATTCTATGATCCATTTTCTGTATACCGGCCTGTACCCGTCGCTAAAGCAGCTAATTATACTCGTGAAGATTTTTCTGCTGCTGTTCATTTTCTTTTTGGAACTGAAGCTGTTTTTGGTTCGATGGCTTATGAAGCAGGAGAAAAAATAGTTGAATTTTATGAAACTCAAAAAGGTTATTATCATCGAAATATTTATCTTCATCTTTTCTGCCAACTTTTTTCTGACACTACTTTCAATGTTCCATCACTTCGAGAAGCTCGATCCAAATCCGCTGCGGGATATAAAGTTTATTATTATTTATACAATTTCTTACAAACCAATTTGCAAGATCCATACTTTGATGGAGTTCCCCACGTTGCTGAATTAATGAATTTCTTTGGAAATGTTTTGGGTTTTACTCAATTATCCGCGGTGGCTGATGTTCAAAAAGTTCAAAAAACTATGCTTGATTTATTCCTTAATTTTGTTAAATATGGGTTAGCTTCTTAATATTTTGTGCCAAATTTTTATTTTCATAATTTTTTAGAAAACCCACGAGCGGCAACCTTGAAATTCCTCGCCTTCAAGGAAATTCCATTTCCAAATATGTCGAAATTACACCCAATAATCAAATCAAAAATAATTTATGGTCGGACAGATTAGAATTTTGGGATCAACTTTCAAACGATTATGGATATGATTGGATTGAAGATCGACGAACAGGAAATGTTACATTATAAATAACTCAAAAAATACCAACTTCCTCTACATTGTAGCTTAAAATTTTTTCATTTGTTAAATATCGTTTTTACCTATCCTTTTTAAATAAATACTAGGCGGGTGGGCGCGACTACCGCGCGCCGAGTAAATGTTATTGTTTCGAAAATATAATGTTTTTTGATTATAGTTTATAATAAGCAGTTCTTATTAGTAAAATAAGATACATACATGCTACTATATTAGCAAAATTTCTGTGCATTTTACTCTTCTAAAGTCCTTAAAGTTTATTTCCCAATTTTTAGTTATTATTTTCCGATTAAAACAACATATAGTTTTTTTACAAAACCATAAAATATGAAATTACAAATTAAAATTCATTGAAAAATCAAATTTTATTACATAAATAATTAAATCGAATATAAGTTACAACAATATATTATTTTTGATGAATATCTCCCAATAATGATGATATAGTTTGATAACGATCAGGAGATTATTTATTCTTGGCGAACATATTCAGTTGAATGAATGACGATAACACCATCTGAAAAAATAATTGTTTCATTATAAAAGAAAAGTAATATAACGAACCTTCCAAAACAATATCACCTGAAAATCTCCAACGTTGATTTGAAAGAGCAACTACAGCTTCAGCAGTAATGACTTCAGCCAAGTTCTCATGAGCATCTTTAATCATTGTGAGCCATTGATTGCCATCGTCCTCAGAAAGTATAGATACACGATCAATAAAACCAATAATTGTTGCATTTTCTACAGGAGATCGGATAAGTTCAAAATTTGATATTGGATCGCGACTTGGGCTTTCAAGAATAAGAGTAGATGCATATTCGCTTACAACAAATTCGATATTCAGATCATTTGGAGAAGGATTGTAATTGTTGGATGAACGCCTTTCTGTTTTGACACGTTTGAGCTTGCTAAAAGTAACAACATCACCACTTTGTATACCATGAACGATATGAAATTGTTTCGGCCAACATTAAATAGTAAAAATTTTCATAGTTTTATCACTTCCTCGTACGCGGCATGTTAAGAATTTATAATTTCCATCTTTTGAGATTATTCTTACAATTTGAGTAATAACATCTATTGCACTAAAAATATAAATATAAATATTAAGTTAAAAAAAAATAACTTACTGTCGTCTATCACCAACACGAATTGATTCAATCGTTGCAACAGTCGAAAGATTATCCATAATCTCGTATCACCACACAAAAATATATTCAGAAGAGATAAAATTGAACTTCACCAAAGAACTTCTATCAACAGCTGACAGCAAGAAGTAAAGTCTTCCAAGTAAGAAAACGAAGCGATCAGGTATCAGCACAAAATAGATATCTTCAGATAAGATAAAATTGAACTTCACCAAAGAAGTCCAATCAAATGCTAACAGCAAGAAGTAAAGTCTTCCAAGTTAGAAAACGATTATGTTATGATAGAAAATGATGATGCCAAATAAATTTGCTATAATAATATGCAAATTTATAAATGTTTCTCAAACAATCTTTCATTTTTTTGTAAATGAGAAAGAAAAAAGTTTATGCAAATTTCCTCTTTTCTTTTTTTCGTGAATGTGAATGAAAATTTTCATTCTTTTGTAACTTTCCCATGAATCGTTTCCAGTTACGGAATCACAACCTGTTTTAGAAGAAGGGAAATAATATGCTTTAAAACCTTTTCATTGTTCATAAATAATTTATTTTAATTCAAAGAATACAAAAACTTAATAATCTTTTCCTTGTGATAATTTCATTAACATATATTTATATGATTAACATCTTCTACAAGTTTTAGGGCATTGTTTTGTCATTAAATCGTTGTAAACTTGATTGCTGCAAAGATATGCTAAAGAAGCACAATTGGTGCCAGGAGTATCCGAACAACTGTTACAAAAATTACATGTCGAAGCGCATTTTTCTTTCATTAAATTTTGATAAACGGTGTTTTTGCATAAATTAATGTTTGTAGCACAATTAGTTGCTACATCAGCGCCTATAATATTTAATTTTAATGAATTTTTATTTAAAAAGTTAAAATTATTCTTACATGTTTCAAAACATTCGTTTGTAGACATTCTACATTCGAAACCCTCGATGCATAGGCCGCTAATACATTTCAAATTTTTATTTGATTTGAAAACCTTTGAAACTATGAAAATTTTATTTTAGGCATGTAGAAATTGGAGGGAGCTGTATGAAAGATGTTTTATTTCTTCAACTTAATTAAATAAAAATTTTCTATTTTGTTTGAGTGTTCTGTGGCGGGCGACATTCTATTTTTTTTATAAATTCGTTTATTTACATTAAACGTAAACAATGAAATATGTTGGGAAATGCAACGAAAAATTATGACTTCGTTTCAGCTTTTGTCTAGCAAAGTTAATCTTGTCAATTAATTCATTTTAAAGGTTTACATTTATTTTTTATGGTTACATATTTAATGCAGCAGCAAAAAAAACTCTTTTTTTCATAAAATGTGTCATTTTTCAAGCAATGTATCTTAAATAGGGCAAGAATGAGAGAATTTTTTTAATCAACAATAAAACGCAAAATTAATTATCCTAAGGGATGAAATAAAAAATACTTATTAATGGCTTGTGGGAAGTTTTCAATTGTTTTTAATCAACACTATAAAGCAGATGGCATCCACATCAATAAAATGCATTTTTTTATTACCATAAAAAAAATTTCAAGTGTTTACAGCAGATGAGCTGTAAAGTTTGGGTGTCGAATTTAAATCAATCATAATTAGTGATCATGATGAGAGCGACTAGTCTTTCACCTTTTTTTTCAGGGAGGCATTTTTTTACACCAATGAATATGTATTTCACCCTCAAAGATTTTTTTTGTTGAAGTGTTTACTATTGGCCAAAACGTACAATTGTCCTGGAAAGTTAGTATTCATAAACTTTTCTTCGTTTGTCGTCAAATTTACTGCTGTAATGTTTTTTAATAAAAAATTAAAATTTTTATTATGTAAATGTAACGCACGAAATTCTATCCATATGAGAACATGAGTTGCAAAAATTGAATTTGTTTGTATTTTTGCTTTATTTTTCTATATTCTTATGTATATTTTCTATTCAGAAATTGCCTTAAAAGAAACCCTTGAAAAAATGGATAAAAAAAATATTTATTCGTATTTTACATAATGTAACATTTCTATCAAGGAATATAGCGAGATACGCTCAGAAATAAAATCATTAAATTGGGTATGTATTAAGCTTATTTTATCTTTAGTACATTTCCTATTGCAATAAAGCTGTTATTAGTTCCACGCCATTTAATAAAAGCAAAAAAGCATTTTTAGGAATTCGAGCATTTTAATTCTCTACAATCCCATCACTCTGATTTATTTCTTGAGCCACCTTTATATTCGTTAACAAAAATGTTGAAAAATAAAGAATCAAAATTACTAAAAATTATTGAAATTAAAAAACCGATTATTGAATCCTGTACACA
Organism: Panagrolaimus kolymaensis; assembly: GCA_028622995.1. Taxonomy (NCBI): domain Eukaryota; kingdom Metazoa; phylum Nematoda; class Chromadorea; order Rhabditida; family Panagrolaimidae; genus Panagrolaimus; species Panagrolaimus kolymaensis. The sequence continues at coordinate 2,140,642 of JAJQJQ010000025.1, read as the reverse complement.
AGTTGTTGCATCAGAAATCGATCTTCAAAAGAAAGCTTTAGAGCAAACATATTTTCAACCATTTTCTATTTATTATTTAATTTCATTTTTTATATGTGTTTATCTTATTTATCAAAGAAGAAATCTTGAGGACGATACTTTAAAATTTATTATTTGCATACTAGTTTTATTTTTATTTTTTATTCCATTGTCTTTATTTTTGATGAATAATGTTTGCAGTATATTGATTGAAAAAAGTTTTATTCGCTTAAATGACAGCTTAAATGTAATTTTATAAATTATTTGTTTTTTATAAAACTTGTTTTTTTTATGGAATTAAAAATAAATAAAGAACCATCTTAAATAACAAAACTGTTTTAATATGTTTTTTTTTCAAACAATTTTTTATCACTTTCTTAAATAATTATATGTAAAGATGGCTGCCTTTGCGTTAAAAATTTGCTTGTGGCAATTATTTTTAGTTCGCACAATATCCATAGTGATGCATTATCGGAAACACTCCTCATTAATTATGAAGGAAACAACAAACTTGCTGATTATTTTTTTGAGGGTTTTTATTCATTTTTAAAAACGACGTTCACTTAACCCTCAGAGAATTTTTGGAGTGTTTATAAAAATTTTTTGAAGTGTTTATAAAGCGAGTTTGCTGAGCATAGAAATTGTGATTAGTTTATACTATTTTTAAGCGCCTTCCATTTCGGCCAATATTATTTTTTTTGTTCGTTGCTATGAGTTCAAATAAAAAATTTAAAAAGTTTATTTTATGCCAATGTTTTAAAGGAAATCGAAAAGCTTTGTTAAATTTTATACGTCGTTAATGGAAATTACTGGCGGTGATAATTTTTATACTTTCTGCTTGTGAAATTTGTAAACATAAATTTTTAAAGAAAGATGAAATAAATGAAACAACAAAAAAGGATATTTATTCATATTTCGATTCATGCGATAATTTTTCTATTAAAGAATACCAAAATTTGAAAACAAAGATTCAAAATTTGAATGAAGTTTTGTGAGTCAATTTTAAAATCAAATTATAAAATGTTTTTAGGAAATTATTTATTTAAAAAATCTTAAATTAAATTATTCAAATCTGGAGCTTGAAGCAGCAATAATTACTCTTGCTGGAGAAAAAGAAAATATAATAAAATTTATTAAAGCAAAAAAGACATTCCTCCAAGAATGTATCCCGCTTGCAATTCAAAAGTTAGAAATTGAAAAGGCAGATTTGAAACAAACTTACCACAGCGCAATCATGGCGGAGTAGAAACGACCAAGCTGACGATCCCTTTTGCATGTTGCCAAAATGCCAAACAAAGGCAAAAGCAATGACTTTTTTTATGAAAGCAATATTACCTTTTTTCTTCTCGGCCATAAAGTTACTAATTTGAAGATGCAAATAATATTTTTTACTATTAATGACTTTGATATACGACTAAAGAGTATCTGAGAGATATGTTTAAGCAAAAGAATCAAACTTTTAAGGCATCTCGAGGTGTAGTTTTGATGCATCAAATGTAGCAAAAAAGTTAGTCCAGAGCCATTTTTTTATTTCTTTATGAAATTAAAATTTGTTTGTACGAAATTGTAGCTTAGAATCTAACTTACAAACGCCCTTTCAATACTTTTCCTTAAAAACCAATTCCTTTATTTTTAATAGTGGACCAAATGAATTAGATAGCAAAATAAACGCGTTTTTTCCCCAAAATTGCAAAAAGTTAGTCCAGAGCCATTTTTTCATTTCTTTATCAAATTGAAATTTGTTTGTACGAAAAGATAGATAATTACCTAACTTAAAAACGCCCTTTCAACACTTTTTCTTAAAACCCATTCCAGATTTTTAAATAAGGCATTAACTATCAAAAAACTACCAAAAAATCAAAAATTTAATGGTTTCTTTTGATTTCCCCGTTGTCTTTGCCTTCCTTTGGTCTCTCAACGCGATTGAGCTTGTCCATTTCTACTCCGCCTTTGATTGAAAATGATTGCGCTGTGTTACACTATTCGTTTAGTATATATTTTTTATTATTTAACTCCACTTTTTAATTTGGATGTTTATTAAGTTATCGAGTGATGATAAATTAGCTTATTTTTTGTTAAAAGTATTTTTTTGGTCTTCTCTTCTGTCCGTTATTTTTTTTCCGGCCGTATGGCTTTATTGATGAAAGCATTAGTGTATTGGATGCTAAGATAAATGACCTTTTCTAATTATTCATATTATGTATTAGTTTAGAAAAATTTTATTTGTACAGATTTGATTTTGTTTAAATAAACTTTTCATTGTCGGATTTGAGAAAAAAAATTCAATTTAAAATAAACCTCAAAAATAGAGACATCCTTGAAAAAAAAATTGCCTTTTTTATTTTTTCTTGGGTAGATTTTTTTTCTAAAGACATAAACTTTATCCACAGAATTTTTCAAGTGTTTATTACTGACCACAATCACGAGTCACATGACCGAGTTTTTGGTTTTGTTTTAATATATTTGTTCCTTTTCCTATATTTAATTTTTTTGTCCAATATTTCTGTTAAAAATTATGAAATTAACTAAAAAATTAAAATACGCTCATTGCTCTTGCAACAAATGGAACTGTGAAAAACTATTACTTATTGTTTACTGTACTTGGGAGGTATTTGCTTGGATTATTTGGGCTATTATCGCTTTCGGTATTTTTTCTATTGAAAATTCGTTAAAAAATGAATTAAAAGGAATAAACGAAAGAAATATAGATCCATATTTTGAATCTTGCGAAAATTTGTTAGGTGAATACAAAAGTTTACTAGCTAATATTGAAAAGTTAAATAGAGTAAATATTTACAATATTTTTTTAAAAAATAGAAAAAGTAATTTATTTTTTCATTTTTTAGGAGATACCTCATTTAACAGCATTAGAATCAAAATATTTTTATGTCGAACTTCAATTTGATAAAGCAAAAAACTTCTTTATTTCTCAAAAAAATATGTTACAAAAAAATTTGGAAGCTAAAAAACCTAATATCATAAAATGCTCCATGACAGCCATCGAAAAGCTAAATTATCAGCGAAAAAGTTTTGAAAAAATTTATCTTCCATCATTCAAAATTCATTATTTAATTCCAACGTTTATTACAATTTATTTTGGGTGGCAAGGAAGAAATTTAAATGAAATCGTTTTGGCTCCAGTTGTATTTGTTTTATTTATAATGAATGGATTGTTGATTTTCTTGCCTATGGCTATTACCTATCAGATTTCCAAGAATTTGATTGAAGAAACTTTCACTAAAATAAATATAGCAATAAACGATTTTGTTTAATTTTTATATTATTATTTTTGAGCCAACACTTTTTGTTTGTTAAATTATTCTTCACTAAACTTTTTATTTATTTATTTAACTGTAATAATTTTTTTACACTCTCGTTTGAATACAAAAATCATCAAACAAATTCGAGTAAAAATTTCAATGCAACTTTTTTTTCTACCATTAATTTATTCGTTTTACATTTGATGAATTTCATCTCTCTCTCTACTAAAAGAGAGATATGAATGAGAAAAGCAATTAATTGTGTTTTTGTCATTTCTTTTGTAATTTGCCCAAACAAACAAAAAACACTTCATTTTATCTTCCAGGAATCTTTCAAGTGTTTATTATTGAATTGATTCTCTAATTTTTTATTTTTTTATTTTTATTTTGTTTTCCCTTGTAAGAAGTTTTCAAGTGTTTATAGAACAAAAAATTATTTACAATCGCCCGAAAAAATGAATACCCATACATTTTTCGCTCCTTGCCAAACTTGCTGCTGCAATGTTTTTTAATAAAAAGTTAGAATATTTATTATGTAAATGTAATGCACGCAATTCAATCCATTTGAGAATAAGAGTTGCACAAATTGAATTTTTTTGTATTTTTGCTGCTTTTTTCAGTATTTTTCTGTATATATGCAAATGTAACAAACAAAATCGATATGAATTAAATAAAAAAATGGCTTTCTTTTGGCTTTTATTTAGCATTTTTATTTTTGGTTTTATTGCTTTTCGTTTTCTTGTTATGAGAATTTTTTTACAAATTGAGCTTACTCAAATAACAGAAAGAAGCATATATCCATTATTTGACTCGTGTAATACTTCGCTTATTGATTACAACAAATTACAATCTAATCTTAAATTTTTGGAAGAAGTAAGTTTTTGGTATTTTGGAGTTAGCTTTTGTTATTTTTAATTAAATTTTAGAACATCGACCAAATAACTCCTTTACTTAGCCATCATTCAGCTGTTGACCTTCAATTTGATCATGGAAAACAAATTTTAGCCGGAAAAAAGAATGCTTTATTGAAAATTATTGAATCACAAAAACCTGCCCTTAGTAAATGTTGTGAAGCGGCTGTTGAAAAAATTGATATTGAAAAGAAAGCTTTTATTGAAGATAATACTTCTCCAACATTTAATATTATTTATTTACTTCCATCCATCATTCAAATTATCATTCTTTGGCATTGTAGAATAAACAAAGAAATACTTTTGCTACTTATAATTTGTTTAATAATATCGAATTTCGTGTTTATTTTTTTGCCTTTTGTTTTCTACAATGATTACCAAGGGTTAATTGACAAAAAATTTAGTAACTTATATAATAATATTAACAACGCTATTTGATTATTTATTTTAAATAAATAAAACTTTTTTATTTGTTGGATTTTATATTTGGCAAAATGCAATTTAATCCTTTCCAAAAAATATGTTTTTATTCTTTCTACCGTTTTTCAAATATATTTTTATTGTTTTGAACAAATTTTATTTAATAAATTTTACACTTGAAAAAATCAATTTATTGGCATCAAGAAAATTTTTTTGTTTCTTCATAGCTCATTTTTTATTGATAACAAAAAACGCTTTATTGCTTACAGATAACGTCAACAAAAAAAGTAGCGTTTAACAAAAAAAAAGCAATTTTTTTTTTTTGAAAAACCATAATAACAAAATTTATTAAACATAAAAAATTTTATTTCTTGTCCCTCGTAGTACCCAGTAACGAAGAAGCGACATAATCGGTAAAAATAGAAAGCGTTGTTTCCGCCGGTCGATTGGGATCTCGAACTCGTGGTAATGCATTGAGAATAAACTTTTCAATGACGTTTCCTTTTCCTGCCACTCCACGGAAGGCACGATTTTCTCTTCCTGGAACCCATACTGGGGGAGGTGGTTTGGGTAATGGAGCACCGTGGTCTAAAAATAGTGATATGTTTAAAAATAATGTTGTTGGAAAAAAATATTACCGCTAATATATCGAAGAGCAAAGGAGCCACCGCGATTGGAGGACATTTTTTTGCCATCATGAATAATAATAATTTCGTCTTGTTCTGAGAGAACTTCCAAGTCTTTTTCTTCGCAGCTATAATAAAAAAGATATTAGCACAGATAAAACAAAAAAATGCAAAAATTCCAAAAAATCAGTAAAAGGTAACTTTTTTTTAAAATTTTTTTGTGGAATTTTTGTTCGAATTAGTCCGTTAAAGAAAAAATCCTTTAAAGAATGTAAATTTACTTACCAACTCCTGAAACCAATTTGTTGAAAATCTGACATATGTTTAATTTCCACGAATGATCTACAAGTTGTATCACATTTATATTGAACTGTATCCACGATAAATCTTATTCTTGCTTTATTTGCCTAAAATTATTATTCCAATTTTCATTTGTCTCAAATCCTTTAAAATAAATTTATGTATTTTACCTTAACTCTCCAAATGCATTTATCTTTGCCGGTGTGAGTTAAATGTTGCCATGTGCCTTGTAAAGCTGATAATTCTCCCCCACAAACTGATGCTTCAACAATGCTGCAATCTTTCCCACCAAAACCTGGCGGACATTTACATATCATACAATTATTTGGATCAGGATATCCTTCATTTTTGCAAACTGTTGGAGCACCTTTACAGAGATCATTGCAATAAAGTCGATTGATTTGTTTTACATCAATAAAAGATGGTCCAGATCTTTGACCTATAGTGTGTTGATATTTTTTATCTTTAGTTTTTATAGTTATTTCATCCCAATCTGTTGTGAATGCACTGGGGCCATAATGCATCACTGAACCCAAATCATATGGCAAACCCATTCCATCAGCTTCGAGATCACTCCTCTTCGCAAAATTTCCTTCAGTTCCACCAGCAATAAATTTATCATTCAATTGAATAAATGAATCTCGATCGGGTCGAGATTGTTCATGCCAAAAACCAAGAGCATGACCAACTTCATGAGATACTATGCCTTCCTAAAAAATACAGTGATATTTTATTAAAAGATTTTTAAATTAAAAAAATAAGCAAATTTTCAAACAAAATTTTTTATAATAAAAATTTCTTAGCTTTTAATATTAAAGATCTTACAAAAAAGCTTTTGTGCAGCATTTGAAAAAAAACGCTAAAGATGAAAATGAGTTATCGAAAATTTGGAAGTTAAAAACAAAAAAAAGTTCAATTTATCCTAATTGATGACTCCTGGCTGTGCACTACATTCCAGTGTACCACAATATTGGCACGCATCGAGGGATTGAACCACAGAACATAAAACAAGCTAGAAATAATACGTTACCAATCAAGTGGGTCGAAGAGTTCGAAAACACCACTAGGCCGTTTGACCGGCAAATGAGCCAGCAATTTTGCGAATGACCATCATTTGCTCATTTTCTTTGACCTCGCTCGTTTCTTTCTTATTTTTATGGCAAGCCAATCTTTTTTGATGCACACCTCGCTGCCAAACGTATTTTTGGCATTATGAAAATTTTTTTTGGAGAAACCAAAATATTTGAAAAACTTTTAATTAAATTCAATGAATTTTGCAATTTCTTTTTTCTTTTTTTTATTGCAAGAATTAACTTACATCTTCACAACCATTTCCAATGGAAACCTTTTGTTTGCCACCAACTTTTCCAACACTGCTATAACAACCTGAACCTTTGAAAAATTCAAGTCTATCTTTGCCTCGGCCTTCTTCTTGAAATCTCAAACATGTTTCTTTTTCCCATTTAATTAAACCTTTTCGAATAGTTTGTCTCCAATCTTCTATAAATTAAAATAAATTTGATTTATTCAAAGGAAACTTTTGGAAGGGAAGCTTACTATCATGATGACCCCATCCAAATGGAATGGGCCTGTTTGCGGGCCATCTATAAACTCCACCGGTAATAACTTTTCTTTTCGTACGTCGACGACCTCCAGCTTTTTTCTCAGCTTCAGCCAAAACAATGCTAAAATTAGCTTATTTATTATTTTCATTTCGCTTTTTTTGGCAAAAGTAAATTTATAACAAAAATTTGCATAATTTACCAAAAAATAAAACTTACGCTTTCATTTGTTTTGAAGTTAGCAAAATATCGCTTTCAAATAATTGATCCATTAAAGGTCGATTCCTTCCAGCTTCGGTTCCATCATAAATAATTGGCATGGGTCTTAAATCATTTCGAGGATCTCTTGAAGTTGCTTTTAAAAATGCTTGCATTAAATTATGGGCACTCAAAAAATCTTGGGGTGTATTGGTTGCAGTAGAATCGGATAAAGCATCATTTGTTCCACTGACGCCAATTCCATTTCCTGTCAACCCTCCACTAACTCCTTTAACTCCTGCTCTTGCACTGGGTCCTGTGTATTCTTCAAGTTCATCCATCATGCTAAAGAAATTACGACCAAAGTTTTCTGTTAGCCTCAAAAATGGAGATCCAGCTCTTGATGGACCTTGAGATGAGCGGCCACTGGATTCACGTTGCTTAAAAATTTTGAGAAGCGGTTCATCGGCGAGCGACATTAAACCAGGCCTCGATGGAGCTGCTGCAGGTGGCTGGGATGGAGGATTATGGTAGTTGGAACCTCTTGGTTTGAAAATTCTTAAAAGTGGCTCATCAGCTAATGGAATTAAAGTTGGTCGAAAAAGCATAAATGGCGATGACGTCACAGGTGGCGGTGGTGGAGCATCTGCTTGTGGCTGCTGCTGCGGCTTAGGTTTTGGTTTTGGCTTAGGTGGCTGCTTTGCTGCTCCTGGTGGTGGTGGCGGAGGTTGTTTTAAAAGACCAGAAAAAGTTTGTCCAAGTTGAAATAAATCACCAAATGGATTATTAGAATATTCATTTCCAGAATTTGTGAAAGCTGAAGCCAAACCTTGGCCAAATCCAAGCCCTCCAGGATTTCCTCCTCCATTTCCAGTTGCAGCTGGTGATGGATTTGGAGTTGGTGATGGAGGTGAAAGTCCTGAACCAAGAAATGGTGAGATCAAATTTAAAAAATCCTGAGCCTACAAAATTCAAAAAAGTTTTTATTATTATTCAATCAATTAATTGCGCAATATTTTTTTAAATTTTGTTTTTTATCCTTTCTTTTTTTTGAAGTGTAATCCCCTCAGGCAAAAAATGGATATAGTCATCGTCGATGATTTAACCTTGCCTCAAGGGATTTTGCGGATTTATTTAGTCCAAAAAGAAAAATAATTGCATCAAAACGAGTTTTCCTTATCGAAATCAATAGAATCAAATAAAATTGAATGACGAATTTAAAGAATAGCAAAGAAAAGAATAAAATAAAATCCAACTTACATTTACAATGTTAAAATTGTTAAAAATAAATATAATAGAAATAATAAATTTTTTTATAATACTAGTTTTAAAATAAAAGAAATTATGCAACAACATCGTCATTTATGTACAGACATCAACCAAGCTAAAAAACGGTGTAAAAAAGTTTTACTTTTACAACAAATGAAAAATAACCAAAAAAAGCTCACAGAATATTTAAAGCATGAGCGCACGAAGTAAGAAATAAATTAAAAAATTTAAAACACCGTATCAAAATATGAATAAAGTTCGATTATTAATTTCTTCAATATCCTTTACTATTGCTTTTAAGGTTTAGAAATATAAGGTCATTATTTTGTTTATATTTTTTTAGTTCTGCGCTATCAAACAAAATTTTTAGAAAACATTGAATCCAAATTAAAAAAAGCAAAGATATACGCAAAAAAAAAAAAGGCTAGTAAAAAAGTTGATTTACTTCTCTCTACGCTTGCTTCGTCTTTGGTTATTTTACATAGACACTTTGTTGAAGACATGAGAAAAAATTTTCTAGCAAAGGTAGATAAAAAAGTGTTAATAAAAATAAAAAGTAAAATCACGCCTTCATTTTTCTTATTTATCTATCTTCTTCTCTTTTGTGGTTTAAAGGGAGTGTCTCAAGCGATAGAGATTTCCTTACAGCGGGTGTTCCTAGCCCGAAAGTTTTTTTTCATTGTCTCAAAAGCTTACAAAGAGCTACAGATTTTTTGTAGCTTTTTGTAGCATTTTGTTTTTTTTTCTCGAAGTGCTACAAAAAGCTACGAAAATTCGAAGAAGTGAACTTTCGGGCTAGGAACACCCGTCCGTCGTAAAAAAAATCTCTATCGCTTGAGACACTCCCTTTAACCTGTTTTTATCCCTTTTTTCGTCGATGGCTACTTTCGCTAAAAAAACATAGCACCAACGTAAAAAATCAAAAATACATAAATTTAGTGGCTTTTTGGAATCATGAATCAAATAAAAAAAAAAGTTTAAAAAGCGATAAATGACGCGAAAATATGTGCAAATTTTATCTCATCATTTGCAGCAACAAAAAGAAAAACCAGTGGAGACGAAGAAGCTACGTCATCATTGATTTGCTTCAATGATTTTTTTTTTTCAAATAAAATTGTGGGAGAATTTCAAGGTGTTTCATTTTGGGAATTACATATCTAACCACAAAAGTTATTTTCAAAGTGAAAAAAAAGCTTCCAAAAAATTAAGCAAATTTTTAATGAACGCAATTTAAAATTTTTTAGTAGTCCATTGTTTAAAATTTCCTTCCCTCTTTTAGTCTTTCAAAAAAATGTCCACTTTTGATTGTATTCTGCAACAATTTTTTTTCTTATGTCCTTCAGTCATCTTTCCTCCTCTATTTTTTTTTCATCTTCTTTCTCTCACATGAGATCCAAAAAAAAAAGCAGATCAAATATATATATATATGCATGCATAATCGGTCAACGTGTTTAACGTTTCAGAAAAGAAAAAGAAAAAGGAGAAACCAGTTTTTCAAAGAAGAAAATAAAAAAGAGGTTTGAGAAAATTTTATAAAGCTTTTTCCGTTTTATTTTTTTATTATTCGGCTTTCATTCATTCTTTGATCAAAAAAAAACAAAAAAAAACAATAGCAACAAAGAAAATTAAAAAATTTACTTACATCATTGTTTGTTTCTCCTAAAATTGGCACATTTTTTCTTTCATAATTTATTTGGAACTATAAATCCTATCTAAAACTAACCAAATAAACCAATTCAAAAATTCCAGACATCGGTACTTGGATGAGGAAAAGTAGTACCAAAAAATATTGGTTTATCTCTCTATGCTTTGATTTCATCGAAAAAAATCCAACCATATCCCTCATTGACTGGAAGTCTATGTATGTTTGAGGGTTTTGGATAAATTCTTGAAGAAATGAATTTTTGATTTTAATATTAAATAAATTTGTTTATTACATAATTATTTTTTGTGGGATATTTTTAAAGAAAAACGAAAATGAAAAGATCAAAATAACAAAAATCAAACATTTCTTTATCTCAACGCGAAGAAAACGAAAGTTTTGCCCATTCCCGCCGCACCCCGAGCGAAGCGAGGGGTGCGGCTGTTTTAGCAATGAGAACGCCCGATCTGCTAACCGAAATTTATGATTTTTTTTATTTCGTGTAATTATGTTGATATTAGAGGGCTCTTTAGGGTCAATTTTTCGTCGCATTGACGAATTTTTAAAAAAAATAGAAGGAAGTATAGAAAAAAAGTGCTTAATCACAACATTTTAAAAGTTCACAATGTCCCGCTGAGCGTTGCAGCAAAGTTAACGCATATTCTGGCTATAAAAATCGTTTTCTCCACCCTCAATTACCTCTATGAGTAAGCTAACTTTAAAAAACATCACATAAAAATAGATGTATGCCGCTATGGAAATTTAAATATTTTGATTTAGAGTAAAAATATCATTGGCTAAAGTTCCTTGTTATACATTTGCTGTGTGGCGTAGGCGTTGAAGGCGGTGATGTTTGGATATTTCTGTCATAGGTTCGAATCCCCACAATTTTTTTTTATTAATTGTTTTAATTGAATTGAGACAATTATATCCAAATAATTTTTTATGATTTTTAATAATGTTTTCATTAGAAAATATGCAAATTTTTAATAAAATATTCACAAATTTTACTTTTTTTATGAATATTAAGTTTCTTTATTATGAAATTAAAGCGAAATTATTTTTAACGATTTTCAATGAAATTTTTTTTAACTAAGCTTTTGGATCGTATATTTTTTTTTCTAAATTTAATTGGATTAGCATACAAAACTTTTAGGTATTCTAAACGCAAAATTTAATTAAAAGTACGCTGACGTTTAGTTTATGAAAAGAATAAACATAGGGAACTTTTTTTATTATTTTCGGTGAGTTTAATCGAAAAGTAACTTGAATATTTCCTTCTTATTAATTTTTATTGTTCGTTCGTTTTCGATTACTTTTGGTCGCAGTCCCAGGGCTACTAGGCTTCGCTTTTTCCCATACATATTATTATTCTTTTTCTCTCTGTTTTTTTGTATCTTATCTTGAAATCTTTTATATTAAAATAGGAAATTCACCTAAAAAATTTGCATAAATTAGAATGAAACTATATTTTGTTTTCCAAGCGCGATGAAATGATTTGGGTAATTTTCATATACATAAAAAATCAGCAAAACATGGGTTTGCTTGCTGCGCAAATTAAGTGATTTAACTATTGTAAGCTTGCTCGATGACTATAACCTTAACTTTTTGCGAATTTTTCACAAGCTGGTATAAATTTTTTTTTAATGGTTCAGTTCATTGTTTATTTTGATTCGTGCAAAAAAAAAGTTTTAAAGGCTTACACATGTTTCAATTTTTAGGATCTCATTATTGAAAATTAAGTGATTAAAATAGACACGAGTGATAAGATTGTTCGGGAAAAGTTTTAATTTTTATAAAAGTCAATACAATAACTTTTTGGAAAAGTAATTATTAAAACATAGGCATTAATACGAGTGGCAATTTTGTATTTTTCAATAAAACAAGTAAGATCGCCGACCGGAGGCAGCGGAGTTTCTAGTAATTATTGTTGCAGACGGCTCAAGAGATTAGTGCACAAGATTACTATGTAAAAAAACAAAAGGCTGTTCAGGAAAAAACTTTTAGACGGCTAATGAGATTAAATTTTTTTTATTGATTTCAATAAATTATTTTATATGTTACACTGAAACAAACAGCCGCAGCACCGTCTTCGATTGTTATTACCCAACTTCTTTACCAACTATTTAATATTGAAAAATTTTTTTAAAAATGTTAAAAATTAAAAATTTTGTTTTATTCTTGATTAGATAAGATGTAAAAGCAACTCGTATATTCGCAAGATTTTTGATGTAAAAAATGTTTTGGTGTAAATTGAAAAAAATAATAATTATAAGGTCAATTACAAAATAAAATTTTTAGTTTTTTTTTCCAATTTTCTATTGTTTTCTGAAACAAAGCATGTTTGAAAAAAGGTATTTTAAGCAAAAAATTTAAATATAACTAATTGTCGGACCAAAAATTTTTTTACTGTTAAAAATCGAAGACGGTGCTGCGGCTGTTTGTTTCAGTGTAACATATAAAATAATTTATTGAAATCAATAAAAAAAATTTAATCTCATTAGCCGTCTAAAAGTTTTTTCCTGAACAGCCTTTTGTTTTTTTACATAGTAATCTTGTGCACTAATGCTTTTTCCTTTCTTCCTTCATTTTTCATTCAACAATTTTGTTGTTTTTATTGAAAACTAATTCGCTCGTTTTTTAGCTTCCATTTTTGCATCAAAGAATCCTGTGAATAATAAAGTTGTCTTGGTTTGGAATTTTATAATATTGAAAACTACAATGGAATCTTCAATGGTTGTAAGTTTTTCTTATTGTTCGCTTACATATAAAGACTAAAAATGTTTTTAGGAAGTTTCGTATCCTTTTGCTATCATCTGGAGAATTTCTGAAGAATCTTTGAAAAAAGCAGCTGCAGAAGATGGATTTATTCACGGCAAAAAATCTAAAGTTGCATTTATTCCTGATGTCAAATATCAACCGTATATTTATCCAAATGGCTTGAATTCATTACCTCAAGACAACTTTTTTGGTATGAGTATATTCACTAATCAAACCAAAATTGAAGCTGAATTTACATGTGCTATTGAATCAGCTAATTGTACTTTCAAAACGGGAAAAGACAAAATTTTTCTATGTGTAGAAGCTTATTGTGATGATTTGTTTGATCCTGCAAAGAAGTTCATTGTTGATGGATATCTTACTTTGAAAATTGAAGGAACTTTGAAGGTTCAAAAGCAAAGAGAAGCGTCTTATGTTCCAAAGGATTCTAGTTTAGCTCAATGTTTGTGGAATTCAGATGATAAAGATTTTATTATTGAAGTTGGTGGAAATTATATCAAAGTTAGTTATTTTTACTTTCTTTTTCTCAAACAAAGCTTTTTTAGGCCCACAAAATTGTTCTCTCAACTCGTTCACCAATGTTTGCAGCAATGATGAATTCACTCATGAAAGAAGCAACTGAAAACCGTACACATATTACAGACTTCTCGTATGATGTTGTCGAAGCAGCTGTAAAGTATTGTTATGATATCAATATATTTCATAGTGTCAGTGCTTCGATTGCCAAGAATCTTCTTCAGTTCGCAGACAAATATCAAATGATGGGACTTAAAGTAAGTTTGTTTTATTTATGAAAACTCATTGCAAAGCTGGTTTTCAGGATAACATGGAAGCTTTTCTCATTTCTCAAATCAACACTTCAAACGTTTGTCAATTCGCAAATTGTTCGATTCTTTCAAATGCATCCAAACTCAATCAACATTGCTTCGGTTATTTGTTCAAATTTATGAAGAAACCTGTTGTTATTTGTGATATCGATGAACTTGATGCTGAATTTGCCATGAAATTATTTAAACAAAGCTTTCTTCCTACTATGACTTCTTAATTTTGTTATGATTTTTTGATTGTGCCACTCGTGAATTGGTAGTTTTTCATTTTTTGTTATGCTTTCTTGTACCGTTTATGTTCTTTTTGTTGTTGAATTCAATAAATTTTCTTGTTTTTGTTATTCATTCTCGCGTTTACTTTTACTACCAAAATCTTGCACTTTTTACTAATTTCATCGTTGTTAGACAGAGAAATGGCAGGTTATTATTTATTTATATTCATCAACGTTCATAATGATGGCAGTGCACTCAATTATGAGAGCTTCACCACGACTAATATTAGGTAAACGTATAGGCAAAGCTCAAAGCAATACAGATTCTGCAAGTCATCATTATCACTAAATTTTAGAAATTTTCCAAACCAAAACTTTAATTTATCACAAAATTTCTTTACGCATTTCAGCAAAATTGAAATGAAAATTTGTTTTTATCAAAAATCATTATCAATCTTATTAATGAATATGTGCATGATGGCATTGTAAAAATGCTAGTATAAAGCAACTACAAACAAACGATTCGTCATTGCCATGATTTCTTATAAGTTTAATGTTGGTTCATTCATTTTGTATAAAAATACATTATAATAAATCTCAATTTATTTTTTTAAATATCATAGAAATAATAGCTTCACCAAAAAGATTATAATAATACAAAGTTTGTTAAAAAATAGATTTCATTTAAAATGTTTCTCTTTCCCTACCTAAAAAAGAGGATAAGAAACAAACGATAAAAATAATTTGAGGCACTCAAAGTAAAGACTGTTGAATAAAACATTGCAATCAAAAAATAAAAAAGTAATAGGAAAGAAAGATAAAAACCCAAAAGAAAAAATTTATCATGAAAAATTCCTTTTCTTTTTTGAAAAAATAAAGTTTTAATATACAAAAAAAAGAAAGTAATAATTGTGTCGCAAAATAAAATGCTAAACCTGTATACAAATAAAACGGTTTTTTGAATAAAATAAAAATATATTTGCAGAATTTTTTTTTTTGAAAATATTTTAAAGAAAAAAAAGTTGGACGAAATTGATTTAAAAAATTTCTAATAAGGCAACAATTGTTTTTTTGGGCGTCTAAAAAAATGTAAAACTCTCAGAAAAAAAATATGAAGAAAGCATTTTTGCTATAAAACAAGCAACAGCAAAAAAAAAGGAGAAAAGACTAGAAATAAGGTAGTTAAAAAATAATAATTTTTTTTTTAAAGTATCACTAAGTAGAAGAAGAAATCCCAAACTTTAAAGGAAATCATAAAAATACAATTTTAAAAAACAAAATCAATGAGCAAAGAAGAAACAAAGCTTGCAAAAAAATTTAAAAAATAAGAATAAATAATAAAAGAAGAGTCTTTGAAAAATCAAGACATTTTTTTTGTGGTAATGAGCAGGCAAGAAGATAATCAATAGAAAAAAGATTTACAAAATAAAGAAAGAAAGAAAAACTGGCTAAAAATAAAAAAATGAATTTCTACCTGTTTAGCCATGTCTCGAAGCTTAACCCTTTTAGAATATTTACGCAAAATTTTTTCAAAAAAATCTCAAAAAAAGAAATTAGAAAATTTGCATAAAAATTTAAATTTATGTCAAACGAAACATTGCTTTTCGAGATTCAATCATTAAAAATGTAAAGAATATTTTTAAATTAAACCGCTTGATGGTGATGTTGTTGAACATGGGATGGATCTTCGGGTGGAGTAGTTTTACCATTTAATACGACATGATAATCGCTATTATCATAAATAGGTTGACCGGGTAAAATATCTAATGGTGGTTTAGTTTGAGATGCATTATTTGCTTCAGCTAATTCTTCTGCTAATGATAATCTTGGACCATTATGATGATGATTACCGTTGCCATTGCCATTATTTCCATTGTTGCCATTAATATTTGCTGTAATAAATGAAGTTGATTCATTATTTTCAATTATTATTTCATTATTTGTTGAATCATTAATTTCTATACCTGTAGCAGACGACGATTTTTCTTGTCGACGTTGTTCAATTAATTTTAAAGCTAACAATTTTGCATCCACTGATTGATCCATCGCTGTTGTTGCTCCTGATTCTGGAGCAGTGGGTGGAGTGCCTTGACGAACTTTAGCCATAATTTCTGATAATCTTGATTTTCGCTCTGAAGCTTTTTCTTTTTTAACTTCCACGGGTTTAATAATATCCGAATTTTCTGCATCTGATTCTTTCGCGGATGATGAGGAACTAAATGGAGCATGATCGGGTGATTCAATTCGAGAAGTTTCCTAAAAAAAATTAGAATATTTTAGTTTTATGAAGAAAAAATTATATATTCCAAAAAATAAACAACTAACTTTTCCACCATTACTTTGATGGCCATCATCTTGATCATGGTGGCCATTATGGTCATCTTCAAAATAATGTTGTTGTTCTTCTCCATCTTTTTTTAATGGAGATAAATCCAATTCATTGAATTTTGAATTATTTTGCTCAAAAGTTGGAGGTTGTGGTTCAGCAATAGGTGTTTCATCACCCAAACCAAAATCAACAAAATTTTGTTCAACAACCTTTTCAGAATCAGCTAAAGGTTTTTGTGGTGGAGTTTGAAGTTGTAAATTAGCTAAACCCGAAATTGCATCATCAATAGAAAAACTTTGTTCATGACCACCAACAAGGGCGGTAGTTGGATAAGGTTCATTAATAATTTCTTCAATATGTTGTTGTTGATCTTGTTGATCATGGACAACTTTAGTTTCTAAATTTTTATAATGTTCTTCAACAGATTTTTCAATATTTTCTTGTTCAATAAGAGGCTGTTTAGCTTCAATATGTTCAACAATTTCTTCGCCTGCTTTATCTGTGTTGTTTGATGGCTCATTTTCATTTTGAATAATTATTTGATTTTCTGCATCACCAAAATTTATTCCACCGTGTTCATTATTTTCATTGTCTGAAGAAGCTTCCATTAATTCTTCTTGAAGCGATTTAGGTTGATAAACCACAATTTGGGGTTCTTCTAATCCATTATCATAATGTTTGTGATGGTGAGTTTCAGAAGAATGAGGAATATTAATTTTTGAATTTTGATTATTAAAATCCGTCATGGGTTTATCTGAATTTGCATCATCAGAATATGTATTTTCTGAAACATTATCTTCGCCACTATCTTTTGATTCTTCAAGATTAAGAATTTCTTCACTTTCATTTGCAAGGGTTTTAGCTACAGGGGAAATAGGTCGAGGTGGAAGATCTTCATCTGGTTGTGGGGCTGGAACTTGTCCATCATGTTCATCTGCTTTAAATCTTCTTTAGTCTATGTATACTTTGGTGGTAGTAAATTAATGAAAACTCTTCCACGGCTTTTATAGGTACGAGTATAGCTTAGATGTCTCCTTGATCAACCATGTTTGGAGGATAACACCTTTAATCCTTATTTATGTTTTTGTTGAATTTATGAGCATGTTCCAGTGTTAATTTTAATATTAATTTTTAAGTTTTGTTTTTATCCTTTAAAATAAATTCGTAGTTATATAAAAAATCACGTTTTTCTATTCTGTGTCATGGTTCTTTGTCTGTGAGCATCATTGACTTGATAAGAATTATTTTGGCTATAAAGTTGCCATTAACTAAGAATACTTTGCACTCTTTAAACATCTTATCAGTAGTAAAAGTTTTTTCTTAAGTATCTAAAAAATGATTTTTGGTTTATTGTTTCAAATGTACTGAGTTTTTCTTTGTTATAAAAAGGATAACTGATAAGGTTAAATTCAGTTCTCCTAAAACAAAATTTTGAGTAACTTTGCTTTGTTAAAAATTTACCATGGCTTTGAAATTTTTTATCCTTGTGCTTTTACTTTCTTTATCAAACATCAGCTTTGGATTTCGTTTAGCGGAAAGAGATTCTAATTGCCCAAATGGTACCACTCAAAGCAATAACGACCCAAATAAATGTTATAAATTTATGACTGAAACAGTGGATTGGTATACTGCAGAAGGAGCTTGTGAAAAGCTTAATGGTTATTTAGTGTCTGTTCATAATGCTATCGAAAATGCCATCCTTCTTGGTACAATGGATGGTGCTGCGCCAAATTCCGAAGATTTTTGGATTGGTGGATCAAATAATAATAAAGATAATGCTTGGGCTTGGAAAGATGGAACAAAATTCGATTTTGATGATTGGGCACCAGGTAAACCAATCCTTAACTTACATATAAGTACACAAGGTTTCAGGCAACCCTACGACTACTCCTGATACATGTTTAGCCGTTCGTAAACCTAGTGGATTCTGGTATTCCACAGATTGTCGTGGTTCAAAGCCATCCGTTTGTATTATTCCAGCTATAAAGCCATTAGTTACTAGTTGTCCAAGCGGTTGGAGCTATTTTGATTATACCAAAAGTTGTTACATTGTAAGTTCATTTTTCATTTAAAATGTTTTCAGGCTAAACAGAAATTTCTAACGAACCCAAAATATTTTAGGTTATCCAAAGCGTTTATGATGGAACGGGAAATATGACATGTCAATATGGCAAACAAGCATGCAATAGTCTTAATTCCACGCTGACATCTATTCATTCTGTGAAAGAAAATTTTTTCATCGCAGGTATGTAAAATATTGCAACAATATTTATAATTATTATATTTACACCAATTTAGGACTAGCGGGATCGAATATCGGAACATATCAGTACACTGTATTAGGGCTTGTTAGTGATCAAAATACATGGAGATGGTTAGATTCAAGCCAACTTGATTATAACAATTGGCAATCATCAACAGGAGCAACTGACAATTATTGCGCTTATATGTATACAGACATTTATACTGCTTTTAGTTCATGGCATGCCTATGATAGTACAGAAACAGATCCTTCTTTCACACAAGCTGTATGTAAACTAAGTGCTTATCGTAGCTAAATGAATCACTGCAAACATTCTTTTGTAATAAACCTTTTTTTTAAATTGTTGTTGCTTTATTGAATTTGTAAAAATAATAAAATAAATCTCATATTTATTTTTTTAAATATCATGAAAAGAATAGCTTCACCAAATCCAAAGTAATAATACAGAGTTTTAAAAAATAAAATTTCATTAAAAATGTTTTTCTTTTCCTACCTAAAAAAGAGGATAAGAAAAAAACGATAAAAATTTGAGGCACTCAAAGTAAAGAGTGTTGAATAAAACATTGCAATCAAAAAATAAAAAAGTAATAGGAAAGAAAGATAAAAACCCAAAAGAAAAAATTTATCGTGAAAAATTCCTTTTCTTTTTTGAAAAAATAAAGTTTTAATATACAAAAAAAAAGAAAGTAATAATAATTGTGTCGCAAAATAAAATGCTAAACCTGTATACAAATAAAACGGTTTTTTGAATAAAATAAAAATATATTTGCAGAATTTTTTTTTTTGAAAATATTTTAAAGAAAAAAAAGTTGGACGAAATTGATTTAAAAAATTTCTAATAAGGCAACAATTGTTTTTTTGGGCGTCTAAAAAAATGTAAAACTCTCAGAAAAAAAATATGAAGAAAGCATTTTTGCTATAAAACAAGCAACAACAAAAAAAAGATGGAGAAAAGACTAGAAATAAAGGTAGTTAAAAAATAATAATTTTTTTCTTAAAGTATCACTAAGTAGAAGAAGAAATCCCAAACTTTAAAAAGGGATCATAAAAATACAATTTTAAAAATCGTCAGTCAGTCAGTGAGCAAAGAACAAACAAAGCTTGCAAAAAAAATTTTAAAAAATAATAATAAATAATAAAAGAGTCTTTGAAAAAAGTAAAGACATTTTTTTTGTGGTAATGAGCAGGCAAGAAGATAATCAATAGAAAAAGCTTACTAAAAAAGAAAAAACTGGCTAAAAATAAAATAAACTTCTTCTACCCTGTTTAGCCATGCCTCGAAGCTTAACCCTTTTAGAATATTTACGCAAAATTTTTTCAAAGAAAATCCCATTAAAAAAATCTTCTTCAAAAATTTTAAGAAAATTTGAAAATTTGCATAAAAACTTAAATTTCAGCCAACCGAAACATTGCTTTTCGAGATTCAATCAATAAAAATGTAAAGAATATTTTTAAATTAAACCGCTTGATGATGATGTTGTTGAACATGGGATGGATCTTCAGGAGGAGTAGTTTTACCATTTAATACAACATGATAATCGCTATTATCATAAATAGGTTGACCAGGTAAAATATCTAATGGTGGTTTAGTTTGAGCATTCGCATTAGCTTCAGCTAATTCTTCTGCTAATGATAATCTTGGACCATTATGATGATGGTTACCGTTGCCATTGCCATTATTTCCATTGTTGCCATTAATATTTGCTGTAATAAATGAAGTTGATTCATTATTTTCAATTATTATTTCATTATTTGTTGAATCATTAATTTCTATACCTGTAGCAGACGACGATTTTTCTTGTCGACGTTGTTCAATTAATTTTAAAGCTAACAATTTTGCATCCACTGATTGATCCATCGCTGTTGTTGCTCCTGATTCTGGAGCAGTGGGTGGAGTGCCTTGACGAACTTTAGCCATAATTTCTGATAATCTTGCTTTTCGCTCGGATGCTTTCTCTTTTTTAACTTCCACGGGTTTAATAATATCCGAATTTTCTGCATCTGATTCCTTTGCAGACGATGAGGAACTAAATGGAGCATGATCGGGTGATTCAATTCGAGAGGTTTCCTAAAAAAATCCGTTTTGAGTTTTGAAGAAAACTTTTTTATATATTCCAAAAACAACTAACTTTTCCACCATTACTTTGATGGCCATCATCTTGATCATGGTGGTTGTCGTCATGGTCATCTTCAAAATAATGTTGTTGTTCTTCTCCTCCTTCTTTTTTTAATGGAGATAAATCCAATTCATTGAATTTTGAATTATTTTGCTCAAAATGTGGAGGTTGCGGTTCAGCAATAGGTGTTTCATCACCCAAACCAAAATCAACAAAATTTTGCTCAACTACTTTTTCGGAAGCAGCAGAAGGTTTTTGTGGTGGAGTTTGAAGTTGTAAATTAGATAAACCCGAAATTGCATCATCTATTGAAAAACTTTGGTCATGACCACTAACAAGGGCAGTAGTTGGATAAGGCTCATTAATAATTTCTTCAATATGTTGTTGTTGTTGATGTTGCTGATCATGGACAACTTTAGCTTCTAAATTTTTATAATGTTTTTCAACAGATTCTTCAATATTTTCTGGCTCAATAAGAGGCTCTTTAGCTTCAATATCTTCAACTATTTCCTCGCCTGCTTTATCTGTGTTGTTTGATGGCTCATTTTCATTTTGAATAATTATTTGATTTTCTGCATCACCAAAATCTATTCCTTCATTTTCGTTATTTGTTGAAGCTTCCATTAATTCTTCTTGAAGTGATTTGGGTTGATATACAACAACTTGGGGTTCTTCAAATCCATTATCATAATGTTTGTGGTGGTGAGTTTCAGAAGAATGAGGAATATTAATATCTGAATTTTGTTGTTTAAAATCCGTCATGGGTTTATCTGAATTTGCATCATCAGAATATGTATTTTCTGAAACATTATCTTCGCCACTATCTTTTGATTCTTCAAGATTAAGAATTTCTTCACTTTCATTTGCAAGGGTTTTAGCTACAGGGGAAATAGGTCGAGGTGGAAGATCTTCATCTGGTTGTGGAGTTGGAACTTGCCCATCATGTTCATCTGCTTTAGTTAATTCTGCAACAATACCGGGTTCTTCGGATGGAATACGTGGTTCTTCATTTTGCACATGTGTTTGAAGGTGAGCAACACCACCACCACCAACATTTTCTTCTTGTGATTTTTGAATATCGATAGCTTTTCGAGGTAAAATTGTTTTAGGTTTAGGTGGTTCATTCTTTTCAATTGGTTGAGCTCTTGGTGGAGCTCTAGCTGCAGCTGTTGGTGGAATATTATTATTAGCTCGTGTTGGAATTGGAGGCTTTCTTTGAGCTGCAGCAGAATTTGAATTTGTATTCGCATTAATGGAATTAGCTGGCGATCGTTTGGCTGGTGATGGCTTCGATGGGGAAGCATTTCGCCGAGTTGTAGTTGTTAATGTAGCTGATCGAGGCGCTGCTGCTTTCTTTGAAACATATAAAGATTGCGTCATGGGATTATTATTAGATTTAGTTGGAGTAAGCTTATTTGCATTTGCAGCATTATTATTTGCAGCTTGAGGCGATCGTTCAGTTCTCTTTGGTGGTGATACTCTTGGAGCCGCGGGTTTTGCTTTATGTGGAACATATAACGACGAAGTCATACTATTTCCAAGTAATAATTTTGGTCCACGTTGTTGTTGTTGCTGTCTAATAACATCTCTGGGTGGTGTAGTAGCAGGCGATGCACCTGAACTGGGCGTGGATGGTGCAAGTCGGCGATCATATTGTTTTTGATCTTTAGATAATTTTTCCAAATATGATAATTCCCTCGGTGTTGATGAACCAAAAGCAAATATTTTCTTTTGAGAATTTTGTGCAGTTCGTGATGTAGCACTATGAGCTTTAGTGAGAATTTCCTGCATAATAAATAAGAAAAAAATTAATTAATCAATCAATAATATATATTCCGGTAAAAAACTAAAAATAACAAAAACATACTTCTTTACGAACTTTTTCTTGCTCAAGTTGTGCAAGTCGCCGGTCTATTACTGCTTTAGACTTTTGTAATTCTCGTTCAGCCTTTTCACGTGCGCGTTGAAGTAACTGCTGATTTTTTAAATGTCCTATACGTTTGAGCTTTTCTTCTTGTTCTTTTCGTTTAGCTTCTAATCTAAAAAAATATTTAACTCTCTCAATACAAGTCTGTCGTCTCTATGTTTCTCTCTTATTTTTTTGATTAGTTAAGTAAACAACAAACAAAAAAAAGAAGATGGGATGGGAGTTGTGTTACAACATACTTTTGTTGTCGCTCGTGTTCGAGGAGTTCTTTACGAAGCGCAACTTCCGCAGCTTTATCTCTGGTTGAAAGAAATAAACTTTTTGTGATGGCTTCATCCATGTCTGCGTTCTTTCTGAAAGATCTAACAAAAAAATGGGATTATTCACAATCAAAAATCTCGCTATCATAATCAAAGTATAAAAATGTTGGTTAACACTTTTAGTTTAGTCTCCAATTCCTTCAAAATAGTTAACAAAAGTTTTAATAAAAATTTTCTTCTTTTAAATAACTATTTAAACCAACAACAATAACAAACATAAACAAAAAAATCAACAACGACAAAGTGAAGATGACAAAGAAAAAGAGAAGATAGATTTAACGATTCTTTCGTTTAAGATTTTCATGACGCTTTTTAACATGCTTTGGAATTTTGTTTGTCCTCTTTTCACGTTTTTCTTCTTTGACAAGTTTCTTTCTTTCATTTTTAGTTGTAGGAGATTCATGTCGATCACGAGTATATAATTCACGGCGGCGTTGCTTTTCAGCTTCAATTTTAAGCTTTTCAAGATCATCTTCAACTGATGTAACTGATGATGAATTGGTATCTCCATCGGATGATTCGTCATCATCGTTGTCTTCACCATCTTCTAAAAAACAAGCATAAGTTAACCAAAGCATTCAATATTCAATGAAACAAACGTTTATCAACAATCTTTCCAATAATTTTTTGAAAAGGATTATTCACTTCCATTCCTTCTTTTTCATCTTCATCATCACGTTCATAATCAGTAATATTATCAAGTTTATGAGGAATATATGCATTCATGAATAATACATCTTCAGGTAATGCAGCTGCAGTTCGTTCAGTTTCTAATAGTTTAGCACCTTGTGAATCAGTAATTGTTGGATCAACAATATATTCAAATAAACGACGCATAGATAATACAGGAACTTGATGATCTTTGAAAAACTTGGAAACATTTGCAATATCCGATCGAAGAAATACCAATGAATTTGGATGATCATGTTCAACGGATTGAGAGACATCAATAATGTATAGTTGATTTTCGTGAACGATCATATTGTATTCAGATAAATCTAAAAAAGGAAAATATTAGTATAAAGAATACGACCATTCTCGCTCTAGTTACTTCTTTCTTAAAAGGCGCAAGTGTTAATTGAATTTGCAACACCAACAACAATATTTGGCAAAAGCATTAAAAATTTTGACAAAGACATGTCAAAACTCTTTTTTGGAACCATAAAATATATTTTGTTATGAAAAAGATAAACCAAAGGCAAAAACTTTTTCTCAATGAAAGCGAGCCAAACGCGTGTTTGCTATATTCACTCACATCCTTCTTCACTCCTCGTTGAGCTCATCCTCTTTTTCTCGCATTTCAAAAATCCTATCTACGAGGGAGGAAGAAGAAAGCAGCTCAAAAAAATTATATGCCAAGGGACATCTGCTTTTTTTTGTTGTTAACTTTTGGGTGTTTTCGAAGAGTTAAAAAAGAAGGGGAAAAACTAAAAACGTTCACGGGTCGGCAATTGTGAAAGCACGAAATTTTTTTATGAGTTGTCGAAATAGCTTTAAAAAACCAACTAAAAGGCTCAGTTTTCTCTTCTTTTTTTCTCTCTTTCTGCCATCCTTTTTTTCTTTGCTTTTCAAAAATAAAAAAATCGCTACTACTTACACACTTGTGTGCTATCACTTTCACTTACTTTTTTCCTTTTTTTCGCCCAAAAAAGTAGTATTCATTCATTTGCCTAAAGCAACAAAGAAAAAAGGCAAGAAAGAATGTGCGCGTTTGTTTTTCCTTATAATATTTCCACAATTTTTTTAGTTAAATGAAAACAATAGTTTTTATGAGTCAAAGAAGATGGAACAATGAGGGAGTAAAAGAGCAACAAAAACGCCTTCGACAAAAAACTGTCGGTTTAATTTCCATCGAATTATGAATATGCGAAAGGAAGAAAGAAAAATGCGGTAAAGTGTAAACGAATGAGGGCTGAAGATGATGAATGAGAAATGATGATGGAAATTGATTTTGACTTAAACTAAACTCTCCCTCACTCGAAAAGAAACTAATAACTTTTTTTGATACCATTCCAAAAAAGGATGGGTGAGTTTTTTATATGGAATAAATCAAAAGAGTCAATATAAAAAAAAATGTGAGAAAATAAACAAAATTTCTCCCGAATTCAAAAGCTTAGACATTTTATCAAATCTTATTCATTTTTCTTTGACACTCACAATAAAAGCGTAAGCAAAAAACTATGCTATAGTGTCCTACGACGTTTTTTATTCAATGACAAAAAAAAATAAAGCCCAGCAGAGAAGTAGCTACTAGTCACTTGCGGTCGAAAAGAAAACACAGCTGGTCAAAAAAAAATGTTGTAAAAAATGACAAATTACAGCAACAATAAGTTGAAATATTGAAAGAAAAGCGTTGGCGTTACCCTTTAGAAGTTATAAAAAAGTAAGCTATAGTCAAAATAAGGAAATCAAGCATGGGTTATAGTTAATTTTGCTCAAAAAAATTAAATCAGCTCGTTAAACCAAAAACTATTAAAAAAAAAGCTTACCGGCATGAACAAGACGACATTTGCGATATAAATCTCGCATCATTTTAACACAATCCAAATATAAATCTTCAGCAATTGAATCAATTTCAGCATTCTTTAATAAAGGTGCAGGCCAACCATCTTTACCAATAAATTCCATAACCAATACATGACTCTAAAAAATAAAAAGAGTAAAATCAATATCACACGATAATGAGAAAGAAAAAAGAATAACACTATTGGTTTTTGTTAAAAATCTCATAAAAAGTTATTCCCAATAAAAAAAAACATAGACATGAAATGAATATGATTGAGGGAAGAAGATTGGTGTTTTTATAAACGTATGTAGTAAAATGACCTTCATTGTCAAAGATTCATTTTTTTGACCTCAAAAAGCAAAGTCAAACCATTTTTTTTCTCTCATGTGTATGAGAAAGAAAGAAAAAGGAAGGGAAAAAGAAAAATATGCAAATCAAAGATGTGGTTGTATATTTCAATCGGTGAAAACGATATAACATCGATAGGTCATAAAACCGATGGCAAACACTCAATTATAAAAATATATGGGTGCCTTTGAATGAGAAAGGATTTTGGGAGAGATTTAAAAGTTGAAATAACAAGAAAAAACGTATGGCTTTTCTTCTCCGTGAAAAGTGGAATACAATGGTTTAGAAAGGATATAAAAATAGGATAATAACTAACCTTTAACAAATGTGGTTTTGGAACTCTAATTCCTGCTTGATACATCCGTAACAAATTTCTCATTTCTTTTTCAGCCCATGTTGCAACCATTTTACGAGGATTATGTCGACAATAACCATTTCGATAACTAAAATTATAACCATAAAAACCAATTACGTAGCAAAACACCACTTACCGAAATTCACCAGTAACATAACGATCACGATCTTTAAAGACTAAAATTGACGTCTTGTAAATCTTTATAGCCCAGCAATCTCCTTCTTTATTAATTGCATGATAAACATTTGCTTCTTTTCCAGTTGAAATACATCCTTCAATTGATTCAAGTATACCACGTTGAAGAAGGCGGAAGAGAACCAAACGAGTACGAGGATCAAGGACTTGTTCAACAGTAGCACGATCAGCTCGATCCTTTCGACGTCCAGTCTTTTTATCACCAGCAGAATCAAGATGTTTTTGAATAAGTGATTCAGCAGTAAAACCTTTGGAATAAGAAAAATGAGGACCAGCTTGTTTGTTTGGCTGAAAAATGAAGAAAGTAATTAACTTGTCAATAAAATAAGAGACAATAAAGAGTAAAAAATTGATAAACATCAAAGCAAAAATCAGCTCAAAATGATAATACTTGACGTTATTTAACTCATGATGAGTGTTTTACTACTTTTGAATCAAAAACTTTAAGCTTCGACAGTTAAATAAGTTATTCAACAAAATTTTAGCAAGTAATACAACCATATAATGATTTCACGTTTATAACAAATCCCCTATGCATAAGGTTGAGTTAACTAACCTGTGGATAACTCAATCGAGCGGCATTCAATTTCTTAGTAAAATCTCCTGTTTCATCTTCAAGTTCATCAGCGATATCTTCATATTCACTCCAATCTTCATCATCATCATTTTCTTCAAGTTGAATTTCTTCATTTTTGCCCCAATGAACACGAACTTGACGAGTTTTGACTTTTTCATCATCAAATTCTCCTTCTTCTTTTGGAAATTCCATAGGTGGAGCAGAAGCAGCAACTTCGGTCATCTTCTTTTGTTTTCCTGAAAAACAAATAAATAAATAACGTCACATGAAGAACATTAAACACATTGAAATATTATCGGTAAACACGCATTTTTTCAGAAAAATAAAAAGTAAACTCGCAAATTCCAAACACGGGTATAAAAAAAATGCACGCAAATTATCAAAAGATGCGAACAAAGTAAAGATGAAAGGGAAAAAAATATTGAAAACCTAGCACCTGAGGGTTTTTTTTAAGTGGCGAAAAACATTGGACATGAAAGAAACGAGAGAGAGATAGAATGAACGAAGGAAAGAGGAAAAAGAAAGAAACCAAAAAGCTATTGACGACGACGAAAAAGCTTGTTTAAAAAAAAGAAAGAAGCAAAGAGTTTGAAGCAGTCAGTCAAGCACTAAAGAGGAAAGAAAAAAGCTTCCAGGTGAGCACGAGAAAGAGACATACACCTTTTTTTTATTCTTTCATCCTGCAAGAGCAAAAACGAAAGCGAAAGAAAAAGAAAAAAGCAATTTTCAATGCGCAAGAAAGAAATGAAATTAAAAGGAACCATGTTGTTTTAAGGTTTGCTTTTTTTTTGTTGCTTCCCTTTTAATAAAACGGAAAATCCGGAGGAAAACCAAGGTAAAGAAGTAGTAAAATCAATTAAGAGCTTTGGTTTGCAATCTTGTTTTGGTGGCGGTATCCATTTACAAACTAAAAAATGGAATATAAAATGAATGAAACCATTGGCACAAGGATAGAAATATAGCTACCATGGGATGGAAACAAAAAATTGTTGATACTCATTAAATATGCATGCAAAAGGTGAAATATATGGTCAAAAAGCATGCAAAATAGAAATTCCCCAAAGACTTTGGTCTAAAATTAAACAAACACAGAAAAGAGAAAATCAAAGAAGCAAAAAGGATATTTGCGATCGCGAAAGTGAAGTGCAATTGAAACAATAACTCGTAATAAGTAAACAACAAAAAAGGAGAAGTACAAAGTTGAACGTGATATGGTTATGCAATCTATCAAAAATGAAAGGTTTCAAGAAAGAAAAAAAGTAAGGAAAAAAAACTTAAAGAAAACAATGAATGTAACAGACTGAGAAGGATGAATCATACTCATATCTTGATTGAGGATTAACAATAGTCAATCATTTTTTAACCCCATCGATGTAATCCCAAAGTAATAAAACTTTTTTAAAGCTGTGTCGAAGTTTAAACCAGTTTACCAAAAGCGATAAAACATGTAAATACGCAACATTTATATATATAATCAACAAGTATCGTTGCTCATTCTTCTAATAGTTTGGTCAAAAATAGCAGAAAGAAGTTATCCTATAAAGTCGTGGATACTCAACAATGTTAAAGCAAACAAATTACACCATAAAATAAACACATTATTTATTACACACGAAAAAGTTTTATCAAAATCAACAAGTGCGCGATTTAGAATGGGGTGGAAATGGTTCAAGAAAGTTATCAAGAGATGACTAATGGATATGCTATTAGGGCAAACAAGTAAAATAAACCAAAGGTTAAAAAGTAAGTTAATAAAAATTCTATTTGGATGACTAAAAAACATGTGAATTTCATCAAAAAACAAAGGAAGCAAAAAAAAACATGAAAACTATTTACTTCTGGCTGAATGACAAAAATCAAGCACGCCTATCATCCATCATTCGTTTCGAGAACTTTTTACACTGATTTTGAACAATTTTTTTCAAAAATACAACAAGTTGCATAACTTTGAGCAAATGTTAGAGAGTCAAATAGTTTTACATACATAAAGCACTTTATTATTACATAACATCGAGCAAGAAAAACCTTAGAAACAAAGATACATATAAAGTTTATAAAAAGTGAACAAAACACAAAGATAAAACTTGAGATCTTTACAAAGATAACAATTAACCAACTATGAAACGACTTTTTACAATACCATTTTCCCCGTTAAAAGGGTTAACAAACAAGAACATTCAAAAGTTGAACAAAGTTAAACAAGCTAAACCAAAAAAGTGTTACATATCTTCAATATCTTCAGAAGAATTGGCATTATCATCAATATCCATATCATCAGCTTCACCATGTGATCCAGTATCAGATATACCTGCATCTTCTTCATCAGACATTCCAGCATGTGGATCATGAATAGGTGAACCAGGTGCTCCACCGCCATTAGGTGTATCAGGATTAACTGGACGATTGACAGGCAAAACTAAACGAATACCATTTGGATCATATATTCTGTTTAAAACTCGTGGAGCCCATGATGAATCTGGTACCAATGTCTAAAAAAAATAAAGTGTTAATTAGCAAAAGGAAATATGAAAGAAAAAACTTACATCCTTTTTATCTTCTGCAGGTTTTTCAGATTTTGTTGAATTATTCTTTAATGAAACTTTTGTTGGCTCTAATAAATCTTCTTGAAATGAATAATGTGGAACATGATGAGGATACATAAAAGCCATGATGAAAACGATATGAATATATTTATGTATTTGAACGTTGAACGAACTATATTTGGATTTGATTGAATAAAAAAAAGTTGATTGAAAGCTAAAAAAATGGAAGACGAAAATAATTTTTTTTTGAAAGCAAGCTTCGATTTCTTGGCGAAATGTTCAGAGAATATTTTTATTTTCAAGGTTAAAAAAATGCACGAGAAAATTGCATTAATTTTTTTATTAATTGAAATAAATTATTTTATGTGCTACACCGAAACGAACAGCCGCGCCCCGTCTGCTATTTTTATAATTCTTTTTCTGTACCGGATATTTATTGTAAAGTAGGTCTCAGTAAAAACCGATCCGATCCCTTTTTTTGGCACGGAAAAAACTATGCAAATTTTTAAGTTTGCGTGACCGATCGGATCGGTTTTTACTGAGATCCTTGTAAAGTTTAATTTTAACATTTTAAAAAAATTTTTACAAAAAAATAATTTAAAAATTTGTAGTTACCAAAAGTTGAAAAACATTTTTAATACCTCTCTTTTTTATTTTTGTTTTATATAGTAGCTTTTTAATAAATAAAATTAAATAATTTAATTTTTAAATTAAAGTAAGTTCTAAGAATATTTTTTTTAATACAGTTTTAAATTGCTTTCCTAAAAATTAGCATGCTTATAAATTTTTTAATTTTAGATATAAATCAGATTATAAAATTTTTATTGTATAAAGTTATGCTAATAGTAAAATGAATTTATTCATCTTTGTTTGGATGCTTTTTTAAATTTCAAACATAGTAACAAAAGTTAAAAATCTAAACTTTTTATGAATTTTTATTCTAATTTGGATTAGATCCTCAAAACTACAAACAAAAAATTTTTTTAAAATGTTAAAATTAAACTTTACAATAAATATGCGGTACAAAATAGCAGACGGGGCGCGGCTGTTCGTTTCGGTGTAGCACATAAAATAATTTATTTCAATTAATAAAAAAATTAATCTCATTAGCCGTCTAAAAGCCAAAAAGAACAAATTAAATCTCTTCAACCGTCTAAATGTATTTTCGTAAACAGCCTTTTATTTTTTTACATTGTAATCCTGTGCACTAATCTCTTGGTCCGTCTGCAACAGTAACAATGTTGATAAAACAAAGGAAAATAAAAAAACATATTTTTTGTTACAATAAAAAACATAAACTTTGTTTTTTCAAGATCGTCATTTTCAAGAAGTTTTTGAAGTCCATATATTTTCAGTATGAACAAAAATTGTTATTAATTTTTTTTGATTGTTAAAAGTTTGAATAATATTAAAAATAAATCAATCAAATTTTGAAAATGAAATAAAACAATAACGGAAAAATAAATTTATTAAAAACAAAAACAACAATTCAAACAACAACACTTAATAATTTGTGAATAAAAGCTTCATTTGGTTTATCACGAGCTCGTGCATAATCAAGAAATTGGAGTACCATTTTGATGCCCATTTTAGGTAACCTAAAAAAAAGCAGTAATTAAATTTTGAATAATTTTCCAGAACAAAAACTATTGCTAAAGCAAGAGTGAATACTTCAAATAAAAAATCAACTCACTTTTCTATTTTTCCAAGTTGCAATCGTATCCATCCAAGTTCATTGTCCGTGAAGAGTCCAGATTCTTCAGCTACAACACTATAGTCTTTTGCCGTACGAAGTTGAGGAACAATAATAGACTCAGAAAACAAAGGAGTAAGTTCAACATCATCTAAAAATTGCTTGCACGAACTTGTGGCAAGAACTAAAAGCTTATGCCCTTTAGGTTGCTGCTGGTTGAGAAGAATCAATAGAGCTTGATGGACCAAATTTGAGAATCGAGGACCAATAGGAGTATAATCTAAATAGAATTTTTAAACAAAATTTTCACAAAAAATTAATCAAAGACTTACCCATTAGACGTTCCAATTCATCAATAATAAGAATGCTGAGAGGAGATTTATAAGCATCGTTGAACATTTTATTAATAATATCACACTTTGCTGTTTCATTGAACCCAATCATTTTCTGAGGAGTGATAACTTTGATGAATGGAAAATCGGCATCTTTTGCAATTCGAGAAACCAAATATGTTTTACCAGTATTTCGTGCGCCATAAAAAAGGCCTCTAATAAATCCAGGATTTTCAGGAACAGTTGTTTCACGAGCAAGTAATTTCCCAGTTTTTAGAATTTCATCTATTTCAGTGCTCCAACTAATTAGACCGCGGCGAAGGAATGCATCTAGGATATCATCATCAGCTCCAAAAACCTGGAAAAAAACTATAGTGAAAATAGCTAAAAATTTAGAAACATACTGGTTTAATATCATGTTCAAGAGCATAATCAAAATCATCCATAGTAATTTTAAGTTTCTCAACGGCATCATGATCAATTTTGACTTTGCTTCCAGCTTTAATAATTCGATCCATAGCTGACGATTGAGCGGCACGAACGAGACCTTCAATTTCAGCTCCGCTAAAGTTCTTTGTTCGTTAATATATTTAATAATGAATATTTATAACAAAAAATTCATATCTCCAATTCAAGCACTAATTCAAAACGAGATTCACTTTATTTCTTCTTGCATCAATGGTTGATGGATGTGTTAATAATTTTTGGTTGAAGGTCATAATTGGTATGCGATTCAAAATCCCGTTGGGAATAATTTTAATATATTTAATAATGAATATTTAAAACAAAAAATTCATATCTCCAATTCAAGCCCTAATTCAAAACGAGATTCACTTTATGTCTTGCCTCTATGGTTGATGGATGTGTTAATAATTTTTGGTTGAAGGTCATAATTGGTATGCGATTCAAAATCCCGTTGGGAATAATTTTAATATATTTAATAATAAATATTTAAAACAAAAAAATTCATATCTTCAAATCATGTAAAGCTAGGTTTCTCCAAAAACCAACTCCAATTTGTCATAAATTTAAAATTCAATCTCGAAAAGCTTCCAAATATCAGTTGCAATCTTTTCGACTTAATTCAAGCACAGAAAAAAATGATATAAAAATTGTTTCAAACTTTTGGATAACAAATTTGTTTTCAATTGAATATTCAAAATTAAATTTATTTCGTATTTCTATTATTCCAAAATTATACAAATGTGAAGCTCGATTTATTATAATTAATCAACAAATTATAACTTTTAAAGATTTTGAATTTTTGGTTGATCCATCTAAAATTGAAAAGTTTTTTTATTGGAATGGCGGAATTATTAAAAATGATGGAGGCACTGTAGCAAATTTGGAGGATATTTTGCAGCTGCTTTTAAATGCTTACGATATTCAGTGAGTTTATGTCTAATAAATGGCTTTAAAATGATTAAAACCATTTCAGAATTTATTTTAATCAAAAATATGTTTTTTCACCAATAAAATTATCAAATTTAAAATGGAAAGTAAAACTTAATGATTTCAAGCTTCAATATTTTGATTCATTGTTTGATTTGGATGATTATTGCAATTTTATTTTGGTAAGTTTTATTCATATTTTTTGTTCTTCAAACTTTATTAAACATTGAAGTCAGTAATTTTTTTAACAAAATTAAAAACTAAATTTTTTTTACTTTCAAATTGAGTCAAATGATTTTTTTTTAAATTAGCAAAAATTTTTATGTATTTGGTTTTAGAAAAATGCCTCACCTAATGCAAGTTTTGGCATAGGTTATGGCGATAATGTGATAACAAAAGAAGATGCAAACATTCTTGACCAAGCTGTCAATGAATTTACTATGAAACATTTCAATGATCATTTCCAAGTTTCCACGGAATTTTGTTTTACAAATTCATTAAAGATTGATTCTTTGGAAGCATTAATTTATCCAGAAGCTGATTTTGAAGAATTATAAATTTAAATTTTTATGTTTGATTTTGCGACATTCAGTCATCTTTGCACAAATTTTTTTATGTAAATTTATTTATTACAATAAATTCAAAAAAATTAGTTTTGTAAATTAGATCCAAACCTTATTGCTGGCAATGCTGAGGTAAAAGTTGCCTTAAAAAACAAAATAAAAAAACACCATTAAAATTTTTATTTTTTGTTCATAGATACGGCATCATTCACCAACATCAACAACATTCATCTGAAAAATTTCGAAAGTGTTTAAAAAAAATAAAGCTTTGATTCTTTTATTCTTTCTCTTTTTTTATCTCATAGAAACATACGCCTTTCCGGTTTCTAGGACATTCTTTTATTTATTTTCATTTTTTT
This sequence comes from Panagrolaimus kolymaensis, assembly GCA_028622995.1. Classification (NCBI taxonomy): domain Eukaryota; kingdom Metazoa; phylum Nematoda; class Chromadorea; order Rhabditida; family Panagrolaimidae; genus Panagrolaimus; species Panagrolaimus kolymaensis. The sequence goes on along the minus strand of JAJQJQ010000025.1, from coordinate 2,106,797 downwards.
TAGATGGTTGTTTTTGAATGCTTTTTTTAAATTTATGCTCCTGGTTCTTCGCCCTCAAAAGTTGCCATGCAACAACACTTACGACCTTTTTTTCTTTTCGATCCTAAACAATGTTTTCCGAAAGAAAAATAAAAGATTTCATTCTTTTGTCGTTTTTCTGTTTTTCTGTTTTTTTGGAGAGTAGCTTGGTTTTTATTTTTTGTGCCTTGAAAAAAATATTAAAAATGCAGAAATTAATTTTTATTTTTCTTCTCAGTTTTTTGTCATTTATTTCATTCAGTTTTGCATTGGAATGTTATCGAGTAACTCAAAACTCTGCTGACTATGTAAATTTGGATCAAAATTTATTTTTATGTCCCATCGCTTCTCAACAATGCTTCAAATTTGTTTGTTTGGCGCAAAGTAAGGTTTTTTTGTTATCAAAAAGGGACTCATTTTTGCAACGAAAGTATGTAGCAAAAAAATTTTCTTTGACGGAGTAATTATAATTTTGGAATTATTTATTCTTGGGATTATCTATGGCCAAAAATATAACTTATTAAAACAAAAAATTTTCAACTTTGTGTTTTATAAACTTTTAATTTTTTTAGCCCCATTAATTGCCAAAGGTTGCATGGATTTAGCTGATCCAAATACCCAACAAGCAACCCTTCAAGCTCAATGCACTGGACGACAAGGCACTGGAAGATATTATACATGCAATAATAATCGATGCAATTCAGCTTCAACTTATTCATTATCCATCGTTGGAGTATTATTGAGTGTTACTATGATTTACAAAATTTTTGGGCAATAAACAAAAAAATTTTAAATTGTTTTTATTTTCCATTTTCTCGTTTTTTATTTGGGTGGTTTTTGTGAGAATTTTTTTGCTATAAAAAATAGGCGGTACAGTAAAAATAGAAAAATGGCCTTTAAAAAAATGTTTCCTTTAATTTTTCTTCCTTTTTTTAAGTACCGCAATTTTTTTTAAATTCAAAACAATTTAAAGATTTTCCATATTAAAGTTTCGTTCGTATCTTTACTTTTTTTTCTGTTTCTTGTCATTTATTTTCTTAAGCTTTTGTTAGTAAAGAAATTATTTTTGAGAAATGTATAAATAAAATTAATAAATCATTTTAAAATGTTTTTTTTTATTTTTATAAAACACAAAGAAAATTCAATAAAATGGCACATACTTAACGAATTAGGAGCTTCGAAGATTAGTTTGCAACTTTTTCACCATTTAAATAAAGTTCACTGCCATCATTGGAATTTTGAAATAATCGAATATATTCAACTTCCAATCTCGCAGGAAGTGGAGCGGTTATTTCATCTGCATCATGAATCTCTGGATAATTTCCGCCCACTGCCAAATTAAGAATTAAATAAAATCTTTGATGAAAAGCTTCCAAGCCTTTTTCTTCGGGATCATGAATATCCATTTCAAAATATTGGTGATTATCGATGGAAACTCGAATAAATTCTGGATCCCAAGAAAGTTTGTAAATATGAAAATCAGAATTTAAATCATTAGCAAAAATAAAATTTTGAGTGAAATCAGCCTATAAAAAATTTACATAAATTAAAAGCATTATGGTAAAATTTGGCTTACTTGTTGGCCTTTATTTTCCCAATGTGTGGCAGCATTGATCTGCCTATTTACAGTTCCGTCATCGATGGAATTAGCTGCTCCGGCTTCCATGATATCTATTTCTCCACGAGCTGGCCAATTTCCCACTGCACCCAGCAACCAGAAAGCAGGCCATAGACCATCACCAACTATAGGAATGCGGATTTTAGCTTCCAAAGTACCGTATCTAAAATTAATATTTTTTAAGTTTATTTTTTTAGGTAGCGAAAAAATTGTGATTGGATACAACAATTTTTTGAGAAATGATTAAATTTTTAAAAAACTTACTTAAATTCCATTTTATTTTTAGTTTTCAATCTCGCAGAAATAAATTCAAATCCCTCATAATTTTTTTCTCGATGAGCTTCAATAATTAAAATTCCATTTTCAATTCGACAATTTTCTGAACGATCGGTGTAAAATTGTAATTCATCATTGCCCCATCCAGAAATATCAGGGCTACCATCACCAATATCATTCATCCATATTTTCTTATCAATTTTGGAAGAACTAAAATTTTCTTCCCACACAAGTTTCATTTTAAATAAAAGGAGCAGTAAGCAGGCGGCAGGCAGCGGTCAAAAATTATCGTAAAAAAAAAAAAGAGAGCAAGCATCAAAGAAATTTGTTTACTTTTATACCACTCAAAAAAAATTCTCAAGGGCAAGCGTACGCGTACGCCAAGATCAGCAGCAAGGCGGTGCATTTAAAATAAATTTCAAAAATTAAATAAAATTGAGAAAGTCTATTTCATTGGAGGAAAAATTGATTACTCATTTTCATGTTGTTAAATTTGCAATTGTTTTGTCAATTCTGTTTTTTGTTTTGAGTAAAGAATATTTATCAGGTAAAAGACGGAATAAAAAAAGTATATTTACGCGTATCTTTTTTCTCTCTATTTTTTAATGAGTACGGTAACAAATAAAAAAATGGTTCATATTGCTAAAAACCTACCCACTATTCTTTAGTTATTTACTTTTGTTATTTCGGTATATAAGATTATTAAAGTAATTAGGTTTAAACTAAGTAAATAAAAACCTTAATATAAAAATAACTTAAAACTTTTATTAACTACAGTGTTTTTTTTTTTGTTGGATTAAAAGGTAAATAAACAACTATATGCTTATATAATTTTCCAGCTCTAAAGTTTAATTACTTTTGCATTTCTTAGTTAATACAAAACTAAATATGGTCATCATTGTAGACATCCACGATGTCTACGTTTTCTTATTTTTATAATTTTGCTAATTTCGTAATATTTATAATCATTTTCACTCTCTAAATTTGAGTCATCCTTTTTTTGTCCAAATCCTAATTTGAATTTCCTTTGTGACTTTTGCGCGCCGTCATTAATGGCTGTGAAACAGGGTTGCTTGATCGATCGTGGTTCGAAGTTCGGACCAACAAAAATGCAAGATCAAGCATCCCTGCTGTGAAAGCAACCTTTATCGAACGCATCCTTCTAACTCATTGACTGGCATGCTGTGGAAAAAAATAATCTCAAATAGACCACACTACAAACAAAAATATAAATCCTGCAAAGCGCGTTGTGGTGCTGAGCGACCTCTGTTTTGAAGAGAGAAAAGGAAATAGAAAAAAATAACACTTAAAAAATGTCCTGCTGGACACACAAGTCTTTTCTATCTCTCAATGTTTTTAATGTTATTATTATGACAATCAATATTTTTATTCCTTTTTAATATTTTAAATCATATTTTTTCTTTTTTTTAAATTAAATAATGAAAAATTTACTTTTAACATAAAGAATGAATAACAAAAGCTATCTTCCTTGTGTTGTTGTATGGCACGAACCCATGACTCATTTAAACTTTCTTTTCAAAGTAACAAAAATAAACACACAATAAAAAAGAGGGTAAGCCTATTAACAACTGAGTTAGTAGGTATAGTTAAGTACATTATATGATGGAGAAAATCCTCGAAATAAATGTTTTAGACTTGGCTTCGGCCATTGTCAATGGACAAATCGAGGCGCTCGAACATTGGTTAAAAGAATTGTCAGTAGATGATTTATGCGAGCCGATGGAAGTTGATTCTTAGGGATCAACTTCGAGCTGGGAGGGCATGTGGGTACCTCAACCAACATCTGAGGTTGTCTGAGTGGTGTACTATTTATAAATTTTGGTTTGCTTCTTTCAAAATAAGAGGCTTTTTATGCAAAATTCGATTTGTCGCGATTAAACGACAACAAAGAGAAAATACATTTTTTGTAGTTTGATTTTTTTCACATCGTTTTTCCAAATCCATTTTTTGAAGTCACTGTCAACATTTTTTATATTCGACTAAAAAATCAAAATAAGTTAAAATGTGGAGCAGAATTAACTTTTCCAAAGTTAAAAGAAATCAAAAATTTCTACAAATTTGAAAAACGGATTTTTACTTATTTTTGCCTAATTTATTAAAAACAAAATAACTTTTTATTATTAATATCAAAAACAAAAAATTAAAAGAAAAGCTGCTGGAACTAAAATTAAATATTACCCGTTTGTAAAACAAATATGTCAAAAAGTGGAAAAATTAATGTTAAAACAACAAAAATCATAATCATAAAAAAGCAATTTTTGCAACAATAAAAAACGAATATTTTCATGAATTAATTTAATTTTTAGGAAATTGCATGGTTTGAGCTAGCGATAACCCTGCAATTCTACACGCTTCTTTTAAGGCTGTATTATGAATTTTTTTATAATATGTTGGAATATATAAAACCACCCGTTTTTGTGGTTGTTGTGGATTCCCAATTGCCGCTTCAGCAAGTCTCGCTAAAGCTTTAAGATATAATGCAAGTGCAAATTCTGGAGTTATTCTTCGTCGACCTTCAAAGGTTTCCACTTCATAAACAACAAATTTAGTGTTTCTTGGATTTTGAGCTATCGTAAAGTGCCAAGATTTTCTGGGAATTACTTCCGATGATGGACGAGCAAGTAAACGAAGCATATCTGGAAAAAAGCTTTAATAAAATAGATAATTTTGAGAGGGAATAAATTACCAAAAACAACAAATTCTGGCTTGGTTTTATATTCGGCTAAAGCAGTTTCGCCGACTTTAACTTTCCTTTCAGCAAATGAAATGTAAGATGGAGTCCAAATGTTTCCTAAAAAATTATCAGGAATTTGTCGTTTTTAAATAATTTGCTAAAATAATGAGTTTTTTCATATAAAAGGCAGTGAAAATTTGCATATTTTTTTTTCCAATTAAAAAAAATGTTTCTTTGAGTCCTGAAAACCTTTGAATTTGACCTTAACAAAAAAACTTACCACTTAAATTTACAACTTTATGAAATTTTTTATTCCTCATAACTTCCACCGAACCACATTGATCATCTTCTTTAAGAAAAATACAAAAGGTGCAACCGAGTTTTTGAAGTTGAGCAAGCAAACTTTCACGACCATCAAAAGTATTGGAAGGAATTAATTGAGAACGTTTTGGGGAAAATAAAAAGCCGGAATGATTTATTCTTTCATAATCTTCATTATTTTCAGATTTTACGATTCCAGATTGTCTTTTTAAGCCTGTGGATTCAAATGGCTCATTTGGCATTATTGGAGTAACAGAAACTTCAAAAAGTCCTGCAAGAAATAATTTTATTGTTATTTGAATGGTTTCCCAAGAAGCTGGAATATCTGTATTGGAATAAAGAATAAATTCTCGTTTGGAAAACGCAGTTTTGTATTGAATTATCTGAAATATATATTGATCAGTAAAATAGAAAAGAATTTTAAATAGATTTTTTTAAAAGAAAAATTTTATTCCAAAAAAGGCCGCAGAGAAAATAGAAAGAAAAAATAAAGCACGATTTTATAAAAAAGCGAAAAAAGCTTTTCAAACACTTCGTTCAGGATGACTCATATCTAAAAAAAGATGTAAAAACGTTTTATTCAAAACTTAATAAAAAAAACTATATTAAAAAATGGAGGAAATATGCAAGATTTATTTTTTCTAAATAGTATGGCCTAATTTCAAGAGTTTCACAATTTGATCCAAAAATTGCATAATTTTGGAAAGAATAATGAACAATCACAAAAAATAATGAAAAAAACCTCACCTTTAAATCTTTAGTATCTTTAATATAAACATCAGTTTTAATAGTTTTAGGAATTTGATCATACGGTGAACATAAATTATCACTAAGAACCCCATCAATTTTAAGTTTAAGAACGCCGCAAGTTTGAATAATATCGCAATAATTTGTTGTTCCATCCGCAACTTTTTGAGCTTTTGCAATGGCTCCATCAGTGTAAGCTTTTCCATAATTTTCAATATGAATAAATTCAACAATTAAATTTTCATAATTAAAAGTTCTTAGAATTTCTTGCGTTAAATTATCTGTGATTATTGCAATTACGTGAGTTTGGCGACGAGTGAGAAGAACATTTTTAATTTTAGTTAAATCAGTTGAAGAATATTCTGCTTCATCGATAAGTGTAAAAGTTTCAGATAATTTTTTGAGATAAAATATTTGGCATTGACTTCCCCAAAGAAATGTCAAAGCTAAAGTTTTGGTATCTTTGACATTGGTTTTTAGGAGTCTCAAAGCATTAAGCTTCAAAGCCATGGGTTCAGAAATGAAAAAAACTCTCGACGAATATCGACGAGCCACTTCTCGAGCTTGTTTCAGCCATTCAAGTGGAAATCGACCATCGTGAACAAAAACTATCGCTTCCACAGAAGGAATAGGAAGTTGAGAAATTAAATCTTTTACTCGCAAAGTTGGATAATCATCGAATGGATTGAAAGTGGGAGTGATAGCTAAAAAAATTACGGTACATTTATTTTTTTTAGAAAAATTATAAAATCAAATTTTGGTGGCAGAATTTTGAAGGTTGAAAAAAAGATATAGCAAATGTCTTCAAAAATCCCTCAATTTTATTTATTGATTTTTTGAAGAAAACTTTTAAACGATGAAAGTTTATTCTAAAGTTTTTTTATAAGCAGACGACTTTTTTCTCTTCATTAATTTCAAAAACAACCTCCAGAATTTTTATTTTATGTTATTTTTTTTGTCTAAAATCAAAAATTTTTTTGGCTAAAAATTAATTGAATTACAATTTTTTTGGTAAAACAAAAGAGTAAAAAATTATTAAAAAAAAAAAAACTTACGAAGCCCTGCAGTATCTTTGCATTTAATTATTACTTCTTTATTTGTTTTTGGATCATAAAATCGACAGGAACTTGAAAATAAAACATATCCAACCACGGCTTTAGGAGGCTGATAATGAATTTCTTTAATTTTTGCAATCATTTTAGGATTATTTATTATATTTGGATCATATTGATTTGCAATAATATATTTAAATTTAATAAAGCATCGACCACTTTTATCGATTTTAACTGTTACATCAAGCTTATAGGTGGAAAGAGGAAATTTTTGTTGGAGCAAGCAACACGTGTCTCTCGTTATCTTATCACATTCAACGTGTTGGTAGTCTCGAAGTATCTAAAATTAAAGGATTAATATTAAATTCGTTGCGAGACAAAGAAAGCAAAGTTGAATTATAAATTTTCTTCTTGAAACAAGTTTTTTGATTTTGGTCTCAAAAAGATATATGTATTTTTATCAGAAACTTTCCAGATTAGTTAGTTACTTCATCAAAAATTTTAGAGTTTAAAGAAATAAAAAAATTACCATAAAAGATTCAAATTTTTCAAACATTTTTATTTTTCCTTTCGCCGGTAATTTATCTCCTTGCTTTATTAATGGAGTCCTTCGTTCACCATCCAATAATAAATACATGGCTGAAGCAAAATCGATGACATCAATAAAAAATTTAGATCGAAGTATTTCTGGTATTTCAGAAAGTAGGAACCCCTTTAAAATTCCACCTTCCGTTAACATAATATTCCAATTTTGGACTTGAATTTTTTCACAAACAATTTTTTCATTTTCAGTTGTCAAAGTTTCAACGAGTTTAGAATCCTGCAAAGTATAAACTAAAACTAATTTATGTTTTGGATGTCTTTCTTTAATTTGATTTTCATAATTTTCATAAAAATTTTGAGTTTTATATAAATAATCACAAATATATTCATATCCATTGGGCGTTAATTGAAGGACATGCCAATCACATAAATTTTGGCATATTGTAACTATAATTAAAACTTCTTCCTTCCATTTTGGTGGAAATTTAATTCTAGATGAAACATAACAAAATCTAGCCATCAGCGATGGAATTATTTTTATTTTCTTTGAAACATATTCTTGAAGAGTTTCAATTGCTGTGAGGACACAAGAATGAGGAAAATTTCCTGGATCAATAACAACTAAATAATCCAATTTTTCAGTTTCATTAAAAACAGATTTTATTCTGGCTTTTATTAGTTCTGGAGTCCATTTTTCAACTAAAATTTTAATTTTAAAAAATGTAAACTATATTATAATAAAATTTAATACCATTTGTAAATTTTGGAAGCGAATCAGCAACAAAATATCCACAAAAATCTTCTTTTTTAGAATCATATATTCTCAAACCCAAACCACCAAGAATATAACTTCCTATCAAAGTCATTTTTTTCTTTTTTAATGAAAAGCAAACTCTAATATCACAAATCAAAAATAGATGATTTTGAAATAAAAAAGTGATGATTTCAACCAAGTTTCATTTAAAAAAAAGTTTTAGGAATATTTCAAAACTAAAAAACATTCATCTTTTTATTCTTTAAAACAACAGCGACCAAGGTTAGAATTGCAAAAAAAATAAAAAAAAATTGGCAAAGTGCCCAATCGCGTTTTTGATTGACAACTCATTCAAATAATTTTATTTCATTTTTTTAAATTGAAATAAAGAGAAAGAAATCTTGATAATTTTAATTATTGTTTTGAATATTTTATTAATGCGAAATCGCTTTTTCTTTCCTTTTTCTTGTGGATATACAATTGCCTTAAAAACTGAAAACCGCCAACACTTCTCATAAGAACTCAGAGATCATAAATGGAAACCCTTTTTTTATTTTTGTAAACGCGCTTTATAAACCCTGCACAAAAAGAGATATCATAAAAAATTGCAGAAACATTAATGATTTTAATTTTCAAAGGAAAAATGAAAAGTGTCAAAAGCTATGAAGTTATGCTCCTTAAAAATAAAGAACGTATTGGTTTCCGGTTAACTAATGGATACTATGGTAGAATTACATATTAATCTACTGGTTTTTAGCTTGTTCAAGCGTTTTTTAATATTGCTGAAAATTTTTTGTCATCACCAATTTTTTTAAATTGGTGATGACAACAAAATTAACCAAAAACACTCTAAAAATCATTCCCGAACATATGACTAAACTCTCTTAAAAGATAGAAAGGATAGAGGCTTCATTTTGTTAGAGTTATCGTCAATTAAAAAACTTCTAAATCAAAGGCTAAACTTATTTTTTAACAAAGTATGAAGAAACATTTAATAAAAATGTGGAACCCCATAATAAATTTTTGTAGGAATGAAACTGTGATGAAAAAAATTGTTTGATTTCTTAGAATTCTGTAAATGAAAAATAAGAAGAAAAAAAAATTAAATTTTATTTTATTAGACTCAAAAAATAAATTCAATAAATTTGCGATACAATGTAAAATTTGAAAAAATAAAACAAAAAATTGGAAACTTTCTCATCCATTTTTTTTAAATTTTATAATTAAAATTTGATGAATCTGAATGAAGGCTTTGCCTAAAGTAAAAGTTCGTTGAGCAAACAGGAAATAGAAAAAGAAAAATCAAATAAAAATAAAAAAAACAAAAAAAGACAAAATAATTATGAAACAATAGAAATTCGAAAACTTTTTTTTAATAACTTTGAAGAAAATTCATCGTTTAAATCATTGATACCGCAAACCGGAACCGAATATTTCAAACAATCGAATAAAAAATCCATGCATTTTTCGCTTAATTCTTCTGAGTTTGAATCGATTGTTTCGTTTACGATTTTACAAACATTTGAAACAGAAATATTTTTGATCAAATAATTTTCCATGTTTTCCTAAAAAATGGTAAAAAGTTTGCAAAGTTAATTTAAAAACAGAAGCATACTTTTAAATCTAAAATTTGATATTTATCTGCGAATTGAAGAAGGGAACTTGCAAGAGAGACAGTTAATTCAATATTTTGATCATAAAAAAATTTAATAGCTGCTTCAACAACTTCAAACGTAAAATCTGTGATTTTTGTTCTATTTTCAATTGCTTCTTTCATGCCCGATTGAAACATGGCGCCAAACATGGGAGAACCATGAGCGAGAATTAATTTATGAGCCTAAAAATTAATTCACATTTTTATATATACTGCTACGTTAGAAAAATAAATTGCTTACTCGAATAAAATTTCCATCAACTTCAATAATAAAATCTTTATCATTTGCATTCCATAATTGCTCGGCTAAACTAAATTTTTTTATAATAAAAAGATTTTTTTCAGCTTTTTGAATTTTTAAAACTCCTTCTATTTCTAATGAAAGCTGTCAATTAACGATAAAATTATTTCTTGGATGAAAGAATTCAAATGCAGTACACGGAAGACATCCAAAAGCTTTAATGGTTTCTTGACCAAAAATAGGATTGAGTTTTGAAAAGTAATTCGCGGATATAATGGAGCATGTAATATCAGCTTCGACTTTATCTTCATGATTTAGAATTGATAAAGCTATTACAAACTTTCCTTGATTTTCCCAAGGGCCATTAGGAAACACCATGCCAGTATATCGAGCACCAGGAATGGGAGTTAAATCAAAAGTATTAGTCAAAATCTTTCCATTTTTATAATTAAGAGCTTCTTTCAAGGATCCTTCAGAAATTTTCCAGCTCATTTGAATGGGATAAAAAATTTCCTAGAAAATAAGAAATAAGAAAGAAATCAATAAATTTCGGAGAAAAAAAAACTTACAGTCATAGATTCTTCCATTGTAATTTGTTTTAAATGTAAAAATATCAACAAAAAAAATATACGAAAAAATTATTTTCAGCCCAAAGAAGTCTAATTTTTGAAGAAGAATAAAAATATGAAACAACCACAAACAGACTTTTTTTTGATAAAATAATCTTTGCAAAAATCAATGACAAAGCTAACCTAGTTTGTTTTTTGTTTTTGGCTTTGTCATATTTTGATTTCATCAACAAACTTAAAGACAAAGAAAACAAAAGTGTGAGTCTTTTCGTTTTCTGACCTCACCCTTCCTTGCAAATTTTTGTTTGTTTCATGGAAGGGTGCGGTCAGACAACGAAAGGACACAAAACTGCATGAAACCATGCAAATGAAAAAAAAGTGATAAAGGATTTATTATTTGGTTGACATGGTTTCATATCTGCGTTTTTCTTTCACAAAAATAAATGCATAACTTATCTTTATTTTACTCTCTTTTGGTTTTTGAATCTGCTTTTTAGAAATATAATTTTTGAATATTTTATTAACACTTATTTAATATTTTTTATCTCTCACATTTTCCATATTTATAAATGGCAAAATTTACATTCACACCACGAAAACATTTCGGTAAAAGCATCTTTATTTTACCAAAATCGGGAGCGGAGACACACTTGCCAATCAGGATGATTTTCAAAATGGATAACAAGATCAAGGAAATTATTCCCACATATTTACAAGAATTAACTTTGGTTAATCTTCAATTGAGTATTTAGAGCAAAGGTTACCTTGTTGATGTGATGGAAGAAAAGCAACTAGGATATCGAAAAGCTGCCTTAACAATATATTGGTCAGATAGAGAAGATGAACAAAAACGAATGGTGACAATCTCAACAAAAGAACTTGAAGCCACTGATCCAAAAAAACGTTTGGATAAGATTGCGGTCAAGTGTGGGGTCAAAAAGGGCTGCAATGACAGGGCATATTACCCAATTGGATCAGAAGTTTTTGAAATTCAATGAGGTCACAAAGGACACAGTCATTCAGGAATTGAAATTGGATTAGAAATCGATATCATTATTTTTAAGCCATTAACCATAATACTTTAAAATTGATACCATAAACCCAACAATTATACATTTAAAAAACCCTTTTTAACATCAATTTTTTTATTTTATTTGATCGAATCACAAATGTGAGTAACAGGTGCGAATAATAAAAAAAAACAGAGGTATGTCATTCAAATCTAATTATATTTTTATGGCTTTTCTATAGCATTTCAAATAAAATTTATGTGATTATTTTCTTTCCTAATCATATTTTTAATGAGATTATCTCAAATGTCTCTACTCTGAAAACAAAAAAGGATATATTTTTATTTTTTGAAGTACCAATATTAAATAACAAAAATAGAGAAAAGTAAGGGATACAAATTTTAAAATTATTAGTTCACTAATTGGAGGAGCGAGTAGAAATGACAGAAACTGTAGTGCTAAATGATCCAGAGTTAAACTTAATATATCGCTCAAACAAGGGCTTCGAAGTAGATTGGAAGAGAAATTTGAAAAATTTAAATATGGATTCTCGATATCCCGTCATCAAAGATAAAACAATTATAGATTCAAGAAAAATACGAATCTGAACAAATGTTTGTAAAATTCTGGGATCTCCCAAACCATAATCATCCGACCACATCCATTCTGGAAAGAATATTTGGATACATAAAACAGCGCCTTCAAAACAATACTCTTCATAACCGGTATAATTAACAGCAATATTAAATAAATCTTGAGATTTTAATAAAGAAATAAAAAAAACAAAAATATATAGCAAAGTTTGAAGGGTCATAACCGAAGAAACTCGAAGGGAATTTAAAAAATCTTTGGGATTATGTTTCAATTGGAATTTAGCTTGTTTTCCAATTTTAAAAATTATCATAAATGTAGCGATGATAGAAAATAAAATAAAGAAAGTTGATTTAAATTCGACAATAAAATTAAATATTGTATACAGAATTTTTAAAACAATTTGCAAAAAATCAGAATAAAAGAATTTATTTGATTCTTGTTCTTGATTACATTTAGCCCTTTCTTTTTTGTTTTTGGCTTTTGCTAAACATGCTTCATCCAAATAAATTTCCCTATCATTTAACAATCCATTAAGAAAAAAATTAATATGAACAAAAATACAAATAAAATTAAAAATTAAAATAAAATATAGAATTCTTCGCTTTTGAGTAAGCTTTTCATAAAAATGCATAAAAAATAAACATAAAAATCTTGTAAAACATAGAAGAAACAAGGAAGAATATGGTTGAGTTTCCATTATTTTTGTAAACAACGTTTGATATTGTAATGGAATGAATCGATCAAACCCACCAACATCTTCATCTCCCATCCTAGAATAATAAAGTTGGAGCTTATTGTTATCAATGTAATCATAACACATGAGTAAATCCCATAAAGCTTGATTCAAAATAAACCAAAGATAATTTTCTTTGATTTTACCAAAAATTGAAATCAATATTATAATAGCTAATATCGCCGCACAAATGTAACCAAAATGGAAATTATTAAACCATAACCCAGCCTGAACAAAAGAACATTGTTGTTCAGTTATAGCATAATATGTTAATAAACTTCCAGGGACATAACACATAAAGGTTTCCTCTTCATAATCTGACATTTTCCTTAGTTTGAAAATATTCAAAACGAGGAGTTGGCGAACTTTGAGAAAAAAAAGGTAAATAATAATTGGTTATAAATTCAATTTCATTTTTTTTTAAAATTTTTCAAGGAAAGGCAAACCCACATTCTATGTATGTAGTTCGGTTTGAAAATAATTACATATATTTATTATCAAATAGAATTAAATTGGCTGTTTTATGTAACGCATTAATTTTGAAAGACATTAAGCGGAAAGTCGTATGTTGTTTTACCGTCATAAGATCCCATTAAAAATTAAATGGATTTATTCCACGCTAAAGATGAATGACTGAAAGAATTGAATAACATAACTATTAAAAAACAATGGATAATTTTACTACAGAAATCACTCTTAAAAATTTTTCTATAAAAAATTTAAAAAACACTGTAACAAATGGTAATCCTTTTTTTGTCCGCCATAGTTTTTGTTTCAATGCATTTTTCTCTTCTTTTTATGTGTGTCCAAAAAAGCTATCATCCATTATTATTACTTTTTCCCTATTCCAATCGATTGAATGTGAATGGAATGAATGAATGTGCCCTTCTCCGTCGTCTTCTAAAATAGGGTCCTAGCTTTTGTCAATGAAGCGCACGAAATCCTAATGAATTTTTCTTTTTATTTTCTTTTTTCTGCGCAAAGAGATCTTGGACTCAACTCAATCCAACACTAGGCTTTACTTTTTTTGTGTGCAAAAAAAGCACGCACAATGGTGGCACCGCACCGCCTTTTTAGCGTGCCCTTTTTTCAATACACCTTCATTCGCGCCAAAAATAAAATTAAAGTACAATAGAAGATATTCCATTCTCTTGCACAGTCTCCTTTTTTGGAAAAAAAGCAAGAGAGTTGTTTGTTTGATTCTTTCTTTCTATTGTGTTATATACAATTTTTTTGTGGTTTTTAAAGTTATATGCAACCTACCCAAAATGATGATGATGTTCGTTCGAATGATGATCGAGATTGTGAAAGGCGAACAGCTAATAATAAAAGAGAAAGGATTCAAGTTCGAGATCTTAATTTAGATATTAAAGAACTTGGAAAAATGTGTGCTCAATATATGCCAAATACACCTGAAAAGGGCCAAACTTAACTTGCATCAAGCTGTTAAAGTTATTGCTGAGCTTGAAGACCAAGTAAGCAATTTTTTACTTTAACGGAAAGTTAAAAGTTATTAAAAATAAATTTCTATTTTTATGATATTAATCCGTAATAGATAATGATTTCATCGATCACAAATTGCTTTACAAACAAAATTTTCAGGTTAAACAACAAAATCTTAATCCTCGAACAGCGTATGCGGCGTCGAGAACAAATTCCATCAACATCCATCGCTCAACATTAATTAATAATAAATCTAAAAAAAACTTCATCATTTCTTTCGTTTATCAAATCAAAAAAAATTAGTATCCCCAATGCTTTAAACTTAAAAAAACCATTTGAATTTTAAATCATTACAAAATAGATTTCTTCTCAATCAACGTGTCTATCCCCTTTTTTTTGTTATCATTAAATTTGGCCAAAACTTTCTTTAATCTTATTTTTTTGTGTTTTTATAATTTTTTTTTCTTCTTCTATACTGCTTTTAAGTATATTTTGCATTTTACTCTCTTGAAATGAAGGAGGGACTTTTTAAATCAACCAGAGAGCGAAGATAAATAAAGATTGCTTTATAACAAAATCATTTTGGTGCCGATATAACTTTCAAAGACAAGAGAAAAAATAAATAAAAATATGGCCTTGATTTCACAACAGGTCAGGAGAAAAATTCAAGAAATAAGAGAAGGATAACAAAGACACAATTTCTTTAGATAAGATACGCAACCACAAAGATCGAATTACAAGCAACTAAAGCTTCAGGAGGCTACAGCGTACGTTTTTGATGATTCATTGTATCAAAAAGCAGCTAAAAAATCAATGGTGAGCTGCACATTTTTTTCTTCTGTTTCTAAAAATTTTAATAATATTTTTTTGTTGGCAAAAAGCCCGATGACTTAACTTGACAAAAAAAAAAGGTTTATCGGAGTTGCTACATTTTGTAAATAAAAATAATTTTTTGTATTTGTTTTGAATATTTTATTTTCATTAAATCTTCTTTTTTTTAAACCTTAACTTTTGGAATAAAATTTAAAGGAAAAAGTCCATCCAATTAATTTTCTCGGTAAATGTTCCGCTTTACACTCTATGAAAGCATTATGCTACAGATCTAATCTTCGATGGAACATTTCGTGTCCGTCCTCACAAATTTAGCCAGGTATATACAATGCATTGCTCATACCACAAATTACCTGATAAATCAAAAAACTTCTTCGTGTGTAAGAATATTATTCCATATTATTTGATAAATTTTCCCTTAATAGGCATTGCCTTTCTTCCCAATAAGGAAACGGTTGCCTATCATAAATTATTTGAAACAATTCGTGCTGGATTAATATAAGAATTTGGTAATCAAAACATGTCATTTTGAGCATGAAGAAGCACCTTTACAAGCAATAGAACAAATTTTCCATTCTTGGATACGACATTCCTGCTTTTTTCATTTTACCAAAGTTGTTTTAATGCTTCAAAATGAGAAGAATTATTTTTAAAATTAATTTTTTAGAATGTAAGAACTAAAGCTGGATTGGCAGTTAAAAAAATAAACTCCATTTGCTCTTTTTTAGCATGAAGTTCAAAGTATAAAATTTGACTTTAAATGAAGTCTTTTTTTTTACATTCACATTGAAAGAATTTTTTTGTCCTTCGCAAGTGGAGAAAAAAGCAACTTTTTTTTTATATTCGATATTTGTTTGCTTTTATGCAACAGAAAAAAGGCATTTTCGTTTCTTTTCTTTTTTTTTCTTCAAAATAAAGGTTATAAAATTACTTTGTTTGAATATTTTATCTTTATTTGTTTTTTTTTTTAAATGTAAGATTTGCAATAATAATAGTTCCTAAAATAATGATTTTTTTCAATTAAAAAAATATTTCTTTTCTATTTTGTTTTCAAAGGATTTACTAGCAAACATTCATCGATTGATTAGACATTGTTCAAGTTTGAGCATGAATAAAATTATCATTATTCTTTTACTTTTATAAATTCCTGTGAAATCGTACGAAATTTTGCAACAAAAGGATTATCATAACTAAAATATCAACAAAAAAAGTTATAAAATATAAGTAACATTATCTGGACACTTAATAGGCTAACAGATTTATGAAAACTGTTTTAAATCAATTATGTAAATTAATAATCTTTAATAAATAGTGGAACCAGGTGCTTTTTTAAATCTTAAAACAGATAACTTTATTTAAAGAGCCATAATCAAAAGGAATTAAAAACTGCGGGAAAGTTGGCAAAATGTTCAATAACATTTATTAAAATTAAAATAAGTTTGTTTTTTTACTCGAAAAATAGAGATAATCTTGTTTAGTTTGAATATTTTTCTAGTTTTTAGTAATAATTTTGTTTATAGTTTTGCTATAAGTTTACCAAACTTTAGCTTCTAAATAAACTTCGTAGAAGTTCTAAGCACAAAAGCTTTTTCTCAAAGTTTTTTTTACGGAATTAAATAGTGTTTTATCTGAAGAAAACAAATCGATAACTATGAAAAAATCAAAACAAAATCTGGACTTAATCTTCAATAAAAAATTTAAATCAATTGAAAATTCTGTCATCATTAATATGCTTTCATTTATTTAAAGTATAATATAGTTATTTATAGAACGCAAATAAAAACCTTTGTTTATGCACAATTTTTTGCTATCGATGATGGCGTATTTGTATTGATACTAAAGTGTTTGGCACCATGGAAACGTTTGAGTTATTAAATTTTTTGAAACTTAAATAACTTTTGATTTGATTTTTAAGTTTTTTATGAGTGAAAAGTAAAAACCATGCTGGAGCAAGGGTTACAAAATCAAGTACAAATAATTGGATGCTTAATAATTTCAACAAAGTATTTAAATCCATATTTGTCCATGAAATTAATAAATACTAAAAAAGTTTGTAATTATGCTGTTAAATTTTTTGATTCAAACCTGTAAAACAAAAGATACAATATCTGTAATAAAAATGAGCATAGTATAAATTGACATTTGTATATCCTGACTTGATTTCATTTTATCTTTTGGAATTAATTTTCCACTACCATATTTTTGTTTTAATATTTTAAACACCACGAAAGAATTCATAAAAAATGATAAAATTCCAGTTATTGTTTGTAAAATCGCAATATTTCTTGGAACATTCATATATGGAAAAGCATTTGGAAAACCTTCAGTGGAATATTTAGTTCCATTTAATTCCGCGGGATTATTCATTTCCATATAAATATCCGTAAATGGCACATGCCAAGTAAGAAAAAAAGGAAAAAAGATGCAAAATAAAATAAAAAATTTAGTATATTTATTCCAAAAATTTTGATAATTTGTTTTTAAAATAAATACTGTAAATCGATTAAATGCTAAAACAAAATTAAAAAGATGGACGCAATAACCAAAATAAAGTGGAGACCAATGAATAAATGTAACCCAAAAACTTCGAATTCCCCAAGTATTTACAAAAAATATCCAAAACGGTGTTTTCGGAATTCGAAAATCCAAATAATACGTAAAAGAATAAAATAAATAATAAATTATTGAAAATCCAAGAATTTTATTAAATGAACCAGAAAATTGTTTTTTATTTTGACTTAAAAATAAAATATATAAAATTATTAAATAAGAAATATATGTTGGAATTATGTAAATTAAAGGTAGCAAATTTTCGAGGTTTAATGATGCATCAGAATCACCCATTTTTGTCACTTTTCTTCCACAACCAAAATTTTTAAAGATAAATTCATAGAAGGCGGAAGCTCAATTAAATAGTCCAAATAAACATTTGTAAATTCGTGACAAATCAAAAGATTAATTTTATTTTTTGTTTATTTATTAGCAAAAAAATAAACATTTGGACTAAAGTTACATACAAATTAGCACTTTATTTCAGTAAATGATAACTTTTTAAAATTGTTTCCAATTATAGACTTGTTAGCCCACATATTTTGAAAGTGGCAGTTAGAATTATTTTTCTTAAAAATAAATAAATGTGCTAACTTTTTGTTGCTTTATTTTAATACATGGAACTAAGAAAATAAACAAATTTTTTAAATAAAAAATCTTCCAAAATTGAAATACGAGGGTTACACTTTTTATAAATTTATTGTAAATTCTCATTGTTCAATGAATCAAATCAAAAATTAAAAAGGTTCCTGAAATAAAATTAAAACAAAATTATGCAACATCTCTTAAACTTGAACTTTTATTTCAATTTGCAAAACATTGGATCATTTTTATTTTGGTTAATTAAAGATTTTTCTTAAATTTGGCGCGACATGTCTTAGAAATAGCTGTGGCGAAAGGACTCTTTTCAAAAAAAAAAATCGATATAAAACGGAGCTATGTTCACCGAAGTTTTTTTTGGTTAGCTGTGAATCATCTCTGCTTATATTAAACATTTTTTTAGCCAAAAAATTTTTTTTCTGGCAATTTGTTTTCAAAAGCTTAACGGCGCAGAAATTTTTTTTGTTGAACATGGTGCATTTAATAAATCAAGATTTTTTTATTTAATTAAATTTTTTGAATATTTTATAATTAAAATTTTTCGCTTTTTTTTTGACTATTTATCTTTAAACCAAACTAAGTGTTAAGTTTAATTATCGGTGATACATTAACCTTTTTTAGTTTTTTAACATATGTACAATAAATTTTAAACAAAGTTTGTGAAAGCCTTCCTGTTACTTCGGTAAAACTAGTTTTATAAATTTCCAAATTCACCCTTAACAGGAGAAAAAGATAATATCTTATTTTTAACAAATTTTATGAAAAGAAAAGCAAGTTATGGTTTATCAAGGATTAACATTAAATACGTTCCTGGAATTAATAAATCATCATTTGATTATAAAAACGCTTTAATTTGGAAAATAAAAGAATGAACAAAAAGTTATTTATTTAAAAAATTTATTTTAGCACATTTTTTTTATTCCTAAATAAACTTTCTAATATTAAAAATTGTTCAAATCGAAAGTTCAAACTATAAAAAATTATTCAAAGCGCTTTTTTTGAACACACATTAAAAGGAGTTTTTTTAATGACGCTTAACACAAGAGAAAGAAAGCAACGCTATTTATTGATTTAGTTTGCGTTTGCTTTGAAAGCAAAAAATAAACGCAAAAATTTCTCCATTGCTTTTTTCTAAAAAAAAATTATTAATGTTTCTTTGAATATTTAAGTTTGATTTTTTGTTGCTTTTTTCTTCTTATTTATTAGCTCAATAAGAATAGAATTAGATTATTGCTTTAAATCAATATTTTAAAAGTTGATTAAATTCATAAAAGGCCTGAAAAAAACATGCTGTGGTAGCATATCATTGATTAATAGTTTTAATATCTATTCAACGATTGTGTGAAGGCGTCATTTATAATAGCCGGAAACTGGGAAACTAATTGTTCAGAAAAAAAAATTTACGATGGATTCATTTTGCTAGTTTAATATAATTTAGCGTTTCGCAGCTTTGTTATACAGAAAATTAAGTTCTTATTAGTTTGTGTCTTTTGGAATGACAAGAAAAGAATGAATAAAAAAAATGATTAAGAAAGTAATTTGTCGTAACTGCTTGTTTATACAGAAACAAAAAAACAAACAAAGCAATTGATGAGTATTTCACGAATTTATGTTGTTTTTTTGGTTTTATTTTTTTCAAACTCAAATTAAAGAATTTTCATTTATGTTTTGGAAATTTGAGGTTTAAACAAATATTAAAAAGCTTCCTTTTTTTCCGATTCTATAACATTTTTTAAATTTAAAGTTGCTATTTGTTTTGGCGTTAATATTGATTCTTTTTACTTGATGGAAGCGACACATTTTTCCATCCAATAAAACGATATAAATTTTTGGGCAATGAAATAAGTTTTAAGCCTTTCTTTTTTTGGTGATTCATTGGAACAAAAAGTAGTTTTAAAAAAAGAAAAAAACCAAAAGTCCGTATTGTCCGATTTTTTTTCTGGTTTCGAAAAGTTTGTTAATAAATTATTTATTTATACTTTTGAATATTTTAAAAATATTTATTCTTTTTTTTTTGTTAATACTTTTTTCCTACAAATCAGAATTTAGGATTCAAAAACAAAATTTTTATACTATAAATTCTGAAAATTTAAATACATATTATATATTTTAAAAACCATATCCAACCAAAGTTTACATGCTCAACAAGTTGTTTTAAGATTGGGGAATTCGAATCAACACTGAAGCGATAAAATTAAACGGCAATTAATATTAAATATTTGTTACAAATTGTAAAATAAAGGAATTTATTGAATTTTCTATTGCTAACTATTGGTTTGCTTTAATTTCCATTCAAAAGCTTAGCAATGAAAGTAGCTTCAAAAAAAAACAATCAATATAAAATGAGCAAAGGTCAAAACCAAATTAATCTTGTTTGCAATGACTCATTTATGCATTAGTCATCATTTGTTCTTTAGTAAAACAAAAATTTTTTCTGGCAAATTGTTCAAAGATGTAGCAGCTGGGAAATATGTTTTCTATCTTGTCTCATTTTTTAAATCTAAAAATTTTATGTTTCTCTTTTATTTTTGAATATTTAATTTTTTTTTGGAAATAACCTTTTTATTTTATAAAGTTTATTGAAAAAAAAATTTATTTTTATTTTTTGTCAATATTATACATACATTTCTTTTGATCAAGTTTAAAGTGAAAAATTAAATACGAAGGATATTCGTAAAAGCAATAATCATGGGAATCAATAGCCATATTCCAAGTTGGTTTTCTTACTGAATTTAAAAAGTTTGTAACAACTACTCCTTCAACATTGGAAGAAGCAGTATTTGAAATCATAATTATAGAATGAAGCTAAAACATTTGAAGTTGTACCAAGCAAGAAAAAAAATGTATTTTGGCTTTTAGGAAATGAAGCTTCAATACTGTATTAATTTTAAAAATCTGTCGAAAAAATGCAAATTTGCTGAAAATCATACTATAATATTTGCGCATATTTAAGTTATTCACATTTCAACCCCTAATTTAAATGTGCATAATTTGTTGAAAAAAAATGAGAGAAAAGCAATTAACCGATGAAAGAATTGGTCATCAACCGACACACTCTACTCATGGTTATAAGATCCATAAAAAAAATTGGTATTATCAAAAAAATTTAAACGGTTCATAGATTTTCTTAAACATTATGGAAAGATGCAAAAAAAGGTATCCATTTAAAATTTAAAAAGTAAAAAATATATAATACATATTATTGAGTGTAAAAACCATAATCAAAAGAAATTGGGATAATGAAAAGGTAATTACTATGTATTTATAGAAATCGTTAAATATGTATACCGCCCCACCTGCTCCTATTATTAATAAAAAGAATACCATTTTGCTTTATTAGTTTAGTTTATTTAATTACTTTTTATTGTGAATCTGTTTTTTTGCATTTTAACCTATCTAACATAAAGGGATTTTTATTATTTTGTTTTGCTTATTTATGAAAAAAATATATGCAAAGCTAGCAAATCCAATAAAGCTTTTAATAGTCTTGTTTTTCGTTTACTATTTTTTTATTATTTGTTAGTGGTGATGAAAACGATAATAAAATATGGACCAGATTTAAGTTTTTTGGTTCACCACATGTATTTATTTCAATTTTGCTTTAATTAAATTACACAATAATTTTTTAGTTTTCGCAGTGGTTTAAACAAAGTAAAATTTTTACCACTTTTGTTGCGCTTGAAAAAGTTTTTTTATCCATTATAATTTTAAAACTCCCGAATTTTTATTTTTTGATAATACAATAGTATTTATCGATGATTCCACCATTTTTGTTTATTATTTATATGATTTATGGTATTCCTTTATTGGTGCTTTATATTATTATTTTTATTCTATTATGTCAAAAGAAAAACCATAAATATTTTGGTTCATCATTTTTTAAACTTGCTAAAGTTCTCGCCATTTTGGTAAGTTTATGATTAGTTAAAACTTTTGATTTAATGAATTATTATTGAGAAATAAAATTTATGCAAATAAAAAAATCCTAAATGTTCAAAAAGTTTTTCAAAACCGTTATTGTAAGCGCTTTGTTATTTTTTTGTTGGTAAAATTGCTTTCTTTTTTTATGTTTTTTGGAAGTTTTTATAAATGTTCTTATTTTGAGAGTGAATAATTACTATTATTTTTTGATTTAGTCAAGCAAAATAACATTCATATTTCCTCATTTCCTTCGACCTTTTTTGCATTTAAAAAAAGCTTTAATTTTTTTTATTGGTTTTAGTGAGCATTGGTTAAATAGCCTTTGCTTAAAAACTAACTTCCACCAATAAAAAATCACATTAAAATTATTAAAAAACATAGATAAAGTGATGTAGATTTTTTGGGTTTCATAGTTCAGTTAAGTGACCAAAAACATAAACAAACAAAAAATTAAACTTTCCAATATTTTATAATGAATTATAAAGAAAAAATTAACAATATGATTACAGGATATTACGGGATACATAAATTTTACATTTGAATTTCGAGGACCATTATGTCCACTTTTTGCATTTTTTTATTCTGAAATGAAACCTTCATTTTGGCTTTCATTATCATATTTTTACCGGTATTTTGTTCAATATTCGCATTTTTGGTTAATTACTTTCACGAGTGTCAATCGCATGACAGCTTTGTTAATTCCATTAAAGCATGAACATGTAATTTTTGAATCTTTTCAAAGAGTTTTTTTATCACTAGGGTTTCAGTATTGGAAGAAAGGGTTTTGGTTCGCAATAATAACATCTTTTGGAATGTCATTTGCATTTACATGGGTATATTTATTTACTGAT
Source organism: Panagrolaimus kolymaensis (assembly GCA_028622995.1). NCBI lineage: Eukaryota > Metazoa > Nematoda > Chromadorea > Rhabditida > Panagrolaimidae > Panagrolaimus > Panagrolaimus kolymaensis. The sequence continues at coordinate 2,083,776 of JAJQJQ010000025.1, read as the reverse complement.
ATTATTCTTATTCCATTTACTCCAGGTGCAATAGATAATTTTGCATTTCTACGAAGTAAATTAATCATTCCTGTAAGTTTTTTTTTATCTAAAATTTCTTTTAAAAAATTATTGTATATTTAAAACAGAAACTAGACACGTGTGCCGCCCCTAAAATAAATATTCTTGATTTCGCTTTAAGATTCGCTAAATTAAAATAAATTTTAAATTTTTTGCGAATATTACGCGTCAAGAAATTTATTTTGCGTTTTTTTAGATCTCGTCCCCAGTGATTGAGCTTTCAATATACGCTTTTACTGGAAGCATAATATTTATATGCAATACCATATCCTTGTCAATTTTATTTAAACAAAATTTTCGGCGGATAAATATTATTTCAAAATCAAAAGAAATAAAACAATTTTTTCGCAAAGCTGAAGTTGGCTTATTTGCTATTGCCATTGGAGATTTTATTGCTATGATTATAAATGTCATTATAATGGTATTTTTTCTTAAAATTTACACCAAATATAAACTTAATGAAAAAAGGCTTTTTATAAATCACAAAATTTTAGGCAAATTGTGCGGTGTATCTTCCCCCAGATGATTACAACAATCCAATGTTTGACTTTTGGTATTTACAGATTCCATGGATTACAGATTTAAGTTATTTATCTCGACCCATTTTACTTTTATTCATGTCAGCAAATGTTAAAAAAGTTTTTGTGCAAACTATTTTCTGCTCAAAACGAAGAGTTACTTTTTCAAAGGCTTCAACTGAATTTTTATCAACTCCACCATTGACAATGCCAAGAAGAAAATCAAAAGTATCTCCTTTAAAAGTTACAGCTTTTTAGATTTTTTGTGAAATAAAAAAACATTAAAACTTTGACTTTTTCTTTTTCACTTTTTAACAACAAATTTTTGTTTCATGTCGTCGCACTTTGAAGTTCAAACAAGACAAACAGACTTAACGTGAGGTCTTTTTTTTACGCACACAATAAAAGAATTTTTTTTCTTCACATGAAAAAAAAGCATCGTCGCTGAATATCGATTTTAGTTTGCTTTTATTCTAAAGGAAAAAAGACACCTTTGTCCCTTTTTTCCTCGATAAAGGTTAAACATGTTTTTTGAATATTTTATTATTACTTTGGTTTATTTTTGTTTGAGAAAAAAAAAGCTGAATTTAATTGCAATTATAGTTATGAATATAATAATAATTTTAAATTTAAAAAAAAATAACTCTAGTTTTTTCTTCTTCATATTAAAATTGTTAGCAAAAAAAACCATGAATTTATTAAACTGCCATCGTTTGAGTTATGAAGCTATTTTACACTCTTTTGTTTACATCATAATAAGATGAATTGTATTGTATGAAATGTTTCATCAAAAAGCGTACGTATCGCGTTAAATTAAAATCTCATGCAAAAAAATAATATTAAATATTAGTAACATTATTAGTGCAACAGTTACAATCGTTTTTGTTTGAAGTGTCTCGCAATAACAACATTAAATACATAATAAAGAAAGAAATTATTTGTTTTTCATTTTATTTCCAATCAAGCTTTCTTAGATTGTTTAAATTAGAAGTTCAAACTATAAAAAATGACTCAAAGCGCTTTTTTTAAAAACACTTTGAAAGCATTTTTTGACACTTGCAAGAAGGGGAAGAAAGAAACGTTATTTATTGATTTAATTTCTTTTTGCTTTGAATGTAAAAAGTAAACGCAAAAATTTCTCCGTTACTTTTTTCTATAAAAAAAATGATGTTCCTTTGAATATTAGTTTGATTTTTTGTTGCTTTTTTTTCTTCTTAAAGATTAGCTCAATAAAAATATCTTTACTAAAGTCAATCTAAGATGATGAATAATGGATTTAATCAATATTAGATTCATAAAAGGGCCACAAAAGATGCTGTAGTATCATATTATTGATTACTAGTTTTTAATATCAGCGCAACAACTGAGCGAATGCGTCATTTAATAATAAATGGCATTACGGAAAGCGATGCACAAGCAATATAAAAGAAAAGTTATGATGGATTTATTTTGCTAGTTTAATGGATTTTTAACGCTTTGCAGCTTTAGTATGCAGAAGAATATTTTTTCTATAATTTCTGTCTTCTCAAACGATGAGGAAGTAAAGATTAAAAAAAATTTAAATTTTAATTGGCAAGTTAAAAACTGTGAAACATTTGAGAGTTTGTTCTTTTGCTCTTATCTCTGAAACGCATGTATTTTTTTATAGAAAAGCAACAAGCCTACGTCTGACTATAGTGTATTATTGATAAAGATTATGGCTGTGTCGTTCGTTAATGCCATAGTGAAATAAAATAAATACACGGTAAAATACAATCCTTGACAAAATTACAGCCTTTTGAGGCACATGACAAAAAGAAAATATATGGTAGCCCTAATTTACACAATCATACATTAGAAAAATTTTCATAACCATAGATAATATTTACGTTTGACGACAATATTTTCTTGGTATTCCACCGCCTTGTTTATTCCCATTTTTTTAAAAAGAAGTGAAAGTAAAAATTAAAAATCGCGAAAAGTTGTCATTCTCACAAATATTTCTTTATTTTTCGTCGGCTGGTTTTTAAATATTTGGTTTGCATTTAAGTTTTTTCCTTTCCTTTGTTGAAACCAGGAAATAATGATTCCTCCATTATTGTTTTTCGTGTATATGATTTATGGAATTCCATTATGGTTACTGTATATCCTTGTATTTATTCAACTTTGTAAAAGAAGCAATCAAAAATATTTTAATTCTTCCTTTTTTATTTTAGCGACGGTTCAAGCATTTTTTGTAAGTTTTGCGCTCATTTTCCGTTCTATAACTTTAATTAATCGTTTAAATTAAATTATCTTTGAATGTTCTTTTTCTTGCTTTAGCAACAAACAAATTCTCTAAATTTTATTTCAACGAAAAAAAGTAGTTGCTTGTCGCTTTTCCACAAAAATTTGTTACCAAGTTTTGTAATAGCATTTTTTAAATCTAAAATGATATTTCCACAGAAATGGCTTGGTTGTCAAAAAAATAATTAAGAAGAAAAGTTAAAAAAAACTTTAATATCAGTTTTACCACTTTCATACAATTTTTTAAGATTTTTCTTTCTTTCACTTCACACTGCGGTTTTATGAATGCTTTGATAGCTCAAAAATTAAAGCAACAAAAAAAGAAAAAAAGTTATGAAAAATTTAAAAAAGGATAAACTATAAAAATTTTAAAATTGTTTCGATCGATAAACTCTTTTTTGCTTTAAAGGTTGAAAAAAAGCTATTTTTATCCGATTCGCAGGTGCTGCTTTTATTTTCAGCCAAGCAAATAACAACAAAAAATGTTTTGAAAATATAAAAATATCTAACAACAAAACGAGCAAGCATCAAAACAACAGAAATAAAATTTTTTGTTTAAACTGAATACTTTGGATAAAGTTTGAAAAATTATATGAATCTAATTCAAAGATTTAAAAAAAAAACTACCGAATTTTTTAATTAAAAATCGCAATAACATTTTTAGCTTTATAACAATTATTTTAATTTTCAGGACATAACTGGTTACATTAATTTTACTTTTGAATTTCGTTCACCTTTGACTCCGCTTCTTGGATATCTTTTTGCTGATATGCAACCATCTTTTTTTCTTTCATTTTCATACTTTTATCGTTATTTTGTACAGTATACTCATTTTTGGCTTATTGCTTTTACAAGCATTAATCGACTTTCAGCTTTACTTTATCCATCGAAACATGAAACAGTAAGTAAAAAAAATTACAGTAATTTAAAAAAAAGGAAGTAAAAAAAATTTTTTTAGTTTTGGAACAAAGGAGTTTGGTTTTGCGTTGGCTTTGCTCTTGTGATATCTTTCATACTTTCATGGTATTTTTTGCTTTCTACGATTCTAGTAATGGAATTTACTCCCGGTAAAATAGGTTATTATGTTTTTATTTACACAAGTTCGCCCATAGATGTAAGTAATTTATTTGTTTAAATTTTTATTTAAATATCAACAAGGAAATTTTAAAAAATAATTGGTGTAACCAACTTACTATACTACACACCGCCTCCGAAGGTAGGTTGGGAAGATATAATTAAGATGGAAGTTAGGTGTTATCGTGTACCACATACACCGCCCAACTTGAAAAAAAAAGAAGTTATTTTTGGAAAGTTATAACTGTAAATAAAAACCAGTTAATTGCTACTTTGATTTTTTCTCTCTTTTCAACTCCAACTTTCTTTTGGCAGGCGCAGAGATGGTAAAAATATCGAAGAATAAATTTTTTTAAAACGTCATGTAATGCTAAATTTATTATCACAATTGTTAAACAACGTGGAAGTTATGAAACAAAAAATAGAAAGTAACTATAAAATTATATAGTTTAAAATCAATATTTTCTCTTTTTTTATACTTTTTATTTCAAACTCTTATGATTCTTTAGGTCTCATCTTCATTGATTGAGCTTTCTGTTTATGCCGCAACTGGAGCAATTACACTTACCAGTAACATTTGCTGCTTATGTGTTTTAATCCGACAAAACCTCAAAAGATCCAAAAAAGGTTCGGATAAACGTGATTTGAAGCGATATTATCGAAAAGCAGAAATTGGTTTATTTGCTGTTACTTTTGGTGATTTTGTTGTTTTAGTCATAAACATAATTATTATGGTAAAAATTTTATTTTTACTTTTTTTATGAAAAAATTGCATAAGAAACATTTTTTAGATAAATTTGAGCATTTTAATGTTCGCAAACGATTACAACAATCCTTTGTTTGATTTTTGGTATTTACAAATTCCATGGATAACAGATTTGAGTTATTTGTGTCGACCCATTTTATTAATTACAATGTCAAAAAATGTTAGAAAAGTTTTAATTCAATCTCTTTTATGCACCGATGCTGATAGACAAACAAATGTAACAACAATCACAGGATCTCGATCTCAAATCAGTAACGTCACTTTTAATAGAAGTAAAACCGTTACTATTCTTTGACCAGGACACTTTTTTATTTTTCATTTTTTGAATAAATTTTTTTTAAATTTAATTGTTTCTCTTGTTATTTTATTAATTCTTAAACCATTTTCTGTGAATCTTAATAAAAAACTAAATAAATTTTGATTCTTTCTTTGAATATCATTTTCTTTTTTGCTTTTATTAAACAGAAAAAACTTTATTTGCTTGCTTGAAAATGAAAGTTCAAAGTACATAAAATGTATTTAAGCGAAATTTTTCTCTCTCTTTCTCACTAACAATGAATGCATTTGTTGACACTAGCGACAAGAAGAGAAAAAAGCCTCGTGGCGCATGATTGATTTTTTATTTTATGCTTACTTTGAAACTAAAGTGAGAAATAAAAAACTCTTACCTCTTATTTTTCTAAAACATATACTTTTTTTGATTATTATTTTGAATATTTTAATTTTCAATTTTTTTTTTGCTTCTTAACTATTCAAGGAATCTAATACTTTTTGGTCATTCCATTCTGCATTCAACAGTATAAGAAACATGTGATTTAGCTCGGGCTCCAAGTTCTTGGAGCGTCAGTGGATCAGCTGACGCGGAAAGAGAATTCTCAATTTTGTTCTATTCAATTTATGCTTGTAGACACGACTTCGATATTTAAACTATTGATAAATAAAATTTCACAAATACATTTAAAAATATAAATCAAAAAAATTTTTGATTGTAAAGTCGGACTTTTACTAGAATAAACCTTTCTGAAGCTTTGAGCTCTTTTTGAAGAAAACTTTTACTTTTTTGTAGTTTTTTTTGTTGCAAAATTATGTCATTTTTTTCTTCAAAAATACTTATTTATTGCCTTGGTTGCAAAAAAACTATAGAAAAGTTTGTATCGATTTACAACATTTGAAAATAAAATTCACGGAAAAATATTTTTTCTTCATTGATTTGACCTCGTTAAAAAAAAAGAATAAACAATAATACCTTAAAGTAATACTTTCATACTTCGGAGTTTTTGTCTTTTCCATGAAAAACAAATTAGCAAATAAACAACAAAAAAATCTTTACTTTTTTATATTCATTCTTTTTCATTTGCAGCATTTGGCTATTTATTTTATTTTATTTGATTGCTATGACTTCAAGTTCAGAAATGGTAAGAAATAAACGTCAGCTTCCCACTGAAGCAAATGATGATGAACCTTCTCCATTCCGAGCTCGATTTGGATACTATGAACAAAATGAAGAAAATATTAATGAATTATCTGGTAAAAATGAACGATTAATCCCTCGAGATAATCGCGGAAGAATTATTTTTAATAAAAATCAAATGAAGGAGCAAAGTTTTTGTTTACCAAAGCCAATAATGAATTATATTCTCAAAATTGTAAATGGAAAAGTAAAGAAAAAGTTTTATCGAACTTGTAAATATTTTTTCAACCGAAAACCTTTAATTATTATTGATGGAATTACTTTTGGAAGAATATATGTATCTAAAAAACGTTATAAAATTTCTGATTATCCTATGCTTAAAAATATTTGGGTTTTGAGTTTCTTGAATATTGAAAGTAAAGAAGATATTAAGTTTTTGGAAAAAATTGTTCGATGTGATGCTGAAAATATTTTAATTTCCGGTGAAGAAAAACTAACGATGAACATGTTTTCTATTATAACAGAATCTCAAAAAGTAAAAAGTTGGCAATCTGAAAAAATTGTTATTGAAAATGAAGGTCCACTTTCGTTTGAAATCCTTTTAGAAAGTTTACCAAATGCCGAAAAAATTATGTAAGTTGTTTTTCTTTTCTTTTATTTTATTATATCTATTTTCAATGAATCATTTTTAGTGCGACCATCCAAAATATTCCTAAAAATATTCCACCAAGGAAAAATAAAATTAAATTTCTTCACCTTGAAATTGATGATAACGCATTCGATCCAGAAAAATATTACAAATTTTTTGAAGTAAAAACTTTCTAATTTTTTTTAAATCTCATTTTTATCTTCTTTTTTTCTTTCAGAAAATTCTTACACCAAATGCATCCGTTGAATTAACATTTGATTATCATGATGAAGAATCTGCTTTATCCGCATTAAATCAATTTAAGAAATTTAATGAAATATTGGACAAAAAATGGAAGACATCCCCTGAAAAACCTAAAGGCAAATTTTTATTGTATGTATATTAGAAAAAAATTCTGGATGCATTCAATATTTTCCTAATTTATTTTTGTGTCTTTTGTTACACTTTTTTTCTAAACTATCCATTTTTTTTTTGTTTTTGTTTTGCTTCAAACTTATTTTATTTTTTATTATCCTACGATAAACTTTGTGAAACACTTTTCCATTGATTTCCTTCACTCATTTGCGTTTTCTCTGCCAGCACAGATAATTTTCATTGTGATAATATCATGTCTCATCAACCTTTTTCTCCTTTTTCTGGCAGTTAGGTAGACAAACAAACAGATAGCAATCTATCCCTCAGCCATCGGGAGCCCAGATATTTCTATGATACGATCAACCGTCTTTTTTATTCAGAGAAACACAACGAGTATGCGCAATTTTTTGGCGTTTTCTTGCTTAGAAATAAAAGCAAAAATTATGAACACCTACAATGTGAGGTTTCGCATCGTCGGTGTTTAATTTTTTTTCCTTTGACACATTCATTCATTTTCCTCAATTTATGGCGTTTTATTTTTGAATATTTTGGCTTTTTAATTTTTTGTTTTTTTTTTCGTTTTTGAAAATGATGTTCTGTTAAAAATGTCCTGCTCCACAAATCAATGTTGAAGAATTAATTATTGCAGAACCTCCACTTCCACAAAATGGTGATGATGAAGAAGTGATCACTGTTGAACCATACTATGAATGCTTTGTCATCAATGAAAAACCGGATGAAAACAATGAAGTACTGTTAAATGGACCATTGATAATTGAAGAAAATATTTTTCTTTCTTAAGGTCAAAAAAAATGCCGCCAAGTCGAAGGAAAGTCTGAAAACAACCTTTTTGATAAAAAAATTTCTTCGCTTTTTTTAAATAAAAAGCAGCCGCTGAATTTAAATTTATGCATTAAAACTAAAAAAAAGCAGGGCGATCAGAATAGAAAGATTTGTTGAATTAATATTTAGATATCCAAATCACACGGCAAAAAGAAAAAAGACCCAACAAGCAAAATACAAAAAAAAACTTTAAAAATATAATAATGACAGAAATAATTTATAAATTTCTTTTGGCAATAATCCTGGTTTGAATTTTGCATTTTTAAATGAAGACCCTCCACGAAATGTAAAGTAATTTTTTGTCTTTTGACATCAATGGAAATAAAAAAAATAGTTAGGAAAACAAAGGAGAGAGTCAGTCAGCTCAGTGAAGGGCTTTAACAAAACCTAAAGGGAAAAAAAGAAGTAAAGTAGAGTTTCGATAGTTTATTGAAAAATAAATAAATGTTTAAGTTTATTTAACATTTTTTACATTCTTCTCTTCTAAACTTTAGCAATAAGGCTAAAAAATATATATATAAATTGTGTTTGAATCATTGTTAAAAAAAATTCGAACTCGCGTTTTATTACAAAAAAATTATTTTTGGAAGCTAAATTTTTTGCATTTTTTATTGAAAAAAAGAAAGAAAAATTTAATGTTGACAGTTTTCTTGTTTTTTTTTTAATATTCCTAGTTTCTTATAATTGAGTTAATTTTTAGATACCAATTAAAAATTATGAACACCAAAATGTTTTTTATTTTTTTGTTCGCTATTTTTATTTCAACAACGACATACTTTGTTTGTGCACAATGTCAAGCAATTGCTACTTTGCATATTAGTTCTGAATTTAATGTAACTGCAATAACATGTCTTGATGGATCTATAAATGATACAGCTTCAGTTAAAAATAATTATGGAGTTTATGCTGTATGTCAATGTAATGTAATCATCGATGGTTTTTCGGGATCATGGAATGCCAATGCTGTAGCTGGTACCATGAAAGTGCCTAAATGCAGTTGTACTGGTGGCAAACTCAATAAAGAACAAAGCGTAAATGGAGATTGTGTTTGCGATTGTTAATGAAGGATTGCATCTAAAAAACTAATAAAAAATTTTGATAATTTTATGGCTGGATTTTTTGCTTAATAAATATTTTTTTCTGTTTATTTCATGATTAAAGTTTTTTATCCCTTTGCTGCATAAATTAAAATTGCCTTATTTACATACATCATATATTTGACAAAAAAGTGGTTCTTTAGTTAAAAAACTTTTTTACTTGAATACTATTTTTTTCAAACAAAAAAAAGTTGAGTAAGTAAAAGTGAACATCATTCCTGCAAGTGGGCGACACACGTTTGTCAATAAAAAAAGAAAAACATTTTTAAAGGAAAGAATGTCAACAGAAATTCCGTCTTGAAATCTATGTTTAAAGTAAATAAGTAAAATACTTAAAAAAAATTTTCTATGGTTACGGAAACTTTTTGACTTTTTTTTTATATAAATAGAAAACCTTTGTATCAAAGCTACAAAACGAATGGTAAAAATTTTTTAAAAGTTTTGGTATAAAACTTTTTTTTATGAATAAATCTTTTTCTCTGAAATATTTTTTTTTTAATTTAACAATGACTATAAATATTAAATGTAGAATTTTAATTTTTACTCTTTTTTAATTATTTTCTTTTAGGAATTAATTAATTATGAATACCAAAATATTAATTATTTTTTTGATTGCATTTTTAATATCAACAAACTTTGTGAACGCTTCTTCTTCTTGCCGAGCCAATGCTTCTTCGCAAATTTCTTCTTCCCTTGGAACTTCTACTTCATTTAGCTGTGATGGACAATCTGAACTCTATAGCTCATCTCAAAGCAACGGTAATGTTTATGGAATTTGTAGATGTTTAGATGGCGATGATAGACAATGCATTGTAACCGCAAATGCAAAATTGACTATTCCTTGCAATTGTGGAGGCGGCAAAATGAATAAAGAATTAAGTGTCAATGGGCGATGTATTTGTGATTGTTGAAAGAAAAACACTTTATCTATTAATTTTTTATTGGTAAAAGCATATTGATAAAAAAAAATTTATGATATTTTTAAACGCTTAAATAAAATTATTATAGAAAAAAAAGAAAAAATATTTTTGTTACTTTGAAACTAAATTTCCAAGAAAAAAAGTTTAAATAATTTAAAACGAATAAATAGTACAAAAATAATATTAACCCGGATTATTCTTTTAAAATCAAGTGTTATCTACGGTATCTCGAGCGATAAGAAATTATTTTTGATTTAAGCTTTAGTTTTCTTGTAAAATAGTAGTTCCTGGTTTGACTTTTTTGCTTTTATTTTCGTTAATCATCGCAAGTTTTGAAAGTGTTCATGATCAAAATCAAAAATAAAAAGTTTATCGATGATCAAAAACCGCAACACCACTTTTGTTTTTATTTTGTTTGTTTTTTAGAGAAAGAAAAAAAAGCAAATGAATGACAACATTCGAATTGATTGCGTCGTCTTTTTTTAGGAAAAACTTTTTTTTATTAATTACACCATCACCGAATCATGAAAGAGCCTCTTCCATGCAAAAACGAGTATTTTTGTTTATTTTATTATTTATTTCCTTTCGTTCATAAAGGGTTTTGATAAACAAAAACTTTCTTTTTGGTATAAAAGAAAACTGAAAGTTAACCCAATAAAGTTAAAAAAGTTAGTTTGAAACTTTTTTGTTTAGTGTTTAAAAAAATGTCTCCAAAATTTGTTATTTTCATTTGTTTCATGCTTCTTTTGGCTGGACCCGCATCAGCTGGAATATTTGGTGGCAGCTCACACGAACATGACCAACAACCTCATCAACATCGAGATGGAATAATCAAAACCGCTTTGAAAGGTGCCGCTGTTGGAGCTGTTTCATCTGTGGCTTATCGTGCAATATCTGGGAAAAAATAAATTTTTTTATTGATCTTTTTCATTAACTGTAAATAATTTGAATAAATAAATGGTTTTTCCTGAATTTTTTTATTGTGTTAGACAGCAAATTTATATCCACACAAACAAATCTTTAAAAAAATGAATTTCACTTTTACATACTTAAATTTAGGTATTTGTTATTTGTATCTAACTTTTTGATTTTAAAGCATAAAAATAATTATTCTTTTTTTTCTTCACAAATTTTTTCACGTACTATGTTTAAAGGAAGAAAAAAATAAACAAATGAATGCTTCGATTATATATAAATTTTTTTGAAGAATGAATTCAAAATTTTTTTTACACTGTTTATTGATTTTATTTTCTATTTTTATGACAAACAAGAAAAAAAGGCGCTTATTTTTTTGCTTCTTGAAAGGCAGATAAAACACTTTTCCCACTTTTTTGTTTTGTTTGAATTTTTTGTTCCATTTTTTGTAATTTCTAAAAATGGTGTAAAAACCAAAAATAATTGATGCTAATGATAATCGACAAAGATTTATTTATTTTTCAAATTGCCCACAAAGTATTCAATACTTTTTATCAACGAATGAACCGAAGTGTAAATATCACAACCGCAAAATATATATACTAACCGCAAAGCATTGTGTTTAAAAACACTTAAAAATAATCAATTCGTCATCTTCAAATTTTTAAAACAAAATTATGTATATTCGATATCAATTTTTTTGACTTAGTTATTTTCATATGATAAAGAATGTTTTTGGATAGTAAAATTTCAAAACCTTTGAGTTATGATGAATAAAACCATAGCAATATTTTTTCCTTTTTAAAAATTATAAGCTTTGAAACTCATTTTTTATTATCCAAAAAGTTCAACGTTTTTAACTACACCATAAAAAACATACTAAACCATGCAAACTAACTAATTCATAAAAAAATTCTATACACTGACAAGCATTTGCTTAGGTTTTTTTACAAGAGTATACATTGTCAACGGTTATTATTCGAAGATGCACCAATGAAAAAAGTAAAAAAGTCTAATGTTTATTTACTTTCGCATTTTTTTTTAATTATTTTTTTTTAACTTTATTCGTTTTTTATGCCATTAAAAATGATGAGATATGCAAAACTTTATCGTCCAAGCGTTTATGATGCATATTTCGAATCAGCCACAAATTATCCATTAGTTCAAGCTATGAAAAATGGAAAAAAATTACCCATTTTTACAACCCAAGAAAAAGCATATATTACACAAGTGGCAGTGGATTTCCAAACTCAATTCCCAAATTTACCAACCAATCAAGCGCGTCAAGATTTCATGTCAAAGAAATTCAGTGAAATCATTGATCAAAAACCTTCCAATTTTGAAACATTCGCTAAAATTCCTTTAAACAACAATGAAGCGCAGTTTTATGATTTAATTATTTGGACTTGTCAAAAAGTTGAATTGGAAGCGCAATATCAAAAAGCGTTGACAACTTAATATTATGAATTTAAATTTTGACTATAAAATGTTTTTTAATGATTTATTGAAAAATAAATTTTGCATATATTTTAGAGAAATTTTGCCAAAAAGGAAAAAGTCGAAACGATATCTCCCTGTACAAATTTTGTGATAAAGAAAAGTTCCGACACTTTAATTTTCCATCGTCAGATTTAAAAATGTAGATTTTTAACATAATTTTTTATAGTGTTGTTTTCAATTTTTGTTGCTCGGACAATTTTTATTTATGTTTACAAAAAATATTATTCCTAATATTTATTATCTTATTTACTGTACTCCCACGGGTATAGCATACATGAGCGAAACCCAAAAAACAGCATTTTGAAAATATACAAATATAAATACATAAACAAATAATTTTCTTCTTTTGAGGTTGCCCAAAATGTATGAAAATATTTACAGTTTTATTGTAGCCAGTTTGAAAAAATCGTCATAGCGCACCTTTTTTTATGGTGATCAATCACCAAAATATCCCATAAAATGCAATAATAAAAATAGGTGTGAAAAAAGTTTTATAAGTCTGCCATCTTGCAAATTTATTTATTTGAACTAATATGTTTTTAAAATAAATTTATATATCTATTTATTTGCTTTTTGAATTTACAAAGAAAAAAAATGAAAAACACTCGACAAAATTTTCCATATAAAAAGCGGCATAAAATTATTTTAAAGGTATCAATTATTTTTGGTATAAATTCCTTATTAAAGTTCTCATTTCTGTTTCTTTCTTCAACTCAAATCATGAACACCAAATTCTTCATTGTTCTCGTTTTTTTCGTTATTATTGCCTGTGTTTTTAGTCTTGATTCGCCAACAACCATAGCCGTTGAAGAAGTCAAAATGGTAAGTTTTGTCTATAGTACTAGTTACTCTTTTTACGATTTAAAAAAAATTTTGTAGGCCAATAATATGTCCGCATCCGCTGAATCAGTCTCCGGTTCCATGCTTGCTGCAAGTAAAGACAAAAAATGTCGAACCATAATTCCACTCTGCGTTCAACCCATGTGCAACGAATGTTGCAACAAAGGTTGTAAAGGCTCTGGTTGTCATAAAAAAATGTGCGGTTTGTGTTGTGAATAAGGAGAATGCAAATCCTTTGTTGTTGTCAATATTTATAAAATGTGCCTTTTTGTTTATTCAAAATAAGTGTAATAAATGTGTAAATAAATTTCATAAAAAATAATTTTTACCAACAAAAAATGCAAGTGATTTGGATAAATTTAAAAAAATGTATGCTAACTTAAAAAGCGGAATAAATTAAACAGCCAAGAAAAATTTAGGTTTCTTTGTAGTCGTTGATCCATTTATATTTTTTTGGATGAATGCATTGGCTTTTAATGTTCGCTGTGTCCACAATGTATGTAGCTTAACCGTCGCTTGTTGCATCTTCTGCTGTTCAAAAAAAAACAACAACAAAGAAATGACCTTTTATGAAAAAATCAATAAATTTAATGGCACAAAACAAGCTAGAAAGGAATACACAGCACACTTACAACAACAAAATCTTTGACATAAAATAAAGGAAAGTTTGTTTTTTCTTCCAATAATTTTTTTTTTTGCCATTTTTCTTGCTATTTTTAAATTATATTAAAAAACCATTCTCCTTTTTATTTTTGCTGCTTCGGAATCGCCTTTTAATAATGACCCAACAAATTAAACTTTTGCATTATTTTCATTATTTAAATAATCAAAAAATCAAAAAATTGTGATATAACTTTTTAGTCACCAAAAATTATATGTTCCATCATTTTTTTGTAATTCGCATGTTTTTATTTTTGTGAATGTCTCAAAAAAAATATGTGTCTTCCTTAAATACATACAATACAAACTATGAACATAAAATTAGTGTGCTTTAGTTTTATGTTTTTAACCAACAACAAAATAAAAAGAGTATATAAAAGAAATTTATTGTATTTGTCTTTTGTGATTCAATAATCGAATTAGTCTTTCTCTCTCAAAAATGAAGTTTTTAATTGTTGCATCATTTTTATTTTTTATTTCACTTTTTTCTTCTTCATTTAGTTATAAAATATTATTTTATAATCCAAAATTTGGGATAAGTCATGTAAATTTTATGGGAAAAATTGCTGACATCCTTGCTTCTGCAGGTCACGAAGTGGTGAGTTTTTTTTTACTTAATTTTTTAAATTTTTTTTGTGAGATTTCTAAATATTTAAAAAAATATAAAAAATTTTTCAGGTCATTTACCAACCTGTCTTAAATGAAAATGTCACTTCCCGTGGAACTAAAAATCCATCAATTCGATATTATAATTTACCACGAAATCACAGCTTTTTACCTGATTTTTCTTTGGAAATGAATCTTTTTGATCAAAATTCTTTTGGGGAAATGAAAAAAGTAAGTAAATAAAACTTGCTAACTTTGTATAATTAATAATACAAATTTTTTTGTTCTTCAGGTTTTAGCTAAAATGGTTGAACATAGAGCAAAATTTTGTGATTGTTAGCGGCATTTTTTAAATAGAGTACCCTTAAAAAAAGTTTTTAGATATTTTGCACGATAATGAAAATTTCATTAAAATGAAAGCAGAAAACTTTGATTTAGCCATCACCGAACAATTTGAACCATGTGGTTATGGAGTTTTAAAAAAAGTTGAAATAAAAAAATATATCTCTGCTTTTGCTGGTTCCCTCACACCTTCGAGTGCTTTATGGCTTGGAATCAAGCTTCATCTATCTTATCTAGGGTGGACCGATCTACCGGTAGATTGAAAAATCGGTAGATCTACCGGTAGATCTACCGGTGGATCTACCGGTAGATCTACTGAAATCTACCGCAAGTCCAAAATTCGAAAAGAAAGGGATTTTGAATCAAGGAATACAAAATTAAGGATATAAGGCTATTTTTGGGCACAAAAATAGGTTTTGCAAACTTTTAAAAAAATTTCAATTTTTCAACAGGGTGGACCAAGCTATTACTTTCCTATCATAAACTCTCCCCTGTTAAAAAAATTCAAAAATTTTCGGAAATAGAGAAAACATCGTTTTTATGCATTTTAGAACCTGCTAATTCATAACTTTCGCTTAAAAAACTCCGAGAACGTCTTTTTTTAAATTTTGGTGGCGCGGTAGATTTCGGTAGATTGGAAAATTTTTTCGGTAGATTTCGGTAGATCTACCGGTAGATCTACCGGTAGAATCTACTGGTAGATCTACCCGGTCCACCCTAATCTTATCTTCCAGGTAAGTATGAAAGAAGATTGAGGGAAGAAAGTCCTAAAATTTATTTCTTTTTCGATGAAATAAAAATAATATAAAATAAAATCATTTTTTTTCTTCTTCTAGGAATGTTAGGAACAAGCACGGATCAAATGACATTTTATGAAAGATTTTTAAATATTATTTATTTTTTTATGGAACATTCATTTAACAATGATTTTGTCAGTGGTACAGAGGATGTAATTAAATCTCATTATCCTGAATTTAGTTTGGAAGTAAGCAAAATAAATTTTTTGATGCATTTTTGAGTGAATTTTGGTTTTTTGTTTTTTAGGAAGCCATTGCTGATTCAGCTTTATATTTCGTTAATAGCGAAGAACACGTGGATTATGCCCAACCTATAACTCATAAAGTTATTTACATGGGTGGATTAGGCAAAATTCAAGCTAAGCCATTGGAAAAAGTAATTATGAAAATAAATTTTTTTTTACATATTAGCCCCAAAAAAAGTTTTTTTTAGAAATACACAGATATATTTGATTCCGCTAAAAAGGGTGTAATTTTATTTTCTTTTGGCTCAGCTGTTCAAAGCTTTATGATGAAACCAGAAATGAAAAAGGCATTCTTGGAAGCATTTGCAGAATTTCCTGAAATTAATTTTATATGGAAATATGAAAAAGATGAACATCAAATTGCTAAAGGATATAAAAATGTTTTCACTGGAAAATGGTTACCACAAAATGATATTTTAGATAAGTAACTAACCCACTTGCAAAAAAAAAATATTTAAATCTATTTTTTAGACCACCCCAAACTTTTGGCTTTTATTTCTCATGGTGGAATGAATTCAGTGATGGAAGGAGCAACCAAGGGAGTGCCAATGATATGTATCCCAATTTTTGCTGATCAAACTCGAAATTCCTTATTACTTCAAAGGAGAGGAACCGCAATAAAAATAGATAAAACTGAAATCACTAAAGAAAGTTTAGTTTTAGCAATCAAAGAAATAATTAGCAATAATAATTATCGAAAAAATGCTCAAATGCTTTCTAAAATGGTTAATGCAAAACCCACACAATCTGAAGAAAGAATAATAAAATATGCAGAATTTGCTGCCCAATTTGGTGATACTGGAACCTTACAAACTCAAGGAAGATATCAATCTTTTATGGTTTTATATTCATTGGATGTTATTTTAACTATAGTTATTTTAATTGCTATGGTTTCTTTTTTCCTCATATGGCTTATCAAAAAATTACTTAACTTTTTGAAACGCAAATTTTCTGCTTCTATTAATGTTGAAAATAAAAAGAAAGCATAATAAAAGTTTTTATTTAAGAATTTGCATTATAATTTTTTTATCCTCCTTTTTAATTTGGAGTGTCGTTTCTGTCTGTATGTTTGTCTGTATGTCGTTTCTGCTTTTTTTTTGTTTTGTCCCGATAGCCTAGATCAGTTTTTTACGCTGATTCCGAATATGTTGGTCTCACGCTTCGGAGAGTCAAGGATCCCTATGTTTTGGTCAATTTAAATTTGCATTTCGTGAAAATTTTCTCGACACGAAAGTTTCTCTTTGCTTTTTTTGAAAGCATTTTTGGAAGTGAAAAATTTGTTTTTTCTCTGATTGTCTGCATTGAAATTTTTAGGTGGATATTTAGTTGTTTTTGGGTGGATATTTGGTGGCTTTTGGGTGCACATTTAGTTGTGTTTGGGCGAATGTTTAGTTGTGTTTGGTGAAATGTAAAATGGTTTTTGAGTGGACATTTAGTTGTTTTTGGTGAGATGTTTGATTGAGTTTGGTTAGATATTTGGTGGCTTTTGGGTGAATGTTTAGTTGTTTGTGTTGTAATGTATTAATCGATATTTAAATGTTTTTGGGTGGATCTTTAGCTAATTTTTGGGTGGATATTTGGTGGTTTTTGGGTCAAAACGGATTTGGTTCCGAAGAGTCCAAGTATAATTTGGCTTATGGAATGAACCCCGAAGATGTCAAGATATATCCGACTATGAGATATATGAAAAGCGTGGCCCAGAGAAACCGTCGTTAATTGGAGACGATTTATATCGTAAATTTTGAAGGTCTGCCGAAGGCAGAGCTCCAAAATTAACCATGAAAATGGAATGTTGGCCGAAGGGCCCTGTTGTTTATTGTAATTGCATTGTTGTAAACATGTAAGCGTTCGGCACATTTTTTTTATAATATTTGGGTGGATATTTAGTTGTTTTTGGGTGAATGTTTAGTTGTTTTTGGTGAGATGTAAGATGGTTTTCGGGTTGATATTTAATGATTTTCGGGTGATTGTTTGATTATGTTTGGTTCGATATTTGGTTGTTTTTGGGTTGAAATGTGTTTTGGGGCCTGAAGGGCCCATGTGTAATTAGACCTATGGAATGGACCTCGAAGTGGTTAAGATGTAGCCGAATATGAGAGATATGGAAATGCATGGCCCAGGAAACCGTTGATTATTGGAGAAGATTTTTTTGTAAAATTTAGGAGGTCTGCCGTAGGCAGGGCTCCAAAATTTACCATGAAAAATGGAATGTAAGCCTGTAAGGCCATGGACAATGTTGTTTATTTTAATTGTATTGTTGTAGACACGCATGCGTGTTTGGGCACTCTATTTTTTTCCAATTTTGCACCCTCTAAAAAGGCACATAATCTCCCCTTTGATAATTTTTTAGAATTCCTAAAAGCAGGTCTACTCTCTAGGGTTCTCAAAAAATACCTTAATGTGTAAAATGTCCACGTTTTGATTGTAAAAATGTAACGGTTTCGAAGATTGTTTGTTTGTATGTTTAGTTTGAGGGACTTACCGAAGGTAAGGCCCCAATGTTCTTGTTCGTGTTAATTTGGAATAAATTAAAAAAATAGAGAAGAAAATTATTCTTTCGCATAAAAGCTTTTTTTTCTTCAAAGCATGCAATCAATGTTTTTAACAAAGTTTATTGATTTTATTTTCCGTTTTTATGACGAACGTGAAAAAAAGATACGTTTTTTTTACAAAATTGAAGCTCTTTTGCTTCTTATTTTTTTTTTGTTCAAAGTTTGAATTTTTTGGTTCTTTTTTTTTGTAATTTTAAAATAATAAAAATATAAATAAATAAATGTTAAGCGATTGTGGTAAAATCAATAGAGTTTTTTGTTTGCTTTTATTTTGTAATTTTAAATAAATAAAATTAACATATGTGGTGGTGTGACATTGCGCAAAATAGTATGACATATGGAATAAATGCGATTTTGACAGTAAAAATAATTAATATCCAATTTCTAGTAAGTTCCACCATAACAAAAAATTATAAAAGATCAAGATTTTTTTCAAATAATAAAAAATTTATTTGAATCAACAAAATACCAAACATTTGGCTTTTTCTTGTTAAAATTTTTTTGTTTGAACCTTGAAAAAGTTTAAAAGTTTTTTTTGTCATCCAAAAAGTTCTAAGGTTCTTAACCATAACAAAAACATTTTAAATCATGCAAACTAATTAATGCAAATGACAAAAGTTTAAACAATTGCTTATTATATTCTTCTTCACAAAAGAATACATTGTCTATTATCCTTCATTCGTTATTCATAGATGGTTGCAACAAAAAAAAAGAAGAAATGTTAAAAAGTCTAATATTTTGTTTCTTTCACTTTTTTTTGTATGTTTACGCTTTTTACAGCTTTCATCTCTTTCCCATGTTCTATGGCCGATGTTCCTTATCGATAGTTATCGGACACTGAAAAAAATCATAATCAATCGATGATGGTGAAAAAATGAAAAGCATCAAAAACAAAAACTGAAAAAAGTCTAAAGGCTCTTTCTTTAGAAGCTTTTTATATTGTGAAAAATATCGATCAAAGAATGAACTCGTCTTTTATGTTTCTTTAAAAAATAGTAATTATTTTTTTAATGTATAGACTAATGATGCCAAGAATATGGCCAAGATATTTTTCTGGTAGACGATGTTTTGGAATTTTTATTGGAATTTTAGTGCTTTTATTTATTTATTTTAAACCTGTAAGTTTTTAGACTATTCTTTTAAAACAAAACAAAATTAGTTTCGACGCTTTTAGCAGCCGCTATTGCCAATGACAATTAAAATTCGAAATGCTGATCCAGAAGCGGGATTACAAAAAGCTAGCAAAAACGTTGAATCATCGGTGAGTTCGGAATGAAAAAAAAAGCGTTTAGCTGCTAAAAAGGAAAAGCTTTTTATAAAAATGCTATCCAAAAAAAATTTTGCCGTTAGAATCTTAATAAAAAAGGGCTTTCGATAATGTAAAAATTTGTTTTTTACATTTGTTTTTTGATTTAAAAACCAAACCCTTTCAGTTCTGTAAAATCCCCAAACTCGAACAAAATAACAGTGAAGTAATTGAAACTTATATCAAACCAGCTCCGCTGGATTGCAAAAAGAATGGAGAAAATTGGATGTTTATAGATGAAGATAGAAGGCTCCAAGCAACAGGATATGCAAAAGCGTAAGCTTAATTTTACTAAAAACAAGTCTAGAGAATAAAAAGTGATATATATTTTTTAAGAAAAATAGGGATTGAAAGAATAAAATGCACCGCTCAATATTTTTATCGGCTAAATGATGAAGATCTCAAATGGAAGGATTTGGGTGAAATTCGAATTGGATATGAATTTAATGCGGGTGAATTTAAATTAGTTAAATGTTGGGCTGGATGGAGATCATGGTAATTACAAAATTTTTCCTTTAAAAATGAAAAATTTATTAGTCTAAAATTTTTAGGAAACATTTATTCATGGATCTTGTGCCACAAGAAAATATTGCCACAAAGGCCAAAGAAACTTCTCGTCCTTTTTCATGGTCAGGTCTCTCAGTATATTGGTTTTCCTTTGATTCATTATCACAAATGGCTTTTCGAAGATTGCTTCCAAAAACAATCAAATATTTGGAGCAAACACTTGGCTCCATCACCCTTAATGGATATAATATTGTTGGAGATGGAACTCCGCAAGCTTTTATTCCTATTTTGACTGGCAAAACTGAACTCGAATTACCATTGACAAGAAAGAGGTATAAATATGCAAATTTTGTGGACGTGTATCCATGGATATGGAAAAATTATTCTGATTTGGGTTACATTACAGCTTATGGAGAAGATTTGGCACTTTATGGAACTTTTACATATCGCCTCAAGGGTTTCAAAGAACAACCCACTCCACATTATACTCGAATGTTTTATCAACAAACTGAAGCATACTATAATAATCCATTTTGTTTTGGTTCAGAAAATTCTTTCACTGTTTGGGCGAGATATTGTAAAGGATTTTTAACTAAATATCCAAAGGAATTGCCTAAATTTGGAGTCTTCCACCATGGAGCATTTTCTCATGATTCAATAAGTGATATCGGGAATTTGGATGAAGAAATTATGGAACATATTAAAGATTTATATGAAAATGGATTTTTTGAAAATACCGTTGTTTTTGTTGGTGCAGATCATGGACATCGATTTTCTGCTTTACGAGAAACTCAACAAGGCCAAATGGAAGAAAGGTTGCCTATGATGACCATAGCCTTGCCTGAATCGTTTAAAGCTACAGAAAAGGGCAAAATTATTCATCAAAATTTAAAAGTAAGAAAGTACATAAAAAATATTCAAATTTGTACCAAATTTATTTAGGCAAATGCAAATAGACTCTCCTCGCCATTTGATATTTATGGCACTTTTTTGGATATTCTTTCCCTTCCCGATGATTTGAGAACTCCTCAAAAAACTAACATCCGATCGATGTCTCTTTTCCGCCCAATTCCAGAATCTCGAACATGCAAAGATGCCGATATTGAGCCTCATTGGTGTACGTGTTTGCAATGGCAAACAGCTGATTTTGAACTTTCAAAATCTTTAGCTGATGGCGTTGTTGACGCAATTAATGATTACACGAGATCTGAACGAGCTTTATGTGCGCCTCTAAAATTAAATAATTTAATGAGATACACCACGCTAGTCCCGGATCGACAATTGCTAAAATATGATGGAGTGTTGGATGAAGATGGATTTGTTCCAAAATTTAGTGGAAATGCAGAAAATACTTTAGCAACTTATATGCTTGTTTTTACTACCTCGCCCGGCAATGCTAAATATGAGGTAAGAAATATTTTTGGTTTTTGAAAAAGTTTGCTATGAACTTAAAAATAAAATTGTGTTTTTAGGCCACTGTGCAATTTGATTCAAAATTAAATACTTTGACGGTGGATATGCTTGCGATCTCACATGTAAATAAATATGGTGAAACTCCTCATTGCATTATGGATAAAAACTTTTTTATGGCAACTTATTGTGTTTGTTATGATAAAATTAATGTTACTTCTAGCTAGATTTTTTTTAATAATAAAAAATTGATTTTAAAAGTTTCTACTTTCCTTTAACCAAACCCCGCCATTTTCAAATGGAAAAACGAAAAAATCAATGACTTTCTATTTTCCTGTTTAAAAACCGTCTCTCTTATCAGAAAAAAATAATGAATCAAAGACGCTTTTCAATAAATAAAAAAAACGTTAAAAGGATGATTCGGCTTTTTTTCTCCGTCTTTTTTTGTTGCTATCATTGAAATTAAAAACACACACAAAAGCAAAAAGCAATGAAAAGCATTTATTCAATGTGTTAAATTTGTTCTTTATTTCTCCAATAAATCAATATGTGAAAAATATGGCTAAAATAACAATTAAACATTCTCCAAATTTAAAAAGAATTTTATTTATTGTTTTTAATTGTTGTGTTGTGTTATTTTTAATTGGAATATATTTTTCTAAAGTAAGTTCATCTATTTTTTAAAACAAATATTACTGAGAAAAAATCAAGACTTAAACTCCCAAAAAAAGTTTATTTTATTTTTTTAGGACCCACAGCCACCAAATAATATTCGTGGAAGGTTATTAAAACCCAAAGATTCAATATCATTTAAATCGGTAATAATAATAATGAAAGCTACTTAGTTTTATAATTTTATAATGGATATTTTTTTAGTCTTCATTAAATTTAACGATAAATATTCAAAATGCAAATCCGATTGGAGGTTTACAAAAATCCGTCAAAAATGTGGAATCGTCGGTAAGCAAAAAAATGGAAGAAAATTTAATCTTAACATTAAAATCGAATTTTAGGTTTGTAAAATTCCCAAACTTGATTTAAATAATAAAGAAGTATTAGCATCATATGTAAAACCAAAGCCCCTCGAATGCGATAAAACTAAACATAATTGGGTGATGATAGACCAAAATGGAAAATTACAAGCAACCGATTATGCAAAAGAGTAATAAACCTTTTTTGTTATATCGATTTAAAAAATATTGTTTAGTACTTTCGATTTGGACGAAATTAAATGTTTTGGAAGTTATTTTTATCGCGTCGATGATGATCATCTCAGATGGAAGGAATTGGGAGAAGTTTCATTTGGATATGAATTTAATGATAGTGATTTTAAAATGGTTAATTGTACTTTTGAAAATGAAACAATGTAAGCCATTTTTTATTGCCAATAAAAAAGATAATTTCAGAAGTTTGGTATCAAACTTATTTTAAGACAGTAAAAGTTTATATTTGAATTTTTTTAATTTTTCAAAAATGTTTTCAGTAGTCAAATATTTATGAACGCCGTTCCCCAAGAAAATCTAATTAAAAAAGCC
Organism: Panagrolaimus kolymaensis; assembly: GCA_028622995.1. NCBI lineage: Eukaryota > Metazoa > Nematoda > Chromadorea > Rhabditida > Panagrolaimidae > Panagrolaimus > Panagrolaimus kolymaensis. Next base: position 2,060,604 of record JAJQJQ010000025.1, on the reverse strand, counting down.
AAAGAAACTTCTCGACCTTCTTCATGGTCGGGTCTTTCAGTATATTGGTTTTCATTTGATTCACTTTCACAAATGGCATTTAGAAGATTACTTCCAAAAACTATAAAATATTTGGAACAAACTCTTGGCTCCATTACCCTTAATGGATACAATATTGTTGGAGATGGAACTCCACAAGCTTTCATTCCAATTCTCACTGGTAAAACTGAATTAGAATTACCATTAACTCGAAAACGCTACAAAAAAGCTGATTACGTAGATGTATATCCATGGATATGGAAAAATTATTCAGAAAATGGATATGTAACGGCATATGGCGAAGATGCAGCCTATGTTGGCACATTTACTTATCGACTCAAAGGCTTTAAAAATCAACCAACTGATCATTACACTCGAACATTTTTTAAAGTTTCAGAAAACTTTTTCAAAGGTTACGCATATTGTATGGGTTCTGAAAATTCTATGACCGTTTGGATTCGATATGCAAAAGAATTTATGATGAAATATCCGAAAAATGTGCCTAAATTTGCTGTGTTTCATCACAGTGCTTTTTCTCATGATTCTATTAGCGATATTGAAAATTTGGATGAAGAAATTATGGAACATTTTAAAGAATTATACAAAAATGGATTTTTTGAAGATACTGTAGTTTTTGTCGGTGCGGATCATGGACATCGATTTTCTACGTTGCGAGAAACTCAACAAGGCCAAATGGAAGAAAGATTGCCCATGATGACTATTGCATTGCCTGAGAAATTTAAGAACATAGAAAAGGGCAAAATTGTTTATCAAAATTTAAAAGTAGGCGGCTTCTTTCGACAATTTTTAGCTAAATAAAGACCTTCAAATTTTTAGACTAATGCTAATCGCTTGGTTTCACCATTCGACTTGTACTCAACTTTCTTAGATATTCTAAACCTCCCAGAAGATTTAACATTTCCTCAAAACACAAGCACCCGTTCTCTATCACTCCTTCGACCAATTCCAGAATCTCGAACATGTGAACAAGCTGGAATCGAGCCTCATTGGTGCACATGTTTGCAATGGAAAGATACCAGTTTAGAAGTTGGTCAACTCCTTGCAAATGGCGTGGTTGAAGCTATAAATGTTTACACCAATCCCGAAAGAAAACTTTGTGCTGAATTAAAATTAGATAAAATGATAAAACACTCGATGTTAGTCCCAGATGAAAAAGTTTTAAAATATAGTGGAGTCTCAGACAAAGATGGATTTGTTCCAAAATTTAAAGGAAAAGCTCAAAGAACTTTAGCAACTTATTCTTTAACTTTCACAACTACTCCAGGCAGTGCCAGATATGAGGTAAGTAAAAAAATGATTTTGGGCAAAGATAGATAGATATATCTAAAAAAAGTTTATTTATTTTTTAGGTCACAGTTCAATATGATTCCAAATTAAGAATTTTAACTGTGAATATGCTTGCGATCTCACATGTAAACAAATATGGTGACATGCCTCATTGTATCATCGATAAAAATTATTTTATGGCTACTTATTGTGTTTGTTATGACAAAATTGGTACAGCTTCTGATTCATAAAATAAAACAAAAAAAGCAAAAGTAATTGTTGTTCACCCTAGACTTCTTTTATTTGTTGTCAAAAGCGCAAATCAGACAAGAAAAAAAGAATTCTTTTTATTTCTCTTTTCTTTTTGTGCTCAAAAAACCTATTACGCATCAAACGTTTCTTTTTGCAACACCAAAATTAAAACTAATAGCTTTAATGGTTTTTATTTAATATTAATTTATTTTTATGTTTCTGTTTGTTAAAATTTAGTTTTTATAATAAAAGAAATCTTTTTTTTTATCATTCACGGGCGTCGTCGTATTCCATTTAATCTTCAGCAAATTTTTTATCAATGATGTGTCTCGCCAGCTAAGGAAGTAATTTCACAATAAAATTTAATCCGCTTTTTTTAACATTGGTATATAATAGTGCAAAAAATTTGGGTGTTAAAAATATTCAGCGTCTTTGAAAATTTTCCATCTATCAATCAATAATATTAAGCAATGATCGAAATAAAATATTTTCCAAATTTTAAGAAATTTTCTTTGATATTTATATTTTTATGTATTTTTTTGTTTTTGTTTACAATGGATATTTCAATAGTTAGTTTTTACGTTATTTCAAAAACAAAATTTGTTGAAAAAATCGAAGCCAAACTGTTAAAATTTGACTTCGGATTAAATTTTTTTACTAGAGATTTTTAAACAAAAACTTAATTTTAAAAGTTTTAATTTCATTAAAGGCTAGTTTTTTTTTTGCAGGACATTGATAAAATAAATCCCCTAAAATTTGATTTCTACGAAACTACCATTAATGCTCAAAGCGAAGACAATGTTGAAAGCTGTAAAATTAAGGCGGATCCATTTGATACTAGAGTTAAAGGTTATTATCAAAAGCTGCCGCCTCTTGAATGTAAAAATATACAGGTTTGCATTTCCCTCATGACATTTTTCTTTTTTGCTTCTAAATCTTTCAAGTACACTTTTTTCTCCAACAGTTTGCATAATTTTTTTAGGTCAAAGAAACCTCTCTTATAAATGGAACCTTAAAACTATTAAATCCTATTTCATCTTGTCGTTATCGATATTTTGGTCATAATTCTGGGGTCGATGATAATTCAATAAAATACGATGAATGGCATCCATTAAGTTTAACACCAATAAAATTGGAAAAAGATTTTGTTGATGTTTCATGCGTGAATGAAAAAGGGTATGAAACATATCGATATCAATGGGCTTCGGTGTCGCCTAAAAATGTTTCATTTGAAACTAAAGAGTAAGTTTTCGGAAAAATTTTTTGATACCAAAAATTTTGCATAAAAAGTTAATAAATTTTTAGACCTTTCAAAGATGAAAATGAAGATCATTTAAGTGTAATAATGCTTGGATTTGATTCAATGTCAAGATCAAATTTTATTAGACAAATGCCAAAAAGTTTTAAAAAATTGGATGATCTTGGATTTATAATTTTTGAAAAACATGTAAAAGTTGGAGAAAATACTTATCCTAATTTATTATCAACTTTTTTGGGTGAACATGTTCGAGAAGGAGATGATGTGAGTAAAAATTTGTTGAACATTGTTTTCCTGTTGCCTCGAGAAAAAAAAATTCTATGGCTTTTTGAAAAGGCATTAATTTTTCAGGAATTTAATGCAACTTTATTTTATAAAACTTTCACATCATTTGATAATTGGACAAATTTACCTTTCCATACTTTTGCGAGAGAAGGTAATGCAACGTTATTTGCTGAAGATAAACCAGAATGGGCATTATTTAATTTTAATTTACTAGGTTTTGTTATTCGTCCACCAGCTGATCATTATTTGAGGACATGGTACGTGGCACTAAATCAATTTCCTCTAAAATCAAAAAGTGTAGATTTTTGTTATGATGATTTTCCACTTCATAAACTTCAATTTAATTATGTTGAAAGTTTTATTAATGGTAAGTTTGTGGAAAATACATTTTTTTAAATTTGATAAAAAAAGATTTTGTGCTTTTATAAAATAAAAATTCCCGATCTTTTTTCTACGTACATTTACAATTTTTTCGTGGCAAGACACTTTATTTAAAAAGTAATTTTGTTTCAGGATACAGTGAAAAAAGAAAATTTATTTTTCAATGGCTTACAAATGTTTATCATGATGATTTAAATACTCCCAAATATGTGGATGACGACTTCGTCCAGCATCTTTCAAACATCGAATCAAGTTTAAATAAATCTATAGTTATTGTATTTTCTGATCACGGCCAACGAATGTCACCGTTTCGACAAACTTTTCTTGGTCGCCTGGAATCTAAACTTCCATTATTATCCATTCGAATTCCAAAATGGTTTAAAGAAAAACATCCAAACTTTGCAGAAAATTTAAAAGCAAATAGCAAAGTTTTGACGAGTCACTTTGATCTCCATGTTTTATTGGAACAATTGAAGTTAGGAAATTATGGATTCTTAGAACCACCAAAATTGCGGAGAGGCATTTCTTTGTTCGAAAAAATTCCACCAAATCGAAGTTGCTTTGAAGCTGAAATTCCTTTGAGATATTGTCCATGTTTTGAGGAAGAGGAGCTTCCACCTTCAAATGGAACAGAATTCGCTGAATTAGTTTTAGAAAAAATACACGAAAATTTTAAAATAAATAAAGTTTTTGTAAGTACAAATTTTTAAAATTTTTGGCTAAAACAATTTTTAGGATCGTTGCGTTTGGATGGTTTTGGATTCTGTGATATCCCTCACACGCTCAATTCCACCTTCCCATCATTTTTCAAAAGTTGAAACAAATACTTCAAAGATTTTTCATTACCGAATTCAATTTTCTGTTAAACCTCCATCCAATGCAATTTTTGAAGGAGTGGTTGTTGAAGAAGGAGACACTGGCAGTTTGACTGTTTTGAATGATATTGAAAGAAATAATAGGTAAATTTAATTTTAAGGCTTTATAAAAATGGTTCATTTTTAAGATATGGAAATTCATCCTATTGTGTTGATAGCCCAGTTCTCAAAAAATTATGTCATTGTGCTTAATTTGATCTCATTAAAAATATGAATTAATATATTTAATAAAACATTTTGTTTAATTGTTTAATAAAAGTTTAAAAAATTAGCAATCTGCTGAACCTTTTAAAAAAAAAAGTTACATGAGTTCTTTTTCTTCTTTTTGAACCTTTTTGAATCATTTTCATCGTTACAAAAAGTTTATTTCATATTTTTTATCGAAAAAAAAAACTAACCGATCCATTCGCATTAAAAAAATATCCACTTTTCCGCAGACGATCGAAAGAAAAGGAAAACAGTGGCTAGTGGCGGCGCGACGATGTTTGTCCCAACTGCTGTATCGATTGAATAAAAAGTGTAAAAAAGGATTTTTGTGCAATAATTTTTTCTTTTTTATTTTGTTTCATTTGCCATTGAAAAATTTGTCAAGTATACATATGAATTTCATTTCTTCTTCTTTTTTTTGAATTTTTAAATAAAGTTTAGTTTCATTTTTATTGAGAAAAGCAAGCCTTTCTTAAATCAAATAATATTTAAGCTTTTTCTATATTTCCCTTTATTCTTACAGCTTTAATAAATTTTAAAAGCGTCACACATAATTGAGTATCACCATTTAAATTAATTTCCAAATGTATTATGCTCAAATGAATAAGAAAAGAAAATTATTTGTGAACCGAAAAAATTGTTTAATACAATTATTCAATCGGAAAAAACTTGTTGTTAATGCAATTGATGATAATGCTGAAAGTCGGGAAGTTAGACATCATAATCAAAAACACGACTTAATTTTGATTTTGTTGTAATTACCTAACATTCATAGCCATAACTACGCAATTTGCGAAAAGTTGATCAACTCCTTGATTCACTTCTTTGCATTGTTGTTCTTAAAAATAAATTAACTTCCATTTGGTGATTAATTCATTTGTAATTGAGGAGGATGCATACAGAGAACACACTATCAGTTTACTCGGCTAGTAAAAAATAATAAAAGAAACTTGAAAAAAAGCTGTATTAAAAAGCAATTAACTCTTATCTTTTTTTATTTCTTCTGTTAATTGCGTCAAAACTTTGCATATAAAGAAATATTCCAAACTAACAAAAAAGTTAATTGGGTCATATTAACATTATTTTGACATTATGTCGTCGGTTGCTGCCTCAAACTTTATTACAATTTATTCAAATCCTCCTGGAATTCAATGTTTTTCACTTCCAAAAAAACTTGTTTATTATGTCGCAAAAAATCCTAAATCCGTCGAAGTTTATAATAAACTCGTAAATTTATTAGTGCACGAGAATTACTATGTAAAAAAATAAAAGGCTGTTCACGAAAAAACATTTAGACGGTAGAAGAGATTTAATTTGTTCTTTTTGGCTTTTAGACGGCTTATGAGATTAATTTTTCTATTAATTGCAATAAATTATTTTATGTGCTACACCGAAACGAACAGCCGCGCCCCGTCTGCTATTTTTATAATTCTTTTTCTGTACCGCATATTTATTGTAAAGCTTAATTTTAACATTTTAAAAAAATTTTTTGGTGGTAGTTTTGGAGATCTAATCCAATTTAGAACAAAATTTATAAAAAGTTTTGATTTTTAACTTTTGTTCTTATGTTTCGGTACTTCTTCGGTATAAGCATTCCCGCATTAAAAATTTTTTTTACATCTTTGAGTAATTCTAGCTTTGTGAAACTGCATTACAATAAATTAATTATATCAAATTGCAAAATTTCAAAGAAGAAATAAAAAAGGATCCAAGATCCATTTAAGATTTAAGAACCCATGGAGGATCAAAATTAATAAATAACCAAAGAACCGTTAATGGATCTGGATAACAAAAAAGATCATACCATTCATGAACATTGTATTCCTAAATTTTTCAAAAATTTATTATAAAAAGATACAAATAAAAATTCTAAGAAAAAAGAAAAGAAAAGGAAAAAAACGATTAAAACTTTTTTTTAATGCGGGAGTGCTTATACCGAAGAAATACCATAAAAGGTTTTTAAATTTTTGATAACTACAAAATTTTAAATTATTTTTTAATAAAATTTTTTTAAAATGTTAAAATTAAGCTTTACAATAAATATGCGGTACAGAAAAAGAATTATAAAAATAGCAGACGGGGCGTGGCTGTTCGTTTCGGTGTAGCACATAAAATAATTTATTGCAATTAATAGAAAAATTAATCTCATAAGCCGTCTAAAAGCCAAAAAGAACAAATTAAATCTCTTCTACCGTCTAAATGTTTTTTCGTGAACAGCCTTTTATTTTTTTACATAGTAATTCTCGTGCACTAATCTCTTGAGCCGTCTGCAACAGTAACAAAGTTGATAAAACAAAAAAAATAAAAAAAACATATTTTTTTGTTACAATAAAAATCGCTAACCTTTTTTTACAAGATCGTCGTTTTCAAAAGATTTTTGAAGTCGTTATTTTTTCAGTATGAACAAAAATTGTTACTAAATTATTTTTGATTGTTAAAATTCTGAATAATATTAAAAATAAATCAATCATATTTTGAAATTGAGATAATACAATTAAAGAAAAAAAATTTATTAAAAACAAAAACAAAACAATTCATTTAAAATATTTTTTTTTTTTTCTTATAAAAGCTTCTGGTCGTTTTAGAAAACAAGACATGATATTCCAAATTGCATGATTCTTGAACTACCATTACACAAAGAAAATGCAAAGCCAAAAACATTTAATGAAGTTTTGTAATTATTAAAGCATCGACAAAATAACATCCATTGTCAAAAGTGTAATAGCCTTGGATTACACAACGTTGAAAGAACTATTTTGTGGCCAGCAATTAATAAACAGGAACAATTTTTATTAAGGCAAAAGAAAATAATTCAACTAACTTTTTAGAAGTAAACTTTTATTATTATAATTTTTTTTTATATTTGTAATTACTTTTCAGTTAATAGAGCGTGGAAAAAATATAAAAGATTCAAAGATTAAAGAAAAATTCAGTCATATTATTTATACAAAGAAATTCCAATTTCATGACGGCTTACACTTCAATTTTTCTGCTAAATTTAAAAAATACTTTGATGAATCTAATAGCGAAGATTATCACGATCACAATTACGATGAAGATTATAGTGCTAGTGATTCTGATTATGCCGATGGCATATACCCATATTATACTCCACCATTCGAGGGGGATTAAAAACAAGTCAATGGCGAATTTGAAATTGCAATAAATTAGAATTTTTTTTACCACAAACTGAATTTGTTCGTTCGCGAGAAAATCAAATTGTTTTTGACTTTTTTTAAATGGTTATGAGATTTCAATATTTAAATCATCTTTAACTCTTAGTTTTTTTTTTGATTTTTTACATGTATGATAGGTGACAACAAGCCATTTCCTTCTTCTCCATTTTTTTATTATCAATTCACTTAGAGACGTTTTAATTTTATTTGATTCTTCTGGGTGTTTTTTTTAATAGTTGGTGAACCTTTTTGATGAAGGATTTTGTTTTGTTGAAACTTTAATTTCTGTATTACACAACCTTTTTCCATTAAAAAAAAGATGAATGTATGACATTGCGTTTAAATAAAGAGTTTATTTTAATTTTTTTAAAGATATCTTTTTTTACTTTATATTTATCCTGATTTAATGGTTATACCTCTTTTCTCCTGAGAAAAGCGAAATTCCATGATGGTTAAGCGACGTAAAATGGGAACAAAGCTTGAAAAAAGTCAACTAACAAAAGAAAAAATTATTGAAACCGTTCAAGAAATATTTAACAATAAAAATTATTATGAAAAAAATGCTAAACTTTTATCTAAAATGATCGAAACTAAACCAATCAAAGCAATCGAAAGGGTTGTGAAATATACAGAATTTGCTGCAAAATCTGGTGATATTGGAATTCTTCAAATTCAAGGAAGGCACGAATCCTTTATGGTTTTATATTCTCTTGATGTGATATTTTTATTAATTAGCATTTTCGGATTCATCATGGGAATAATTTATTAGAAAGTTAAATAAAGATTTATAATTTGGAAAAAAAAAATTCTTTAGTAATTAAAAAATGAAAAAACTTCTTTTTTTAGCTAAGTAAGTATTAATAAAAATTGAGTACCTTCTGAAAGAGTTGAGGTTGAAAGTTGAGTTTTCAGTAAGATTCCACAATGGGCCTGTAATAATTGTATTTATAATTGCAAGAGTGTGAAGATGCGTCAAGATTAATTCATATATTGGATGGTGCTCCTTTTCTCCAAGATTAAGAGTTTTTTTTTAAATGTTATTCTATGTAGCATTTTTATTCAGTATATTAAATTTATAATTAAAAAAAAGGAAAAGAAAACAAATAAAATATTCAAATAAAAACCAAACATAAAACGCCAAATAATATCTTTTAAAATGCGGTGATTAATAAATTGTCAAATATTTGCTTCGTCAAATATCGATTTCTAAGTTACATATGTCGTTTTTTAATGACTAATACGTATTTGCGCGAAATGTTATTTTGGTTTGTTTTTGCTTTTGCGTTGAAAACATTATTTTTGCCAACGCCACTTCTTTGCTATTCGTAAAAAAACACAGAGCTTCGGTCGAAGATAACCTTTAATATTTTAAATTGTAAGAAATGGCATGCAAAAAACGAATGAGTTTTAGAAACTATCAACTTCTTGTAAACAAAAAAAAGTGAATAACTAAAATGAAAAAAAGCATACAACCAGAAAAGACATATGAATGAAACAAATTTTCTATTTGTTATTGTTTTTCAATAATGGTAGGTTAATTTAATTAATGTGCTTTATTCATTTAACTACAATATTAAAAATTAAACGAAATCATAAATATTATAAATAAAAGTTGAAAAAATTATTCTATGACTAATAGCTCAATAATTCGCCATTTCTTTATAATAGATTTTATTCATACATAGTTGAGTATATTTTAATTTTGCAATTTTTTTAATAATTACACCGGTTAATAATGTTTTAACAAAATGCTTATTCACAATCTTTTTTTTAGAGCCAAGCATCTTACATAACCGAACAATAACCTTTTTTTCGTGATAAACTTAAATAATAAGCATAATATGCGGCTCCAATGGCAACAACTTCATCTGGATGTTCTTCACAACAATGTTCAGCTTGAGAAAAAATTTTATGAAGGAGGTCTTTAATCATTGGCATGCGACAACCACCTCCAACATAAAGAACTTTATTGATTTGATTTGCATCATATTCGCATTTAGATAAAGCTTTTGTAATGTTGTCTTCAATTTTTTTTAATAAGTCCAAGGATAAAGCTTTAAAATCTTCTCGAGTAATTTTAATATTACCTTCTTTTGATGCATGGAAATCATCAATATACATGCTAAAAAAGAATATTATAATTAGCTAATATGCTCAAGAAATTTTCTTACTGATCTTCAGATCTAACGGCGAGATTGTGTTTAATTTCTTGACACTTTAGCAGAAGTTTATATACTTTGCTTTCAGTAATTGTAATATTATAATGTGATTTTAGTTTATCTTTAAAATATGAAGTTAATAAATTATCAAAATCTCTTCCACCAAGATTTGGATCTCCACTTCTACTAATTATTACCAGTTGTTCTTTTACAACCTTAAAAATGCAAACATCTAATGTTCCTCCACCAAAATCAAATAATAGAAGAGTGGAATTGTTTGGAAGAGGCCGATCAATGAAATATGCAAATGCAGCTGCTACAGGTTCAGGCAATAAATGAATTGTCTTCCATCCTGCAATTATAGCTGAAGCCTTTGTTGCTTCATTCTGGGCTTCGGTGAATGCAGCTGGAACTGTGATCACAGCTTCAGTTAATTCTTTTCCTTGAAATTCTTCAGTTCTTTGTTTGACATTATTTAACAAAGCTGCAGATATTTCTTCCGGAAACATGTTAATTTTTCCATTATTACCTTGCAGTTGAATTTTTACTCGATTGTTTATTTCGAAGAAATCAAATGTCCAATTATTGTCTTTCACAATATCTTTATGTAACTTTCCAATAATTCGTTTTGAATCAAAAACCGTTGATTTTGAATAATTTTGTAATCTACTAATAACAGTTTGTCCACATTTAATATTTTCCTCTTCAAATGATACATAAGATGGAAGAAGCCGTTGACCTTCATTATCCAATGCTACTGTGTCTATTCCATTTCGCCGATTAACAGCAGCACAACATCGAGATGTTCCAAGGTCAATTCCGACAGCATTGATTGTTTCATCATTCGTTGCAATCCTTTTTGGAATGGAATATCGAATTGGAGTGTTATCATCTTGTAGTGGCATTGACTCAACATGATACGCATCAAGAAATTGATCAAGGCTTGAAAATGAATGTGGAAGCAATTCAGTAAACTCTATATTGAATATTCTATTTCTATCAATTGTGAATGTGAATAACATTTCCCCATCTTGAACTTGTAATGGCTGCTCAGCTACAAAAAATTTGATAGTTATTAATTTATAAGTATTCTAACAATGGTTTCGCATAATTTTATTAGTTTTAAAATTTTTTTTAGCAAGCTGTATGTACAAACGTTTAAAAATAGTAGCTTCAACAAATTTTGTTCTGTGAAAAAAATTCAGCAAACTACACAAAAAATTTATTCCATATTTTAACTTACTTTGACTTGAAAAAATAAAATATTGCGTTTTAACCTAAATTTAATATTATTATTATATTATAATAAATCATAAACATTAGTTACCACAATAGCATTATAATCCTTGCATGATAGCAACTTTAAGCATTTTTTATAAGGTAACTTAGTTTCTGACGGTATAGATAAAAGAAAAAAAGAAGCATAGTATCGATGTTGTAAGTGTATTTTGATTTCGTATCTTAATACACATTCCACATCAAGCGCAATAAAATTTTCCTCTTTGGCTAATATCAAAGCATTAGTGAGAGCTCCATAGGCACAATTTCGGTTTACAAAAGTAAAAATAGGATAATTTGGAAATAATTTCGCCGTTATTTCTTTATCAAAACTGCTTTCTTTTTCATTGTAGAAAAATGCGACAGATTTTTCCTTAAGTAAAAATTCTTTTGCGATTGACGTATGTAAAGACAAAGAAAGCTCAGTGTCACAATACTTAGTTATGCCATTAACCCTTTCCCATGTTCGATAACCTAAGTCTCGAACTATGCACATAATATCGCCATTCTTTGGTTGATATTCTGCTTGTGATATTATATCCAAATATGTTGCGATATTATCCTCAATTATTTCGCACTTTTGAATACCACATTCAGATGCAATTTTCATCAAATTTATACGGAATTTATTATCAAAATCGCTATCATAAAAGTCATCCAAGCAAAAGCAAACGCATCCAAGATTTTTTCCTTCCCTTTTTGATTTGATAAAATTAAATAATGTCTCAATATCTAAGAAAAACTTTCAATTTAGCATTTAATCAACAAAAAACAAAAAGAAAACCTCCGTTCACAGAGAAATAATTCACTTCATTACTAATGGAATCGCGTAGAACTAAATGATTTTTACATTCTTTTTGGTTTTTCGTTATGTAAATTCCGACATGAAACGACATTTCAACCACTAAAATACTTAAATGTAGAATAAAAATAAAACAAATATACCCCTGCCTTTTCTTATTCCTTATCACTAATTGTAAGACTTAAATCAGTTTTCAACTAAGCGTTTAAATATTTTGCCTTCTTTTTCATTGATAACGGAAAAAGAATAAAATATTACTGAACAAAGACAGCTAAAAATCAATAATTTATTGAGAAAAATGCGAATACATACTGCTCCAAACAGACAAGGAAAGTAAATACTTTTCGCATGCACTCGTTTCTCAAATTCAGTCAATATGCTTTTAAATTTATTTAGGATTAAAAACCTCTAATCTTTTTCAAAAATTATAATATGTTAATGCAAATTTTATTTTTCAGTAAGAGATTTTGCAAATTATTTTAGATACAAAATATTATATCCTTTTTATGAAAAAATTTTATTTTAGTGATTTTTTTTTGCTGTTGTCGTCGATAGCAACTTTTTTTATGCAATTTTAGAAAAATATTAAAAGAATAAATGACGAAAGAAAAAGAAAAGTAACATTAAAAAAGCTTATTAAAGTAAAGAAAAATCCTAAATATGAAAAGAACCGAATGAATCTTCAAAGAAGAAGTGTTCTTGCAAAATCTTTTTCACATCCTGCTTGATTTTCCCACCAATCTTGAATATTTTCAATGCTACTTTTTTGTTTTTTTACTGCCATTTCACAAATTTTACAATATTCACGGCTATCATCACCCAAAGATTTTTTGTAAAACTGTGTCCAACTCAAATATCTGAAAATCAAACAAATTTTATACACTTTAATCCAACAAAAAAATCACTAACTTTTTGTATTCATTTGGATTTTCTTGAAGATATTTTAGCCTATCAACAAGATCTTTCGGAGAATCAAAATCGTCTGCTGCAATAAAATATTCATTTGGAATTATTCCATCAAGAATAGATCGCTTCAAAACAACTGGAACAATTAATTTTTTCATTCTCCAAAATTTTTCTGTGATATAATCTTTGCATACTGAGTTTTCAAACGCCAAATAAAAATAATGCTTTTCTAAAAAATACAAATCAATTTTTATTGTTAAAAACAAAAATTTAAAAAAGGAAAGAAATTCTTCGATCCTCACAATAGATTTTTTTGGGTTTTAGGGCTTTGATCTGTTTGGCTTACCATATTCTTCATTTACAGTAATATCCTTTGGAAATGGATTTTTTGAACAATTTCCATACAGCGTGATATCAGTATATTTTAACATTTTTTGAACATACACTTCTCGTTTTGAATGAGTTTTACAATTTGAAACAAATTGCAAAGCTAATTTACTTTTCTTTGCCAAAATTCTTTCAACCTAAAAATTAAAAAGTTTCATTTTTCAAAACATTTTTTGGGTCTTACTTCTTCGTTGTTCCAAACTAATTTCGAATTATTTTCTTCTCCAGGCAATATTCGTTCAAATCGATCATATGGTTTCCAAAAAGTGCTATCCCTTCGAAAAGTCATAGTCGCATTAAAAAAATCTTTTGGAACATTTTTGGGTGTTATCCATTCTCGACATCCTGCTTCCCGAGAATAAAATATATTTAGCCTGTTTGGATTGATATGTGAATAAAGTAGTGGATCCATCTGGAAATCTTGAGCATGGAAGATAGCAACATCCGCTATTGGATAAAGTCTAAAAATTTTGCTATGATTTATTTTCTCATTCATATAAAAAAATATTTAAAGAAAAAAATATTTTGTTTAAGGACACGCTTTTGTTTTTGTTTTTTAAACAAATATGTTTTTTTATTGTAAAGCATTTTTCTTAGACATATCTGTGATTAAACGAGCCAAAGGCAGAAAGGTTGCTGCACTTTCGGCGGCGGGGATAGTGCAGTGGTATTTTTCGGACGCCTGATAACCAGCTTTAGTTTTCCCTCTGGTTATTGCCTTTAGTTCTACCACTCACGTCTTGCCCCCCGCCGCCTGTCTATTTTATTTCGTTAATTCCTGGATGCGTGCTGGATTATATGCACACTGGTAAACAAAAAACCAGAGCCATCCAATGGAAAAAATTAACATTTTTGCTTTTTCGGATTTTTAAGCTTTTTCACTATAAGACAAACTTTTTTCTTTCTTCAAAAATTAAAACAACTCTTAAAATTTGTTTTTTTAAAGCTTTTCTTTTTCTCAAAAAGTCGCGAATAAAAAAATGCATAAAAACAAGTGAGCCTCAAAGTCCTCCTTTCTTTCGGCCGCTGGAATAGCGCAGTGGTGTTTTCCAGCGGCGGCCTTTCGCACTTGTCATTTACGCAATTGTTTGTCATGGTTCACACTTTTCGATTTCTCTATTATTCGTCATTTATATACGCTTGTCATACTTTTCAATTTAATCATTTGTCGCTGGTTCATTTCCCCGGATGCGTACTTTCTCCTCTGTACACTGGCGCGTAAAGCCAGAAGTCATCCAAAGGGTAAAAATGAACTTTTTGTAATTTAAAAAAACTCACGTTTTATCTTCAGAAATTCTACAAGTATATTTACATTCTAATAACGACTTCAATACTTTGCAACCGAATATGGTAGTGTGGTGATATGGAGTGTAAGCCAATATTAATGGCACTTTTGGGATCATGCTTTCTGCATTTTCTTCCATTTTAGCTACAGGAAACGGTGGAGAAGTGTTTGGAGCCTCATCGCTTGTGTAAATATACAAAATTAAAAATATAATAATTACCAATAATAATGTCAATATATAATGTAAGCAGCAGCGTCTGTTTGAAACCATCATTTACAAAAACAAAAAATAACAAAGTAATGTAATCGCAGAAAATTTTCTTTTTAAATTCGAGAGAAACTAAAATAAATACATTTTAGATCTATTAATTAGTCATTGCTTTTTATACTAGGAAGAAAAAATAATAAGAAACATTTTTATTGGAAACGAATGCTTTTTTATTTTTGTCTTCTTTCGATTGTTTGTAAAAAAAATAATTAAAGGAATTATTGTTTAAAAGAAAAATCTTTTTTTATTAATGAAAAATTTAGTAAAAATTTATTGTGCTGAAACTGATAGCATTTATGAATAATAAAATTTTGAGATCAATAGTTTCTTTTTTATTATTGCATATAAATTTTAGCTTTAAACTATGTTTGATTTAATGTTTTCAAATTTAATAATAATTAATCAAATAAGAATGTTGCTTCATCTATTTGGCTGCTGTTCATTTTATTTAATGTTTATTCGTCATCCTCAAACTTAAGGTAAATCTTTAAATAAACTAAATTTATATTTTGTAAAGTTTCATATGAATTTCAAGAAGAAAAAAAGAAATCAAATCTCGATTTTATTTATTTGATGAAAAAAGCAGTACTTTCACTAACATAAAGATAAAAATAAAAAATAAAAATAAATACAATATTCAAAGAAGAAGAAAAAAATTCACATATTTTTTTAACACACATAAAGTGCAAAATGAAAAATAATTTATGGCAAAGAAAATTTCAATTTTTTTACCAAAAACATAGCTGCAAAAACAAAACGCCATTTCAATCGATTCTTTTTAGGATTACAAAATACATATTTGTCTATTAGCCATCCAATTTGTGTGTTTGCTTCGCTTTTTTAAAGTCGCTATTGATTTTTACACCTGTGCTATGGCAGCAGCAGCGATCACATTCCAAAAACATCTTTTTTCTTGCTTTGCTGATCCATCAGCGCTTTTTCGTTTATAAAAGTGTAGAGAATTAAGCATTTTTGTTTTTCAAAGAAATATTAATAAAAATTAATCATGTTCTGAAAGCGTTGATACTGAAGTTTTGAGTTTTCTGTAAGCCTCCACAATGGATCTGTAATAATTGTATTTGTAATTGCAAGGACGTGAAAATGTGTCAAGATTAATGGATATTCAAGTTAATCATTGTTTGACACAATAATACTCATTGGAGTTTTACGTTGCTCTTTGATACAAAGTAAAATTAAAATTTGAATTTTCATATAAAATTAAATTTATTGCTGCTTGATCGAATCGATGACAGCCAGAAAATCTTCCAGGATTTGAGTAAATTTTCTGAAACATTTTTTCTATATAAAACTTTTAAAAGAAGAAAAAACTTACCCCCATGTTGCAAGTCAAAGCCGCTCCAATTGGAGCCATACACGCTGGCTTCAAACTGCATTCAACTAATCGACGCATAATTTTCCATCCATTTTCGCTTCCAACCCAAAGAATGAGGCCTCCTTGAAATTGTGGAACCATTTTTGTCTAAAAAAATACATTTTTGTTAAAAGTTTGAGAAGCATTTTTTTACTTTTTCGATATTAATTTTGGGAAAACATTCGAACATTTTTGGATGGGTTGTTGGAAACATTTTATGATTCGATGGTGATAAAAGAGTCACATCGAGTGGATTATTTTCTATGCTTGAAGTTATCAAATCCTATAAAAATGTAAATTTTCGTATCGATAAAAAAAATCAAAAAAAAACTTACTGTAAAATTGATATTCTTTCCAAAAATTACTGAAGTATCAAAACTTAATAAAATTTTGTGATCCTTTAAAGCCATGGCGGAATAAATAGGTTTGAACCGATAATTTTTCAAAATTCGAACATTTTTAGGATAATTTTTAAATGGAAATTTTATTATTTTTGCAATGGGACAAGCTTTTTGATATTTTTCTGCTAAACGTTGACTCAAATCATTAGAAATGAATACAGTTAATGGCACTTTTAATAGCTCTGAATGAAATAAAATTGATTTACAACTCGCTCTAAAAAATTTACATAAAAATAATTTTTTTTAAATTTCACAAAAAATACTAACATTGCCTCTTTCATGTGATCTTTAGAAGTAAATGTAACAAATACCAAATCTTTGATACCTAATTTTAATCTTTCTTCGTTCGAAACAAAAACATTCGGAGTTGTTAAATTTTTATAAATTTTCCATTCGCTTTCATTTAACGCCGGACACCTTGGATTGAAAGCATTCTTTTCATAATTTTTAAATTCGTCAATTTGGAAAACGAAGGACTTCAATCTATCGAAAAGAATAAAATAACAAAAAAAAGTTAAAACAAAAAATAAAATAAAAAAAACTCTAATTTTAAAAAGCTTTGTAAGCAACAAAAGCATTTTAGGCAAAAACCTTTTTTGAAAAAAGATTTTTTAATGGTTTCTAGCCTTTTTTTTGCAAGCAATGGATGTGGATGGATGCGTAACCAAAGAGATGCATTAAATATTCTAAAATATTTTTCTTTAAAAAACTCTTGAATGTCTTGAAGTTTTTTTATACGTATAATACAGAAATTATTTTGGAGAATTGTTAAAGAAACAGTGTCATTTCGGCTTTGTACAAAAGAGTAAGATTTCAAATTTACGTTTCTTTTACTGTAATTAATAAATACTTGTGCTAATTTAATAGTCTGAATTATGGCCCCAAGTAGAAGTCGATTTGTTGCATCAATACGAGGCGTTGGAACGATTGAACCATTAGCAACCTGAGTTGCGGGTGGAGCTGCTGTTGCTGCAGGTCGAGGAACTAAGAAATTACTAACGAGCTTATAATTTTGTGAAAAGTGTGTATCAAAGAGAGGGGAATAAAAAAGAAATTATTTTTTTGATCCACAATTTTAATTAAAATAACTTGCTAAAAAATAAAAAAAGGGAAATTTAAATATTCAAACGAATGTGACAACATATGTCAAGAAAAAACAATAAATAGTAAGATTTGAAAAAAAAAGTCTCCTTTTTTATTTTAGTGCTGACAGTCACAGCTGGAAACAGAAGGCGCAGGCCTCTGCCAGCCACCGCGATTCTTTTAAGGAGATTATTTTCCAAAAAGCATTTGATTTCTTTTGCACCGGGGAAACAAAATTGAGAATAAAAGGACGATTTTACTTATTTTGTTGTGATAATCCCATCAGCTTAAAAATAAAGAAAAGCAATAAACTTTTATTTAAATTCTTTGTGAGTGATATCTAATTCTTAATTCCAATTCATTTCAACACAAATCAATTTTAAATAAATTAACCAATACCAAACCGAAAAAAATCAAATAATCAAATCAAAATCAAAAAAAAAAGTTTTTTCAGTTCAAAAAACAAAAAAAAATGAAGCAAATGAAATTAAATATAATGCATGCGTTCATCGATGAGACGGGGATCGCTTGCAATTTCAACATTTTTCTTTGTGATTTTTAAATCATCAATGAGGCCTTGAACGCGATTACGAAGTTGTTGCCATTCTTTTCGATCGAAATAACGTTGAGTGTAGTCGGTGATGTAAAATTCTTTGCGGACACCATTTAATTTTCCCTTTAAATAATATTAAAGTTTATTTTAAGTATAAAAAAAGAAAAGACAAAAACATACGGTAACAGCTTTGGATTGTAAAACATCAATCAAAAATTTTTCGAGTTCTTCATCGCCGCCAAATTCAAGCTCTTTTTGAAGTTTTACATATGACAAATTCTGTAAAAAAAATTAGCTATAAAATCACTAAAAAAATTTTTATGCAATTTACGAACCTTGTTTTGTTCTGCCATGGAAATCAAGGTGAGAATTTTAATCTTTTTCAACAAAGCAGCTTCATCGACTTTTAATTCATTGGAAATAAAGGTTGAATTTTCTTTAACAAATCCTTTAAATTCGTTCAATCGGTCGTAGCTAAAGATTTTAAGAAGTTTAAACAAAATTGGATGAGTTTTTTCCAAATTTTTGACTGCGTGAATTCGCAATAAATGATCAAAGCTAAAATTGCGAGGGTCGATGATGGCAGTTCGAACACATTCTCTCGCATCTGCTTCAGCTTTAGCTGCATCATCTTGGGTGTAAGTTTGAAGCAAGCGAGTCATAACTTCCGCAGCTTGTGGAGCTCGATCATCTGCAATCAAAGCAGAATGCAAAATTCGAAGAATATCTCGTTGTTCTTCAACATTAAGATTCCATTCATCAAAATATGATTTTAATGTTGGAGTTGAAATATCCAAAGATTTCGTGACTTTGGCTCGACCAGATAATTCAAGAAGAATTTTATATATATATGATTTCATGGTTGGATGTTGATCATAAAATTGGAACAAATTTGAAAATAATGTAACCACGTGGCCAGCCTGAAACTCCAAAACGATAAAATGCCACTAAAAAAAGTTTAAAAAAGCCTACATTAGATTGAAATCCATGTCCATCAAATTCGGGTGATCGAGCAACCTCACTCCAAGCTTGAATAAGTTTATGAGCTTCATCAGTTCCAAATCCAATTAAAACCGAAAGAATGGAATTAAAAACTTCTCCCATTTCATCATCTTTAGCTAAAACTTTGCTTCCTTTAATGATATCCATGACTGCATTAAAGCGATCATCATTTTCCAATTTTTCTTCTAAAATTAGTCAAATTTTATTAAATAATTAGACGCAAAATTCTAAAACTCACTGAGAGGATTCAATTTAGCTCCTTTTTGAGTTAAATAATTATGAATTTGAGCAATTTGCTCTTGTTCATCAGCATAAGCAAAGAAGTAAACTTTTTGTTGTTCTTCCATATCTATAAAAGAAAAAAATATTTTCATGAGAAACAAAAAAATGCTAGAAAATATTTTTAAACCGCGTTCAAATTTAAATAAAAAGCTACGATTAAAAAACGGAAAGTATTAAGTGCATTCATAAATCATGAGAGTCGAAATTTTGGGAACTAAAGAAAAACATTCGGGGGTTTGAAGAAAAACTTGCATCAAAAATGTTGGCAACAAGTCGCATAATAATAAAAAGATAGTGAGCGCTCAAAAGACTATTAAAAAATGTTTGTGTTACTTTTTCAATAAAAGTATTTATTCACTTTTTTATCATTCATTTTTTTTTCATGATTAGAATTTTTGAAGTAAACTCATTAAGGAAAAACAACAGTGAGGGGTACAAAGTTTTAAACCCCGATTTTAAATCGTCCAGGAGAGAGAAGAGTAGTAAAAATGAGGAATAAACTAAATGAAAAAAAAAAAATTGAAGAACTTTGTTTTAATATATATTTGCTAAGTTGTTTCTAGGTCATTATTCTTGTGGCTGTTTATGGAAAACAATAATTGATAATTTTTTCTCAGATGGCTTTTAATTGAAAATCAGGGAACATTGTTCACTATTTTGATTTCAAAATCCTGGCCTTTTCTTGAATGTAATCATCGCAATTAAAGCTAAATTTTTTGTTCGATTTTATTTCCATATGATTATACAGTCGTGTTGCTTTGAAGTTTTATAAGACTTGAAATAAGAAAATTTAAATATTCAAAAGTGTGTTTGTCACATGAAGCAGAAAAACAACCAATCAATAAAGCTTTGAAAAAATTGCACTTGGCTTTTTTTCCATGACGGACAAACAAACTTGGAAGCTGAATCCTCAAAATATGGTTTTTTGCTTTTATTTAAAGGATTTTTTTGATAAAATTGATATGTTTAAACTCCAAAATGATATTTAAAGCGAAGGAATGTAATAAGCAAATATCGAGTAAATGGCGTAAATTTATAACCAATTCAGTTTTTTCACAATTTTTTTGTTTTCAAAATTTCTTGTTTGAAGTTTGTTTTTATTTTAACCATTAAAAAAATTTAAAAAATTCTTCCTTTATTACTTTTAGCCGAGCAGGATCATATTTTTTTATTTCTAATAATGTTTTGTGACAATTGTATTTAACATGGTAGCTATTGTCCGGTTCTGTCGTTCGATCTGACCGTTTCCTTGTTTTATGAATCGATTTTTCAATCCACTTACTTTACTTTTTTAGAAATATTGAATTTTACATCTATAATTAACAGAGAATGAAAACGACATGAAAGAGCTCTGACCTTTAAAAATTTAATATTTTTAAAAACTGAAAAAAGATAACTAAAATATTCAAAAAGGAAATTGTCATATGAAAAAATAAAAAGGCAATGAACGAACCAAAAAATTATTATTCGATGGCATGAATGATGGACAAACAAGAACAAGCGCAGTTGGAAAATGAAGTCCACCATTGCCATAATTTATGCACATTGTTTTTTTAAAGGAAAGAAACGCATGAAAGCAGCTTTTTGAGTTCCCAGTTATTGCTAAGAAATGGAGGAGCTATCGGCTTTAGCATTTTTAATTTTTTTTCTTGACAGTGACTTCGTTTTCTATTTATTTGTTTTTTATAAATTTTCACTTTTATTAATAACAAAATTGAATAAAAGACATATGTATAACTGAGAAATTAAGTACTTTTTATTCAAAGACAAATAGATACATTTTGGAGAAAAAGATTTAAACCAAAAGTAAGACTTTTATAAAAAGCTTAAAAACTGTTTTATCGTTGCGTTTCAAAAGGATGTAGTGACAGAAGAAATAATGTCACATGTGAATATTATTTATAATTTATGAACAAAAAAGTAAAAAAAACTTAATTATTCAAAATAAAAAAATAAAAAGCAATCAATAAAACTTAAAAACATATGTTTTTGCTGCATTTGTCACTGTGAGGGGAGACGATAAAGTTGTCGTAAAATGAGGATCCACATCCAGTAAAAAAATGATAACAATAGTGCATTACTCTGTTCAATTTGTGTGTGATCGTTAAAAAAAACAAAAATAAATTTTTTTTATTTATCTTTTTGCCAAAATAATTTTTTTTTACAACAACGTTTCCTTTTTTTAGTTTTTTATAATTAGATAAAGTCATTGATGATCCGATAAAATGTTTTCCGAACACTTTTTTGGGAACTCAACTTCTTGAAAGTGTTGGAAAGCTTATGTGAAGAATTTTTTTCTGAAGTCAAAAAATCATTAAGGTCCATTTGAGAATTTTTGAGCCAATTAAATTAGTTCGTTGTTTCTATAGCGTTAGAGAACTTTGATTGGGCCACGCCATTTTGGGTAAGGAGAAAATAAAATGTAAGAATGTGGCAGATGGATGACTCTTACATTGTTTAATGTTTTTAAATGCACCAACTGTCGATTCGGGGTTTTTTGTCGCATGCACGAAAAAGAGATCGATACATAAATTTATTTTTCAGTGTTAATTAATTTCTGGGGTCCTTAATCTTTAGATATGCATTAAAACTAAAAATTACAAATAAAATTTATTACAAAAACTATGAAATAAAAATACCCGCAAACTAAAATTTTAATACTATTATGACTTTTTACCCGCCTCTAACAACACTAAAGAATGTTGATTTTCTTTGATACAAAGTAAAATTAAAATTAGAATTTTCATATAAAATTAAATTTATTGCTGCTTGATCAAATCGATGACAACCAGAAAATTTGGTTTGATTTTTATAGATTTCTTTGATATTGCATCTTTTGGTGGCTCCTGGTGGGGCGATGCATGAAGATTGTAAACTGCATTCAACAAATCTTCTCATAGCTTTCCAACCATTTTCACTGCCAATCCAAAGAATTAGGCCACTTTGAGATTGAGGCACAAAAAGCATCTAAAATAAAATTAATCATAAAACTATAAAAGTTTATGTTCAAAAATAAGAAGGATTTACTTTTTTGGGATCAATAGTTGGAAAACAATCATACATTTTAGGATAAATGGTTGAAAACATGTTATGATTTGAACTTGTCAACAATGTTACATCCGTTGGATTAGTTTTTATACTCGATTCGATCAAAGCCTAAAAAAATTTATTTATGGTAAAATGCACTCATTAATTGGATATGAGTCGATTAGACTTGGGAAAAGTACAAAACAAAGGAAAAAATGGGAGAAATAAGAGTTACAAAAACGAGAAATTTTGTTTTTGGAAGAATTCGTGTCAAAGCCTTTTTTGGCTTTTTCTTAGTATTTTCAATAGAAGAGTGTCATAGGCAAAAAATTTGTGTACAGGAAAAAAAGCTTACTGTGAAATTAAGATCTGGATTAAAAATCACAGACGTATCAAAGCTTAATAAAACTTTATGATTTTTGAATGCCATGGCTTCATGAATGGCTTTGAAACGATAATGTTCCATGATTTTAACATTTTTATGAAATATTTCAAATTGGAATTTTAAAATCTTTGCAATCGGGCATTCAGCTTGATATAGATTTGTAAGGTATTGATTGACATCATCGTGGAGAAATACAGTCAAAGGAATATTTTTGAGTTCGGGATGGAGCAAAATTGATTTGCAACAGGCACTAAAAATTTATGGTACATAAAATTAACTTTTTTTTAACTTTGAAAATACTAACATTGCCTCTTTCATGTGATCTTTAGAAGTAAATGTAACAAATCCCAAATCATTGATACCTAATTTTAATCTTTCTTTTTCAGAAACAAAAATATTCGGAGTCGTCAAATTTTTATAAATTTTCCATTCGTTTTCATTCAACGCCGGACATTTTAGGTTAAATGCTTCAGTTTCATAATTTTTAAATTCATTCAAAATAAAATTAATACTTATAGCTTTGGTAATATAAAAAGAGGATAAAATGAATATGTAACTATAAAAAATAAATACAATACCCATAATTAAAAATAAAATATAGCGAAATTTGCAAATACCTGGAAAAATAGATAAATATGGCATAATTTTATTTTTTAATTTTGAGACATCACGGAAGAAAACGCTGCTTTTAAGAGCGAAAATATATTTCTCTTTTTTTATTTAATTTCTAAGGCAACTAAGCAGTGAGGCATTTGTCATTTAGAAACTAATACATATTTTTTTTGTCTCTGTGAATACAAACAAAAGCAACGCAGATGATGAATCAAAGCATCGAAAACATTTCATTTTATTTTTTTTTGTTTCATTTGTAAAAGGCTTTTAAAAATATTGTAAAACAATAAAACCGCGCCTATAAAAAAATGAAAAAATCATTTAGCATCTTTCTGAATTAAAAAACTTGAAAATGAAAAGAAAAAACTTTATTGGATGGATGCATGTAAAATATAAATGGACATGACTATCTTATATATAATAAAAAAAATGTCATTACCACCTCCGTAATCTTTGGATGTTTTTGTGAATGTGACAAAAGCGTACATAAAAAAAAAAACAATTATTGATTTAGTTTTTAGTCCAAAAAGATCATCCGTTTTTTATTATTGTACTCACTGATTTAAAAAAAACGATACATGTATAATACATAAATAGATTTTAATTTAATGATTTGTTTTGGTTTTTTATTTTATTTTTCGATATTGCTTTTTTTGGTTGATAAATAATTAGTGACTAATAATTTTTTTTTTCACACTTTATGTAGTACTGTCATATTGTATCAAATTATTTAAATTTAAACATGGTGCTATATTAACAACAAAATTATTACAATCTACATTTTTTTATGACTTTCTTACAAAAATTTTGTTAGACTATAAATTTTTTGTATACACATATTTTCATTAAGCATTATACATATTCAGTAAAATGCTTAATTTGTATAAAAAGAAACTAGTAAATTCACGACTTCGCCATAAGCATATGAAATAATTAGCATAATTAGCTTTTTTTAATTTTAAATTCCTTGCAACTGATAACAAACAAAAAAGCAATAAAAAAAATGGAGGAAGAAGTAAGCAAACGTCAACTACGAAATATTCCTTCGACAAAAAAAGCAAGCGAGAAAAGCAAACAGTTATCAATGTTTAACTTTCATGCCCATAAAAACCATCCATCGTCATCATCGATTGCTAGCTTTTTGAAGGGAATGATTTCACTGAACTTCAAATCGATACTTTTCCTAGTTTTTTGTGTGAAAAAATTTCCCAAGAAAAAACCTATTAAGTTGAAAATATTATGATTGTGACTTAAATTATTTATATAATCTGATTATTCATTTCAATAATTATTTTTATAAATGTCTACGGATCCATTAACCACAAGGTAAATTTACATTTTTGCACAAAATATTCAAATAAATTGTAACTTAAAATAGCTTTTGTGATAGCTAACTTTTTTCATCGAAATGCTCTCTGGAAAAAAATCAAATGTTTTATTCTTTATTAATTTTCAGTTCAAATCTCAAAAGAATAGCAGCTAAAACGAGTGTGAATCGAACTTTTCTAACCATAGTTGCTTCTGGCTCGATTATATTTATTTTACTTTATTTTATTTTTAATCAAAAAAGTAAGTTTTTTCCAATAATTTTTTTTTGTGCAAAGAAAAGGTTTTTTAGACGATATTGAAGTTCCAGCTGGAAAATATTTTTCAGTTTTAAAACAAAAATGTCCAGTTTTGGTTTGTCCTTCCTCGCCGACTGTAACAAAAATGGAACCTAAAATTCAACCGTCGTCAAATGGAACCAAAATGGAACCCAAGGTTCAACCGCGACTAAATTGTTCAAATGAAAATGATAATTTGCTTGAAAAAGCATATGAAAGAAAATATATTGGAGGAAATTGGTGGGCGGTTGGAGGAATAGGGAATCAAGTAAGGAGTCCCACGATGAAAATTAAAAAAATATAGTAATCTGAATTTTAGATTTGGAGATTTGCATCTTTATATGGTCTTGGAAGATTTACGGGTAGACATCCATATTTTGAAGCAAGAAATCCATCCCAAATGGATAATTTAATGGAAATTGCAACGGTTTTTCCAATGATGCATGAAATTGTTCAAGTTAAAAATCCACCTGATAGCATAATAAAAAGATATCATTTTGCGGATGATTGCTGTAAATTTGATGATCCTAAAAAGTGAGTATCCGAGATTTCAAAAATCCCAAAAAATGGACCTAAAATTCTATATTTAATTTTCAAATTTTTCATAAAGACTCAGCAGATTTTAAAATCAATATTTGTATTTTTTTAACTCGATTTTCATTTTATAAATTGAAAAATTTGAATGTTAATTTTTAACTTTAAATTTTAGGTTATTAGGATTACCAGAAAAATATATTAAAATTTTTGGCGACTATATGCAATCTTATAAATTTTTTCATCCATATCGAGATGAAATTCGAAAGGTTTTTGAATGTGGTCCAACAATTAAAATTAATGTGACGAAATTTGCAACAGAATTATTTAAAAATGATCAAAATCACAAACTTTGTGCACATGTTCGAAGAGGAGATTTCATCAAAGATTTAATGTTGGAATCCAAGGAAGATTAGACGATTCCTGCAATTCATTTTGCTTTTGATTATTTACAAGATAAAGGACATGAAAATATTTCAATGGTTTTTATTGGAAATGATCATGATTTTATTAAAAGTTTATTTCTCAATGATGTGGTAAGCTTTAATTAAAGAAAGTAAATAGGATTATTACAAAAAGTTTTGAAAATAAATTTTTGCCATAAAAAAACGTTCAGAAATTTTTCGTGACGAGATTGCAAGTAAAATTATTTCGTTTAGTAGAAAACCATTGAAAGTTACTTTTCAACAAATTTTTGGTTTTTCTTTTGTTAAAAAATTATTTAAAAATTTTAGGGTTTCTCAAAAATATACACCCCTGATGCTAAATCACGAGGAGAAGATATGTGTTTTGGAATAAATTATTGTGATTCCATGGTTATGACTGCTTCGGGTTCAACTTATGGATGGTGGATTTCATATTTAATGAAACCAAATTCAACAATATTTTATAATTCTCAAATAACGGATCATGCAGATTTCACGAAAGATGTTCACGATTTTGATATATTTCCAGAAGAATGGATTATGTTAACTTTAAATGGAAGTGTAATAGAAAGAGAAACCAAATGGTGGCACCAAAGAAAAAATGTAACAGCCGATTTGCCATCCGATAAAATGGAACCATGGCCATAATTTTTATTTTAAATTATTTGTTATTTTTAATGTTATATTTGCATTTAAAAAACAAAAGAAATAAAAAAAATTATAACAAAAAAATTCGAAATTAAAAAACATTTTTTTGATAAATTTAAAAATATAAATTCTTTTGTTTTTTTGCAAAAATTTGAATTTAAACAAAATGAAAAAAAATTGAACTCTGCTATCTCAGTTTTAAAATAATTCATATCGGTTTTTTACAGCATTTTTGGCATTCAGCCTTTAACGAATCAATGGCATAAACTTTTCTGACTTTATCATAGCAAAAATGGCAATAATGTGCCATTGACAATAACTTTGTTTAAAACTGAGCGATAGCTGAACAAGAAGTCATGAATATTGAAAAAAGAAATCGGGCTTCGTCGGTGATAAAGCGTAAATGTAATATCACAGAATTCCATCCATCAGAGGTAAAGGTTTAATTAATGAATCGTAAAAAGCTTAAATATTTTAAAACCACTTTTTTGATTTAAAAGTAGCATCAAAAAAAGTTTACTGTTTTTTTAAAGGGGTTTTTTGCATTTTTGAAAATTTAGAAAAACGAAAAGTTTCAAAAAAAATCTTTTTATCAAACACAAAAAAATTTTGTTTTTACAGTCTCAAAAACGCACACGAATCGAAACCACCAAAGATTCGCCACACGTCGATGCCGCTACTGCAATGACTTTTTTTACTATCGTTGTCTGGTTCGGCAGACTTTTAATATTTTGAACTAGATTTTTACCAATTTTCAAAAGCTTAGTTTGAGCTTTTAGGTTCCACTTTTTTTATTCTGTCTTTACAGAAATATTCCTTAGGATATGAAGAATGAGATTCAGTAGGATTAGAAAATTACAGGAATTGGATGTCGAGATATGAATTTTTGAAGTTTTTTTTAATACAAAATTTGAGATTTTTCAAAAAGAAAAAACATGCTTTTTAGCCGCGCGTTTCAAAAAAACAAGTGAAACTCTTTCCAGCGAGACAACGAAAGAAAAAAAAAGTCATTGCAGTAGTTTCTATTGGTTGATGTCGACGTGGCCAGCCAACTCATTTCTGCCAATAGCTGATTTTCCAAATGAAATACTTGTGAGTTTTTTTACGTTGATTGAAAGTTTAAATCGTTCAAAAAATTAACAAAGACGATATTAAAAAGTTAATTTTAGGAAAAGATATTTGATAAAGTTTATTTCAATGATCTTTTTAATCTTGAATTAGTGAATCAAAGATTTTATAATATAATAAGAAAATTTATTTGGCCAAAAAAGACTACATTTGATTGTCACTCAATTGGACCGTTTTCAAATAATTCATTAACACTATTACCAAAAGTTGCTAATGCATTATCGGATGGAATAAGTCAATATAAAGTTACAAATAAATCAGTAAGCTTTTTAATAGACAAAAAATGTGTATTTTTAAATAAAAAATTTTATTTTAGGTTGAGTTTATTTTATCTCAAACTAAAAACATTCACCATCTCGATTTATCGCTTTATTATTTCAAATTAACGGAAGATGTTTGTTCATTTCTTTCCATTTCGCCTCAACTTGTAAACCTAAATTTATCATATATTTCTTTATCAAATGATAGTCTCCTGAATATTTCTCATAATTGCCCAATGTTAAAAGAAATTTCTTTTGAAAAATGCTTTAATAACCAAAAAGTTGGAATTGATTAGGAACGATTTTCAAAAGATATCCAAACCTTAAATATCTCAATCTTGCACAAAATGATTTTTTGAAATAAATTGTTTTATACATATTCCGAGAAATCTTAAATATTTGAATTTTGCCAAATGCAGAAACTTATCTTCAGATGTTATGAACAAAATTACTCCAAGAACAAGAAATTTGGAAACTTTAATTTTAGATGGATATCATACTTCCATGAATGTTTGGATTTTATATTTAACCAAATTAAAGTTTTTAGAAATATCAAATTCATTTCATTTATTTTCCAGACAAATAAACTTTTTATATTTTACAAATTTAGAAGTACTTTGTTTTCGTTCGAATTATTCTGTTAATATTCGAGCTGTGTCATGTTTAAAAGATTGCCACAATTTGAAAAGCTTGGATTTAAGTTACAATTATCAACTTGATGGATTCAAAGCATTAGACAAACGCTTACACTATGCCATTTATTTTCTACCATAAAATTATAGAAAAAACAAAAGAAAAAGATTTTATTCATTTATGTATAATATTTTATATTTGTGTTATTTAAAATTTTGTATCTAACCCGAAATAAAAATGTGACAAATAATCAAAAAAAGCATTAAGTTAAGAAATTTTAAAGATTCGTTTCATTGAATGCAAAAATATATAAAGTTTATTATGAATGTCTTTGAAATGCATAAAATAAAAATTGTTTAAATACCAATTTCGTTTTTTTCAAGTAAACCATCTCCATTTTTATCCATATCTGTAAACCATCCAACGTCGTTCTCAAGCATAGTTGAATTATGGCCATGGTTCCCAAGAAATTGGATGGCTTCTGATTGGCTTACTTTTCCATCTAAATCTTTATCAACTTCGTCGAAATTAAATCCCGAGGAGTTACTAGATATTTGTTTATAATCTGGAAAAAAATTGCTGCTTAAAACTTTTTTTTCTTGAACTTACTTTCACCGCATTGGCATATGTCCGTGCAGTCACAACAAAAGCTACAAAAAATATTTAAAATTAATTAACAATTTTCATTAATATTTTACAAAGAATAAACTTACAAGTTACATGATCCTTTTGAACAACAAGCATATCCCACTCCGCCTCCAGCACTAACTGCAATTTCAAAGCAACATTCAGACTAAAAACATATCTTTTAAATATTTTAAATCTAAAAAAATTTTACTTTTGCCAAGTGAATGGAAGTTAACATCAAAATTGCCGCTGCATAAGTCGCGAAGACGAATTTGTCATTAATCATGATTATTTATAAAAAGAAAGTCTAAAAATTAGTTTGCTAAAATTTTTACTAAACTTTTATTTTTAAAAAGGTGAATTCTGCTATCAAAAAACATTCTTTTATACGAATATTATGGCGTTGTTAAATAAAAGTTTTCAATTAATTTTTTTATTTCTTTTTTCATTTTTTATACCAAAAAATAACAAAAGTGAGCGTTTATTTAATATTGTAATAATAATGGAAGCGATAATACAATTTAAAAAAAAACACTTTTTTATTTATTATACAGTTTAATGCTATAATGCGTTTTCATCTTTCCAATTTGTAAAATTTCTAAAAAGCATTAATATATTTTTCTTTATCATATTTTAGATTCTTTTATAACACTTATAAAACCTTTTCCAATCTTTTAAGGCTGGGATTATTAATTTTTTAAAGCACCTATCTTTTGGATGTTCATTAAAAGAATGACAATAGCAATTAAATAAAAATCAATTAAACAATTTATGTTGACAACTTTGCTAACGCATTTATGACAATAATAATAAAAAATGTAGATAAGAGGCACCTACGTATTTTTGTAAGCGAATGTTGTTGATATGAGTATGAATCATGCTTTTTTTATTTCTAATTGCTTCGTCATAGAATTTCTTATAATATATATAAAATAGAGACAGATGTTAATAAAAATTAATAAAATACTGATTGATGCTATATTTTTTTAAAAATTAAAATTATGCTTTCTCGTTTATTTAAGTCGTCATCCCATCACGTATGCTCTAATTTGGACGTTTACCATGTTGGAATAAATCAATATGATGGTAAAATTGCAGCTTACAATGAATGTCAAAATAAAATAATTTATTTTAATGTTATTTCATGTATGAATTTTTTTTCTTCTATATTTTTAATTTAACGTACCTATTTTTTAAATTATTTTTAGTTGCCAAAAAACAAATAGATCAATATGAAGAAATTTTTCAACAAATTCAAACCCAAATCAATCATTTATGCGGTCAAGTGGGATGTGTTAGCTTTATTTATAGAATTTGGGATAAAAATGATGAAGAAATGTGTAAAAAAATTAAACTATTTAGTAAAAAATATGGTTTTTTTAAAATTGAAATCATTAAACAATATTCCCCTTCACTATATTATTTGCATTTAATTTATTCAATAAAATACAAACCCCAAAATGGAGATGTCATTTGGATATTTTATTATTCAAGTTGTGAAATATGGCAAAAAGGAACGAACACTCATGCAACATTGATAAAAGATTTACCATTATCACGCAACTTAGATTTTTCAACAATAAAGAGTTTGATGGAAATCAAGAAGGATTCAGGAGTAGACAAAAATCCAAAATTAATTTTTTATACAAATGTAGACTATGATCCCAAAATTATTTATGATGTATTCCCTGAATGTCAACCTATTTTTTGCGATAATTATTCAATAAATATCGCTGAACTTACGCTAATTAGAGCTCGAATAATGGCAGGTGATACAGAAGTTATGGATTATGATGCGAAAAAATGATTGTAATTCTTGTGTAATTAAAAATATTTAAAAAAAATTTGGCTTTAAATAAAATAAAAATGTTTAGCAACGTTCAAGTATTTTAACAACAAAGACTCTTTTTGAAACTTTTTGAAAGGGTTTTTTTCTAACTATTTATAACTTTCTCCAATTTTTTTTCATGCATTTTATAAATGGCAAAAGATTGTTCTCCTTTTCTGTTTTATTGGAATATTTGTATAATTTTTTGCTTATTTTTTTAAAATAAAGATTAATTCTTTGATTTTTTATTCGAAAAGTTAAAGTTTTTGAACTAGAAAATGATTAAAATTCTTTATGTAAAAAGAAAGAAAATGGGCGAAAATTTTTTTTAAAAATAATTTTTTTCAACTACTAATTTAAAGAAAAAATGAAAGTAACACACAGTTTAATCAATACAATTATAATCAATTTTAGTTTTGATGTATGTTGATAAGAAATAATGCTAGAGTTATTTTCTTTTTTGAGAAACGGGGCTGTTGATAGTTAAAAATTTATGGGGCGGCTATACTTTTTATATGCTTGTAAAAGAGGAGTGAATGAAATAAAAATAAAAATTAAATAGTTTGCTTTATTTCAATTTGCATGTTGTTTTAATTCATAAGACACTGTTTTCAAGAATGTCTGAAATGAATATGGATAATCTATCTTCATATAATTCTGGCAAAGATTATTTGAAGCGCAAATGCTTTAACTGTGGAGCTGCATTTCCATTGGTGAAATTATTTCAGATTTATTTTTGTAATTATTTTGCTTATTTTAGAGTGCTCCAAAAAGTCTAAAAACCGAACTTCATCTGTGGCAGAAGAAAATGAATCAGTTATTCATCGAAAAGATCAATTAACAGACGTTCCAAATGAAATATTAGTGAGTTGTTAACGGTTATTAAAATTATATGCAAGATTATTTCTTTAGTTAAATATCATGGCTCGTGTCTCATTCGAAGATTTATTAAATCTTCAAAAAGTTAATAAAAAATTCCGGGATGTTATCGAAAAACGTGTATTTCCAAATATACATAAATTAAACAAAAATGTCATTCCTCCATTAACTGAACAAAAACTTATTACTATTTATGAAAATAAAACCGAATTAGTTAATAAACCAGCTAAAATCATAATCAATTCAGTAAATTTTTGTTTAATTTTTTTCAAAAATAATTCTTAAATTTAGATTAAAGCCCTCTTTTCTCGAACAGTCATTCACCATGCAGATCTTTCTATTTTTCATACAAATTTTTCGCATCCTGATGAGCAAATTTCTTCGCTATTTTCTATGACTCCACAACTAATAAGCCTTAATGCAACTTACATAATATTATATAAAAGCGACTTAATTAATATCGCTAAGTATTGCCCTTTATTAGAAGAATTATGCCTGAATAGTTCTTTAAAAAAAGATGAATGCGGCGATGGACTTACACAAATATTTATTAAATGTCCAAATATTAAATATCTCGATCTTTCTGATAATAGATATCTGCGTATAAACGTCGTTACTATTCCTAATCAACTTAGATATTTAAATCTTTATTTTTGCGGTGTCACTTTAGCCACTTTGAATCTTGTTGCTGCAAGAGCTAAACATTTGGAAACATTATTTATGGATTATCTTTATCTTAAAATTCCTGATTTTAATACTTGGATATCCAATTTTGCAAAGTTAAAATTTCTCGATATTTCCCACATTTCTAATGAAATAATTTGGGATTTTTCAAATTTAAAAGAATTGGAAATGCTTAGCTTGCATTTTAATGATAAGAAATCCTTTAACGTTGAAGCTCTGCATACTTTAAGGTTTTGTCCAAAGCTAAAAGCTGTTGAAATTTTTTTTCCATATAATTTTGATATTAATCTATTCGAAATATTTAAAGACTGTCAAGCTTTAGAATATTGTTATCTTCGTGGATTCTCAAATTTTACTCAACTTATTGATTTTGTTCAGCACCGACAACTTAAAGTAATTTTTTAATGTTTTTTATCGCTTTTTTTAATACATTCAATTTATTTTTTAGTATTTAGCGATCGGTAATATTAAAGCTATTAATCCCGAAATTACGCGTTCCCTTTTAATTGAATACACTGTAAGTTATTTGTTTTATTTAACATGGATGAGAATAGTTTTAAGTCTCTTACTCATCTTGAAATCATCGAGTACCCGTATGAAATAAATAAAGTTATTGAACAGTGTTTAAAAGAAGAAAATCCACATCGTAACAATATTCTTAAATTGGCATTGAATATGTCTCCATTTCCATTACCAATTTGTAAATGGCTTGAAGTTTATCAAGTCAGAATATATGGTGGACAATTCTTTAAACATTTTACCAATATTAAAAAACAATATCATATTGAAAAAAGCTCACAATTAAATAACGGATTTTGATGATGCTTACACTATGGCCTTTACATTCTTCTACGATAAAATCAAAAATGCAAAAGAAAATAATTTCATTTATTTATTTTATATTTTTGTTATTTAAAATTTTGTATCTGACGCGAAATAAAAAAGTGAAAAAAAAGAGTTTTATAGTTAACAAATTTTAAAGATTTGTTTCATTGATAGCAAAATGATATAAAGTTTATTAACAATGCATTTGAAATGCATAAACAACAAAGGTAAACTTTAAATGCCAATTTCACTGCTATCAAGGAAACCATCTCCATCTTTATCCATGTCTGTAAACCATTTGGTGTCTTGTTCAAGCAAAGTTGAATTATAGCCATGGTTCCCAAGAAAATAAATGGCTTCAGTTTGGTTAATTTTCCCACCCAAATCTGTATCAACATCGTTGAAATTTAATCACGTCGAGCTATTATTAGTTATCCGGCGGTCTGAAAAATAAAAGTTTACAGTGAAAATATTTTTTTCTTTTTCTAAATATTTAAACTTACTTCCACCGCATCGGCATGATTCCTTACAATCACAACAAAAGCTATAAACAAATTCAATTAATTCATTAAGAATTTTTTTAAACTTTTTTTTTCGAAAGAAAAAAAACTTACACATTACAGTCTCCACAACAAAACAAATCTGCTCCCGATCCAAATCCAAATACCCATTCAATGCAACAAAATGCATTAGACTGAAAAAAAAATTTCTAATATAAATCAAAAAACTTCTTTTTTTTTCTTCAGCTTTTACCGTAGGCATGTTCATCAACATTAAAAGTGCAATTGCGCAAGTGGCGAAGACAAAATTATTACACAACATTTTTGTTCTAGAAAAGCCAGCTATAATTAATTATAAATAAAAAGATTTTATTCCTTTAAATTTTTTAGGATTTCGATGGTTTTTTGAAAGAAGAAAAAAGACACGAAACAGAATTTTAGGATTTTTTGATAGATTGAAAATGCAATTATAATGGTTTCTTTTTTAAAGAAGACAGGACTGTTTATTATTATCAAAAAAACATCATCTTTTTTTTACAAAAGCTTTGGTTGCTTTAAATAAAAATATATTCAATTATCTTTGTTATTTCTATCTTTTTAATTTTCCAACATCAACAACCAAAAATAACAAAAGCTTTATTTTGAAACTTTATAATAATTTTGGAAGCAATAAAGAAAAAATACACAATAGTTTTTAAAATTTATTATACAGACAATTTAATGCTGCTTTAAAGGCGTTTCCATCCTCCTTCCATATCGCAAGCTTGCTAAAATGCATTCGTGTATTAATTCTATATTATTTTTTACAAAATTTAAAAACACTTTTAAAAATTGTATAAATATTACTAAATTTTATTTATTTTTGCTTCATAGACTTCAGTTCTTTAAATCTTAAATAATAAAATTCATAATTTTAAAATATTTTCAGGAAATCATGGTTTCTAATAAATCAATTTTTGTCTTTTTTGCTGTTTCTTTCGTTGTTTTAATGAACATCCAAATGGTAGGTGCTTAAAACAATTAATAATCTCACATTTAAAAATATACAAAAAGATGAATACTTTTTTAGTCCCAAGCACTTTGTTGCCCACCAAATGTTCATGTACCATTTGGATGTTGCGCAACAGGTGCATGCAATATGTAAGTATTTTTTTTAAATAATAAAAGATAAATGAAAAATAAGTTTTTGATGACACTTTTTTTAGATTATGCTGTAACTGTGATGGTGAATGTCTTCCTGCCACCTGTGGTGATTGTAAGCTTTTAATTTAAAAAAAGCTTTAAAAAATTTAATAAAAATAAAAAAATTTTAGCCTCAAAATTGACCCTTTCTCATAAAAGCTATGCGGAATTAAATTTTGATGAAGCTGATACAGATTTGGATGGAAAAATAAGCGGACCCGAAGCTATTAAATATCTTGTAAATCAGGGCCACAATGAAACAACGCTTGAACAAGACGTTGGATGGTTCGTTGAAATGGATAAAAACCGAGATGGCTTTCTTGAAAAAAATGAAATTGGAATTTAAACAAGTTTTGTTTAATGCATTTTAACAAAAGTCGATTGTAATCGTTTATCTACACATAAA
Source organism: Panagrolaimus kolymaensis (assembly GCA_028622995.1). Classification (NCBI taxonomy): domain Eukaryota; kingdom Metazoa; phylum Nematoda; class Chromadorea; order Rhabditida; family Panagrolaimidae; genus Panagrolaimus; species Panagrolaimus kolymaensis. The sequence goes on along the minus strand of JAJQJQ010000025.1, from coordinate 2,024,900 downwards.
AAATATCATTGTAAAAGTATTGTTTAAAAAACACTTCGAGTTAGTGCCAAAACCTTGTAAAAAAAGAAACTGAAAAAAGATTTCTTATAAGTTATAATCAATATTTTTACTTATAGGAAAAAATCACTTAAATAGGAAATTTAAAAAAAGTACCAAAAATTTGTTTCTTTATTTTTTCAATGTTTTTTGAAATATATTTTTTTGTTTTTTTGGCGTTTGGCGTCAAGAAAGGTTTGTTTTCTTGAAGAAAAACAAAATTATTGAAACATTTTTCAAAAGCAAAGATATTAGCAAATTTCATGCTGGAGCATAAACAATTAATTCTCAAACATGTCTGTAAATAATGGAATGGATCTATCTTCTGGAAATCGTACCATGTCATATTTGAAGCGCGGATGTAAAAATAGAGAAATTACAAATTCTTTGGTAAAATAATGAACTTTAAATTTTGAAAATGAATTTTTGATTGTTTCAGGTTGCTCCAAAACAATCTAAAACACAAATTTCATCAGCGCCAGAAGAAGAAAAACCGTTTCAACTATCAATTTTATTAACAAATCTTCCAAACGAAATATTAGTTAGTTGATTTTGGTTTTAATAAAAATATATATTTTAAAAAGAGGCTTGCTTTTAAGGTTAAAATCCTGGGAAAAGTCACATTCGACGATCTTTTCAAACTTGAATGCGTAAATAAACAGCTTCGAGAAGTTATATTGAATCTTGTATGGCCCAAAAAACATAGATTAAGTTTTGAAGCCATTAATCAATTGCATGAAAAGTCATATTTTACTAAGAATAAATATAGAAGCCATTTTTTTCCTAAAACACCGAGAATTACGAATAAACAAGTATGAATTTGTTTTCAAAATTATCATATTTTGAAAGCTTAATGTTTTAGATTAAATTAATTTTTTCTCGTGCAAACATATATTATGTTGATCTTTCGGCTTATCAAAAAAATATTTGGGATGAAAAGGAGCGAATTTCTTCGCTATTTTTCTTGACTCCTCAACTATTAACCATTGATTTGTCCTTTGTATATTTAAACAGAATCGATTTATTTAATATTGCAAAATATTGCCCACTTTTGGAAGAAATTTCATTAGAAAATTCTTTAGACGACACTTCTGATTCTCTAACAGAATTGGAAGAAGGTCTTAAAGAAATTTTTCTTAAATGTCCAAATATCAAATATTTAAATACTTCGAGCAATGAAGCACTTGAAGGTTCTACTTGCTTTGCTCATATTCCAACTCAACTTCGATATCTTAATATTGTTCAATGTTTTCAAATTACTTCAGATGCGATGAATCTTCTAAGTTCCAAGGTTAAAAATTTAGAAACATTAGTGTTGGATTATAATGAAGAATTTCAAGATTTTAATGAATGGCTTTATAAATTTGAGAAATTAAAGTATTTGGATATTTCAAGAGTGAATGAAAAATTTTTGGACTTTTCAAATTTAAAAAATTTAGAAATGATTCATCTGGGTTCTGAACACGATTTGATTAATATTGAAACATTGAAAACCTTAAGTTCTTGCAGAAAGCTTAAAGCATTGGATATAAAATTTTCTCAACGAACACAAATTAATATTTTAGAAATCTTAAAAAATTGTTCCTCTTTAAAATATTGTCATTTTCAAGATTGCAATAATCTTGACTCCGCGGTTGAATTGGTTCAGAAATGCCAAATTAAAGTAAATTTGTATCTTTTTTAATTTTTAACTTTTATGTTTTTAGTATTTAGCCATTACCGACTGTATGGATATGAGAGCAGATATAATCAAGTCACTTTTAACTGAATGCAACGTAAATTAAATTTTAGAATGATAAATAAGAGAAAATAAATACAAAAAATATTTTTTGTTTTTCAGTCTCTTACCCATCTTGAATTCACTTTCAATTGGAATTTTGATTATAAAGCAATTCAAGAAGCTTTAAAAGAAAAAAATCCACAGCGTCGAAATATACTTAAATTAGTTATTCAGGAACCACCATTTGAGATACCCTTATGTAAATGGTGTGAAATTATTCCAATAGAAAAACATGGTTGGAGATTATTGTCTCACTTTACTGATGTAAGCGATCAATATCATTGTCAAAAAGCTTCTCTCTTATAATAAATTTTTTTTGATATCTTTTTTACTTGCAATTTATTTATATGTAAAAACAATTTATAAAAATTAGTTTTCATTTTTTTTATTGAAACAAAAAAAGAATTATTTTTCTTGTCTTGTAAATACGGAATTAAGACAGGAATAACTTTTACCGGTACAACTTATAAAAAATCTAATGTATAGCTTTTGTTAAGAAGAAAATTAAGTTATTTTTTATTTAGTAAATTTATTATTCAATTGTTTGGTAAATTTAATTCAAATTTCAATTTTCTCAAGTAAACCATTTCCAATTATGTCGATATTTGTAAATCATTTGTAGTTTTGTTCAAGAACTATGGAATTGTGTCCATGGTTCCGAAGAAATTTAATGGCCTCTGACAAAAATAACAAAAACTTTATTTCCAATTCTGTAATAATATGGGAAAGTTAATAGAAAACATAACACTTTTTAAAATTTATTATGCAGACACTTTAATACTTTAAAGATTTTTCCCTCCTTTCATAATGGAAGCTCGCTAAAAAACATTAATATATTTTTCTTTATCATGTTTAAAAACCTTTTTTAATATTAAAAATTTCATCTTATTGCTTGTCAGATTTCAGCCCTCTAAATCCTAAATAGCAAAACCTCATAATTTTAAAATAATATTTTTCAGGAAAATAATGGTTTCCTATAAATCAATTTTTGCCTTTTTTGTTGTTGCATTCATTGTTTTAATGAACATTGAAATGGTAAGTGCTTTAAAAAATAGTTAAAAATTTCAGCCTAAAAAAAAATGGTTTTTAAGTTTGAAGCTCTTTGCTGTCCAGACAACATGAGTCCATATGGTTGTTGTGCAACAGGTCGATGCAATGTGTAAGTGTTTTTTTTTAAACAAAACCAAGAAAATATAATGGAAAATAAATTTTTGACACTTAATTTAGATTTTGTTGTAACTGTGATGGCATATGTCGCGGTCCCACATGTTTACATAAAAAAAGTTCAAGCGGATTAAATTTTGATGAAGCTGATAAAGATTTGGATGGAAAAATAAGCAAGTTTGAAGCTTATAAATATCTTGTAAACCATGGCCATAATTCAACTATGCTTGAACAAGACGTTGGATGGTTCATTGAAATGGATAAAAATCGAGATGGTTTTCTTGAAAAAAATGAAATTGGAATTTAAATTTTTTACTTCTTCTATGCTTTTCAACGACACTATTGGCTGTAATTAGTTGATCATAAATAAATATATGAACCTGTGATGATCTAACATTTGTAATTACTCGAGAATGTACAGTAACACAGAAATGAAAATGAGTATTTATAGTTCGATAGACTGGTCCTACTTTTGGCTGTCGTTGCAATTTATTTAGGGCGAAAGTAAAATATAACAGATAATATAAAGAAAAAAGAAAACAAAGCAAAATTTCATAAGTTTTAATTAATTTTTTAAAATGACAAATTTTTTACTTTTCTGGCGTGCAGAGTCTAATGAAAGCTAAATCAAAAAAATTTCTCGCACTTAAATTTTTACGAAAATATTGTCAACCTTTTTTCTGATAATAAAATGATGATAAATCAATCTTACCATATTGATACAAAACCAAATTCAAAACACAAATATGAAAAGTCTCAAACTGCTTGGACCTTGGTGATTTTTACTTGTAATTTTTATTATTGTATTATTATTGGAATATTTTAGAATGATTCTTTTCAAGCTAAAACTTATTCTTTATCGGTATTAGAAGGAAATGAATATATTCAGGAAAGCACTTTATTAACAGAGCTTCCCAATGAAATCCTCGTGAGTTTTATCTTTAGAAAAATATATATTTATAATTGTTTTTGAAGGGAAGCGTATTTGAATATGTCTCCTTCGCAGATCTTTTCAGACTTGAACAAGTTAATAAACATCTTCAAAACGTTGTTTTGAGGGTTGTATGGCCAAGGAAACATACATTAAGATGGGATTCAATCAATCAATATGTTGATCAATCACGTGTTTTTGCTAATAATAAACCAAGGAAGATCGCACCCAAAGTTAAAACCAAATTTGTAAGGCGACGCTTGAAAAGTTTTTAATGAATTTTTTTGTAGTTAATAGCCGTTTTTGACCGTACAAACATTAAACATCTCGATCTTTCTGCTTTATACTTGTTAACAGAGCAACAAAAAATTTCTCATATATTTTCAGCTGTTCCTCAACTATTGAGTCTTAATTTATCGTTTATTACTTTGCACAAAATCGATTTACTTATTATTGCTAAATATTGTCCTTTATTGGAAGAACTTTCATTAGAAGATTCTTTCTATTGGGGTGGAGATACTACAGAAAGATGTGAAGAAGGACTAAAACATATTTTTATAAGATGTAAAAATATGAAATATCTTAATCTTTCTGGGAATACTCACCTTGAGGGAAATATCAGCTTTGGTCATATTCCAACTGGACTTAGATATTTGAATATTACGGATTGTTTCCAAATTACACCCAATTCTTTGGAACTTGTTGCATCGAGGGCAAAAAATTTAGAAACATTAGTGTTTTCATGTTTTACGATGAGCGGTGATGCAAATGATATACTTAAAATGTTTCCAAAGCTAAAAAAATTGGAACTTAATTGTATTTATGGAGATTTAATAGATTTTTCAAGATTAAAAGAATTGGAAATGCTTTGCTTGGAATTTGACACAGATGAAATTGACGTTGAAAGCCTGAAAAGTTTAACTAAATGTCGGAAATTAAAATCTCTAGATATAACTTTTGACTGTGAATGTGAATTAGAAACCAATGTTTTTGAAATTTTAGCAAATTGCAAATCTTTGGAATATTGTCATTTTGGTGGATGTAATAATCTCAATCAACTAATTGACTTTGTTCAAGACTGTCAAATTAAAGTAAATATATCCTAGTTGTTTTGTATTTTGATTATCTATTTTTTTAGTATTTATCAATCACAAATTGTGGAGTTGTCACGGAGGAAATTATCAATTCACTTTTAATAGAATGTATTGTAAGTTATTATTTTTTTTGTTGATTTTATGAAAAAACTAACAACATTATTATTTTTTTAGTCCCTTACACATCTGGAATTGACAAAGATGTGGCGTTTAAATTACAAAGCAATTCAAGAAAGACTTAAAGAGGAAAATCCTCACCGTCGAAATATTCTTAAATTTGTTATTCAAAAGCCTCCATTTGAGTTACAATCTTGCCGATGGTGTGAAGTCATTCCAATTGAACAAAATGCTAGAAGGGTGTTTGGCTATTTTACCGATGTAAAAGATCATTACCATAATGTAAAACCAATAAATTAAATAATTTTCTTATTATTTTCTTCTTTACTTAATTTGCATGTTTTCTTTTATATGGTACAAAATGTAACAACAAAGACATACTAAAAAAACTTTCCCAGTAACATACAAAGTACAATTTTTTTTGCTTTTTTTGATATTCAAAGTTTAATTAAAAGCTAATAAACTTTTTTTCATGAAATCCAAAACATATAAAACCGAAAGAAAAAAATAATGAATTTTAAACTAACTCGTTTTTATTATTTTTGGTGTTTTGTGACTAATAAAAGTTTGAAAAAACTTTTTTTTCAAATATAAAAAAAGTATTTACAAAATTAAAATAAAAATTAATCAAGAATATTATTATTATACCTCAAGTTTTTTTTGATATGCACAATAATGTCGATTCATCTTCATGCAAACGTACCAGGCCATGTTTGAAGCGTAAATGTAAAAACCCCGATATTGATTTGGTATTTGTAAAATTTTTAGAGAAAAAAATTTCGACGTTACTTTATCATGTTTTAGACTACTTCAAAACAATCTAAACCACAACCTATATCAGTGCCAGAAGAAAATATAAATATTCAGCAATCCACTTTTATAGAGGATCTTCCAAATGAAATACTTGTGAGTAAATTATTTTATTCTTATATATATAATATTAATAATGAGAAATGCTTCTAAGGGCCAAATTTTAAATCAAGTTTCCTTCGCTGATTTGTTTAATCTTGAAAAAGTTAATAAACGACTTCGAGATGCTGTTTTACGAGTTGCTTGGCCCAATAGAAATACATTAAGCAGTGAAGCCATTAATCAATTCACCGAACAATCATTAATTAAAACTAAAAAAGCACGAAAAAACAATATTAAACTTACCATAAAATTAGTGAGTTTTTTATTTAAATTTTTTTATAAGATAATTATGTTTAAATTTAAGACAAAAGCCGTATTTTCTCGTACAAGCATCAGGCATGTTGATTTTTCTGATTTAAGCAGAAATTTGGGAAAACATTATGATCGATTTTCACAGTTATTTTCAATGACTCCTAAACTTATATCTCTTAATTTATTATTTATTCCTTCTCAATTGTGGAAGAGCGATTTCTTCAACGTCGCTAAATTTTGTCCATTACTGGAAGAATTATCTTTGGAAGGATCAGTAGGATATAAAATGTTTCCCGTTGAATTAGAAGAAGGAATTAAAAAAACGTTTATAAAATGCGCGAATCTAAAATATTTAAATTTTGCTGATAATGTTAAACTTAAAGGCACTACATGTTTTGCTAACATTCCTATTCAACTTCGATACTTGAATATTGCTGGATGTTTTGATATTACTTCAGAAGCTATGACCCATCTTACTTCAAGAGCTAAAAATTTAGAAACATTAATAGTAAATTTTGATGAAAACAATCCAAATTTTAATGGATGGATAAATAATTTTGCTAAACTCAAGTTTTTGGAAATTAAGAGGATATATGAAAATATTTTGGATTTTTCAAATTTGAAAGAATTGGAAATGATTTCTGTGGAATTGATTTCTTTAGCGAATGTTCAAATTTTGAAATCTTTAAAGAATTGTTCAAAATTGAAAGCAATGGATATTAAATGCACTGTTTTTCTTGATTTCAATAAATTTGAAGAAGCTCTAAGAGATTTTAGAGATTTAAAATACTTACATTTTTCGGGTTGCAAAAATGTCGACAACAAATTAATTAATTTAGTTCAAGGTTGCCAACTCAAAGTATGCTTTTTTAAAATTGAAATTGTTTTATTTTAATTTTATATTTTTAGTATTTATCAATCTCAGGTTGTGGAATTAGCGCCGATGTCATGAAAAAGCTACTTACCCAATGCAATGTAAGTATAATTAAGTTTAAAAAAATGGAAAAGTAAAATTAAAACAATAACATTATTTTCAGTCTCTAACTCATCTTGAACTTACTTATATTTGGTCTAATAAATATAAAGCTATTAAACAAGCTCTAAAAGAAGAATGTCTAGAGCGAAAGAATGTTTTAAAATTAGTGATTAAAAAACCCAAGATTCCATTCCCAGCTTGCAAATGGTGTGAAGTTATTGAAATTGAAAAGAGGGGCCCAAGAGTATTTACGCATTTTACTGATGTAAAAAATCAATATCATATTCAAAAATCGCGGAGTTAGCAAAGGAATTAATTACCTTTACTTTTTTACCAACTTATAAAAAATTTATTATATATGTTTTGTTAAGAAGAAAATTAAGTTATTTTTTATTTAATAAATTTATTATTCAATGCATACGAAAAATCAAATGCCAATTTCAATGTTCTCAAGTAAACCATTTCCATTTATATCCATATTTGTAAACCATTTGTTGTTTTGTTCAAGAATGATAAAGAAAAAATAGACATCAAAAAAAGAAGGACCAAACAATTTTATTTTTTTAACTGGTTGCAAGGAAATTACTTCAGTAGCTATGAATCATATTGTTTCAAGAGCTAAAGATTTAGAAACATTAATTGTAGATTTTGATGAAACCATTCCAAATTTTTATGGTTTGATAAATAATCTTGTTAAAATCAAGTTTTTGGAAATTTCAAATATAGATGAAAATTATTTAGATTTTTCATATTTTAAAGGGTTGGAAATTCTTTGCTTGGGTTTAGATTATTCAGTTAATTTTGAAATTCTGCAAACATTAAAACACTGTTCAAAATTGAAAGCAATTGATATTTATTCCTTCAAGGATCCTGATTTTAATCATTTAATTGCTTTAAAAGATTTTAAGTGTTTAGAATTTTGTCACTTCGGTGGTTTTCAAAATATTAACTTCGAACTAATTACTTTGGTACAAAGTTGCCAACTCAAAGTACACTTTTTTTTTAAATTATTTTTCCTTTATTATTTTTTTCATTTTTTAGTATTTATCTCTTTCTAAATGTCAAATAAACAAAGATGTCCTCAAATTTCTTCTGACCGAATGCGATGTAAGTACATATTTTTATAAAAATGGTTTTGAAAAGCTTAAAAAATTTCAGTCGCTAACACATCTGGAATTGACAAAAATGTGGCGCTTAAATTATAAAACAATAAAAGAAGTTCTTGAGAAAGATAAACCTCATCGACTTGGTATTCTAAAATTGGTTATTGAGAAATCCCCATTTAAGTTACCAATTTGTAAATGGTGTGAAATTATTGAAATTGAAAAAAGTGGTCCAAGATTATTCAGTCATTTTACTGATGTTAAAAAACAATATCAAATTCTAAATGCTCGAAATTAAAAAAATATGTACTTATTTATTTTTTTGTATTACACATTCACACATGGGCGTATAAGTACCCTAGGTTTTCAAAACTTTGCTGCCTATAAAAAAATCACGTACTCTCCCCTTTGATTAATTTTTCAAACTCTTGAGAGATCGCTGCTGCCTATAATTTTTTTCTTGAAAAAGAACGTACTCCTCCCTTAGTATATTTTTTAAAATTTCAAAAAAGTGGTGCTGCCTGCTGCCTATAGGCTACCTAAAAAGGTACCCAAAGGTACCCAATGCGCATGTGTGTACACATTCATATGCTTGCCATTTATTTTATTATAAAAATTCAAATAAAATTTATCGAAAAAAAATTTATTAACAATAAAAGAAAAAAAATATATGGAGAGTTTTGGGTGGTTTTAACAAAAATAAGAACTTTAAACTTAGCTTTAACCCACCATTTTTTGATTTTATGAACTTAAAAATCTCTTCACTTTTTTTTATTCGATTAAAATAAATATTTTTCATTTATTTATTACATAATTGATCTGCCTTTAAACACTTCGGGTTCAAAGATATCATTTTAGTTTAGTTTAGTGAAATCACTTTTAAATCTTCTTCACTTTCTTTGTTTCCAAAAAAAATATGTCTATCACTTTTGCGTCGTTGACTGTGTCGCAATCACCAAAATTATCACTTTCCTTCCACCTTCTTCTTCCTGAAAAAAAAGAAGAAATAAAAATGTTTATGGATTGATCGGACGACGACGGATTAAGAAAAAGGAAAACGATTGAAAGTGAACGAACTCCTTTTCTCTCACTTTTTTTCTGCAATCTCAAATTTTCTGGAAACACTTAATCGCTGCATATCATAGTCGTCTTCCTTTTTTATTACGTGATTACGAGAAAGTTTAATGAACTAATCTCATCAATTATTTTATCACCTTTTTCGTTCCCTTTGGCATTGATAGATTTTAATGAAAAAAATAATATTTTTGTTTAAAATAAAATAAAATTATGTTAAGAAATATTGTAACTTTTATATTACTTTTTATGGTAATAAGTAAGTTGATAATTTAATTTCGCGACAAAGTAGAGGTTATTTTTTTTAATAAGTTTTAGATATAAATGCGAGAATACCAGATAAAATAATAAGAGATAAAATAGATAAAATTAAAATGAATCCAGAACAAATTAGGAAAGTGATGGATATGCATCATGTTTGGTATTTACAAGCCATAAATACTTTGATGGGTGCAATGGGGAGAGAAATGTATCTAAAAATGAATAGGTAAAATACTTTCTTATAAAAATATATGAATAATTCAAAACAATAAAAATAACAGAATTTTTTTTTTAATTCACAAAATTTTTTAGAGAGCATCGAAAAGCATTTGTTAATTGTTTGGATGACATTGAAGAAGATTTAGATATTCGAGAAGGTGCCAAATGTATTGTCGCTGCATGGGATGGCAAACTTAAAGTAAATCAAGGAATGTTCCAACAAGCCAATAATAATAATTTCTACAATTTCTCCGCGACTTCGATAAATATTGAGCCTACAAAAAATTATGTCAGCTCAAGTTTTATTCAAACAGATTCAAGGGACTATATTTTGATGAAGGCTAAAAGCAGCAGATTTGCAAAATTATCACAAAAATTAGGCAAGGAACTCAATTACCAAACTCAACAACTAAAGCAAAAACGAATATTTGTTAAATCAAAGCCCATGAAAATTAAAGGTAAAGAATTTTTCTTGAAACTTTTTAAGAAAAATAATTTACAGTTTTTTAGGAACTATAAAATCCATTGTCATAAAAAACAAGCCTCCAATTCAAAAACTTCCTTATCGGTTGCAGCTTCTCAAAGCCAAAGCAGAAAAATTTATAACTAAAAAACCGTTAAAATTAAATTCAAAAAGAATGGAACGATATCGAAGACCAAAGCGAAGTCCATACCGATTATTTCAAGAAAATGAAACAGAATTCGACCAATTTCCTCCAAGTTTCCAGGGAAGAAAAATCAAAACAATTCCACAAATGCAAAGTATAAAAGCCACGCAACCTAAAACTATGGTTCAAAGGCTGACGAGAGCTTTGACAAAGATAGTTCGAACTATTGATCCACCAAGAAATGGAAGTAATGTTGAATCATGGGGAAATTCTTATAAAAAATTGGAGGAAGTAAGTACTTAGAACTTTTAAAAAAATTTTATTCTAATTTTGTCAAGCCAAATAAAAGCTTGCAAAAAATAAGAAAAAAAAGGTTTTTTCGCCCTTAAGTTTCGTTTCCCGATCGCCGAAAATCTAGAATTAAAAAATAGTTTTTAGTTAAACAAATCCCTCAAAAATCAATACAATCGTCGCAAACTACGTCGAAGAATGCTCGATATTGTTATGGATTCTCCTGGCACAGATATTAAAAAGAGAAGGGTCAGCGACGAAATGAGGCATTTATTCCCAGAAAAAGGGATGCCAAAATTTTTTAAGAATGCTTTCTCTTTGGCTGATTCAATTCATGAACATACAAATGCAACAAAATTTACATTCTTATCTCCAAAATTTGGCAGTATTGTGGCTCAAGATAAACACACTTCGACGTTAGTTAACTTTTTTTATGCAAATTTTTTCCTTTTAAAAAGTGTTTTTGGTTTTTAGTCGATTTTTGTCCCCAAATTTATTTCCATTTTACAAGGATGATTCAGCAATATTTCCAATTCCTGAAGTTTTGGAATCCACGGGAATGTCAAAAGATGATGAAAATTCTGTAATGGAATTAATTATGGAAGCTTCAGGCGCGAATAGTATGGTTCAAGACGTTGTAAGAATTTTGAATGAAACTGATTTGGCTACTTTGGCTCCAGATATTAATGGAGTTACAAATGTAATTACGGAAGCATTTGAAAATTTATCAGCTAATTTGCATGTTAGACAAAAAAGGGAATTGAGGCAAAGGCATTATACTTTTATAAAAACTGATCAATTGAGGCAATTTGTTGGGAAAGATGGTAAGTTAATTTGTAATTTTAACTTAACTTGCGTGTTCGCAGATAAATATTAAAAAATTTTGGTTTGAAAATTGTATAAAAAACTTTTTATTTTTCGCATCAAGATAAATTTTTTTAACCATTCTGCATGTTTTTTTTATTAACAAATTATTTATAGAATTTGATTTTAGGCCTTTACAATATCTCGAATTTTCCCATCGATCTCGATAATTATAGCACTTGGAGTGAAGTGAAAAAGAAGCGAGCCTTGATTAATGCTATTCGGAAAATTGCTTTAGCACCCGATGATTTTAATGTTGAAAATATGGTTGATTATCATTTGAAACCAGAATTGCAAGAAAAGCATCGAAAATATAAACGCCAAACCATTGATCCCATATTAGAATTTGATTTACTTTCTCCGTATGCTTTTGCACCATTGGTGAGGGAACCATTGATTTTGGGGCCAATTGTTTTATCACCGGGAATTTTTTCTCCGCCCATTGAAAGTCCAGCTTTGTTATCTCCATGTATTTTATCTCCGCAGGTAAGTAATTATGATTCCTACAACGAAAAAAAATCAACATTTTTTAGTTTATGTCTCCACTAATAATGTCGCCATACTTATTGAGTCCAAACATCTTATCTGCATCCGCATTTCTGCCATATATTCTTTCGCCATATTGCTTGTCACCGAATATCCTTCAACCATATTTATTTTCTCCGCTAATACTTTCCCCGCATGTTTTATGTCCAGATATTATGTCGCCGACGCTACTTTCTGGAATCATTTTAAATCCATTCGTATTATCTCCAGCTGTGAAAACTACATCATTTTTGGCTATTGAAGTTCTATCTCCGAGTGCATTTTCAAAAAAGTAGCTGTCTTAAGCGAAAAAAAAATTAAAACTATCACGGGATTAGAAAAACGAGTAATAATAATAATTTAATAACTAATATTTAAAAAAAATTATTAAAATTTAATAAAAAAATGTTTGAAACTTTTGAAAAAGGAAAGAAAAAATCGATAAAATTCTCAATTTTTTATGAAAACAGTAATATCAAAGAAAAAATATCCAAATTTAAAGAAATAATAAAAAAATCCAAATACACAGAAACAAAATAAAATAGAGTAATTATCATAAATTTTAAGCAAACATTTCATCAGAAGTAAAATCAACTTGTTGACGATTTTTTAGTGCTGCCATATTTGCAACTGGACCTTTAACCGGCCATACACCAAGTCCATCTCTTTGTAGCGCTTTTTTAAGGGTGATTCCAGATTGAATATATAAATGAGCATCCATTTTTAATTTTGTATATGGAATGGATGAAACTTGATGATGAATATTTTTTGTTGCTTCAATAAAACGAGAATAAAATTCATGCTGACAAAGTCGAGAGGGTTGTTGATTTAAAGTTTGACCAGTGGCTGAATTAATAATATCAAGAGTTCCATCAACTGAATTCCAATTAGCTGAGAGTACTCGTTCGCCGGTTGAAGGTTCAGGAAACACTATGCATTTCTAAAAAGAAGCAGGCGATAAAAAAAATTGAAAATTAGGGTTTTATAATTTTTTGAGGGTTTGCTCCATAACTTTTATATTCTTCTAAAAACTTACTCGTTGAGCTGCAATAAGCATAGGTTTATTCATATGGAAAGGATAATTAAGGTCGAATTGAACTTTCGCCCGATTATAAAGGGATCGAGAAATATGTCGAGCATCATAATTATTTTCAATTGAAATTGAAGCAAAATGAACGGGTTCCATATATTTTGATAGCAATGCACCTTGAATTCCACAAACATTCCATTTTAACATTTTATCCGACGAAGACATAGATCCGCCTTTCATAACTTCCAATGGGCTTGGAGAGGATTTTAAAGCGTCTAAAAATTCAATTTTTTTGAAAAATTTTAGAATTAAATAACTAACTAATTCCTTTATCTTTCATAGATAATTGCCCTAAACCTGGAGCAACGGGATGATCAGGAACAGGAAAAACTAAATCAAATTTATATGGATTTGGTTCCAATCGAGCTGAATCTCCATTAGGCGCGTGTGAAAGAAATAAATGGAAAGAATATTCATGACGAAGTTTCAAAGTTCCTTCCCCTAACATAAAAATGGAATGCAAAGAATCCATATGCTTTTTCATTTCATCAAGTAAAAATCTAGAAATGAAATAATTCTGTAGCAAAAAAATGGCCTAAATGAACAAAGATGAACGAAGATTTTGAGTAATGAATAATTTAGAAAAATTTTTCATTGAAGTTCGAGTTTCAAAAAATTATGATAGCTTCAAATAAAGCATTAATTTTCAATTTTCCAAGCAACAACTGCCATGAAAAAAAGAATAAAACGCTTCAAAAAAAACTTTCTTAAATTTTTAGAACCTCAAAAACATTCAATAAAAAATCGCTCAAAAATCTCAAACTCAATATTTTTCGTTCATCCTTGTTCAGGCGAAAATATGCAACTCACAAAGCAATTCCTCGACGACACAAGATTTCTGCATAGCAATCATTGATAATATTTCCCTCTAAATTTGGGGTGGAATTATATCCATTTCCTGTGGCCCATGAAATTAATGAAGCTTGATGATTTTCGGAATCTAAAATCACTGCGCCAGCAAATTGCATACTTGAATTTGCCATTTCTGGAATGTTTTCAATTGCCTAAAAAAATTTAAATAATAATATTAAAAAAAAAATTTTTTTTCTCAAAAAACTAACTTGTTGAATGGCATTGTAAACCAAATTTTGAGTGACTTCAAAAACTGAATCGCCACCTAAATTTTCTGCAAAAACTTCGGCTGAAATATCTGAGCATTCAGCTGCCATTGCATAATCTTCGAAGGGAATTTGATTTTTTGGTGGTTTCGCACTTGGCTCAAATCTGCCTTCACGAACAAATAAATCGATTAATTTTGTAGCTGCCGAATCTTTAGCTTTTTTCTTTGATGCTTCCACATTTGATTCCGCTTCAATTCCATCCACAATAACTTTAGCTTTAAAAAAGAAACCAATTTCTTTGACATCATAAACTGCGGATCTGATTCGATTTTTAGAACAATATTCATTCAGAATACTTTGAGGCGATTTTCCGGTTGCCAAGAAACAAAGAGTTTTTCCATCCAATTCGAGATGGATCGTATCATCTCGGCTAATTTTAAGTGCTGGAGTTTCATGCATCATATCCGAGAATTCTATTTTTCGTTTAAGTTTTTTGGGAATAGTAAATTTGTTTCCTCGAACTAGATAATCAATAACTGCAGAGGCACAATTAGTTTTTGCTCCATTTTTTGAGCGACTAAGTCCACCGAGAATAAGCTTTTCATCATAATTTGTTCCAGCAATATATTTGCATCTAAAAAATTAGAAAATTATTAAAATATTAAATCCTAATTAAGGACTCACTGTTCACGAGTAACTGGAGCAGTGAAAATAATAAACTCAGGTAATTTCTCCTTTGTAAGATTTAATTGCGCATTTAACAAATTTAGGGATTTATTTTGGCCTTCCAATAAAATCTTTTCAGTATCCGAACAAAAAACGGGATCTGGAAGACCTTCATATTCACATCGACGCCAAATTTCATCTCGAATTGCAGTGAAATCACCAGGGCAATCAATCAGGGGAGTTGGGTTAGCTTCTTCATAAGCCTGAAACCAAATGTTTTTAGAATATATAAAAAGTTTTTTTAAACGAAAAAAGTTACTTCTTTAGTCTCTTCTTGATCAGTTTTGGGTAGTTTCTTTTTTTCATCTTTATCAATAATGGCTAATTCTCCAGCTTCATAAAGATGATGGACGAGTCTCAAAGCTGCAGCAGCTTTAGCTTCTTTTTTGGATTTTTTTACTGATCCATAAAAAGGCTGTTTATCATATTCCATAACGCAAACATAGTTTCTAAAAACAAAAATTAACAGCAAAGAATATCAAAAATAAAATTTACTTTTGTTGTCCAGCAATTTCATAGCTAAAATAATTACATATTTGAAGCTGCTTTGCTTTAGCATAAAGTGAAATAATTCCAATCGGATGTTGCTTCATTTTGGAGATAAATGCCATAACTTCCGGTTTAGTAATATCGATATGAGCGAGAGTATTGTTTTGAGCTTTAATATTCACATCTTCTTGAATCGCATCATACCGCTGTTGATATTGAAGCTCGGGTAAACAAAGATCGGATTTTTTATCTGGCGATGCTTCAGAAGTTTCAGAAATAATGGTGGTTTCAGTTTTCATATCCATTATTTAAAAATATTTTTTCAGCAAATAATAAAATTTTAATAACAGATCGTAAATTTGGAAAGTAACAATTTTCTTAAAACTTTTGAGGAAAAATAAAGAAAAAAGTCGTGACCAACTTTTTTATTGAATTAATTTTGGCAAAATGTTAGCAAAAACAAAAAATTTAATCCTTCAGGATATATCTTTTTTATGGCGGGTTTGTAAATTTCTGAATTAATAAATGTCTTTTATTATTTATTAAAAGTTTATTCATCAAAACTTCCTTATTTCCGTTTTGATTTTTTTAAAATTTAAATATTAGTAATTATTAGTGGTTGTCTTATTACAATGGCTTTAACTGATCTTCCAAATGAAATTCTTGTAACTGATTTACTCATTAGAATGACTAGTATACTTTAATAATTCAATTTTTTATAGGAAAAAATTTTGGACCAGCTTTCATTCGATGATTTATTCAATCTTGAACTTGTGAATAAACGTCTTCGAGAAGCTGTCTCTAATTTGGCATGGCCCAAGAAAAATACATTTAACTATGAATCACTCGTTAAATATACCGATTATCCATTTATTAAACCTGTTCAAGTGTATGATAAAAACATAATAAAGCATGATCTTACAGATAAATCCGTAAGTTTTTTTTATTACTAAACTATGTATAATTTTTTTTCTAATTTTACGATTTCCAGGTTGCAACGATTTTATCTCGAACAAAAAATCTTAAACTTCTTGATTTGGCATATTATTTTAAAAATATTACTTCTCAAGTTTGTTCTGAACTTTACAACGTTCCTCAACTTGTTTCCCTTAATTTAAACGAAATTGGTGGTTTATCGAAAAATGATTTAATGATGATTGCAAAATTTTGCCCTTTATTAGAAACTCTTTGTCTTGAATGTTTTTTCGAAGGTGATGAAGGTGATCCCAGTGAAGAATGGGATGAAGGGCTGAATGAAATATTTAAAAAATGTCAAAAAATCAAATATTTGAATATTGGAGGAAATCCTGAACTTACATTTGATATCAGTTTTCCAAATCTCCCAAATCAACTTCAACATTTAATTATTCCATGCTGTGAAAAAATTTCTCATAAAGCCCGAAATCATCTTATTTCTAAAGCTCAAAATATTGAATTGTTAGTTTTGGAATATACGGAAGAAGTATTTTATTTTTCTGGTTGGCTAAATAACTTTTCAAAATTAAAATATTTGGATATTTCAAATATGTATCGAGAAATGGTGGATTTTTCAAGTTTGAAGGAATTGGAAATGCTTTCCGTGGAATTTTATGATGATTTTATGCACGGTGGAACTTTGCTTCCTCTAAATTATTGTGAAAAATTGAAAGCTTTAGAACTCAAATTCGACGAAAAACCAAATATCAATCTTTTTGAAATTTTTCAAGGAATCAAAACTTTAAAATATTTTCATTTTGAAAACTGCCAAAAAATTAATCATTTAATTGATTTTGTTCAAGAATGTCAACTTGAAGTGAGTTTAATTTTATTTTTTGGCGTATTTTTTAATTCTGTTTTATTATTCTTTAAGTATTTATCAATCCAAAATTGTGAAACTATCACCGCTGAAATCATTATCTCGCTTTTACTTAAATGCATTGTAAGTTGATTATGGTTAAAATAAATAATTTATAAATACATATTTTTCAGTCTCTTACCCATCTTGAATTGAGACCTTGGGAAAATTTAAATTATAAAGCAATTGAAGGAGCTTTAAAGGAAGAAAATCCTCAACGTCAAAATATTCTTAAACTTGTGATTAGAAAATCTCCATTTGAGCTTCCATCATGCAAATGGTGTGAAATAATTCAAATAGAAAAATATGGTTCACGAGTATTTGAACATTTTACTGATATTAGAGCTCAATTTAACAAACAAGATTAATTAATATGGTCAAAAATAAATATATGTTTCTCTTATTTTTCAATGCAGTTTGTTACACGTAAATGATTTCGTAAACTTTTAATTGTTTTATAGCTTCATTTTTTCTTTTTATAATTCACATTTTTTGTTTGTAGAGCCTTTAAAGTTTAAACCATTTCACATTTTATTTTCATATGTACTTTTTTTATATGCATGTATTTTGGATGTATTCTAATAAATAGTTAATGCTTTTTTAAACAAATTATTCCATCTTTAAACTTTAAAAGTGAAAAGCATTTTTTTAACTAATGAAGAAAAAAACAGTAGCCACCTTCTTTGTTGAAATTATTTTTGGCAAAATGTTAGCAAAACGGAAACTTCACGTCTTTAATTTTTTAAATTTTTTTTGGCGATTTTGTAATTTTTTATGTTACAGAAATACTATTTAGTAAATCATTTTATTTTTTTTTAACATTAAAATCCTTGGAAAATTTTTGTGCTTGCTTTAAAGAAATGAAAAAAATCAAGAATTTTTTTTATAAAAAAATGGCCAGCGACGAATCTAATACTGCTTTGGTATTAACTGATCTACCAACTGAAATACTTGTAAGTAATTTTACTTATTACAAAAAAAGTATAATAATGTTTTCGCATTTATTATGAAATTTTATAGGGACAAATCATGGATTTTGTTTCTTTCGATGATCTCTTTCACCTTGAACTTGTAAATAAGCGACTTCGTGATGTTGTTTTGAATGTTGCGTGGCCAAAGATAGATAGAATTGATCATGAAAATATCATTAAAAATACTAATTTTCCTTTGGTATCTTGCCGTGATAAAGAAGATATAGATGAAATAGAGCGACATAACCTCACCGACAGATCAGTAAGTTTCTGATAATTTAAAATAGAAAACTTCCTTAATTCTATGCTTCTAGGTTCAAATGCTTTTAACACGAACTAAAAATCTTAAACATCTTGATTTATCAATGTATTTTGATAAACTTACCGCGCAACTATGTTTTCATCTCCATGTTGCGCCCGAACTTCAGTCAATCAATTTGTCCCACATTGATTTAACCAGCGAAAATCTGAAAGTTATTGCCGGACATTGTCTTAAATTAGAGAAAATTATCCTCAATTTTTGCTTTAATCTAAAAGTAGAAAATGGCTTTGAATTTCTATTCAAACAGTGTGAAAATATTAAAACTCTTGATATTGCATACAATAAAAACATCAGTGGTGAAAGTTTTGCATATATTCCGACACAACTGAAATATTTAAATCTTAATGATAGTAACAAACTTACTTCAGCTGCTATGAATTTTCTTGCTGATCGAACACCCAATCTTGAAACACTCATGATCACTAATTTCTCTCCTACTGCTGACGTAAATATTTGGCTTTCTAAATTAAAGAAATTAAGATTCTTTGAATTTGATAGTAATTTTGGAAATTATCCACATCTTGATCTTTCACACATGGAAGAATTAGAAATGCTTCGTTTAGCGGGAAGTGATTTAGTTACAAATGAAACTTTGAAATCACTAAAGCATTGTCCAAAATTAAAAGGATTGGATTTAACTTTCAATGGCGATTTTGAAGGAAGCTCTTTAGAAATATTAAAAAAATGCAAAGCGTTAAAATATTGTGATATTTCTCGCTGGCAAAATTTAAATAATTTTATCATTGATTTTGTTCAAACTCTCAAAATTGAAGTAAGATATTTTTTATAAAGTTTGCAAAAAATTTTATCACATTTTTTAAATTTTAGTATTTGGCTATAAATTATTGCAATGACCTTTCGGAAGATGTTTTAAAGGCTCTAATTTTTGGTTGCGATGTCAGTTTACTTTCCTCTCCAAACTGTTAGTAATTGGGATTTTTTAGTCATTATCTCTCCTTGAAATAATAAATGAAAGTTATAACGAAATTTTTTCAAAGATTCTTTCTGAAACAAACAATCCTGAACGCTCCAACATTCTTAAATTAGTTACCCAAGAAGGATTCCAGGGTTTACCATATCTTAAATGGTGCGAAGTTATTTCATCGAAAGATTATCAATTATCATCATCCATATATTTCTCGATTTACGGAGCTATTGAACAAAACTTGACTTCCTTCTAAAATAAAAACACTTTCTTTCATTAAATATTATAATATTAATTTTTTAGTATCATTTTTTTTAAATAAACATTTTTATTACCATTATTGATATTGCAAGCTATCAAACAATAAAAACTTATTGAAGGTGTATATTTATAAAGTTACACTTTTATAAAAGTTTGGAGGGATAAAACAAAACAAAAAAATAGCAGTACTTCTTATTGAATTAATTTTGGCAAAATGAAGGCAAAGCCAAATAATTTTAACAGGCTTTATTTTTTTTAGTCTTTTTTTTGGCGGGTATACCAATTTCTGAATTGTATTTCTAATTAATTATTTTTATTGTTTGCAAAAATTACCTCGAACAAAATTTTTTTATTAACGGAATATTGTACTTTGTTCTTCTGCAATGGATTTAACAGATTTACCAAATGAAGTTCTTGTAAGTTGTTTTTCTTATTTTATTTAGTTTTCTTTCAACACAAATCAGGATTTTAATTAATTCGAATCTTTGTAGGGCAAAATCATGGATTTTGTTTCCTTTGATGATCTCTTCCAGCTTGAAAGAGTGAATAAAAGATTTCGCGATGTTGTTTTAAATGTTGCATGGCCAAAAATAGACACAATTGATAATGAAACAATTATTAAATTTACCGATTATCCTCTTATTCACAGACATGATATACATAAGAATAGACGGCATAAACTTACAAATGAATCAGTAAATTTTTTAATCTTAACATTCTAAATCCTTATTAATTCTTACATTTTAGATTGAATTAATTTTATCTCGAGCAAAAAATCTTAAGCTTCTTGATCTCTCCATTTATTATGATACTTTTATCACAGCAGAAATCTGCTTCCACCTTCATCTTGCGCCTCAACTACTGTCAATCAACTTGGCAGAAGTCCGGTTAACTAATGATAGTATTAAAATTATTGCCGGGCATTGTGCTAAATTAGAAAATATAAATCTTGAATATTGCTTCTTTAATTATAAAGAAAAAATAGAAATTGATTTAAAATTTCTTTTCAAACGCTGTGAAAATATTAAATATTTAAATATTGGATACAGTAGTAGCTTAACTGGTGAAAGCTTTGCACATATTCCATTTCAGCTTAAATATTTAAATCTAAATGATTGTGACAAGCTTACTTCTGCTTCAATAAATCTTCTCGCTGATCGAGTACCCAATTTAGAAACTCTAATATTGACTATGTTTTTTCCAAATGAAGATGTAAATATTTGGCTTCGAAAATTAGTGAAGCTTCGATTCCTTGAGTTGGAGTGTAGTGAAGAAGCATATCCACCTCTAAATTTTTCACATATTAAAGAATTAGAAATGCTTCGTTTAGCTGCAAGCAGATTAGTTACACCTGAAACTTTGAAATCTCTAAAGCATTGTCCAAAACTGAAAGGATTGGATTTAAGTTTTTATGATGAAGGATTTGATGGAAGTTTATTGGAAATTTTAATGGAATACAAAGCATTAAAATATTGTCAAATATGCGGCTGGGAAAATTTAAACGATAACCTCGTTGATTTTGTTCAAACATGCAAAATTGAAGTAAGCTCTAATTAAACATATGTATGTAATTAATCTATTTTTTTTTCTACGCTTTCAGTATTTGGCCATAAATGATTGCCCGAATCTTTCAAAAGATGTTTTAAAAAACCTTATTTATGAATGCAATGTAATGTTTTTAATATTTGAAAATTGATTTTAATTTCAATTTTTTTAAGTCTTTATCATTGTTGGAAGTTGAAGGTGAATTTTACAACGAAGGATTCTTTCATTCAATTTTCACTGAGAAAAACTCAAATCGATCCAATATTCTCAAATTAGTAACCCGGCATAAGGTTAAAGGTTTACCATCGCTAAAATGGTGTGAAATTACATCCCGCTCTAGTCTATGGATTAGCAATGCAATTGAACAAAACTTATCATCTTTTTAAAATTGTTTTAAAATTGTCTCTCAACGTATATATATTTTTTTTCTCAAAAACTAAAAATGCATTTTTTGTATAAATTGTTTTTGACTTTTTTTGATTATTTTTAAATTAACATTTTTTGTACATCACATCAATATCACAAAAAAAAATTAATTAATCGTGAAATGTGCCACCCAATACTTGAGCAATAAATGAATAAATATCTGAGCATTCTTCAATGACTTTTGTCGTTGGTTTTCCTTGTCCATGGCCTGCCCGAACTTCAATTCGACCAATGAGGGGTTTAGTTTGAAAATCCTTTGCTTCTTTATGAACTTTATAATAAAGTTCAGCCATGTATTTGAGGGTGTGAGCAGGTATAACTCGATCATCATGATCTGCACTCATAACAAGCTAAAAAAATTTAATGGGTAAAAGCTAATTTAAAAAAATAAAATTGTGATAAATTTACTGTAGCTGGCCATTGAACCTTTGATTTGAAACGAATATTATGAAGGGGGGAATATTTATAAATGCATTCAAAATCTTCTTTTTTCTTTTCGGGGTTTCCATATTCGGTAAGCCAGGCGCTTCCTACAGTAAAATGATGGAAACGAAGCATATCTAAAAATCAAATTTTTATTAAAGGCTTTTGCGGAGTAAACTATAAATTAAATACCTAAGACGCCAACTTGATTGATGACAGCTCCAAAAAGATCGGGACGTTGATGAGATACTGCACCAACTAGAAGGCCGCCATTAGATCCACCTTGAATTGCTAACTTTTCGGGAGAAGTATATTTATTTTGAATTAAATATTCTGCACAAGCAATAAAATCATCAAAAACATTTTGTTTATTATGAAGCATGCCATCTTCATGCCATTTTTCGCCATATTCACTAAAAATAAAGAAAAAATTATTATCTTTTGCTTTTTTTTCAAATACAAAAACGTTCATACCTTCCACCTCGAAGGTTCGAAGAAACAAAAATGCCATCCATATTATTTAATAAAAGAATACGGGAAATAGAAAAGTATGGTTGTTCAGCAACATTAAATCCTCCATAACCGCTTAACAAAGTAATATTTTGGCCATTTTGTTGCATATCATTTCGATGAACCAAAAACATAGGAATTTTGGTGCCATCTTTGCTTGAAGCAAAAGATTGTTGAATTTTAAATTTGGTTGGATCAAAATTTTTTATTTTTACTTGACGAATTTCTTCTATATTTAGTTGATTATTTTTTTTGATTTCATTGAAATCAAATCGATAAATAATGGTTGGAGTTAAAAAGGATTCAAATGAATAAAATACTTCAGAACGCTTTTTATCCCATGAAAGTCCAGTCACGCTTCCAATATCCATAGGAATTTGATGAAGCACTTTGCCGGTTTTGCTATCATTTACATAAAGCATACTCTAAAATTATTATTAAAAAGATTATTTAACTTAATTTTATTTTGAAATTAAAAAAAATTTACGCAACAATCTTCCAAATATCCAACTAAAAGTTTATTTCCATCCACAGGGACAATATAATCCAATTTTCTTTTGGGATCTTCAGGAATAATGACTTCCCATTTAGATGGATCATTACCATCGGAACCAAATTTAACTCGAACGAGTTTAAACATGGGTGAATTATGATTAATTTTTACTAAAGCCATATCGCCATCATTATCAATGATTTCATATTTTGCATCGAATTTATCAAAGAAAGGTTTTAAATCTAATTTTCCAGAAATTTTATTGTCAACCGATTTCAAATCATAATAAAAGATTTGATTGGTGGGATCAGCACCTTTTGAAACATAAACAATTAGATATCGGCCATCTTGAGTTACCATGCTATAATTCATAATATTTGGATCATGACGAAAATCAGCAACCAGGAAATCTTCTGATTGAGATGTACCAAGTTTATGAAAATAAAGGGAATGAAATTGATGCCTTTCAACTGATGAACCTTCAACAGCGCCTTTATGTTCAGGATAACGAGAATAAAATACTCCCGAATTGTCGCCCAGCCATGCAATGATGCTATGTTTAACCCCGGTAACCGTATCAGCTAAATCTTCACCTGATTCTGTTTTAAACTAAAAAAAATTTAAGAAATTTTTTATATAGGACCTTTAAAGCTTGCTTACACGCAATGTCATCCAATCGCTACCTTTTTCTGAAAGTCCATAAGCCCAAATTTTTCCATCTTCTGTCCATTGGTAAGTTCCAATAGCTGTTGTGCCATCATCAGAAAGGATATTAGGATCAAAAAACACTTTTCCTTTTTCCTTGTAATTTTTTTGTTGATAAAGAACTGAATGATTTTGTAAGCCAGAATTATACCAATAATAATAATGACTTCCATGAAAATCCGTACATCCATATTTTTCATAATTCCAAAGGTCTGTTAATCGTTTATTTATTTTTTCATGAATCCCAGATTGGGAAAGGAATGGGCCAGAAATTTTATTGAGTTCGTTAACCCAAGCTTGAGTTTCAGCTAAATCTGGGTCTTCCATCCATCGATGTGGATCAGCAACCTAAAAAAATTATAAAAATGTTAAGAAATAAAGCCGCAAAAATTTACATACTTTGACTCCATGAAAATCATCAACGATGGATTCATCTCGACGAGCAAGAGGATACTTGCTTGGATGAATTGAAATGCCAGATAAGGTTCTGGTTAAATTAATAAGTGTAGAATTTGTTTTAGAAAAAACATGAACTGAACAAGTTCCCAACGAAAATAAACGAGATATACCAATAATTAATGACATAATTTTACCTTGAAAGGAAAAACAAAAAAAGTAGTCCGTACATTTTTTAATGAATTTATTTTGGCAAAAGCGCAAGCAAAGCCAAAAATTTGAGATACTCAAACTTTATTTTTTATTAATCTTTTTTTCTCTCGCGGTTTTGTAAATTTCAGAATATTATTAGAAAATTGGGTATTTATTAAAGGAAAATAAATTGGAAGGAAATTTTTTTATTAAAGATATATTTGAATTTTGCCTTTTATAATGGCGTTAATAGATTTACCAAATGAAGTTCTTGTAAGTTGTTAATCTTATTTTATTTAATTTTTTTATACTCAAATCGTGATATTTATTAATTTGAATCTTTGTAGGGCAAAATCATGGATTTTCTTTCATTTGATGAACTCTTCCAGCTTGAAAGAGTGAATAAAAGATTTCGCGATGTTGTTTTAAATGTTGCATGGCCAAAAATAGACACAATTGATCATGAAACAATTATTAAATTTACCGATTATCCTCTTATCCAAAATTTACATAACGATAGGAGAAGACGACACCGATTTACAGACAAATCAGTAAGCGTTTAGTGCCAAAAAAATGAAAAAAAATTTTATTTCAACGATTTTAGGTTGAATTAATTTTATCTCGAACGAAAAATCTTCAACACCTTGATCTTTCATTTTATCATGACAAAATAACTTCGCAAGTTTGCTTCGAACTTTACAAAACTCCTCAACTTGTTACACTTAATTTGTCAAAAATTGATTTAAGAAACGATTGCTTGAAAATTATTGCTTTATCCTGCCAAAAGTTAGAAAAGCTTTATCTTCAAGAAAGCTTTGATGAAAATTGTGAAACTGGCTTAAAATTTATATTTAATCGATGTGAAAATCTCAATACTTTGGATATTGCATACAATTTTGATCTTCTTGGTGAAAGCTTCGCTTATATTCCGACACAACTAAAATATTTAAATCTTTTTGATTGCGAAAATCTCACTCACGCTGCTATAAATATTCTTGCAGATCGTGCACAGAATCTTGAAACTCTTATGATGAATTTATTTACTGCTACTTCAGATGTAAATATTTGGCTTCAAAATTTAACAAAACTTCGCTTCTTTGAATTTCATTGTGATGGTGGGCATCTTCCGGCTCTTGATTTATCACAAAACAAAGAATTAGAAATGCTTCGTTTGGCTGGAAGCGATTTAGTTACAAATGAAACTTTAGAATCTCTAAAGCATTGCCCAAAATTAAAAGGATTAGATTTAACTTTTTATAATGGCGAATTTGAAGGAAATTCATTGGAAATTTTAAAGGAATGCAAAGCGTTAAAATATTGTGAACTCGGTGGATGGGAAAATTTGGATAATTATATTGTAGATTTTGTTCAAACATGCAAAATTGAAGTAAGTTTTTTAAACGAATTACAAACTTTGTATTATATAATTTTTTGATTTTAGTATTTATCTATAAACGATTGCCACGATTTTTCCCAAGATGTTTTAAGAGTCCTCATCACTGAATGTGACGTAAGTTTTTTGTTTTACTTTTTCACCAATAATAAAAAAATCGCTCATTTTTAGTCTTTAATTGTATTGGAAACTTTCAAAACTTCTCTTCACCATGTTGAAATTTTAAAGGAAGAATATATTCAATTTTTTTCTTCCATACTTTCTCCTGAAATAAATCCAAAACGCTCAAATATTTTGAAATTAGTTATTCAAGCAACTAACAAAAAATTTCTAAATTGTAGTTGGTGTGAAGTTATTTCATCCAAAGAATATATGTCTTCATCATCATCATCCACATATCAATTTATTGGCAAAGCTATTGAAAAAAATTTATCTTCTTTATAAAAATATTTAAAATGTAATGCTCGGTAAAAATTTTGTTGATATTTGTTGTACGCTAGCTTTATTTAGAAAATAAAAAAATAGATTATTTTAAGAGTGGAAACAAAAAAGTATAGAAATTTAAGTGAAAAAAGAATTTAACAAAATCGTGATTAACTGTTTTTTTTATTAATTTTTTTTGGCTAAATGTAAAAAAAAGCCAACAATAGTTTCTCATAAGTTTATTTTTTATAATATATATTTTTTTATATAATTTTTGTAAAAAACTCTTTCTGAAACTTTAAAATGCAAAAGTTTTTAGCTTTTTAAAAAATGGTTGAAGTTGAGCCAAGCGCTACCACGGTATTAACAGATTTACCAAATGAAGTTCTTGTAAGTATTACCACACTCATCTTAATTTAATAAAGTTGATATATTTATTAATACAAAATTTACAGGAAAAAATTATGGATTTTGTGTCCTTCGATGATTTATTCATACTCGAAATTGTCAATCTGCAACTTCGTGATGTTGTTTTGAATATTGCATGGCCAAAGAGAGATACAATTAATCATGAAACGCTAACTAAATATACTGATTATCCCCATATTCGAGTTGATAATGATTCTGACAGAGAAATAGAGCCATATAGTTTTAATGATAAATTTGTAAGTAAATTTTTAGTTCCATTTGTATTTAAAATAAAATTTCAGTTGAAAGCAATTTTTTCTCGCACAAATATCCAACATCTTGATCTTTCTGATTATCATAAAAAAATAAATTTTCAAATATGCCCATTACTTTCAAAAACTCCTCAACTTCTAACCCTTAACTTATCTAAAATAAAATTAAATGAAAAAGATTTATTAAAAATTGCTCAATATTGCCCTTTGTTGGAGGAATTATCATTAAAATGCTCTTTTGAAAATGGAGATAGAGATTATGGACTTCAACAAATTTTTATTAAATGTCCAAATATTAAATATCTCGATTTAGAAGAGAATAGTGAGATAAATGGATCAAGCTTCACAAATATTCCAACCCAACTTAAATTTCTAAATATTCTTAATTGCTATGATTTAACTATACAAGCATTGAATAACCTCGTAATTAGAGCCCAAAATCTTGAAACTTTGATTTGGTCTAACTTTTTTTATGCAGGGAACCCAATGAATTTGTTGAGTCAATTTAAAAAATTGAAATTTTTGGAATTTCAAGATATGAAAGAAACGTTTATGGATTTTTCAAGTTTGATTGGATTGGAAATGCTGAGTTTAAAATTGTATCAATCGGTCAACGTCGAAAGTCTTCAAACTTTACAAAATTGCCCAAAGTTAAAATCATTGGAAATCAATTTTCTTTGTTGCAAAATGATTGATGTTTATGAAATTTTAAAAAATTGCATATCTTTAGAATACTTAAATTTAAATATTGTTGGTAAAACCAATCTTAATCAGCTATGTGATCTTATTCAAAATTGTAAACTTAAAGTAATCAGCTTTTAATGTTTAATTATTATTAATTTTTATTATTTTTTAGTATTTGTCCCTTTCCAACTGTAAGTATATAAGCGGAAAAACTATTAAAACATTATTAACTAAATGTGATGTAAGTTATTAAAAAAATTAAGAAAATTTCTTAACCATAGAATAATTTCAGTCCCTTACACATCTTGAATTTAATGCTGCTTGCCGATTAAATTTTACTGCGATTGAAAAAATATTAAAAGAAGAAAATTCTAAACGTAAAAATATTCTTAAATTTGCTATTTTTGACCCTCCGGCAAATTTACTATCCTGCAAATGGTGTAAAATAATTGAAAATGGAGTTTCGAAAGGATTAAGATTTAACCATTTTACTGATGTTAAATTCCAATATCATAAACATAAATCTCTTTGTTAAAAAACAATATTACATTTTTTTCCTCAATTTTTTGTTTACTTTTTATAAACATTTTTAATTTTATGACTTTGGTTATTTTTTAAAAAAATTTCTTGCTGTTTATAAATTTTTTTAATTTATGTTATTTATCGCATCACCCTAGTACGTTTCTATTAACAAAGCAATAGAATAAAATAAATCTTCTTTATAAAAAAAAAAGCAAAAAATATTTTTTGTTAAATATTTGTTGATATTTTTTTAAGTTTTATTTAGAAAATAAAAAGTTAAATTTAAGAATTAATTGGAAAAAAAATTAAAAATTTAAGTTAAAAAAGAAAGTAAAAAAATCTTGGCTCTATTTAAAAAAATTATTTTGGCGAAATGTTAAACAAAGCCAACAAAAGTTTCATCGCAATATACTTTTAATATGTTCAAAGTTATAAATCTCTCTTATTTAAACACAATTTGTAAATCATTTATAAAACAATTATTTTGTAATTTTAGATCGCAAAAAATTTTATCTCTTTAAAAAATGGCGAAAATTGAGCTCTCACCTCCATTGATATTAATTGATCTACCAAATGAAGTCCATGTAAGAAAAACAAATTTAATTCTTAAAAATTTTTTGATATGTTTAATAATCTAAAACTTTTTTAGGGGAAAATTATGGATTTTGTATCCTTTAACGATCTTTTCAACCTGGAACGAGTAAATAAACGACTTCGAGATGTTGTTTTGAATGTTGTCTGGCCAAAGAGAGATACAATTAATCATGAAACCATAACTAAATATACTAATTATCCCCCTATTCCAGTTGCTAATGGTTCTGACAGAGAAACTAAAAAAAATAATTTTAATGATAAAAGTGTATGTAAATCTATACTTCCATAAAAGTTTTTTGACGCCAAAATTTTAGGTTGAAATGCTTTTATCTCGAACCAAGCATAATCTTAAGCATCTTGATCTATCATATTATTATAGAAAAATTACTTCACAAATTTGTTATCAATTTTATTTAGTTCCCCAACTTATTTCACTTGATTTATCTGATTTACGATTAACTAATGATACCTTGAAAGTCGTTGCAATTAGCTGCCCAATGTTAGAAAAAATTTCATTTGTAAATGGGCTCATTGGAAATATTGATAATGGTTTACAATTTTTATCTAAGCGATGTAAAAAGATTAAATATTTGAACCTTTCTGGAAATGAAGGAGTTCCTGGTGAATGCTTTGTTAATATTCCAACTGGGCTTAAATATTTAAATCTTACTGGTTGCAATGGTTATCTTCACGCCGATGTCATGGATGTTATTGTTAATAAAGCAGCAAAAAATCTTGAAACCCTTCTTATTGGTGTATTTTCAATAAATGAAATCTTTAAACCCTATAGTAATTGGCTACAAAAATTAAACAAATTACGATTCTTTCAATTTTGTGTTAGTGTTGGAAATTTGCCTCTTCTTGATTTTTCAAGTTTGGAAGAAATAGAAATGCTTCGTTTAATGGGAAGTCCTTTAATCACAATTAAAAATTTGGACACGCTAAAACACTGCCACAAATTAAAAGGATTGGATTTAAGTTTTTATATAATTAAATTACACAAAAGAGATTTGATGAATATCGCTAAATTTTGTCCTTTATTGGAAGAGTTATCTTTGGAAGAATCCTTTAAAAATGGTGAACAATGTGAACAAGGCCTTAACAATATTTTTATTAAATGCACCAATATTAAATATATTAATATTTCTGGTAATTACAAATTAAAAGGCACTGTGAGCTTTGGAAATATTCCAACCAAACTTCGATATTTAAAAATGGATTTTTGTAGTAGAATTTCCTCCGAAGCTTTGAATCATCTCGCTTCCAGAACTAATAAATTAGAAACATTAATTATTCATTTTTCTACATCTGATGGATGGCTTAATAATTTCCCGAATTTAAGGTTTCTAGTTATTCCATGGATAGGAGAAAACTTTTTGGATTTTTCCAAGTTAAAAGAATTAGAAATGCTTAGCTTCGAATATAACAATTTAAGCAACCTTAAAACTCTGCAAAGTTTAAAGCATTGTCGAAAACTGAAAACTCTGGAAATAAGTTTCAAATGCACGCCAGATATCTATTTTTTCGAAGCTTTAAAAAATTGCAAATGTTTAAAATATTGTGATTTTTTTGGCTGTGAAAATGTGGAGCATATTACAGAATTGATTCAAACTTGCCAACTGAAAGTAAGCTGCTGACAAAAGTCTTAAATGCATTTTTTTAAGCTTTTAATTTTTTTTAGTATTTTGCAATTTCAAATTCTCAAAACATTACTGAAGGATTTGTAAATACAATTTTGATGAAATGCAATGTAAGTCAATTTTAAAAGCAAGAAAAAATGGGAGCCAATCTAAAAAATATTTTCAGTCTCTCACATACTTTGAAATTGGTGGCATTGATTATTCGATTTATAAAGCCATTGAAGAAATGCTAAAAGAAAAAAATCCACAGCGTCAAAACATTCTTTATTTGTTAATAAATTGCCCTCCATT
Organism: Panagrolaimus kolymaensis; assembly: GCA_028622995.1. Taxonomy (NCBI): domain Eukaryota; kingdom Metazoa; phylum Nematoda; class Chromadorea; order Rhabditida; family Panagrolaimidae; genus Panagrolaimus; species Panagrolaimus kolymaensis. The sequence goes on along the minus strand of JAJQJQ010000025.1, from coordinate 1,994,097 downwards.
TGAACTATTTTCTTGTAAATGGTGTGAAGTTATTCCGATTCAACAATATCTGCCCCATCGCTTTTCTCATTTTACTGATGTTAGTGGACAATATAAATATGAGAAGAAGCAAATCTTAATTTGAGCAGTAAATTTTGGCTTTTTTCGAATGCAAATTAAATACAGAAACCTATTTCCTCTAAGAATGAATGTTTTATATTTAATTCTCTTGCAGTTTAGTTTAAAAAATGTTAAATATGTAAATTATGAAATAAATATTTTATTAAAAAACAAGTATAATAAAGTTTTTAAAAACCATGAATATGTAAATATTCTAAAGCTTTGCGTTCTTGTATAATCTCAAAAATATTGATTCTTTGATTAGAGGTATAACTAATTTCAAGCGCTTTCAACTTTGGAAAGTTTTGTAAATTTTGCAGAAGTTCAACATTAATATTAAAATAAAATTCTAAACTAATCATTTCCAATTTTTTCAAACATAAAAAATCCAAAAATCTCTCATTTAAATTTGTGATCTCCAAAAATCTCAATTTTGTAAGTCTATTCAACCAATTCATTTCATTTGTTATAGAATTAGTACTTTCTACAATCAACGTTTCAAGATTTTGGACTTTTTCGGCGAGGTTATTCATTTCATGTGAACTTAAGCTATAGCGATTAAGAATATTAAGATATTTAAGTTCCAATGGGATATAATTGAAGCTTGTACCATAAAATGTATTATTCCCAGCAAGATTAAGATATTTGATATTTGGACATTCGACAAATATTTGTTTTAGACCTTCTTCACACTGTTCATTTTTAAGCGACCCATCCAACGATAATTCCTCCAACAAAGGGCAATATTTAGAAATTATAAATAAATCTTTTTCATTTAATTTTATGTTGGATAAATTAAGGGTTAGAAGTTTAGGAGTCATTGAAAATAAGAAGCAAATTTGATAATTTATTTTATCATGGTAATCCCAAAGATCAAGATGTTGAATATTTGCACGAGAAAAAATTGCTTTCAACTGAAATTTAATTATGCTATGAATCTTTAATTTTTTTAAAAAACTTACTGATTTGAATGGAATATTGGGTGTTTTTAAGATACGTGTGCTTCGAGATTCTATTGAAACAACTCGAGAAGAAAAAAATAGAAATTAAAGTGCTTAAAAGATTTAACATTTTTTTAAACGCTTTGTAAAAAAATAAATTGATTTGTTTTCACACTAACCATTTTTTAATTGAATGACGCCGAAAAAAATGAAAAAAGAAAAGATACTTGTTCATGGTTGCTTTGTTGAAAAAAAGAAGAACGTCCAGTTGTTGTTGACTATGATTATGCGCGGAAGGAAGAAAAAAAAACACATGAGATGCAAAATAAAGGTTGCAAGATTGTTGTAACAAATGAAAAAAAAGAATCAATAATCAAAGAAAGAAAAATTTCTTTCAAATATGTTTACAAAAAACTCCTAATTTTAAAAGAAAAAAGAAAAACAGAAATTAAATTTTTTTTTAAATTACTTTTATTGTAACACATATTATAGCGTACCCGATTTATTAAAGCAAGCTTATTCCTGGTTTTTTTTATGCGCCAGCCATATTTTACTAACTTTTTGAAACACCCTTATAATTTACTAATTCACAACTTTTATTTTACATAAAATAAAAAAATAAAATGATCGAATTCTTATAATGGAGCAATAAGAAATAAAAAAAGAGCAAAAAATGGGAACTTTTTTTTTTATCAATCAGGGTTATTCGTTTCGATGGTATTGTACTCTAGCATCAGTAAAATGGCTAAATATTCTTGAAGAATATCTTCCAACTGGAATAATTTGGCACCATTTACAATTTTGTAAATCAAATTGGGGTTCTTGAATAACTAATTTTAAAATATTTTTACGTTCAGGACATTCTTGTTTGAGAGCTCGCTCAATCGCTGTATAATTTAAACGACGATTATAAGGAAGTTCAAGATGAGTTAGAGACTAAAAACTATTTTTTATCTCATGTTTTTTTTTAAAAAAACTTGCATCATATTCAGTCAGTAACTTTCTGATAATTGTGGAGTTAATACTTCCACAGTTGGAAATGGATAAATACTGAAAAATAAAAAACTTAAAAATAAAAACAGAAAAAAAATAAAATTTTAAAGATTACTTTAAGTTTGAGATTTTGAATAAAATTTATTAATTGATTAATTTTCGTGTACCCATTGATACTGAAATGTTCTAAAGTTTTACACTCTTTTAAACCTTCAAAAATATTGATATTTGGACGAGAGAAAAGTTGAATGTCGAGTGATTTCAACTTTGGACAATGTTGTAAAGCTTGCAGAGTTTCTTCATCCACAGGCAGATAAAACTTTAAGCAAAGCATTTCCAATTCTTTCAAATTTGAGGAATCCAAAAATTGTTCCCTTAAACGTGTTAGTTCCAAAAACTTTAATTTTGTGAATCTATTCAAACAATTCATTAAATTTGGTATTGAATCAATGCTTGACAAAATCAATATTTCCAGGTTTTGAGCTCTAATTGCGAGGTTATTCATTGCTTGTAAAGAAAATACATGGCATGCGTCAATATTTATAAATTTAAGTTCAGTTGGAATATGAACAAAGCTTGTACCATTGATTTTACTATTTACTGAGAGATCGAGATATTTAATATTTGGGCATTTAATAAAAATTTGTTTAAGTCCTTGCTCAGATTCTCCGTCGAAAAATACTCTTCTTAAAAAAAGTTCTTCCAATAAAAAATTCTTAATTTTAATGTTTTTTTAGCGATTTCAAGTCAAATCCAAATTATTAAATTCGAATTAAGAGGGTTTTCATTTGGAAATTTGCATTTTTATCATTAAATGGCTCAGAACTCCAAAATTAACCGCCTAGTATCTAAGCCTGTTTCACTCGTCAGAAGCACCTTTGTTGGGTCTACAAACATTAGTAAACCACATTTAAAAAAGCTATCATACTCATAGTTGGACATTCGATTTTACCCGTCTCAGAAGTTATTGAAACACCTGGTACTTATCAGCCGCATTTTTCTGGCCCAAGAAAAACAATAAAAAAATGTTGTTTTTCTGGTTTGTTTATTGGTGCATTTGTTTTTCAGTTATTTATGGCCATAAAAAAAGTTCATCTTTCTCTTTTTCTTACTGTTATCGTCTTTTAAAAATCGACATCAACATTTTTAAAATTTATCGGCATCGGCATTTTCTTTTGTTGTTGTTTAGATGATTACTAAAACAGTTTTTAAAAAAAAAGATAAAAAAGCATAATTTATAACATTTTTATTAAGTGACTGCTTTTTTTTTGAAATTGTTATTTTTACAAGATGCTTGTTTCTTATTCAGTTCAAACTTTTTAAAAAGCTCTAAAGGAGTTTTTGTAAAGATGTATGTATTTAGTTTCTTTTTTGATTTAATTTAATTTTTAAACTTCAGTACAGCGTCGACTTCTAATTCGATGGATGGCACCCGAAACGCTTACAAATAGGCTTTTTTCTGAAGCCTCGGTTGTTTGGTCGTATGGTGTTTTAGCATAGGAATTATTCACCAAAGGTGCCACACCTTATGGAAGCATCGATGGAAATGATATCGTTGAATTTCTTTTGGATGGAAAAAGGCTTGAACTTCCGGAAATTATTTCGATTGAATGGAAAATTTTGATAAATAATTGTTGGAAATGCAATAGCGATGAAAGACCAAATTTTAAAACTTTAAAAGAAAGTTTAGGAACTTTTTTAGAAAAGTTTACAGTAAATTATGGATACTTGTCACTTGAAAATGAATAAAGTAAAATTCCAAAAGCAATCTTTTCCAATATTTTTGTTGGTAGTAAAATTAAAATTAAAAAAAGATTTTTTGTTTATAAATATTTTAGGGAACATTTGGATTAAATATTTATATCAACGAACTCCTTTTTTTGGTATGTATCAAAAAATATGCATATCCATTTTTTTTTCTTTTTTGTTGCACACATTAAAACCGATAAAGATTTCACCTTTTTCCACGCAAGCGAAGAAGCGTAGAGATGAAAAAAGATTTTCGATTCAAAGAAAACAATAAACATTAAAAATTCAATGTTAATTTAGAAATAAAAATACTTTTTTAGATATTTACACAAAATTCGATAATTTTTGAATAGTCATGTTATTATTTTGTGTCTTTTCAACTCTCTTCATTAATTTGTAAATAACACAATATAATAATTAAAGTAAAGCTTTTATTCATAGAAAAAACAGTGAAAACAAAAACAAAGAAATAACTAAAATAAAATTACCAACGACCTCCATGACCGAAGCCACCAGTTTTTGGGGCCCCGCCAAATGATCCTTCATAGCGTGTCCTTTTTGGTGCCGAACCTCCATAGCCTCCACCAAAGTCTCTTTTCATTGGTGGACGACCACGACCTCGAGAATTTCCACCACCTCCGTGGCCACTCTCAGCTAATTGTTTAAGTTGTTCAGGAACTATTTGTTTGGCTTCATTAAGGACTTTAATGAGATCCCGAGCTTTAGGTCCATTTGTAGGAGTAAAGAAAGTATAAGCGACGCCGGACTTATCACTTCGACCCGTTCTTCCAATACGATGAACATAATCTTCTGAGTTGTTGGGATAATCATAGTTGATAACGTATTTTATATCACTGACATCTAAAAGTTGAGAAGTTAATATATATAATAAAGAAGTAACAAAGCAGCAAAAAAGCAAAAGTACAAAATCTAACCTGACATTTTACGTGGCCAAAATTGAGGTGACGATTCCGTGTAACAAGTCATTCAAACCGCGAACGATTCCGATATAAACAGCGTGTGCAAAGAACTTCATTTCGGAGAAATGAGGTACACCAAAAGGTGTAAACTACTTTCATCGTCTTCAAAAATTCTGAATGCAAGCACACGCCGACAGAAACATTCACAGCAAAAAAGAGGTTTCATACCTCTATATGACTGGCATCAGCACGAAACCTTCCTCACTTAAGATTGTACTTAAAGAAAAAGTACTATCAGGCACCAACTAAGACACCAAGTAATAAACTTAGTAAATTTATTAGCTTAACAATAAGCATTGCTCGCTATCTTTATAACATAATGTTATTGTTCTAAATGTAAAATGAGCAATGCTGAAAAAAGCTTTATGTTGGCGCCGAAATTCGGCCACGCTATTTGTGATTGTCTTACAAGCACCTCAATTTTATCTATCTGCTTTTGAGCATTAAAACCAACCTAATCCTCTGGCAGCAACATCTGTAGCTAACAAAATGGGAGTTTTTCCTTGTTTGAATTCTAAAATAAAATAGTTAATAAAAAGTAAGAATTATTAGCAAAGTTTACCATTCATAACCCAATCACGTTCACTTTGATTTTTGTCACCATGTGTGCAAAGAGCAGGCCATCCATCACGTCGCATACCTCGAGTCAAATCATCAGCTTTACGTTTGGTTTCGGTGAAGATAATGGTTTTATTTTCTTTCTAAAAATAAATAAATGAATAATTGTATTATAAAAAATGGTGATGTAACTTCAATAAATAAGGAATAGGCAATAAGAAACCCCATCCATATATATAATGTAGCATTTTTATTTCACTATGGTTTCCTCAAAATGCATATATGGCATTGAGAGGCATGAGTAGTGTAAAACAAATTCAAGAAAAAGCTTACTTGTTTCATGATGTGTTCAAGAAGTTCAAACAAGCGTGCTTGTTTACCAGATTCAGTGACAACTTCCACATGTTGCTGAATGTTATGATTAGCAGATAATTCTAATGAACCAACATTAAGGAAAACAGGGTCTTTTTGAAAATCGGTAGCAAGAGTACGAACTTCTTTTGGCCAAGTAGCAGAAAACATCATTGTTTGGCGATCAGGCTAAAATTATAAATATATAAAAAAGAAATAAACAAAGTAAGCCTTACTCTAATTTGGCCGACGATTTTACGGATTTGAGGTTCAAAACCCATGTCAAGCATCCGATCAGCTTCATCAAGGACGAGATAGGAACAACGCATCATGGTAGTAGTTCCGGTTTCCAAAAAATCCATAAGTCGTCCAGGAGTTGCGATGCAAACATCAATCCCTCGTTTAAGAGCCCCTGCTTGAGGTCCTTTAGATGCCCCACCAAAAAGACAAATAATTGAAAGGTTCATGTGACGGCAATAATCACGAGCAACTTCTTCAACTTGCTGAGCCAATTCACGTGTTGGAAGTAAAACACAAACAGATGGTCCTTCACCATGTTTGCGTGGGGGCTGACGAAGAGTATGCATAATACCAGGAAGGATAAACCCAAGAGTTTTTCCAGAACCTGTTCGAGCGATTGAAATGATATCTCTACCACTCATTGCAACAGGCCAAGAGATCGATTGAATGACAGTAGGCTTCTTAAAATTTCCATAAAGCGCACTTTCAATTTCTGCAGGAAAACCACATTCGCTAAATTCAAATACTGGTCGAGGAATATCCTGACCATCAACAGATGCTTGTTGTGAAGCCAACCATTCATCGATTTCAAATTGACTCCGTCTTTGAACTGCAGCATGTTCTTTGTAAATGTTTTTTTCAATCGGCTTCAATGATGCCTTTTTGAAATCAACTGCATGAAGTTTCGACCCCATACCAGCATTTGAGAAACTACCACCTCCATTATTACTACCATATCCGCCACTGAATCCACCAGAAGAACCGCCATAGCCTCCACGGCCTGAAGACCCATATCCTCCTCCTCTGCCGCCGCCACCGCCGCCGCCACGGCCACCATAACCTCCGCTATTTCCATACCCATTATTGCTGAAGCCATTACTGTATCCTCCGCTAAAAAAACAATCAATAAATTTATTTTCATAATGCATGAAAAAAACTTACTATCCTGACATTGTTGATGGTTTTTCTTTTAAATGATTATAATATTCTTGCTTTTGATCACCAAGTTGTGTATCAGCTTTTTTTAAAGCTGCTGTTGAATCAGAATTAAATAAGCTCGTGGAAGTACAAATAAAGCCCTGAGATATAAAATTATAAGTTACCAATTTTTTGGAACAATTCGCGATGCCAGAAAGAGTTCGGCCAAACATGAACTAAAGAAGAAACCACGGAATGGGTACAAAGCTGAGCTCTAAATATTTTTGAATATATGAAAAACGAAGGGAAGAAAACTAAAAAAATATTTCAACGCGTCACAATGTTTTTGTTATGAAACAAAATATTGATTGTTTCTAGTTATGACGCAAGCTGTCGTTCGTTTTGAAACAGCTTAATGAAAAAAAAATTTAGTAAAGGTTTCAAAAAGTTATTGATTTAGATTGTTAAAAAAGGGAACTCAGAACATTATTCACTCAAAGCTTTGTTGTTAGGAGAAAAGATGATAATGGACAAAAAAAAGCATAGACATAGGTAGGTAATAGGGAAAAAGAAATTTATAAAAATGAAGAAAATGCGTGAAATAAACGAAAACGTAATTTATTTCAAAAGTAAAAGTTTTGGTTGAGAAAAAATTGAAAAACAGGCGAAAGGCGTTACTTGTCTGGCCGCAGCAGACAGATAGTATGAAAGACAATCTTGGTGAGAATGGAAAGCATTTAAAAGTTCGAATGTTCTGTGCTCATTTTTTTTTGTTGCTTTCAATAGTTTTTGCAACTTTGGAAAAATTAAAAGATTATTATTCAACTTTCCAAAAAAATGAATCCAGCAATTCTTCAATTTTTATTGATGTTTGTTTTTATGTTGTTGTTCATATATTATTTTAACGTAGATTGTGTGAGACTATCAATATAATCTAACACGTTTCAAATGATAATAAAATTCATGGAGTTCCGTATATTCCTTTAGCTTTAGTATCATATTAAGATAATTCTGTTGATGATGAATCAAGTGTTGTGGTTCGATGTGCAACACTGTCAAAAAATATACTCAATGTATTACATATTTGGTATGACAAAACATGCAAAGTAATATAAATAGCATCAAAAACTAAACATTTAATTTTAAAGATGAGATTTTTGTTTATGATATTGAATTCCAACATCAGTAAAATCGGAAAAAGGTGAGGCATCAAATTCATTAATTAGATAAACTTCACACCAATTGCAAGCTATTGTTGGCAAAGAAATTTCTTCTGATTTTTCAAGAACTAATTTTAAAACATTCTGACGCTGTGGACATTCTTCTTTTAGAATAGGGGCAATAGCTTCTTTATTTATTTCAGAAATCAATTCTAGTTCGAGGTGAGTAAGAGACTAAATTTTTTAGGATAAATTCTTCTACCATAAATGCCACGAAAACTTACTAAACATTCTTTTATAAGGGTTTTAATATCTTCATCAGAAACTTTAGTATAAATATCGCTTAATGATAGAAACTAAAAATATAAAATTTAATAAAACAGAAAAAACACAATTTTAAAATGTGCATACTTCAAGTTGACAGTGTTGAACAACTTCAATCATTTTATCAAGATTTTTACAAGGATGGAGATCACAATATCGTAAAGATTTAAAAGACTTTAATATATCCAAAATATCAGAAATTTCGCTATCTGATTTGTCGTCAAAGTTTAATTCTATCGCTTTTAATTTTGGACAATGTTATAAAGTTTTCAAAGTTTGAATATTGATAAAATCTGCATCTCTCAAACCAAGGACTTCCAAATCTTTCATTAATGAAAAATTAATAATTTTACTGCTTCTTTGTCCCATATTTGAAATTTCCAAAAATCTCAATTTTGTAAAACTACTTAGCAATTTGTTCAAATTTGATATAGAATAAATACTTCCCATAATTAGTGTTTCGAGGTTTATTGCATTTTCAGCCAACCGATTCATAGCTTTTGAAGTAAGTTCAGAACAACCCGAAATATTTAAATATTGTAATTTCGATGGAATGTGAGCAAAGATAATTGAGCCATGAAGTTCGTGATTTTCAGAAATATCGAGATATTTAATATTTGGGCAATTAATAAATATGTTTTTCAAGCCTTCTTCAACCCCTCTTTTTTCCGATGATTCTCCATAGGCAACATCATCGAAAGAGCTTTCCAAAGTTAATTCTTCCAATAATGGACACAATTTAGCGATATTTAGGAGATCAGTTTTTTCTATTTTGTTGAAAGATAAATTAAGGATTAAAAGTTGTGGAGTCATAGAAAGTAGCGAACAAAATTGCCCATCAAGAGTTTCAATATAAATTGACAGATCAAGATGTTGAATATTAGTTCGAGAAAATATTGCTTTTAGCTAAATGCATATTCCTAAGTTTTTATTTTTCATAACTTAAAGCTCACTGATTTATTAGTAACATTATGAAGCTTTTTTCATACAATCCTTCACAAGCTTCCTCATTTGAAATTTTTGGGTAATTTGTATTTTTAATTATTGTTTCATGGTTCAATGTATGCTTTGTTGGCCAAACAACTCTCCGCGTTATCTCTTTTAGCCGCTTATTAACTTGCTCCAAAGTGAAGAGATCATTGAAAGATACTTGCTCAAAGATTTTTTCCTTCAAAATCTATTAGTTTATATATATTTTTTTTAATTGTAGCACTCATAAGTATTTCATTTGGTAAATTTGTTAATATGGCTTCTTCATGGACAGATTCATTTTCCTCTGGTACTCCCAAAGTTTGTATTTTTGGTTGCTTCGAAGCCATCTAAAATAAGCAAAACTAAATTTCAATAAAAATTTTGTAAAGCTTTACCGAAGCTAAATCTTCTTTAAAGTTTTCACTTTTACGTTTGAGATAAGATTTGCTTGAGTCGACGACGACAGAATTAGAAGAATTCGCTTCATTATTTTCAGACATGTTTAAGAAAAAGATTTGTTGTGGTACTTGAATTAAACAAATTTTTTAAATTTAATTAATAAATGTTTGAAAAGTTTATTTAACAAGCAAAGAATCATTATAAACTGAACGCCAAAAATTCCAAGTAATCGAAAATTTTAAAATTTAAGCCTCACTTTAAAAAAACATTTTGCACAGAAGCAACAACATCGATATTAAAATATTTTTAAACAAAGTGGGAATTTTTCTGAATGGATCAGAACATTGTGCATCCATTACTAATCAGGATAGCTGATGAAAAAAAAATGATGAAAATGAATTAATAGAAGAGGGTCTTTTTAAGTGGTGCCACAAAAAAATCCATTTTGCGAAGTTGAAAGCAAACAAAGTATGAAAAATATACAAGTACATAAACAAAAGAACTATTAATTGTTGGATAAAATTTTATAAAATTTTTAATTAAAAACTTTTCATACGGAATAACATAAATAAGAAAACTTATTAACAAGAAGAAAGTTTGTAGAAAAAAATATAATACAAATTAACAAAATAAAAAAAATGTTCATTAAAAGCAAACAAATTTTTTTTAATAAATGGTAGCAGTAAAGGAAAACTTTTAATTTTAATGAAGAGACTTCTGTTTATGGGGACAATTACCACTAAGAATTTTTGAAATGGATTTGTAATTTAAAGGCCCGGTAGCACGAAATTCAAGATGAGTAAGTGACTGTAAAGTAAAATATGTTTTTATAATTTTCTGTAAGCACCAAAAAAACTTACAGCACATTCAGTTAGGAGGGATTTAACGATATCTTTGTTAAGCCTTTCACATTCATACAACGATAAATACTAAAAGTTTAAAAAATATAAATATTAGCTCACGGGACAAAAACTTACTTCAAGTTGGGTGCTTTGAATAAATTCAATAAGTTTTTTAAAATTTTTAAAATAATTAAGTTTGCAATATTTTAAAGATTTGAAATGTTTCAATGTTTCAAAAACTTTAAGCCTTGAACCATATTCTAATTTAAGCTCCAACATTTTTAATTTTGGACAATTTTGTAAACTTTGCAATATAGGAATAGTTAGGTAGTGAGAATCTTTTAAGCTAAGCATCTCTAATTCTTTCATGTTTGAAAAATCCAAGATTTTGCCACCTTTTGTGTGTCCAACATTTGAAAGTTCCACAAATCTCAATTTTGGAAAGCTATTTAATAATAGATTTAAATTTGGAATATCTTCATTTTGGTCCAAAATTAAGGTTTCAAGGTTTTTGGCTCTTTCAGAAAGCCATTTCCAAGCCTGTGGAATTATATCAAAACAATATGTAAGATTTAAATACTTTAAATTGTTTGAAATATAAGCAAAGCTTTTTCCTTTAATGGGGCAGCAATCAGCAATATTAAGATATTTGAGATTTGGACATTTAATAAATATTTGTTTTAGTCCATCATCGCATTCTTCGTCGTCGAAAGAATCAACAAAAGAAATTTCTTCCAACAAAGTACAATGGCGGGAAATTTCAACAAGATTTTTCTTATTTAATTTAATGAATGACAAATTAAGAGTTAAAAGTTGAGGAACCATCGACAGAAACGAACAAATTTCATTTGTAATTGTCCAGCAATAACTTGAGAGATCGACGTGTAATATATTTGACCGTGAAAGCACTGCTTTAATCTGAATTTTAGGTTGTCGAAATATTGATTTAATGATATAATAAAACTCACAGATTTATTAGTAATTTTATGGCGGGTTTCTGAATATTTATCTATTGTTTCTTGATTGAGTGTACGCTTGGTTGGCCAAATTACTCTTCGTAAAACATCTCGATGGCGTTTATCAACACATTCAAGTTTAAATAAATCATCGAAAGAAAAATCCTCCAGAATTTTGAACTAAAAATTCAAATTTGTTTGTTTTTATATGTAAAAATGAGGTAAGGCACTTACAAGAATTTCATTTGGTAAATCTGTTAATAAAGTTTCTTGCTTTTTAATCTTATTTTTTTCTGGCACCAAAGAAACGTGTTTTTGACATCGCTTCGGTGCAGTCTAAAAAAGCATAAATATATTTTTCATTAAACATTTTATGAAATTTACCATTGACTGGGCAGCTTCTGAATTCTTGCATTTACGTTTCAAATTTGGCCGGGAAGTGAAGCTCAAAGGCGAAAACATTTCATCTCTATTTGACATACTAAAAAAGTGGTGATTTCGCGCGGGATAAGCTTGGCTTTGACATTCATTTTTTCAACATGAACAGTTCATTCAAAAATGGCATTTATTTCCACTGAACCAAATGCCAAAAAAAGCAGACAATTTGATGTTTAAAAAAATAAATTATTCATCGTTCTATAAACTATAATTTTATTTGTTATCTAAGTAACTTTTTTGTTTTTTATTTTCTTATTGCTTTTTTTGTAGATTTTTCTTCTAAAATAGTTCAGTACGAATAAGCAAATTTAGACTTGAGATCTGATCAAAAGAATTCACAAAAATTTCATGAGTTATTATCTTAGCTGTTTATTTTTTTTAATGAGCTTGAACACTTTTTTTTTTCTTCCAACTATAAGAATTTACTTTTAATAAATAAAAGATGTGCTAAGATCAAAATAAAATTCAAGCTTGAATTATTTTATTTATCAAAATTTTTTAATATAAAAAGTAAAGTCAAAGGAGGCCAATCTTTTTTTCTAAACTTTCATATTTTTAACTCCACAACTCAGAAAAGTTTTTTAAAGATAGTTAATAAAAAGGACGGAATTTACAGGGAGATATTTGATTATTGAATAGTAAAATCATTAATTAAAGTTAGCAATAGCCACATGTTTTACGACAATTTTCGGACATAAATTCTGGGATTGTTACGCATTGATCTTCATGGGCTGCCCAACTTTCACATTGTGCTTCACCTTTAACATCTTCACAGACTGAAAAAAACTAGCTTATATTTAGATAAAAATTATTATCAGGAAGAAGAAGAAAAAAAGAATTTACCAGGTTTGCATGATTCAGGTATATCATCTTCATTGGTTGAATCAACATGACGAACTTTGACTTTAAATGTTAGTTTATTTTTTTTGGTATAAAGTTGTACCATGGCTCTATCCCCTTCAGATGTAAATGGTTTGACATCATTAGCATCAATGGTAACAAAATCAGCGTTATCATTACAAATTCTATAAAAAATAAGTAATAATTTTTTATTAATTATTAAAGAATAATCTTACAAGTAACCAGTACGATTGAAGTTATTGATCTTCATTTCAACTCCATAATATGGACATCCTCTGTTAAATTTTGCATTTGCATCGGCTTTAAGAATAATCAATTGAACCCGTTTTCCTGTAGGTGCTTTGAAATGATACCAAACATTTTGAGGGTATTGATATTCTTCATCATTATCAGTTCCGATGGTAAGTGTAAATGATCGACATTCATCGGTAGTATTAGCATTAAAAATCCCACTGTTATAATTTGCTCCATTATTAGGGGTTCCTGCATCTATACTGGAGCATGTGGCGCCACCCCATCCACCAGGGCAATTGCATTTAGTGCAATCAGCAGGATTGGGATATCCTCCATTCACGCAAGTAACTGATGGGCTAGTACATTTACATAAATAATGTCGATTCAATACAGCTATATCTTGGAAAGTTGGTCCTTTTCGATTACCAATGGTTTGTTGAAATAATGGATCATCAAAGGTAACAATATCAGCTAAAACATCGACGTATTTTTAATATCTCAACAAAAAAATTACAAAATTTGCTTACGTCCATAATGAAGTACACTGCCATAATCATATGGTGAACCATAATTAAAACTATTTGTTGTGTTTAATGCTACCTCTCCAGCATTGCTTACATAATTATCTCGATCATACCGAGCTTGTTGATGATGAATTCCAAGAGTATGAAGAATTTCATGAGAAATGGTACCATACTAAAATTGTTTTTTTAAAACTTTTAAACAACTATATTTCGTAAAGGATGTTAAAACATGCAATTAATAAAATTTCCCTGTTCAAATATGATATCCTCTTTAAAATAAAACTTACATTCTTTTCACATTTTCCAGCTGCAATATTAATTCTATTGCCACCACTATAAAAACCAAGAGTACCAAAGCATTATGTTGAATTAATATCTCTAAATTGAACTCTTGGAGTAGCGCTTGAACTTTTATAAAAAGTTAAGCATGTTTGATTTTGAAGGTTTTTAAATGCTTCATCAATGATATTTTGTGTATCTATTGCTAAAAAGTTATTTTTAAACATAGTTTTGTTATTTTGATTTTTTTTCTTTCTTACAAATGTTGGAATCAAAAGCATATGGAATTGGTCCTGTCGGCCATCGATTATTGGATAATGGAGTGGAATAGGGATCTCGAATAGCTTGGCGCTTATTTCGGCTATTCACGCCAAGGGTAGCAAGAGAATCTTTATCCAAGCCAGATTTTTGTGATATTCCTTCAATGATATCGTCAAGTTGGTGTTCATTTAAAAGTATATCTCCCTATAAAAAAAAGAATAAAGAATATGTTGTTAGTCCTCTAAATGTAAATTGTATTTACGGCATATAAAATTTCATCCACTGCAGAGGAAGTTCCACCATCGACGTCAGCTTTCACGTCTCTGATATCGATACCTTGAGCTTTAGAAATTTTACGGAGGATTTTTAATTTTCTACGAATATTGGTTAATTCTTTTTCACTTTTACCAATACCATTTTTGGATAACTCAGAAAATTTCTGAAAAACATATTTATAAGTCAAAATTTACTACTTTAAAAAAAAATTTAAACATACATTTTTAAGTTTATCAGAAATGGCATCGATATCAGAAAAATCAATTCCTTTTAGGATTTTCTTGGTAACATCGTTGACAAGGATACCATTCTTCTTGAGAAGTGTATCAGTTTTCTTTAGAAAATCGGTAATAGGCGATGGAAGTGTTTCAATTTTTTTTGGAACTTTTTCAGTTTTAGTGAGAAGATCAGTAACAGGCGATGGAAGTGAATCATCATCTTTCTTGAGAGGTGTATTAGGTATATTGAGAAGGTTACCAATAGGCGATGAAAATGAAAGAGTAATAACAATTGAAAGAAGGGCTAAAATTAGCAGCTTCATGATTTCCAGAGGAAGTGAGTAACAAGCAGTCAGTTAAGAAAGCTTTTGAAGAGTTTTGTGAGGCAGTTGAAAGTCAACCGCTTTTGATACCTTTTTCATATTTTTCGAATTCCTTTTATATGGACTATTTTGAGTAAGGTTTGGTTTCTTTTAATCAAATGTAAATTACATTCTAATCGGTTGTATGTAGTTTTAACGATAATACGAAAATATTTCTCGATTTTGATGTTAAAATACATATTATAATCTAATCTCAGCTTTGGACACTTTTTTTGTCTGCTCAATCAAGTTTGTTGTTTTTATTTTCGTCAAAAGCTTTAAAAAATTAACATAAGCTAGGAGATGAAAAAAATAAGAATGACATTGACATGAAATCAAATGTTCATATTTTCTTTTTAATTCTTAACTTAAAAAATTATGTGTTTAGTTTGATACAATTTTTTTGATGTTGGAAATTCATAAATTTTAAGCAATGAAGAGCTTCGGCGAAAGTTTATATTTGATATATAATTTGAAGCAAAACGTTTAAGTTAATATCTGCATATTCATACTGTACTATTTTAGAAGAAAAATCTGCTAAGAAACAAAAAAGTTAATTATATGTAAAACAGAAACCAAAAAAATTTATATTCGCTAGAACTATAATTCTTTTAGTTTTTAAATATCAATTTTGAGATCGGATCAAAATAATCCACAAGGAATTTCATCAATTACATAGTTTTATATTAATAATTATGAAATTGTTTTTTGTCCGGAAATTAATTCCTAATTCGCATTTTATAAGTTTATTCAAAATTTCTTTACTCAATAATAAACCAAACAAAAAAAATAATGTCATGATTAGAATAGTTTAAGAATAAAGCAAAGCAACATCGATTAAAACATGCTTTAACTAAAAGTTTTTTCTTTGTGATATTAAAGTTTGACATCAAAAAAATGGGCAAATGGCGAAGAGTTTGAAATGTCATTTTCATCATCATCTTCATCATAATCTTTATATTCTTCATCCTCGTATTCAATAGGAATAATTTCACACCATTTTGAAGTTGGAACAGAGACTTTACCATCATCCTCCTCATCATAATCATCATGTGGTTCATCAATAACAAACTTAAGAATATTATTTTTTCGTTGAGGACAATCTTCACTAATAATTTCTGAGAGGAATTTGTAAGTTAAATCAGAATTATCCCGTAATTCCAAATGAGTTAGGGACTATAAATTTTTTGGTTTTTATTCATTCCTATGTCTTCCACTTTTTTTATAACTTACAGCACATTGAGTTAGGAGAAATTTTACATTTTCTTTAGAAATTTTGTCACTGTGATTTAATGCAAAATACTAAAAACGGGTATTATTAATCATACATTTTGATCAATAAATTTTTTTCAGAAGACTTACTTCAAGTTTGGTGCTTTGAACAAAATCTATGAGTTTATTAATATTCTTACACCAGCCCATTTTGAGATAGCGCAAAGCTTTACATTTCATCAAATTTCCAAAAACATCAATGTTTGAGTCATGATTTAAAGAAAGTTCCAAGATTCGAAATTTTGGACAATTTTGTAAACTTTGAAGCATATTAGGGGTGATGTATCCAGAATCTTTCATACTTAGCCCTTCTAATTGTTTCATTTTAGAAAAGTCTAACGCAGGTTTACGGCCTAATACTTGAATATTTGAGATTTCCAAGAATCTTAAGTTTGAAAATTTGTTTAAAAATCGATTTAAACTTGGAACATTTTCAATATCATTCAAAATCAAAGTTTCCAAATTTATTGCTTTTTCAGAAATTTGTTTGAAAGCTCGAGGAGTCAGTTCGAAGCAGCCTGTGAGGTTTATGAAACGTAAATCAGCTGGGGTTTTTGAGAAGCTTTTCCCAATAATAGAGCAACATTTAGCAATATTAAGATATTTGAGATTTTGACATTTTATGAAAATGCGTTTAAGTCCATCATCGCATTCTCCATCGCCGAATGAATCCACAAAAGAAGCTTCCTCCAAAAGTGGACAATATTTTGCAATGCAAAAGAGGTCTTCCTTATACAGTATAATATACGAAAGATTAAGAGCCAAAAGTTGAGGAGCAAGGGAAAGCAATTTGCAAACTTTATTTGAAACTGTTGAATGATAAATTGAGACATCAAGATGTAAAACATGGGCTCGAGAGAGCATTGCTTTTACCTGAAATTTGGCTTTAACTCAATTTTTATTATCCGTTGTTAACTCACTGATTTGTTAGTAATTTTATGAAGCCTTTTATCTCCATCTTTTAGCTCTTTTATTGAAAGCTTTGGATAATTTGTATGTTCCATAATCGTTTCATGGTTCAATGTACGTTTGGTGGACCAAACAACTCTTTGTAAAACATCGCGATGGCTTTTATTAACCCGTTCCAGCTTAAGTAAATCAGCGAAAGAAAAACCTTCCAAAATTTTAAACTGAAAAGAAAAACTTTTATTATTCAAATCTTAAATAATGCACTTACAAGAATTTCATTCGGTAAATCCGTGAATGAAATAACTTGTTTGATTAGTCCATTTTTTTCTGGTCCTTTTGACGTTTGAGTTCTTGTTCGTTTTTTTCCCTTCTAAAAAGCGTGTATTAATTATGATAAAAAAAATATTTTTTAAAAATTTACCGATGGCTCAGCTGCTTCAGAATCCTTGAATTTCCGCTTCAAATGTTGCCTTGAACGCGAAACAGAAGCTGAATTTCCTTCATCTGTTTTTGACATAATTAAAAGTTTAAGAGATTTGGGCGGGATAAAATTGGGGGCTATGGCATTAATTTTCACTAAGATTATCTCATGTAAAAGAGGTTCTTATTTAGATAGAACCAAAACGCCAAAAAAAGAAAGAAATAGTAGATTTAAAAAATTACACTTTTTTCATTATAATTTTTTGTAACACATTTTTGCTATTTATTTTCTCTTGAACTAGCTTTTTATTCTTAAGAAATTACTTTACTTTTTTCTTCATAACATGTTTATTTAATAGAACCTAATTAACAATGATAAAGATATTAAGATAAAAACGAATTAATTTTTTC
Source organism: Panagrolaimus kolymaensis (assembly GCA_028622995.1). Lineage (NCBI taxonomy): Eukaryota > Metazoa > Nematoda > Chromadorea > Rhabditida > Panagrolaimidae > Panagrolaimus > Panagrolaimus kolymaensis. The sequence goes on along the minus strand of JAJQJQ010000025.1, from coordinate 1,976,150 downwards.
GTGGATTAATTACACAAAAAACTTTAAAACTAAAACAAGAGCACATACTTTTTTAGTGAACACTTGCATTGTTAAAATATAAACCATGGCTGAACTGCATCAGAATCTTTGCATTTACGTTTCAAAATAAGATCTTGAAGAAAAGCTCGAACTTGTGTTGTTTCCAACTTTTTTCGACATAATTATTAAAAAATAGTAGAGTTTTTTTGCGCGGGAACAACGTGGTTTCGATAAATATTTTTAGCAAAAAAATATATATAAAATAAGAACCTCGGTTAGAAAAAAGCAAATGCCAGGAAAAGTAGAAAATTGGAAATTTAAAAAATAAGATGTATTGTATATAAAGTTTTTTTAAAGTTTTAGTTATTGAAATAAATTTTATTTTTACCCTCTGATTTACTTGTCTTTTAACTTTTTTTTCTTCATAATTTTTAATTTTTTTGATTCATGATTTTTGCGATAATAACCCTTATGACGACGTTTACACAACTAGAGTTTTTAAACCCGAAATTATCAAGAGGCTCAAATTTATCAAAATAAGGATGAATAAAAAATATTTGAAAAGACGAAAGGGTATTATTTCACTGTTGTATAATCGCGTTATCATCCAAAGAAGGTTCATTCTTAAAATCTTGCCCAGTCTCTCCAATAAGAATATATTCCACCATTGAAACACTAAAGTTACATAAACTTTTTTAATGACATGGACAAAAATTTTAATCCACAGGAAGTGTTTACAAAACGTTGTTTAGTAACTGTTAAACATGCTCCTTTTCGTTTATTATATCAAATAAGTAAAAACGTTAAAAAAAAAGAGAAATAAAACATTCAAACGTTAGAATAAATTGCAATGTACTAAAAAATAAATCATATTTGTTTTTGTTTTTTTTTCGTAAAAAAAGGAAAGCAAAAATTTGTTCAAAACATGACGCAAAGGTGTCGCTTTTTTGCTATTTTTTTTAAAACAAAAATTTCGTTCTTTAAAAAAGTTTTATTTTATTTTTTATTCGATTCATCTTTTTCGCTAATATGTAGTCTTTTTTCTTCTTCCATCACACTCGATATCATTTACCAATGATAAACTCGCAAAAAATAAAATAAAAAGCTAAATTTTTTTACACAAGGTTTTCTTTGTCTATTTTTGTCCACAAAATAAAAAATAAAATAGGTCATATTTTAATACACTTTTCTGCAACCTTTTTTTCTCTCAACCTTCGTTAAAAAATTCCCATCGATTTCCTTTTCAAGGTCATTATTAAACAGCGGGCAATCAATTAGCAAAATCTCTCGTTCTGCACATCTTTTTATCTCTACCCACTTTTCTGTATATATTTTTTTTTTGCCAACGTCAAGCGCTCATACATAAAATGCACATGAATTTATTTATAAGTGTTAGTTTGATTTACGTTTTTGTGAACAAAAGTTGTTCGGAAGTTTATGACTTCAGCTGTTTTTTAAAAAATGGCAAACAAAGGATGTTTTTATTTATTAAAAAGATTGTATAAGCCTTGCTGTTAGGAAGAACGTGTGGAAAAAAGCGTACATTGCTAACACGCTTTTTTTCTTAGATAGGAACAAGCAGACTTAATGTTATCTTTTTTAATTTTAAGAGACGAAGATGTAATGGACAAGGAACAATTAAATAAATGAGTAATTTAAAAATTCGACAAAGCTTATTTACTTTATTTTAATAAATGTGGCTGAGCGTTAATTTTTTTCAACCAATCTGTTCGTTACAATGCCACAATTTTCTACTGTCATCCCATAAAGTTTAAGAGTAGGTGTTTCCCATTTTCCAAAAGAATCATAATCCGCAAAATCTGGTTTGCTTTCTGTTCGAGGGCCTCGTCCAGAAGTCAACCAATAACCAAGAGTGTAATTACTGCTGAAAGCTGTCGAAGAGTCAGTTATTTGGAGCCAGTCATACCACCCAGACATAATCCCAACTTCCATTTTATCATTTTGTATCTGAAAAATTAAATATTTCTAATATAATTTTTAACATTTAGCCATAAAACTGAGACTCTATTAAAGATATTAACAATCCGCAATATTCAAATATTGAAGTTTGGTTGAAATATGACCAAAGCTGATGATACCTTTCAGTTCATTATTCCCACATAGATTAAGATATTTAATATTAGGACATCTTATAAAAATACGTTTAAGGCCTTTTTCGCATTCTATTGTAGTAATATCTCCACCATCGAAAAACGTCCCTACTGGATTTTCGTCCTTGAAGCAATTTTCTAATGAAAGTTCTTCCAATAAAGGACAATATTTAGGTATTTTAAAAAGATCATCATTATCTAACTGAATGTTAGATAAACCAAGGGAAAGAAGTTTTGGAGCTTTTGAAAGCAAATTACAAACTCTGTAATCTAGCTTTTTATTACCAGAAGAAAGATCAAGATGTTTGATGTTTGTTCGAGCAAAAACGGCTTTTATCTGAAAAACTAAATTTGATTTTAAAGTTTTTTAACGTTGTCTTACAAATTTGGTATTAATTTTGGATGGAATCATTCTTGAATTATTATATGGATAACAACCGGGTTGTTCAACATAATGGGTGAATGAATCACTTCTTAATGTATTTCTCATTGGCCATACAACCTTCAAAACAACGTTGCGAACTTGTTTATTAACTTGTTCAAGATTAAAAAGATCGGCAAGTGAAACATTTTGATATATTCTTACCTTCAAAAACAATTATAAATATATATTTTTTAAATGAAAAACACAAATATTTTATTTGGAAAATCTGTTAATAAAATATTTTTCCGATCAGATTCATTCCCTTCTAATACCGATAAAGAATGAGTTTTAGCTTTATTAGAATCCATCTAAAACATTGCAAAAATAAAACAAAAATTACAAATAAAAATCACCAAGGGCAAAGCAGTTTCAGAGTTTTTACATTTTGGTTTCAAATTTGGTTTTATATCACTATGCGAAGATCGATTCATCATTTTATTATCAGAAAAAGGGTAACAATATTTTCAAAGATTTCATGTCAATGGTTTTTTGTTTCTGCGAGAAAAAAATTTATTTACTTTTATTAGATTCTGTACGCCAGAAAAAAATAAACTTTTGTCATTCAAAACTTACAATTAAAATTTTGCTTTGTTTTTTTTTTTATCTTTTTTTAATAAGTTAACTAAAAATTTGAAGAATAATTTTTTATTAGTAAAACACATGCATATCAATATAATATAATTAAAGCTATAAATTTTTTTAATCCTTATTTTTTTGATTGCTGTATTGAATTTCAACATCCGTAAAATGACTAAATACCCTTGGATCATCTATATCAATTTCAATTATTTCACACCATTTGCATTGTGGTAATATAAACTGATCGGTATATATTACAAGCTTAAGAACATTCCGACGCTGAGGACATTCTTCTTTAAGCGCTTGTGCAAGGGCTTCATAATTGAAACTAAGCATATGGGTGAATTCAAGATGTGCAAGAGACTAAAAAATTGCAAAATTGTGTACCAATTTTTTTTAAAAGGTTTAAATCCACTTACATTACATTCTGTTAAAAGAGAATATATGACGTTTGGTGAAGTAAATTTACAATATGCGATTGATAAATACTAAAAAAATAATAATATATAAAAAGAAACAAATTTTTTTATTATAAAAATATACTTTAAGTTGACAATTTTGAACAAACTCGATTAAATGGGTATAATTTGAGCAAAATTCAAAATATAAATATTGTAAATTTTTGCAATCTTTTAGAATTTCAAACACATTGATATATAGAGGTTCATCAAAACAGATTTCTAAAGCTTTTAATTTTTGACATTGATTTAATGTTTTCAATGTTTCAACATTAATTGTTTCATTATCCTCAAAACATATGCTAAGCATTTCCAATTCTTTTAAATATAAAAAATCAATTAAATTTTCAGGCATAAACGGAATAAATAAATATTTTAATTTCAAAAGCTTATTAAACCATCCATCAAAACCACAAGAGCATACAAATATCAATGTTTCCAAATTTTTGGCTTTAGAAACTAGAAAATTCATAGCATTTGTATTAATTTTATCACCAGAAATATTTAAATATTTAAGTTGAGATGGAATATATGCAAAGCTTTTGCCATTAAGATTTAAATTACTACCAGAAACATCAAGGTATTTAATGTTCCGGCAATTAATAAATATTTGTTTTAGTCCATTTTCAATTTCTATGTCGTCAGAAAGATTTGCCAATGAAAGTTCTTCCAATAACGGACAATGTTTAGCGATTTCAAAAAGATCATCATCCATTAATTCAGTGTCAGATAAATCAAGCGTGAGAAGTTGAGGAACCATTTCAAAGAAAGGGAAAATTTCAGAATCTAAAAATTTAGGATCAAATGAGGCACAAGTTGCAATTGGATGCGATTTTTACAATGTTCGCCGTATTACTTGCTTTTCGCCTATAATATCGGAGCTCTTTTCGGAATATTTTTTTATAATCATTACGGGTTATTAGGTTGTTAACTCTTTGGTATTAGGTTTTTTGTAAACGAACCTAAAATTCTATCCCATTCACTTGAAAAAGAGTATCGACTATTATCAGAAAGATTAATATGTTTGATGTTAGTTCGAGAAAAAACGGCTGTTATCTAAAATTTATATTCTGCAAAAACTTTATAAATCTTTGTTTGCTCACATATTTGGTATTAATCCGAACAACACATTTTTTTGAATTTTTATGATCACAAATACAGAATGGTTCATCGATTTTTGTAATAGTTTTATGATTTAAAGCATTTTTTTTGGGACATGCTACTTTCAAGACAACTTCACGAAGCTGTTTATTTACTTGTTCAAGGTTGAAAAGAGCAGCAAATGAAACTTGTTCAAAGATTTTCCCCTATAAAATAAGGTTTAAATATTTTTAAATGTAGGATAAAATAAATAAAATTACAATTATTTCATTTGGAAGATCTGTTAATAAAGTGCTTTGTTTAACAGCTTCATTTCTTTCTGGCATATATGAATTTTTGGTGTGGGATTCTTCTAAAGCCATCTAAAAACCAAGGAAATTAATTAGAAAAATAAAGTTAAGAAAGAATTATCAAGCGCGAAACATTTTTACGATTTTTACGTTTCCATTCTTCAAATATTTTATTTTATGATCGCAAGAGTGAAAATTTATTTCTTTCTTATCAGACAAGACGATATTTTCGGTTATTTAATAATTTTTTCCACAAAAAAAAACATATTCAATTTTCATTAGACACTGAATGCCAAAAAAGCGTAAAGTTTGTTATTCCAAAATATTGAATCAAAATTTTAAAAATATTGCTAATGTTTCTTTCTTTTTTTTATGCTTTATTTAATTTTCGTCATAAAATAAAAACAAAGAAAAAAGAGCGTAAAAATAATCCAGTGAAAAAATGTTCACTAACAAAATAAAAAAATTCAATAAAGAAAACACAAACAAAATCAAGTTTGCATTTATTTATTTAAAAAATCAATAATTGTGCTTGAAAAAACTGCTGAAAAAAACCCCACGAAAAAGAATTAAGCCCGAATCCGTAAAACAATAAAAATACAATCATTATTTTTTATATTATATTTTTCAAATGTATCACATTTGTCTATTTGTTTTCCATTATTTGCAAAATATCGAAGTGAACGGCGTTTAGCATTTATATGAGTTTCATAAAATTTGAATAAAGTTCTAAATGGCATGAATTTTGAAATTTTAAAATTCACTAAATTTCCAAATAAATCCTTCGTTTGAATTTTAATTACATCATTAAAATCAAAATTTTTGGTCTCTTTCAAGCCTTCGGGATAATAAATTTCACTGAAAAAAAACATAATTAAAAATTTTCAATTTTTTTTTTCTCTTCTCAACTAACTTTGGATCCAATTGATTTGAAATATATTCAGATATTTTAGGATAATTAAATTTGATAATTAATTTATTCCTATTTATTTTTCTATATATTGGCGACTGGAATGGATATAATCCCATGGTTTGCTTTTTTTAATTGGGTAAAATTGATGGAATAGTTTGTAGTGTTTTGTAAATTTTTGACTAAAAAAGTTTAAAAATTAATAAAAGTAACTGGCACTCTTTCCGTTCTCAAACCCTATTTTTGGATTTTTTCATTTACAATAAAGGCACAAAGGAAGAAATATGAAATTTGCATAAGTTTCACTTGACTGACTTTTACTCACCTTTTTCATATTTTCCTGATCATAATTATAATAAATTATTTCAATATAATATCTTTTGCGTTTAGCCACATTTATTTCATTTTGAATGATATTTAAAGCATTTACATCGCCATCAGAAATTTTATGATGAATAATAAATACAAATTTAGCGTGTGGAAAAGCATGGAAATAATTCAAAAAATTTTCCGCTTCAAATATAATTGCTTTCTTTTTTTTATTATTATTACAAAGTTTGACACCTAGAAAATTAGGCATTTTAGAGTTTGAAGTACATATCAAATACATATTTCAATTAGCTTACTTTTAACATTATGCCGCGGATATAATTTTAATTCCTTTTCAAAAGTAAAATTATGAATTTCAAGATTAATGTATCGCAAAGTTATGGAGTTGAGTACCTAGAAAAAAAGTTTAATTTTAAATTTTATATGAAAGCATAATTAAAGGAATGTATGTATGTACACTTACTTTGCTATCGACGCCGGGAACATTAAGAGAAAAGTTTACAACAGTTTTAACTATTGACAAAGCTGATAATATTTCAAATAAATAAATTGTTGAAGGACATTCGATTGTCAAATTTGTTAACTCTGGAACCAAATTTATTTCAAAAAATGGTTGCATCATAAAAAAAAAATAGCCTTTCCTTGTTTAGTAATTGGATATAAGTATTAGGCGACGAGAAACTTCAAAAAAAACTTACTTATTACTCGATTTAAAAAAGGAAACCAGCTTTTGTTGGGCGATTTCAATTCTATTGTGTCAATCCCATCAATTAATGAATTATCCAAAGCTAATGTTATTAATTCTTTAATAAATACAAATTTATTAAAATCATATTTTAAAGTAAAATGTTCTTGAGTTCCCAATCCAGGGAAATGATGTTCTTGACCCTCTTGTGGAGCAACCCATCCATCATTTTTCGAAGAAGGTGAAGTAAGGTCTTCAATGGATTCATAAAATTGCCATAGATTTCCATGAATAACTAATTTCTTAGCTTTTAAGTTTTTTGTGAAAGATTTGATTCCAGCGATGTGGCATTTCTTTCCAGATAACATAAATTTTTCCAAACTTTTTTGCAAAAAAAGAGTCATAAATTTTTAACTATGCTAATTTTGGAATAAAAACTAACCTCTTTATTTTCAGAATGATGAAGTTTTTCAGCAATTTTAGCAAAATATTCATCGTTAAGTTTCTGCATTTTTATAACAGGCTTTTTATTAAATGAAAAATAGATTAATTTTCGAAATAAAAAAATGTTTCTATAACATAAAAATTGAAGTTTATTACAAAAGACGCTAATGCAATTCTTTATGAATCATATCCATTTTTTGCCGCCGCACGCTTTGCCATTTTAGCATGAATGGTTTCGAATTTGGTTACAAATAAATTGGATTAAAAGGAGATGGATGGGAAAAACAACCATCCAAAATCAATAAAAATAACTATCAATCGAGGGCAAAGGAAAAGCAAAAAATATACAGTTGAGGTCACCAATGGGAGAGCTAAAAAATCTGTATGCATGAGAGATGGAGATTGTAAATATTCACCTTACACATGCGTGGGTGAAGTTGGAAAATGTCTTAAGAGAGGAAAAAATAACGTATGGAACTGATAGTTAACTAACAAAACATTACAAAAAAAATTTAATAAAAGTATTTAATTTATTCATAAAAAGCATTGCAAAAAATAAATGTATAAAATTTTGATAAAAAAATGTATCAGCGTTACGTATTAACAAAAATAAGTTTTATTAATTCAATATAAATAAAATTTTCCAACAAATACATTTTTTTGGATGTTTTAAAAATGCAAATACAAATACTAAAAAATTTCTATTTTTCTTCTTCAAATTCAATATAGTTTCTGTTTTGAGAAATTGCTGAATCAATTCCTAAAGATAACCAATTTTTTTTTGATGAAATAATTTGACACAATTTGCTAAATGGTAACTTTGGAACATCATTATAGATAATAAGCTTAATAAATGTTGAGCGCTTAAGACATTCTTCATATAAGACCAAAGGTGGAATACTTTTTGGAGTAGTATGGCGAATTTGAAGAAGAGAAAGCGACTAAAATTAGAGTATTTAGCTTTGTAAATTTTTAAATAAACTTACATTGCATTCTCTAATGAGTGATTTAACAAAGTCTTCAGGTAAATTTTCACAATCATTAATGGCTAAGGCCTGAAATAATGTTTTTGTTGTAAACTGTAAAATTTTTCTAAAACTTTACTTCAAGCTTGCAAGTTTGAACCAAATCAATTAGATTATTTAAATTTTCGCATCTACTTAAATCACAGTACTTTAGAGCCATACATTTTTTTAATTCCAGCAATGCGGTGTCGTCCAGTCTATTGCCCCATAAATCCAATCCTTTTAATTTTGGACAATATTGAAGAGATCGCAAAGTTTCAATATGCACTTCGATATCTTTTAAAGCAAGCATTTCTAAATCTTTCATCATTGAAAGATTTAAAGGGTGCGTTCCGTAGACAGATTCAAGATTTATGAATCTTAGCTTTGTTAATTTTCGAAGCCAAATATTAATATCAGCGGCAAAATCGACTTCATACAAGACTAACGTTTCAAGATTTTTTGCTCGATCTGCAAGAAGATTCATGGAATTTGAAGTTATCTCGCCACTCTCCATAATACTTAATAATCGAATTCCAGTTGGTATGTTAGCAAAGCTATCACCAGTAAAATAATCATTTGAACAAAGGTCAAAAATAATAATTTTTTTGCATCGCTTAAAAAGAAATTCTAGACCATTCTCAACGTTTTCATCAAAACACTGTTGAAAACAAATCTCTTCTAATAAAGGGCAATGTCCTGCAATAACTTTAAGATAATCATTTGATAATTTTAAATAATTAAAATTTAATGAAATTAGTTGAGGTGCCATATAAAAATGAAAGAAAATTTCTGGAGTAATTTTAGCAAAACCAGAAGAAATACTAAGATGTTTAAGATTTGTTCGAGAAAGAATTAATTCCATCTAAAAATCTTGATATCAAATTTTTTTTAGTTTATCTCAACTTGCTGATTTATTTGTAAGATAAAGTTTTTTTGATTCATCCAAAGAATTTTTCCTGTTATGAATAATTGTTTTATGGTTTAGTGTATCTATTTTAGGCCATGCTGCGTCCAAAACAACATGGCGAAGACGTTTATTAACTGCTTCAAGTTGGAATAAATCATCGAAGGATAAAAAATCCATAATTTTACACTATAAATATTTTTTTTAACATATAGTACAAATTTATGAAAAAAATAACATACAAGAATTTCAATTGGTAAATCTGTTAGCATAGTTGTTTGCGGGGTTGATTCATTCTTAACATTTACTTTTGAAATTTTCGATCGATTTGGAGTCTATAAAAATAACGTTGTTTACGAATTTAAAAAAAAAATAATAAAGAAATCTACCAATGCCCTGCCAATTTTTGATGATTTACGTTTCATATTTCCATCGGACATAATTAAAACTCAGTCTTCTAATAAATTGTTTATTTCCTTTTTGATGATTCTGAAGACACAACTAAAAGGCTTGGTTATTTCACGGTTCAAATACTATAACTCGATACTTACTTGTATTCTCACGAGATGCAAAAATAAGAACAACGAAAAACTGAGTTGTTTTAAGTTAATAAAAAGTCAAAAAGCTAAAAAAGAAAACTAAAAAAGATAAAAAATTTTTAACCGGTTTTGAAACAAAAATGTTATAAAACAACGTATATTTTTTTAACCATCGAAAAAACAGCAACAAAAAATTGTTTGGATTAAAAGGAGATGTTTGGGGAGAATATCCATCCAAAATCAATAAAAATAACTATCAATCGAGGGAATTGTAAAAGCAAAAAATAGACAGTTGAGGTCACCGTTGAGGCCCCAAAAACTCAACAAGAAAAGAATGCAACTTTATTCAGAGCTGAAGAAAAAGTAACGGTGTCAGTGCTATTTTTTTATTTAATAAATATTTATATCTATTTTGTCATCTCTCTTGATACTCTCTCACTTATTATTTTTGATGTTCATCTTATATTTTTTTCCTTTCAATTATTTTTCATAAAAAAAATTTGGTGGCAGCATCCCAAAAATTCTTCCCAATGAAAATTTCGTCTTTTTTTGTAATTTATTTTTAAACACAGATTTAACAAAGAATATAGAACAAGAAAAGTAAATTAAAAATTTAATTATGAATCATCTCAAAAAAATAAAAAGATCAAAATAAATTTTTTTATGTGATTCTTTATTTAATACATGGTAATTTGAGAAACAGACGTTGAAGATTCTCCCGCCATATTCGATAATTTTTTGAACCATGAAAAATAAAATTTGATAATATCTTTTCGAATTGTTGGAGTTACAAGGAACACATAAAACATGGGAGGATAATAATGAAGGATATAAATAATATACGAAGCAACATAATAATCATTGGTATCCGTGAAAAATGGAATAAACATTTGCCCATAAAATAGAATTACTAATGACGCAGAAATGAAACTTTGAATCATTAAACGATGCTCAATTTTAAATTTTTGAGATTTTTGATACCCCTTTGGAGCGAAAATCAATCCAATTCCAATAAAAACCAAACATAAAAAGTTGAATGCTACACTTGTATATATTTGTGGAAGAATGGTATCATTTCGATATTGAAGGCAATCACCTTCATACGATGAAAGAAATTTGCAATCGAAACGCGAAAACATATATCCAAAAAAGGCAAAGGGAGAAATGTAAATCATTGCCAAAACTATCCAAAGTCTTTTGCCTCTCCATAGCTGAAAAACAAAAAGTTTAAGAATATTTTTAAACTTTTCTCGGTTTAACTTTAAAGAAATTTATTCGAATAGAAAATGATTCGAATCTCATTGTTTTACTCAAACTTTTGAGGTATATTTTTTCCCCAACGCAACTACAGTATGTATATTTAATTTTATCGCTATAATTATTTTAGTATTGCAAAACTTTCAAAGATTTTATTTTTATTTTTTTATTTCTTTATGCATAAGAATGGAGCTTGCTCACTAGCCCTCTATATAATTACTGCGTCAGATGATTTTTAAAAGATTTCGATAATAATTATGTCGGTATTATTGTAATTTGCAAAATTTCCAAACAATGGTTACCAAGACACCAAAAGATTAAACATAAATTATATGTGTTGGTGTTGTCTGTTTTCTTTTTGGAAAAGTGGCAAAATAACATTTTTTTCACAAAGATCATTATCAGAAGCATCTAACATCATCTGACGCAGGAATATGTCAGCATTTTAAATTTAGGGTACTATCGAGAGAAAATTGCTACGAAGGATAATGCTTTCTAAGTCTCCAATATCGATAATAAACGTTTGGTCTCGAATTATGAATGAGAAAAAGCTCAGTATTGTTTTTCTAAGTGTCAAATATTTACTATTTATTTTTTTTCAAAACCAAATGCAATAGTCTCAAAATGAAGAAAAAAATATGTATGTGTTCTCGACTATAACTATTTATAAAAAATGATTACACCCTGGCTACCGTAATGTTCGCACCATCGAAGATTAAGAAATTTAAATTATATTGTATATCAAAGATGAACATATTTTTCAGCCCCTTTGGTTTGAATCTTTTCTCATCCCACTTTAAAATTTGCTTGACATTCGCCCAAAAAAATTTAAAGGTTAGTAAACTACCCAAAATCGTATTTAAAAAATAGAAGAAAAAAATGATATTCAAAATTTATTTAAAATCTTACCCGATCATGAGATGTTGGAAATGCAAGAGCAGTACATCGAGTAAGTCCAAGAAATGCTTCCGCCACACCTTGAATGCATTGATCATACCATTGAGTTGTAAGTACCACAACAAGCAAGGGATCTTCGATGTTAAAATTTATTGTTCTTCCATAAACCCAAAAAGGTTTACAAAAAAGTTCCAAACAATAATAGGAATTTAAAATGATGAAATACGGAGAATTAAACATTGATTTAGGTTTTTTAAATTCGCACCAAAGAAATAAACAAATTCCAAGATTTATGATATAAAGAATAACATGGATTCCCATTGTCGAAAAATACAGAATATTAAAAGTCGCTACTTGCATCGTTTACGGTGGAGCAAAAATGAAGAAAAGAAAATATTTTATCCTATTTTATATAAAATTATATTTAATGCAAGTAACATTCATCTTTGCGCTTAAGATAAAATAATAAAATTACACCTTTTAAAAGATAGAAAAAAATAGTAATTTAATATTTGTTAGTTTTTTCAGAAACATGGTAATTATATTTGGAAATTACAAGTCAAGTAATAAAACTACATACTTTTTTGTTGACTGTTTAATTTTTTTTATTGAATTACAGGGGCAAAACTTTTTATCTAATTTTCAAAAGGGGTTTCGTTGTTCCTTTTTTATGATTACAAAACTGTATTATTCAGTGGGTTTTTTGTAATTTCGTTAAATATATTTTTTGCGTTTGGCAATTTTTTCATTTAATCTTTTTTTTTCACAAAGGCCGTCGTTTTTACTTTTTTTTCGTTCCAAAATTTTATAATAATTACTTTTTTTGTGAACTTATGTTGCTATAATTTTTGTAAAAGACTCGATTAAGATTTTCTTTAAGATTTACAAAGCTGTGTTTTTTTTAAAATTTTGTAGTTTCTAAAAGCGTATTTGCGTTTTATATATGCTTTATTTATTTACGATGTAATTCATATTATAATTTTTATTACAAAAAAAATATTTATTTTTCCCAGAGGAAAAATCACACTTTGCTGCTTGATTTGAACTGTTTATAAGTTACAATAGCAATGATCTCTATCGCGGCATGTGTCTGAACCAGCAAAAAACCCTGGCAATGCAAAGGTTCCGCATCGTCCTCGGCCAGATTTGCATGATTTTGCACAGAGTTCGCTTTCTAGTAAAAGTCCTGCTTCATAATGAGCGTCATCACTTTTATCAAGTCGTGAATGGGGATTGCAAGTGCCAGAAACAAGTTTGCTTCGATCAATGTTTTCTCCCTAAAATTAACACTCAATTTTTTAAATGATTTCAAAAAATTTTTTAAAGATATTAACTTACTCGACTATCAATAAGTTTTTGAACGGCGCATGTTGGATCACCTTCGCATGAGATAACGATTGCTGATTTTTGACCGGTACAAATATTTTCATCTCCTTTACATCCGCTTCCACCATAAAGGACTCCATCGATTGTGCAACCCCATGCAGAGCATTCATTTTCACAGTCGATTGGAATGTCACTTTTAGCTAGAAAAAAATGGTATAAATTTTGTAATCCCATTTTTCGTGTTAAATTTTGTAAACTCTCTCAACTTACTGGCATTTTCTTTATCATGGGTTACACACCCTCGAAACTCTGCACATCTCGTGGCTTGATAGCCAGGAACCAAAACAACAAGAGCAGAGAAAAAGATTACAAAGACAGCTTTCATTTTTTTTATTAGTTAATATTATCAACTGATATTTTTGAAAGAAGATTTTGGTATATTTATAATTTAATTTTTATTGTTGGATAGGATCTCTAAAACCATTATCGGACATCAGTCGTATGTGTAACGCATTATCCATGTTTGTATCATCTTTTCTTTTGTAAAAGTTTGTTCACGCCCCAAAATTTTTCTTGATGAATTCTGTATTTTATGAAAAGTATCTTTTTTTTTTTTAGCCAAAATGAAGCACATACATTCAAATTGAAATGTACAATATAGAATAAATTAAAAAATATATAAAAGTTCTGATTTATAAAGAAAAATAATTTTGCAACGATGTGTTTTTATGTTTTGCCCTTTTAAAATTTAACGAAAATTTCTTAAAGTACAAAGCTTTTAAGAACAATTTTTTGATTTCTTGATAAACATGTTTACAATTTTAAAATCAAAAAATAACAAAAGAAAAGCTTTTTTTGATGTTTTTGAAAATTTTTAGCAAACTTTATTTTGCGAAAATATGAAGAAAAAATGAAAAACATAACAACCAGGCCCGTAGTTCACCTTCTTCAAAGTACAATTGTGGAAATTCGAAATTCAACATTTACTTTATAAATAAATACTGTAGTATTTATGCTTTTTGAGAAATATCTAAGAAAAAAATTTATTTTTAAAATAAAGTAAAAAACAACTAATAAAAATAAATAGCAGCAAATTTTTGCGACATTTAAATTCAAAAAGTAACTAAAATTGAACAAATTCTAAAAAACACTTTTGTTTTTTTCGATAGAAAACAAAAACCAAAATGCATAAAATTTGTTTTTCAAAAAAAAAAGTAATTAGAGAAGTTGCGCTTGTCATATGTTAAGGGCTTCTATTTCTTCGAAAAAGAAGAATTTGAAAGGCAATAATTATTTTCGATAATAACTTTAAACCCTTTTGGTAAAGGGTTTTCGTCATTGGAAACTACCATATTACATTGAGTTCATTTGACCGCTGTGATACAAATTTATTCTTAGACGAAAACGTAAAAAAATCAAACAAAATGGTAAAAAAACGAATAAGAAAAAGAAAAATAAATAGCAGCTAATTTTTAACAATTTTAATATCAACAAATTAAATATTTAAAAAATCTCTTTGTTTTCTTCAATTGATTTTTTAATTCCAAAATATGTATGCGATGTTAATTTATAACCGGATGACGAAATAACTTCACACCATTCACAATTAGGAAATTTTTGTTTTCCTTGTCGAATAACTAATTTGAGTTTGTTATTTCTTTTGGGGCAAGGTTGGGAAAGGATGGAAGACATAATTCGAAAGTCATCAATTCCCATAACTTCGAGTAAAGTTAATGACTAAAAAATATGATTTTATGGTTGCCAAAATTTCATAAAATAAACTTACATCGCATTCGGTAATTAAAGCCTTCGCAACATCTTCTGCCAAATTTGTACAATCATTTATTGCCAAATACTAAAAAACAAACAATCTAAAAATATTCTGTTTCTTAAAAAAACTTACTTCAATTTTGCATGTTTGAACAAAATCAATAATGTTATTATCCAAATTGTTCCATGAACTAAAATTGCAATATTTTAAGCTTTTACACTTTTTTAATTCTTCGAATCCATTTCCATCCAATTCATTGTAACTTAAATCCAATCCTTTTAATTTTGGGCAATATCGGAGATTTTGCATAGTTTCGATATTAATATAAGGACATAACGAAAGCATTTCTAAACTTTCTAAATGTAATAAGTCTAGATGCAAATTATTTCCATTATTTAACGTTGGAAAGCCCAAAAATCGTAGCTTTTTTAAATTTTGTAGCCAAATACTTATATTTGAAGTTGAATAAATTCCACCCAAAATAAGAGTTTCCAAATTTTTAGTGCCTTTAAAAAGATAAGATGTAGCAGTTGGAACAATTTTGGAATAGCAAGAGAGATTTAAATAAAGTAGTCCTGTCGGGAAAAAAACAAAGCATGTACCATATATTCCATAATTTCCTTCAAGATCCAAATATTTAATTTTTTTGCATCGTTTAAAAAGAAATGATAAACCATCGTCAATATTTTCTTCTCCAAAGCACTGTTTAAAAGAAAGTTTCTCCAACAATGGGCAGCTCATAGCAATAAGAATCAAGCTATCACTGTTTAATTTTTTATAAGATAAATCAAGGGAAATAAGTTGTGGCGCCATATGAAATTTGAAACATATTCTTGGGTCAATTTTAAACGAGAGAGAAGAAAAATCAATGTGTTTTATATTTGTTCGAGGTAAAGCAATTTCCACCTAAAAATAAAGATACATATATGGTTTATTTGTAATTAAAATTTTACCATTTGTTCTGTAAACCGCTTTTTTTCATCATAGCTATGCTCTTTTGTTATGGAAATATTTGAATATTCATTGAGAGTTTTATGGTTAATTGTATCTCGTTTAGGCCATGCAACATTTAAAGCAACATAGCAAAGACGTTTATTAACAGCTTCAAGGTTGAACAAATCATCGAAGGATACCAAATCCATAATTTTGCCCTATAAAATTAATTACATAAATGGGAACTTATTTATTTTTTAAAAAGAAATATTGCTTACAAGAATTTCATTTGGTAGATCAGTCAATAAAGTGGTTTTAGAAATAATTTCATTTTCATTTGTTTCGGTTGCAGATATAATACGCGATTTTTTCAAGCTCTAAATAAATAACTATTACTCAACAAAATATATTTAAAAATAATTACCAATGGTGAAATATTTTCAGTATTTTTTCGCTTCAAGTTTTCACAAGACATGATAAAAAAATTTTTCTAGATTTTGGCGATGGAAATTTGGTGATTGAGCTAATTGAAAGGAGGGTTGTATAAGAACAGCAATAAATGCAATAAATAAAAATGTGAAGAAAAAAGCGAAGAAGCAAAACAATCGTAAAAAAAGTTATAAAATAATAAGTGAGAAATGATTAAACGAGGGCATAAAAAGGTGCGAATAAATGGATGAGGTCATCATTGGCAGAAAGGAAGATGTTGCTAAAATATATATTTAAGAAAAAAGCCGATATAATTTTATTTATTAAAATTAAGACTAAACACAAAGATTAGGCAAACAAAATATTGACATTTTTAAATGAAATCAATTAAATTTGCTCTTTTGAACTCCAAATTTCTACATTTTTTTGTAGCCTCCTTCTACTGAGATAACGAGGAAATGAATGAATTTTTTGTTAATCCGCAATAATCCTCCAAATTTTTTTAGCAAACACACGTACTGAAAACATGCAACCAATAAAAACCTTTTGTAATATTTTGGTTGATCTGCAATAATCCTTCCATAATTGGAAAGTATGCTGAAGTTATTATTATAAATACTGCTGTAATTCTTTTTTTTTTGACAAACTAGATACATAATGAAATTCACATTTTTTTCTTGCTTCCTTTTGCTAACAATTCTACAATGTTGTAATTGTCAATGCCCTGATGGAGTAAAAGGTAATATAGCTTTAAAAATAAAATAATAAAAAGTAAAAAATTTTTTTAGCTAAATTTGGTGGTTATGTTAGCAACCATGCTTCGTGTAAAAAAATTTGTAAGAGGCATTATGGTTTAAATGATTGTTTGGGTTTTGTGTTTGAAAAAAAAAATCAAGGAAAATGCACCATTTTTTATTCTGCCCCTGCCACTACCACTAGCACTGTACTGTCACCGTTTTTTACAATGACCACACCAAGACCTTCATCGATGTTGCCGTTTACTACGACCTCAACAAGATCTTTCTTTACTACAGCAACAAGTTTCACAAAAAGACCAAGTAAGTCTTTTGGATGGTGTCTGAAATAATATTTGCTACGAATCATGTTTTTGTTGTTTACTAAGGTTTTTTGTGTCATTTGACACATTCATGAACCAAAAAAAACAAATCAGCTACACCATTTCAAAAATTTTATGCTTTGTACTTATACTTTTTCATTTTTAAATTTCAGATTGTTGTTCCAAACTCATTCAAAGCGTTACTAATTACAAATTGGCCGATGGAACGATGTCCTTTAAATATGATAATGAAATATGTCGAACATCAGGAACAGTAACATGTGTTGCTCCACAAAACATAGAAATTGTAGCAATGCTTATTGTTAATGAAAGCAATTTTATGGACTTCGGTTGGGGAAAAATATCGTTTCCTGTAACTTGTAATGACGGCATTTGGAAAATAGGTTCCCCACCATTAAATGTAAACAAATTAGAGTGTTTGAATACTGATCCCGTTTAAATCATATACAAGCTATCCTGTTTAACGTCATTGTTATCATTTTCTAATGTTTTGACAATTTAAAAATTAAAAACAATAAATTTATTAAAACGATGTCACGTTCAACACAGTTCCATAAATATAACAAGTGATTTTTAATTTAATTATAAAGATAGTCGAGTGGTATCTAAGCGAGCGAAAAAATTTACAGTTTTTAAATTTGACAATTTTCCATGAGTTTCACAATTATTTACATTTTGGCAAGTATTGAAGAATGGTAAAAAAAACAACTTTTTTAAAGTTTTTTAAGCCCTCAGCGGGCTTTTGGCTAAAATTCAGGCCCGGGCTGAAAAAATTCGGGCCTCAGCCATCCCTAATTGTAACACAATTTAGAATTTTTTTCGTTATAATGTTTATAAAATTTAACAATTTCAATGTGAGTCAATGATTAAAAACGAGAAATATATTAAATGAGATCAAGATTAATGGTTTACGGAATCAAAAAAATTTGTAAATGCCATTTCATCAATATCATTATGAGCAATAATTTCACACCATTTCGAGTTTGGCAAAGTTTGTTTTTGCTTTAGAACGGCTAATTTTAGAATGGTGAATCGGTGTGGAAAATCTGTCGACGACAATGCCGATCGCAAAATTGTATCGTAATTATCGTCCATGGCTTCAAGATGTGTTAAAGACTAAAAAGTATGGTACATAAAATTCTACTGGCATTATTTTAAATGATAAAAAAACTTAAGCCACATTCACCAAAAAGAGCTTTTAAAATATCCAATGTTAAACAGTAACATTTATTTATCGCTAAATACTAAAAAAATAATCAATGGGTTTGACTAAATTATGCTGCATCAAATACAATAGAAAGCTTACTTCAAGTTTGCAAGTTTGAACCAAATCAACTAACCAATCTAATTTTTTGATTCCACTAAAGTTGCAATACTTTAAAGATGGATATTCTTTTATTTCCATTAAAGCGCTGCTATTTAATTGATTGTTGTAACTCAAATCCAAAGCTTTCAATTTATAACAATCTTGCAAAGTTTGGAGAGATAAAACTTTCAATAAACTATTACCTCTCACACAAAGGATCTTTAATTCATACATGTTTGAAAAATTTAAATAAGAATAAGGAAAATGTGAACGAAATTGTCGCATTTGGAAGAATTTAAGTTTTTTTAATTTTGGTAACAAAGAATTAATATTTTCACCTCGAAAAAAACAATCCAAAATTAGAGTTTCCAATTTCGTTGCTCCCTTTGCAAGAAATTTCATAGCGCGTGAAGTCAAATTGTAACAATAAGAAATTTTTAAATATCGAAGTTTTTTAGAAATATGTTTGAAACAATTTCCATTAAATTCATTATTCCCATATAAATTAAGATGATTAAATGATACTTCTTCCAATAATGGACAGAATTTAGCAATGGTAGATAAATTAGTTTTTCGTAATTCAATAAATGATAAATTAAGAGATAAAAGTTGAGGTGCCCAAGTAAGAAATAAGCAAACTTTGCGTGTTATAGTTGAAAAATAAAAAGATAAATCCAGATGCTGAATATTTGTTCGAGTTAAAAATAATTTTATCTGAAATTAAAAGCTTAAATAATTAATTTAGTTTTAAAAATGCTTTACTTTACCCATTTATTAGTAATATTATGTCGCTTTAAAGGAGTGTATTCTGAATTAATCGATTTGCAAGTATATTCTTTTTCTAAATCAGGAAGCATAATTAAAGGATAATTGGAATTTTGAATAATTGTTTCATGATTAATTATGTGTTTTTTTGGCCAAATATTATCTCGAACAATATTTCTAATTCGTTTATTTACTAATTCCAAGTTGAACAAATCATTAAAGGAAACATCGCTAAAAACTTTATTCTAAAAATTTGAAATTAAAGTTAAATTTGCATTTTTTTATTTTCATAAAATATTGTAACTCACAAGAATTTCGTTTGGAAGATCCGTTAATAACAAATTATTGTTATCAGATGGTTCATTTTCTTTTATTCTTTTTGGCGCTTGAATTCGACATCGTTTGATGGACTAAAATAAATATTCCAAAAGCTTTTAAATATATTTAAAAAGAATTTATTTACCGTTGATAGTTTTAAAGTAGTTAGCGGAGTTTTACATATTCGCTTCAAATATGGCTTCAAATTGTTTCCTGAATGAGAAAAACTCATTGCAGCCTGCTTTATTGAACGTTTTTAAAAACTTCAAATTATGGTTGGAAAAAGTTGAAAGTTTGTAAAAAACTTTGTCCAACAAAAAAAATGCGTCTTGCTAAGGCACTTTTTCTCCTAATGCCAAAAAAAAGTTTGGAAATATGTTTAAAAAAGAATTTTTTTTGTGTCGTTTATTTTCATTAAATTAGTAACATGATTAACTATTATTGTTTTTTGAAAGAACTTTTACGTATTTTTAATAAATTTAACTTTCTGTAAACGAGTTAAATTGAATAATAGAAGGAATGGATGGGTTTTCTTTTATTTTTGTTCCGAAGTTCATAACTGTTAAACATAAAATAAATGAGAGTTTTCTTTAAAAAAATTAAATCAATAATGAGGCCAGGCACGTTAATGATGTTTTTCGCTATCATTATGATGGTTTTTAACTTTGTATGTTATGGAACTTGCTTCAACGTCAATTGCCGCCTGACAAGTTTTCTTTTATATTCTTCGCTTTGTGGTATCGAAGACCTTACGGTATTTCGCGATTCTGATGATCTAACTAAAAATAAATAACATTATTATCAAAGTACGAAATTTTATTTTTCTAAAAAAATTAAAAGTGACCTGAAGCAGATTTGTTAGCTTTGGATTCGGTTGATCCCATTTTGCTCTTATTAGAGTCGGTTGTATCTAGAAAATGGAATAGATTTATTAGGGGCACGGAAAAAAACAAATTTTGTATATTCATAATTTTTTTTGAAACGCTAGAAAAAAATTGGTAATTTTAATTTTGAAACGTCAAATATGTACAATATTTTATGAGTAGTATTTTTTTTAATAAAGATGAAGGCGGACTTTCAAAAAATAAACGATTTATAAGCCTTTATTGTCATATTTTTTCACTTAATTTTTTTCTTCTTTCTGATAAGAAGAGTTTTCACCTTCTATTGTAAAAACCATATGACCATGCTCTTTCTTAAATAAAAAATATTTATGTTTACGACTTTTTTAAAGACGATTAAAAATTTCACAACTCAATGAGTCACCATCGAAAGTTGATATTTTTTATTGGTTAAAAACAAATTTCAACAAAAAAAAAATTCTTAGCGATTATATCTAAAAAATAAAATATACTAATTTCTAAAATCCTTTATTCATTCAAAGATAATGATTTTTATTTTATGATATGGTCAAAAAAAATAAAAGTCACTAAGTAACAAAAAATTTGGCCAAAAAAACAAATGGGTTAAACATTTAACAAAATTTATTAAAGATTTGTATAATAAAAATGAAGCTACGAAGGATGTGAATATTTATCGAGAAAATTAAGCTGATAAAAAATGAAATTATAAGTTATAACTTTACAACTTCAAAAAGAAAAATGCATAACAATTTAAAATATAATAAACCGATTTTAAGCGTTTTAATTTTATGGCTTTTGAATAATTAATGAAACTTCTGATCGTCCTTGTATGGGTTCACTGGGGCTATCAAGGGGACAAATTTCAAGATTATGTGCCTTTCCACTAATAACTTTGCAATTTGGTTCAAATTGAATAGTCACACCTTGTGAGCTCTTCTTTTCGGGATCCTCTGCAATGGATGATGGTTTATCTTCTAGAGCCCAAACTCGTGGCGTCACTTGGCATGTAAAATTAAAGAACATCATGGTCACAAAAATGCAAAAACTAATTATATAAAAAATGATGGCCCATTGTTCAACAGAATTCTAAAATTATCTTTTAGCAATGAAAAAAAGTTTAAAAAATGTGATGAAGCAACTTACATCCGGTGCAATTATGGAAACAATTGGTGGCAAAATAAGAATAACAATAGAGTTTATCAAACTCATCTAAAATATTTTTTTATTTTTAAAGATAAATTGAGAGAGAAAAGATTATGGTGGAACTTACAAGGGTCATAATAAAATGTGCATGATGTTGAGCAAGCTAAAATTGAAGGAATAATAAAAGAAAAATATTATACGAAAAAACAAAACTATTTTTAAATCTTTTTTTGGGAATTGTTAATTCAATCAGCCTCGTTAACTTACAAGTTGCACACATTTGGCTACTCCCACTGCATTAAGGCCACTGAATGAATTAACAAGGGAATATGCAATAAGAATAAGGAAACCCAATTCTGGAGGTAATGCAGCCATTAAAATAAAACATACGCACATCGGAAACTAAAACTTTAAGTTAATAGAAAAAGAAGATTATTATGTTTTGTTGATTCATACCTGACTCATAGTGTTGAAAAAAATAATTCTACCTCGATCAGAAATGCAGGTCAATAAATCAGAAAAAGGTCCAGCAAGAATTTTAACAATTACACTGAAAACATATGGCAAAGCTGCTGCAAATCCAGTTTTTGCCAAATCAAATCCCATAACTTTATTGAGATATGTGGGACCATATTGAAACTGAAAATTTAGTTTAATCAAATATATACACTTAATAAAATAATTTATTACCATAATTTGTAAACCTAAAGATCCACCAAAACATGAAACAATTATTCCAATAACGGGTAAATCAAAAATAATTCTTCGGTATGGAACTGGTGGATGTTCTCCAGCTCCAAGCATTCGTCCATTTTGAATAATTTCTAGTTCTTTTGGGCTTACATTAGAATGAAATGCGGGGTCATCGCGATAAAAGATGAAAAAAATGGAAAAGAAAAAAAGTGTAAGGATGCCAAGAATGTAAAAAACAGCTGGCCATCCCATTTCCGATGTACATAGAGCTCCTGAGACAGGCATAACCATAATTGCACCAAATTGAATGTGCATGCTTAAAAGTGAAATAAACATCCCTGCTCCTGATAAAGATGACCAAGATGAAACGATTGCACCCAAAGATGTCACAGAAATGGTTAATCCAAAACCTTGTAAAACTCGAGCAATAAAAGTTAAGGCAAAACTAATGGAAACAAAAAATGGAAGTAAAAGGGTCGAAACTCCAGAAATAAATCCATAAAATGCAAAAGTTTTTCGAACACCAAATTGATTATTCGCATAGGTTAAAGGAATGGTTCCAATAATATTTCCAATGGCAATGGCCGAAAATAGCCATGATCGTTCGCCCAAAGTGTATAGAGGTTCTGGATCAGTGATATTGAGTTCCTTAAGAAATTCTTTCTCCCCACCAATGGGTTCTTTGATCATACAAATAATCGTGAAATTAAGGGCTAACGAATTAGCCATAACAAATGAAAGAGTTGCAGTGGAAATAATTAAAATAAAAAATCGTGTTGAATTAAAACAAAATCGTAAAGAATTTTTGCATTCATTTTTGTTGTTGTTGGTTTCCATAATTTTTTTTGCAACCAATATTAAACGTAAAAAAAATAATAGAGGGAAAGAAATGGAAAAACCGCTATAAATTTGTCATTTTTTTGATGGTTGCGTCAAATATTTATATACGTAAGAATCAATCGAGGGTTTAATTTGAATAATCGCATTGGAGTTTCTTCCCAACGGTCGAAATCGTTATTCGAATTTCGAATAGTAATACTATTTTGATATTTGACTGTTGTATGTAATTGTATGTGATGTTTGATTTTTGGATTCAATGGAACCAATGTCAATAAGTATTTAATTTCTTTGTAAACTTAATTAAAATTTTGATTTTTAAATAAAAATTATAGCAAAAAAAACTTTCAAATAAAGATATAGCTTTATTTCTCATATATTTTGTTTTACAGATAAATAGTTCACATTCTATTGTAAAACAAATTATGACCACATTTTTTCTTTAAAATAAAATGATAATGAAATATTTTTTGAATAAAGATTAAAAGTTTTGCAACATATTGAGTCATTGAATGTGATACAAATCAATGTTAAAAAAATTCAACTTTTTTACTTACATTTTTTTTCTTAATTTTATGCAGCACATTTTTTTGTAAAAAACTCTTTCAAAATTTTTTAAGATTACGAAGCTGTTTATTTTTTTTAAAAATTTTTTGTGGCTTTAGAATTTGCATTTTATATTTGCTTTATTTATTTACGATATCATTATTATTCATATTATTATTTTTAAAAATTCTTTTTTTTCCCAGACAAAAAACACATCGTGTTTTACTTGAGTTGTTTATAAGTTGCAGTAACAATGATCTCCATGATCACATGAGTCGTCTGAATGAACAAAACCGCCTGGCAACGAAAAAGTTCCACATCGTCCTTGTCCAGAAATGCATGATTTTGCACAGGCTTCACTTTTTCGGAAATGTCCAGTTTCAAAATGAGCGTCAGCACTTTTAAGGATTGATGCATGTGGATCGCATGAGCCAGAGATAAGATTGCTTCGATCAATGTTTTGTGACTAAAACACGCTCACTTTTTTTTATTAATTTATAAAAAATTAACTCACACGGCTTTCAATAAGTTTATTGATTGCGCATGTTGGATCATCTTTGCATGAAATAACAATTGCTCCCTTTTGACCGGTACAAATGTTTTCATCTCCTTTACACCCGCTTCCACCATAAAGGACTCCATCGATTGTGCAACCCCATGCAGAGCATTCATTATTTTCACAGTGGATTGGATTTTCACTTTTGGCTAGAAAAAAATAAAATATAAATTTTAAAACATACAAAACAAGACTTTACAATCCCATAGGCAATTTTTCTATCTGCCTTGGAGTCAAATTTAAAAACCCTGATAAAACTTACTGGCATTTTCTTTATCATGGGTTACACATCCTCGAAACTCTGCACAACTCGTGGCTTGATACCCTGGAATCAAGACAAAAAAGGCGACCAAAAAAATTGCAAAGACAGCTTTCATTTTTTATTAGTTAAAATTATCAACTGATATTTTGAAAGAAATTTGTGGTTTATTTATAATTAAATTTTTGGTTGTTGGATAGCATCTCAAAAACCATTATCGGACACTCATCGTATGTTAACGCTTCGTCCATGTTTGTATCATCTTTTCTTTTGTAAAAGTTTGTTCCCGCTCCAAAAAAAATTATGTGTTGTACGCTTCGTGTTTTTTTAGGGAAAGAAATCTCATGTTTTTTGAGATGTACATTAGAGAATCAATCATAAAATTGAAAAGAAAATTTTCTGATTTATTAGGAAAGCAAAACTTTGAAATAAAGTGTTTTGCTTCTTTGCCCTTTAAAATTAAAAAAAAATTTTTAAAGTACAAAGCTTTTAAGAGCTTTTTCTTTTGTTAAATATGTTATGATACTTATTTTTGTATAATCAAATA
This sequence comes from Panagrolaimus kolymaensis, assembly GCA_028622995.1. Taxonomy (NCBI): domain Eukaryota; kingdom Metazoa; phylum Nematoda; class Chromadorea; order Rhabditida; family Panagrolaimidae; genus Panagrolaimus; species Panagrolaimus kolymaensis. Next base: position 1,950,844 of record JAJQJQ010000025.1, on the reverse strand, counting down.
AAGAAAGAAAAAATTTTTATGTACTTTTATTTATTTTATTTTTTGCAAATTTTGCAAAAGTGTGAAGAAAAAAAAGAAAATATCAACAAGGCTTTGAGGATTCTTTTCTTAACTAAAATTTTGGATATCGAAACCCATCATTTATAACTCATATTTTTTTGGAAGAAAAATAAATTAAAAAGTGTAATCATGGCTTATGATATTGGTTACGAACATCAATAAATTCAAGAAACGGCGAAGTGGAACAAGAATCTGATATAATAATTTCGAGCCATTTAAAACATGGCAACAGAGTTTCGGTGCCTTCCAAAACCGCGAGTTTTAATGTATTCTTACGTTCAATGAAATTAATATTTTTGAATGCTAATGGCAAAATTTTATCATAACCATACCATTTATCTCCCATAACTTCTAAATGTGCAAGAGACTAAAAAAAAGAATGTATTTTGTTAAAGTTTCGTCACTTGCCCTAAAATAAAAATAAATACTTACATCACATTTACTAATTAATTCCTTTAAAATTTCGGCTGTTAAACCTTTACAGGAATTTAAAGCTAGATACTGAAAATAAATGAATTATTGTTTGATTCGTATTTACTTCAATAAAAAACCTACTTCAAGTTTACAAGTTTTAACCAAATCAACTAATCCTGTAAGATTTGTCATTCCACTAAAGTTACATTGTTTCAATGATTTGAATTTTTTTAATATATCAAATTTTTCGTTATTAATATTAAGTTCTCGAGCACCACTCAAATCCATAGTTTTCAACTTATGGCTATTTTGCAAAGATTGCAATGTTTCAATTGCGACGAACAAATTATTTTTTAATTGAATAATTTCTAATTCTTCCATTTTTATAAAATTAATAGGATGTGGAAATGAATATCTAACTGAATCAGAAATTTCTAAGTATCTTAATTTTTTTAGATTTCGTAGCCAATCATTTATGTTAATTCCTGAAGGAGAATAATTTTTTAAAATTAGCGTTTCAAGTTTTTTTGTTCTTCCAGCGAGGAATTTCATTATATTTTGCTTGAGATTATAAGATAGGGAAAGCTTTAAATATCGAAGTTGAGTAGAAATATATTGAAAACTTTCGCCGTCTATTTCCCTATTATTTGCAAGGTTCGAATATCGAATTTTTGGGTTATTAATAAAAATGGCTGTTAATCCTTTTTCTGTGTTTCTACGACCAAAACTATCATCAAAAGATACTTCTTCGAGGAGTTTACAATGATTGGCAATGGTAATCAAATCTCTGTTTTTTAAAGCAATGGATGACAAATTTAGCTTTAATAGTTGAGGAACCAAATATAAAATTGAAGAAATTTTGTTTGAAATTGCGGGGAAATATATTGAGAGATCAAGGTGAATGATATCTGTTCGAGATAAGAATAATTTAACCTGAAATCCATTATCCATAAAAAAGGATTTTCAGATAATAATTTACCCATTTATTTGTTACTTGAAATAGTTTTTTTGATTCAAAGCCGGATTTCTCGTCTTCATACATCATAGACCATTGTTTGTCTCTTGGATCGGTTAAAGAGACTCTTGGATAAAACGTATTTTGTACAAGTAAACCATGGTCGAGTGTTTGCATTTTGGACCAAACCAATTTTTTGGTTGCATCTCGAAGTCTTCGATTAACACAATCAAGATTAAAAAGATCATCGAAAGGCAGCAAATTTAAAATTTTTAACTAAAAATTTCAAAGAGTGTTGGCATCACAAAGTTTTGTCAAGGACATACGAGAATTTCATTTGGATTTCGAATAATTGTTTCATGATTGAATGTGTCTATTTTTGGCCATTAAACTTTTACAATAAATTTTCGAAGACTTTTGTTAACGCATTCAAGAATGAATAAATCATCGAATGAAAGCTTATCAAAGATTTTTTCCTTCAAAAAAATAATTTTAAATAACTTTTAATAATGAAAAAATTAGATTAAATTTACTCACAAGTATTTCATTTGGAAGATCGGTCAAAGTTTTATTATAGCAAATATTTTTCCCTTCAGCAATTGCAATTGCTTTAGATTTTTCTACGCCTGCCCAAGGATGTTTCTTTGCTGTCTAAAATGAGTAAATAAAAAAAATAACTAAAGTTTTTCAGAATTTACTAAAAAAACTTACCGAGGGTTCATTTCCCCCTTCTTCATTATCATCAAACTTCCGCTTCATATTCTGCTGTTTCAAAATATTGTTGACTTTTTCTTGATTCATTTCTCCCAGAAAAAACTGAGAAAAAAATGTTTTTTTGGTTGGAAAAACTGTTTTTTTGATTAACGAACTTTTTTTATTGAAATCTAACAACTTTGTTTTTGGCACAAAATTTTTCAGTAACTGTATGCCAAAAAAGCACATAGCTTGGATTTAAAAAAAAATCCCTCCAGATTGTTGTTCTTTCAAAAAGGTCAAAAATAAACTGTTATTTTTTAATTATGAAATCAATTTTTCTTTAAGATTTAAAATTCTATCAAAGAACTCCATTTTCCATTTAAAACTCTTGAAAATGATACATTTAATGTTGAAAGGTTTTTTTGCTTTAGGCGACCAATTTAATTTCACCTGGCTACAACTATGCCAGGTGGTATAAAACATCATCATTCAAAATTAAATCTATAACTCTTCTAAAATCAAATTACTTTAGTACGTTTGAAAATTGTGGATAAAAGGATATTATTTTTATTGCTTTTACTTTAGTTAATATAAATGAAAAAAAAAAATTTGGCGAAAAAGAATGAACACATCGAATAATTTTTTGTCGCCATCGGAATTAATGATAAACGTATTTTATTGGTATTCAAATGTAATTATTTTTGCTACTTTATTGATTACACCTTTATTATTTTATGTTATATTAACTCAATCAAAAAATATGAAAACTTTTAAATGGCTCATTTTAAATCATTCATTTTGGTGTTTACTTTTTGAAATTGTATTTTCTATAATAAAACCCATATTTCTTTCCCCTGCTTTTGCGATATATCCAATGGGATTTGGGAGAAATGGAAATTATTTTACTTCTCTCATTTTTACAATTATTACTCTAATATTGTTAGTGCATTCAGGGGTTTCTTTAATTGCAAGTTTATTATGTCGATATATGTTTGTATTTCCAAATAGCATAGCTCGAAAATTAAGCACCAAAAAAATTTGTATTATCCTTATTATTTCCATGATTGGTGTTTATATTTGGTCGGGAATATTAATAACTTATTTATATTCACTAGATGAAAAACATTTGCAAGAATTATCCATTTCCGAGGAACCAGAATTAATGGAATTTATGATTGATGAACCTGCATTAATTTATGCTCCGTTTTCTTTATTAAAAATTACTTTATTAATTATTATTTTACTTCTGCTTGGAATAATTGTTGTTGCCATAGGTTTTATAATATTTTTCTTAAAACTTTTAACAAAATTTAAAGCTACTTCAAGAACGACAAAATTAAAAAAATCATTACTTTTAAGCGCCATTGTACAAGTATTAATTTCATTTGTTTTATTATATCTTCCATGGGTATTTTTGCTTTTTACTATATATTTTCAAATTAAAAATTCTGCAAATTTTGTTTGCTTTGGATTTTGCCTGGTTTCAAGTTATACCTTCGCCGAATCGCTATCAACTTTATTTTCAGTTACGCCATATCGAAAATATGTAAAGAATTTATTTTCAAAGCATTTTTTCCGATCAAAGCCATCTAAAATTATTTTGATTTCCCCTACACAAATGACTCGAGGTTCCTTTGGTGCAACTTTTCATGAAACTAGTCACTTTCCGATTATTCGAAGAAAAAGAAATTTATAGTTTTTTTTAAAATAAAAATTATTATTTTATTTCACAATGTTTTGTAACGGTATTATTCATATATAATTTTTTAAATTTTTGAATTTTTATTTTAAAATAAAAAATCATACAACAAAAAAATATACTCAAACAAGTTTAAGCAAAAAAAGCATTAAAAGTGCTTTGAAAAAATCAAAGAAAAATATGCAGATAAAATTAAAAAATGTTTTTAGCTTTTATTATTTCAAAACATAAAAAAGTAAATTATAAAATATGGTTAGTTTATGTTAAAATATTTTTTGTAAATTAATTTCTCTTTGATAATAAGCATGAATTTGAAGATATAATCGGCTGATTTCACGTTGTTTAAATGATTCCTTAAAAACACGGGGCGAATGACCATTAGGAAAACCCGAAGCTTCTCGATAATCATAATACTTCACTACATAGACGGGAAAGTTATTAAAAAATTCGACATTGACGTGGTATGTATCAACATTATTAATAATGGGATGATATCGATCTAATTGTTTACCATCAGTATATTCAAATGTAAGATTGATTTGGGCAGTATAAGTGTTGTTATAAAAGTCTGTTGATGTTAAGTTCCGAATAATAGCTTTTTTTGCATTTTGCCATCCATTTTTATGAAAAATATTAGTTACATTTTCAATATTAAAATAAAAAGTAACTTTTAAATAATCAACCTAAATACCTATGATTCATATTTTATCTATAATTGTTTTTTAATTTTACCAATATTCTCCCGTCTGTTGCGATTTTCTCTGATATTGGAGGGATCAGTAAATCTTCACCATGATATCCAAAGACGCTTTCACCAAAGCGATAAAAAAGAAAAATCAGAAAAAGAAAATGAAGCTTCATCATTGAAGCAGCTATAATATCTTTTTTGCGAATTTCCCATCATTATTTAAAGGTTTTAAAATAAATTATTTACAATTGCATCTTCTCAAATTACGATTGAATTCTATGTATTTATCATTTAAAAAATAGTTTATTTAACAAATGATCGTTGGTTTTTTTTTATTTTAGAACAATTTGTTTATGAAATAATATCGGCTGCAAAGTTTTTTGCAGTACAAAAAAATGAAAAAAAGGAAGAGAAAGATGTACATAGATACAAAAAAATGAACGCTGATTGTTTAAATGAAAATGGCGAAAAACATTTTTTATTTTTCCAATTTATTCGTGTGATATTGGCTTCGAACATCAGTATAATAAGCAAATGGCGATGATTCACCATCTTTCCATTGAATTATTTCACACCAATCACAATTTGGATATGTAAATAATTGATCTTCGATGGTTAATTTGAGAATATTTCTACGTTTTGGATTTTTTTCATTTAAAGCCATAGCAATATCGATGTCGTATTGGTTATTTGAAAATGAACATTCAAGATGAGTCAACGACTGAAAATGTTTTATTTTAGTTCCATCCAAATGTAGCGGAAAAACTTACTTGGCAGTCGGTTATCAAAGTTCTGACGACTTTTCGGGTAATGCTATCAGAGTCACTTATTGCTAAATACTAAAAAATGGAAAATTAAATTCTAAAAATTAAAAAAGTGAAGGCTCGCAAATTTCGAGTATAAACTTTAAGATATAATAAAAACTTACTGATAAATTGAACCAGAAATTCGTGATCCATCCGTTCAAAAAATATTTCTGGTAAAATATAAGAAATTTCTTCCTTAATTATTTCATTTTTGTTTAATGTTTTGTCTGCGTTTTGTTTGACGACTGCGTTATTCTCAGCCCATTTATAAACCTGTAAAAAACTATATTCTTTATATATAAATGGAAGAAAGTTAAAAGTAAACTGTTTCAAAAGCTTCCTCATATTTGTCATCTTTAGTCATTAGTGAAGCGGGTAATGATTTAAAAAGCTTCAATGCTGAGTATTTTGATAACTTTTCATACAAGCAAAAAAATATTTCTAAATTAACACATTTTTTTGATAAATATTCATCACAAAAATCTGTCAATTCAGGAACTTGATAAAATTCAGCAATATCAACCATAGCATAAATATTTTCATTAGTAAGATTGCATTCAGAAAAATAAATAAAAGTTAAAAATTCTTTAAAGTCATCAAATGAATATGAAATTATGGGGATGGGATCTTCTTTTTTATTCCATCTTTCAGCAAACATGACATCGAATGTTTCAGAAATAGTTGATAACATAAATTTATGAGCATGAACTTGCTGGAAAAAAAATTAAGAGAAGAAAAAAATTTTAAAAACTGTTCGCATTTTTAATTATTATGGTTGACAAAATGCAATATTTATTAAATATAGCTTACTTTATCCCCAATTTGAAACGTTACATCAAACCCACCTTTTTGAACATCTTGAATTTTAAATGATTCAAATTGTCTTAGTCGGAATTCCCGATCTTTTTCAGTCATCTTTACTGAATTTAAAAAGCAAAAAATAATTAAGATATAAAACCGAAAATTTATTGCTTAATAAAAAAATTGCTTCTTGATAGCCTAATATTTTTGAATTCTTAATTCTAGCAATTTTCAGAAAGAAAAAAACAGGAAATTTTTTCTTTGAAAAAATTCAATAACGGAAAAACTTTCCCAATTATAAATTATAAAAAATAATACAAAAAATAAATCATTGTTATTAAACAGTCAACGATGAATCAAAAGTGCTTCTTTTTAAATTTGGAAAAGTTTTTCTCGCAAACATTATAACAAAGACATTTTTCCATTATTTTTTTCCTTAAACGGAGTTTTTAAAAGATTATAACTAATTTTTTCCGCCATTTCTTTGCTAAAAAGACATACTTATTTATGAATAGAATAAAAATACAAATTTATCATTCTGTTCTCAATTTAGTAAACAAATAATATGGAATTTATTAAGATCGGCTAGTCAGCATAGAAAAGTGATTGTAATAAACATGATACAGAAACAACAAAAATATTTAATCATAATGTGGCCATTCTCGTCTATAACTAATTGTAGGTTTGGCATATTTTGGTTCCCATGATTCTAATCTTAAATTTAAAGCTTCTTGAAAATCAGTGATTTTGCTTTCATTGATAGTTTTGATAAAACGCAATTTAATAAATGCTTTGGGTGCGATAGATTTCTAAAAAATAAATTATGTTTTTATTAAAAGTAAATGAGAGAAAAAACTTACTGAAATAAATTGAAAAAATAAATCTGGATTAATTATTGCGTCAATATCATATAAAACTAAACGAGTAATTCGATTTTTCATTGATGAAAGTGAAAGTAATTTCGGCATAGTTTCTGAAGTGATATGACAATATCCAAGTCTAAAGCAATAAAATTTTGTCGTTAATACTACTGCAAAATATATTTAAAAAACTTGCGTAAAATCAACGACTTTTGGTAAATGATCCATAATAACTTCAAGTGGAACATGTTGGCGTGCACCAGCACTATAAAAAAATTTAGTGGCAAGAGAATTCCATTTAACTATATTTTGAGATTTTGTAATTCTTTCAAAAAATGAATAAAGTAAGTAAACATCATAAAATTCAATTTCAGGTATATCCCAATTTTCAATGGCAGCTACAGTTTTTTGAAAATATTTGCTATCATCCACATCAAAACTAAAGGAATTGGAAACCAAAATTTGTGGAAAATAATCGATTTCGTCATTCACCCAAATTTCTTTTCCATCGATTTTAAGTCGAGTGCAATTACAACTTGAATAAAAATCAGAGACAACCAAAAAGGGACGTGAATGGAAAAAATATTTACAAGTTTTTTGAAGCTTTTTTAAACCCGCTGGATTTTTCATTAAATAATTCATAAATGATTGATGGAATGGAAAATTTTGAGATCGCATATTTTTGGTGTTGAACACAATTTCAGAAGATCCAATATCTCGAATATCTTCAAAATAATCATCTGTGATAAAAAAAAATTTGGTCAAAAAAATATTTTAGATTTACCTCTTTCTTCAATATCAAAAACATCGAGTTTTAATTTTTTTGCTGGCATTTCAAAATCTTTATTTAAAAAATTATCAAACTTTCGTTTAAATACTTTTCCTGGATTCGAGCTTCTTCCAGCGCGTTTCTTGCTAAATGTAAGATTTATTTTTGCATCGATATCAACATTTTTCTGAAAATTTATCATTTAAAAATTGCTGTTATAAATATAAAAAAAATTGAACCTTTAGGAATTCATAAAACTTTTTTACATCAATCGAAATATCCACGTTTTCAAGTGAAAAGTTTTTAATTTTATTTTTGAATAAAAAAGAGAGTAACTTGTCCATAGTTTTCTTTGTTACTTGCATGCTTCCATAACATTTAATCCTATAAATTTATAAAAGTAATAAAGCGATAATACAATTTTTGTTTGAAATAAAAAAAGTTACCGAATATTTTCTGCATTGAGTAAACAACCAACCATATCTTCAACAAATGCAAAATTATAATAATGCAATGGCTTATTTAAATTAACTTCCGGTTTCTTTGAATTAAATTGTTCGATAACCGCAGTTTTAATGGTTCCAAAACTTGTTAATTTTTGAACTAAATCAAACAACAAATAATCTCGCTTTAAAATAAATTCGGTAACGGTACATTTAGAAATTTTATATAAAATTCCAGTGCTTCCATCGACGCTTAATTTCTTTGTCACCCAAATATTCGCGATGGCCAAATTTTCATGATAAAAAATACAATCATTATATTCTTGATTTTCTAAACGCTTTTGTTCGGGATCAATTAAAATTGAATCAACAATAAAATATGGAGCTTGAATATAAAAATATTTGCAAGTTCGATAAAGTTTTTGAAGTACAGAAGCATTGGCATTTTTGATAATTAAACAAATCAATTTTTTGGGAAATGGAAATTTTTGTTGATATTCATTGCGACGAGAAAAGGTTATTCTTCCTGCCATATTTGGAAGAGATAAATAAATAGAAATGAAAGGTCTGCTTGCTATTTTTAAATTTTTGATGAAAATATTTGAATGTCATTAATATTCACTTTGCCAAAATAATTATTAATTCAATAATAAAAAATAATAATAAATAAATTGTGATATCGATGTGGAAGGAAGTTCGACAAAGATTTTCCCAAATTGTGCTAATAAATAATCAGTTTTTTTTATCTAAGTCAAGGGTTTTTAAATGTCAGTCAGAAACAAGGAAAGTTATGATAAATTTTTTTTAATACTTTATTTAAAATAAAACCGAACAAAATTCATGCGACAACAGCAAAAAAGAAATAAAATAAATTTAGAAAATTCCCAATAACCTTTTCAATTCAATAACAAGCTGCCAATCGGCTCTAGAAAGATCATCACGGAAATAAGTTTTGCAAACATCAATGGATTCTCGAGTGATTCGACTAACCAATGCATCTTCAGCACCAAAATGTCGACCAAATAATTTAGGTGCATCACCGGTGGTATTTTCAATTTTTATGCAAACTTCTTCTCCAGTTTTAGCCATATCAACATTATCGTGATTTCTTTCAATTGAAGAAACAGTACCCAATATAATGTTCTGAAACAAATAATATGTATTTTTAATTTTGGGGCTGCTAAGAGGAAGCTTACTTCTTTGGATGGAACACATATTTGTGTGCCTTTCTTCAATTGACCTGCCACAACGACAACCCCACAAACAATGGGATTTCTAGCATTAAAAATATTTTGAGGCATAATTTGAAGTTTGCATGGAAAAACAGCGAGATGTTCATTTTCTCGTCGACGTTTCAATCGTAAATCTTCACGATATTTTAAAAAGCTATCTTCTAAATGATAAATAATATTAGCTTGGAAAATTCGAACACCTTCTCGATCAGCAAATTGTTGAACTTCTCGATCCACGGGAACATCAAAGGCAAGAATGCAAGCGAATTCGGTGTTGTGTTCGAGCATGGTTGCAGCTTTTTGAACATCTTTTTTATGAACTGGGCCAATATTAACATTTGAATACTAAAAAAATAAGTAAAGTAAAATTAGCTTTGTTCTATTAAACAATAAGTAAGTTACTGGAATTTTTTGAGTTTTTAAGAATTCAAGCAAAGCTTCTAAAGAGCCAAGGGTACTAGCTTGAACATAAACGCCTTCCGGTTTTTTCTTAATTGAGGTCAAAGCTTTTTTAAGTTGTTCATCCGCATCATGCTTTAAAAGTTCTAATTCATCACTTCGATTACAAACAAATAGAGGAAGGCCAGCAACGGTTTTTTCAAGATTTTTTGCAAGAATTTTAACTCCTTGAGAACCTTTAATTTCTTTGTAATGTTCGTAATCAGCCTAAAATAATTTTTAGTGAATAATTTCTCAAAATAAAAACAAAAAATTACTTTGACACGAATTTCTCGCAAAGGTGCTGGCATTAACAAATCTCGAATTTGAGTAACAATAGGTCCTTCAGTGCCAGTAAGAACAATGACATCCTTTTCTTTTAAAGTTCCATTAACCAAAATTACATCGATGGTGGTACCTAATCCAGGCAAGGATCGAACTTCCATAACCGTGCAATCAAGATCTTCAATGTATGCAAGCCTTTCAGCTAAATATTTTTGAGAATATTCAACAATGTAAGCCATTAAATTTCCAATACCATCGCCAAGTTGAGCTGATGTGGGAACCATAGAAACATATTCTTCCACGTCTTTATTTTCAGGGGCAAGAACCACGTTGATTCCTTGTTCAGCGAACTCAACTAAAATCTGTTCATATCGTTCTTTAAATTCTAATTGGGTATTAGTGTTTTGAGATTTTAAATGTTGATAAATATCTTTTTGTGGATTCGATTCATATCCATACAAGCGATCAACCTAAAATGGTGGAATATAAAGAAGCTAATTAGGAAAATTAATAAATAATTACCTTATTCAATGTAATAATAAATGGAGTTTTACGCTTTAATAGAAGTTTAAGGGATTCAATTGTTTGTGGTTCAAGTCCATGCATAATATCAACGACGAGAATGGCGATATCACATAAAGATGAACCACGTGAACGAAGATTTCTGTAATTTAAAAAATTAGATAAAAAGATTGAAACAAAAATTAAAAACTATCTTACGCAAAACTTTCGTGACCAGGTGTATCAATAATTAGGAATCCTGGGAGTTTGATACTTTCAGGATCAAAAGATTTTACTCGAAGACATCGCTGTTTGATGGCATCGGCTGGTACTCGAGTGGCTCCAATTTGTTGAGTGATACCTCCAGCTTCACCAAGTTGAACGTTTGTTCGCCGAATGGTATCCAACATTTTAGTTTTTCCAGTATCGACGTGGCCGAGAACGCAAATAACAGGTGAACGAAGTTTATCGGGTGAACGAGCAGCTAAAGCTTCAGCTCGACGTTTAGCGAATCGAGCTCGAACTTTTTCTTCAAGATTTTCATCTTCTTCACTTGAAGATTCTTCTTCGGATGAGGTTTCATCTTCTGAAGTTTCTTCATCATCGTCGTCATCCTCATCTTCTTCATTGGTTGCAACAGATTTTATGGTAGCCGCTGCTGGTTTATGCGTTGTAGGTTTATGTTTGGGCGAAGAAGATTTAGTTGGGGCTTCCAAAATTTCAGCCATTTCCCAATCATCAAGTACATCAGGCTCCGGCGATTTTTCAGGTTCAGGCGCTTTTTCTTCTTCAACAACGGCAGGTGGTGGAGGAGATGGTTCAGGAATAGGTTCAACCTTTTTAGTTTCTTCCGTCGAAACTTTTTTCTGTTGTTGTTGTTTAGGTTTTTTGCCATAAATGGGTTTCTTTTGAGGTGGTGCTGCACCATCACGATTAGGTAAGACAATGTCTGAAAAATTAAAGATAAAAAATGTTATTGAATTTGTAAATGAATAAAATATTACTTCCACTTCGTTTAAGCTTTTCTAAATCTTGTTGAGCTCGTTTAATTTGAGCTGGGGTTCGATAAGTACCCGCAGCTTTTTCTTTAGCGATTTGTTCTTCTTTTCGCTTTTTATCTTCTTCCTTGCGTTTCTTTTCTTCTGCTTCACGTTGTACTCGGAGCCTGTCTTCTTCTGCATAACGACGTTCTTCTTCTTCCAAACGCTTCTTTTCTTCCGCTTCCCTTTCATCTCTCAAACGTTGAGCTTCTTGTAAAGCTGCAACCAACTTATTTGGCTTTTTCTTTGAATCCTTTTTCTCATCCTTTTTTGGAGCTTCCTCAGTTTTTTGGGTTTCAGGTGATGGCTCTTTTTCATTTGTTTCTTCCTCGTCTGCTTCTTTATCTTGTGCGGCGGCTTTATTCTTCTTTTTATTTTTCTTTTTTTTAGATTTTGATTCTTCAGGTTCTGGGGTTGGTTCAACATCAGCCACATGAGCTTCAACCGTTAGGGCTTTTTCTGCATCAGCTTCAACTATTTGGGGCTTTTCTTCCTGTGTGGGCTCTTGCTGTTTAACTTCTTCAGCAACAAGCGGAGTTGAAGGTTCTTCTTCCTCAGTGGCTTTAGCGCCTTTACCCTAAAGCAATGAATATATATATATTTCCGATTTTTATAAATGAAGAATTCAAACCTTTTTCTTTTTCTTCTTTTTCCCACCTTCCCCTGCTTCAGCATCTTTGCTATCTAATGCAGCAAGAATAGCATCAAGATCTTCATCCTCTTCTGTTTTCTTTTTCTTTTCTTTCTTTTTTGCTTCTTTTTTTCTATCTTTTTTAGGTTGGGATTGTACAACTACAGGTTCGGGGCTTGGTTCTCGTTCTGGTTCAGGCTCTGATTCAGACTCTTTTTTGTCTGGCTCATCATCGCTATCCTCAGCCTAAAAAGTTATAAAATGTAGGGGTTTACTAATAAAATAATGCAAATTGATTAAAGGGTAGATAACTAAGCAAAAGTTATTTCCTATTTTCGAATATAAAAAATGGTTTACCAAAAATGTAAAACCCTTTTTAGCGGGTTTTTTACTTTTCACTGGAGTTTCATCTTCTGAAAATCCATCTTCTTCCTCTTCCTTTTCATCCTCTGATTTGACTGCTAAGTTTTTCAATTTCTTTTCAAACTTTTCATCATCATCATCCCTGAAATAATAAAGCCATAATATAATAAATTTTGGATAGCAAAATAGATAAATAATTACCAATTATCTTGTTTTTTGGGGTTCTTCTTCTTTTTACTAGCCATTTTTAATAACAACTTCTAAATTTTTATAAAAAAATAGTTGGAAATAAATTCTATATTTGCCAAAATCAAAAAAATAATGGAATGAAGAAAAAAAAATTTGTGAATGACAACAATCGTTAGTCCAAACTCTTTGGTTAAAAGTAACAAACGCTTTCAGGGCGCGATATTCAAAAATATAATTCTTTTATTAAATTGCACAATATTGAAATATTCTTTGTGATTATAATTCAATGGTTTCAATTTTATCATTCTACTGCCAAAAATAAAACCAGATGAAATTTTAATTTTGGTTTGAACACTGAAATTGCTTGAAAATTAGCGATTTATTGCAAAAATTAATAAACAAAAAAATTATTATCGCGCGAATTAAAAAAAGCAACCTTCTCGGTGGAAGACTTGCATAAGCAAATAATGCAAATGAAAGAAATAAAACTAATGGAAAATATTTTATTTCGAAATAAAGGCTTTCTTCGTTCAAAAAAAAAATAGGGTGGAGTTTATGTGAAATAAATTTCTCAAAAGTATTTTTTACAGCTATTCTGTTTAAAAAATTTAAAAGAAGCTTTCCATTTACTGATAAATACACGCTTTTTTGATTTTTTGATGATTCAAAAAACTTTGATTATGACGAAATATTTTTAACGATAACAAAATTATTTATTTTTGTCGTGAAAGGATTCACCGAAACAAAATATTGTATTAATTTCTGACTACGATAATCAGCTGACTAGGACTGCCATCTTAAATTAAAAAATCTTTGAAATGTAAAAATGGTAATATATTTTTTTGACAATAACACTTTTTTTATTTTTATAAGACATTTTGCAGTTAAAAATTCATAAAAAAAACAATAACAAAAAAAAATTTGTACAAAACAATTAACTTTGTAAAAATTTTGAATTTGAACTTCTCGTTTGAAAAAAAAGATGTAAAGCAAAGTCCCGTATTTTTCTTCATAATCCATTTCTCTCTCTTTGATATTGAACTTTAACATCGGTTAAATAAGTAAATTCAGATTCCATATCAAATGGATATACTTTGCACCAATCACACGATGAAGGAAGATAGGGTCCAAATTCTTCATCATCGACGAGCATTAAATGAAGGAAATTTTGACGTTTAGGTGGACGTTCTCCATTGAGCAATGATGTTATGGTGGACAAAGTTTGGGCATTCATATCTCCAAATTCGAGATATTTAATCGACTAAAAAAAGGGAAAATAAATTTCTGGACTTTTAGAACTGGAAAAAAAAACTTACATCGCATTCAGTAAAAAAAGATTTAAGCATTTCATCCGAAATATTTTCAACAGCGCTAAGAGCCAAATACTAAAAAAAATATTTGCATAAATTTTAAAGAATAAAAATTTTTAAATAATAAAACTAACTTCAATTTGTGATCCTTGAATAAATTGAATAAAATTTGGTGTAATACTTGGCCAATCATCAAAAATGCAGCAACGTAAATTTTTGCATTTTTTCAATATTTCTGTCACTTTTATATCAACCAAATGTTCATTTAAATATAAATCAATGGTATGTAATTTCGGGCAAAATTCAAGCGATTCTAAAGTTTCAACGGTGACCAAAGGATTTCCAGTCATTGCAATCATTTCCAAGTTTTTGAGATTTGAAAATTCCAAAAAATGTGTGTTATTATCAGCGACAGAAATTTCTAAGAATCGTAATTTCTTGAATTGATTCAACCATTCATTTAAATCCAAAATATATGGAGGACATTCCAAAATCATAGTTTCAAGATTTTCTGCGGTTCTTTCAGCCACCAATCTTCTAGCATTTTCTGTTATTCGAAAGCAACAAGAAAGATTTAAATATTTAAGTTTAGTTGGAATATACGCGAAACTATCGCCTCGAAGTATATGATTATCACCAAGATTGAGATATTTCAAATTTGGGCAGGAAATGAAAATATCATGAAGACCTTCTTCCGTTTCATCTTCTTTAAAACTTTTTTCCAATGAAAGTTCTTCCAACAAAGGGCAATGAGTGGCAATTAAAGTGAGACAAATTTGAGGTATATAAATAAACGATAAATTCAAGCTATGAAGTTGAGGAATCATAGGAAGTAATTCGCAAACATCTTTGGAAATTGTTTGATAATAAACCGATAAATCAAGATGATGAATATTTGTGCGAGAAAAAATTGTTTCAACCTGGAAATTCACATATATTTTTTGATAAAAGTTAACGTATTAAAAATGAGAACTCACTGATTTTTTGGTTATATTAGGTCGAGATCTCGGCTCCTTATCTTTCAAAGTTTGTTCATCCTGAATTTCAAAAAGAACGATTTGTTTGTAATCTGTATGGCAAACAATAGATTCATGGGTAAACGAATGCTTGTTGGGCCAAACAACTTTCTTAACAATATTGCTAATTCGTTTGTTCGTGCTTTCAAGATTGAGTAAATCATCGAAAGAAACAAAATCAAATATTCTTTCCTGCAAAAAAAAAAAGAAGGGAATACGTTTATAAATTTGGATTTGTTAAAAAGCTTACAATTAATTCATTTGGAAGATCGGTCAAAGAAGTTGGACCATCATCTCGCATTGTAACTGCTTCTAATTTGGATGTTTTTGGTTTCTAAAAAAGTCAACGAAAGTTAAAAAATATCGAGAAAAATTCAAACTAAAAAGTAACTAACTAAAATTGGTGAACCTGTGGAAATACGTTTCCGCTTTAAATCGGAAATGTCATTGGAGGTGGAAGCAATATTCATTCGAAGATTCTTGGACATAATTGAAGAATTCATTGTTTGAAAAACTGATTTTTTGAAAAAAATATTCTTTAAATTTAAGAAGTTTGTTGAGAACTAAACGCCAGAGGCTAAGTTAGTTCAAATTTATGAAAAAAATAATGGAATTGCAAACTCATGGTTTGGTTGCGAAAAAATGAAGATGGTCCTCAGACCAATTTTCACACTTACATTCTTTGATTTCTCGTCAAAAGAAAAAGGACAAATAAAAAATGATTTTGATTAATTAAAAACTTTTATAAAATCGTGTTTATGCCAGACCGCTTTAAAAATTTACATATTTATTTCTTATTATAAATGTGATCCTTCGATAAAGCCAATAAAAAAATAATTTATATATCACCGTTTGGTATTGATTATTTTATAAGTTTGTTTGGAACCCTTGGTTCCTACTTAGAAATGTATATTACGTTTTTGTAATTATAGTGGTAAAAAATGAAACCTCGTCTTTTCTCATGACCAATTTTTGATTTTTTTTAAATGTAAGTTAGTTATATTTTCCTCTTAATAAAAAAAACCATACCTGGTAGTCAACTTCTTCAACAGCTTCAACATCTTCAACAATAGGTTTAAATGATATAACGTCATCGCCGAGAATGATGCTGCTTGATTCAACATCCACTTCAAGCAATTTTATTGCTCGGAAAAAGAGATTCAATAAATTCCATTTAAGTGGATGAAAAATCACAAAACTAAAATGCTTATTTATATTTTTTTTTGAAACAAAATGAACAACATTTTTGATTATAAATTTTGGTAAATATATCAAAAAAAAATAAAGAACGAAGCGGCTTTGATAGGAAGCAAAAAACCTTTGGGAAATGCTAAAAATTAATTACTATAAATAATACTACCGAAAGAAAGAAAAAGAAAAAAGATCATTATATTGCATATTAAGAACTTTAATTCAAGGAAAATGAGAAAAGCCAAAAAAAATTGTCCGTTTCTTTTTTGGTTAAAAAAAAAGAAGATCATAGTTGTATTGAAGCAAAAATAAAATTAGACGCAAACATCCTTGTTGATTTATAAAATGAAAGATTGCAACTTTATAAAGGAAACACTTCGATGCGAAATGGCCTTTAAAAATAAAAATATTTCGAGAAAAAAAACCGCAAATAAAAATGCGCAAAACGAAAAAAGTGCTCTTTCACTTGCTTGGAGAAA
The DNA here is from genome assembly GCA_028622995.1 of Panagrolaimus kolymaensis. Taxonomy (NCBI): domain Eukaryota; kingdom Metazoa; phylum Nematoda; class Chromadorea; order Rhabditida; family Panagrolaimidae; genus Panagrolaimus; species Panagrolaimus kolymaensis. Next base: position 1,933,978 of record JAJQJQ010000025.1, on the reverse strand, counting down.
AATAGGAAATAGAGAAAACGTAAACAACATTAAAAAAAACGAAAATGTTATCTATCATATTCCAAAATATCCTTTTAATATCTTCTTTGTTTAGAATGAAAAAAGATGAATAAGCCCGATTTTAAGGCTCCGGTAGCTGATGAGACATTACACTATTTTTTAAAACAACAATGAAATTTCACAATCCAAAATTTGAGTTCGATTTGTGAATAAATCAACAAAACTAACAACATCCAACAAATATCTCAATGCACTTATATCGACGTGTTTCAAAGATTTTAACTCTTTTAATAAATCTAAAGCGTCATTGTTTAGTTGATGATTATAGCTTAAATCCAAAGCTTTCATTAAAGAGCTTGAAGAAGCTTATAATCGAAAGATAAAATGTAAAGATAAATGGTTGGTTTTGCATGAATTTGCTGAAAAGTATATGATGCCATGGAAATTTTGGACTAAGTATGCTTTAGTTTTTTAAGCAAAAACTTTTTTCTATAAAATTTTTTACAAACCACTTTTTTTGCTATAGTTGTCATCATTTAATAATCCACAGTAAGTTGTTTTAGCTTATTTTACAATCATATTACTGACCCACAAAATTATATGATTTTATCAATGGCGCCTTATTGCTATTCTTCCTTACAACAGTATAGTGTCCACGATGAAATCAGAGAAGTTTTTACCAAACTTCGCTATATATTCAGTCATATTTCATATGTAATTGCGGAATTTAAAGAAATGAATAACATAACAACCTTGCCTAAAAACGTTGATGTGTTGGTTGAAAATTTGAATTTTCCACATTGGCAATTGGATGAAATATGGAATATTTATGAAAAAAATATTTGTAAGAACTTTTTTTAACTTATCAAAATCAAAGATAATATTGCAAAATTTTTAGGTTCGTCTCCATCCAAAATTAAGACAGAAAAGTTTTACAAACTAAAAGCTTTGCATCAAAAGCTTGAATCCCTTAAAGATTCAACCGAAGAAGAAAGGTGGTTTCAAACTGTTTTAGAAGCCGAAGAATATGATGTTGAATTTGTTGAACAAGCAACGGAATATAGAATTGGAAGAGATTTATCAAATTTAACTTTATGGAAACTTTATTTTGGCTTTTTGAAACGGCGACAAAATATCCCGGTAATTTAGTAATTTTGTTTTATCTTTAAATATAAAAGTTTTTTTAGAAATTGCTTCAAACCTACTCAAAATATTGTAGATTTTTTATGGATGATAAAGAGATGAAAGATTAATATCGAAAAACTTGCTAGAAATCAAGGTTTAGTCCCATTTGAAGTTCCATGGAAAAATCCGTTCTATTTTGAATATTATTCAAAAGAAGCTGCAACTTCATGGATGGAATCAGCAAAGCAGTGTTCTTCTATAAAAAATATTACCGTAGTTGAAAACCCTTTAAAAAAAATACATTTCAAAATGGGCAAAATTTGTACTCAAAAATTTCCATTTAAACAAAGTTTCATCCATTATATTTCAAAAAAGTCAAGATCCATTCTAAAATTAAAACTTATCAAAGTTTGCAAACATTTTTATTCAAAATATTCATTTAAAATTTGTTATAAATTTGTCATTAGCGATCAAAATTAGCTGAAGAAATATATGAAAATTCTATTCAAATTACCATAAAAAAGAGAAGAAGAAAATATAAATGATTCATCCTGCACAAAAAAAACACACACATTAAAAAGTTTGAATTAACTAATTGAATGAGAAATAAATACCAAAGCGTGATGATAAAATTTTAACATCTGGATTTGATGTAAAAAAAAAAGAATCATAAAGATGGTTAGCGTTCACTTCTTGGTAACGGATCTAAAGAAGGGGAAGGATCCAAAGAAAGGAAAGGATCTAAAGAACAGTAAAGCCGATATTATTTATGTTAATTACTAAATATCTTTGCTAATGAATATTTTTTAATAAAATTTGAAAATCTGTATTCTAAAAAAGAAAGAGAAACAAGCAGAGAGCCTTCCGTAGGGAGGCGAACCTGCTTGTAAAATAAACGAGTGCCTAAAATATACTTGCCCTAACTCTAATATATGTAAATTTTATATTAAATAAAAACAATAATAAAAAATTGTAAGAAAAGTGAATGAAAATAAAAAAAAATGAAAGTAGGTGCACATCCAAAGCCAAACCCTTTTTATTTTGAAATTTATTCTGAAAATGCAAAATCTGCGTTGATGAAAGCAGCAAATCGTGGCTCCTCCAAAACAAATATTTCCACCGTTGGAAACCTCAACAAAAAACTTATCAATTCATTTTACAGCAAATGGAATGCAACAACAAAAATTTTCATTTAATCAAAGTTTATCCATTATATTTCTCAAAATTCAAGTACCATTCTTAAATTAAAATTGCTTAAAGCATGCAAATATTTTTATTCCAAATATTCATTCAAAATTTGTTATAAATTTGTCATCAATGATGAAACTAAGGACGAAGTATTAGGAAATTCTCTGCAAATATCAGATTCATCTAATTTTGATGCGCTAGAAAATTTATATATTACTGGCGTATTAAAAGTTTTATCGAAATCCACAAAAAATGTTTTATCAAGATTTATTCCAAAAATTTGTCAATGCGATGCAAAATATTTGAAAATCTCCAATCAAGATTTAATGTTTGTAGAATTAAAATTTTTGATTGGGCATGGAAATGTGGTGGAATTGAATCTTAAAAAATGTGAAATTATTTATGAAAGTGGTGTTCCAGTTCCCGTGGAGGATATTTTAAAATTAACACCAAAAATCGAATATATTAAGTAAGGCAATAATATTGCAAAAAGCAAGTCAATGAGTAATATGTTATAGAATTTGTTATGCAATATTTACTCCACAAACCGCTCTAAATTTATTCGAACTGCCATTTGAGAACAAACTTAAAGAAATTATGTTTCAATATGTTACAAACGATTTGGAACCGTATACTTTTGTTGAATTTTTAGAGGTAAATAAAATTCCTCTCATTTGCTGTTTATAATTTGTTTATCGTCTTTTTTTTAGAAAAATTGTTTATCACAATGCGAAATAAATTTATTTGACAGAGAAACCGAAGAAGCTGAAAATCTTTTTGAAATAATACAAAGTGAACTTTATAAACATTGGGGAATTCATGGGCCTCGGTTTGGTTGTAATACTCTAGAATTGGATTTAGATCTTCTACATTAATACATATAATTATTGGATAAAATTTATTTTATTTTCTAATAATCTCCTTCGTGAATAAAAAATACTTTTGTTTATTTTTTCAAATCTTCATTGGATATTAGATCCTTATTTGATTCTGAATTCTTTTTGGCTCTAGATCCATTAATGCTCAAAAGATACTTAAAATTTGCTAGTCGATAGGAATAACTTTTATAACAATGAAAATTTAGCTTCCATAGTCGAAAGGTTTTGAAAGTGAACTGTCCAATTAATTTGCAAGATACTAAAAATCAAAAGTTTAAATTTTTCGGCCTTTCAGTAACTTTTTTAATTTCCTCCACTATTCTCGATGAGTCATCATTGCGATTTATGAAAAGAGAAAAACAAGCGACGATTTTTTATCAGTTTTTTTATTTATTTTTAACTTGTGATGTCATTTTTGTCGAGCTTTCTTTCCTTAAACTAAAATAAATCAATGTTTAACGATGCGTTTCTATATTTTTTTGGCAAAGAGCCAAATTTTTGCGATAATAAATAAATAAAAAACCGGTTTCATTTCTTTTTTGCTTTAGAATTTTTCTCATGTAATGAATGGGAAAGAAGTTGGTTTTTTTTCATAAAAAACTGAAAGTTTCTGTTATTGTTGTTTTTTGTCTATAATTTTATTTAGTTTGATTTTATCGGGAACTTCTTTTTCTTTTTTTTACGCGATTTTGCTTTTATTTTTATCGTTTCTTTAGAGGGGGATGTTTCGATTTTATTTATTCTTTGGGCTTTTACCAATAGTAAAATTATTAAACCTTTTTGATCATTTTTTATTTAAATTTTATGAAATTTTTTTACAGAAGAAAATGGCAAATGAAAAAAGAATAACTGTTAATGATCGATTAAATTATCGTGAACAGCAATTTTCTCTTACCAACAAATTGATAAATTTTGTTTGCCAAAATGCTAATGCTCAAATTATGCATAAACTATATTGCAGCGATAGGCATTTTTATTTGAAACATCCCTATTTTATTATTGACGATTTATGGACTGATGAAATTAAACGAAAAATTAATCGCATAACACATGATGGCAACATCATTTTTTATCCAGAATATCAAGATCTTCAAGATCTTGAATATAAAAATCAATTAGAATTAAAAAATATTGATAATATTTGGGTTACAAAGAGGTTAAAAATAATTAGTTATAGTAAAGACCATCAACCGCTTCTAAATAAAATTATTCGCTGTAACGCAAAGAGTATTCATTTAATATACTGTAATTTATCAAATGAAAAGTTTAGAACTTTAACAAAATCGGGAAATATCAAATATTTTAATTTTGATAAAAATACAATGGAGGATGGATCGAAAATGTTTTTAGAAGATATATTAGCACCTCTTGATAATCTGAGATTGTTATAGTTAGTTTTTTTCATAAAACTTTTTGGAAAAAAAAAAATATAATAGATTTAATTAATTTTTAGCATAAGAGGGTGTAAAGTTTCGCCACAATCTTTGATCAATCTAATCACAGTGTCAAGGAATAAAAAGCTTTTCGAAATCCAACTCTTCGATTTGGAAGGTTCCATGGATATTGATTCTTTTTATGAATTTGTTAAAGTATAATTATTCATCCTTTAATAAAATAAGAAATTACCAAAGAATAATAAGCATATCTATTTTTAGGCAAATGCTTCTCGAGATATTAAAATTTCTGTTACATTTAAAAGTTATAATACAACACGATTATTTGAGAAAACTTTCAATGAAAAAGTAAACAAATCGGTTGTGAAATTACCAAAACTTTTTAATCGAGGTCATAGATATTGGCATTATATAGGTATAAGAGATTTTTAAAATAAAGTTACAAAATATACAGAGACTTTTAGAACCATCACCCAATACAGTTAAATATTCTAAAAGAAATATGAAACAACAGGAATTTCCATTTCGTTATTCTTTAATTAATTATATTCTCAAAACCGCTCGTGGAAATGTAATCAGAAAGCTTCATCGAACTTGTAAATTTTTCTATCAAAACGCACCTTTTTGCATTGTACACGATGTTGATGTGGAAGCTGGAATACCTAAGGAAGTTTGTCACCCACTTTCATTTTTTTTTCAATTTTTTATTCTTTTTTACCTGAACTTGAATTTTCGAATGTATTGAATGATCCACCGGACGAGCGGCTTCCTGACCACTCGACTACAACTGCTTCTCTTTCAACCTAACAAAAATTAATCATATAAAAATGAGAAATTTGAAGTGCTTTAAAACGTTAAAGGATCTAGTCCTAATAACGAACCCAGATCCTTTAAAGAATTTTAATGATCCAGGACCCCAAAAAGGTTATTACTGATCCAGATCCTAAAAAACAAAAGAATTTCCAACTTTTTGTTATAAAAATTAATGATATAAAAGTCGGAATAAAAGAATAAAAAATTCAAAAAAATGAAAGTGGGTGACAAACTGCAATAATATCACTGGATATTATTTGCTTATGATTGAAAATGATATTATTTTTAATATGGATTGGACAAACTTAGGTAAAATTTGGATTACAAATATGGTAATTTTGGATGACAAAAGAATGTTTGACAAAATTTATCGCTGTGAAGCAGAAAAGGTAATCCTTGGACAAATGGTTGTCCTTTCAATGGAAGAATTATCTGTTTTAACAAAGCATGGTTTTGTAAAAGAATGGGATTCATACAAAGCAACTATTTTTGAGAATAATGATTCGTTAATTTCCCTTCAAACCTTATTATTGCATCTTCCAAATGCTGAATCAATTCGGTAGATTTTCTAAGTCTATTTTTGGTTTGGTTTATAGTAAAAAAAAGTTTTTTGTAGAGCTAAAGTTCAAGATTCTATCGACGATTTAATTCCATTAAACACAAATAAAGTTAAAAACTTGGAACTTCAAATTTTTAATGGATCCTTTGATGCTAGTGTATTTTATGAAATTCTTGAAGTGAGCGTGATAATTAAAATGATAGAATAATTTTCTAAAAGTTTTTGTTTTAGGCCGTACTTGCACCAGAAGCTTGTGTCACGCTAACATATATTGGTATAATTGAAGAACAATTGATGACGGAATTCAAGAGAAAAATGGAAGAAAAATTAAATGAATGGAAAAAGCCAACGGAAAAGCCATTCTTTGTTATTTCGAATGTGGTGAATCCCGCTTAAAAAATTTATATATATAATCCATAACTATTTACTTTGCACCATATCTTTAAAAATGGACTAAATTTACAAAAAATTGGCTTTCGCATTTATATATTTTTCATACATAATTTTATTGATTTATAAAAACTGTTTGTTAATCTTCGTTATCGATTCAGTTATAATGAAAAAAAAATAAAAAACGCTTTTTTGAAAAGGGTTATGTATGTAATCGGTACAAAACAACAACTAAAATTTACATTTTTGTTTATTTCCTTCTTTTGTCTTATCAGCTGTTAAAATTTTTTGCGAGACATCAACTTCCTTCTTTTCTCGTTTTTATTTTTATCAATCAATAATCCTTTTTCTTTCACCAAAAATAAAAACAAGTCTCAAGAAAAAAACAAAAACATTTATAGTCAATTTTCCTTTCATTTTTTTGGTAAAACACGCTACACTTCACTCGCCGCTGAAAAATACAATGTCTAATGACTTTGTTCGACTTCCACTTCACGATGGATTTTACTTGGATACTAGGAAAAAGAATGAAAGAAATGTTATAATTCAAGAATGGATTTTGAAAAACGGAGCTGAAATTCATTCTTTAAGATTTGAAATTGCTGATAAAAATGATTTGGTGTTAGTTGCAAATTATTTTAACCATAATTTCACTGATAATAATGTCCTTCGAAAATCGTTAGGTAAGTGTAATTCTTTTTCCCATTTTTTAACAAAAATCAATTTTAGATGCGTCTTTCGAAGACATGGAACAATTTTCTTATGATAGAGCAGCACAAGCTCTAGAAAAACCCGTAACATGGTTAATTTTTGAGGATGAGAAACTCGTAGCCGCTGCATTACAAACTTATTACACCCCTGATGAATATTATAAACTATTTAATGGAGAATTATTTCATTCAAATCCAAAATTTGTAATAAAAGATGACTATGCTGAAGGTAACAAAAAAATATTTTTCGCATATTTTTGTTTCATAACAAAACCCTACTTTATAATATTTGCATTGTTTTTTCTTTCCTTCTTCAGATATCCAAGCCAAACCTTATAATTCCAATGCAAGCCGTATTGCAGTTCTGAGTGATGTATGTATTTCACAAATCGGAAAATTTCTACCCAAAGATGTCAAAAATTTAGGTTTTGGAATTGCTATGGGTGTTCATCCAAAATTTATGAGGTTGGCTGAATTTTTTTTGACTTTAAAAACATTCGTAAATCTGGAATTTTTTTTAGAAGCGGATTAAATGAAAAATTAAGGTATGAAATGTCTCGACAATGGAAGGATTTTAATTGTAATTATTATTTTGGTATTGCCACCGCCACTGGGTCTCATAAATTACTTGAAAAGGTAGGAATTTATTTTGTTGCCTTTTAGCAGCCGAGGTATTTATTTTTATTAATTTCCACGATGGTTGATTTTAGAGTGGAGTGAAAGAGCTTTTTTGTTTACCATTTAAAAATTACAAAGAAATTGGAAGTCCCGTGTTTAAAAACATTGATGATGAAGCGAAAGGTTGTTACGCGTTGCTTGTAGATATTAAAAGTATAAAGAAGCGACCAGAAGAAAATGAAGCTAAATTAAAAGAAAATAAAAAATCTAAAATTTAATATTCAGACATCCCAACTCAAAATTTTCTTATCATTATTTTCATTACCAATAATTGGCATGCATTAAATTTTTTAATATTACATGACTCTTTTTTTCTTTGATACTAAAATAAAAGCAATCAAATTTTCACAAGTTTATTTTTTTTTATACAAAATTTATGGTAAAAATAGTAATTTTTTTTTTTCAATTTACACCTATCTTCTAAATGAGTCATCCATCATTGTAGTCGTCATAAATGACTTTTGTGATAAATTTTATATGCGTAAGAAAGTCTCAAAAAAAAATTGTGAAATAAAAGCTAATAACAAAAAAAAAGTCTAGAGTAAATATTATTAACTAATTATTTTTGACATTTATTTTAAACACACTTTTAAAAAAATTTCCTCCACGCAACAAAGATAAGTTTATTGCTTAATACAAAGCATTTCAAATGACCTGAGACTACGATAAACTACGATAAGAGTGACATAACAAATATTCGCATACATTATTGCTATTAAAAAAAAGAATAAAAAAATGAACTTTGATAAAAAAAATTCAGACTTTTTCCAATAACTCCCAATTAAACATTTTTATTCTTCAAAGCTTTAAGTGTTTTGTAGGAGCATAAAAAAAGTTCATCTTTTGGTTACTCTTAGTTCATGTTATTCGAATTAGAACAAAAAATAAATACATGTCTCATATCAAAGCGTAAAGTTTAGGAAAGTAAAACCCATATAAATAAGTGCATGTTTACGCTAAAGTTTTTATTATTAATTTTTTGTTCTATTTTTGCGGTCTAGTGAGTTATTATTATTTTTTATCCTTGATACTGCTTTCCCCTTTTAAAAAATACATATGACATTATTTAACAACTTATTAAGAAACTTTAATAATGGGTGTTAAAAAAGTTGAAGGCTTAAAAGTTTTTTTACCCATACAAAATATATAAAAACGTTTTTGGAAAATTGTAAATATAAAAACTTTTTTCATCATTCAAAAATAATGCTTGTTGGCGGTGGTTGTGTAGAGAAAAATCTTCCTGCACACGTTTTCATTTTGGAATATTAATTTTTTGGGTATACAAATTAATAACAATCTCTCTATTAATTTGTTTGTTATAAGAATATGAATTTTGTAATTACCATAACATTAATGCATCACATCGTCTGCTTGTTACTTTCATTATTAACATTAAAATATTCTGCAAGCGTATTATTTTATAAAACTTTGATATCCAAAAGTATTAAATTTTCACCAGTAATAAGCATATATTTTGTACTTCTTTTTATATGGTCGCTGCTAACCATAATAAATTCTACCCATTTAATAATTTTCTGGAGACCTGGCGAAAATGACAATGCTTATAATATTCCAGTTTTATTTTGGATGGGATTTATTCCATTTATCCTTAATCTTACTGGAACAGCGTTTGAAATTTTTATGTGTTTAGATCGTTGCGCTTCAATAATTTTTCCATTTAAATATTCCACTATTGCTAAGTTTTATTTTAGTATCTTTACAATTTTTGGATTGGTTGGATACGCTTGTGGAGTTTTATATTTCAATTTTTCAACCACTATAATTCCCAAAGAATCCGCATGTAGAACTTTTGGATGTTTGTTAATAAATAACACAAATGGAAACTTATTTCAAACTAAACTTTCCATTATTATTTCAAATACAATTTGTGGTATTCTTTTATTTTTATTAGTAAAAATGCGTTTAAAAATCCATAATGTTGTTAATCGAAGAATTTGTTCCAATTTATTAATTATTATTTTATCGTCAGCTTTTTTTGAAATTACTCCTACTTTAATTTCGTTGTTTATGGATATAGTAAGCGCAGTGCATTTAAAAATGTAAAAAAAAAAAGCTGTGAAAACAAATAATAATTTTTTTTTTCAGATTGGACAAAAAATTTTATTAAATTATATTGGCCCATTTGCGATAACTTTTACTGCAATAAATATGACAATTTGTGCAGCATTTTATTCGAGAGCTTTTAAAAGAGCTTTCAAAATAGGCGCAATATATAATAATAATAAAAATAAAATAGGAAATGTTGTTCTTGCTATTAATGTTTGCATTTTTCCATCCCTATTTTGAAATGGGTTTGTTTAGCTTTTGATGGATGCTTTTTAGATTCAATGGAGGAGTTAAAAGTGGCAATATATAAATATTTAAAATCAAATATATTGTATGTACATTCTTTTCAAAAATTGATTTTATGTTGCAAAAATACATGCATTTTCAAAAAAAAATTCGATCATTCCCAGGAATACAATAAAGTGCACAACTACTATTTTGCGACTACATACTTTATTCGTATGTATATTTTTTTCAACGTAAAAACTTGTGTACAAAAGAACAATTAAAAATGATATTTATATTTCTTTTTTTATCACGTTGTGGAAGATTTTTTGCGAGACATCAACATCCATCTTTTTTTGTTTTTATTTCTACCAATCAATTATCCTTTCTCTTTCACAAAAATGAATGAAACAAGTATGTAGTTTTAAAACGCTCAAGAAAAAATCTTTAAGGTTTGAAATTGCTGATAAAAATGATTTGGTATTAGTAGCAAATTTCTTTAATTTTCATTTTACTAATAATAATCCTCTTCGAAATTCGTTAGGTAAGTTTGCTGGATTTCTTACTTTATTTCCCCTTTTTTTTAAATAAAATTAATGCTTTAGATGCATCTTTCGAAGACATGGAACAATTTTCTTATGATAGAGCAGCACAAGCTCTAGAAAAACCCGTAACATGGTTAATTTTTGAAGATGAAAAACTCGTTGCCGCTGCTTTACGAACATATTACACCCCTGATGAATATTTCAAACTTTTTAATGGAGAATTATTTCATTCTGATCCAAAGTTTTTGATTAAAAATGACTATACCAAAGATAATTTTATTGAAATCTCTGTTAATATTTGCATATTAAAATATATTTTTTCAGCTAAATCTTATAATTCCAATGCAAGCCGTATTGCAGTTCTCAGTGATGTATGTATTTCTTGAACAAGTGCATATTTTAATTTAGCACAAAAAAAGTATCTCTATTTTTTTATATCTTCTGCATTATTAAATTTTTTAATTTGCTTAATTTTGTTCAAAATAAGTAAAACAAAAATGGAAAAAAAATTTATTTATAACCGTTTTATTTACAAAATTAAAAAAAAATTCAGTCAAAAAATATATTTTTATTTTTTTCCAATGGCATGAAGAGCAGTATTTGCAGCAGCACCGACGGCAGCACCCTTTAATGCACTTTTAATAAATCCATCTTTGTGTTCATGAGATTGAGGAGCAACGGCTTCACCTGATCCAACCCCTGCAGCTCCTGATCCAGATCCAACGCCACCAGTTCCAGCCAATCCATCTCCAGCACCACCAACTCCTGATCCAGAGCCTACACCGCCAACATTTTCATGACTGTTATGGCTGCTACCAAAGATTCCAGCCGAAGCTGTAACAACGAGAAGGAATACACAGAAGAGAGCAAAAAATTTGGGAGACATAATTTTTTGATTACAAAAAAAAACAATAAATTGTTTTTGTGATTTTATTTTTTGCGGAAGTTTCACTTTTATACTCCGAGAAAAAAGGAAGATTGTTTCGGGTTAATAATCAAAAACAACAAACATCAACAAGAAACTCGTTTTAGTAATAAACCAACAAAAAATGAAATAAACAAGTAAAGAAAGGTAAAAAAAAGGTTGCAAAAAAAGAAAGAAAAAATAATTAATTTTTGATTTCTTTAATTTAGTTCATTGAGATCTTAATTGACCTACGACAAAAATAGAATGGAAAAAAACTAACGCATAAAAAATATAAAAATTTTGTCAAAGGTAAACAACGACGAACCAAATTTATTTTTTACCAAATAAATAACTTTTTAAAAACAAAACTATATTTTCCAGAATATTTTTGACAAAATTTTCTTTGTTTAATTATCGTTCAGTTTAAAGGATTTTTGTGAAAGAAAAAAATATTGGGAATTATTGGATTCCCCATTGCCGCCGAAGTTCGTTGAAATAGAGCGTACGCTGATCATTGCCACTTTGCGTGTTTGCACATTGAACCATATTTTGACGATTTCTTAGGCTAAAAAAATTAAGTATGAAAACTGCCAAAATTTCAACATAAAAATATGCTAATTATTATCATCATAGCCAAAAACTAGAATTAAACACTTTTTCCAAAAATAGTGTTTGCAAAATTTTACATACATTTCCCCTATTTTTTTAAATATTTTATAATTAAATATTCTTTTTATTGCTGGCTCTTAAAGGACAAATATTTAATTTGATAATTTGCTCATTCTTTTTTGGCTTGTTTTTAACAAAAAATAAAAATAAAATTAAAACTTACAATAAATATCTAACAACATTAGGCAGAATAAATGCTCGAGTTGCGAAAAATACATAAAGCATATTTCTCCAAAATACAAGCAAATTTAATGTTTTTCTGAAAAACCTCAATTAAATTTAGGCAAATAAAAATTAAGTTATTTTGTTTTTTCTTTCTTTTTTTCTTTTTCTATGTCTTACAAGCAATAATCATATTCATGAGCTATGCATACAATAATAATACAAATAGCTATGTGAGCAGTAACCAAAGATCCCAAAATTGACATAAGTTTTATCGTTCGAATATTTTCTCGAACTTGAAATGCATGTGATAAAGTTTTGTGTTCATGTCTTTTTAGAAGTTGGCGATTATAAATGAAAAGAATTATAAATCCCTAAAACAAGCAAAAATAAAAATAATAATAGCTCATAGAAAGAAAAATAATAAAAAAAAAGTAATTTTCGTATCAATACAAAATTATTTTATTCTTAAAAACCTACCGTAACAAAAAGAAAATTAATTGCTAAAACAATAAAGCAAAAAATTTCTGGTGACAAAATTTGAATAATTATTATTAAACTGAATGTTGCCAACCACTGAAATAACTCAAAAATCAGTTATAATGAAAAAAAACACATTTTTGAAATTTACCGGAAACAAAGATAAAATAAAAATTGGAGTAAACCGAAAATAACTTTCATAATTCCTCGCACAAATGGTGGACCACCAACGTTCAAACAAAATGGCTGCTAAATTAAAAACAGAAAATTGTATCATTCCATCATAAAAATAATATAAAAGTTTTAAGGTGTCATCAGCAAAACATTCTTTTAATACTGGAAGGGATAAATCTATTATTAAAATTGATCTAAAAGCGATATTTTTAAAAACATCAAAAAAATATAATTTTCTCAAATATAAAAAGAGAGGCACCGTAATTTGCAAAAAAAAAGAAGAAAGAAAGTGTAAAATTATTATTTGATCTCTGTTATTATTATTTATCACCAACATTTTCAACTCACCTCAAAACAATCAGCACTAAACTTCCAAGACAATCATTAAAACATAAAATTCGAAAATTTTTATGTAAAGTTTTGCATTTAAAACTTATATGAACAAAATACACCAAATTGATAAAAGATAAACCAATAATAATGCATTCAATAATATTCACAATTGGCGAAGAATATTGTTGATTTAAATGTCGCAAACCTTTGTAAGAAACTAAAGATTCTTTTGGCAAAGAAATATTCATTTTTTCGGTGAAAGCCGCCATTTTTGTGGACTGAATTTAGTTACTTTTTTGTCACAAGCATTTGCAGCAGAAAAATTAAAACATGTTTGACCACAAAAAAGTTGTTGCAATTCTAAAAAAAATGCTGACGTTAAGAATAAAAAAAATAAGTTAATAAAATCAAAATTTTTGCAACGACTGAGTAAAAAAGTAACCAAACATTTTAACAAATAAAAAACTTTCTTAAAATAAATTTTTTTATTTTTTAAAGAACGTAGATTATTTATTTTTGTTTTTATTTTTATTTACTGAAGTAAACAATTAAACCATTTTTTAAAAAATATAAGAATCTAAATTTTTTACAAATAAAATTAAAGCAATAATCAACCTATTATTTTTTCTTTATCAATTTTATTAAATTAATTAAAAGACATCAAAAAACTACATACAAAAAAGTAAATAGACTACGTATAAAAAAATATAAAACAAAGGTCAGTTTCTTATACTTAAAATGCGTGTTTATTAGTGCAAAAAAATATGAATTTTAATTGATCCCCGAAGGAGTTTCCAAAAAAATGCCATCATAAAGGTTTATGCAAAAAAGAGTCTGATCTATTGCGTTTTTGAATTACATTTTGTTGTTCACGGGAAAAAAAAGAGTACGAAACAAGAAATAACATTAAAAAAAAAATAACTTTTTATAAAATAAAAAACTTTTTTTATTTTGGTTTAAATAATCAAAGGTTAATTAGTCTGGCACATCAAATGCCTTTTGTGGCATCACATTCACCAAAACATAACTACGCAATGTGAAGCAAATCTATCTATTGTATTTTGCCAAGATAAATAAAAAAAAGGTCACAAACTAAGGACAAAGAGAGAGAGGGTTCATACTTGTAATGCAAAACACTTAGAAAAATTTAAAGGGGCAAACTTAGATTAGAAAACCAAATATTTGTCTTGATAAGTTTGAGTCCTTCCATTTTTTTGTTTGCTGAGTCCAAACTTTTATTGAGACAGTTTTAGTGGTTCTTTTTTTCTAAACTCGTTGGCTAAGATTAATTTTTTGTTTTTTGAATATTTTGTTTAAATATTTTATTGATTTTACATGAATGAAATGATTGAAAATAAGACCACTTCATTCAAAGTTTGTAATGAAATGACAAAAGAAAAATCAAAAGAATCCGTTGAACCATGGCCATTAGTTGAAGGTTTATTTGATCGATCCAAATTGATTTTGCAGGAGTGTTCAGAGGTAGAACTTTGGGTATTCAACAATCAAAATATTAAAAACCATTTTTAATTTAATGGCCAATCGTGTAATGATTGTAAGTGATAATCGACCTTTTTACGTTAGCCGAGATGTTCCTAATGAAAAGTTACTTTTCCAAGCGCTTTTTGCCATTTTTTTCTTCAATAACAAACATTTCTTTTTTTTTTGCTTATTTGTCTCTATATAAAAGGATTTCAAAAGGTTAGCAGCTTGCACGAACAACTCACTAGTGGGTGCTAGCCAACATTTGAAAAGGTTCGCGCAACTTTTATATTCGCCTTTTTTTATTTTTCACTATCGTTTGGAAATTATTCATTCATTTAAAATTTGGGATCCTAAAATTGGTTTGTCTTTTGCTTTCTCTTTTTACACGTTTAGTGAAAATTTTAGCATAACTTGATGCTGTCAATTTAATTATTTCTTTTTTGAATATTTTGTTTAATATTTTATCAATTTTAATATTTTTTGATAAATTTTACATAACATAAAAAAAATTATTAAAATCTTTAATATAATTTTAAAATTATACATACAACTTGTTTTTTCTTTAGCCAGGAAAAAACCCTAAAAGCTCTTGCTGAAAACATTCACTATGAAGATATACCACTGCTTCATCATTTACATTATTATTAGCAGATGTTAATTTATTTTTCGAAATTGATGCAGTAATGAGGATGACATTTGAAATAGAATTGAAGAAATACCAAAGTAGTATTGAAGTATTTGACGCTGAAAATGATAATCTTCTTCACTGGTGGTACGAAAGTTAAAAAATATATCCCTTAGTTTCTTTTCTTTATTTTGTAAAAAAAACTTATTGGATATCCATCATTAAGTGCATCAGCAAATTACACCTTTGCTATAACCAAAACAAGAAGCAAGCAGAATTATAAATTCAAACTTTATTTTGTATTTTTTGCAAGCAATTTGTGTATATTTTTCTTTGTGATACTAAACTTAAAAATAGGAGAACAATGGATGATTTTCAAATCAACAAAAGGAAGCTAAGATATTAAAAAAAATTTTTTCTCTTGAAATGCAAAAATACTTGAATAACCTTTAAAGCACAAAACTTTGACCAAAAACAAAAAAAACAATTTTTTTTCCTTTACATCATAAATAAAAGTTTGGCCATAATTTCTTTTACACATGCTGAATGAATCTCTTTTTTTATAAATAACTAAAGGTTGCGTTTTTTTTGAATATTTTGTTTTAATATTATTAACTTCTTTTATCATTATATTATTAGGATGATGTAATAGCCTCAAATATATTAAAAATGAAATAATAACATCAATCTTTCTCTACAAGGCACAATTCCAAAGAATTTATATTTAAAAGATAATTAAATCATTTGTTTAATGGAGATTGAACATTTAGAAATTGCCGAGAAAGGTTAATGAAAATTTATTTTTTATTTAATCACAAAAGTATTAAAATAAATAAAATATTAAAATATTCTTTTTTTTTGACAAATAACAATCAAAAAATTATTTAATTTAAAATTCCCCATTGTCGTTTGAGTTCAGTAAAGTACAGCAAACTTTGATCGGTTACAGCATAACTATGTTCTGGAAGGCATTTGATTGAATTATGACGCTTTCGAAAGCTGTAAAAAAAGAGAGTTAGAGCATTTAGCTACACATTTAATTTAATTTTAAAGAAATTTATTTTCACTTACAATAAGCACACAACCGTATTTGGAAGTATGAAGCAACGAGTAGCAAAAAATGCATTAAACATAGCCTTCCAAAACATATATCGATTTGCTTTTTTTCTAAAAAAATTAGGAAACAATAATTTTTGATAGTCAAAAGGGTAAAATTAGTCTTACAAATTATGGTCATAATGACGGACCATTAAAGTGATTCCAGCAGAAATGATAAAATGAATAATCATTAGAATACTCAAAACTGTCATCAATTTTATGGTTCGAACATTTTCACGAACTTGAAAGGCATGCGAAAGATTTTTATATTCATTTTGTTTTAGCAATCTTTTGTTGTATACAAATAAAATTATAAAAGCCTGAAAATAAAACTTTAGTGGTAACATTCGATGATAAACTAAGTGAAGCTTACTGTAAAGAAAACAGCATTGAGGGAGCCAACAAGAATACCAAAAGTATCAGGAGGGATAATTTGCATTGATGCAGCTATAGTCAAACTGATA
Organism: Panagrolaimus kolymaensis; assembly: GCA_028622995.1. Lineage (NCBI taxonomy): Eukaryota > Metazoa > Nematoda > Chromadorea > Rhabditida > Panagrolaimidae > Panagrolaimus > Panagrolaimus kolymaensis. The sequence goes on along the minus strand of JAJQJQ010000025.1, from coordinate 1,917,009 downwards.
ATCCACTGAAATATGTTTATTAAAAAATGGATTTTTAAATAAAAAATAACATTTTCTTCAAAAAAAATTCTGGCGCCAAAACTTTTGATGATTATTTGTATTTTTTAATTTTTTAGAAGCAACGAAAAACATCTCTATTTAAATGTGCGCATGCCCTTACCGATGACGAAACCATTCCAACAATATGACAATATTTAAAATAATGTTCATAATTTTTTGCGCAAATGGAAGACCACCATCGCTCAAACAAAATAGCCGCTAAATTAAGAACTCCAAATTGAAGCATGCCATCCCCGATGCTATACAAATATTTAAAAATTTCTTCTGGTATATAAATTCGAATTGAAGGAAGCAACATTTCGATTGTCAAAATATATCTAGAATGAAAAGATCAAAAATTAATCCATGGAAAAAAGTTTTAAAGTTAATTACCTTATAAAAATAATTACAAAACTTCCAACACAATCATTAAAGCATAAAATGCGAAAGTTAACATGCAATAATTTTCGTTGAAATAATAAAAGTGTAAAATAGCTAACATTTAGAAGAGCTAAAAACAAAATTGCGCATTCAATTGAATAAACAATTATGCAACATGTTCGAAGATTACAATATCTTAAAAAGATATGAATCGCAAGTGGGACTTCATAAATAGTTTCATTTGTATAAATTGTTTCGTTCATCAAAGAGGATGTTGACGTTTCGGACATGATTTTTGAAAACTATAAAGATTTAAAAAAATTTTATTTTTTAAATGTAGATTTTAACAAAAATAAATCGAACGATAGAAAATTTTCAAAAGGTACTGTAAAAAATAAATAAAAAGTCGTTAAGAAAAATTCCGCCCGATACCCAAAAAATTTGGTCCATGACCAGAGTGGTTTCGATACGAAGTTTAAAGATCTGCGAAGATTAATTAATACTTAAAATAACGAAAAGTTTGCAAAATTTTAAAGAAAAAATTAAAGGTAGCAAAAGTTCAAAAGCGCGTAGAAAGCAACAAAAAGAATTGAAACCAGCTAAATTACAATGTTTTGGATAAAATAATAACATGTTTGCTTCTATAAATACTGGAAAATAGCGGAAATTGTAAAACAGCTCGAGTAGGCAGGTTACTTCTATTTTAGCTACTTTTTACAACCATCAACGAAAGAAAAAGAAAAGTGAAACCCCGCAACTTTTTGACAAAATAATATTTTTATAATCGAAATAAAAAATTTTTGTCATCGTAAAAAGCAATAAAATTATATATTTGGTAATATAAGACGCCGATATTTAAAAAAATTTTGTGCAGCACAAAATTACTCACTTTTTTGAAAAAGTGTCTCTTTTGCCAAAAAAATCAATTGAAAAAAATGGCAAAAGAGACACTTTTTCAAAAAAGTGAGGAATTTTGTGCTGCACAAAATTTTTTTAAATATCGGCGTCTTATATTTATTAGCTTTTATAAATTTAATAATAAAAAAAAAAGCTTTTTGATGGAGGAAAAAAAGGCACGTAAAAAAGCAAAAAAGTGCTTTTCACTTAAAAAACTCATAAAAATAATTTTGGCAACAAACTTATTGGCTTAAAACAAAATAAAAGATTAATGTGTTTTTTTTTGTTGCCTAAGCATGCTACTTGATCATTTGGAACCATTCTTTCAAGTTTTTGAAGAAGAAAAAATGTATTCCATAACATGAAATTTTTGAAAAATCATGTTATGGTAGTTTTCAACATGAAAGTTTAGGAAATTAAATTGGAGGACATTTGAGATTTTTATTTTAGAAAATGACGATAAAAAAAGTATACTAAATTATTTAATCTTATTTAATTTAAAAATATTTCTATTTCGTTTCAATTTAAAAAAACTTTCGACACGGTTAATCTTTTTATGTTTTTTATTTTTCTTGTTTTTTTATATGTACAATAGTATGTCTACATTAGAAACAAATCAAAAATTAATTAAATATTTTTAATTATTTAAATTTGATTTTTGTGCATCTTTCATGAATGATAGAGCAACAGCAGCATTCATAATTTTGTTGCTGCGAAGTTTTCCAATAGAACGTGCAAATAACAAACAACAAAATAAACCATCCAAAGCACAAAATAACCGAGCATAAGCACCAAACATATCGCTAGCTTGAGTATGAGTGATAGCTTCAAAAATTTGTGGAATTCCATGAACGGAAAGATCAAAGAAAATTTGAACAAGCAAAACATGTTTAACCAAATTTCCAAAAGTTTGCTGAATGTGATTTTGTAATTTTGATTTTCGCAAAAAATAAATAAATATTATTGTTGCAAACAAATTTATGAAGGACTGAGTTAAGCGGACTTCACTAAACCTTTCGCCAGCCACGAAACCACGGCTTAATGCAACCGGAAGGAGGCTCGCTAAAAAAAGTTTTCTGTCGTTATTTATCTGCAAAAATTACTCAAAGATATTTGTTTAATTAATTATTTTTGCGTTAGGAATAATTTTTATAATGGCTAAAAAATACAAACAAAATGAGTAAAATTTTTTATAATTTTGAATCACACGTTTTTTGATAATTCGTATACTGAATACATGTGAATTTTTTGCAAGGCAAAAAAAAAAAGAATCGTTGAACTTTCCCACACTTTCATAGACATATTGAATACCTGGCTATGAAATTTTCATTAATTCCCTTATATAAATATTAGAAATGCTTTTTTTGGTGGAGCACGCAAAAAAAAAAAAAGATCTTTGTCTTAGTAAAATAATTTTAAAAAACTTAATGATTCTATTAAATTGTAATAAAATAAGCAAAAAATATTTTTTTAAAGTTTTTTAATATTATTTTTATTATTACTTACTCGTTGTTCCGGCCATTGGTACAGGAGCCGATGAAATAAATGCTTCTAATACAACAGCTGTAACAGATATTGTAAATAAAACATCCAAAAATGTCAATAATTTTTGTAGTTTACTCAATTTTGCCGGATTATGAATAGCCAAAATTAAACATCTCTCGATGGTCAAAAATAGCGATGCTACTGCTGGAAGAGGCATGAGAGACATATAAATTGCTCCACTAATGTACAAAAATGCAACATTGCATTCGATATCTAAAAAAATAAAGTTTCGATTCTGGAAATACAAACTTTGGAAACTCACTTATCGGATGCCAAAATGCAATAACAAAAGTATTATTTACAAGCGTCACAAAAGCCACCAAAATCCAAATTATAATGTAAAAAGTTAAAATCTTTGAAATTAATATTTTTCTTGGCAACAAATCTTTTTTAATCCAATACAAAGTTCTTAAATTCAAAATTATTACTCCAACCAGAGAAAATTCGATGATAATGGATTCAATCAAAACTAAAATATACAAATGTGGAGGATTTTTAGACATTTTGAGAAACTCGAAAAATTACAATATCAAAATTATTAAATAAATTGTGTATGTGCCAAATATGAAAAAAAAGTTAATTAAAAAATTTTGAAATTCAAACATAAAATATCGTTTTTTTGCTAATTACTCCAAGCTTCAGAACGCTTCAACAATTTAATGAATGTGTGGCTTTCACATATCGTTAAAGAAATTTGGCTGCTTTTCTCTAATTAGTTTTTTGAGATTGCAATATCGTGTGGGACGACATTTTGTTGAAATATAAAAAAATTAATTCTTTTTGAACTTTGATTCTAAAATATAAATAGTAACCTAATAATTAAAAAAAAGATGGATTGTAGTGAAGAAAAATTAAACAAAGCTATCACATTAATTTTGTGCGCTACAAAAAAATGGACTCTCTGGTATTTTTTTTTCTCTGTCGTAGCCTTTTATTGCAACTTTCTTATCAATTGAAAGAATTATGTTGCTTTAACCAAAAGAAAGAAAGAAAGAATTTTTTTAAACAATGAAATCTATCAAATTTAATTGATTTTTAGAACATTTTTTTCTTCATTTGTTGCTTTTTTAAACATTGACATTTTAAATGTTGCATTTTTATTCAAAGATTGGTTTTTTTGCGCTTTATTTCAATGAATAAAAAAATTTTCTTATTTTTATGAAATACTTTTTTTTGGCAGCTGAATCCTAACATGTCAACATCGCCAAATCACCTTCCAAGATTCCCACTTTACGATGGTTTTTACCTTGATAATCGATTAAAAGGAGAAAGGAAAATTATTAATCCTTCATGGAATCCAAAGAAAGGAAATAAATTTCTTAGAATTGAAATTGCAGATAAAAATGATTTGGTTTTATTAGCAAATTTTATTAATGTTCATTTTACAAAAAATAATAATCTTCGAAAGTCATTAGGTATGTTAAAAAACTTGAATTATAAAGTTTTTAATATGAAATTTTAAAAAATTAATTTTTAGGAAAAAGAAAAGGAGACATACGATTTAACAAGAAATTCAATTTTCATTGTTTTATTTTTCGCAATTTCTTCCTTTTCTTTGCTCCATTTTTGTTTTCTACCATCAGTATCTTGGCAAACAAAGTTCAAAGCTTTTAATTTATCGGAAACGTCTTGAATTTTACTCGTTTCCTGTAAAAAAATATATCAAAACACTTATTTGTTAAAAAGAGAAACTTCTCACACATAAAAGCTCATCAAACCATTGTAAATCCAATTTATAATGGATGTTTGCATTCATGACTTGTTGAGTGAGCTCATTAACAATTTGAGTATCTAAGTCATAATCAAACACTTCCTTAAATAAGAGTATATATATTTTGCACGAATAAATATGCTTAAAAACTTACATATTCGAGGGCTTTAACATCGATTTCAACTTTTTCCAAATTTGTAAAAAAATGTGGCAATTTTTCAAGAAGCTCGGGTAAACGCAATTCATAATACATGGGGCGAAGAGCCAAATCATAAAAGTTGATCCTCAAATTTTTCACTTGAGGTGATTGACAAGCAATTTCTAGGGAGCCAAGAAAAACGTTCCATTTTATATATGTTTCCATAATGAAATTTTCACTAGGGACATCGAAAGTTGAAAGAAGCTCCTATAATAAATCAAAATTATACAAAATGTATTAAATCAGAAATAAAAAATTAACCATAATTAAATCTTGATCATCAAGGACATTAAAGAAAACTTTAACCGATTTTAGTAGATTGTTGACTAGTTCTTCAGAATCAATGAATATCCACGAATCAGTGTTAGCAGCAATTTCATTTACCGAAGTATTCATTAAAAATTCCCATGCTTCATCTTTGATATAACTTTTGATATCTATTTTTTGCAGCTCTTATAAAACAAATTAAATTTGAGTATTAGTAATATCAAAATTGAGAAACAAAAGAGTTTTTCAAAATTAAAAGTGAGCGATGGAAATGTTAATTCAGTAAAACATACTTTTACTGCGTTCCACGAGTTTTAACATGGGAACAAAATCATCTGCATTAAAAGCATCACTGATAATTTCTGGAATAGAGGTTGCCACTTCATTCCATAAAAAATTAGGAAAATTATTAAAAGCCCATGAGAACGAATCCTAAATAGCGATTATTTATATACAAATTTAAACAATAAAGCAAGGAAACATACAAATATGAAAATGAATTCATCGTGATCAAATTTAACAGCTTTAATTGTTTTAATAATTCGAAAAAATGAATGAAAAGCTTCCTTGCTTGAAAGAATAAGCTTTAAAACATTTTTGAATTCGCGAGTTTTGGAAACTTCGTTAATGAGATCTTCATATATATCTTTGTTCAGTGAAAGCATTTCAAAAATTTGTATTACAAAAATCTAAGAAAGAGAGACATGTCGATAATAATAATCCAAAAATAAAAAGTTTATAACAAGTTAAAACGAGAAACACATTTAGACATTTTATTTTTTTTATGGCATTTGAACACACAAAAAAAGCAATAAGCGACAAAACCCAAATTTGTATTTTTCAAAAAAAAATTTATGGTCGCTTTTTCATCATTTTTGAAATTTTTTATTCGCTATCTAAAAATTAACAATTAGGAAATAAAAGAACTGAATAATACAATATACGTATTTTAAAAAAAAGATTGTTTAAGAAGCCCATAATTAAGAAGAAAAATGAAGCAATGAGCCAGAAAAATAAGCTTTAAAAAAATTTGAGCATTTGTTACTCAAAATCTCATAATTAATTAAAAGAAATATGTAAATATGACGAAAAATTAATTTAAAAAAAAAGACCAGTGAAAAATAATTTCAATTTAATTTCCCTTCAACAAAAATTTTTATTCCATTTATTTTTTTCGCTCATAAAAAATATAATAATTTAGTGAAAATTATTATTCAAAGAACAAATAAAAAGTAAAAATTTTGTTCAAAATTTAGCTAGCTTTCAACTTTTTAAAATGCCCACCGTTGAATTTATTATTGTTTCTGTGATTATTGAAATAATAATCTACATATTTCATGCATCCATGTTGATACTTTTAATTACCAAACGCAAAACATCTTTCAAAAGTCCATTTTATAATATTTTTAGAATATTACTTATTGTAGATTTGGCAATTTTTATTAATGTAGGTTGACTAATGTAAAAAATCTAATTTAATTTTTTTATCACATTTTAGATACTTTTATCGACAAAAATTCCTTTATTATTTGTGGAATTTTTCAAAAGCCATGACTTTCTTGCTTCTTTAACTTTTAATTTTGCTACGTATTTAGCTGTTTTTCAATATTTCGGACATTTATTTATGGCTTTCAATCGTTTTACGGTGTTTTGGTTTCCATTAAAGCACGACAGAATTTGGAGAAAAAATTGGTACATTTATTTATTAATTGGGTTGCCATTTTTGAATATTTGCTATCGTCTTCATGAACCTTGTGAATATGTATTTGGAAATGATAACACCGTCGTGGCATTTATAATTAATAAAGATTTACATGCAAGAAGTTATTTAATTAATACAATTATATATATTTTCACGACTGTTTTTGGAGCTTTATTTAATATTTTGTCTTTAATTAAATACAAATCTGAAAATCATTCAACAAATTCAAACGAAAAAAGTTTATTTTGTAAGTTTCAAGGAGGCTCATAGCTGTTTTATTCATAAAAAAAAACACATATTTACTTTTTAGTTGTAACATGTTTAATTTTTATTGTTCAAGTTTTCCGGCTTTGTTATAGTTTGGGAAGATCTTTATTTGCCTCAAATAAAGAACTAACAGCTTTTTTGATGGCGTCTATTCCGTTTATCGCTGATATTTTTGCTTGGATAGGCAGCATTTCATTGTTGTTATTAAGGTTGGCTTTCCCATAATCATTTATATATTTTTTTAATTATATTATTTTAGTAAAACCACAAGAAAAGAGTACATAAATTTTTATAAGTGTAAAAAACCTTTTCAAGTTCATTCGACTTCATCACATCCTGCGATAATTACAATCAAATATTAGGAAATTAAATACTTTTTTGTTTTTTAATAATTTAAAAAAAAACTTAATAAATTTCCCCATTTTTTACATTGCTAATACATTATTTTAAAACAGTGAACGAAACTCGAACTAATCCATGTATGTAAATCATAATTATAATTAGAATTAGAATAGGATTTATGCAAGTGTGTTCTTTTTTTTAAAACTTTATTTCATGAAAGTACAAGTGTCTAAAAATTCAAAATCTTCGTCAACAAAAAATTAGTTAGAAATTAATAAAAGAAAATTAGTCATCGAACAATTAAGCAGCTATTCGAGCTAATTGTCTCGTAAAAAGACAAATTACATTTAAAAATAAAGAATAGAAAAATTAATTTTTAAAACTATAAAATCTATGAAGCATATGTAATGAATTAAAAAAAGATATTATTTCTTGAACTTTTAATAATTAAAAAAAAAAAAGGAACAAAAAGCAATCAAAGTAATTATTATTGAAAAAATAAAAATGCCGTCTGTTTAATTTATTGTTATTTCTGTGACTATCGAAATAATAATTTACGTATTTCATGCTTCCGTGTTGATACTTTTAATTACCAAACGCAAAACATCTTTCAAAAGTCCATTTTATAGTATTTTTCGAATGGTTTTTATCGCTGATTTAGCAAATTATATTAATGTGAGTTTGTGCTATTCCATTAGTAGTATATGTATAGGCAATTAAAAATTTTATTTACCAGGTGTTTCAATAAGTTCGAGAACTGATAAATCGTGTTGCCCAACTATGAAATATGAAAGCTTTTTAAATGTGGTTTGCGGATGTTTGTAGACCCAAAAAGGTGCTTCTGACGAGTGAAACAGGTTTGGATACTTTTTGGATAATTTCGGAGTTTTAAGCCATTTAATGATTAAGATGCCAAATCTCGATTGAAAACCCTCACTATTCGTTTTGAAAAATTTGAATTTGACTTGAAATCGCTAAAAAACATTAAAATTAAGAGTTTTACAAATTATTTAACAAAAATTTATCAATATCTTTGAAAAAAATCTGAATTTCTTTAGCCACCTTTAGCGTAGATGGAGCAACATGGCTATGTTGCTAAAAAATGAATGTTTCGCCAAAGTTATGGTTGTTATTTGTTATATTTTGCATCAAAAGTGTGTTAAATAATTATTCTGAAAGTTTCATATCAAAACATATTCAAAAATTTAATTTTTGATAGTCAATTTGGTGTATCCACTAAATATAGCTATTTGGTGTATGTATCATTGTAAAAACGGAGAACAATTTTTTAGTTTGTTTTCAGCTATTTTCGTGCTATAAATAGAGGTTTTTTAGCATAAAAATAGTTAAAGAAATTAAATTATGAAACAATGAATGGACGATCCATTTATTGCTTTATATGGCTCTATATAGCTATATTTGGTGGATACACCAAAATGGCTATCAAAAATTAATTTTTTGACGATGTTTTGTTATGAGACTTTCAGAATAATTATTGGACACCCTAAAAATGCTAAATATAACAAAATTTGACCAAAACATTGGCGTAACATTGATTTTTTAGCAACATAGCCATGTTTCTCCATCTCAGCTAAAGATGACTTAAAAAATGCTGGTCTCTTCCGAAGATATTGTTATATTTTTGTCAAATAATAATTTAAATCATTGAATTTAATGTTTTTTTAGCGATTTCAAGTCAAATTCAAATTTTTCAAAACGAATAATGAGGGTTTTCAATCGAGATTTGGCATCTTAATCATTAAATGGCTTAAAACTCCAAAATTATCCAAAAAGTATCTAAACCTGTTTCACTCGTCAGAAGCACCTTTTTTAGGTCTACAAACATCCCCAAACCACATTTAAAAAGCTTTCATCTTTCATAGTTGGGCAACACGATTTATCAGTTCTCGAACGTATTGAAACACCTGGTAATTTTTAATAAGTATATAAAATTTTAGATACTTTTATCGACTAAGATTCCTTTATTATTTGTTGAATTTTTCAAAGCCAATGAATTTCTTGCTTCTATAACCTTTAATCTTGCCGTTTATTTAACTGTTTTTCAATATTTGGGTCATTTATTTATGGCTTTGAATCGTTTTACAGTTTTTTGGTTTCCATTAAAACACGACAGAATTTGGCAACAAAATTGGTACATTTATTCTTTGATATTTTTGCCATTTTTGAAGGTTTGCTATATGCTTCATGAACCTGGCGCGTATATTTTTGATGATGATAATAGTGTTGTTACAAATCTCATAAATCAAGATGTACTTAAACTTAATTATACTCTATTGACAACAATTTATATTTCAACAACTTTCCTTGCAGTTATTCTTAATGTTTTATCTTTTATCAAATTCAAATCTGGAAATCATTCAACAAATGGAAATGATAAAAGTTTATTTTGTAAGTTATTATGCCTCAATTTTGTTTTTTTTTATTATTCGTAATATTTTTCCAGTTGTCACATGTCTGATTTTTATCGTACAAATTTTTCGACTTGCTAACACTCTGGCACGATCCTTATTTGCATCAAACAAAGAGTTAACAACTTTTTTACTTGCATGTATTCCGTTTGTAGCTGATATTTTTGCATGGATTGGAAGCATTTCTCTGTTGTTACTAAGGTTCGTGACTTGGTTTTTCAAGTAATTTTAAATGAATATTTTGTTTTTTAGTAAAACAACGAGAAAAGAATACATAAATTTTTATATGTGTAAAAATGATTTACAAATCCATTCAACTTCATCTTACCCTGTTATAATTTTGAATAAATAATAATAAATAAATCTTTCGTTTACTAATTCTATTTTAAAAACTTGCTTTTTTACATATTCTGAGAATGCGCATTATCGCTTCATTCACTAAAATCTTTACACTTGACCTTGTTTTTTTGCTTTGCTTTATAAACCATGAAAAAAACTGGTTTAAAAAAAGGTTGACACAAAGCACAACTAAAAATTATTGATTAATAATTTTTTTTTGTGTAAAAAAATATTCACTCTAAAATAACTTCATTAAGTCATGGTTGCATTGAAAGCATATTTGTTACTTGTAAAAGTTTTGTTTTATGTATTATTTTGGAATTTATTTGAATGGGTTAAAATAATTTGGAGAGTTTTTAATAAAACTATTGAAATTAATCCAAAACATGCTCGGCTACAAAAAATAATTTTTTCTTATCACCGCATGGATATTGCTAGACGACAAGATTTCTTTACCGTTGATGATGGATTTATTTCATTTGAAACCCTCAAATTTCCGGAATGGACTATTTATTCTTTCGATAAGGTTTGTTGTTTTCTAAAAGAAAATTTTTTCGCACCAAAATTAAACTTAAAAGATTGGGTATTAAATCCTTTGCAAGAAAATACAATATTATTTTCTTCGTGTGAACCCGAGACTTACTTTTTCATAATGTTCGAATTTCGAAATGATTCATCCTTTAATTCTTGTTGTAATTATTTTAGAATGGGGCAATCATGGTTGAACTTCAAAAACCTTTATTTCGTTACACTATCGATAAATATCCATTTGTACATTTACCAATTTTTTCGGAAACACTTCGAGTTGCTCAAATGGATTTAAATGGATATATATCATTATGTGAAGAACTTGAAATAGATTATAAACCTCCAAAAACTTTATTCTTTTCTAATACTGCAAGATGTGGAAGCACGCTTTTTGGAGCCATGCTTCAACATGATGGATATTCCACAGTTATTGCTGAACATCATTGTTTAAGCATTTTAGCTGTGGGTTTAAAAAATAATTATTGGAATGAAAAAGTAAGTTTTTTCTTTAAAGATTTTTGATTAATTTATTTGAAATATTTATCAAGAAAAATTAAATTTCGATAATCCATGTTTCTACAGCAAAATTCATACCTTCTGGAGACTCAGCGGAATTTTCTTTTAGGAAATTAGCCGCCTCCTTCCAGCCACCATTAAATATCTACGAAAAGGTCTTCCATCGTCTCATTTATTTATCTACAAGGCTAGCTCAACAGAAATTTATCTCGTTCCCCATCTTACCCAACATTTTCCCGAAATGAAACACATTTTTATGTTTCGTCGAAAAGGATTAAATTCTGTTGAGAAAATGATTGTTCCATTTTTGGATAATGTTTTACTTGCAATGAATCTATATAAATTGTTTTTCCTATTTGGAGGGATGATGTTTTTTTATCGGGCTGCAATTGAGTGGTCTTTAATTCGGGAATTAAAACCCAAAACCAATAAAGAAATTGCGATGATTATTTATGGAACTCCATATTTGATTTATAAACAAAATCAAGAATTGTTTGATTTTCCAATAGTTTGGTATGATGAATTATTGGATTCTCCAGAAACTATTCTATCACCTATTTTTGAAAAAGTAAACCTAAAAATATTTTTTTATTAAAATTAGTTATTTTTTATTTATTTTTAGCTTGGCATTCCCCAATCGTGCATCGCTAATGCTGTAGCTCAAACCCAGAATGATTCTCAAGCCAATACACCTATGAGTCAAGAAAGCTACAAAAATGTTGGAATTACTCAAATGACTTCTGAAGTAAAAAAAACTCTCCAACATTATGCAGAAAAATTCCAAATGGAACCGGATGTTTCTGGATTAAATGACTAAATTCTTCTTTTGGTTAAAAAAAAATCGATATAATTTATAATAAAATTTTACAAATTAAAAAATGTTAAAACGGATTCTCCGACAATATTTTACTTCTAGCCATGTTCATTCAACTTCATCACATCCAGTGATGATTTTTAACAAATATTAAGCAATTAGCTTTCATCGATTCTATTACTTGAAAGAATAATGTTTTATTTTTTTTTATCGTGATGCTTCGATTCAGTGGCCTTTAGTTCGTAAAATAAAAATCAAAACTAATAAAGAATTTGCGTAGATTATTTATGAATTAAAAAAAGTAATGGCTTCTCTTGCGTTGGCTAGATATGCAAATTGAATAAGTTTTTTAAATAATTATGAGCCCCATGTTATAGAAATCCTGAAAAAAGATATTTATTACTTTCGTGGAATTCCATTTTTTATGGTAGCTGAAATCCAACGATGGCCTCTTCGAATTACTTTTGCATATGGATATTTTTTGGTTTCGGTTTCATATGGAATTACTATATTTACTTCGTGGAAAGTATGAAAAAAATTAAAGAATCAGGAAAATTATTTTTCTGCTCAAACAAGACTAATGCATAATCAAATGACAAAAACATTAATTTTACAGGTATAGAACGGAACCCAAGTCTCTTAACGAAAAAAAATTCGTGGCAAGTGCCAAAAACAACGCTAACTTTTTACAAACTTAGATTTTTTTCTTCTAATGACGCCTTAATTTATTTCTATTTTTAGGCTACCGTTCCATTAATCTTTGAACTAATCCCAATTGGATTTGCAATTACTTCAACTATAGCATTAATAAATATGCCAGGGTTAGGAATAATTGTCAATTTCATGTGTTGTTGGTAAGCAGCTATAATAATCCAAATTATACATTGTAACATAAAATTTATTTATAGGATACCAGTAGCCAATCCATTAGTAACAATATTTTCTGTTCAAAGCTATCGAAAAATTGTAATTTCTTTCTTACAAAAATCTTTATCGAAACGAATTCTTAGCAGATGTTGTTGCTTTGATGAACCACACGCTGCACCATTAACACACACAAATAGTGCATCTTAAATCTTTTATAATGCTTAACTTAAAAATCAAAAGAAAAGTAAATAAAGCTATGCACCTTTACATACTCAAGCCAATACACCTTTGAGTCGTGAAAGCTACAAAAATGTTGGAGCGAGTCCAATGACGTAATAAATCCACCACAATGACCCCGGAAATTCAAAAAATACTCTGAAAGGCTATGCAGAAAAATTTCAAATAGAACCTGATGTTTTTGGATTAGATGACTAAAAAATTGTTCAACATTTTAATTGTGACCTTAAATTGCATATTAATATTGCAAAATTTTTTATACAAAAAGTTAGAGCTATTTTTAAAAGAGGATTCTAAGTTATCAACATTCAAATAATAAAAAAATGCCAAAAGAAATACTCTTTTTAAAAATATTACCAAATAATTTCTATAACATTTTATGTATTCGTTTAGCATGAAAAAATTTAATCGATAATTTAATAAAATATAATAAGTTTTAACTATAAACTAAGAGGGTTTGTACTTTGAATAATTTTTTTTAATTATGTGCCATGCGTATTTGCAATATGGAAACTGGAGCTACAAAACTTTTTCATGAGAATATGGACATTTAGTCCCATAAAAACTATGATATTTCATATTTTTAAATTAGAAAAAAAATTTGCTTATGAAAATTATTCATTTCGTCAAAATTATAAAAAAAAATTTAATGCCATCAGTAGAGTTTATTATTGTTTCTATAGTAATCGAGATAATTTTGTATATTTTTCATGCTTCAATGATGGTATTACTATTTGCTAAGAGAAAAACATCTTTCAAGGGCCCATTTTATAATATATTCAGAATTATGTTTATCGCGGATATTGCTAATTTTCTAGCTGTAAGTAAAAAAAAAAAAAGCCGTCTTAAACTAGTGTTGGCTCAATTGAAAAAATCAATGGGATCGTTTTCTTATTTTTTTCTTCTGTAAATCCATAGCCCCATATAAAGAAAGCCCGAGCTGAGCTTGATCTGAAATTCTGGGCTACACCAACCCTATCATAAATAATTCTGATTATTTTAAACATTTTATAAAGCAAATTCTTTAGGTCGCTTTCGGACTTAAATTGTCTCTTTTATTTGTTGAATTTTTCAAAAGACTAACATATTTGGCGTCAATTAATTTAAACCTTGCATCTTATTTGGGTGTCATGCAATACCTTGGAAATTTGTTGATGGCTTTCAATCGATTTACAATATTTTGGTTTCCCTTAAAACACGAAAACATCTGGAGGCGAAATTGGTATATTTATGCATTAATATTTTTTCCAATTTTACATATTTGTTATCGACTTCATGAACCTGGAGCCTATATATTTGGGAATGATAATTATGTTTCCGCAATTTATACAAACGAAATTATAAATGCATTTTCGTATCAGTCGGCTACAGTTATTTATATTATATTGACTGGAATAGCGGTAATACTAAATATTTTTTCATTTATTAAATTTAAAGCTTCTGCACACTCTACTAACAGCAGTGAAAAAAGTTTATTTTGTAAGTTTATTCTGCTTTTTTCTAATTTACTTAAACTGCCGACATTTTACAATAGTTATCACATGTTTAATTTTTATTGTACAAGTTTTTCGACTTTGCTACACTATGGTTCGACCGATTTTTGCAGACAATGAAAAAATTACGGCGTTTATTGTTGCGACTTTGCCATTTGTGATTGATATTTATCAATGGACGGGAAGCATTTCATTGTTATTGTTAAGGTACTAAAAAAGTTTTATGGTCTTTGTTTTTCCTGTTATATAATTACACAAACTTTCCAAAGATTTTTTAATTGAATTTAAACAGAAAAAAAGGTATTGTTATTAATTATTATAATTGTTGTAATTTCAGTCAAATTACTCGAAAAGAATATTTAAATTTTTATTTATTCAAAAAAGAAGTGAAAGTACCGTCAATTCTTTCATCTCGAATTCAACATCTTGCTGCAAAATTTTAGGGAAGAAATATGTAAATATTGGATCAAACCAAAACCTATGAGCTTTTTATTCAAAACAATAGAGGGAAGAAAATTTGTTTTGGGACAAAAACAATAAATAATGGGTGTAAATGCCACAAGAAAACAATAGACTGTTACTTCGTCGTTTGATAAAGAATATATGGTTTAATAGAAATAACATTTATTATAACAAATTTATCATAGATCTAAAAATTGTTGTCGTACAAAATTCTTTCGCCATCTTTGTTCAAGACGCATGCTTTTTAATTATAAAAAATTTAATAAGAATTAATTGTTTTTTTAATTTAAATCACGAGCGTGCATAATTTTTAAAAAAAATAAAATATATAAATTGCAATTTTCTGAGGAAAGTGTTGATTAAAATTATGCAAAGACACTAAAATAGATACAGTCAATGAAGCAGAAAACAAAAAAAACTATACATATAACAAAAAGAATCATTGGCATAAGTTTGTGTGCTGCTTATCTAAAAAAATATAAATATAAATATTTTTAACTTAAAAAAAGTATTGTATTTTTAAATTTAAATTTATGGCTTCAATTTTATTTATCGTTACTTTATGTGTTGAAACAATAATTTACATTTTTCATGCGTCGGTTTTATTGTTGCTATTTTGCAAAAGAAAAACAACTTTCAAAAGTCCATTTTATGATATTTTTCGCATCGTTTTGATTGCAGATTTAATTACTTTTGTTTCAGTAAGTTTCAAAATTTTTTATTTCAATTCAAAAAAAATTCATGAAACAAAAGAAAAAGTTAACCCTTCTAAACTAATTTTTTTTAGCTAGTATTAGGAACTCGAGCCGCGTTATTATTCTTTGAATTTTATAAAAATAATAGTTACATCTCTGCAATAAATTTAAGTATTGCTTCTTATACATCCTTCATGCAATATTTTGGACATTTATTTATGGCTTTCAATAGATATACAATATTTTGCTTTCCAACGAAACATGAAAATATTTGGCGCAAAAATTGGTACACCTATGCTTTGATTGTGTTACCATTTTTTGGTGTATGTTATCGTCTTCACGTTCCTCTAAATATTATTTTGTCACCTGATAATATAGTTGTAACAAGTTTAACTGATGCAAATATAAGTGCTTTTATGTCTATTTTGACGACAGCCGTTTATGTTTTAACGACAACTTTGGCTGCAATTCTGAATTTTTTATCTTTTAAAAATTTTTATTATTTGAAGCGGTCAGGAAGTATTCAAAACGTTAAGGAGAAAAATTTATTTTGTAAGTGCCTGTGTCATTTCTGCTTCTTCTAAAAAACGCATCTTTTTAGTTGTAACGTGGCTTATATTTATTGCACAAGTTTTTCGGCTTTCTTACACTTTGGGACGTCCTTTATTTGCTTCAAACCCCGCCATAACAGCAATAATTGTTGCTGCCTTACCATTTGTGTCAGATATTTTTGCGTGGACTGGAAGCATATCATTGCTTCTACTAAGGTTTAGATAGAATATAATAAACAATCTTTTACACTTTTTTCATTTTTTTTTTCAGCCCAACGACTCGTAAAGATTATATTTCTTTTTATGTATGTAGAAGTCAACCTAAACCGCAATTGACAAATTCTCATCCTTTTATTTTTTAAATTTGCTGCACATGATTAACAAAATCATATATAAAGTTTTATTTTGTTTTAAAAAAATAGCATAATATGTATGTAATTGATTATTTATAAAATTTAAATTCAATATAAAACTTATAATGTTAAGTTTACGTTATTTTTAAATTTTAATCAATTATTTTTCAAAAGTTTAGATGTTCGTGCAGGTACTTTGCATAAAACACATGCTTTGTTTTCATATCCATAATCAAAAATATGGCCAATGTAAATAAACCCACAGCTCGAAATATTTAACCATTTAAGTCCGGTATTCTTTCGAGGGATATAATTTACTGAACTTCCATCAGACCAGTGCCATGTTTTTTGATTGTCATTCGAAGAAAGACGTGTCTGTTGTGTATCTCACACACACATTCCTCACTACTGAGAATAAGGTGCCATTCTCTGGTTGCCTGAACAACACTTTTGTCTCAGCCATACTGTAAATGTCTTTTATTGTATGTTGTAATTGTAACTTTGTATTTGTTGTTGATTGACGGTTGATCTTTGGTCCCGTAATAAAAGTCCATTCATCAATTCTTGCACTGGTGTCTCAAATATTTAATGCTTGTCTGAGATCCCATATCTCAGACTTAACAGTGTCGAATACTTTTTTTTCAACAGCGTAGTAAAAAGCTACAAGTTATTTCTATGATTTAATTAAATATATTTCAACAGTCTACATGTTATACTTGCCTGAAACAAAACTTGTTTCTTCGATAGAATTTAGTGAAACCAAATGTGCGTTTTCCATTTTACAAAAATACTCAGCCATAGTCCAGTTTATTTCTATTGGAGTGAGACCAGTATAAGCATCTTTGGAATAAACTTTTAGACAAAAATTTTAAATTTTTTACACTGAATGAAACTGGAAAAAATGACTTCAGTTCAAGGGCCGACATTGTATGTTCAATTTTTGCATCAAATCGAAATATAGCTGCATTTATCGTTGCTAGTTTACCATTTGTTATTGATATTTGTCAATGGACTAGAAGTATTTCATTGCTCTTGTTAAGGTACGTAAATGGTCTATGTTTTTCCGTTACATAATTACACAAACTTTCCAAAAAAATTCAATTGAAATTTAATCAGAAAAAGTTATTTTTATAGTTATACTAATTGCTTGATTTCAGTCAAACGATTCGAAAAGAATATTTAAATTTTTATTTATGCAAAATAGAGATGAAAATACATTCAATTCTGTCATCTCGCATTCAACATCTTGCTGCTAAATTTTAGGGAAAGTGTATACATAATGCCTGTGTACCAAATTTTTTCGCCAGCTTTGTTCAACTCTCAAGCTTTTTAATTATAAATTTTTTTTAATAAGAATTAATTTTTTAATTTAAATCACGAGCGTGCATAATTTTTTATAAAAATAAAATATAAAAATTGCAATTTTCTGAGAATAATGTTAATTAAAATTTTGGAAAGACACTAAAATACGTACTGTTAATCAAGCGAAAAATAAAAAGAAATATAAATATATCAAAAAGAAACATTAGTATAAGTTTGTGTGTTGCTTATCCAAACAAAGAAATATAAATATTTAAACTTGAAATTTTTTTAAAATTTATATTTATGGCTTCAACAATTTTTATTGTAACTTTATGCGTTGAAACTGTAATTTATATTTTTCATGCATCAGTTTTATTGTTGCTATTTTGCAAAAGAAAAACATCTTTCAAAAGTCCATTTTATGATATTTTTCGTATTGTATTGGTTGCTGATTTGATTACTTTTGTTTCTGTAAGTTTCAAATTTGGACTTTTAAATCCGCAATAAAAAAAGCAAAAAACCATCAAACAAATAAAAAAGTAACAAAACTATAGTGAATTTTTTTTAGCTCATATTAGGAAATCGAGCTCCATTATTATTTTTGGAATTTTATAAAAATAATAGTTACATCTCTTCAATAAATATTAGTATCGCTTCTTATACATCCTTGATGCAATATTTTGGACATTTACTTATGGCTTTTAATCGATTTACAATATTTTGTTTTCCTTTAAAACATGAAAATATTTGGCGACGAAATTGGTATACATGGGGTTTAATAATTTTGCCATTTTTTGGTGTCTGTTATCGTCTTCATGTACCTATAAATTTTATTTTGTCACCTGATAACATTGTTGTAACATACTTAACTGATGCAAATATAAGTGATTTTGTGTTTATTTTGACGACAGTTATTTACGTTTTAATGACAGCTTTGGCTGCTATTTTCAATATTTTATCTTTTAGAAAATTTTATTTTTTGAATCGTTCAGGAAATATTCAAAATGTAAAGGAAAGAAATTTATTTTGTAAGTGCATGTGTCATTTTTGATTCTTCTAAAAAACGCATCTTTTTAGTTGTAACGTGGTTAATTTTTATTGCACAAGTTTTTCGGCTTTTTTACACTTTGGGACGTCCCTTATTTGCTTCAAACGAAGAAGTTACAGCAATATTAATGGCAGCTTTGCCATTTGTGTCAGATATTTTTGCATGGACTGGAAGCATCTCTTTATTATTGCTAAGGTATATCAAATTTTATGCTGCACATTTTCTTAAAGCTTTTTATTTTTAGCGCAACGACTCGTAAAGAATTCATTTATTTTTACACATTCAAAACTCCTCAAAATGTAAAAGTAACTAACTCTCATCCAATTATTTTATAACTTTAATACATTTTAATCTTTGCTTTGAAAACTTTTTTGAAGTGATTATTTTTTATAATTTTTTTGATATTAAATGAACAACGTTAAAAAAATAAAGAAGTCCTGCAAATAAATACAGAAATCATTGTGGACAAATAAAAGCCTATTAAAATTTTTTCTTTATTACCGAGTTCAAAAAAGTAGAAAAAAAAATATGAGAAAAGTTATTAAGAGTAATTTAAATTAAAGAACAAACCGACCAAATAATAATGTAATTAACATTCTTTTCGTTCTATTGACTATAAAAATTTCGTAAGCAATTAACTTGCCAACTATAATATTTAATGGAAATGGATTGAATTCGTAGTTAGAATAAAAATCTTTTCGTAAGAAAATTGTTTCGTCATGATTTTCAAGAAAAACAAATTTGATGCAATTATTTCTGAAATATTATTTCTTTGTCAATTGAAACAATAATTTACTTATTCCATGCATCGGTTTTGGTACTGTTATTTGTCAAACGTAAAACATCTTTCAAAGGACCTTTTTATGATATTTTCAGAATTATGTTTATTGCAGATATCGCAAATTTCCTCACCGTAAGTTTCTAAACTAAAAAACTTATATAGAGAATTTTTGTCTTTAAAAACATTTATTTTAAAAGACTCATTTTTTAGGTTATTTCGTTATAATCGATTTTTTTTTAAATTCGAGACAAATCGAAACCTGGTGGACATGAAAAAACTCATCTATGGTTAACCGAGGCTGAAAACTCGGATCCTAGGGTTAAAAATTACGTAGAACACGAATCTGAACTCAGATTTATAGAACATATAGGTGGAAATTGAGTTACAGAATGTCTCACCACGAAAATCCAAAATTCTATTATTAATTTTTTGTGGGTTGCTCTAGGGGTTATTTATAGCGTAGATTAACGTTTTCGACAAGTTTCAGAATTTTACTCTTACTCATTCTTGAGTTCCAGGTCCTCAAAGTTTACAATTTGTAAGTTTTAATATATCCCAAAGGAGAACCTCCATTTTTTTCAAGGTCGCCAAAAATGTAATCCACTACGATTAATCCTAATAACATACTGAAAAAACGTATCGAATAAAAAAAAATTCCTACTGGGGGGAAAAAATACTTTTGACTACTTGAATACGGAAAAAAGCACACGATATAAAAGAAGGTTTATTGAAAACTTAATGAAAAACATTAGTTTTCAAGGAAATGTTTTGTAGAAAAATTAAAATAAGCATAAAAAAAATTATTGGTAAGAATAAAAACATTTTATGCCTTACTTAAGGCACCATACCAACACAATACCCAATACACCCTAAATTAATAAAATTAAAAAAATCTAAAATTTCAAAAACTTTATTTTTGGCTTTAACTCATCATTTCTAGACCTAATTTGGGTCGTAGAAACCGATTTTCACAACGGTTGACCCATAAAACATACTAGAAAGTGAGTTATGAATTTTTGAAATATGCAAATTTTCACTATCCACAAAACTTTTTTTTAAACAGCTCAAACATAAAGGATAACATCAAATTCGTGTTCTACGACCCAAATTAGGTCTAGAAATGATGAGTTAAAGCCAAAAATAAAGTTTTTGAAATTTTCGATTTTTTTAATTTTATTAATTTAGGGTGTTTTTCATACTTATTAGGAACCGTAGTTTATATAATAGCTACTGGGCTTGCGTTATTGCTAAATCTTTTAACATTTATTAAATTTAAATCTAGCGTGCATTCAACAGGAAATAGCGAAAAGAGCTTATTTTGTAAGTTTCATATTTGCATTTTCCGAAGAATATATGTATATATTAAAAACATTTCAGTCATTACTTGTCTCATTTTTATTATGCAAGTTTTTCGACTTGCCTATACTTTTGCTCGACCCATCTTTGAAGACAATAAAAATATTAGTGCAATTACCGTTGCTACTTTGCCATTTGTTATTGATGTTTATCAATGGACTGGAAGTTTTTCCTTGTTATTAATGAGGTAAGTTTTAAAAAATAAATATTTTTTTTAGTATTTGTTTTACAAAATTACGGGGTAAACCGTCTAAAAAGAATATTAATAATCTTTTTTTCATATTTCTAGTCAAACTTTTCGAAAAGAATACATCAATTTTTACACATGCAAAAAGGAAATTAGAATAGCATCAATAAAGTCGTCACGCATTCAACATTTTGGAGTGTGATCAAATTAAGTCACAAGAAGCAGAAAATGGCAAAAAATTATTCATTAATTAAAATCTTTCTTTTTATTATGCAAATTGATTCCGTAGTTATTGTAAGTGGAAAAATTTTATAAAACATCATCGATGTGTTCCCTGAATTAAACTATTCGTTTCTTTTTTTAGTGTTTTTTTTTTTGTAATTTATTTTGCATTCTGTAGGCTATTTAAAAAGTTTACTATATTTTATATAATAAAATAATTCGGTGATGTGATTAATGTTGTACATAGAATAAATTGTTTTTTCCAAAAACTAATGTGCCATGT
Source organism: Panagrolaimus kolymaensis (assembly GCA_028622995.1). Classification (NCBI taxonomy): domain Eukaryota; kingdom Metazoa; phylum Nematoda; class Chromadorea; order Rhabditida; family Panagrolaimidae; genus Panagrolaimus; species Panagrolaimus kolymaensis. Next base: position 1,895,196 of record JAJQJQ010000025.1, on the reverse strand, counting down.
GTTTTTTTTTGCGGGAACAAACTGGAGCTTTTGTTATAAAAAAAATTCATGGGAACGTGGATGTTTGTTTACTAAAAAAAATGCCAACTAAATATAAGCAAATTTTTCTTCACAAAGGATAGTCAATTTGTTAATTTTGCAAAAAAAAATTCAATGCCTTCAGTTGAGTTTATTATTATTTCTGTGGGTATTGAAATAATTATTTATATATTTCATGCTTCCGTGTTGTTACTCTTATTTGCTAAGCGAAAAACTACTTTCAAAGGAGCATTTTATGATATTTTTAGAAATTTGTTTATTGCTGATATCGCAAATTTCATCATTGTAAGTTTGAAAAATGGCATCCGCTTCCTAGACTATAATCTTTAAAACTAATACAATACTTCTTAGATTGCTGGTGGATTAAAATTACCTTTATTATTTCTTAAATTTTTCAAAGATCAAACATATTTAGTGTCAATTAATTTAAACCTTGAATCGTATTTGGGAGCCATGCAATACTTTGGACATTTGCTTATGGCTTTAAATCGGTTTACAATATTTTGGTTTCCAATCAAACATGAAAATATTTGGCGGCAAAATTGGTATATTTATGCAACAATATTCTTGCCATTTTTCCATATTTGCTATAGACTTCATGAACCTGGAGCTTATTTATTTGGGGAAGATAACTATGTAGCTGCAGTTTATAAAGACGAAATTTTAAATGCATTTACTTATCAGTCAGCTACAGTTATTTATATCATAACTACAGTTCTGGCTGTTTTGTTGAATATATTGTCATTTATTAAATTCAAATCTAGTGTTCATTCGACTGGCAACAGCGAAAAAAGTTTATTTTGTAAGTATTACCCTGATTATTATTGAGTTATGGATATATATATATATAGGATTTTCAGTTATCACTTGTTTAATTTTTATTGTTCAAGTTTTTCGACTTTGCTACACTATGGTTCGACCAATTTTTGCGTCAAATCAAATTATTACTGCATTTATCGTTGCTTCTTTGCCATTTGTTATTGACTTCTATCAATGGACTGGAAGTATTTCATTGCTTTTGTTAAGGTATGGCTTTTGCTCCAAAATTTTAAAGAATGTCTTTAGCTGGTTTACAGCACTGTAAAAAGCTCTACTTTTCAATTTTCCATTTTTTTAAATATATATTTAATTTTAGTCAAACCACCCGAAAAGAATATATAAATTTTTATATTTGCAAAAAAGATATGAAAACAACATCAATTATGTCATCTCGTGTCCAACATTTTGCAGCATGATGAAATTAAAAAATTTCAAAGCACAAAATTTTTATGCTAGCTAAAATCCTTGATTGTATCTAAATATTTAATTTTGTTATGAGCAAACTATAAAAATTTTGAATATTCCCACGATCTATAAAATTTAATTAAAAAAGTTGAATTTTCGATACCTTGTGTATGCACCACGCGTTTTTAGAGAATGAAAACTGGAGCATTTACTACAAAAAAACAAAAAAAAATATTTTAACGAGAGCATGAGTGTAGTTGTCCAATTTAAAATAATTGCATCTTGGCTTTAAATCTACATAAGTTTTACATAAAAATATTCATTTTATTTTATTATAAAAAAAATTGTAATGCCTTCAGCTGAATTTATTTTTGTCTCAGTGGCTATTGAATTAACTGTTTATGTTTTCCATGCTTCTATGATGATCCTTTTATTTGCTAAACGAAAAACATCTTTCAAAGGACCATTTTATAATATGTTTCGAATTATGTTCATAGCGGATATAGCCAATTTTGTAATTGTAAGTATCAAAAAAATATAGTTACCAAAGTTTTTGCCTTACTTCAAACTACTAATAATTAATTTTTAAGGTCCTTATCGCATTCAAGGTTCCATTAGTTTTCTATGAGTTTTTCCAAAATGTACCTTATATTGCATCAGCAAATTTAAATATAGCGGCTTATTTAGCTGTTTTACAATATTTTGGTCATTTGTTAATGGCTTTCAATCGATTTACAATATTTTGGTTCCCCCTAAAACATGAATGGATTTGGCGTAGAAATTGGTACACATACGCTATAATAATTTTACCCCTTCTCCACATTTCATTCAGAGTTCATTTGCCTGGTGCATATGTATTCGGGAAAAATAATTATGTCGCTGTAATTTATTTAGACAAAACCATAAATGATTTTTCATACTTTTTAACAACTATAGTTTATATTATATTGACTGGGATTGCAGTCCTTCTAAATGTATTGTCATTTATTAAATTCAAAGCTTCTGCACACTCTACAAACAGCAGCGAAAAAAGTTTATTTTGTAAGTTTTGTTAAATCTCCGATTCATTTTGAACATTATAATTTTCAGTTATCACATGTTTAATTTTTATTGTCCAAGTTTTTCGACTTTGCTATAGTTTGGTTCGACCGATATTTTCCGATAACCAAAATATTACAGCTTTCATAGTTTTAACATTACCGTTTGTTATTGATATTTATCAATGGGTTGGAAGCTTTTCTTTGTTGCTTTTGAGGTAAGCTTTACAAATTTAGTTCCTCTTAAACGATTCACTGAATTTACTAATTCTTTTTATTGCCAATAACAAATATTTAAAGAAAAAATCTTATTTCTTTCTCTCCAATAATTTCAATTTTATTTTAGCCAAATTACGCGGAAAGAATATATTAATTTTTACTTTTGTAAAAAAGGCATAATTACAACAACAATTCAATCATCTCGTGTACAAAATCTTGCTGCATCATCGAATTCTAAATTCTAAACAATATTTCTCTTTGTAAAATTTAATGTTTTAAAAATAATAAAAAGAAATTACATACATTAAAACATCTTATATCACCGCATTATCCTTAATTTTACTATAAATAATCTGTTTCATTTTTCTTTGAAATTTTAACATGAATCATTTCCATACACAGAGAGACGAAAAAACGCGCAATGATAATTACTTGTGTAAAGGCTGTATATTGTAGCGGTTTGCGGTTCGGGTTATTCTGGATCTCGGAATAGGAAGTTTCTATTTATTTATTTAAAATACAACATTACAATTTGGAATAAGAGAGATAAAGTGAGAGGAGAGATGGACTGCTTGAGGTGGTGTTGAGCGATGCTTGAGTGCAGGATGGTGACCAGAAAGATTGGTGGATATGTGCATGGACTCGAGAGAATTGAGAATCGTATTTATACGTATCGAGATGTTCGTGACAAAAATCTCAGCAGACGTTTATGAGTATAACATGAGCAAGTGACTTTTAGCAAGTGTTTACAAATTTTAGTCGAAAGGTATTAAGATTATTTTTAGCGCATTTTCGTAATAAATACTCATGCATTCCACTTGGAAGGATTTGATATAATTGTTTGCTTTCTCGCTCCATGAAGTTGAACACTACCCGAAATAATTATTTTCACATCTTTTTTGCACGTGTAATAGTTGGTGTATTCTTTTCGAATAGTTTTACTGAAATTAAAGAAACTATTTTAACTCTAAAAAAGCAAATAAAAAAAGTACCTTAATAACAACAAAGAAAAGCTTCCAATCCATTGATTTATATCAATAATAAATGGCCAAGTAGCCATAATAAAAGCTGAGATATTTTGGTTGTCCGCAAAGATTGGCCGAAATATACTATAAGAAAGTCGAACAACTTGAAATTGAATATTGTTCATTACGTTATTATCCATCAAATGGTGTTGCTATGAATAATTTTTGCTTTAAATAAAGTTTCTTTGAAAATATTTAGGGAAATTCAAATTAAAAAATACGCGACTCTATTTCTATTTAATAAGACTACGAATTAAATAATAAAATGATTAATCATTTCCATATTTTGATAACAATTAAAATAAAGTTAAAAATAATTAATACAAAGATTTAGATCTTATGTCCTTCTGTTGTGGCTCTAACAACACGATGTATTCAAAATGGCGCCTGTGATCGTTTCTCATGGTCTCGTATGGAATATGGAAGCCTCGCTGCATAGCCTATTTTGTATTTGTTTGTTTCATTGTTTGTTAGTTGTCATTGATAAGAACTTTGCGTTGTACCGTTTTTGTTGCTGTTAGCTAACCGCTCAGCTAACAGCTGTTCCTGATAATAAATACGTTCTATTTATTCTGTGTCAAGTCTACGGCATTAAAGGGAATACTTTGTTGTAACCAACTCTACGGTTACGACACCTTCTAAAATTTTTTTTTTAAATAAATTTAATTGTATCAATTTTAATAAATAAGAAATGGCAATTTTTTGACTTTAATTTGCACAAAACTCGAGCGGTAAATATCATTAAAAAAGCGAAGAGCTTGAAGTCGTCATAATTAGTTTTAATGAAGTGTGAATAATAAAAACAATTCTGCTTATTTAAAAACTAAATTAACGATGCCTCATAAATACAGACTTTTATAAAAACTTCCACACTCTAAGAAAAAAATGAAGATTAAAGCCATTAAAAAATAAATAAGCTACAAAACTAAAGTTTTTTATATTCTTCTTTTAAAAACAAAACAACTTTTTGTCGACAATGGTTTCAATCGAATTTCAAATTATTGTAGTTATTTTTGAATTTATTATTTACACCTTTCATGCTTCAATGATGGTTTTGTTATTTGCGAAACGAAAAACATCTTTCAAAGGACCCTTTTATAATATTTTTCGAATCGTTTTCATTGGGGATTTTGGAAGTTTTATTTTTGTAAGTAAAGTTTTTGTATTTCCAAAGGAGAGAATCTAAGGAAAACTTTTCGATGTATTGAATTTTTGTTATAAGAGTTGACACAATTTTTCACAATTAGCTATTTTTCCACTAAAAATCATCAGCCACTTACGAGCGCTTCATTTTTATAAAATGAAAGCGTTTCGCAGTTTCATTAACATTTATGCTAATTTTTTCATTTTTTATAAACTTTCCCATGATAGATTTCCATGGACAAACGGAATAACAATCAAAATTACTAGGAAGGAAAACAAAATAAAAATTTCTTATCTACTTTAATATTTTCTATTTAATTTATTTATGTTGTTCAATATATAATATGCTTAAAAAATATTATAAATTCCAAACTCTCAACTTTAGCTATACTTTTTAAATGGCAAATTTTTCAAGCAAGCTTCATTTTTTTTTTGATTAATATTTGTCTTTTTTTTAAAGCGCTGAGACGAACATTGGCTTTTTGTTGTTAAACTAACTTTTTTTGTGAAAACTATTGTACAAACACACTTATCCATCCACATAAGCCGAAATTAAGAAAAAGAAAGAAAAAACAAAGCAAATGTTCAACTTTTTTTATTTGATGACTAATTATTGTAGTTTCAACAATACCTATTTCCTCATAAATATACTGAATTACAAATAATTAGCAGCTTATTTATAATTAAAAGAAAACTAAAGCAAAAAAATTAATTACCTCAACACACATAAGGAAATTGTAGAACTTCGCATTTATCTATTTTCTACCGCAATAGTTTTTGTTTTTATCTTTTTATGAGGAACCTTTGTTTTTAATCTCTTTTTTGTAATTAAAAAAAACAGTAAACGAATTTGTTTCGAAACTAGAAAGCTTAAAAAAATTTAAATAAAAATGTCGTCAGTAGAATTTATGGTTGCTGTATTCTCTTATGAAGTTGTTATTTATACTTTTCATGCATCTATGTTGCTATTATTAATTGCAAAACGGAAGACAAGTTTTAAAGGCCCATTTTATAACATTTTTCGAACTGTGCTGGTTGCAGACTTGGCGGCTTTTGTTATCGTAAGTTTTACTTTATTTAAAACAAAAATTCTTAATTAATTTTGTCAAATATTTTTTTTTAAATTTAATGGCACCAAATAAAGTGAAAATTGATATGTACAAAACTAATAACTTGAAAAAACAATTTTAAATAACGATCACTTCGAAGTTTTTATGTTAAAAATTTAGATCAATTGTGCAACCCGCGTTCCTCTTTTCTATGTCGAGTTTGCTAAAGCTCATGGAATTTTGGGATCAAACCTTTATCATCTTGCAAATTATTTTACAATGATGCAATATTTCGGTCATTTGTTAATGGCTTTTAATCGTTTTACAATATTTTGGAATCCAATCAAACATAGAAATATTTGGCGACGAAATTGGTACATTTGGATTTTGATAGGGCTGCCATTTCTTCATATTTGTTATAGACTTCATAAACCTGGTGTTTTTATTTTTACAAATGATAACAATAGTGTAAGCGTTTCATTAACAGATGCATCAATGATGGAAATAATGTTTTTAATAAACACAATTATTTATGTTGCAACCACTTTCTTATCAGCAACGCTAAACCTTTTATCGTTTTTAAAATTTTATTCTGTTAAGAAAAATGGAAATTTATCTCAAATAAATGATAAAAGTTTATTTTGTAAGTCTTTTTTTTTCAACACAAAAAAATAAAGAGAAAAAGTAAGAAAAGAAAAATAAGAAAATCCTTGGGCATCGAAATTTTTATTTTGAGAGTTGCCTCTCACAATTTTCTAAAGAAAATAAATAAAAAGTCGAGATTACTTTGAGTTCATTATTACTTAACTTTTTTCAGTTACTACTTGCCTGATTTTTGTTGCACAACTTATTCGAGTTAGTTACACTTTTGGACGCTCTGCCTTTGCATCCGATACGTTTATGTTTGTGGTAGTTAATGCAGCTTTACCTTTCGTAAGCGATATTTTTGCTTTGACTGGAAGCATTTCATTATTATTATTGAGGTAAATGGTTTTTGATTCTAAGCAGACACTAATTAATAATAAGCTATTTATGTTATTTTCAGTTCAACGACTCGGCAAGAATATATTAATTTTTATTTTTGCACACACGCGTCAAAAGTCTTTACACTTTCTTCAACCCCAGTCAATAACAACACATTCGAAAACTAAATTAAAAAACAAGTAAATAAAAATTATTTAAATAATTAGTAATAGTAATTTTGGAAGATATTTTAAATGACATAATTTTGAAAGTAGTTTTATCTTTCTTTACTTTAAGTAATATATCCCATTCCTACATGATAAAGTTTTTTTTATTAATTTTTTACAAAATTTCGAAAAAATTTTCCCTAAGAATTAAAGTTTTAGAAAAAAATAATGAAAAATTGAACGAGGAAGTATTGTTGTATACAAAACACAAGACTCCTAAATGGAATCTTTTTTTTTTGGGAGTACAAAAAGCCCTCGATTCGATTTTCCAAGAAACAAGGAAACACTTTTCCACGTCTTTCATATTTATAAAAGGGCACATCCTTTAATTAAAAATAATTACAATACACACATTATATTTAATTATTTTATAGTGAGTTGTAGAAAGTCTTTTAATTATATTCACATTAACGTAGAAAGCCCATTGTACAGAAGACCAAATCCATGACTAAACATTAAAAAAATGTAATTTAATAATAACAAAGGCTTTAAGATAAATAATTAGTGCTTTTTTTGTATTTACTTTGTTAATTTTCAATTATTCCATTCTACGCAGAAGTGCTCTTTGTAGTGGTGTCAACTTTATTCAACCTCTCTAAAATGGTATCTCTCACGAAGATAATAACCGAAACTGTAATAGAAATAATTTTTTACACATTTCATGCTTCGATGTTAATATTACTTATTTTTAAACGAAAAACAGCGTTCAAAGGCTCATTTTATACCATTTTTCGAATTGTTTTTGTTGCTGATTTGATAATATTTTTTTAATGTAAGTATACAATTGTAAGGATCGAAAAAGATATCATATTTAAGGTGCACGAAAAACATTTTTTTAAATAAGATTTTTGATATGTGGACATTTTAAATTCTAAAAAAATATTAATTTACATTTTAGCTTTTCATTACAACGAAAATTGCCATACTTTTCCAAGAATTTTTCCAATACAATGGCTACTTTGCTTCACTAGGCATAACCATTGGGACGTATACTGCAATAATTCAATATTTGGGTCATTTATTTATGTCTTTTAACCGATTCACTTTGTTTTGGTTCCCAATAAAATATCAAAGGATTTGGAAGCGAAATTGGTACACATGGGCTTTGATAGTATTGCCATTTTTCGCTGTTTGTTATAAACTTCATGAACCTGGAATCTTTATTTTCAAACCAGATAACACCGTAATTTTGTCTTTTAAAATCAGTAATTCTTTTTCAATAATGTTTTTAACTGCGACGATCACTTATATTTCAACAACTGTTTTGGCAGCCTTTTTTAATATTTTGTCTTTGATTAAAATTTATTTTCATAAATTTGCACCGGGTACGACAAACATTAATGAAAAAAGTTTGTTTTGTAAGTTTTTTTTGATTGTGAAACCCTTATGAAGATTCCGCTTTTTTAGTTATAACTTTTTTGATTTTTATTGCACAGGTTTTTCGCCTTTTTTGTACCACGGGACAATCGATATTTGGCTACAATCAAGAAATTTCAGCAATAATTGGTGCAGGTTTACCATTTATAATGGATTTATTTGCTTGGATTGGAAGTATTTCATTAATTTTGTTAAGGTAAAATTTATTAATGAACTAACTAACCTATAAAAAAAATTTAGCTCCACAATTCGCAAAGAATACATCAGGTTTTACAAATTCAAAACTCAGAAAAATGTCAATGTAACATCTCATGTTTTTATTACCCGTATAAAACTTTCAAACCAAAATAATTCTCAATACTAACTTAAATATTATAAAAGTATAAAATTCTTATCAATTTAATTAAAAATATCCACATTCAAGGTTAAACATTAGCGGAAACTAAAAAATAAGAAAACAAAACTTTTAAATGAAAATCTTTCGTGAACTTCTGCAATTTTTATTTATTTCAAAAAAGACGACTTCACTTTGATTGTAAATGCACTTCTTTAGTATATTAAATAGAATAAGTTTTGATGGTGACGTTTATGACTCTCATAACTTAAGCTGTGATTTATTTATAAATTGTAAAAAAATTGTAATTATAAGCTTTTTTAAAGTAAAAAAAGAGTAATTAGAAAAGTAAATGTACTTTGAAAAGAAAAAACCAAAGAATTGTGACATTCGTGTTTTCATTTATCACTCTTTTTACCCATTATGTTTATGCTCCTTGCATACTATTTAATAAATGAATGTAGTTATAAAAAATACCTTTTCAATTAATACAAACAACAAAAAAAGTTAATAAGAGAACTGAATTCATTTAAATAAAGTTCTTTAAAAATGGTGTCTTTTGAATTTATATTTGTTTTAATAGTTGTTGAAGCAATATTTTACACATTTCATGCATCCATATTTTTTCTTTTATTTTACAAAAGAAAGACCACTTTCAAAGGTCCTTTTTATAATATATTTCGAATAGTAATTATCGATGATTTGGCAAATTTTTTAATTGTAAGTTAACTTATTTTTTTGGTAAAATACATAGTTTTTGATTTTAGACTCTTTTGGGATTAAAAATATCTCCATTTTTTACTGAATTTTATAAAGACCATGGATATTTTGCGTCATTAGCTTTAAGTGTTGGAACTTATTTTACTATCATGCAATATCTTGGACATTTGTTGATGGCTTTGAACCGGTTTACTATTTTTTGGTTTCCAATCAGTCATGAAAATATTTGGCGACAAAATTGGTACATTTATTTTATGGTAGGATTATCATTTCTTGGTGTTTGTTATAGATTTCATGAACCCGGAGAATACACATTTGATAATGATAATAATGTTAACCCTTCACTAAAAAATAAATCAATGGATTCGATAACCTTTTTGATGTCAACTTTAATTTATATTACGGCTACTTGTATTGCTGCAACTTTGAATTTAATGTCATCTATTAAATTTTATTTTGCTAAAAAATCCGGTAATTTGATTATAGGAAATGATAAGAGTTTATTTTGTAAGTACTCTTTATAATTTTGCACACAAAGCAAAAATCAAACAAATGACTGCCTTTTAAACTATTTTTAGTGGTTACATGTTTAATATTTGCTGCTCAAGTTTTTCGCCTTAGTTATACCTTTGGCAGGACAATTTTTTCATCCAATCCAACTATATCAGCATTTCTAGGTGCTGCTTTACCCTTTGTCAGCGATATTTTTGCTTTGACCGGTAGCATTTCATTGCTTCTGCTAAGGTAGCGTGCTTCTTTTTTTCAATTATTTTAAAATATAATTATTTTTTTAAATTCAACAACTCGAAAAGAATATATTAATTTTTATTTTTGCTACAGTTTTCCATAAGTATTCTCATTATTGCTACAACACATTAATAATGCCTGTACGAAATGAAAACAAAAAATTCATCTTTAAAAAATTAATTATAAATTACATATTTATTATAGGCAGAAATAATAAAACATTTTAAAATCTATATTTTAAAAAATCAAAGTTTTTGAAACGGCTAGTCATCGCAGCAAATTAAAATTTGGATATCGGAGGAGATGTGGCCATGAAAAAAACTACCAAAATTGAATAATTTTTAATGAATGCTTACCTGTGCGTTAACATGGTAATAAAATCTAAAACATCTGCTTCGAGCAAATTAACTTTGCTTTAATAAGAATTATTTTTTTGTAAACTTGCAATTTCACCTGTTAATTTTTGCTAAACTTTAGAACTTATATATAAAGCATGGACGTCAAAATAAAAGTTGTCATAGGCATAAACTTGACATGTTAATTTTAGATAGTTATGATGCCGCATTAGTTTTCATTACTGGCGTATCAATGCTGTGCCAATTTTATACTTTAGCCTTGATCATTTGGATTACACCAAAAAGTATGATCGAATATCGAAGGCTTTTATTGTTGTACACAGTAATTTTAACAGGGGTCTTGGCAAACTTAAAAGCGTAAATTTTTTTAGTTTTGGGATTTATGTTTTTCATTTCTCGTTGGAGTTGTTCTTACACCTAGAATATTCTTTCCTGGCACCGGCTGCATCATTCAAGGCATTGCTAGGGATATATATTTTTTATTAACAAACACATTTGGTCCTGATTCTGGTCAAGTGGTTGTGAAACTTTCTGTAAGTCTTAAAAAAATCTTAGTTTTCGTAGACAAATAAAATTTTATTTGCATAACACTTTCGATATTCTTTTAGATGAGCCTGGTTGTATGGACAGTAGCCCAAATTATTTCTGTACAAGATTATTGTTTATTTTATCGATTCACCGTTGTTTATCCCGATCCTAAATTTCATGATATTTTAGTCAATAAAAGAATTATTATAGGAACTTATACTATTGGATTTTCAATTTCTTTTATTTTTGCTTTTTTTGCTTTCAATTTTATGACTAACATGAAAGTAAACAAAATCTTAGATTAAATTCATTTTTTTTGATTTTGAAATTTTTAGGATATGCCACCATTGATGCAAGTTTACAATGATACATATCCAGGAGTGTTTGATGAAATCCAACCAGATTCTGTACTTATTTGGTTTGATAAAGATTCTATGAAAATTGGAGTTGTTTTATATTCCATTATCGGAGCTTTTATTTTCTCAGAAATTTTGTGTTATTTTACTGTTTTTATGATCTTAAAAATATTGCGTCAAAATGCTTCGAGTTTTACTAAAAAAACTTATGACTTACATCGACAGCTGACAATTTTATTATTTTTACAGGTGAATTTTTTAAAGGTTTATTCGAGAAAAGTAAACATTTTAGACGCGATAATTAGTTGCCATTTTTTAGATATCAAATCCAATTATATTTATTATAGCTCCCATAACTGCATGTGCCATGGCAATGCTATACGATTTAAAATTTAAACGAAGTTCTGGCATGGCGGGATTATTATTTATGAGTTTTTATTCAATTTCTAATACAATTTTAACGATTACTTTTGTTTCGCCATATCGAAATTTTACAAAAAAACATACCATTTATTTCATCAAAAAAATTATATTTAGAAATGAAACTATTAAGCATAGGGTTGTACAAGTTGAGAGCACTACTGCTCTATCAATACAGTTTCAATCGCCAAGAAGACATGAATAAAAATTAAATCTCTTTCAACTTTACTATTCGTAACTCAAAAAAATAAAACTACGCAATTTATTTTTTATTTTGGATGCTTGTTGAATTTGCAAATTAAAATTAATAAAAAATAAAATATATAAATAAAATTTATTTAGGAACTGCAAAGCTCGTGGCCGTAGTTGAAGTTTGAATAAATAAATTGGTGGGTACAGAAATAACTGTTTTTTGCCGACAAATAACACGTTTTAAAAATTTGACCCATTTAAAAAGTGCTTGTCTATAGGGTTTTACACAGACGATGACAGTAAGTGCATTTCCACATGAGTGAAGTCCAAAAAATTGAAATATCCAATTAGAAATTTCTAAAAAGTAACAAAATAAACAAGGAATTATGAAATCAGTTTTTGAAAACCATAGAAATAGACCGTTTAAAAAAAGAATTTATTGCAAAACTCACCTCCAATACTACCCAATTCAAATACTATTCCAACAATTAATCCAAAAACAGGTAAAACTAGAAAAACGCCGGGCACAGCCAATTGAATCATTAAAATTCGTAAAAATTGTTTTCGAGCTTTTAATGAATTTTCTGACATAGAACCCTTTAATTCATTCAGTTTTCTCATAATTAATATATCAAGGATAATTGCAATCGTATAAATAAACATAATTTGAAATAGCATAACCATAAAATAAATAAAAGCTTTATAATTTATGGAATTTATTACACATGATCCCTCAAAATACAAATTATATGCGTATGGAGCATTCTGTTCTAAATTTAGTCGGCCTTCTTCCCAATTTACATTCCAAATCCACGCCAGCATACTTGGCAGAGGATAAATTATCATGGAAGCGAACATAAAAATAATATTTTTTGGTTTATTAAAAAATTCTGAATTCCCATTTATGGAACAATATTGATACACTAAACCATAAAGAACTGATATGCCACCTATTCCAAACGCTATATGCACAAAGGACTAAAAAAAACATGTTAAATGGATTAAAAAAAATTATAAAAAATATATGAAATATATTTAAATATACATAAATTAAGTACAAAATTTTTTAAAACTTAAATATTGAAATACTGCACCCCAAAACCATCCGGCGTTCTTCATTAATCCAGCAGAACAAACAAGAGGCAAAGGAAATAAAGTGTATATCCCAAAAATTGTAGATGAATGAAAATCCATAATAAAAGGGCCCAAAATTGACATTAAAATAAAATATTTATATGAGCCCATAACCTTAGTGGAATATCTTAAAACCAAAAATGAGGCAAGGGCGTTGATAAAAATATTGGCAGCGGTATTAAAATGCAATCGAACTCCTAACGCATCGATATCGGCCATAGTAAGAATTTTGTGGTCGGTAACATTCATATTCATTTTTAAAAACAATAAAATTTAAAATATCCCGATTTTTATTTTTCAGAGAAATAAGTTTGAAAGTTTATAAAATTTTTCTATTCTTTGGTTCTAAGGGACATAATTTTTTACCAAAAGCATGGAAAACAATTCAAAATACTATTTTTTTAGTTTTGATGTAAGTACACCATTATCTTTAGTCTTTTCTATAAGTGCACATTAAACTTTAAAAACGTGATAAAACAAATTTATTAGTTATTATCCATTTAATTTTTAACAACTACACTGCCCACGACTGTAGTTGAAGTGCTAGATAAAAAATGAAAGGATGGTTGAATAACCGCGTGTTTTCGAAATATCAAGCACTTGATAGCTTTGATCCATGTCACAATTTCTTGACGATATGGTTTTATGCAAACATAACAGTGATGGCATTTCCACATGAATGAAACCCAAACATTTGAAATAACAAATTAGTTAAATCTGAAATGAAAATGGGTTTCGTTATGCAACTTTTAAACATGCCAGCGCCGAAAACGTCAAACAACTTGAAGCCTTCATTGGATTCGTTAATTACTATGGTCGTTTTGTAAAAGACTTTGCAACTTTAGCAGCTCCTTTGAATGATTTAAGAAAGATCAACTCGAAATGGGAATGGAAAATTTCTCATCAAGAAGCTTTTAATCAAATCAAAGCGAAATTGTTAAAAGGGGAAATTTTAACTCACTATGATCCAGACAAAGCACTGATAATGGCGACAGATGCAAATGAATATGGAGTTGGTGCTGTACTTTATCATCGGGAAAAAGATGGTACTGAAAAAGTAATAACAAATGCGTCAAGGAAGTTAACTTCAGCCGAGAGAAACTATGCTCAAATAGAAAAAGAAGCTTTGGGAATAATCTTTGGGGTAAAGAAGTTTCAAACATATTTACTGGGAAGAAAATTTATTCTTCTAACGGATCATCAACCCTTGGTTCACATTTTTGGCCCAAAAGCAACTGAAAGTTCGATCGCAATTAAAAAAGACTTGCAAGGTGGGCTTTAACCTTGATGATTTATAATTATGAGATTGAATATCGCAACACAAAGAATTTTGCAAACGCTGATGCGCTTTCGAGACTACCTGACCCAACAGAAATACCTGACTCAGATTTGCTTGATGTTAATGATGAAATTGAAAAAGTATATTCGATTGAAGAGTCACTATCCCCGTTAAACATTGAACGACTTGTTAAAGCAACTTTAGAAGATAAAGACTTACAACAAGTAATCAGTTGGGTAAAGACTGGTTTTCCAGAAACAACTCAAAAGGAATGGAAAGCTTGGTGGAATCGCCAAGAATATTTGACATACAGAAATGGTTATCTGTTGTTCAAGGATAAACCAGTTATACCTGAAGCACTGCAAAATGATGTTCTCAAAGCTTTACATGCCGTTCATGTTGGAAGAAGTAGAATGCTAATGTTGGCTCGGGATAACTTCTGGTTTCCAAACATTTCAGTTGAAATCTCTAAAATTGCACAAGGATGTGAGATTTGCAATGGGTATCATAAAGGTATGGTTAATCCAAACAACAATCGTAATAAGCGTATCACCGGGTTATCAGGTGTCCGCGGAAATCCAACAATGAAGTCCAAGATCGTTGTGGTCGCACCACATAAAATTAGCGAAGATGAAAAGCAACTGCGTGATGAAAAAAACAAGGCCAGGCATGAAGCTAAAAAAATACAAAAAGATATTACACAATTGAAATAAAATGCAATTGAGGCTTCACGCCGGGTTATGCGCATCCTTCGTGAAATTGATGACCATGTTGAGGACGACGCCAGTTTGAATGAGGACATCATACTAGATCTTGAACATCATCAAAAGAATCTTTCCCTTCAGCTCCGTGACATTATTGATTCTGAACAAATGATCAAGGAACTCAACAAGAAGAATGAATTATGTCGAAAGTTGATTCGTGAACGGTACACGGGTAATAGTGTTACCAAGCAGCTCAAACATCATCGTGCTTAACAAGATGCAAGGGTGTTTTGCATCTGGGGAAGGTGATGCATCATTTAAAAGTGCGGGTTTGGCATAAAGCCACAGTGCACGCTGCTTGTTAATTATTTTGTTCATTGGTTGAATTTTATTGTGATAAAATTGTATGTAATGTTTTTCTAGAGTTTTGACGGTTAGTCACTCAGAGTTAAATAAAGTTGTATAACAAAATAAAAAGTGTAAGAAAATTACACAGCAGTATTAATATGCAAACGGTTTCCAAAAGTTTCAATATCATTCATAGTCATAATTTTATGTGATTTATTACCGACCATTTTTGTTCAGAAGAGCAAAAAAAATATATTACAATATTATGATTTGATGAAAAGTGTAGCAACACTTAAAGTTTTTTTAAATTTTTTATTTGCTGAATAAGCGTTTGTACTTTCAAAGGTGAATATTAAATTTATGTAATGTCTTTTTTTGAAAGCTTATTTTTATTTTAAAAAAAAAACACTATCATTATTTTTTTTTATTTCATGCCCTCCATTAAATTTATGAATTTTAAAACTTTTGATATTCTGAACAATTTTTCTCAATCTTTATCGTAAATGCCTGCTGAACTTTAAAATATTAGGAAACAAGTTTATTATTTTTTTATTAGTCCAAACTAAATTTTTTGATAATGACTTTATTTTTCAAGTGTTTACATATAATATTATTTGAAAAGCACAACCAAGTCCACTGGGTTTTCTTTGCAAGAAAGTTTGTGGCTTAATTCTTTTTCCCTTTCTTATAGAAATACATATTTGTTTTTATAATTTACCACTGCCAATCATTTTTCTACCAAACTTTGGTCGTTTGGATTCCACCTCTTCTCAAAGTTTATTTTATCATAATATTATTGCCGTTGTACGTCGCTCTGTATGTATTTTATAATTTTAAAATACCAAAATTATCAAAAAAACATGTCAAAAAGTTCTGAAATGAATCATTCTTCATTTAATGGAATAAGGCCTAGCCTCAAGCGTAAATGTAAAAATTCTGCAGTTAGTTTAAAAATGGTAATTTTTTTTTCTGTCTCAAACAAAATAATACATTCTTTATTTTAGTCTACTCCAAAGCAACCAAAAACACAAAAAACTTTAAATCCTGTCATGGAAGTTGACTTCTCCAAACAAAAAACATTTTTGATGGATCTTCCCAGTGAAACACTTGTGAGCCCTCTACTTTATGTATATTATAAAAATTTATTTTTAATTTTATAGAGTAAAATTATGGAACAAGTTTCTTTCGATGACTTGTTTAATCTTGAATGTGTAAATAAGCGACTTAAGAGTGTTGTAAAAAAGCTTGTATGGCCGACGAAGGATACATTAAGTCATGAATCTATCATAAAATATACAGATTATCCGAAGCTCTCACTTTTTGCGAATACAGAGAAGATTAACAAACGACATAATATTACTAATAATTCAGTGAGTTATTCTTTCTTACGTGGCTTGAAGTTAACTTAAAAATTTCAGGTTAAAGCAATACTCTCTCGAACAAATATTTTGCATCTAGATCTTTCTATTTATCATTCAACAATTAAAAGTGGTATATGCAAATTGCTTTCCATGGCTTCTCAACTTTTAACCCTTAATTTATCCTTTATTCAGTTAGAAAAAAACGATTTGCTTAATATTGCAAAATTTTGTCCATTATTAGAAGAAATTTCGTTTGCGGAATCTTTCGACGATGATAAATGCACCGAAGGACTTAAACGCATATTTATTAAATGTCCAAATATCAAATATTTAAATCTATCCGATTGCGGTTTAATTGAGAATTTATATTTTCCTAAAATTCCACCAAAACTTCAATATTTAAATGTTTCAAATTGCGAAGATATTACTTCACGCGTTTTAACTGGCATAGCTAAAAAAGCTCCAAATCTTGAAACATTGATTTTGAAAAGAAATCGTTATGTTTCAAATTTAAATAAAATTTTAAATAATTTCACAACATTAAGATATTTCCATCTTTCATGTTTTCGCGCGGAAAATGGTTTAGAATTGGATTTTTCAAATTTTAAAAAGTTAGAAATGCTTACATTACGAGATTTTGTTAGTTTAGAGATGATGCAAACTTTACAACACTGCACAAAATTAAAAGCTCTAGATCTAAATTTTAAACCTATTTCTGATGATAATGAAGCCTTGGAAATATTAAAAACTTACAAGAATTTACGATATTGCAAATTAAGATATTGTGAAAACTTTGACAAACTCATTGAATTTCTTCAGCACGTCCAACTTGAAGTAAACTTTTTTCATTATGGTTTTATGTATCTAAAATTTTTTTTTAGTATCTTGCTTTACACAAATGTAAGAAAATTTCGAAAAAAATTGTGAAATCCCTACTAACTGAATGTGATGTAAGTTTTTGTATTAAACATCGGATATCAAAAAAAATTACTAACAATCAAATTTTATAGTCTCTCAGCCATCTTGAATTTCGTTCTATTGATTCATTAAATTACAAAGCTATTGAACAAACCATTATCAATGAATGTCCATTCCGTAGCAATATTTTAAAATTAGTCATTGATGAACCCGATATTCCAATACTCAAATCAAAATGGTGTGAAATATTTCCGATTAAAATAGCTAAGGATCCATCACCATTTGCTTATTTAACTGATGTTAAAATGCAATATCATCGCGATAAAGTTTCTTTGTAAAGAAAATATCAACATTCTCTTATGTTGCAAAATTATTTTATGATATTTTTATAAATTTTAAAAATCTTTTTGTTTAATATTTTTTAAACATAAAGCACTATACTTCTTCTTTAACCTATGTTTTAAAATATTTTTTTTAAACAACAACAAAAATTAATTATCGTTTTTTATTTACACGACTCTTTACAGCTGTAATCGAAGCTTGTGTCAATAAATTGGTGGGTACAAAAATAATTGCTGGTTGTCGCCATATAATTTGTCTAATAAATTGAAACCAATACAGCTCGTCGATATGTCTTCAAACAAATGATTACAGTCATGGCATTTCCACACGAAATAAGTCCAAAAAATTGTAGTATCCAGTTCGAAAGTTCTAAAAAATATCTCTCTCACAAATTTTTATTTAAAGTACAATCATTTTTTATTTTATTTTTTTGTGTTCTTTGCTTCTAACGGTTGTAATTTTTGTTTAAAAGCTTTAAGAATCAATTCATGTATTTATTTTACGCTGTTGCATACTTTATTATTAATATTTTTTAAATTTGATTTTATGCACCTGTAAAAAAATTATAAATATAAGCTACATGCTTTTGGCCATTTTTTTAACATTCTTTGTACCACCTCTTTATTTTAACACCCCCGGTAATTTACAATGTTTTTCTTAAATTATAAAAGTGCCGACGGTTCTATTTTAGTAATCATTTTTTTTCCATCTTTTTTTACAAGTATAAACATTTCTAATTCCTCCTTTTTTA
The DNA here is from genome assembly GCA_028622995.1 of Panagrolaimus kolymaensis. NCBI lineage: Eukaryota > Metazoa > Nematoda > Chromadorea > Rhabditida > Panagrolaimidae > Panagrolaimus > Panagrolaimus kolymaensis. Next base: position 1,876,403 of record JAJQJQ010000025.1, on the reverse strand, counting down.
TATATAATAATCAGGTAATAGAGAATGAAATGTTCAATTAGCTACAATAAAATTTCTTTTAAAGTTTTGAACCATCTACTTTGCTTTTGTGAATTCCATCATCGACAATATAGTAATTATGAATCTTATTTTACGCAAAGACGCAACAAAACTTTATTATTTAACGACACCATTGCTGCTTGTAGCTGAAAATGAAGTAATGGTAAGAGAATGAGGGGCTGCAACTGCTTGTCGTCGGCATATAATTCTTTTAAAAGTATTTATCCATTTATAAATGGCTTCACGATATGGTTTTAGGCCGATGATAACAGTTATGGCATTTCCAAAAGAATGAAGTCCAAAAAATTGTAATATCCCATTAGAGCAATCTGAAGAATAGCAATGTTAAAAAAATTTTATTACAAATTTAATCATATAAATATTATTTTTCAAGCTTACCTCCTCCAACACTACTTGAAAAAATAACTGAAATACTTATTCACATAATGGGTAAAACAAGAAAAATTCCAGGTACGGCCATTTGAATCATTAAAATCCATAAATATTGTTTTCGGGCTTTTAAAGAATTTGTTGACATCGAACTTTTCATTTCTTTTAGTTTTCGAAAGATTTTTATGCCAAGAATACCGGCAGTTCCATATAAAAACATAATTTGAATTAACATAGAAAGAACATAAAGCATTCCTTTATAATTAAACGGATTGATCGCACAAGAACCTTCAAAATATAGATTATATGCGTATGGAGCATTTTGTTCTAGATTTACTCGACCCTCTTCCCAATTTACATTCCAAATCCATATGAGTATAGAAGGCAAAGGATAAATAAACATTGAAAGGAACATGGCAAAAATAGTTTTAGGTTTATGAAAGATTTCTGCATTTCCGTTTATCGAACAATATTGATAAACGAAACCATAAAACACAGACATACCGCCTATCGCAAAACTAATATGTAAACTTGCCTAAAAAGGGAAAGATTTTATTATAAAAATGTTATTTTTTTTCCACAAATAAAACCTACCCATTGAAATACAGCACCCCAAAACCATCCTGCATGCCTCATTAGCCCAGCAGAACAAACAAGAGGCAAAGGAAAAAAAGCGAACATGCCAAAAATAATTGAAGAATGAAAATCCATAATAAATGCTCCCACAATGGACATTAAAATAAAGTATTTATATTTGCCCATAGCAGTTGTGGAATATTTTAAAACTAAAAAAGCAGCAAAACTGTTGACAATAATATTGGCAGCCGTGTTGAAATATAAACGATTTCCCAATAAATTTATATCCTCCATAGTAATATTTTTGTGAGTAAAATTTGAATCCATTTTTAAAAGAATTTTTTAAAAAATATTATCATTTTTTACTCACCAAAAAAAAATAGAAAGTTTTTATACATAGTTTTACTGTTCTTTGGCTCTAATGGGTATAATTTTTTTATTTTGAAGCAATTTGAATAAATTCATATTTTTTTTAACACTGTTGCATACATCAATCTTAATATCTTTTTTATATATTTTTTAAGCACCTATTAAACTTTCGTATCAACCTCCTCTTTATTTTAGCACCCCCATGTTTTTTGTAGTATTTTTATTTTTATACATAAAAGTGCAAGTTTTGGTTCCAGTTTTTTGCTGATTTAATTTTTATTATAGAAATAAATTTTATAATATTGATTTGTTTTTGGATAACCTGAATAAAAAGTTTCTGAATAAACAAAAAACATATATGTTACCTTCATTATCATCTATAGAAAAAAAGAGTCCAACAATTATAAATAAAGTTAACAAGCAGCAACGATGCTCACCGCATTGCGTTACCATAAATTAATACTTCATTTTTTCATTTTTCTGTCAATTTCGAGATTTTTTTTATTGGTTTCAAATAAGGTTGCGTCCCATTTTTTGGAAGGTTGACAGGAGGTGCCACCCGAACCAAGATTTTTGTAGTTTCATAATTATTCCACATGTACATTGCTTGTAGCCGTAGTCGAAGCATGAGATAAAAAACGAGTCGGTACAATAACTGCTGGTTGTCGGCATATAATTTGTTTAACAATTAGACACCAATTAAATACAGCTAGTCTATATGGTTTTAAGCAGACTATTACAGTAAGGGCATTTCCACACGAGTGAAGTCCAAAAAATTGAAATATCCAATTAGAAAGTTCTGGAAAATAACAAACGTCAAATAAAATATTATGAAATCAGTTTTCAAAAAACATAACATTATTTAATTTATTGCCAAATCTCACCTCCTATGTTACTCAAATTAAAAGAAATTCCAATTATTAATCCAAAAACAGGTAAAACAAGGAAAATGCCTGGCACGGCTAATTGAATCATTAAAATACGTAAAAATTGTTTTCGAGCTTCTAACGAACTTGCTGACATAGAACCTTTGAGTTCTTGTAGTTTCTTAACAATTTTTATTCCAAGAATAATTCCAACCGCATAAATAATCATAATTTGAAGTAGAATAAGAAGTAAGTAAATTATGGCTTTATAATTAAACGGGGAGATCGAACAAGAACCTTCAAAATATAAGTTATATGCGTATGGAGCATTTTTCTCTAAATATAATCGACCTTCTTCCCAGTTTACATTCCATATCCATGTAAGGATACTAGGCAGAGGATAAATTATCATGGAGGCAAACATGGAAATAATAATTTTAGGTTTATGAAAAATTTCTGCATTTCCATTTATCGAACAGTATTGATATACCAACCCATAAAGCACTGACATGCCACCTATCGAAGAACTAATATGAATAAAAGCCTAAAATAAAATCCATATTATTTTAAAATGTTACTTTCTTTGCCCGAAATAAATCATACCATACCCATTGAAATACAGCGCCCCAAAACCATCCGGTATGCTTCATTAATCCAGCAGAACAAACCATGGGCAAAGGGAAAAGTGTAAATAATCCAAAAATAACTGAAGAATGAAAATCCATAATAAACGCTCCTATAATTGACATTAAAATAAAATATTTATATGGACCCATAGCTTTAGTGGAATATTTTAATACCATAAATATTGCAAACATATTGATTATAATATTTGCTGCGGCATTGAAACATAATCGATTTCCAAACGCTTCAACATCATTCATAGTCAAAATCTTTTGGGTTGTGTTAGCAATATTCATTTTCTAGTTGTTGTAGGAAATTTTTTTTTAATATTTTTTCTTTCTCGTAAAAATTGATATTCCACTACTTCTTTATATATGTTTATGTTATGACCTTTAATTTTTTTAAAGGTAGCTGTATTTTTTCTTTTCCTCTTTTGGAAAAAGTAATTAAATTAAATGTATATTATTAATTAAAAAAAGAACCTTCTAAACATTATTAGAATTTCCTGATATTTTTTGTAGAACCAATTAAATTTCATTCTCTAAAAAAATTTTTTATTCTAAACGTTTTTAAAAATAATATACAGGTGTATTTTTTTTTTAAGAATAAATTATAACTCTAATAATTTGTTTTAGAGTAATACACTCAATTAATTTTTGTGTCCTTATGTTTCCTAAAAATGCGTAAGGTAGATTTTATTTTCTCCTTTTTAACATGAAAAAATGATAAAATATTATTTAATATAATTTTTGGAAATTTTTTTGTTAAATATAGCCTCCTTTGAAAATTGATGTCTGACAACAAGTTCTTGAGTTTGATAAAAAAAAGATGCATTTTATTGTATTGTACATATAAGACGTTTTTATTTTGAATCATAAAGTCCCGTACGTTGGATTTAGTTATTTTTTCTTTTATTTTTTTTTCAAAGGCAAAATCAAAATCATAATTGTTTAATAGAAACACCCTTAAGAAATGTAGTGGAATTTATTGAAAAAATATGTGTGGAATAGGAAGAACTGTTTGAAAATATGTAGCTTTTTTATTTACGCCAAATATCATTAAAATATGAAAATTTACAAGAAGAAAAGCTGCTAAAAGCATGGAGTAGCCACAAACTTAATTTGTCACCTTTTCTTCATTTTATTAATTTCATAATTTCTTTCTTGTAATGATTGAGTTGCCGGAGCACCCCTTTTTTGAAGAAAATGAAAATGCCAAGTGATTCACGCGAACCAAGATTTTTGTAGCCTAATAATTATTCCACGTATACATTGCTTGTAGCTGTAGTCGAAGCATGGGTTAAAAGACCAGTAGTCGGTGTAATAATTGCTGGTTGTCGGCATATAATTTGTTTAATAATTTGAAACCAATTAAATACAGCTAATCGATATGGCTTTAAACAAATGATTACTGTCATGGCATTCCCACACGAATGAAGTCCAAAAAATTGTAGTATCCAGTTCGAAAGCTCTGAAAAAAAAAAACATTTCTCTTTAAAATTTTGAAAAAAAAAACGCGTAAATAAGAAAATTATCGAAAAAACTCACCTCCTATACTACCCAAATTAAAAACAATTCCAACCATTAAACCAAAAACAGGCAAAACAAGAAAAATGCCTGGCACAGCTAATTGAATCATTAATATCCTTAAAAATTGTTTTCGAGCTTCCAAAGAATTTGCTGACATAGAACCTTTGAGTTCTTGTAGTTTCTTAACAATTTTTATTCCAAGAATAATTCCAACCGCATAAATAATCATAATTTGAAGTAGAATAAGAAGTAAGTAAATTATGGCTTTATAATTAAACGGGGAGATCGAACAAGAACCTCCAAAATATAAATTAGATGCGTAAGGAGCATTTTTCTCTAAATATAATCGACCTTCTTCCCAGTTTACATTCCATATCCATGTAAGGATACTAGGCAGAGGATAAATTATCATGGAGGCAGACATGGAAATAATAATTTTAGGTTTATGAAAAATTTCTGCATTTCCATTTATCGAACAGTATTGATATACCAACCCATAAAGCACTGACATGCCACCTATCGAAGAACTAATATGAATAAAAGCCTAAAATAAAATCCATATTATTTTAAAATGTTACTTTCTTTGCCTGAAATAAATCATACCATACCCATTGAAATACAGCGCCCCAAAACCATCCGGTATGCTTCATTAATCCAGCAGAACAAACCATGGGCAAAGGGAAAAGTGTGAATAACCCAAAAATTGTTGTAGAATGAAAATCCATAATAAATGCTCCCACAATGGACATTAAAATAAAGTATTTATATTTGCCCATAGCTGTTGTGGAATATTTTAAAACTAAAAAAGCAGCAAAACTGTTGACAATAATATTGGCAGCCGTGTTGAAATATAAACGATTTCCCAATAAATTTATATCCTCCATAGTAACATTTTTGTGAGTAAAATTTGAATTCTTTTTTTAAAACAATAAAATTTAAAATATTATCATATTTTTATATACTAAAAAAAGAAGAATGTTTTTATAAATTTTGTGTTCTTTGGATCTTGAAGGAATATTTTTTGTAAAAAAGCAATAATAATAAATCCACATATTTCTTTAACACCGTGGCATACATTATGATTAATATCTTTTATTTTATTTAAGTACCTATTAAACTTATAAATGTGGTTAACTACAATTTTGTTTTTAATTTTTCTTGCCTCACTCTCTTTATTTTAGCACTCCCACTTTGTATTCTTATTTTTTTCTTCATAAAAGAGTACAGAGGTTCAATGTTTTCAAAAAAATCCTTTTTGTGCAATTTTTTTTTACACATATATCCTGTTTATTTTATCCATTTTCTGATTTAGGGATAAAAATTATGCTAAAATTGTAAACAATATGGGGCAAGGTGTGGAAGCCATGGCAAATTGTGCCTCATGGATGTAAAAATTGATGAAACCAAACTTTAAGATGGCCTAGATATGGCATAAAAATTTAAGAATAATTTACGCTGGTATCATTCTTTTCTTCTTCTAAGGGAAAAACCAAACCTTGGGACGTTTATGTATACTTACCACCCTGAAGAAAAGACTCATAATTAGTATCTTCGCGGTGATGAAATTTATAAAGACAAGGCAGATGGCTCTGAACATGAAAAGAAGTTTGATTAAGATTAAACATAAATTATTTTTCAATATTTTCTTCTATAAAAATGATTTTATATATGAAGTTATAATAAAATTATTGACAAATTTTTTAAAAACGCCGCATAAAATTTTAAAACTAAACTCATTTCTTAATATGTTTTTCATTTTTTTATACTTCTTTTGTAATTATTTTCAATAATTAAAAAGCGAAAACGGTTACTCATTGGTAAAATTATTATATGCACTTTTATAATTGCTTTCTCATCAAAAACTATCAACCTTTTCTCAATAATAATTCGAACCATTGTTACCTTGCCACCCACCACCACTTCCGCCGCCGTCGTTGGCGGTAGCGTCGACTATCTTTTGAAAAAAAGATAACACTGCTTGGAGCTAAATAATCAATTGTTATTTCAAATTCCATTGCCGCAAAAATAAAAATTTGTAATTTTTACCTTTTACAATTTCTGTAGAAAATTCATTGTTTCAGTTTTTCTTATCTATCACCTGCAAATAAATATATTTAATTTTTATTTCATCTAAAACGAGCCTCTTTCTCCGTTATTGCTTTTATGAAGTGCTTTAAAAGTATGTAGAATCCACAAAAGCCAATTTTTTCAAGATATGCTAGTGGTTAATCGATGGAAATGCTTCAACATTAATGGGTGTTTATTAAATTTTCTTGTTTCTTTTATTCTTTTATTATTTATAACTATTTTTATAATACATTTTGATTTGTTTTGGATAACGCAAAAAAAGTTTCTCAACAAAAAAAAAAGCTTTAAAAAACTTTACTTATTAACTTTTTTTGATCATTTTTATTACTTTTAAAGAATAAAAAAAATTGTGTTTTTTTTTAAATCGTCCAAAATTTGTTGTTATTGTTTTTTTTAACTTGTAAACAAAAACATACAGCAACCAGCTGTCTTCTTTTGCAATGCATGTGTGTGCTGCGTAATCAACTTCTTTTTTTTCTCTTTGGCTTTTGGACACACTGACACACGCACATTTTTATTTTTAGGGGAAGGGTGTTGTTTTTTTTTCTTTTCTTTATCCCTTTGATCGAAAGTGCAAAGAAACATTTCTTTTTTTAAAAGTTCCATTTGTTGTTGTTGCTATTTTTATTTATCTTTTGAAAAAAGAGCCGATCGATGGTGTCTAATAGCAGCAAAGATCACTTGAATTTTTGAGTGGTTGTTTTATTCATATATAAATGTTTTTAAAACTGTTGTGGCCGTTTGTGAACGTAGCTTGAAGAAATAAATTTATTTTTATAAGAAAAATCTTTTTTGCCTATTAAAATTTTTTGGTTAAAATGTCTTTTCGATTATTCAATATTTGCTTAGTAATATTTTCGCTGCTTCCTTTTTGTGTAAGTTTATTTCTTTTTTTGGCGGTTAAATAGTGAAAAAAAGTATACAAGTTCGATTTTTTCTTAAAAGTAAAATTTGTGCTCCTAGAGACGGAAACGTTTTTGGAAAGAAAACTTGAAAAAAGAGTTATTTCACTAAAAGATTTTGATTCTCGAATTTCAAATTTGAAGTTTTTCCTAGTATTTTTTTAGTTTCAATTTTTACTAATAATTTACCTGAATTTAGTTAGCCATTGATAAAGAAATCGTAGCTACAGCTGAAGAAAGTACCCTTCAAGTTGTAATTGGAAGCACTGTTAGCGTGGTGCTTGGTTTTCTAATTAATTTTTATTTGGATAATCCACTTGGATGGCTTTTAAAATGGTTGATTTTTGGTGGAGTTGCAACTGGATTATATCTTTATTTATGCACAGATTTTTTTACTGAACATAAAATTGAAAAAGAAAATGAAGGAACTTATATGCATTGGACAGTAAGAAAATTTTGACTCTAAAAAAAATCCTGAAAATTTGCATTTTAAGATTCGTTGGTACACATCTTTGCCATGGAATATTTTATCGCGATTTTATGGATTTTTTGCTAAAATTCCGATTCCGAGATCTTTGAGGCGAACGATTTATGGAAGTTATTCAAGAAGATATAATGTAAATATGGAAGAAGCCGAGAAGCCTTTTGACGAATATCCAACTTTTGGATCATTTTTTAATCGAAAATTGAAACCTGGAGTTCGACCCATTAGTAAAGCGCCAGTTGTAAGTTTGCTTCCTTAAAATTATAAAAAGCGAAATTTTTGGGCGAAAATGACTCGAATGGAAAACTTCGACTTTCCAAATTTTTAGGCTAATTTTTTGGTACTGTTTTTATTTTTTAGTGGTTCTAAAAAAATTAGATTAAAATATATTGTTTTATTAGGTTTCACCAGCTGATGGATTTGTAATGCATTATGGCGAGGTGAAAGAAGGAGATAAAATTGTTTATGCTAAAGGTGAACCATTTGATATGAAAGAATTTCTTGGTCCTGTCGATGTTCATTTACAGGTATGGCATTCATTTTTTCTTGTAATATCTGAAATTCATTTTTAAGCCCCATAAAAAACTTTATCAAGTTTGTATTTATTTGGCGAGAGGCAGTTATCATAGCTATCATTCACCCGCAAATTGGACCATTAAAGAACTTTTCCATCATCCAGGTAAAAAAATATTTTTTGCTGTCGAATATAAAAAGAATTTTTAGGTGATTTATTTAATGTTGCCCCAAGTTTTATAAATTATATTCCACGAATTTGTTGTGTAAATGAAAGGGTTTCAATTTGTGGAAAATGGGAACATGGGTTTATGTCGATGACCCCCATCGCTGCCACATATGTTGGAGATATTGTTATTGATGTGGTATGTTCAGAATCTTAAATCGAATTAACTAAGACTGAATACTCGATTTAGGAAAATCCAAGCCATCCGATTTTATCCCATGGCAATGATATTGAACCATATAGTCACCACAAAGAATTAAATCATGATTGCAAAAAAGGCGAAAAAATTGGTCAATTTCGTAATGGCTCGGTTAATGTTTTGGTAGGCTTTTATTGGATTCAGATGAATGATTTATTTATATATTGAAATTTCCAGGTTTTTGAAGGTCCACCAAACATGAAATTTGTGGTTAAACCCGGCCAACCTATTAAATATGGAGAGGCGATTGTGGAGTAAAATCACATGATTAATTTTATAACCTTTTTTTTCAAAAAAAAATTTTAAATATGCAAATACTTGCAAATCCTTTTAGCAAATTTTTTTTATTTTTTGTTTTTGGTATTCATTAAAAATTTATACAATTTTATAAAACATTTTGTATTTTATTTTTTAATAAAAGTTTCCAACATTATGAATTTTTTATATTCTTTGATTCAATAGCAAAATTAAAATCGTACATATCTAATGGAAACGCTCGTAAGAACTGTTGTTGAACTCATTGAAAAAATGCGTGGTGGTATAGGAAGAACTGTTTGTTGTCGACAGAGAATTCGCTTAAAAATTTTGATCCAATTCTTAATTGCTTGACGATATGGTTTTATGCAGAACATAACAGTAATGGCATTTCCACATGAATGAAACCCAAATATTTGGAATAACGAATTAGTTAAATCTGAAAAAAAAGGTACATATTTAATTATACGAGTTTATTGTAAAAAAATAATAAATCACACCTCCAGGATCATTTAATGAAAAAAAGAGTCCAATAATTATAACAGATAATGGTAGAACTAGGAATAAACATGGTACGAGCATTTGCATAATTAAAACTAATAAAAACTGCTTCCTTGCTTTTAAAGAACTAACAGACATGGAACTTTTCATTTCCTTGATTTTCCTAAATATTTTAATTCCCAAAATTACAGCGACTCCATACAAAAGCATAATTTGTAAAAGTATTAGAATAAAGTATAATGAAAATTTATAATTAATTAGATTTATTACGCATGCATCATGAAAATATAACTTATATGCGTAAGGAGCATTTTGCTCTAAATTTAATCGGCCTTCTTCCCAGCTTACATTCCAAATCCATACCAACATACTTGGTATTGGATAAATTATCATTGAAAGGAACATAGCAATAATAGTTTTAAGTTTATGAAAAATTTCTGCATTCCCATTTATCGAACGATATTGATAGACAAAACCATAAAAAATTGACATTCCACCTATTGCAAAACTAATATGTAAAGTTGCCTAAAAAGAAGAACAATTATTTTTAAAAATCAAGCATCTTGAAAAAAATCTATTTACCCATTGAAATATTATACCCCAAAACCACCCAGCATTTTTCATTAATCCAGCAGAGCAAACAAGAGGTAAAGGAAATAGAGTATATATGCCAAAAATTGTTGAAGAATGAAAATCAGTAATAAATGCTCCAATAATAGTCATTAAAATAAAATATTTATATGGATGCATAGCTTTTGTGGAATATTTTAATATTAAAAATGCAGCTAAACTGTTTACCATAAGATTAGCAGCTGTATTAATATGCAACCGGATTCCAAAACTTTCGATATCAGCCATGGTGATAATTTTATGAGAAATATTTGAGCTCCTTTTTTCTTTTGGTTTCTAGGTAAGCAATAAATTTTTGACTTTTGCTTTCATTTCCAAAAATAAGGAACATTTTTTTTCTTTTATTTCAAGTGGGTTGTAGTATTTCTATTTCTTAGGTTAAACATTAAATTTAATGTACACAGGGCTTTTTTTTAAATTATAATTACTTTTTACATAAAAGACAATTATTTTTTATTTTAGAGTGACTACTTTCTATTGAACCTATGCACTTTAATAATTTTTCATTTTTTCTCACTTTTTTTTAAATTGTTTTTTTTGGACAGATTTTCTGCCTACATATGTCTTTCGACAACATTTATCCCGCCATAAAAAGTAAGAAAAAGTGAATATTTTATTCGTCAACTAACCTATATAATTATTATTTATTCCCTTTAATAAAAAAAAAGAGTAAAGCATATAAGTTAGCTACGTTTAAGAAAGATATCGGAAAGAGTTTAGGGTTTTATATTTTACAATATCCTTTTTTAAATATGATAATGGGTACAAAAAGTTATTTTATTGCTTAATCAAATGTCAAAATAAGGAAAAATAAAAATGACGACGAAAAAGGTGCATTGAAAAAAGATAAGAAAAAGAGAAAGCTACCTTTTTAAGGCTCCCGGTGTAAAAAAAAAACATTGTTGAAGCACACTCTATTTTTAAAAAGCTTAATTATGCCCAATGAAAGTTGTTTTTCTTCGTTTTCACAAAAATTTATTGATAAGTTAGCGATGAACATCATCATCATGTCACTCATGTAACCCATAACTTAAAAAGAATTTCTACTATGCTTTCCTACTTTTTTCTGGCTCTAATATTTTTAATTTTTGGAAGCATTAACGCAAATTTTTTGGATGGTCAAATTTGGTCTCCATTGTTATTTCCAAATAGAGAAAATTACGTTTTGGTGGTTGTAAGCGAAAATTGTACATATGAAAAATTTGCTACTTTATTGAATGGTTTTAATATATTAGAAGAAAATTCAAATTGTTCCGAATGTTTATCATGGACCACGCATTTTAATGTGGCAGCTAAAATTCATTTTTCTATTGAAAATTCTTCTGGGCTTTCTTTAATCAATTACACAGTAAGATTTTTGAAAAAATATTCCTACAATAAAGGATCGTAACATATTTTAGGCTTTATACATAGATTCAAAAGTGCCAAATGTGCAATATGTTATAAATAATTATGTTAATACAAGTGTAAGTTTTTTGTTTTATTTTGAAGAAAACTTTTTATTTTCGGTCTTTTTTTTTGCTTCCTTTTATTGATTGCTTTTTCATAGACAAATACGTTCGCTACTTTTTTTGTTTTATCACTTCCGCGGTTCTTCCTTCTATTGTCTTAAAAAATTTATACTTCATTTTTTGGAGTTTCTTTAATTAGCAAAATAAAATAAAATTTCGTTAGCTTTTGAAATTATGTACCATAATTATCAAATTTTCATGATTTTAATACTTATTTATAGATCGAGAGATCTTGCCACATACGCGCTATCAAAGAATTTATTATTATTATTTCCGATTTTTGTGCAACGACAGCTTTGGAGCAAATACTGGATATCTCCGCAAACGACGAATGCCCTAAACTATATCGAAGTGGGGCAACAGTCATGCCTTCGTTATACGAAAGCAATGCTTGTCAAATTTCGAAACCCAGTGAAAATATGTTTTCATTTGTCGCTGACAATATAACAACAGCTAATGTTAAAGCATTTTCAAATATGACAATTTGGTATTATTCAACTTTGAACACATCGCTAATCAACTTTTTTGCTATTATTAAAAATGATAGTTTAAATACAGTTTTGACATATATAGATCAAAAAAGATTTGCGAACACTGATTTATGCAATTATGGAAGTTTTATTGGTGTATTTTTAATTGAGGACAATAATGGAATCAAAAATCTTACAGTAATGTCACTTCCAATAAATTTCAATGGAAAATTATCTCACAATTTTTTCTTGAATAATATTAAAAATTTGTTGATGACGTCAAGTAACAGAGTTGTTGGAAGCGGAAATGAATGCGGAGAAATTTCAAATTATTTTGAAACTGTGACTAATTTAGATTATGAAAATGAAAATGTACAAAATAATATTATGTTTTTTGATTATTATAAACCTTGTGTTGATTTTAAATGGAATGAAACGAAAGTAAGGAAAATTATGAGATTCCTAAAAGATTACGGTACTAAAAAAGTTGGAAAAAATAAATAATAATTCTTCGTCTACTACTGAAAAAAAATTTTATAATTGTTTTCCCTAAAAAAAATTTTCGTGACAAGAATTTTTGGAGTGAAATTTTAAATATATAAAAAATGGCTAATTTGCAGCAACACTTGGATATTTATGTTCTATATTCTTATTTTTTTATTGGAAGTGTTGCAACAAATTATTTAAAGCTCATTTCTCCCGAACCAGAAAAAGCAAATCATGTTAGCTTCTTAAAAGTCGATAAAAGCATAAATTTGACTTATGACCCAGTTTGCCGTTCTCATCTTCATTCAACGAATGCATCGATCGCGTATACTACAGTTTTTCAAAGTTCATCAACTTCAACAACTTTACCAGCATCTGCAACTAATATAAATTCTGATACAAAATATTATATTATTGGTGGCGTACTTGCCATAATTTTTGTGATACTTGGTTTATTTAGTTTTTATTATTTTCGAAAAAGGCGAGATGAAACACTTCGAAAAAATTTACAAGAAAGTATTAAATTAAAATTTGAAATGTCTCCCCTTGAAGTTCAACTTTCTCATGATGAAAGGTTAAAAATGCAAATAGATGTTAAAAATTTGGTTATTGATTTTGATTCCATTCTTGGTGGCGGGTCGAATGCTATGGTTTATAAAGGTATGATTTTTTTTTGATTTTTATCTCGAAACCCATTTTTAATGCATTTTTTAGCTTTTTTGAAAGGGGAAAGCCGTTTCCATTTCTTAAAAAATAGCAGCCAATTATACAAATTTTCAAATTGTGATGTGGCTTTCAAACTTCCAAGTAATTTTGGTGTAGGCGAAATAAATATATTTGTTCGTGAACTTGATGCTTTAATTACTTTTGGCTCACATCCCCATATTATTTCGATTCTTGGTTGGACCCTTTATGGAGAAATACCGGCATTGATAACAGAGTTGGCAAATACTGAATTGCATTCTTATGTAAAAACAATGAGAGGCAAAGAAGAGTTACCTTTGAAACAAATTCTTTCAATTCTATGGCAAATTTCTCAAGCGCTGAAACATATCGCAACTTTTTCAATGGTTCACAGAGATGTAGCATGTCGGAATGTGCTTTTAACTGAATCTATGACAGCGAAATTAGCTGATTTTGGTTTATGTTGTCACTGCGATGAATCTTTCACTTATCGAGCATCCCTTCAAAAAAGATTCCCTCTAAAATGGCTGCCAATCGAAGCATTAGTTGATCGAATATTTTCAGAAAAATCAGATGTTTGGTCTTTTGGAGTTCTTTGTTATGAAGTTTTCACATTTGGTTCTGTTCCATATCCAGCTTTAACAAGCGTGGAAATGTTGGAATTCCTTCAACAAGGCAATCGCTTGCAAAAACCAAATCAAACCCCTGAAGCACTTTATGAATTAATGCTAAATTGTTGGAAGGAAAATCCAGCAGATCGACCAACGTTCTCAAATATTGGAAGATTTTTAAGAGGATTATTAGAAGATGAAACAGCCAGTTATGGATATTTAACCCTTGATTGGAATAGTAGCAATAATAGTGATAATGAAAGCATTGATTTAGAGTAGAATTAACATGTAATAATGTTTTAAAAATAAAATGACCTTTAAATTTTGAGTACGTACATTTAAGAAAAAAACTTCCATTTCTTACATTTGAATGATGAGTTCTGAAATGCATCGGCCACTGTCTTGAAAATAAAAAAATATTCTAAAAAATATGTAAGTAGGATAATTCCGAAGCAAATTAATATCTGATTTTTTACCAACCTTGCTACAGTTTTCTATTATTTTCATGTTAATCTAAAATGCCAGAAATTTTAATTTTTTTTGCTAAAAAATGTAAGAATATTTTGAAAACATAGGATAAATTACATAATATTTCTCACCCAATTTTTACAAATTTTATCCAGCTTTTAAAACACTTAAGTGAAAAATACAAACTTTTTAACTTTTTATGCCACACTATTGTATGCACGCTTTTTTATTTTAACTTCAAAGAATTATTTGGTTCTGCACGCATTAATGAGTGGAATGATAAAAAAAAAGAGACAGCAACTGATAAAGTTTTGGATTTTTATTGATTTATTTTATTTTTTACTTGTTTATGCTCAATCTGTATGGTGTTTCATGTGGGAATTTGCCCAGGATGGGGAAGATTGACAAAGTATAATGAAAAAACTGGAAAAACGATCATGCATAAAATGGGAGAAGGTAATAACTTAAACGTTTTATTTATTAATTATTATTCTTAGATAGTAATCTATTTTAGTTGGAGAAAAAGATATTAAGAAAGTTGACGCGATGTTCAAAAGTATTAAAGAAAATATAAATAATGAATTAGGCTGCGTTTGTATTTATTTGGATTGGTTGTATGGAAACGAAATTAGAAAGAAATTTGTTGAAAGTGGGGCACAACATGGTTTTAAAAAAATTCATATTATTGATTGGCATTCATATTTATATTTATGCTGCTGTTTAGAATCAAAATATAAACCTATTCTTGGTGATGTAATTTGGATATTAAAAAATGGGCACTGTAGTATATGGGAAAATGGTGACAATAAATCAAAACTTTTAAAAATTACGCATTATTTAGAATTTTTAACAGAGCAAGATATACTCAACATTAAAAATACAGCTGGTACAAATAAGATGCCAAACTTAATATTTAATCCACAAAAAAATTTAAAACTTTATATAAATAGTATAAATGGCTTGGAATCTTCTATACCGCTATGGGAAAATTTTTCATGTTTTCTCACTGATTCAAAACCAGCCTTATTAAAAGCAAGAATAATAGCAAATGATCCAGAAGTTATGGACTTTAAAATATATACACACCTTGATACCAATATAATGGTTGAAATAAATGGAGATAAAATTATGTCTTTTCAGGATGGTCTTCAACTCCCCATAGAAGAAGCAGTAATAGTGTCCCTTGAAAACAATGAAAATGTATTAGAAGTAGGATGAGGATACAATAATTTAAAAATAAAAGTTTCTTTCATCATCAGGTTTATTTTGGAATTATTGAGAACTTGGAACATGAAATAATGTTAATAACACCGGAAATGCGTAAAGTTGGAGGAATTATGTTCGCCTTTAAAATTGATAAAAATAGAATATTTTCAACACATTTTTCAATACCTGAACCTTTAGAAAAATATGAACATGATTTGAAGAAAGTATACATAAGAAAATCACAAAAGGTAGGGATTTCGTTGGTTAGAAAATAAATGAAAAAAATTAAATATAGCTGGTATTCAATATCCCTAAGCAAATTATATACAACGATGACTCTATAAATGCTCTTGGAATTGATCTTGGTACATCACGATGTTGTGCTGCCGTAAATAGGCGGAATGGTATTGTTACAGTTGCATTGGATAATGGAGGAGAAAGACAACTTCCTTCTTATGTCGCTTTTGATGAGGAAATTGAAAAGTGTGGAAAAATAGTTGTTAATCGATTACAAAATCACGCAAAGTCAACTGTTTTCGATATTAAACGAATCATTGGAAGAAGTTTTCGCGAAGTAAAACTTAATGATAGTTGGCCATTTGAAGTAATAAATTTAAAAAAAAAAGCTGTAGTTAAAGTTCAAAGTCAAAGAGGTATTATTGAAAAAACTTCGGAAGAAATTTCAGCTGTTCTTTTAAAACACATTAAACAAAGAGTAGAAGAGTTTCAAGGAAGGGAATTAAACGAAGTTGTAATTACGGTTCCTGCTGCATTCACTGAAACACAAAATATTGGATCTCATTTAGCTGCAAAACTTGTTGGTTGGCAAGCTATCCATCTTTTACCTGAACCTGTTGCAGCATCTATTGCTTACTTTATTGATAGAAAAATCCAAACACAATCAAATGTTATGTTATTTGATCTTGGAGGTGGAACATTAGATGTTTGTATATTTAAAATTATTGGTAAAGTGCTTCATATCATGGGAAATACGGGCGACACAGATTTAGGTGGAAGAGATTTTGATCAACTTCTAATTACCCGTTTTGAAAATATTCTTTGTGAACGATATGGAATAAATGTAAATTGCAGCGACAAATTAAAATATCGCTTAATGGAAAAATGCAATGAAATAAAACACACGCTTTCTGTCCCACTCAGTGCAAGGTAAAATTATTATAGTATTATAAATTTTAAAATAAACTTATTTTCAGCTTAGACATTAGTGATTTTAATGTTGATATTAATGATCACTTGCATATTACGCCAGCAGAGTTCGAAACTTTGGCAGAGGGGCTTTTGATTAAAATTAACGGAATAATTGGGAAAAGTTTAACAAAGACAAATTTAAATCCAACTGACATTGACAAAGTATTAATAGCAGGTGGAGCATGTCGAATGCCGATGATAAAAAAATTGCTTAGCATTACATTCCCACATGCGGAACATTGTAGAGAGGAAAATCCAGACGAAGTTGTCGCTATCGGGGCTGCATATTATGCGTATTATTTAAATCAGAATGAAAAAAGTTGTTTTACTATGTAATTAAACTGTCGATTAAAAATATCTTTATTTAATTTAAGTTTTTTAATTTTTAGCGATTAAAATATTAAGTAACAAAATAAAAAAACAATTAAGGTAATTATTAATGAATTAAAAACAAACGCTCTTTAATAAAAGTTCTAGACGCAAAAATAGGGTTATTAAAAAAAATTTACTTACAGAGTGTAACCAAAAAATTATGTCGTTCTTGAAACATGGTGCTAAACGTTGTTTTCAGTGAAATAACAAAATTAATTTACTTTTACATTATTACAAATGTTTGTTTTGTTTTATGTTTTGTAAGCTGTAAGATAAGAAATTGTTTTAAACATTAAAAAAAATATAAGAATATCAGTGTTTTAGGGGTAGCAGTATAAAAAAAATAAAAAACTTTGGACAAAAGCCATCGTGGAAAGCAGAAAAATAATATTTTTGTAGTATCATTTCGAAGAGGTTTGTCAAAGCGCTGACACAAAATTCTGTCTCGAGTTCAGTTCCATTTTCTTGTAAGAATTTATACTCAATGTCTTGCTTCAGTTTCGGGTTACAGGAAGATTTTTTTTATATTTGAAAAAAGGGCAACTTTAAAAAGAAATAATTTTATAATGGGGCAGAATTACTCATTCAAGAAGTATGAATTTAAAAAAATTAATTAAGGCTTTTTGCAAATGTTGAGGTAGGCATAGCTACATGAAAAATTTTCAAAGAAATCATCTTTATTACAACTTCATAAATTTTAGCAAAGGAAGTAATTTATGGCTCTTTTAGCCATACAACAAGAAAAGAATATATCAACTTTTATTCGAGAAAAAAAATCGCAAAAATCATTCCAAAATCATTTCATCCTGTTATAATTTCAAGCAAAAATACGACAGCTCAATAATATTTTTTTTCACAATACAATGAATTGTTTATCAGAAAAATGTGTATAATTATTTAAAATTTACATTGAAAGGTTTTAATAAATTAAAAAATAAAAAATTTTTTTTTTATTATGAGTATTTTTTTACACTTTTTAAAATTGCATTTGTAACATTCGATGAAGCTATTTAGTAAGGTTTTTAAGCGCAGTACTCTCTCCGACGTGTTTATTTTATCTATGAGAAGATTCTGTTTAGATTATATTTAATTTTGTTTATTTATAAATAGGTCAAAAACAAAGCAATCAATAAGATAAAAAGTCGGAAACAAGAAAAAGTTAACGTCACCGCATATGTAAAGCACAAAGCTTCGATATAATAAAACCCTTTTTTCTTATTAGTAAGCATAAACGATTGATTTTTTCTATTGTTTATTCATAATATTGAAAGTTTCGAATTAATTTTAGTCAATTCATAACAAAAAAATGTTTTTTAATAAAAAGTAGGTAAAAATTGGGTTTTATCAAGAAAACATTTTAAACTTAAATCTAACAAATTCTTCTTTTTCTTCCAATTTTTGTAAATTTTACTTTTTTAGGATATTAGCAAAGTCAATTATCTTTATCATACTTCTTTATTTTGCTTATTTATTTATTAACCGCCAATGGGGAGCGAATGGAAGAGACAGGAATTGTTTTCCATTATTAAAAAATAAATTTAAAGAAAGTCATTTGGCACATAGATTATTGGATAATTTAAAAGGAATTGAAATAGGCGCATCAAGTCATAATCCATTTTGTTTGGATACAATAAATGTAAATTTTACAAATGATACAACTATTTATCAAAATGCAGAAATCAAATTTACTGGAACTTCGGCGAAGGTGGATGTCGTGGCACCCGGAGATAACCTTCCATTTCCGAATGAATCATTTGATTTTGTAATTAATTCTCACGTTATCGAGCATTTTTATGATCCAATTAAAGCGATTAAAGAATGGTTAAGGGTCGTGAAAATGGGTGGATATGTATATATGATAATTCCAGATAAAGAACGAACATTTGATAAACTCAAAAATCGTACAACGTTAAATGAATTAATCAAGCGACATGAAAATCCACCAGATTCTAATTTTATCGATGATCATGGACATCATTCGGTTTGTATTACCGAAGATTTTATAGAAATATGTAAACATTTTTATTGGAAAACTGTTGCCGTTCAAGATATTGATGACAAAGTTGGTAATGGTTTTACAATCGTTATACAAAAATAATAATATATGTAATTTTATTTGACCTTTAATAGAAATTTATTTAATAATAATTTTAAGCAAAAAAGAACGAATATAAAAAATATTAAAATTTCTTTTTTTTATTAATGAGAGATAAATGGAAAATTTGCTAATGTTTTAACAAAAAATAACTCTCTAAAAATGTGAAATAATTTTAAAATTACAGCTACTTTTAAAAAATCCGTCTCGTTGCGGCACAAACTTTTGAAGCAACTATGAAATTCATTAAGTTACAAGCTTTTTACGTGGAAAAAGATTTATTTAGTTGATAGAATCATTTTTTTTAAAGCTGTTGAACATCTTTATGTCTCTTTTTGAAGAAAACACAAAAATGTTCGAAAATCAAAGACAAAAATCATCAATACTTACAGCTGTGTTCTTTTCGCAAAAGGATGTTGTCGATAAAGTTTTAAAAAAAAGTCAGAATTTTTTTTCTTTTTCATTTATCGAAAATTAAAGGTTGATATATTTTGGGATTTTTTAATATTTAAGTTTTTCGTTTTTTCTAACTTATGAGCAAAAGTTAGGAGAAAAGGTTTAAAATTTAAACTTTTAATACCATTTTTTAATAACCTTTTCCGCACTTTAAAAAACAAAAATTTATGGAATACGACGACATTTATTACAACAGTGTTATTGATAAAATTTTCAAAAGATGTAAAAATAATAAAAATGTTTATTTTGAATTACAACTTATTGAATTAAAAAAGTTTTTAAGAATCAGCATTTTTGCGTATTTGAATAATTTTTTAAAAAATAAAGGTATTTACACAGCGCTTTAAAAATCAGTCAAAGGCGGAGTAGAAATGGACAAGCTCAATCGCGGTAAGAGCCAAAAGGAAGGCAAAGAGAAAGGGGAAAACAAAAGAAAGCAAACACTTTTTTGGTTTTTTTGGTAGTTTCATAGAGTTAACGACTAATTAAAAAATTTAGAATCCCTTTAAAAAAATTCTGTTGCAATCTTTTTCTAAGTTACATATATATCTATCGTTTCGTGCAAGTAGATTTCATTTTCACCGACCAGACAAAAAAATCACGGTGGTTAACTTTTTGCAACTTTTGAAGCATCATAACTTTATCTCCTGATGGCTTAAAAAAGATTTCTTTGCTTAAACATATCTGCTTAATACGCTTTAGTCCTTTCTCAAACTTATTAAAAAGACAGAAAAAATATTTGCGTCTTTAATTTAGCAATTTTATCGTCGATATAAAACATGCAATTTTGCTTTCATTAAAAAATTATTGCTTTTGGCATTTTGACATCGTTTGGCAGCATGCAAAAGGGATCGTCTGCTTGGCCGTTTCAAATACGTCTCTAAAGCGCTGTGATTTTATGACTTTCATTACAACAGTATTATTATTAAAATATACAGAACTTGTGAAACCGATATTGAAAATATTATTTGTTAGCTACAAATTATTTAATTAATCAAGTTTTTTGGAATCAGCTTTTTTGGCCTTGTCATCTTTTGCATCAGCATTGGCAGATTTTTTGTCTTCACTCTTTTTATCCGCATTTCCTTCTTTTTTGACATCGACTTTCTTATCATCGCCTTTTTTATCAGTAGCAACGGTTTCTTTTTTGTCTTCAGATTTCTTATCTCCAGCACTTTCTTTTTTATCAGCTACTGGAGCAGCTGGAAGCGCTGGAGCAGTTTTACCAGAATCACCACCCGTGGAATTAGTTCCACCATCTCTTTCATTTTGATATAATGCCGGATCTTCGCTTACAGGGCCACTTCCAGGATTTTTAGGATCCTCAGAAACACTAGGTCCTTTTTCATTTTGTACACAAATAACTGCTGCAACAAATAGAAACAAAAAAGTAATAATTAATTTTCGCATTCTTTCACAAAATAATATTATTATTATCACAACCCAATTGATGACTTTTATGTCATAGCTAACCCTTTTATATACTTTTTAAAGTGTTTGCTAAAAGTTTTTTACTACTTGAAAAGTTTCAGGTTTTTGCTAAAAACAAAGAAACTAATAATTTCACGGTTATATCTTTTTTATTTCTTTTTATTTCCAATCAAGGATCGTTTTTTCTTTTTGTCGGGGAGTTTTTGTGGTAACAAATGTCAAACGTTTCTCTTCCCATTTATTGTGTCAAAAGAAAACACAATTTAAAAATCAAAAATAAATGTTAATTATAAAAAACTTATTTTAAAAATACATTTATGGAGAAAAAAAGAAGCGCTTTTATAAAAACTTTTAGTTGAACTGAACGAACGCTTTCTTTTCAAAAAAAAAAATGATTAATGATGAAACACTCGAAAAAACATTCTTTCTTCTTTAAAGCTCTCTCTTTTTTTGGGTTGAGTGCTTTTTTTGAGAAATTAATCAAAAATTGTAAACTCGACCTTTAGTTGGGTAGAAAATGAACATTTATTGATTATTATTTTGTTTTTGTTTGTTAAAAGGTTTTTTATGTTGGAATAAATTCTTTTAAAATGATTGCATAATTATAACAATTTAAACAAAAATGTTAATATATAATTAGGCTATTAGCTTTTTGCATGTAACATGCCATTGAGATGATATTTCTTGCAAATAAAAACCATAAGCGTAAAGAATAGTATAAACAAAATTGGTATTGTTGGGCTGTTGTTCATCAGCCCATTTTATATAATCGACTGGAGAACCGTCGCTCCATACATATGTTTTTCCTAAATCAAGAGAATGAAGTCCTATCCAAGTTCCAGTCCAATCATATTCTGTGTAAGCTGAAAAAGTTTTCAAAGCTTAGAATGTATATTTTTAAAAACCTTTTACATATATCTTAAAAACATATCTTCTTCATAGCTGTGAATTGAAGGCAAATCAGCACCTAAGCTTCTGCAATGCGTTTCAGCATCAGTAAAATTTTTTGGTTGTCCTTGTAAATCCAAATTTGTTCCATAACAAGAATGAGTTTTTGGAAAATACACCCATCCTTCACTGCAATTATACACTGTTGGAGTAGTTGGGGCGGCAGGAGGAACTCCACATACAAATGGTTTATTTTTGAAACAATCTTCTGCACTCCAATACCCCTCTGTCAAAGATAAAGCAACACAGTTAGAACCTGTGACATTTTTGGGTTCACCATATTTCCAATTATTCCAATCAAATGGAGTTCCATCAGTCCAAGACCAATTTCCATGATTTATCAAATTATTAGCACCAATCCAAAAACCAGTGTCCGTGCTTCCACTAATATTTTTTGAACCTTCTTCTAAAATCACCATTTTTATTTTCCACAGACTCTTAAATTTTAAATTACCCGCTAATAGAGTATTGGTAAATCCATCATGAATTGAAGCCAAATGTCCGCCATTTTCACTCACAGAAAAAAAGTACCTTTATCATCCAAATACTTGGACTCTACTCGGTTTTAACTTGGATGGTCACGGAGCGACGGGTAGAAGTAAAACTTCGACAAAAGTATCCTGTTAAAGGATGAAAATGTCTTAAAACTTGGACAAAATTGAAAAAATTTGGGCAAAAAAAATTTTTTTGTTTGCGACCGCCAATATATTTTTTATATGATTTTTTCCAAATTTAGAATTTGAACATCCAAAATTTATAAGCTTTTATTGAAGCATTCGGTCAAGCAATAAATTAGCCAGCCGATACCGAAGCATAGTCATCAATCGTGGTACTTTTCCTTGTCTACCAACGCCCTTCAGTTGAACAAAAATATCGACTGAAGAGTGCTGGCACAATGAATAGTCACACCATTAATAGTCATGCAGCCATCATCAGAAATAACTAAATCGGTATACGCATGAAGCAACCAAAACTTGAACCTATATGAATACGCTAAAACGAAAAAATGATGAATTGAAATAGGCCTCCAGACAACCAAAGAAAAAGTTTCGTCTTATTTTATTTGGACCGCTTTGTCTAATAAGATAGTCACAATGCCTTGTCCATCAAAAGTTGACAATATGTACACAAAAATGCTGAAAACAACTTTCAAAGTCGAAAAAAAACGGGTCCATCAAATTCCGAAAAAGTATTGGACGTTTTTTTTGTGAGTGTTGGTTACAAATTAATTCAGCATCAGCAAAGCCCGTAGAATTTGCAAGAAACATAAAACATTGGGAATTCCATGAAATTGTATTATTTGGACATGCACTTTTAGAAATCAAGTAAAAGTTAAACAAAATAAAAGTAACAAATATATAAGCGGTTAACATGCTTTTTTTCACTATAAAATCGAAAAAAGCAACGCGTTTTTTTATAGCTTATTTACTCTTTTGTTATCTTTTTATTAGTTTTTTTATTCTTAAAAACGATAAATATGGAAGAACGTGATTTTTGGTTTTTAAGACGAGTTCTATGAAATTTTTGGATGAGTTTAGTAGACAAATTTTTTAGAGCGATTTTTTTGACCAAAGTTGTTCAAAATGATGTTAAAATGAGGAAAAATAATGTTGGACCTTCAGAAAGTCATCACGATGTCTATCTGGATGGCTAGATTACCTAACCTCGTTTTGATACTCGGCGTCGCAAAACTATTTTGGTACAATGATTTTTTTTTATTTCTCTGCTATTATATAGGTTTTCAAATCTTTCTAATTATGGAGATACAGCACTATCATATACTTTACCTCCACAAAACTTTTTTTGGAATCACGCATGTGGAAGTTGAATAGAATACAACGAAATGTAGTACAAGTCGCTTGTTTACTTCTAGTAATTTATTAAATAATAACATTTTTGTTTATCCTCAAAATGCCAGGTGCATTACACTTTCAAGACAGAAAAAGTACAACATTTTTTTCTTATCTAATCGCCTTATTTTTTTTTATCATGTAAAAAGATTGATTTTAAACAGAATAAATACGCTTCAAACTTTTTCATTTTTTATTTGTTGTTTAATCAAACAATTATTTTCTTTATTTAATTGGTTAACATATATTTGGATTGTTTAATAAAAAAAATGGATCCAGCAACAACTATCGCGTAAGTTTTAAAAATTCCAATTTTTATTTAAAATCAAATTGCTCTTTTTTTTAAGTGGCTTAAGATTGCTCGCAGCAGCCATTTCGGGCCTTGTTATTTGGTGTACTCTTATGCGGTCAGACACATGTATTGCAGATGCTCGAGCGAAATATGGTATTGATACGGTTTGTGGGCCACTTGTTTTAATAATAATTTTTTAATTAATTTTAATTTCAGGATAATTACATTAATATCGCTTTTGCTGGAAACGCAAAAACTGGAAAATCAACGCTCATTAATGCAATTCTAGGATTAAAAAATAACGTTCCCTACAGTGCAAAAACGGATGCATTAGAAGCAATTCAAAAAGTAAAATATTTTCAGTTTGATAAAGAAGAATTAAGCCATATTAGATTATACGATCTTCCAGGATGTGGCACTTTTAATCATACTGTTGAAGGATATATTGTGTAAGTATTTACCAACAAAGCACATTTAAAGAATTAATAAAACCTTTCAGTGACAAAGGTTTATGTGGGTTTGATGTCTTAGTTATTCTCGTTCAAGACACCATCGGCACTGAAGAACTTGAATTGGCATCTTATGCTGAAAAATATATTAAATATCCTGTAATTTTCGTTCGCTCAAAAATGGACATTTCCTTTGAAAATGCAATTAATATGGAAGGCGATTATACAAAAGCAAATCAAAGAAATGCAAATGATTTTATTCAAAAAAGTGAGAGAAAAAAAACTTGATATAATACATAACATTTTTAATTCATTTTTTAGTAAATGACAAATTTAATGGTCCAATTCAAGCATCAAAATTAAAGAGAACAAAATTATTTTGTGTTTCAGGTGTTACACTTCGAAGATTCATGAACGGCGAACATGTTGACTATTATTTTAAGGAAAAAGAATTTATCAATCATTTAAGTTCAATGATTCAATCATCTCGAAAATCAGGATGCCAATCTTCCCCAAAGCTTGGGTTTCAACTCTTTTTTTTATCACTGGTTTTTATAATTTTAACCCAATTTTGAAAATTTGTTAATAAAAAAAAGTTTATGCGCACTTTATAGAGACTAAAGAGTTAATAGTTGTTGGTAAACGATAGTAAAAAAAATGAAAAAACGATTAGAATTTTTTTAAAGAAAGAATAAGTTCACCAAAAGTTACTCGAGTTGATAAAAGCCCATTCTTAAATGTGTGATCTCTCCAAAAAGTATTAAATTTATATGCATTGAAGTTCTTTATTTTAAAACAAATCAAAATTTAGAAATAAAAAACTTAGAAAATATAATCAAATACTTCGCAACGTTTTGATTCAATCAAAAAAATTTTTTTATTACCAATTTCTCGGTTTATTTGTAATTGTAAAAGGATAAATCGAAGTTGAATTTGATTCAGATGTGCTTTTACAAATGAAAAAATAAAATTTCGCATATTCTTTCCTTGTTGTTGGACTATAAAAAAACAAAGGAGTAATTATAATGATGCAAGATGGGTTTTAAAAAATGTATTTACCTTAATAATAACAAAGAGATGCTTCCGGTTAATGCAAAAGCATCAGTAATAAATGGTAACGCAGCAATTAAAAAAGCTGTCACATTTTCATCGGATGAAAATATTTGTCTTGAAAAACTATAAGAAGTTCGAAAAACTTGGGCAACAAAAATAAGGCAGCTCAAAACTAAAAAAAGTAGTAAATTATTTTAGAAAACCAAGAACAAAAAATTTTGCTCACACAAGAGCCTTTTTTCTTTCATATTTGCATTATTTGTTGTTTGTTTATAAAAATAAAATTTAATTAACGCAAAAATATTAAATATTGCCGCAAAAACTGTTGTAACTGAAAATATATATGCTGATACCAAAAAAGTCAAAGCATTCATTGCAGGATTTTTGTATAACATTAAAACAGTATTTACAGTTGCAGGAAATACGAAATTCCCTGGTTCATGAAATCGATAACAAAGATGCCCAATTGGAAGCAAAAACAAAACAGGAGTATACCAATCTTTGCGCCAAATTCTTTCATATTTTATTGGAAACCAAAGAAGCGTAAATCGATTCAAAGCCATAAAAGTGTGTCCAATAAATTGGATTACTAAGAAATATGGAGTCAAAAGTAAAATACACGATGGAATAATAATTTCTTTTTTGAAAAATTCCACAGCCAATAATGGAACGCGAAATGCAAGGACGACCTGAAAAATTTCGATAAGAGTGCGAAATTGTTTCAAATAATAAAAACTAACCAAAATAAAAGAAGTCAAATCTGCAAATAAAACAATTCGAAAAATAGCATAAAATGGACCTTTGAAAGCTGTTTTTCTTTTACAAAATAAAAGCAACAAAATGGATCCATGAAAAGTGTAAACAAAAGTTTCGACAATTGTTAAAAAAATTAAATATTGAGCTGACACCATTTTTCAGAGATAGCAACAATCCTAGACGTTCGTAGCTAAGAAACAACAACTACAACTAACAAACTTTTAAAAAATAAATATTTATTTAATTTAATTTAATTTTAATCGTAGCTCTAGACACACCTTTTTTAAATTAATTAACGAAGGCTAAAGTTTTAATTTTTTATTTCTGTCAATAATTAAATAAGTATATAGCATTATAAATTTAAAAATAAAACATTCAAGTGGAAAAAACTTTTATTTTTTATATTTTACTTTCTATCTTTTTTAATTAATTAGTGTAAAAATTATTCAACCATCGAGAATTAAAAAATAAAGAATGTACTTTATTACTTCTATAATAATGCGTCATTCTATAACTTCAAGAACATTTAATAATTAAAGTTACAGTTAAATGGATCTTTCTCGTGCTTCTCTTTTTTTTCATTTATTTAAATGAAAAGAAAAGACAATTAAAATTTCAAAGCTCAGTAATTATATAATTTATAATTCATCATTTAAATAATTTTTTTTGAATTTTTTATTTTATTTTTGCTTCGTTATCAATGTTAAATTTTTATCATTGATTTGATAGAAATAATTACAGAAATTTTTAAAAAAATTGGTTTTATGTTTTCCACAGATAAAGATTTTACACTTAAATTTTAACTAATGGTTTAAATGTCATTAAATCCTACTATTAAGTCCTAGAAGCATGTGGACTATCTCAAACCTATGAAGTTGTGGTTAAGAGTCGATGGTTGTTTTTTTTCTTTAAGGGTATATTTTGCATACATAACATATATCTCACGAGTTACTCCATTAAGTTGACTTTCAATTATTTCCCTCGTCGTGGAACGATTATAATTTTTACGGCTGTTTCAGTTGATTCGAAGAAGTTTCGGCAATTTTGTTAACAAACAAAAAAATAATAATAGAAATATTCAAAAATATCCAAAAAATAGGAAGATGAGGCAAGCACAACGAACAAAAACTTTAAGTGGCGATAATATTTCGTTCTTTTCGTCGTCTGGCACCAAATAAAATCAATAAATAAAACATAACGCAAAAAAATCATCATAAAAAAGAAACCCACCTTTGCGCTATTTGTTTCTTTTTTCTTTATTTGTTTTCAAATCTTTGTTTATTGCATCATTCATTTTTTGGAACGAAACTCCCCATAAAAAAAAAGCTTTCATTCGCTTTGCCACGGGGGGTATCCAAAGGTTTACCTACAGCATTTACATGTTTACCTTTATAATCTTTTGCTACTTCATAGCGGTCACCGACTTTTCCATCCTTGACCTTTCGGGCATCCATTTTCCTCTAAAGTTTAGATCGGTGTAATCTATAAAAAAAAGATGATGAAAATAAAAATAAGTATACATATCTCGTGAATTTACGAAAAAACAAAATATGATAGTTTAATATAACAACAAAAAAATGGTTGAAGACACGCGCCAACAATGATTATTTATTTTTTCAAATTCAATAGATGGTGGAGGGGTGTAAAAAAATGTCAATAGTGATAACGAAATTATTTAAATCGATAGAAAAATAAGGGACAAATGAATTTTAGAAAATAAAAAGGTGAGGCAAGAGTCAACCATCGTTAACCAATGTTAACATTTCCTTTTATGTGAAAAGGTTTATCTTTTATATTTGTTCAAGATAAATAGGCGCAGCAATTTGATTTTCAACTAAAATTTCAAAAACATTCTTTTATAAAAAAAATATACACACAAAAAAGATTTTTTAAAATGCAAAAGATTTGAAAAAATAATTGGGCTTAAAATGAGTGTGTTTAATAAACAGTTGGTTCATAAGTTTTAAATTTTTATCGGTTGGAGAAAATTCAAAAATTCTGCTGTCGGCATATTCCCTTGTCATACATCCCAGAAAAGAATTTTTTGGAATAGGTGAATCTCCAGGTTTGATGATATATACAACTGTCAGTGTCTGTCGGCGACATACAAAATTCTTTTATCTTTTAAAGATAAAAGATAAAATGTAAGGATCAAACGTGCTTGCGATGTCTTTCAAAAAAACGTTTAATTTGAAAAACAAAAAAACAAAAGTAATAAAATATTCAAAAACATAGACGGAGAAATTCGAAAAAATAAAAAGAATTGCAGCAAGATTTTGTTATTTGCGAACTGGCAGGCAGTAAGCAACAAAACCAACCAAAAAAATAAAAAAAACACTTTTGAAACAGAGACATTTTAGCGCAATTTTTTTTGATTTTTCTTATTGAAAAAAATGCGCAAGGATATTCATAGAATTTGTTACTATTAACTTTAAAAACAAGAAAAAATGTTAAAAAATTTATGTTTTATGCTAGCAATCACTTTTTGATAAAGAACTTTTAAAACTGTTTTTTGTTATTTTTTTATCACATGAAATTTAAATTTTTAAAACTTTAAAGCCTCATAATTTGCCTTCAGCCTTGCTTTATCACTATACTGGTCTTCTTTTTATTTTGATTTTGCTATGAAGAATATTTACGAAAAGTTCCAAATAGAAGCCTTCATACTCTTTTCTTCAATTTTTCTTTTGGAAGAAAAGAGGTAAAGGTCACTCGACTTTCGATAAATCATGCCCTTTCCGCACAAAAAAACTAATGAAAAAGAGCAAAAACAAACGCAAAAAGTTTTCTTATCACGAAAACTTTTTATTATTTATTTATTGAAGTTCGCGCACATTTTTTTTATTCTTTAAATATTTTTATTTGGCGTCTTTCAAACTTTATTCAATTTTTCAACTACTAAATATTTTTCTTCAACAATTTATTTATTGATTATTCTGATCGAATTATTTTAGAATATTGTTTTTTACTTCTAGCTTTATGGCTGCAGATACATCTATGGCTTCAGCAGCCGCCAATATGGATGAATCCATGGCGGATAATGGCGGCAATGGTGAAGAAGTTAAACTTAAACTTGCTCAACTTGGTAAATTATTTTTAAACCCATTTTCATTGATTATTTTTTAATATTGATTATTTTTAGAGCGTGAAAATTATGTTTTAAAAGAGCAAGTTAATGATTTCAAAACAAATGTGGATAAATTTTCTAAAGAAAACGATGCGCTGAAAAGTGCAAATCAAGCTTTGGGTTTGTTGAATTTTGCTTATCAGAATGTTTCTTATTTTGTAATTTTTAGAAAAAGCTGCCCTTGAAAAAAGTAATATGTATATTCGGATTGATAAGGAGCGAGAAACTTTACTGGTTGATAAGGCTCAATGGCAATCAGAAAATACTCAATTGAGGCATCAAAAGGAGCAACTTGAATTTCAAACTACTCGGTTACTTAACGAAAAGCGATCCCTTACTGGTTTGTCCCTTAACTTTTTTTAAATTTAACTTTTGCTAAATTTCTTCTATATATTCCAGAAGACATTGCATCCCTTAAAAATGATTATCAAAAAGCCCTAAATAAAATCGCCAAATTTCAAACAGAAATTGATGATTTTCAATCAGAAAAAGTTATGCTTCAGCATGATAAAGAACGATGGGCTCAAGAAAAGGAATTATATTCCAAAAATCGTGAATGGTATATGAATGAATTGGGTGATCGAGAAAAAACTATTTCAACTTTGCGCCTTAAAATTGTAACATTTTTTCTTTCTAAATTTTTAGACTTTAGCTATTTGAAAATTTTTTATAGGTTCACTTTGAGCGAGAATTATCAAATAAATCAGCGGAATTTGGAAATTCCATCGATGATTTAATGCTTCAAAATGAATCTTTGGGCGCCAAACTTACAGATTTGGAAGATGAATGCAATGATATGAGGGAACTTAAAATGCAATTAACCAATGAAAAAAATGTTGCAGTTGAAAATATTTCAAATGAATTACGAGTTAAAGATCGTCTAATTTCAACTTACAAAGCAGAAATCGAAAATTTGAAGCTTGAAATTGAAGCATTTAAAAATGATGAAGATGAACTTCGTTCAGCTATAGCAGATAAGGATGAAGCTTTGATTGCGGTGAATGAAGCAAATAAACAAATTTCTGAAGAAGCGAGAGATCAAGTGGCAGATCGAGAATTAAAAATTATTACTTTGCAAGATGAACTTGATAAAGCTAATGATTTGCTTAAATTTGGTGGAGGCAATGGTAAGAAAAAATCTTTTAAAATTCAAACAACTTTTACCCAAACTTTTTTTATTTTAGCTTTCGCCGGTGGCGCTGATTTATCTTCATTTTCTGCTACTGCAGCTTCAGCAGCAGAACTTTTGTCGTCTGGAACTTCCCTTACTTCCTTGTATGCTCAACATTGCAAAGTTCTTGGTGAACTTACTGAAGAGCGCCAAAAACGAGAACAGATGGAAGAATATGTTCGAAGTTTGGTTGCGGATCTTAAAAAGAATGCTCCCAATATTCTTCAAATTCGAAAGGATTATGACATTGCTAACGCCGAAAATGAAGAACTTCGTCGCCAACTTAAAACAGCTTTTGAAGATCGAAACTTTTTGCGCAATGAATTCGATAATATTAGTCGAGAATTGAAATTTACTCGGACTGAATTATTATCTGCTCAAAGTTTAAATTCAACTTTAACCAAGCAAGTTCAAAAGTTGCTCTACGTCGCAGATAATTCAGGCACCATTGATCCTGATGTTTCTGCAAATGATATCGCGGTATTTTCAAATATTCGAGAATTGCATGAACAAAATATTAATTTAATTCAACAACTTGAAGAAATGAAACGTTCGAATGAGGAATCCATTCGGCAAGCCAAACAAGAAGAGTATGTTTTTGCTAGTTTAAATTTTTTTAACGTTTCAAATCCCAAATTTTTTCAGGCTTGAAAGTTTGCATAATAAACTTTCGGAATTTACTCATGAAATAGAAATTCTTCGAGATTCTCAAGAAAAGACTTCGTTAATTATTAATCAACTTGAAAAGCAACGAGATGGTTATAAAGCTGAAGTTGAGAGACTCCAACATCGATCCCCATTAAAAGCCCTAAATAATTCTCGAAATTTTGTTGATCAAGAAACAAATAATAATGAATGGAAAACAAAATATGAAAATTTGGAACAAAGATTCCATTATATTGTGGACGACAAACAAAAAACTGAAGAGTTAGTTTTTTTATTTATGCAAATTTTTATACATACTTTTTCAACCCTTTTTTAGAGCTTTGAATAATCGTGTGGATTCACAAATGGAATTAATTAGTCAACTTCGTTTAACTAATGGCAGACTTGAAAGTGATTTGGAATATCAAAAGAAGAATCAAGAAACTGCATTTAAAAAAGTTAACGAATTGGAAAAAGAAATTTCCAAAAAGACCGATCTAATTGCTAAACACAAAGCCCAGCTTGATTCTGATCAAAAGCGAATCGATCAAGTCACAAATGAACTCCTTACCAAGCAAGATGAACTCACTCGAATTAAAGTGGATTATCACCTTTTAACCGAAAAATATGATGTCGCTCGAAATAATGCAAATTTATTTGAAGCTCAATGCAATGTCCTTCGTGAAACTCGTTCATCGAATGAAAGAATGAATTTAACTTTGGAAGGTTTAGAAAATTTGTTAAAAGCTAACGAACATGAAAAACTCGAACAACTTAAATCTCAACTTGATGTGATCACGGTTGAAAGGGATAATTATCGAAATGTTGCGGACGATCTTCGAACCAATGCAGAGCGTCGAAATAGCGAACTTCATATAGCTCATTCTGAAGCCATTGCCGCTAAAGATAAATTGCAAATTGAACTCAAATATCAGAGAGAGCAATATGCAATTTTGCAAGAAATCCACGAAAAAACCAAGCAAGAAAGTGAAGAAGCAGCAAAAAAATTGGATCTAATAAATGTAGCTGGTAAAACTTTTAAAAACCGCAAAAAATAATTTTTAAACTCATGAATTTTTAATTTTTAGATGTCTCGGTTGATGGCCTAAATAAAGACATTCAACAACTTCGAAATAAAAATTTATATCTTGAAAAGCAACTTTCTGATCAACGAATGCAACTTGATCGTAAGCTTTTTTCTCAAAAGGTTTTTCCTTAGTTTTAATCCCCCAAATATTTTTAGAACTCCAAGCCCGTCTTCAAGCTAAAGATAAGGAACTCGAGGAATTGCAGCGATTAACGGGAGGCTTTGAAAGCACGATGAAATCCCAGGATGAATTGCAAAAACACCAACAAACTTCTTTGCAATCTCAATGCGATGAACTTACAGCTGAATTGGAAAGTGCTAAACGCATCGTCGATGAATTAACCATCAAAGTTTCCCAAGCAGATGAAAGTGAAAGCAAGCATAACCACGCAATGGATTCCATTCGACAAGAATATCAAAATCAATTGGCAACTTTACAAAAAATGGCTTCCGATGCTCAAGCTGAAGTTGAAGAAAAGAAACAAAAAATTAATGAAATTTTAATTTCCCTTCAACAAGCCCAATCAGAAAGAGATAATGTTGATGCAAGAGTTAAAATGTTGGATGATCAACTTGTTTCCGCGGAAAATCAAATCTCTGAACTTAAAGCTGAACTTAAAGTTAAAAATGAGCAATTTGAAACGGCTTCCAACGATCACGAAACTATTGTTAATCGACTTCGAAATTCAGTTGTAAGTTTATTTACTTTCTTTGGTTTTAAATGGAAATTAAAAAAAGATTCTAATTTAACTTTTTTTAGGTTTTGCTTGAAAAGGAAAAAGCTCGATTGAATGAAGAAATGAAAGATTTGCAAAATCGGGATCAAGAACAAAAATTAAACATGAATACCTTGTACGATAAAATCCAGGCCCTTACTCAAGATAATCTCCTTTCTTCGAGTCAATTGGACACTTCTTCATCCGGTGCATTGGATAATTCTTCCCTTCAACAAACTTCCGATAATACTTTAACAACCGTGATTGATATTTTGCGTAAAATTAAAGATAAGGAAATGGAAATGCGAATGGCAGCAGAAATAGAATTATCTCGAATTAAAGCTCAAGCCCATATCGATGAACAACGAATTCATGAACTCACTCAAGAAATAGATGAACTAAAAAAACAAGTTCAAACTAATGCTCAACTTACGATTGAAAGAAATGAATTGCTTGATCGATTGGGTTCCCTTCAAGTTGTTCAACGTAAAGCCGCAGAATTGGAGCAAGAGCTTAAATCAACTCGCCAAAATGCTACCAATCTTACCCAAGCCGTAAGTTTTTTTAAAAAAAAATTTCACCCAAACATTTTTAAATTTTTAGAATGCTCGCTTGCAACACTTAAACTCCGATATTCTTCAAGTTAAAAACGCTATCGATCAAAAATGTTCAACAATTACCCAAGAATTATTCCAAGTTAAAAAAGATTTGATTGATGCTCGACAAAGATGCAATGAACTTGAAAAACAAATTGCTCAAGGTGCAACATCCACAAATGCAGCTGATAGCGCAAAAATGGCTCAATTAACTGCAGAACGAGATGATTTGTTAAATAAACAAAAACAAACTTTAGCAACTTTGACTCAAGTTAGAAAAGTTGCAAGAGATTATCGTGATAAAGTTCAAGCGTTTGAAGCCAGTGAACCCCAACTTAAGGTTTGATAAATTTTTTATACAAAAAAAACATTTAAAATTCCTATTTTTAGGCACAAATCGCTCAACTTGAAGCAGAAAAGACTAAATTACAAGAAGAAGTTGCTACAAACGCTGCCAATGCTGCAATTCCAGCTGGAGGTCCTCAAACCCCGGCAGTTAGAAAAGCCCTCCATGAATGGAGACAAAAAGCAACTGTAAGTAACATTTTTTTAATAAACCAAAAAAAAAATATTAATTTTATACTTGTTTAGGACGCAAATAAACGCGCAGATGAGCTTAATCAAGAAAATGAAGGTTTAAAGAAGCAATTAGAAACTGCTGAAGCTAAAATAAATGAAAATAGCGAATTAAATATGCGAATCAGCACTTTAACCAATCAATTTTCTTTGATCAATCAAAGAACTGAAAAGCAAAAAGCTGAATTAAAGCAACTTGATGAAGAACGAAATCGATTGGCGGGAGAAAATGAAAAATTAAAGGCTGAAATTGCATCCCTAAATGCAGCGATTGTTGTCGCTTCAGCGCCACCACCTGTAATGGCAGCACAGCCTATCCCTCAAAATGTTTTAGAAAGTAGTGGAGCGGCCGCAGCCAATCGAAAGCGATCAGCCCAAGAAGATGCCGATACTGAAATGGATACAGATGCCAAACGTCGTAAATCAGGTAAGACTTTTATTTTTGAAAAATTACATCTTTTTATGCAAATTTTTATTTATAGATGAGGAACAACAAGCTGAACAAAGCACTGATTCCCAACCAGGCAATGACGTCATCGCAGACGATATTCTTGACGTGGGGGAACCATCCAATGATGTCACAGATCGTCCACCATCCATGGAAGAGGCAGGGGTTGAAGAAGAACACATGGAAGAAGACAATAACAATATTGTCCCTGAAGAAGAATCAAATCTTGATTTTGAAGGAAGTCAAGATTATGGAGATACTCAAGAATCAGAAAATTACCCTGAACCCCCAAATTTTGTTCATGAAGAAAATAATGATGACGATGAGCCTTATGAAGATTATGAAAATTCTGGCCTTCCCATTTATCCCCAAGATGAGGATGAAGATGCAGTAGCTGAAGACCTCGATGACGATGATGAGGAAGCTGGGGAAATTGTGGAAGACGACGATGATGACCAAGATGATGTTGACGTTCATTCAGATGAACATGATGAAGGTGATTCCTTCAATATGGCCCCCGGAAATGATGATGAAGAAGATGACGATGATGACGACATCATTGTTATGAATTAAAATAATCATTAATTTTATCTTTTTGGGTTCTTTTCTTTCGTTTTTACAGTATTTATTTTATTTTACTTTTTTTTGTTATTAACAGATTTTTTGGTGAATTTTTTTGGATAATAAAAGTTTTTTGGAAATTATTTGTGTTTTTAAACAAGAGAACTTGAAGTAAAAAAATAAAAACAATTTTCCAAAATAATACATACATTTATTATTTTTTGTGGATTACTTCGAATTTCTTTTAGTAAAAAATAAAAATATTTTAAGCTCTATCAATCGCGATAAAATTTGGCCATCATTATAAAAATTAATTTTTGATAAGAACCCAAATATTATTATATTCATAGCAACCAAAATGCTGAAATCAACAACATAGAGAAAAAAAAATCAATTCTATTTGTGCATGAAAACTGATAAAATTGATGATGAACTTGAAGGGTTTTTCTCTTCTTTTTTTTTCATGAGGGTCGACACTCTTCAAAAGAAAAGAAACTATCCTTCAAGTTTATTTTTTCTTTTACCTTTTTTATTGCGATCGATTGTAAAGGAAAAAATGGCTGCAGCAGCAGCAAAATATATATTTGAAGTTCCCTTAATTACAAAAAATTGTGAAATTGATTGGTTGACTCTTAAAATATTACCTATGAATTCATTTGTTAAAAAACAAATTATTGATGAAAGTGGAAATTATGAAATTTGTTTTACCAAACTCAAAGATTCAAGTATGTTTTTTGTTTGTTTTTTAAAGGGCTTGAACTAGTAAAAGAAAAATATTGTATTAATTTTTTAGTGAAGGCACCAACAATTACCATTGATATTTTAAATCCATATAAAAAATTTGATTATATTATCCTATATAAAGGTAAGAAAAAAATATTTATGCGACATTTGGCATGAAAAAATCACATTGGTATGTATATGTAAATTAGCTAATTAATTATTTAGGGTGCAGCATAAATGAATCTTTAAATCGATCTAGAATTTTTCCATTTATTGAAAATCTAAACTCGCGCTTTTTATAAATAAAATCCTCCACATTGATGTGGCTTTATTTGTTTATGAAAAACTGAATCCAGCAATAAAACAAAAAACTCGAAATCATGTTCGTTCTAAATATGGATACAGCAGCAGCTCAATGGAAAGCGTAGTACAATTTCCATATTCAATGATAGTTTGTTCAGAAGAAACAGAAGAATGTAGCAGCGGTTTATCTTTGACTCAACAAAATCATGAAAGCAACACCCCGACGACGACAACTACTCTTTTGCATGAACCACCACCAGCTTATTCGGATTTACTAAATACCAACATGTAAATTTAAAAAAAGCAAAACGAAAAAAATTAAAGCCTCATCATTTTTATAAAAAAAACATAAATAAATATTCATTATTTTCAAAAAAAATTCTACATAAATTTGTTTAATTTCTTTATTTTAAAAGAAATATTACAACCAAAGTACATGAAAAGTTCGAGAAGAAAATAATAAAAAACAGAAAAATCATAATTCAAATATCAAAAAAAATCAATGAATTTTATTAAATTATTTAATCAACTCATTTATTGGACCTACAAGTTAGGAAGTATTTGTGGTGCCATTAATTTTATTTTTTCTTAATATAATGTTCAAAAGGGTTCGACGATAACATGAAATAACAAAAATTTTAACCATTGGATTAATTACAGGTGAAAAAGCTAGAAAAAGAAACGTAATTTTTCCAGCTCAAACTGTGGGAGCTTTTAATAAAACTGTTGTTAAATCCAATAAAATTGGAAATCCGACAGCAATAAATGGAATAGTTGCCTAAAAAATCATTTTGTGAAAGATAAGGAGAGAGTGGGAGGAGATTAGCAGACGACTCACTTCAACGGTCATAACAATAGTTATTTGTTTTTGATATTTAAGGGATATATCTCCATGAAATTCGGAACTATTATAAATCTCTCTAAATATTTGTATTCCACAAAAAATTACAATTATAAATGATATTGTTACAATTCCATATGCAATAAAAAACCCATTAACAAATGAAACCTAAAAAACGTTATTTTTTGCTATTAATAAATAGAAAAAGATTGGCAATGTTCGTCATTGTGAACGTTATTGACATCAAAATTTTTTCTTTATATGCATATATATATTCAATAATCATTCTTCATTTTGTATTGATCGCGTGTTATTGAAAAATATTGTAATTTTTTTTATGCTCATAGACTATGCCCTTTTTGTTAATTACAAAGTTTCCGGGTTTCCTTCTAATATTTTTGTATTTTTATACGGAAATAAATATCTTATATTTTCGATGAAGTAAAAAGTTTTTAATTATGTCGTCGGTTATGTTTATTTTCTTGTTTAGGGTTAACCAACAACAAAAAGTTTTAAATTACTTAAAAATACAAAAAACAATTTTTTTTCACACGCCAACTAATAAATATATAAGTTTTAAAAAATTAAAAATATTTTGTTATTTGGTTCAATAAAAATTAAACTATTTAATAATAAATTTACGAATTTTTTATCATGGAATTATCAAACATTATGTCATGGTTTGCTTTTATGTTATTGATTTTAACAATGTTGGTTGAAATATTTTTATTAATCTTTTTGCTATATAATTTTACCAATCCCATGTCACCTTTTAAAACGGCGTATTTTATTTTATTGGGAATTGGATACTTTATAGATGCTACTTTTATGTTTATTGTAAATCTTAACACCATTGTTTTAAATCCAACAATGGAAAGAATAATTTTAGTTTTTCAATGCTATTGTTCATTTTGGATTCCAATTTGGAATTTATTTTTAGCTTTCAATCGGTGTACAGCCCTTGTGATTCCTATGAAGCATAAAGCGGTAAGTAAAATTAATTATTAAGGTTTATTTTTTTGTTTGTGGTTTAAATTAATTGATTTTCATAATTTAGATTTGGTCAAAGAAAATAACTCTGATTTCAATTATTATTTTGCTTATATCTCCTGTTGTTATTTATGGCTATCCAATTATGGAATTATTATTAAACAACGAAAAAGATGCGAGTGATTTTAATCAAATTTATTACATTCATGCAATGCTATTTACTTTGGTTCTAAGTGTTTTAGTTTTAATAATTGTAATATTTTCTGTTGTTAAATCAAGAAATCAAACTTTTTCTATGGCTGCTAAAACTGAAAGATGGTTGATTTTTCAAGCCCTTTTTTCTGCTTTTATTCTAATTTTAGCTTATGCTTTACTATGGTTTATTTCTATAATATCCTTGGATCCAACTTTAGAAAGATTTTTGTTGGATGTTATTGGAATTATATATTCACTTCATATTTTTTCTATAATTATTCCCCATTTTATTTTTAGTCCCCGATATCGAAAGGCTTTCATCAAATTTTATGTGGATTTGATTTTTGGAAAAAAATATTTTAACAAAATTACTTTTATTTATCAACATTCATCAATTCCAAGGGCTTCATAAATGTTTCTATTAAAAAAATCCTTTCCAATGTAGTAGGCAAAACGTTGTTATTGTAAATTTAAAAGTTTCTTTGTTTCATAAAAATATGTTTTTTTTCTCCCTTCATTCTGTATTATTGCCTTTTAGTTTTTATAAACTTAAATTTTGCATGTTTGATAAATGTTTAATTTTTAATTTAATTATAAATTTTTTGTTTTTAATTCATCCACTCCAAAAGAATATGTACGATTTTACTGGGGTAAAATTTCAAAAAAAAAATGATTTCAGCTTCTGCTTTTCTTCTTTCAAGTGAAATACAAAAACACTATATTTTTTTAATCCTTCCAAATATATCATTGTAACCAACAAATTAAGCTTCCATTTTATCAAAAAAGAGCTTTTTTGAATGTTTCTGAAACCTAAATTTCTTTAAAAAAAATTTTTAATATTCAAGAAAAGAAAACTCAGAAGAAAAATAGCTTTAATCAAAAAAAAGCAGCTTTCTTCTCTACAATTTTTCTTTTACGGAAAGGCACAAAGTGAGTATTACTCTCTCATTCTCTCTTTTTCTCTTGGTGCTTAGTTGCTGCTTTTTTGCATCGATTTCTTGTTTATGAAGGGAATGCTTTTCTTTTCTTCTTCTCTTCAGTTTTTTTAGAAACGTTGAAAGTGGCAAAGCAAGTCTTTTTTTTATTTTTTAAGAAGACAAAAAAAGTATATTTATTCATTTATATTTGTTTCAAAAAAGCCGATAATTTTTTTTGCTGTTTCAAATGATTTTTCCACAAAAGTTTGACGGTTCTCAAGTTTTTTTTTAATTTAAATTTCAAAACATTTACTATCCCACATTTTTTAAGAGTTTATTATACTAAAATAATTCATTTATCTTATGCTTCTTTTTTTTATTTGTGTGTGTGTTGTGTGTTGGTTGAAAATGCATAGCTTTTGAAACTTCAATTTTACCCTAGCTTTTTTTCTGCTTTTTTTTACTTGTCGTCAACCTTCTCTGATGACTCACCATTAGAAAATTGACGTAGGAAAAAGCACAGAAAATAACATGTTATGAAACTTTCACAACTTTATTTAAAGAATGTATGGAATCCAGGCACGTAGCCCCTTTTCTCCAAAATATTTAAAAAAAGAGCAGGTTTGTTTAAAAAATTTCCAACAAAACAAAAAAAGAATTATTTGTTTTTTTTTTTGAAGACCTTCCATAAATTTAATTTCCATTTTTTGTGGCCCTAAAAATACCTTAGAAATAAAAAAAATAAACATATTGTTATAATAAAACACAACGCTTTATCCTTATCTGCGAAATTATTTTTTTCTAGCATGGTATTTCTTTTTTTAGAAGTCGCGTTTTTTTAATTTTGGATATTTTTTATCAGCTTTTAGATTTGTTAGGGCTCAAAATGAAACGCGAAAACTCTATTGTAATTGAACTTGATTCACCTCAGGCGGTATTTGTTCCTGGTTCAAGGGTTAGTGGGAAAGCTATTCTCAACATAGTCCATTCCATAAAATCTCGTTTTATCACTCTTCAAGCATATGGTTATGCTAAAATTTGTTTTGATCGATGGCATTATGGCCCAACTGGTGAACTCCGAGAAAAAGAATATACAAATAAGAAAACATTTTTCGATTATATCATTCCTTTATGGAAGAGTAAAGATGCAAGTGAAATCCTTCCTGGACTTTACAGCTATTCATTCTCATTTCCACTGCCTATGAACTGCCTCCCTAATTTTCAAGGGAAATATGGTCATATTCGATACAATAGTTTTCCTGATTAAAAAATATAATGATCGCTCACCTTTTTACGCTTTTATTGATGCTGGAAGTCAATACCACATTCAAAAATATAAACAATAAATAAATCTTTTTTTTTTATTATATTTATTTTAGAGTACTTTGTCAAAAAAATAATATATGTTTTGCTTGTAAAATATTTATAATTCAAAAAGTGAAATGAGGAAAAGTAAATAATTGAAAAGGTGTACAATCAAATTTCACCCGATACATTTTTTTGCCATATCAATCATCAATTTTCATTACTTTCACTGCTACCTTCATATGTGACTGAACCACATCTAGTTATGCAACGTCCACTTAAACAAAATTTAATTTTAGGAGCACATATTTGAATATTTCCATTATTATAACTGTATCCTTGAGAGGTTTGTCCAGCAAATCGATTTCCATTTTGATTTTGTTGATTATAATAATTTTGATAATAATTGCTATAGGCGCTATTAGGATAGTAATAACCATTTGAGGCTCGATAATATCCGCTATAAGTGGAAGGTTGGTGATAATTATAACTATTACTATATGCATTGTTGGGGTAATAATATCCATTTGAAGCCCGATAATACCCATTATAAGTCGAGGGTTGTTGATAATTGTAGTTGTAATTATTATTACTGTAAGCACTATTGGGATAGTAATAGCCGTTGGAAGCTTGATAATAGCCACTGTAAGTGGATGGTTGCTGATAATTGTATCCAGTATATCCTTGGATTTGGGTGCCATAAGAGCTAGGCTGTTGATATTGTTGGCCATAATTTCGATAATAATAATTATTATTGTATGAATATTGAGAATTAACAGCTAAAATTACAAACAACAAAAAATGCAAACAAATAATTTGCACTTTGGAGTACATCATTAAATTTTTTTAATATATTTTCTCATAAATATTTTAGCCATTTTCGGAGAATATTTATAGTATTTTTTGTGGTCAATCCAATCAAATCACATTTAAAAATATTACTTTAAACTTTAATTTTTTAGTTTATTGCTGATAGCGGTTGTCGGCCCTTTGGCGAAGAACTGTAAACTATTCTCTACTTTATTCGCGCAAGAAAAAAAATTTATTTTAGTAAACAAAATAAAAAACGTGCAAAAATTGAAAAGGAAATAGAAAAAAAATTTGGTTCAAAACGAAGAATGTAGTGTGTTGATTGCAGTCTCACTGAACATAAAATGGGTGTGAACTACGTACATACTTTTTTGTTCTTGAACTTTATTTCCCTTTTTTTTATTTACATTTATTTATTTTCTGTTTATCAAATTTAATGAAGTAAAAGAAAAAATATGTTAAAACATGACAGCTTTAGAGAGAGAGAGAGATACTATTTTACTTTCTTTTTAAAATACATAATTATATAGTTAAAAGATTAACCAATTTTTCATTTTTTAATTTATTTCATGGGCCATGGAAGAAGCCGTTCGATTTGGTATTCCCATAAAATAACTTTCGGTATGTCAAAAACTTTTGCAAAAAATAATTTCTTTAGTTGCATTTTATTTTAAAATTCCATTTCTTATAACTAGAGACCGGCAGCTCAAAATTTTTTTATTTGAAAATTGCAAAATTTTGTATGGACCTAGTATTTTATGCTATGAATATTCCGAATATAAAAAAATAAATGGAAGAAGACTTAATTAAAACCTCAAAAAGTCGAATTAAAATTTTGTAAAATCAAAAATTTTTCGTTCGAGATAACACTTTTCGTTTATTCAATGAAAGGGAAAAAATGCAGCAAGCATGCGGCTAGCAACCATTTTCTTTTCTTTTTTGTGCTTTTCCATGGCAAAATCAACTAGATAATTAGTTTTTTTGATGCCATATTTTTAGGACGATTCCGGGAGATTTTTCATCTTTACTATAAAATGTAGAATTTTATTTCCTATCGACCCATACAAAAAAAGTGTTGAAGAGGGGTTGTAACTAAATATATATTCCCTAAAAAACACAAAAAAAGTGTGTTTTGGAGCTATTAATGAAGGAAAACTTGGTTCAAAAGTTGGATATTCGGAATCAGGACATAAAATTACATATTAAGATAAATATGTTTAATTTAAAGGCTCTTTATTAAATAAATAAAAAATAATCTCTTTTTCGCGTATGAAATGACGAAAAAAATAACGGGGAACACTCAGGCATGCATGCGACTTGCCGGTCTCTACTTATAACTTACTTTCATTTAACAAAAGTCATGACTTTAATGTAAAAAAAAAACAAAAAAAAATTAAAAAATATTCAGAAAAAAATAATCAATATGCAGAGAGCAATCTACTGCTTTTGAACTTTTTAGCAATAAACTAACGGACACACTGATCAAATAAAAAATAAAGACGATAAAAAAGAAGCGTTTCAATTTTTTTTTTCTAGACCATTTTTATATCGTTCATATTTTAGTCTGCTTTCTGAACCCATAGCATTTGTTTCAGGTTTTAACATTTTTTTGCAAAATGGAATTTTAATGTATGGAAACCTGAGCACAACACAAAAGAAGACGACAATTTTTTATTTTTAAATAAAAACATTTATATAAGTATAACTTTCCTTTAATTTATAATAATACATTGACAAA
This sequence comes from Panagrolaimus kolymaensis, assembly GCA_028622995.1. Lineage (NCBI taxonomy): Eukaryota > Metazoa > Nematoda > Chromadorea > Rhabditida > Panagrolaimidae > Panagrolaimus > Panagrolaimus kolymaensis. The sequence goes on along the minus strand of JAJQJQ010000025.1, from coordinate 1,833,116 downwards.
GAATAATATTTGATACTTATTTTTTTTTCCAAGAAAATTTTAAATTAATTTAAACCTGAACGCATTCAACTTTGTTGACAGGGAAATGTGTTTTGCCGTCCATTGAAGTATAAAAATAGTTTCCACTTGGATCACAGGTCAAACTTTGAGTGAATGATGGTGGTGGATTAGCTGTGGTATGGTATAGGAATCCATAGAATATATTGTTAAAATTAAGCTAAAAAAAAAAGAAGCTTTGTTTGTTATTATCGAATCAGGATTGGGGTTATGGGAGAGCAGAATTTTTTTGATAACCAAGGCAAAATTTTAATTGGTTTATGATTACCACTGAATAGTTGGAGATGTCTATTGAATTTTTTTTCGATACTTACACCTTGAACAACCTCAGTAAAACCTGTCGCAGCCGAGCATGTCATTTGAACAGTACTACATCCATTTGCATCGGTTCCAGGTGTAAATGTTATAGGAACGTTAGTTAAATCACCAAGGCCTGTTCCAGCACCAATAACGCCTGATCCAGTGGCAACAGTAGGTTGGGTACAAGATGAACATTCTAAAAATTATATATATTTTTTTTGTTGAAAATTTCATCTGACTTATTTATACCTGGGAACGGTATCCCGAAAATTTCTCAGATTTTGCGCTTTCCAATTGAAGCAAAGTGTGGTCCATATTTTTGTTTTTTTCCAAAAAAAAGTTCTCAAATTTTCGGAAGTACCATATCGAAAAAAAATTTTGTATTAAATTTTAAATATTTTGTTGCGATTTCCCTACAAAAGTCTTGAGCTTTGAGCTATCTATTACTCGATACTCGAGTGCAATCGGGTGCCTTGCCCATGTATCGATCGTATAATAACTTACTTGAAGCACAATTGGTGGACATGCATCCAAGTGAAATTTTCAGAAAGAAAGTCATAAATATGAATGAGCGTATTAGTATCATTGTTGCCAAATTAAATTATTGAAAGTATTATACTTCAAACAGGATTGTTGTTGATGGAGATGGAGATGATGGAATGTTGTAAGAAATAAAGTAAAAAAATTCTCCACCTTTTATACTTAATTAGTAGCAACAATCCAGAGAAAATAATATTGCAAAGAAAAAATAAATAGAAAAAATGATATTTTATTGCTTTAGGCAGTCGACGATAAAAATCTTGAATTTATTGTGGTTTGGTTTTAGCTGCTCTTGTCTAAATTTATATTTATTTCCCCTTCGGGGATTTACCATTTTTTTATTATCTATTTCAAGTTTTATTAACAAGAAAAAGTCTCTCTAGTTTGATGCTAGATAATTTTTTTTCAAGTCGAATTACCCGTTCCAAGGAGAATGGACAATGAAGAAAATGAATTACGTGTTATCTTTTTTCTACTTGTTACTTGATATCTTTTAGGTTAACATATGATAAACAAAAAAAGAGATCGAAAAAAGTCGCCTTAGGTGAAAATAAATATAAATTTAATCAAGAGTATCAAAAACCACAATGAATTCAAGATTTTTATCGTCGACTGCCTAAAGCAATAATATCATTTTTCTATAAATTTTTTCTTTGCAATATAATTTTCTCTGGATTGTTGCTGCTAATTAAGTATAAAAGGTGGCGAATTTTTTTATTTTATTTCTTACAACATTCCATCATCTCCATCTCCATCAACAATAATCCTGTTTGAAGTATAATACTTTTTCGCAATTTAATATGACAGCAATGGTAGTTATACGCTCATTCCTATTTATGGCTTTATTATTAAAATTTTCACTTGGAAGCCATCCAGGTGACGTTTGTCTCGCAGCTGCTGGTGCGCGTATGTTTTTTCAAAAATAACTGATAAATCCATCCATCTCCCCCGCCGAGAGAGAAAAAACTCTAACCTCCACCTAACAATCCTCTAGGATGGATCCCATCATTATTTTTAATTAACATGGTTTTACAAAAATCAAATATTTCAGAATGTGGATCATGTGGAGAACTTCCAGTCATTTCCGACCCTGCAATCCTTGCACCACAAACATTTTTTGGAACGGTGTCACAATCTTTTTCAAAAAATTCTGCTGGATGTGTTATTCTTTCGGTAACATGCACGGCTCCACCAACGGCTGCTCAATCCCTTTTACTTGTAAGTTTTATTAAGATAATAATTTCCTAAGAGGTGGGCTGCTGCTTCTCCATTGTCAAATATAAAATTTTTGATTTATTTTCTGTGAATTTTATTAGTTTTAGTATCAAAGTAGTGGATTAATTTTTGCTCCCGGTGGAACAGTTCAAACAGTCCAAACTCTCACCTGCGATGATTATGGAAACCTTTTATCTTTAAATCCCGTTTCTGGAAATTTACTTCATGTCGATACATTTGCATGTATTTATGGATAAAAATTAAAAAGAAGAGTTTCACAAAAAAATGTTCGCTGAATTTTCTTATTTAAAATTGTGCAATCTTTTTATTTTATTTTTTGATATATTTTAATTACATATAAATCATAGTAGTAATGATCGTTGTTGTTATTGTTAGTTATATTAAATTAAAAACACAACAAAAATAAATTAATTATTTTTTGTGATTGAACCCTCAAAAAATTTTAAATGCAAAAAGAAAAAGAAAGAAAGAAAAAAATGAAAAGAGACGACCACGGGTTACATATATGATTTGTGTATTTTATGTATTAAATCCACTTCATATTTTTTATTTATTTATTAGCTCTTTGAACTTTTTTCACTGCACTCCAATTTCGACAATTTGAAAAATAAATATATGGTGGAAAAAAATCTTCTTTTAAATTAGTAGTTTCAATAATAATTTTCATCAATATAATTTTGTAATAAATTTTTATAGTCAATTGTAATATTTATTATCCATAAAAGTAAGATAAAAAATATGTTTTTGGTTGTTGCTTTTAGTTCAAACTTTTTAAAAGAAAACTTAAAAGTTTATTGAATAAAAAAGCTTTGTTAATTTTTTTGTCCATCTTGTCTTTGTCGTCTTTAAAATCTCTATCATTTTCTCTTTTTCTCATCAAAGAGAATTTTTAAAATTTATTTTGATGTATTTTGTATAAAAAGACAAAAATATTTGTCTATTAAATTCAAAAAAACATTTATTTTTTAAAATAAAAACAGATAACTTGAAGATAAAAAGCATTCGCTCATTTGACATTGGAACTAATTTTTTGCACCATTTGGTCTTTAATGTTCTATACTTTCGCTGCTACCTTGATATGTTACTGAACCACATCTAACTGTGCAATATCCACTTATACAAAATTTGAGTTTAGGAGCACAAATTTGAATATTTCCATCATTGTAACTATAACCTTGAGAAGTTTGTCCAGCAAAACGATTTCCACCAGTGTTTGTATTTTGATAATAATTACTATATGCATTGTTGGGGTAATAATATCCATTTGAAGCCCGATAATACCCATTATAAGTCGAGGGTTGTTGGTAATTATAATTGTAATTATTATTACTGTAGGCACTATTGGGATAGTAATAGCCGTTGGAAGCTCGATAGTAGCCATTGTAAGTGGAGGATGGTTGCTGGTAATTATAGCCAGTATATCCTTGGGTTTGGGTATTATAAGCTGGTTGCTGATATTGTTGGCCATAATTTCGGTAATAATAATTATTATTGTATGAATATTGAGAATTAACAGCTAAAATTATGAGCAACAAAAAAAGCAAACAAATTATTTGCACTTTGGAGTTCATCGTTATTTTTTTTAGTTTGATATTTACTTTGTAGTGTCAAATTTGCAGTATTTATAGGTGCAAATCAAACCACATTCAAAGACAAAATCTAAGTTTAACATTTTGCTTGGTTGCTTCTTTGGCGAACATTAAACTACTCTCTACTTTCTTCGCGATAGAAAATAAATATCGGTAAACAAAAAAAACGTGCAAAAGAAAGAAAAAATACAGATAATTGTGATTCAAAAGACAATCGCAGATTGCTGTCAGCCGAATGAGAAAAAAAATGGGTGTGAAACTACGTATGTACTTTTTAAATTTAACTTTATTTATTTACGTCTTTTTTAAACGTGTATGTATTTTGTTTATCAAATTATACGGAAGTAAAAGAAAAAAAAGAGATAGGTTTAGAAAATAAAATTTTTTTTAGAGAGATGCATTTTAAAAATTCCAGTAGAGAATCACGAGCAAGTTGGCCTTTTTTAACTTTGCCATTCTTATTTTTTATCTTCACAAAAACTTTTATAAAAAGTGCGAAAAAGGAAACTTTAAACGACAAAAAATAATTCTTTATTATCAATAAAAATATTTTTTCAAAGAATATTAGAAAGAGCAAAAAAATAAAGTTTTGTTGAAATCTCAATTCCACCATTTTTAATTATTTCATTTAAATATTCGAATATGTTTTCCTTTTCAATTAATAAAACTTCAACTTTTTCTCCATCATCCAAATTTTGTTTGGGATTTTTATTTGTGTGATCATTTCCATCAACTTCAACAATTAAAACTGCATCAGAATCAGATGAATTACTTGGATGGATAACCATGCCTTTGGAAGTTGAATGAATAATTCGATTTGCAGTGTACCCAGTTTCTTCCTTTAATTCTCGAATCCCTGTGTCTTCAATGCAATTATCTTCGCCATCAATATAGCCGCTAGGAAATTCAATAATCCATTGAGAAATAGATTTACGAAATTGTTTCACCAAAATATAATAAGTTTTTTCATCCTTTTTTAACAAAGGTATTATATCTACTCCTTCGGGTTTTCCTGCATGTTTTTGACTTTGATCTGCACTCATTAAACTGCTTCTGAAAAATAAAAACTTCAAAATGTAAAAAAAAGAGATTAAGAAAAGCAGAAAAACAAAAATGAACGAGGAAATTCACACAAGAAAAAATTCATCAGTAAAAAATTCAAGCACATAGATTTGCTATAAAATAACGCAAAAAAAGGCAAGGAAAAATTTTGTCAAAAAAAGTTTCAAGAAATTTTGATAAAATAGGCTCGTATTTTGGTTTCATTTTTTATTTTATTATTTATAAAAGCTTAGTAAAGAAAAATAAAATAATAATAAAGCAACGATAAAATTGAAGATATTTTAAAGTCGAAAATCAACAAGAAGAAAAATAGAAGCAAAAAAAATAAGAGACAGCTTGTTGTCGTTGTTTTTTTTTTTTGCAAAATAACGAAATAAAATAAAACGTAAACAAAAACAACAAAACACACGCTTAAAGCTGTTTGTTAACTCAAACAAAGAGAATCATTATTATAGGATGTAACAGAGTTTATAAAATTTGCTGTTCAATCCCAGACGCGTAAAGACCCTCTCAATGATGAAGTTTTCTTAAATATCGCTGAAGTGTTTCTTGGTATTTTAAAGCAATTTGTGAGTTTTTTCTAATACATTAACGAAAAAAAAATTAAAACATTTTTAATGTGTTTGTGCCCTAAAATAGTTTTTTTGTTTTTATGATATTTCTCAACAACCTAATTCCTTTTGCTATTGTAAATGAATTTCAGGCTGTTGCTCATCCAGTTTGCTATGCCCTTGCTAACGTTAATTATGAAAATGATGATGATGGAGAAAAGAAAATTGTTGAAACTTATGTTAAGGAATTAGAAGAACAAGACCAATATAGAAAAGTTAGTTTTAATCTTAAAATTTAAAATAAACATACATTAATTCTCAAACCTTAAAAATGTTATAGACTTTCTTCAACAGTACTGTAATCACAATTATCCAAAATCATTTAACAGATGAAGTTGATACTGAAGAGGATAAAATGTCTACCAATTTGCTGTCCTCTTTTCCTGTTTATGCTTTTGGAGTCGTTACATATAAAGATGTGGATCAACCTCTATTTTACTCCAAAGGAATCGTTTTAACTGCTTCCGATGTAAGCCGTAACTTTGCCCTTGTTATCACGACTCCAAAAAAAAAATTTAATCAAAAATATGTCACTTGTGATGTACAATCTCTTTTTACTTATGATAGTATTCGTGCTACAACAATGGAAAACGTAATCAATCAAGTTTGTGAGAAATGTGGCGTTAATAATGCCGCTGTTGTCTTTGCGGATGGAAAATCGCTTGTGGGTGAGAAATGGGATTTCGATGCATTTTCTATCGGTTTATTTGAATGCAAAGGCTCAGGATGCGTTGAAAACTCTTATTATTTTATTATTGCCTCAAACAAAATAATTTAGTTTAAATATCTATCTTTTAAATTTAACAAAGCGAAAGATACATTTTTTTGTAACGCATAATTAAAGAATCTTAAAATAAAATTCATTTCATAATCTTTGCAACGTCTATATGACTGTTGTAACTCTGACAACACGATGGATTCAAAGATGGCGCTTCGTATCGTATCTCATGGTCTCGAATGGAATAAAGATGTTTCGCTGCCTCGCCTATTTTGTATTTGTTAGTTTGTTGTTCGTTCATTGATTTTTACTAGATTGCTTTTACTCTGTATTGTTTTGTTAGCTGTAAGCTCTGCCGCTCGAGCTACAGCTTTGTTCCTGAATAAATATTATCTATTTATTTGTGTGTCAATTCTACGGCATCAAAGGAACTCTTTGTTTAACCAAACTACGGTTATAACAAACTGGTGACAGAAATTCAACTTTCGCTGCTCTGCTCGTGCAGACTCTCGCTGTTCAACTTTTCTTAGATTTTTGATTGAAAATCTACTGCATCTGCTCTGCTATGTTACCGATCGACTCCAAACTGCGCTACTCCTGATAATTGTACTCCTGCATTTGCTCACCTTGGCCGCGAACTTCGTAATCAAATGGATCTCCTGCGTCCTCAATTTATCAAGTTCATGGAAACCGATACCGTTCAAAATGTTCAATTTGATCGTCATCATGATTTTATTTTTTTAACCAATCTTCGAATAATACAAATATTAAAGAGAAAAGCTTGCTTTGTAAGTAAACGTTTTACAATGGAGGGTCTCGAAAGAAAAAAAATCAAAAACTTCACGTTTTTTCGCTTCCTCACTAACCTTGCGATTTATTTGTTTAACCAAAAATTAATGGAAACTACTTTGTTAATATGTTTTTTTTTCAGTTCTGAATTGTTTAATTTTCCTGGCACAAGTTTTACGGACAACTTATAGTTTATCAAGGCAAATATTTAGGTCAGATGAAAATGTGACAGTTTTATTAATTGCTGCTTTACCTTATATTACAGACATTTTTGCTTTAACTGGATGTCTTTCTTTACTTTTACTAAGGTTGATTTTTTTTTAATTTCAAAGCTCATTACACTCAAGTTTTTTGTTTTTTAGTCCTTCAAACCGAAAAGAATATATGAAATTTTTTCTGTGTAAAACAAGTTCACCCATAAATTCCGTTTTTGTAAAGCCTATAACAATTTCAAATAAGCTTCAAAATGCAAAATGAATTACGGAATTTATGGAAAGCTAAATTAATTTTCAGGAATTTGAAGATTTTTATTATACTCATATTTAAGTTTTATAAATTTTATTTTATTTGTATATGAAACATTTTATTTTTGATAGTCATAAATAAAAAAGCTTTGTTATCGGGAAATGCTGAAATCTTTTTTTTTAATTAAACAATATTAGAAAAAAACTCTGTTTCAAATTAACGATACTGCTTTTTTGTTTTTAGCTACTTAAATTGCAAGTAAATTTACTATAACTTGGATGGTCGAATAATTAAATCAAATAACAAGGGTTTTTACTTTGTTTGGAAGTTAATAAGGATATCTGTAAATTCTCAAATTCATAAAGTTGATTTATTATAAAGTATCATTGCGAAGATATAATATTTTATTAGCAGGGGAAAAAACAAAAAAAAAATCACAGAATATTTTTATCGACCTCTTTATTATTTGTAAAAACAAATTGATTTTATTTTTTTAAAAAATGAAAAAATTAAAACTAAAATATTCAAAAAATAAGTAAAAAAATGAAAAAAAATTTTAAGTGCAAAATTAGCCAACAAACATATTGACAAAAAGAAAAGAATTTTTTCCTTCCAAAGACGAGTAAACGCTTTTTTAAGGTGTTATCGATTGCAATTTGCAACGATGTTTTTTTTACGCATCGTTCAATTATTTGTGCTCTTTCATTACTTTTCTTTTATTTCTTCAGTGGAAGTATGTACGTGCGTCATGTTCAAATGAAAGTAGGTACAATTCATAATTTAAAAAAAAGATTTATTTACTTAAAATTGTTATAAAAAAGAAGATTTGAACGAAAAACACCTAAAAAAATGTTTAGGTGGCGACAATAAACGCTTTAAAGATTTGATTTTTCCAATCATAAAGAAAAATGATGAAAGAAGAATTATTTTCGAGAAATGCAATTCATATAAAAAATTATATACAAAAATAGGACGACCGGACTTTTGTGCAACAGCCCATAGGCGCAACTAAAGGAGGAAAGAGTCCGAATCAAAACACGAAGTAATTTAAAGTTATGCAACTATTAAAGTTATAAAACCTATTGAGGTTATGTAACCAATTATAAATCTGGGGAAGCGGAATGGGCCTTCATGGCAGTTCATTCAAATTTTGTGATGTTAAATGGGCTTTCATGGGGTAAAAATAAGAAAGATTTCCATACAACTTTTGAAGTAGCTTCCTTCCTCGTGAACTTTTGTACATTCGACTTTTGGATGTTTTCCATTTTAAAATTAAATAATTTTGCGACAGTAACAAACTTTCTCATCCATAATGGATTTTGTTTAGAAAACAATTAAAAGATAGAATAGCTTAATTAAAAAGGGCATAATTTTTTTTTCTTTGGCACATCTCTCGTTAAAGACGCGATAAAAATTTTCATATATAATAACTTTATATTGTAAAATTTTATAAAGGGCATATTCATTAATAAAAAGTTGCATTTTTTTAAGGAGATGGTGTCAGCTCATTATTTAATAGCTTTGACTACTGTTGAAGTTATGATTTATATATTTCATGGATCAGTTTTGCTATTGTTGTTTTGCAAGAGAAAAACAGCTTTCAAAGGCGCTTTTTATGGAATATTTCGGCTTGTTTTAATTGCAGATATGGCTTCTTTTGTTTTGGTGAGTCTTCAGTCTATTTAAAATCACGCCTTTGTATGTTCTGATCGAAAATTTTCCAGGTCGTTTTTGCATTCAGAGTTCCATTATTAGCAATGGAATTTTTCCAAAATGACCATTTAATTCCATCCTCCATTTTGCTTTTAACTCCATATTTCTTAGTAATCCAATTTATTGGACACACTTTCATGGCTTTTAATCGTTTTACGCTTCTTTGGTTTCCAATAAGATATGAACGAATTTGGCGAAGAAATTGGTACATCCCCGTTTTACTTATTTTACCATTTTCCCATGTTTGCTATAGATTTCATGAACATGGAATATTTGTATTTTTACCTGAAAACAATGTCATTCTCAAATATACCAACCAAATGATGCATTCTTTAACTTTTTTAATATCAGCACTAATCTTTTTGATTACCACTGGTATTGCAGCTGTATTTAATTTTTTATCATTGGTGAAATTTTATTTTTATAAGCAAGCAACCAATAATGCAAATATAAAAGAAAAAATATTGCTTTGTAAGTATTCATTTAAAAAATATGAAAGTTGGAAATCTTTATGTTTGCTAAATAAATATCCATTTTTTAGTTGTAAGCTGCTTAGTTTTTGTTGCTCAAGTATTCCGAACCAGCTACAGTATGTCTCGGCATTTGTTTGAATCAAATCCAAACATTACTGCGGCCTTAGTTTTGGCTTTACCATTCATTACTGATGCTTTTGCTTTAACTGGAAGCATTTCTTTATTGGTTTTAAGGTAAGTTTTTAAATTTATTTTTCTTTGTAAATTAATATTTTTTTAGCCCAACTACTCGAAAAGAATACATTTCCTTTTATATGTTTAAACCTTCGCCAAAAACATATTCGATTTCAATCCATCAAGTCAACGCCCCAAGCAACAAGCATCGTCAGACGGCGGCTCAAATCGATGGAAAATCCATACGTCGAGTAACTCATTCATAGTTTTTGTGTCAAACAATTATTTTATTAATAAAGTTTCACATATTTTGCTGTATTTATAATAAAAAATTATATTAAAAAACAACCAAAAAAGTTTATAATCTCAATGTTGAGAACAATCAATAGGTGACAGAATTTTGCTTACCGAATTTATAATACATTAGTTCGACAAAAAAAAGAGATTATTCAGAAAGAAAAAAGTTTTTGTTTATTTTTTTACCCTTTTTTATGTGTGCTCTCTGCGTATGAGTCATTGCATTTTCCTTTTTTTTTGTCGTAAAAATAAAATAACCTTTACTCTCTCTTATTCATAGCAATGAAATTAAAAAATGCTCGCACCCTCAACGCAGCCAGCAAACTAAAATGTGGAAATAAAAATGCGTCGTTGTTTGTTGTTTCAATACTTTTTCTTTCAGTTAAATTTCAAAGGCGTTTCCCCAAATAAATTTTTTTTGCTATAAAAGTGATTTGTTTTTTTAGTATGAATGTTGTTATTTTTTTTGTTTCATTTCTAACTTTTTTGCTTCTAAAACTTTTGTTTATTTTATTGTTTTTGTTAAAATAAAACATTTTTTGTCTCTGATTTTTTGTTGTCCATCGCAACCGCGACTTTTTTTAGTCATGTTTTGCACGTATCTTTTCTTTTTAACTAAAGGTTGCATTTGTTTCGTACAAACATTATTTTTGAACCAATTTTTCCGTCAAAACCGCGTTTATAAAATTTCATAATCGATTTTTAAAAACTTTTTTAAACATTTTAGTCCTCAAAAAATAATGTCTGAACAACGTTCACTTAAAATTCTTAATGCTCGTGATATTCCCATCACCGCTGTCACAGTTTACACAGATCGAGCTGAAGTGACTCGAGATTTCAAAATCAATTTAAAACCCGGCTTAAATGAAATTCAACTTGAAAACATTGCTCAATCGGTTCAACAAGATTCAGTTAAAGTTGATGGCCATGGAAATGCAACGATTCATGAAGTTAAATTTGAAACAAAATTTATTAATACTGAAACAGAAAATATTCCAAAAGTCAATGAATTGAAAGCTGAATTAAAAAAATTGGAGGCTGAAGTCCAAAAAGAAAGAGATTTACAAAGTGTATACACAGCTCGAATTGAAACTTTAAATAATCTCATCGGCCAAAATAAAGAAAAAGGAGCCCATCCAATTTTGAGTTTCGATGATACATTTGTTTCGAGTCTCAACAAGTTTTTTGATTTTCACGAAGAGAAATCTGTTGAAACTAAAGCCAAGGTTCGAGAGTCGGAAGAAAAAATTACCTCGATCAATGCAGAAATAAATCGATTAAATAAAGAAATCAATCAACATCAACATGTTCGAGAAGCTAAATTGTAAGTTAATACTAGCGTAAATTTGCATAAATTAAGTAAATTTTATTTTTTCATTTTTAGTGTAATCACAATTGAAGCTGAAAGTGAAGCTACCGGTGATGAAGAGGTTGAATTTACTCTTACTTATCAAGTTTATAATGCTCGATGGACAGCAGCTTACGATATTCGAGTCAAAAGTGAAAAAGACCAGCATCAAATGATTTTAAGTTATTTTGGAAAAATTTGGCAACAAACTGGCGAAGATTGGAACAATGTTGAATTATCTCTTTCCACTGCTCAACCCGCATTAGGAGGAGATTTGCCAAAACTTGGAACCACTATTGTTGAATTTTATAAACCTCCACAATTTGAAGAAATGAGCGGTCGCGCAAATGTTGAAATATTACAATCTTTTGGCTCTAATTCTCGAGGAGGAGGACGCGCTCTTAGAGCCTGTGCCGCACCAATGATGAAACAAGCGGTAACCGTAGCTGAAGAAGATGTCCTTTCCACAACTTTTTCAATTCCATCAAAGAAAACTATTCCATCCGATCAAACTGAACATAAAGTTACTGTTACTATTCAAACCCTCACCGCTCAACTTCATCATCATTGCGTTCCAAAGAAAAATACAAGCGTATATTTAATGGCCACGGTTATCAATGATAGCGATTATCCCCTTATTTCTGGTCCTGCAACAGTTTATTTGAATAATTCTTTATCCACAAAAATCCATCTCAAAGCTGCTTCATGTGGCGAGAAATTTGACGTTCCATTGGGCGTCGATAAAACCGTGAAAGTTATTTATAAACCCATACATAAATTCCAAACTCAAGTAAGTACATTTCTTATCTTTATTGGCAAAAAAATATGCAAAATGCCTTTTTTTTGTTTCAAAATAATAGAAAAAATTTTTTTCAGACTGGTATGATTACAAAAAATTTAAATTCCACCACCGAACAAAAAATTATTGTCAAAAATACAAAACGCGGCGAACCTGTTTTAATTACCCTCCACGAAGCAATTCCCAAGTCAACCGATGAAAAAATTCGAGTTCGAGTAATTTCACCTGAAATAACTCAAAACAACGCACATACAACTTCAAATGCCGGGGAAGAAACTCTTGTTCACAAATTGCCTTCAATTGGGGCAGTAATGGATGATTTAAACAATCTTCTTTGGACAGAAAAAATTAAAGCTGAACACGAAAAAGAGTTCATTGTTAAATGGTGTATTGATTATCCACCATCTGAAACCCTTCGTTATTCCGAACAACATCCAAAAGAATAAATATTTTTAAAAAACATTCTGTTAAAATTTAACTTATAATTATTTTGTTTTTTATTGTTTATAAAATCAATAAATAAGCTTTTTTTAAAATGCATTGTTTTCCTTTTCACTTTTATGTAACATTATTTAAAACAAAAAATCGAACAAAAAAGAAATAACTTTTTTTTAATAATTAAAAAGTGTAATAAATTACTAAACTGATGTCATTTTTTTTTTATCGTTGCGTAGGGAGATATGGTTTCATCACGCTAGAGAAATTTGTACATAATTTTTTTGACGCTTCGCGAATTAATTTCGATTAAGTCCATTTGTGTCGCTTTTTTCATATTTAAATTAAAATAATTAATAATTTTGTATATTGATTAAATATTAAATATCCGTTTTTTGTTTGTTTTAAAATGTAGTGCCCTACATGAACAAAAAATTTTCATTGCTTTAATTAAGAATCAAAAAAACTAAAAAGTCAAAATTTTCAATCAAAATATTCACACAAACAAATTCGCTGTAAATAAAAAAGCAGCTCGATCGATCGATAAAAGTGAATGAATGATTTTTATAGTCGGCGCATTTCGGCATAGGAAAAAATCTAGACAGACATTTTCCCCATTGTAACATTTACGAACTTTTTTAAGAGACAAGTTTTATGCGATGATTGTGTATAAAATTAGATGTGAATGAAGTATTCAACTGAAAAAAGGGAAAATGCAACTTTTTCAATTTGAGAAACTCGCAATCTCGCAAGAAATTTTTTTTTATTGAATGAGAAATAAACGAATTTGAAGTTTTTTTTATCATTGTAAACAAATAATTCTTTTAAGTCGGGTTCTTTATCTTTATAGTATAAAAAAATCTTCACTTAATTATTTGGTGTAAAATTATAAAATCAAATGTTTGTTCAAAAAAAAATATTTTCTTTAACTTTTTATTTCTATCAAAAAATTGCTTTAATAAAAAATTAGGTAAAAAAAATAGTTAAAATATTCAAAAAGCAAAAAATATTATATTTTTTTGCGAATGAAAAACGAAACACGATCGATAAAAGTGAACAATTTTATAGTAGCATTTTTTTTTCCATTCAAGGGGAGTGAACAGACAATCAAGACAGACAGTTGATTCAGCGGCAGCGGAATAAATCTTTATTGTTTGAAAATTTCTATAAATCCCACTTAACTTTTGTTTATTGAATTAAAATTTTTGCATGTATGGATTCATTCTTGGATGAGAAAAAATGAAGAAAAAAAAAGTTCTAATAAAACGAAAGCCATAACTATGGTATAACGAAAGTTTTTTTACTGTAAGGACTACTAAAAAAAAGTAATTAATATTTCCTCAGAACGACAAATTAATTAGTCTCATTTTCTGAACATGTTCAACTTCTTCCATCAATAGTATTGAAAAAATTTTTTTTCTTTAAACAATTCTTAGAAAAGCTTTTTTTGCAGCCATGAGAAAATATTTTAAGAATGTGAAGCTAAATCTATAATACTAATTAATGCACTATTGACAAAAAAAAAATTTGTCTCACAATGCATAAAACACATTTACTTTATCATCATCAAAAGAACTAATTAAGTGCAATTTATTTAAAAAAAAATTATTCTCTTTTACCGGGTACAAACAAAATTTTCTAAAGCTCACGGGTTATGTTCTCATAAGAAATAAATATTTTAATTTTAAGAGCAAATTTTTTCATTTTTTTTAAGTCAAAAACAAAATTTGTGAAATCTAAATATTAATTTTAATTTAAAAAATGGTTACTGTAGAATTCCTTATTTTTCTATCCATTTTTGAAGTTATTGGTTATGTATTTCACGGATCCATTTTATTGCTGCTATTTCGCAAAAGAAAAACATTTTATCGAGGCTCATTTTACACTATTTTTCGGGTGGTTATTATCGCTGATTTGATTTCATTTTTACTTGTAAGTTTTTTTTTGAATTTCCAAGATTTTTCTCAAATTTTTTTTATTTTAACCCCAAATTTTCAGATTGTTGCTGGTTATCGAATTCCTTTAATTTTTACTAATTTTTTAAAAGATTATGGCTATCTTGCTTCATTGCAATTATTATTAACTGGATATTTTTTAGTTATACAATTTTGTGGACACATGTTTATGGCATTTAATCGATTTACATTGTTTTGGTTTCGACTCAAACATGATTGGATTTGGCAAAAAAATTGGTACACCCCAGTTTTGTTTTTGCTTCCATTTGGGCATCTTTTCTATCGAATTAATGAACCGGGAATATTTATTTTTGCGCCTGATAATACTGTAATTATTTCTTACACAAATAAAAATATGCAGGCTTTAATGTTTATTGCATCGGCAGCCATTTTTGTAATCACAACTTTTATTGCAGCGATTTTCAATATTTTATCTTTGATTAAATTTTATTTTTATAAAAAAGCAACAAATCATTCAAATATCAAAGAGAAAAAATTATTTGGTGGGTGATTTGACATGTTTAGTTCTTCATAAATTTTTTTCTTTCAATAAATACCAAAAAATTTTGTTTTGATACTCGGGATAACAAAAATTTCTTATTGGGTAAAATTCAATTTTTTTTTCTAATACAAACACATGTGCCTGAGAATTCATCATTTTTTAAAAGCTTTTTTAAATCTTTCTCACTTTTAGTTTTGAATTGTGTAATGTTCATTGCTCAATTCTTACGTCTTTGCTACAGTATATCTCGATCATTATTTGAAACGAATGAAGCCATTACGGCTTTGTTAATTGCTGCATTGCCTTTTATTAGCGATATTTTTGCTTGGGCTGGAAGCATTTCTTTACTTTTGTTAAGGTATAAATTTTATGGTTTGCAACTAAATTTTTTTTCTTAATTTTAGTCCTAGAACGAGAAAAGAATATCTTATTTTTTATTTGTGTAAACGTCCAACTCAAGTTAAATTTACTTCATTTTATCCTGCAATTACCAATAAAAATGTTTGAAAATTATGTACCTTATTTTCTTTAATTCATAACTTTTTTATTATCAAAATTGGCGAAAAAAATAAATATATTTCTGTGTCAAACTAAATGAAAAATACAAAGAAGAAAAAATATCAAAATAAAAAGAAAATGTTTAATTAGAAAAATAAAACACTTGAAACAAGCAATCAAAATATTTAAGTTAGGTATAATAATATTTGTTTCACTTTAAATGAAAAGCAAAACGTTCCAAAATTTATGTTAGAATTTTTCCAAAGCCACTTTTCAATAATGAAAGAGCTGAAAATTAATTATTACCTCAAACTTTGGGTAATTAAACCAAAGAAATCAACTTTTGGTGAAGCAAATGTTGAAACAAAAAAGTGGAAGAAAAATGCGGTTGGATGCATTTTTCATTGGCTGCTGAGAGAAATAACCAGCATACGAGAGACATCAGAGAAAACAAAATTCAAACTATAAAAAAGTGCTTTGATTTTTTGGATAGCCAAGTTTTTCTGTAAGAAAAAAAACATAAGAAAAATATAAGAAAGCGAGATAGCGAGACAATATCAGTTATTATTTATGACCAACCGCGTCTTCTCTAATTTTTCTGTTTTGAAAGATAGTATTTCAAAATGTAGGTTGACTTTGGTTTTTACCCAGCATCTCAAAGGTACTAGGAAATTCTATGACCGATTTTTTCTAAAAATGTGTCATAAAACAAATAAAATTTTTGGATTAACATTTTCGGGGTTTAACCGGATTTGTATAAATATTTTTTCATGACTGCTGATGTTATAACATCTCGCGACTAACATCCATATATAAACCCAAGAGATCTAACAAGTATTGTCATAAAACCAAACAATTAAAAATTTTACACTTTATTCACGCATTTTTTTAAATATTCATATTACAAGTGACGAGAAAAAGGAAATGGATTTTAAATGAAAGTCAGGAAACACTTCAAGTCGTTGGTCAAATTTGCATATATATTCCTCCTATAGGCTAAATTTTTTTTAAAACTAAATCTTTGGAAAAAACTACGAACAAATAATAGTAAAAAAAAAAAAAAAACCTTTCGAAATCAGGGAATGAAGCTTTCGTTAGTATGGAAAGTTATTACCGCTGAAAAATTTGAAAAACAAGTTATGAATGGGTTTGATTATTTCGCCAATCGCTTATTTTTTATTGTAAATCATCGTTTTTACTAAATGGTAGTTTCCGTTAACAAAAAAGCTTTATCAGTATCTCAAGTCATCGCTTTTGTATCAGGCATAATGCATCCATCAACTAACTAACATCCTTATCGAAAACCATGAAACCTCATAAGCAGTATTACAAAACAAATGATTAAAAAATTAGCACTTTATTCATACATATTTTTACATACATAGCACAAAAATACAACGTCATCATCGATACAAAATAAGAAAATATGACATATTATTATCATCACCAACGATATTGAGCATCCTTCCAAATAGGGAACGTATCAATTTTACCAGTTTCAGGATCCATATAAGCATAAGTTTTGTGATATTTGATCAAAGCAGAAAGGGTTGAGAATGTTGCCGAATCAGCATAGCGTAAGCTCCACATCTTTTCACCAGTACGAGAATTCTTTCCACAGATAACAGGAAAATGGTAGACTTCCTAAAAGATGAATAATGGTTAGTTGAATAAGAACAAGAATGTGTATTGAAAATTTGGAGTTATTGGTTAGCTTATGTCAATGAAAACGTTGTCATATGGTTAAAGAAAATGTGAGCAGAATTTACCAAGCAAATGGTATAACTCCACAACAGAAACATATAACAAAACCAATATTCCCGTTATAATCAAACATACCTTGCTTTGACTGCTCATGTATGCCAAGAATAAACGAAGTTTATATGGAACAATTGAAGAGTTTTCAGGTAATTGATAATAGATTCGAAATTCATTTGGTTTGAGATATTCTACGACATCTTTAGGTGTTTGAGGACCAACATAATATTTCGAATCATTATCATCTTCGATTGGAACACGAGGTGGTGGTTGACGAGCTTCCTTAAATGATGTTTCTTCACGAGTACTTTGATGATGACGACGATCACGAGAGCGATTGTTGCGTTCATATTCACTTGAATCAAGGCGACGATGATGATGACGATGTGATAGATCACAGACACTACGAGTTGAAGATTTTTCAGTTGAAATTTCAGCATCACGATCAGGATAGTATTTACTTCGCGGCATATAAACAGGTGAAGTTTGCTTCAATGGTTGTTTACGACTTGATTCTTCTGCAGCATTACGATCACGATGAACTTGACAACGAGCTTGACGACGACGTTCTTTTTCAAATTTCTTTAAAACCATACGTTTAGCATCTTCATCTTCAGAAGCAAGAAGATTGTGATATTGCGGTGGAGGAGGAGGTTCAGTTGCTTTATGACGGCTAAAAAGTAAAGAAAAACGTAAGAAAATGAAAATCCGAAAGATAACTAACCGTTCACGACGTTTTCCACATTTTTGACATTTCTTTAAAACAGCTTTCGATGAATCACCACCATCATTTCTTTCACCACCATAGCTTTGAGGTTGATGTTTTTGAACCACATCATTGATCGAAGCCCATTGACGATGTCGACGACTCTTTTCATCAGCAGCTTCACTAGGATTTTCTTTCTTCTTGTTGTTTCGGCTTTGATGTTCTTGATGATGACGGCCTTTGTTGCTACGATGACGATGTTGACTTTCTTCTTCTAATTGAACATAACCATGATCATAACCACGACGACGAGATAACGAAGCAGAATTGCGTCCCATATTTTTGCGATGAAAAAAATGAAGAATGATGGCTTGCAACTGGACTTTTGAAGCTTTATATCAATTTGAAGAATGTATGCAAATTTATAAAATTTCCATTATTTCATTCAATTTTTTTGAATCAAAAAAAGTAAGCAAAAACTCATGCATCAAAAAACTTGGATGAATGAATCTTTGAAAGCAAAAAACCATCAAACTTTTTTTCATTCAATGGACTCGTTGGCTTTATGCGATTCAAAACGCAGCCTAAAAAGTGCTTTGAAAAAATGTTTGACACTTTTTTTTGCAAACATTCTTCTTGCAAATCTTCATAACTTTGTTGCTTCATCAATTTTCTAATTTCTTTTTCTTCGAATCACACTTTTCTCTGCGTTAAATTTAACTTGTTTGATTATGAACAACCTTTGCTCTCTTTAATTCTTTCGGTTGTTTTATTGCGCAAAATTACGTTTGTTATTATGTTTAACCTTTTTGTTTTTCAGAACAATGTCTTCCTCCACGTTCAAATCTGATGAATCAACGATTATGCTGAATGATATTCGAAGCCTCATCCTTCGTCTTACTCAACCATCTGTTATGGTTTTGAAAGCTGTTCAACATCGAATAGAAGAACTATATGAAAAGAAGATGGAACTCATGGAGCTTTTAAATCAATCAAAGAATCCTTTTGATGATGAAATCGTTGAAGTTCATAGTTTGTGTTTTTTACTATTATCAATCATATACTAAAGTTTCCATTTTAGTTAATCGCCTTTACATTGAGGAAAAACTCAAAGAGACTCTAAAGCTGTTGGATGAAATTAGCAAAGAACGTGATACCATCATCATAATCATGGCAAAATTTGCTGCTTTTTTGAAACATTTCTTAGCTCCTTCCGTCAATGATGTCATCGAAAATGGATTCACTGCTCGTATTGAATATGAAAAAGCAAAGGTTGGTGGTGCGATATTGATTAATATCATTGTAATGTTTACTTTTAGAATGGTGAAACTTCAAAGCTTTATAAGAATCTTTGGAAGCTAAAGAATCAATACCTCAATGAAAAGAACTCAAGGAGTGAAGAAGCTGATAACCATGTCGCTGAAAGCTGTTTGAACACATTCATTGAAAGCGAAAAATCTGCTGTTGGTTTATTATTCGATTCATTACCTATGTTTACATGTTATTTTTTAGCATGGGGAAAGTTCCAAGCTGTATAAGAATCTTCTCAAAATCAAAGAGCAACATCTCAAGGAAGAAAAAATCAAAGAAGCTGTTAGGAATGATGCTGTGGAAAGCTATTTGAATTTTGTTATCGAAAGAGAAGAAGCAAAAGTTTGTTCCATTTTTTTGATCGAGTCGTTTAATAGCAATAACTTTTCAGAAAGATGGTGCTTCAGGATTATACAAGAGCTTATGCAAAGCTAAAATCCAATATTTCGAAGAAAAAAGAATGAATGAAGCTTCAACTCGTTATGATGATGATATGAACTCACAAGAAATTCATGCTCTTATTGATAAACTTTGCAACCTCAAACACCATGGGAAACGCTTCACCGACGTCGTCATTCTTATCAAATCTGATGTTTCATCTGAACATAATGAAGGCTTCGATGTTGTTTCAAATTGTTCATCACCTCAACGCAAACCAAATATCTTCCAACGAATCAAGCTATCTTTATTTACACCATCTAAATCTAAATTATAAGGTGCTTTATAGGTTTTGATTGTTTTTTATTGTATATCTTTTAATGTATGTAGTTTTAATAAAGTTGCTTTTGATTGGTGATTGTTTATGTTGATGACTTTTTGCTTGATGCAGTACTACTAAAATTTTTGTATTTCCATCTACCGTTTACACACATTTGGCAAACAGTAACGAAAATGATAGCCTAAATCCACTCAATTTTTTCAACGTTTGCAGTTAGTTGTTATTTCGTGAAGGTTGAAACTTGCAAGTGACCGCCAATTAACAACATGAAAAGAAGCTTTCTCCAAAAATGGCTGGAACTTTTTCTTTCGTTTGATTGCTTTTATTATTCGCTCATTTCTCGATTTTGCTTTTGCTGTTTGGCGTTTAGTTTTCGAGAATTTTGCCTTATTTATACCTATGCGTTGTGGATTTTTGTGTATTCATCTTGCCATTCTCATTCTCTTTATCATTTCAATTTTAGGCAATGTCTTTATCAACGCTTCATGAAGAATGCAAAAATTGCAAAATATCAAATGTTCGTAAACGTGTTCTTGCTCTGGTTGAAGCCATGATTAGTGTATTGGATGATATCGTTCATAGAATTGGAGCACTTGAAGATGAAAAAAATGTAAAATCTATGCAACTTGTGGTAATTTTTAAACAAATCAATGATTTTTGTGAAAGCAACCTTCCATACGTTTTACGTAAGTTTTTCCTCTTTTTATTTTTCCAATTTATGATTTCTTTCTATTTGTAGGATATCAAGTTCAAATCAAAGCTGAATTACAAAGAATTTGCAAAAAATTGGATGAAATCAACAAAGAAAAAGAAATGATCATCAAAACTATGGCAAAATTTTCAACTTTTTTGAAAGTTTCTTCTTTTACTCATTCTTTTCTTGATATCTTCGAAAGCAATTTGAATATTTTGATTGAAAGGGAAAAGAGGGTTTGTTGTTGTGATATGTTTGAACAATGGTTAATGATGGTTATAACTTTTAGTTGGGAAGTCAAATATCAAAAATATATCAAATTCTCTGCGAAATGCAAGCAGAATATCTTTATGAAATACGAAAACAAAATTATAACAATACTACTGCTATGGTTGAAATGGATCCTGAAAGAATCATTTATCTGATTGATGAACTTTGCAAACTGAAACATTTTGGAAAGCGTTTTTCTCTTCTTATTGTATATTCCAAAGGTTCTCTTCTTATTGATGCTTCGTCTCATTTTCATCCAATTCCAAAACCTTCACCAAAATCAAGCAAATCCAAACATCAACCAAGCAGAAAGCCTAAACGTTCATTGAAAAAAACTTTTATCAATTTGATCTCTAAATGTTGTTTCCCTCATTGAATTGTTAGTAACCTTTGTTGTTTGATTTTTACACGTTTGTTAATTTTTGATAATAAAACTTTTGAAATCAATGTGTTTATCGTAGTCACAATGTTTTCTCACTTATGGTCATCTGCTAGGATTTGGTATCGGAGTTTTATAACAACGTTTATTTCTGATTTTCATGGATGTCTGTAGCATATTCATCATCATCGATTTGAATTATCTTTGTTCAGAGTATCAAAGATTGCCATTCAAAATCCGCCTTTTGAAGCCTTTGAAAGTATGATAATGCTACGATTTTGTCTCATTTCATGCTAATCGACTAACTATTCAGAGTTGCTGTAATTCATAATCCAAGAAATTCAAAAAGAATCAAAACACAAAAGAAAATTTTTTGAAAATTAATTTATTTAGATTTCACAAAAAAATACATATTAATAAATTCGGATTAAATACAATTCAATACTAGGAAGAGAGGAGAGATGGAGAAGAGAGCGACGACGAGCATGACCATGACAATGATGAAGGAAGAGAACGAGTGGATTGATTAGAGCATGATCATGTTGAGGCTGGCGTTCTTACTTAGGACCAAGATAGCAGGAAACATCAGCGCGTGGCTTGGTAACACAAGGAGTGGATCCAGCACCATTGTTGTTCGAATCAGGAGCACTTGAGTTTCCACCAGTACCGCCACCACCGGAAGAGCCACCATATGAACCACCACCACCGCCACCCTAAAATCAGAAATTATAAGTTATGAAAAAATGAAATATGACTTACGAGATCAAAGCAGCCTGTTCCACCAGGAGCAATATTACCACCACCATTTTGTGTTGAATTGGTATAAATAAAACTTTCTTCACGTTGATATCCACCACCGCTGCCACCAGGAGCCATATATGCAGAACGATCAGCCATGATTGATGTTTGAGAGATGAGAGAAGAGAAGCAAGCATCGTTCAAGTTGAATTTATTCGTCGTCGAATGAATGATTTTTCAAAACCACTCAAGCCTTTTATACGAAAATCAAGGGTTTCATAAAAATGATGAAAATCATGCAAATTTTTCGGCAATGTGAATGGGAAAGTTGCAAAAATGATAAAAAGATGGAGAATCAATGATGTTTTGAAATATGTATGTATGTTTTGCCGACGTTTGTTAATGTTTTCATGGAGCATTCATTTTACCTCGATCCACGATGAACACTCACAAAAAAAACGTCCAAGTTTTTTTCGGAATTTGATGGTCACGTTTTTTTTCGACTTTGAAAGTCGTTTTCGGCTTCTAGGTTGTACATATGGTCAACTTTCGATGGACAAGTCATAGTCTCAATATTATTAGACAAAGGTGTCCAATAAAATGAGACGAAACTTTTTCTTTGGTTCTCTGGCAAGCAATTTCGATTCATCGCTTCTTCTTTTTGAATAATAATGTAAAGGTTCAAGCTTTGGTTGCTCCAAGCATAAACCGATTTCATTATTTTTAATAATTGCAGATATACTATCAGTGGTGTGACTTTTAATTGTGCCGGCACTCTTCCGTCAATGTTTTTTTAACTGAAGGGCGTTGGTATACAAGGAAAAGTACCACGACTAATGGCTATGCTACGGTATCGGCGGGTTACTTTTGTGCTCGACCGAAAGCTTTAATAAAAGCATAAAATTTTTGGATATTCAAATCTCTGATTTGGAAAATAATTACAAGAAAATTATATTCGCGGAGGAGGTAAAATAATTTTTTGCAATTTTTTTTTGCCGCAATTTTTTAAATTTTGTCCAAGTTTTAAGACTTTTTTAAACTTTAACAGGAACCCTTGGGTCCAATTTTTACTTCTACCCGTCGCTCCGTGACCATCCAAGTTAAGACGGAATATAGTCCAAGTATTTGGATGATAAAGGTACTTTTTTTCTGTGAGTGAATTTTTTCGACACATTATTTTGCAAAAAAAGAGTTCATTAAATCGTACCAACTTATATGCTGAGATAATTGTTGCTCCTTTTTCGTCAAATTCTTAAGAGTTTAATGTTGTTTAGACTTATTTCATTATTATTTTTTTGTTTTGCAACTTGTCCAAATGAAAGCATTGAATTACTAATGAGATTCTGCCTTTTTTTCTATCAAATTTAACCAGTTTTGCAGCAGCTGAAGTTGCTGCTTGTAAAAAACTTTTGACGGATTAGTTTCAATTTCTGATGGATTTAGTGATGATGAAACTGTAGAGAAAGAATTTTGATATTTTAAAGCATTTCTAAACTTTACTTTTTACAGAATCTTTCCCATTTTGTGAAACCACAGTAATATGTTCTTAAATTCATGCCGATACTGTTGTAAGAGCAAAAGATTGGACTGATGGAACTACGTTTCATTTCACTGAATGGGCAGGTGGAAACCAGAAAATTTAATCTAACAAAATTGTGCAACACTTTAAATTGCACATGGAACTTGATCGGTTTATCTCAAAACCAAAACAAAAAACGTTAATAAAACATAGGAAATTTTGACTTTATTATAAAATTTGAACAAGAAAAAATGCAACCATTCAAACAATAAATTTCACTTTAGCATCAACAACAAAAAACAAAAAAGCAATACAATAAATGATTAAACAAAGTTATTTAGTTTGTCCATAATTTGAAGGTGCATTAGGATCATATGGAGGCACATAGTAAACAGTTTGACCATTGCTGTATTGCATAGGTGGTTGTTGCCCATATTGTTGACCATGTTGTTGATGAAATTGAGGATCATATTGTTGATGAAATTGAGGACCATATTGTTGATGAACTTGAGGATCATATTGTTGATGAGCTTGACGACCATATTGTTGATGAACTTGAGGAATATATTGTTGAGAAGCTGTACCTTGCTGATTTGGAACATGTTGATAAGGAAGTTGTGGATATGTTGTTGAAAGTTGCTGAAGAAGTTGCTGTTGAAGTTGCTGAGGTTGGTAATACACTTGAGGCGCCGGTTGGAATTGAGGATGAGCAAATTGACCATAATATTGAGCAGGTACTTGAACACCACCTGGTTGAATATGATGTGGAATTTGTTGATAATGTTGTGGAAGATAAAACATTTGTTGAGGATTTGATTGAATGTAAGGCTGAAAAAAAGAAAGGTATTAGTTTCAATGCAAACGAATAAACTACCTTTTGATTACGACTCTTGAATGGCTTTGTTGAGGTGGTGGTTGTAATACTTAACTTCGGAGGAATTGAAGAGGTTTCAGAAAGATTGACAGCGGAAGGAGCATCAACAGAAAGAACATTAGTAGATACTGCACGAGCAAAAGTTTTAGAGGGTTGGGTAACAACTACCTTTTCTAAAATAAAGATAATCAATGAAAGTTCAATAAAACAAAACTCTTACCGATTGTTTCAAATTCATGTTCTCCACTATTATCAGAAGCTTTCCTGGAAGCATCACTCATCTTATTTCTTTCTTCCTTTTCTTTCAACTTCTTTTGCTCTATTTCCATCCATTTCACATATGTGTCAACAGGTATTGCTTCACCAAAGACTTTCGGCTTTGTAACAGCAGGTTTATCTTCTTGCTCTTGAGTAGTTGATTGAGAAACACTTCGATTACCATCAGTTCTTCCTGGCTTGTTTACATCAGTAAAAGTTCGATTTTGTTGAATACCAGCTGGAGGACGTGGAAAGTTGGATTGGTTATAGTGGAACCTTGAATTTCTATCATTCCTTCCGCTGCTTCCTCGACCAGAAGGAAACTCACTTCTTCTTTGTTCATTTTCTTTGAATGACCTTTGATCCATATGGTTATCGCTACTTTGTTCCACATTCGCTTGAACTTTTGGAACATCAGTATGGCTTTTTTGAGCGGTAGATCCATTGCGAGGAATGTTTTGATAGTTTCTTGAGCGTGGATCACGACGAACATCATTAGAAGTTGATTGTGAAATGTTTATTTCGGGACTACGGCCATCTTCAGTAGGTAAACCTAAAAATACAACTTTCATATTTGTTTAAACAGTGCTAAATTAACGGAAAGGTTTACCAGGTTCAGGTTTAGTAACAGAAGGAGGAATAGGACGTCGATCTCGATTATTACCGCGGTAACCACCTCTTGGAAAAGATCTTTTCGGATGGTAAGAATGATCCCGTATAACATGACTTTGTTGTTGTTGAATAACAGGAGAAGAAGAAACAGTAGATTTTAACGCAGCAATTTCAGCATCAGCAATATGCTAAAAACATTACATATAAAAAGGATAAAATTACAAGTTTTTTAAACATACATGTTGATCCATTTCTTTATTCAAATCAGAGACATTGGTATTGCTATGTTTGAGTTCATGTTCAACGATATTAGCGCTTGACAAAGTTGAGGAGATAACAGCATTCTCTTTATTATCAGATTTGCACATTTTCATACAGAAAAATATAGCTAAAAAAGTAACGATAAATAAAGCAACAATTAATACAAAATCACGCAATAAAATGTTTTAACGAATACGACGAGCAAAAACATTGTTTTATTCCGTTTTTTGATTTCAAAAATGAAAAAAAGAAAGGAGAGGAAGAAAAAGTTAGAAAAAAGTTTGATGAATGAACGAAAAATTTGCTTGCTTTTTTAGGCTATGCATTTTGGTTCCATTATGCCAATAAGAGCCTGCAAACGCTTTTTCATTGTTTGATGATTTTTTGGTTATTTTTCAAGTCATCAATCAAACATCTAAAAAACTTCTTTCTTCCTTCCATCATCAAAAATGTCAATTCTTCGAAATCGCTTATTACCTATGGAAGCAACAAGTGCTAATGATGAAGCAATTATTGAAGCAGAAAGTGTCAATGAAGAACAACTTATTGAAGCATCGAGCAAGAACAACAATGAAGATGGAAAGTTGAATGATCAAAAAGTGCAAGAAACAGAAAAAATAAAGAAATCAGATAATCCAGATGATGTAAGTTTCTTTTTTAAACTTTTTATGCACAATAATACACTCTTTCTTTTTTCAGATTCGTGCATGGCTATTTTTACTTTGTTTAATGATCGCTTTTGATGGTCCAAATAGTTACTTATTTTATATGGTTTTTTATTATGCTGGCTTACCCTTCTCTTTCTTTTATGGTTGGATTGCTTTTATGTTTGCTTATGTTTCATATATGTGCTGCTGTACTTGTGCTGGTGGTAAGAAAATTGCCAACTTAAACGTTGATACTGTTATTGAAAGAACTTTTGATGTTCTTGGTTTACTATGTTTTGTTGCTTGTGCTGTCGATTATAAAGCTGAGCAGGTATGATTTTTACTTTTCTTCAAGCTTTCTTTCATGTTTCTTTTTAGGAAAGTGTTATGCCATGGTTCGTTTCTCTGGTTGTTATGCGCTTGAGCTTTGAAATATGTTATTTATGTTATATGTTCATTACTAAAGGTGATTTCGAACTGTTCTAAAAAACTTCATTTGCTTCTTCTCCAATATTATGTATAATGAAAATGTGTTTTTAATGTTTTGTACTTGATTTTTACCGTTAATTTGTAATTTCTTTATTAATAAACTTTGTTTGTTTTGTAAATGTATCAATAAATACTTTTTTTGTGACATGGATGTTTGATTTTTAATGCAACGACTTGTTGCTTTATGTTGTTAATTCTCCAGCAACTTTCATTTCATCTTTGTGCAACAAGAAATATGTTAATTTTTCATTCCATTTTTAGACTATCGACAAAGTTGCAATGAAAACGTTTTCTGCTTTTGTGTTTTTTTGAAGGCTGCTGGAAAGTCGCTTCATTCGTTTGCTGATCACTCATCTTTAATAACTTTTCGTGTGAATTTCAACTGATTTCAAAATGGCTCCTCCAACAACCCTCTTTGGTCTTGATTTAACGAAGTTAGCTGTTCCACTGCTGCGTGAAGTTACTGAAATGAAACGAATGCTGGATACGAATGAATCTTTACAAGATGAAATTCAACAATCAATGAAAAATGTGAGCAAAAGAAAACTCAATGAATCAGAAGATGAAACATCAACTCAAAGCTATAACCATGATATTACTAAAGTTTGTTAAAGCTTATTACTCAACCTTTACCTTTTACTTATAAGTTTTGTTTTCCAGAATAATGATAGAATGAAAGTTGGTTTAGATGAATCTTCTGAACCTTCAACCAATGATAAGAGCTCAGAAAGGAAACTTCAAACAACAGAATCAAAGCAGCAAGTATCAGAAGCTAAACCACAAGAAGCTAAAACAAATCAACAAGAATCCGAATCTAAGCGTTATGAAAGTGAAACAAAGTGGCAAGGACCTACTATAAAGCATAAAAAGATTAAAACAAAGCAACCTCCAAAAAAGAAAGCCAAACCGTGTGACAAGAAATCAAAGCCTTCAACGAAGAAAGAACCTCTTATTGCTAAAGCTTTTTTTGGACTTATCAAAACATACAATGTAAATCTTTTTTAGCTTTGATTTGCTTTTTAACGTTTATTTTTTAGGCAATCTCTCGTGTTTCATGTGTGTCTTTAGCTCCACCTCAAGGTTTGGTGGGTTTGGTAGCATTTTATCCTCCATCACCATGGCAATTTTATTATTTGAGTTATTACAATGAAGAAAGGAAATCAAGATGCTTTGGTAATGCTAAACAATGCTATGGTAAAAATGGTCTTCGAAATGAACCTGTTTTGTGGGCGAAAAATTTGAATGAAGAAGATATCAAAATTCTTAGAAAGTATATTAAACGAACCGAACCTTTTGTGCTGTTTACTAAATCAAAGAATTATATCGTTGGTGGAAAGATTAAAGCTGACCTCAATCTGGCTGAAATAAAGAAACATAATGAGTTTGAACCTAGTAACAAAATAAGTTGCTTTTTATAGTGTTTTTGTATTGCTAATGTTACTTTCTTGTTTTTATCTCTTATTTTATGTCTCGTTTTTAGGTTCTTTTGATAGCTAACAACAATGGATGTGATCTTGGTATAACATTTAATGGAGTTACTGGTTATCTTTTAAGCTATCAACATCCTGAAGAATATGATGTATATTTCTTTGATTATTCTGGATTTGGTCTTTCCACTGGTAAACCAACTGAATCAGCTGTATATTAAGATAGTGAATCAATGTATGAACATATTGTATCTGAACGTAATGATCCTAAACTTGAAGTATGTTTTTTGACGTGTCTATTTAGGCTTTCATTCTATGTACATATTTTCAGATTGTCTTAATGGGAATATCAATTGGAACTGCAGTAGTTGCTGATCTTGCATCAAAAAATCTTCCTTATGTTACTGGTCTTATTTTGGTTGCTCCATTACTATCTGGTGTTCGTCATATATCAGGTTCTAAACCACCCAAAAAGACTTCTAAATCTGATTGTTTTCGAACGCGAGTTTCTTACTTTACTTTTACCCAACTAACAATGATATGTTTTTAGAATTGACAAAGCTCCATCAATCAAAGTTCCTGTATTATGCATTCATGGACTCAAAGATAATATGAAGCCACCTAAAAATTCGACTGATATATGTGATGCTGCTCCATATGGCCTTGAACCTTTGTATGTTCCAAATTCAGATCATTTGGGTGTTATAGCAAAGCGACAAACTGGTATACGAATTTCAACTTTCATTGAAGATGACATAGAAGAATGGAAACTTAAGAAATCTTCTGCTGAATGAATGAATTTATGATTTAACAAATGTGATTGATTGTATGAAAAACTGATTCACTTTATTTGTAAACGTATGTAGTTTGTAGAAATTTGTCCATGTTTATATGTAAAATTTTGTAATGACAATAAAAATGATTTAACACCAACTTTTTCTTCTTTAACAACAATTCTTTTATTGACTAACTCCCTATCACTATTTTAACGGGAAACCTTAACATATTTTCTTTGTTTTCAATCATTCTTATTTATGAACCAGTATTTTTCGAATAATAGGCCTGTAACAGCAAAAAAGGTACCTTATGAAAACAAACCCAATATCTCTGTCTCAATACAAATAACGAA
This sequence comes from Panagrolaimus kolymaensis, assembly GCA_028622995.1. Lineage (NCBI taxonomy): Eukaryota > Metazoa > Nematoda > Chromadorea > Rhabditida > Panagrolaimidae > Panagrolaimus > Panagrolaimus kolymaensis. Next base: position 1,803,765 of record JAJQJQ010000025.1, on the reverse strand, counting down.
AACATTTTGCGAGGGTTTTTTTCTCTTCTCGATTTATTCCATCATTTTTCATTCAACAACGTTTCTACAAACTTTTGCGCTGCTTTTTGAAACGATCGTGCTTATTTTCTACCTTTCGTTTGGCGTCAAAGAAAATTTTGTGAAATAGATTAAAGTTGCTTTTTGGAAAATTTTATCAAGCTCAAAGCTGCTATAATGAAGCGTTCCAAGATTGTATGTTATTTTTACCACATTTTTCTGCTTTCTTTCATATTCTCCGTTTTAGTCCATTTTCTCGCATAATAACACTTTGATCAGAAACATCAGCGAGAATAACGACTTCGACAACAACAGTTGTCTTAACTTTTCATTTTTTGAAAATGGTTATTGGAAGCATATAAAACTTTGAGGTTAAATAAAGAGAGACTTGTTCTCGTTTTTCTTTTAATTTTCAGCTTGCTTTTTTATCATTATGTATTATATTTTTGAAGGTGATAAAGAGGAAAATGCTACCGTTTCTAAGATAACCAAAAAATTTAATTTTTTTGTTATTCATTTTATCATTTTTTCTGTACATACCTTTTTCATAATTATTCCCAAAAAAATGCATTTTTCGGAAACTTTCTCTATCAAGTATTTGATTATAAAAATAATTTTTCTTGATAATCTTTTTTAGGATATTCCCTTGAAGGAGTTAAAAAAATATTGGGTTGTTCAATAAGTCCTGAAACTCATACAATCGATTGGCCAAGTATGAGGATGGAGGCTTTTAAAATATGGTTTGTGGATGTTTGTAGACCCAACAAATGTGCTTCCGACGAGTGAAAAAGGTTTAGATAATCTGTGGATAATTTTGGAGTTCTAAGCCATTTAATAATTAAGATGCCAATTTCTGATTGAACAGGCTCTTAATTCGTTTTTGGAAAATTTGAATTTGACTTGAAATCGCTAAAAAACATTAAAATTAAGAATTTTACAATTTATTTAACAAAAGTATATCAATACCTTTGGAAAAAATCAACATTTTCTTAGCCATCTTTAGCTGAGACGGAGCAACATGGCTATGTTGCTAAAAAATGAATGTTTCGCCATTGTTTTCTTATTTTCTTGAATATCTTCCATAGTCATAATTTTGTGAGAAGTGTTAAAATACATATTTTATTGGAATTTCATAAAGTCACCAATTTTTTTTTAAATTTGACAATGAGACAGAAAGACACGAGCAAAAAAAGAAAAAAAACTACAAAATTACCTAATTTTCATTTTAAACATTTTTTATTAAACTTTTAAATTTGTATATTTAAATACTTCGTACTATGGTCCGTCAAAATGTTTTAAGTGGGATAATCTGGAATTAAAGTTTCATTTTTTTTATTACTACTATAAAAAATTTTTATTGCTTTAAATTATTGCTTTTTTAAATGTATGAAGAAAAAAACAAACTTACCATTAAAAAGCAAAAGTAAAATAGCATTATTAAATTGTTTATTATTGGAGTTTCAAAAAGTTTGACTGAGCAAAAATTCATCTCCTGTTTTTTTTTTGTGAAACGTTTTGTAGGGAGCAGCAATTCACTTAAATTGGCTATTTTATTCCCGTCTTTTGTCTAAATTTTTTTTGACGCTTGTCTTGTAATTACTGTCATTATAATTTTACTAAGAAAATATGTTATTTTTAAATATCTAATAATCAATCATCACTAAATGTACTTTAAAATTTGTCTCACCAAAAGACTGAAGAAATTATGTTCAGCACATTATCGGTTTAATTACCATTTTTCGAACTTTTAAGTGCGAACCATGGCTTTCCAAAAGCCCAAAAACCAAGTTGAAAATCTAATGTACATATCCATCGATTTTTCTGAGATCAAAGTCTCGAAATACAGTTTCGGTATATTAACTCATGCTCCAAAGATCTATTCTTCCAATTAAAGACAATTATTTTAAAGTTATTTAAAAAACATTTTTTTACAAGTATGTAATTTCAGCAAAAAAGTAAAAAAATGACAATTTTACAGTATTGGAAAATTTAAAGTGCCTTCTAAACACTAAAGGGAATAATCTAAGCTACTATTATGCACGAATTTTAAGAAAACATTTGAATACACAAATTGGCTCATATATGTACCGAGAATATTAAAACATTTTACTTTAAAAAGTTAAAACCTTTTTTTTATTCCAACTTCAATAGGTGATTAAAAGCACCAATAAAAATTAAAATTATTCTTAAAAACGCATTGTTGATAATTTTTTTGTTTACGAAAAAATGAATTTTGTTATAAATATTACATTATTACACCACTTTGCCTGTTTCATTTTATCTTTATTGACTTTGAAGCAATCCGCCAAAGTAATATTTAATAAAAATTTAATTTCTAAAGGCCTAAAATTTTCTCCGGTAATTAGCATATATTTAGTCGTTTTATTTATTTGGTCTATATTAACAATAATAAATTCTGTGCATTTAATTTTATTTTGGAGACTCGAAAATAATGTTTACAATGCTTATTTTTTATATTGGCTGGGTTTGTTTCCATTTATTTTAAATTACACTGGCACCGTGCTCGAAATTTTTATGTGCTTTGATCGATGCGCTTCAATTATATTTCCATTTAAATATACTGCAAAATATCGATTTTATTTTAGCCTTTTTACTATTTTTGGACTTATTACATTTATTTGGATGTGTGTATATTTCAATAGTTTATTAGCTGTAATTCCTGAAAACGCTTCTACTACTTGTAGAACTTTTGGTTGCTTATTATTAAATATTCCAAGAAAAAACCTTTATCCAACAAAATTTTCGATTATCCTTGCAAATGATATTGGCGGAATTATTCTGTTCATTTTAATTAAAACTCATTTAAAAACTCAAAACATTAATAACCAAAAAATTAGTAAAAAGTTGTTAATTATCATTGCATCCTCAACTTTTTTCGAATTTACTCCAACTTTAATTACATTTCTTTTGGCTTTTGTAAGTTTCACCCCTCTTCAAAATATTTAATATAGGCTTGAAAATTTTCTCTTTTAGGTTGAGCATAAACAGTTATTAGATTATATTGGGCCATTTTCAATAACCTTTACAGCTATGAACATGACTATCTGCGCAACAATTTATTCCAAAGCTTTTAAAAAGGCTTTCAAAAACTTTGTTGTTCCCAAATAAATTTTTTTTCATACGATTACTGTTTAGAATTCAAAAACTTTGCAACTGTACATATATTTCTCTGATATAAAATTTAAAAAATAATTGTGATAAATGTAAATCATTTTCCACCTAACAAATTAAAATTGTTTTTAAGTATGTATTTAGAACTAATTTTAACCTATCATTACTTAAACAAAAGTTTCTTTTAATTTCTATATGCATGTGTTCACAAAATTAACACTTTTCATAATCACGACGAAGAATACCAAGAAAAAAATAGAATTTTATTTTTTTAAATAATCGCGTTTTGGACTTATGTAGTTGCTACCTTTCACTTTAAAATAAAATAAAATTGATACTTAACTTTTTGGTTAATTTTCGCAAAAATTTCATATTTTTTAAAGTTATAATTTTATAACGACTAAATGAGAAAATTAAAAGAATAAAAAAAAGATGGATCAAAAAACTAATTTATAGAGTTTATATTTTTGTATACATATTTTTTCTTAGACTGAAATTAAAAAACATTACAAAATGAGAAAAAATAAGCTTTATCAGATTATGTCTTGTACTTTTAAAACTTTTTAATGTTTATTCAATAAATAATATTATTTTAATTCTAACATGGGTATGAATTTTTAAAAACATGATTGTAAAAGTTGTATTTGTGGACTTTAATTTTTATGTTTAAATGAAAGTCTTTATGAACAGCCATAAATTAATATTTTTACAATAGGATTTGATATTAAACAAAAACAAAAAATGAGCGCTACAGTTTTAAAACATTGTTAAATTTAAATTTAAGAATGAGTGGGTTAAATATTTATTTTCTCTTTTACAAATTCTGGTTGTAAATTCATCTCATATAAATGGAACGGAAATGGCAGTTTTACACAAATTTTATAAAAATGAAGAATGGGCGAAATTAATTTTTTCTACTTTGAATTTGTTACTTTTGAAGTAATATTGAAGGGGTAATTTACTGTAAGTCACATAAAGTGGAAGTTTTGTCAGAAGGATTTTATCCCTATCGCGTGATCTATGGTTACCTTTTATTTTTTGTCATCAGCTATCCTCCAAGTTATGATTGTAAAAAAAAGTAAAAAAGGCAATGAATGATGCTTTGTTAGACATCATTCCAAAAAGTGGAGCAACAAAATGCATGTTTTTTGGCATTTAACCAAATCATTAATCCACAAGCAATGGGGAGTAGGGTAGTCGTCTCCGTATCCGTTTCTCCGCGTCTCCGTCTCCGTCTCCGCATCTCCGTCCGGGAGATTTTTGTCTCCGTCAAATTTTTTCGTCTCCGTCTCCGCGGCCTTTTATCTCCGCCACTTTTTATATGACATTATTATATAAATATTTGAAGCATAAAAATTCCATTCTTTTACGATTTTTCAAGTTTGCCGGTAACCATGGGAAAAAGTGGAAAAACATGGGTAACCGCCGTGTCGCATTTTGACAGTTTGGGCCAAACATCTTTGAAAAAAAAGTTTTTGTAGCTATTTTTTTCAAGTTTTTATCTCAAGTTACAAAAACTAAAAATGCCAGCACGGAAGAAATCCAAAGTTTGGAGCGCTTTTCAAGAGTTGAAATCAATAAATGGCAAAAAGGTAGTTCAATGCACATTTTTTACTGATATCGCTAAACAGATGGTATGTGGACATGAATATGAATTAAATGGTAACTCAACAAGCTTAATGAAAAGTCATATCGAGAAGAAACATCCGCAAGATTTTATTGTATTATTTGGCATAAAACCTGTTTCAAAAGCAAATGTAAGTTTTTTGTTGCTGTCTGCTTTTAGTTATATTTCTTTAGAAGCCTCTTTAAAAAAAAAACTAACTTCTGCTCAACCATTGAAATGAAGCAACTTGAAGCTGATCAATTTGTTATTGGATTAATGACGGAAAGAAATGAAAGCTTTAGCTTTGTTAATAATGATCGAATGCGAGGAATGCTGATTGTAAAATTTGGTGCTGATCTTATAAGAAAAGAAACTTACTATAAAACCACTGGTCTCAAAAATGTTTACGAATGGATGCTTAATTATGTCAGAAATTTAGTTAAACAAAAAGAACTTGCTCTCACTGCTGATTTATGGTCTAATCCTTCGCTTGGAATAAGTTTGCTTGTTATTACATGTTCTCTGATCGACGACAAATGGATTCGCAAAAATTTCGTCTTGGTAACAAAGGCTGTACACGGTAAACATACTGCTTCGCTTATCGCTCAACTTTTTGAATCTGCTTTTCAAAGTATGAATGTTAGCAAGCAAAATGTTGTTTTTATCACACGCGATGATGGATCAAATTTGAAAGCTGCCTGTGAAACTAATCTTCAACTTCCTTCCATTCAGTGTGTTGCACATTGTCTTCATCTCGTTGTTAATGATTGTGTTGAAGGTAATGAAAGTGTTAAAATGTTAGTAAAAAATGTTAGAAACCTGTGTAGCAGTTTTTCAAGGAACGCATCAAGAAGAACAAAATTTGAACAAGCTCAACAAGAATGCAATCTTTCTGTATCAAAACTTCCAAGAATTATTGCTGTAAGATGGAACTCAATTTATCTTGCCTTTCAATCGGTATTAAAGAATGAAGCAGCATTGATAGCTTTCTCTCGAAGTGGTGAAGATATTAATATTAAAACATCTGATTTTGCTTTGATTCAAGAACTTGTTACACTTTTACATCACATTTATGAAAGATCAAAATATGTAAGTACAGTTAGTTTCTTTATGCATATGCAACCTTTTTGTTTCAGCTTTGTCGTGACGAAGCAACATTATCTGAAGTTATTCCAACTTTAAAGCAGCTTGAAGTGTGGACAAGAACAATTCAAAAAGAAATTACTCAAAAGTCAGCCAAAGATTTTTCCAAAGCTCAACTATTTTCATTAAAAAACAGATCGGAAAAATACTTTATTGAATATGTATATGCTTCCATGGTAATTGATCCTAGATTTTCAAATGACCTGAACTTTCTAACAAAAACGCAATGGGAGTATGCTGATAACGTCTTAGTTCAATATATCATTTCAAAGATGGATGACGAAAATGATGTGGAAAACGACCTGTTAATGGATGATAACGAAGGAAGTGATTCTGAAGCTGAAGAAAGAATTGATAGCTTTTGGAGTTTACGTGCACCTCGATTTTCTCTTCAAACATCTCAGTCTCGATCAGCAATGAAGGACATCGTCAAAGCAGAACTTAGATATTTAAGATCTAAAATTGATAGAACATGTTCTCCTTTCAAATTTTATGAAAATGAATGTCAATCACTTCCACATCTTTGTAAAGCTGCTAAACATTTTCTATTGGCCTCAGCAACATCCGTAGATTCAGAAAGATTTTTTAGCACTGCGACGTCTCTTTATCAAAACAAACAAAAGAATAAGCTTAAAGCTGAAACTGCTTCAAAACTTTTATTCATCAAAGTTACAGAAAAAAAAGCAATGGCAAATGGTAACGAAGAAAATGATGATATTGAAATGGAAGAAACAGAAGAAGAAGAAGAAGAAGAAGAGGATGTTGAAGCTTTTGAAGAATGTGATTATTAATAACTGTTATTTTTTGTTTACATTTTTGTTAATATTTTTGTGTTATTGTTTGGGCAGAATTTAATAAAAATTGTTGTTATTTTGGGTCAACTTTTAAGCATATTATAATGGCAATTTTTTTTCAAAATGGAAAATAATCAGTAAAACCGCTTCTCCGTGTCTCCGTCCGTCAAATTTTTGTCTCCGCGGAGAATCTCCGCTTCTCCGCCAAGCAAACACGGAGTGTCTCCGTCTCCGCATTTTTTGGTCTATCCACGGAGACGACTACCCTAATGGGGAGACATAAAAGCGATGCATAACAAATATATAATCGATATTTAGAATTATAATTCAAAGGAAAAAATATTGAAAAGCAGCGATAGATGCATAAAAAAATTTCCACTATTGTTCCAAGTAAATTTAAAACGATTGGAAAAAATCCCAACCAATATAATATTTTACCATCATAAATATTTTCGTTTGGTCTCCAAAAAATTATTTAATATCCAAAATTTAATAATGAAATAATACTAAAAATAAAAAAAAAGACAAAAAATATCGCTATAACTGGAGAAAATTTTAAACATTTTAAGAATAATTTTTTATTTAATAAAACATTTTTAGAAAATTTTAATGAAACTATCATCAATGTAACTCCAATTAAATGGTGAATTAATATGGCTAAAATTAAATACTCCATTTTTTTCTCTAAAACTTTTAGCTTGCTGTTTCACCAAAAATAAATTAAGAACAGTGGTGTTTTAAAGCTAACTTAACTCTTTCTTTTTTGTTTTTGTTTGCGATAAAATTATTCAACCCCCTTCATAGGACTTTCTTATGAAAGTGCTTTAACTTGTCATTAACTAACATAAAAATGCCCATTAGTTTCCTTACATGCCATTTTAAAAGTCGTACTTTCATACATTTAATAGGTTATTAATAATTTTTTTTAAAATCTTTTAATAATATCTTTTAACATAACTTGTTTCTCAAAAAAAAACTTTTATTTCTTAATTGCTTTTTTCTGGAAATACCGAATATAAATTTAATGTTTTTTTTTTGTCATAAACTTTGTATCGAATAATTTTTAATGACAATGCTTAACCCATTTTTTGATGAACAAAACTTGGTACTGTACTTTGATGAAAAAAATGGCGCCGAGGGAAACCTTACTTTTTTAATTTATTTAATATGTATAATTCATTAATATATCAGAAAAAAAACAAAAATTTAAAGCTTTATGAAAAACATTTTTAAAGCTTACTGAAGAAAAATAAAATTTCCTGATACGTATGCATATAATTTTTGTTTTTATCAACAAAAAAACCTAAACATGCCTCTCTCTTTTTTTTACTTTTTTCGATGTTGTGTGCTATATGTATTTTCATGGTGATAATGAACAAAAAATCATATCTAAAGTATCAACAAAGGTTTATTTATTATTGCGTTGTAAGTACTTTTGTTAATTATAAAAACGCGGTATCAAATTTTTGAATAATAATTTTTTTTCATTTTTTATGAGCGTAAGTTCTCGCTAACAATTTTAATCTGAGGATTGAAGGAATTTCTACAAGTCCTTGAATATATTTTTGCACACAGTGCGTTATTCATTGCGTTTGTAGTAAATACATAAGGTCCAACAAGCTCGTATAAATATTTTCCAGTAATCTAAAAAATCATACAAATTTTTTGTTATGTTTGTTAAAAATATTTTTTTAAAGCTACTTACGGGTTTAGTGAGCAACGAAATGATAGTTGGAGTAATTTCAAAAAAAGTTGTTGAAGCAATTATGACGATCAAAGATAAAGTAATTTTTCGATTTATAGCATTATTGGTTTTTAATAAGCACGTTTTGGCCCCAAATAAAATTAAACCACCAATAAAATTTATAGATATTAATGAAAATTTTGTTTCCAAAAAAGAAGATTTAGGCCCAATTAAAAAGCAACCAAAAAACATGCATTTTGTTGCTCCACTTTTTGGAATGATGTCTAACATTCCATTCAACCAAATTATTAATCCACTACAAATTGGAAGAAATATAATTGTTACATAAGTAATATACAATCTATATCGAGAATTATAATTCAAAGGAAAAATAATGGATAAACATCGATCGATGCATAAAAATATTTCTATTATTGTTCCTAAATTGGAGAGAGAAACAGGAAAAAATCCCAACCAAAATAAAAGTCTTCCATCATAAACGTTGGTATTAGGTCTCCATAAAACTATACAGTAACAATAATTAAATAATGAAAAAATGCTAAAAACAAAAATAAATACAAAATAAAGAGCCATAACAGGGGAAAATTTTAAACTTTTTGAAAATAATCTTTTTGATAACAAAACATCCATCGAAAATTTAAAGGAAAATACACTCAAAATAAATCCAATTAAATGTTGAATTAAAATGGCTAAAATCAAGTATTCCACCATATTTTTTTTCAATTTTAGTTTTTTACTATTTTTCCTATTTCTGTAAACTAAAATAAAAATTATGAAGAATTAAGTTTTATTTTAAAATAAACCCAACTTTTTTTTTGCGACACGATTTATGATATTTTTTAGCACTGTAATTATTCTATCTTTGTTGAGAACTTTCTTCGAATAAAAAAAACCCGTAACTTATCATTGAGAAACAAAATGCTAATTTAAAACTGGTATTTTTTTCGTACATTAAAGTTACTAAGAATTTTTTAAATAAATTATTGACATTTAACAAATGTAAACTCTTTTTTTGTTTATTCGAAGAATCTATTTTGTCTTTCGCAATTGCCATTTTTTAAAATATCGATTGACAGTGCTATAATTGTTTAAAGCGACTTTTAGCAAATTTAGCCTTGAACATTTTTTTCTGACTAATCTTTATTTTTGTAGTTAAAAATAGGTAGTATTTTAACACTATTGCCATTACAACAGAGAAAAAGCATATATACAAAAATTTGAGCTAAAATTTTAAAATTCTTTTGTTTAGAAAAATGAGAAAATAAAAATAAAACAAAAGTTTTTTGCAAAGGGTTAAAACTTTAACTAAAAACATAAAGGATAAATTATTTGTTTTTCAAAGTTCTACGAAGAAGAAAAAAACATTTGGATTTCCTTAATTCGCGCATCTAGTTTCGGGAATGTTGGGATCAATAATAGATATTTTTCTTTGCTTGGATCGATGCTTTTCAATTATTTTTGCGCTAAAATATACTTCAAAGCATAGAATTTACTGGAGTTATACCATCTTTTTAAGTCTCATCATTGGATGTGTTATAATTCTATGGATAAATCCGATATTAGGTGCAATTCCACAAAGTTCTATAACCAAATGCCCTATGTTTGGATGTATAATAGCTCCTTTACCTAACATGAATTGGAGACAATGTAAATTAATTTTAACTTTTATTAACATCACTGGTGGCATAGTATTATATTTTATAATGCGAATTTTTCTCAAAGGAAGTTTGAATGAAGGTCGAAACTTGACCAAAACTATTATCATTATTATTGGATTGACAACTTCGCTGGAACTTATTCCAACTGGAATTGCTGAAATTTATTATTGGGTAAGCTTTGTGATAATTTTTTTATGTTTTCATTCCTGGGTTTTTGAGTGATGCGACTTCAGAGCAATAAAAATAGGATTAAAATGTATTATTTAACTAAAGAAAATTTTTTAGGTTACTGGCAAGCCATTGCAAGAAATAATTGGTCCTTATGCTATTACGGTTACAGCTGCAAACATAACCATATGTGCTTCAATATATACAAAAGCATGCAAAAATATATTAGGTTTTGATTCCATTAACAAAGTTTTTGTTTTTATTTCAACAAGAGCAGATTGATAATAATACCTTTTTTGAATGTTGAAAACCCATAAAATACATTTTTTCTTCACATTGCATTTTTGAATATTTTTATAACAGTAGAAAATTGACATTGTTTTTGTTTAAAAAAATTTTATTAGTTTAAGATTTACAGCCGTTATCAAGCTGTAAAAGTTTCGGCACTTCTTTAACACAAAATTTTAAGAAAACAAAATTTGCTTGGGAAATAGCACTTTAGTAGTTCAGAAATTCAAAAATTTAAAAATAAACATTTTATAATGATCATTTTAAATAATAAATGGTACTTTTATGGCCGGCTTTAGCAGCCGGCAGCTGCATTAAACTACCATTTTCGATTAAAAAAGGTTTTATCTTTTATTCAGAAAATTAAATTTCTTTTTTTTTTCTTCACTTTTTGTGTTTTAAAAAAATGAAATACATTACAGCTGTGATTTTGTTTCACCACATTTTGGGATTCATTTTAATGCTAGTTTCTCTCAAATTTTCGAAGGATGTTTTATCGCTGAAAAACTTTTTCCGTAAGACTTCAACAATTTCGCCGATGCTAAATATTTATTTTGTATTTTTATTAATTTACTGTATTATTTCTTTAATAAATTTTGTGTTCTTGATTGGTTCTTGGAGACCTGATGAAAATGTTTATGATGCAAGGATTATGTTTTGGTTGGGACTTTTTCATATGCTTTTGAGTTTATTTGGAGCAATTGTGGAAATATTTCTTTGTTTGGATCGATGCTTTTCTATTTTATCTCCTTTAAAATATAGCTCAAAATACAGAGCTTACTGTAGTTTCGCAACAATTTTAAGTATCATAATTGGTTGTGCAATTATTTTATGGATAAATCCAGCACTTGTAGTGATTCCACAAAGTGCAAAAACATTTTGCCCGATGTTCGGTTGTTTAATGGCTAATGCCCCTCTTCTCATGTATTGGACTGAAACTAAATTAGTTTTAGCAATTATTAATTTTGCTGGAGGCATTATACTTTATTTTTTAATGCGAAATATTCTCAAAGGTAGCAATAGCCAAGGAAAAAAACTTACCAAAACTATTTTAATTATTATTGGATCTACGACTTCATTGGAAATTATTCCAACTTTAATTGCGGAAATTAATTATTGGGTAGATTTTTAACTAATTTTTAAATAGTTAAAAATATTTAATAAAAGCACAAATAGCGATTAAAAAAAGTTTTTTATATTTCATCATTTTTTAGTTTACTGGTCGACCCTTGAATGAAATCATAGGTCCTTATGCAATTACTGTTACTGCAATAAATATAACAATTTGTGCATCGATTTATTCAAAAGCATGCAAAAAAATACTTGGTAATGGTTCACAAATCATTATTAGTATTCATTCTTCATCTAGAACACATTGATAATATGTATTTCATTTTTATTTTTTTGTGGAAGTTATTAGATTTTTAATAAAAGTGCTTTTACAAGTTCATTTGTTCAAAAAGTTTTTATTTTGTAAAAGGTTTTCAAAGAATTTGTTAATATTTCATATTAAAAAGACTGTTTTAACATTTTTTCAAGTTTATATTTATCTTAAAATGTATGTAATTTTCTTTTAAATGTGTGTACAACCTTGAATTAGTATTCCAAATATGGAAGGATGACAACGTTTTAAACAAGAATGAAAGTATATTTTTTAAATCTCATCATGAGCCTAAAAATTAAAAAAACGGCATTAGGAGATGGTACCATAATTAAAATTGGTCTAATATGCTTGTGAAGCAAAGCCCACAACCCTTTGTCAAATTTGTGCGTACATACTTAAAAAAACTCTTCCGGTATAAAAAAGTGGTATGCACTATGGGAAAGTTCGTCATTTTTATGAATATATTTTTTTCCTTTGATAATTTTTTTGCCCTTACAAATAAAGTCAACCAGACGTTCGCTCTAAGGGAAAGAAAGAAAATCGGTCAATTATTAGCCAAAAAAGACACCTTTCACACTTCGCTTTGAAAAAATTTGTGTATTACTTTCTTTATAAATATCGGATGGTTGGCGCGTTTTTTTTAATTTAGTTGCATTTAGCAATTTTTTCAGTTTGTGGATTTGTTTTTTTCCTGCTAAAAAACTTTACCATTTTTGTTTTAAAAAAATTTCAGTTTGGAATGGAATTATTATTATTTAATGAAAGCCACCAAATAACATATTTTGGAAAATGCACAATTAAAGTCAATGGATTAAATGGCCATTTAAATGTAACCCCAACCGACGAAGGTAAAGAAATATAAAAAAAGTAAACTTTAAAAAAACTTATACTTTTTAGATTTCAAAGTTTGTCCATTTATTTTCAAACAAGATGTAATAAAACAAAATGTAAGTTTTATATTTTTATGTGCTTAATTTATCTTGGAAGTTGCATCTCTATAAGGTATGATAAAATTTAATTTTTTAGACTTTCTTATTTGTTCTTGCCTCTAATCTTTATCCCAATGATTTTGTTTTAATTTTTCCGTCAATTGATAGCTGTAACAAAATATTTGAAGTAATTCAAAAATTCAAAGTTTGTTTATTTTTTTCCAATCTTTTTAATACAATAATTAATCGCATTTTTAATAGGATCCCAGTGAAAATCAAGCTCAAAAAAACTTTGATAATGATTCAATCTACTTTGAACACCGATTTTTTGTGCCAATTTTGGACGGATGTCACTCAAACAAACTTTCTTCAGGGCGTATAAAAGAATTTCTTTGTGTTTTTTTGAAATCACTTAAAGATGATACTAATGAAAAATACCATAAAATAATCAAAGAAAAATCAGTAAAGTTATATTCAGAAATTTTAAAGAGACTTGGTTTGGGGCTTGAAGGAAGTGATCTTAATATTTTTGCAAATGCCATAGAAAATGAGAGCGATAAAACATCCGAAACTGAGATTGTTGAAACGTAAGATTTCAATTTCATAAATAAAAAAATTTAAAAATATTCTTTAGGACTCGACAATTGCGGAAAAGGCTAAGAAATGATGGTGCTCCAGCAAAACCAACTAGTGAAATGGATTCTTCATCTGAGGAATGTAATAATTTAATGCAAATAAATGAATTTGATTCCGATGAAGAGTTTGATATGGATGATTATGAAAGCGATTTTGAAAATAGGTAAGTTTGACATTTGCAATTTAATTAAGTTCAATAATTAAATCCAACACTCATTTTTTAGTTCACACCATAAAAAGCGAAAAATTACTAAATATCCATTAGAAAGTGTAAAACAAAATATGGAAGGCTCAAATTTTAAACTTTTTAATTTTGTTACCAATGGAAAAAACAAAACTCGATTAGTTATATTCCTTGATAAGAGAAAAGAATATTGCCACGAATATTTCGTTCATCACGAAAAGAGTTATTTATGTTGTGCTTGTTTCACTTTAAAAAATCGCGTTAAAGTAATAATTGATCAAGAAAAAATCGAATGCATTCATGTGGATGATAATAGTCATATCTGTAAACCCGTCAAATATGATGAGAATAAATTCAAAGATGATATTAAAATTTTCAAACAAAATTATAAAATATTTGATATGGATGTTAAAGGAAAAAAGACAAAAAGATTAATTATTTATCCATTCGATTCAAAAAATAAATGGTATGAATTTTATTTTGATTCCGTGAGTTGATCACTAACTAATTAATTGTTTCTTTATTTTAAATAAATCTTTTTTGAAAAAACCTATTTTTTCTTAGAATTTTTTTTTCTCAATTGCGACAATATCTTGGAAAGATGTGTGATTGAAATTGTGTTAAATTTAAAAAAAAATCTTCGCATCTATAAACACGAAAGACCAATAGTGAAAATAAAAAATGTGTCGTTATTCCCAAGTAATTTACTAATCGAGTGCAATTTAAAAAGGGAAACTTAATCGTTATAATAAATAATTTTAAAAAATTTCATAGAATATAAAAAAGATATTTGAATTCTAAAGTTAAAACATTTTTTGAATTTATTTTTGACTTCTTCAGAATATCTTTTTTGTATTTTGTTAAAAAAATTTTTTATAAAAAATCTTTTAACACTGTTTTATTTTTTTCATGCAAGCCTTGTCAATTAAATTAAATAACAAACAACAACAAAAGTAATCTATTATTTAGTACTACCACCTGTAACAAATATAGGTAAATTTCCAATTGCATTCTTTTTTGATATATTGGATTTTTTTAACACATTCGTGTAAAGCACAGCGGTAACTAAAATATAGAATGCAGTGAGCGTCATTCGATATGGACCAATTAAATTTAATAAATATTTATCTGTTAACTAAAAAACCGAAATTTATTAGTTCCCGTTTTCGATTAAAAATTATTAATAAAGGCAACAACTTACATTCTTGTAAACCATATCCAAAATATTTGGTCCAAATTCAAAAATGATGGTTAAAGAAATTACAACAAAAATTACAGTATTTTTATTTTTACTGTTTTTTGATAATGAAATAGTTCGAAATTTGATTAAATAAAACAAAAGTAATTCCGCAACGCCTTCCGCCACAGAAATACCAATTTTATAAGCATTCATATATTTTTGTGGAATGGGTGTGATAACGCAGAAAAAGAAATGACCCAATGTGGGACCTTCTGGAGGAAACCAAAAATAATCATTAAGCCATAACTGCGACGTAAGTATAAATGCCGAAGAAAAAATCACTGCAAAACACATGTATTTTTTCCAATAATTAAAATACTTATGTGGAAATGCAATAACGCAACACCGCTCAATGCATAAAAAAAATTCAAAAATTGGATTTGAAATAAGCAAAATCCATGGAATTAAACCTAATAAATATAAAACTCTTCCATTATAAATAATTTCATAAGGCCGCCAAAAAATAAGTAAGTAAATAGTGTGAATTAGCATTGTGGAACTTTCAATCAATAAATAACCAAAAAACAATAGCAAAACTGGTGTAGCTTTTTTTCGAAGCTGTTTAACTCGAAACATGTGACTGCATTTATAAAATACCGTAGCTTGAAATAAAATTTTTAAAATAACTTGGATAAGAACAATTATCGCAAAAAAGACCATATTTTTTTTAAAGAATGAATTATAGCAAATTTTAACCTATAAAACAAATTTATATCCAAATTCTTTTATTTAAATTCGGAACTAAAAAATTTGTTTATTGATAATTGTGCCTAAACAGAAAAAAGTACAAAGCCGCTACAAAGTTAAGCTTAAAATTTATTAAAGACTGATAATTAATTAAACTTTTTTTGTAACAAATTAAAAAAGAAGAGGAATGTGGAAATAAAATATTACTTTTTGTGTTTTTGACGAATAATAATAATATACATCAAGATCAAGGTATTAATAAAAAATTACTCATCCCATTTTAAAAATATTGTGCCATATGGAACCATACAAACTTAATTAAAAATTTATATATTTACTAATTTTATGCGCTCTGTTAACTTTTTACCTCGTTATTTAAGGCGATTCATCATCATCGACAATAATAATACGGTAATGATATGTGAAAAAAAATTTTTAATTACCGTAAGTTCTTATAAAATTAAGGAAATGTTCACTATAATGAAATTAATCATTTTTTGTTATTGTTTGAGTATTCAAAATTACAAGTTCAGTATCAAAAAGAAAAATTAATACCAAGAAAGAAAAAGTTAAATTTAGTATCATTATTTTTGCATTGCATTTACACATTTGCACAGATAAAAGATGATGCTAAATAAAGTATGAAATACAGAACTTATTTGTACATGTGATTTCTATTTTTTGCATTCCTCACTTTATAAAATAATTATTTGCTTCTTATTACTTTTTTATGTATTTAAATTTAAAAAATGGAATAAACACTTTTTATTGTGCCACAACTATTTCGTGGAATAAAATTAAATGTGGTCATTTTTTACTTTTCAAAAAAATAAATATTGTAATAAATCAAATCAAAAAAGCGTAAAAAAAATCAATTTCTTATCCAAAGACATTTTCCAACCCCAGTGGCGGCGACAGGCGACACACATTTATAAATTTTTACACTTTTTTCTTTTCTTAATGCATTTTTGTTTATCAACAAACAACAAAAACTTGAGTCATATCAAAATGCGAATGAAAAAAAAAGAAGAAGAAGAGAATGTGATCACATCTCATTTGGAAGAAGAAAAACAAATGTGACAAAGGTTACTTTTACGAGTTTTTTTTAATTTCAAATTTGTTATATATTTTTGAAGTCACATCGAAAGAAATATTTTATTTGAAGTTAATAAAAAAGGAAATGGGTACTTCAACGTTAGTTCCTGATACCATTGATTTTGTTGAAAAAATAGATGAACATTCTTTTACTATCGGCTGGTTGATTGATTCTTTGAGGACGAATGACGAAGAATATAAAAATTTGCATGGCACTCGAGCTGTTAAAAAAGTTAGTAAGAAAATTACACAATTATGGGCCAATAGCGGACTTTTTCTTTTTATCTATCGCAAAATAAATTTTTTTTTGGTTTCTGAATGACACTTCTTTGTTGGACGATCGCAATTAAAAAATCTGTAATTTTGCGCTGTGTTTTTTTTTTTTTTAAAGTCTTGCTGCTCTAAATTCTAATCCATCACATTTGTAGGTTACCTATGAAAATGTCTCAGTTGGGAAAGGTTTCGTATCCGTTATTTATCGATGCATTATAACTTTTGTTGACTCCATTAATGATTCAGAGACTTATTCAACAATCCTTAAAATTCCTGGATTTGAATCCATGGAAAAAGCTCAAAATAAATGTGGAAGTGATAAATGGTACACAGAAGACGCGAAAAAGGTTGCAACAAAAATCCATCAAATTGAATGTGAATTTTATGAAAAAATTTCTTCCATTTTGGATGCTCCAGTTCCTAAAGTTTATAAAATGGTTGAATGGATTTATGGCAAACAAGAAGGTTGCATACACATGGAAGATTTAACCAATCATGGCAGAACCATTACGTTCTTTGATAATTTAAATTTGGAACAAATTAAATGTTTTATTCGAAATTTGGCTCACATGCATAAAAATTCGTTGACATTGGTGGATCCAAATTTATGGAAAAATAGAGAAAATAATTTCTTTAATATTTTTCCATTTAAAAAAGCTTTAGCTTCATCGCATAAAATGGTTAAAAGCTTAATCGAAGAATCAAATTTAAAAGGTAAGGTTGGGGTTTGTTATAAGTGGGAAGGTTTGACAAGGAAATTACAACATTGATTTTTTATTTACACTTTCTCACGAAGTTTTTCAAAAAAAAAAGTATTTTTTTTAATAACATTTTCTGCCGCAAAAAAAAACCAAAAAGTCTAGTTTTTGAATTATCAAATCTTTTTTTTGAATCGATCAAAACAAAATCGCGGATTTTTTGCATATTTTTTGACTCAACCATAGTTTTTCTATTATGCATGAAATAATTTGTTCGAAAATTCAAAAAATACTTTTATAAAAATTTATTCTTAAATAGTCTAATTTTATAACAAAAGAAGCTTTTTACAGATAAATTTCAACCATTAATGCAAAAATTTGATAAAATTCTTCAAAACTTTGAATTTATACTTTTTGCTCGAAAAATTGCTTACAAAGATCTTGGAATTGAATCCGTCATCGTTCATGGAGATATGCATTCAGGAAATATTATGTGGGCCATAAATGAAAAAGGTAAAATTCAAAATAAAATTGCTGCATTCGTGGATTGGCAGGTAATGCAAGAAGGTTCACCCATGGTTGACCTTGCGAGATTTTTAATTTATTGCGCCGATGGAAAAATTCGGAGAGAAGCAGAAAATTTTGCGATTGAATACTATCTTGAATGTTTGGAAAAAGAATTTGAAAGTGACAAACATAAAATTCCATATAATTTTGAGCAACTCAAAGTTGCATATAATTATGCGTTTTTAAGTTTATCAATTTTTGGAATGGGCGCTGTTCCATTTTTTCTTGGCGTAATTTCCGATCATGAATCAAATGAAAAAGTTATGGAAAAATATCGTGAATATGGAACTCTTAAAGCTCTAAATATTTTGGAAGATGTGGATAAAATATTTAGTGGAGAAATGAAAGATGTTTTTGAAAGATATGAATAGTAAAATAACACCTTTTAAAAACTCTATTTATTATTTTTTTATAAGAATTTTTAATAGGAAGCTTTGTTCATTATTTTTTGAGATTAAAATTGTTTGATTTGAATTGTTTGAAAGAGGAAATAATAAAAATTCATTGTACTTTCTCATTGAATTTGTAATGAGATTCAAGTAATAAATCTCATTATTTTAAGACAGCTATAATTAAAGAATAAAAATTCCAAAATAATTCTTCCAAATATTTTTCATTAAAAAAACTTGTTGACAATAATAAAATTCCTAGTACTTTTTTAAATTACTTTTTCGTATCGTGTGTTTGTTTAATATCTAAATAAACACATTAATTTTTAGTGATAAAATTTATTTATAGTAAGTTAAAGCCATTCTTATCAAAATTTTGAACGTTTTATTATGCATGTATCTAAATAGAGCATCTAGATAGCGTTTATCATCAGAAAACATGTATAAACAATTTAGTATATAAATTGCACAAATTTAATGTATATACCATTCAGTGTACATCTTTTATTTATTTCATTAACTGACTAACTAAAAGAATTAAAAGATTTAAAGTTATGCTTTTCAAAATTATTTTGCTTTTCGCAGCTGTTTTTATTGTTGTAATTGAATCTGGAACATATGTCTCATCACATATTGCGCCAAGAACATGTTCATCCGCTCCAACAGTTGCATGTGATACAGGTAATAACTGTGTTACTTATTGTAAATTATGGGTAAGTATTAAACATTTATTTAAACTAAATCGCTATTTTCTTTTTTTAATTTTCAGGGTTGCTCGACTGGCCTTTGCATGGCTTCTAGATGTTATTGTTAAACTCTAAAAAGCTTGCTTGTACAGTAAATCTTTATCCGAAATAACCGAATTCTGTCCACTTGACACTCTACATTCACTCCCTTTCACGTTAATACTTTCATAATCACTTATTTTCTCTACTTCTTGGTTTATACTATGTTTAAATTTGTTATATAAATTACAGAAAATGATTTCACAATTAAAAAATTACATAACAACTTTCTTCTTTTTTGTTATATCAAAAATTACTCAAAAAACTTTAAAAAATTACATCATTTTTTTGATGTTGTTGGTACTTTGAGTTTTTTTTTATCACAGGGCTACAAAAAACGACAAAATTTGTGTAATCAAGATGTGGCTGCAAATTTTTATTCCAAAAAAATAAAAAGTTTATGAATGTTCGAAAAAATAGGGATTGCTTTTAAAAGTAAATACGTTAATTTTTATTTTAAAAATGCTATGTGACTCGAGAGAAAAAAGAAGAGAAAAACACAAAAATCAAATATAAAAAAAGGTAATAAAATGTGTTTGTCTTTTTTTAAAGATAAAAAACAAATAAAAGACACTCCAATTAAAATTTTTTTTTGCAAAAAAGAGTTCAAATGCTTAGAAAATTATTTTGAAATGCATTATTGTCAATAATCTTTTTTCCCTTCATCGAGCACACATTTTTCCTTGTATAAAAAAAAGACCAAATAGCTTTATTTTTTTTGTTGAAATCTAGCCTTCATTAACATTAAGGTTTTTTCTATTAAGTGCAATGTGTACCTCCATCACCCATCGCCCTCAAACAATAAATAAAAAAAGCAGAAGGCATTCGCGTAGTCTCGCGCAAAAAAAATTCTTTATTTAGAGTTAATTTTTTGTTTTGTTTAAACAAAATATAAATTTTCTTGCTTTAACTTTAAGTGTTTTTACAGCTGCAATAAATTTGACTTTTATATATAAAAAATCCTTAAAATTTTAGGAATGTTTTTGTTAATTTTATTCACTATCTTTATTGCCTTTTTATTTCATCAACTTTATTGGCGTAGAAGAAATTTGCCACCTGGACCTTTTCCATGGCCATTGGTGGGAAATATGTTAATTTTGGATCCAAATAATTGTGATACTCAATTACTTTCATTAAAAAAGCAATATGGAAATGTTATGACTTTGTGGTTGCCAGCGCCAAATATAATTATTTCGGATGCTCAAGTAAGATAAAAAAAAATTTAGAAATTTTATTATTGGATTAAAAAATTTAATTCATTCAAACAAATCTTTTTTGCAGAAATTAAAAGAAACTTTTGTAAAACAAGGAGATAAATTTGCTGGAAGACCTGATATAAATATAATGAAAGATTTTTTATGCGGAAATTATGGTTTAATTTTATCTGATAATTTATTTTGGAGAGAACGGCGTCGATTTGCCCTTCATGTTTTAAGGGATTTTGGTTTTGGTCGACCTATTTTAGAACAAACTATTATTGACCAATCTCATGCAGTTTGTGATCGACTTAAAGAACTTAAAGGTGAACCCGTAAATTTAACTAAATGGATTACAGTAAGTTTTTTTCTATTTTTCTTTTAAAAAATTAACATAAAAATTTCAAAAAAAATTCAATCTTTTTCTTGAGTAAATTTTTTTAATGTCCAAAATTTTATAGTATCTTTTTTTCTCTACTTTTTTTTGAGTTTTTTAGATCGCCACCGGAAATGTTATATTTCAATTATCTTTTGGTCAAACGGAAAATATTGACAGTGATTTTATATTTAATATGAGAAATGATATGCAAGAAGTTGCAGCAATATTTAATCATCCTTTTGCATTTTTTATTGAACTTTGGCCTCCTTTTAAAGTTCTTGATCCACTTTTTGGTGGAAATTATACCAGGATTTTGAATTTAAATAACAAAGTCAAAAAAATTTTGAGAAGCCATATTGAAGAACATCGAAAAACTATTAACTTTGAAGAGGAGCCTCGAGATTATATAGATGCATTTTTAATTGAACAAAAAAAGAAAAATCCTGAAATGAAGAAAACTGGAGAATGGTCGGATACCCAATTGCTTGCGGCAATATATGATTTATTTGGGGCTGGCATGGAAACTACGAGTACTTCCATTCGAACTTTTATCCTTTATATGGTTCAAAATCCAGAAATCCAAAAGAAATGTCATGAAGAAATTGATCAAATTATTGGAAGAGAAAGAATTATAACGATGGCAGATCAAATTAATCTTCCAAATTTATCTGCGTGTATTCATGAACTTCAAAGAATTGCTACGATTTTAACCGTGAATTTGCCCCATTCCACCACGGAAGATGTGGAAATAGATGGATATAAAATTCCTAAAAATACTATAGTTATTCCACAATTTCAAAGTGTTCATATGGATGATAATGTTTTTCCAGGTAAAGCTAATTCCTCTTAATGTTTCCAAAATAGGATTTTTTATTTAAATTTTTTTCTGTCTTTCAGAACCGGCGAAATTTGATCCAACAAGATTTTTGGATGATGAAGGTAAATTCAATAAAGATGATCGAGTTATTCCATTTTCAGTTGGAAAACGAGCATGTTTGGGAGAAAGTTTAGCAAAAATGGAATTATTTTTATTCATCGCTACTTTTTTACAACATTTTGAATTCCTTCCTGAAAAAGAAGATGGAGAACTTCCAAAATTGGAATATGAAATTGGTGTTGTTAAATCTCCAAAAGCTTTTAATGTTAGAGCAAATGAAAGAGTTTGAAAAAATAAACATATTTTGAGAGGAATTTATTTAGCTTTTTTTTCAACTTTAGATGATTTAAATTTTATTTAAATAAATAAAAATCTTTTTTTTAATAAAGTTTATTTACCCAGAAAAAAATATTTGCAAAATTTCACTTCCTATTCCAATAAAATAACAATTGATTGGAATTGGTTCTAAAAAAGTAATTCCATTTTTAACGTAAAAAAGACGCACAAGCTAAAATTAAAATTAATGATTTCCTGCAGCTTTATTTTATTTTCATAGATCGCTAGCATTAAATGTGTACACGTAGCGTTGTCAAAGTCATTTTGTGTGCATTTTTATTGTATGATACTGGCATAAACATTTTTTTCATTCTCTCCTAATTTTTTGTTGGTGAAATACAACTTGTGTCTTTTCTTGCAAAAAAAATTGTTTACTCAACTTTGTTTATTTGGACTTTAAATGCAAGCAACACACATGGGAAAACACAAAATTGACATATACCTTGCGTGTTTGTCCAACAGAGAACTTAAAAAAGACTAACACAGCTGCAAAATTTTTTTTAAATTTTTTGTGCTAACTTTTATTTTATTTCTTCATTTATTTTTAAATCTATTCTGCTTTTTTTCAAAGGGAGCGGTGGAGCAACAACGATGATTGGATTTCTCATACTCTTAATTTTCCTTGGATTACTAGGTTTTTATAATATTTATTGGAAGCGAAAAGACCTTCCACCTGGGCCTATTCCATTTCCTTTACTTGGAAATATAATTCAAATTTCTAAACATGGCATATTTGGAATATTTGAATATTGTCGAAAAACTTATGGAGACATTTATACTTTTTGGATGGGCGAAATGCCACTCGTAATTTTTAATGATTTTGATCAAATTCAAGAAGCATTTATTAAAAATGGTGAAATTTATTCGGGTCGTCCTAAAAATGAAGCAGTTGCTCAAGTTTTTCGTGGAGGAAATTATGGCATTCTTATGACTGATGGAAAAGTTTGGCGGGAACATCGCCGATTTGCTTTACAAGTTTTAAGAAACTTTGGTATGGGGAAAAATTTAATGCAAGAACGAGTTTTAAATGAAGTAGCATGGTTTTTGGATGATTTAAAAACAAAAATTAAAAACGGTGAAAAAGAAATAAGTGTTCAAAATAGCATTGACATTGCGGTTGGAAGTGTTATAAATGGAATTATTTTTGGTTATGCTTTTCATGAGGTCAGTCTTTCATAAAATTTTCTAAAAGTTTTTTTGAGGGAAAAAACTTTTTTTAGAAAAGTTTAAATGAATTTTACGAAATTAAAGAATTTATTAAACAATTTATTCGAATAGGAAGTGATACCATTTTCAATTTGTGTGCTAGTGATAAAAGTGGATATATGAAACGTTTGCCATATTTTAAAAATAAATGGGCAAAAGCTGAAGCTCTTGGAAATGGAATGAAAGAATTTTTTTCTTCACAAATTAAAGAAAGGCGAGATAAAATTGATTTTACAGATGAAAATTCGGAACCAACTGATTATGTTGAAGCATATTTGAGACAGCAAAAAAAGCTGGAAACTGCTGCTGGTGATAAAGAAGAAGAAGATTTATTTTCGTAAGTTGTATATATTATCTATAAAAATGACTTGGAGCCTTAAAGTGAAGATTCAAAAAATTTCATCTTTTTTTAAAGTTTTTAATTACCTTTTTCTCAATTAATCAACGATCAAGAAAATTCGTGCTAGACTAAAACAAAATGTGTCGACATTTTTTTCTTTAAAAATATTCTAATTTTTCTTCCAGGGCCCATAAATGTCCAACACTTTCAAAAACTAAAGTTTTCGAAACCTTTAATTGCGCAAATTATTTTTGATTTATTAATTTATTCATTGAATTTTGGATTTTATAGTGATGGCCAATTATTTGGATGTGTATTCGATATATGGCTTGCGGGACAAGAAACCACATCCAATACCCTTGCTTGGATGGTTCTTTATCTTATGACAAATCCTGAAACACAAAAAAAGCTCCATCAAGAATTAACAAAAGTTATAGGATCAGATCGAATTATAACCCTCAATGATAAAATAAATCTTCCATATGTAAATGCCGTGGTGGCTGAAACTCAACGATTATGTAATTTATTACCAAATAATGTTGCGCATCGAATTACAAAAACAACTAATTTTCATGGTTATAAAATCAAAGCTAATACAATTGTGATTCCTCAAATTTCTTCGGTACTTTATAATGAAAAATATTTTCCTGATCCACAAAGTTTTAAACCTGAAAGATTTATTGATGAAAATGGAAAATTTCAAACTAAACCCGAATTAATTCCATTCAGCGTTGGTAAACGCGCATGTTTAGGTGAAAGTTTAGCTCGATTAGAATTATATTTATTTGCTGCAAATTTATTTAATCATTTTGAAGTAAAATAAATTTTCATAATTTTTTTTAAATGATGGAGTTTTCAGATATCTTCAATTCCATCAAATCCACCAAGTTTGGAGCGACTTATTGGTTTCACAGTTTCACCTGAACCATTCTTGGCTCAACTCAAACAACGATATTAAAAAGATTTGAAAATCAAGAGCGACAATGAAAATGTTGCTCGAAAACATGCTATTATAATTTTCTGTAACTATTTTTTTGCTAAAATTTTAACCGAAGTTTTCTATTAAAGTTTGATAATGAACTAATGATATTTTTTGATTGCTAAATGATGGTCTTTTCTGTATTCAAAAAAAAAATCAGCAATAAATTTTATAAATTTTTTTTCAAAACAACAAAAAGAATGAAAGCGTAAAAAAAGCAAAGTAACAAAATCAAAAAAATAAATTCAAATTTTGACTTAAAAAAAACAAAGTTGAAACATTTTTTTTATTCTTCTTCGTTGAAAGTAGCCAAGTATTTTTTGGTTGGATATGTTTCATTTGTAATTTGAGCCATAGCAAAAGCATTTCGAATGATGGGAATTATTTCAATAACCAATTCAGGCAAAGCTGAAATCATTTCAGCGTTGCTAGAATCAAAATATCCATTTTCTCCGCTGCTTTCGAATTTATATGAAACAAAATCGTTTTTATAAATTTTGATAGTTAATCCTTCAACTTCATAATTTTTTGCAGTGAAAATTGCTTCATCTTCTGGAGTTTCAGCTTTATCAATGACATCATAATCACTATCATTGGAAATGATGGATCGAGTATCAAAAGTATCATCACTATCATTTTCATCGACGGATGCTAAAGATGAATTGTTTTTAGTGATATTGCTAAAATGTTCATTTAGCTTTTCAAAAGCTTCCATAAGTTCCATAAGCTTTCGAATGGGAACACGAGTTGGAGCGACTTCATCTTCACCATCAAATTTATCAAAAACTTTGATTTCATTTTCAGTGGCCATTTCAGTCTCGGAATCACTATCTTCATTATCGCCATTAGCTGTTTCGATTTCATCTGTCCCGTTTTCGATAGCTGTTTGGGTTTCAAAATCTTCATTAACAATAAGGGTTATACCGTCGTCAATAGAGATTTGGGTTTCAGCAACTTCAGCCATATCATTTTCCACGGCAATAGGGATTTTAATTTCATCAGAATAGTCATTTTCGATAGGCGTTTGAGTATCAAAATCATCATTACCCATATCAATTAGAGTTATACCGTCGTCGATATGGAAATGGGTTTCAACAACTTCACCAATTTCATTTTTGATAACCATGGGAGTTTCCATTTCATTTGAATAGTCATTTTCGATGTCACTTTGTGTTTCATCCTCTTCATCCATATCTGAGGTTGTTTGGCTTTCATTATCGCTAATGGATGTTTGGGTTTCAACTTCATCCTCGCTAATAGTTGATTCACTTTCATCTGAATCATCTTGGATGAATTCACTATCGTCGCTATCATTGTCATCATCACTCATGGTAGTGATGGTGCTGCTTTCATCTTCGTCGATTTCATTGATAACAGCCTTGACTTTTAGATCATCATCGAATTCTTCTTCACTTTCATCTTCACCGTCGATAGAAGTGGCAACGGAGTCGGCAAGATTAAACATATTTCCAATTAATTCTTCAACTGCATCAAATTCAGGTGTTTTAAATCCAAAAATTTGTTCAACAAATAATTTTTCATTGGGCTTTTCAATGGCTTCAATAGCCTTAGGAAGATTTGAATATGAGAAAAAATCATTTTGAGTGAAACAATAAAATGCCGTTGCACCAATATCAACGAAAGCTGGGAACGTTGTTGAAGCATAATTTTTATATGGTACATCAAAAGTTCGTGAACCATATTTGCAAAGGAAAGGACGGCGAATTTTGATGGATTCTATTTCGATTGCTTCTTGATTATTATTGATTTTAATAATAATATGATCGAGGTTGAGGGGAGATAAATCTTTGTCATCAGCAAAAAGCACACGATAGAGATCCAAAAGTTTGAAAAGAATTTGTTGAATTGCTTCAGAATAGCCAAATTTTGAAAATGATGAAATAACAAAACGGGAAAGTGAGATGCCACGAGCATTTTCACTGCATGAAATCAAAATATTATTTTCTGCATCAAAAAAAACTTCTTTGAGGTGGCATAAACTTGGATGTTTGATAGCATTTTCAGTAAATTTTTCAATTCCATCCTTACACTTTTCAATATCCTTAACGCGATTAATATTTAAACGTTGAAGTCGAACTACCACGGATGAATAATTGCTTTTATCAATACATTCATAACATGCATCATTTTCTTTAATCCATATATGCCGATATGAAACAAAACGAGAAGCAAATAATGGGGATTTTGTAAGACTCATCATAGTTGGTTATTGTTGAAATAAGAAAGAAAGAATAAGATGTAATTCTGCAAAAAAAAAAAATGAAGCTATTAGCAATTATTTTTGTTAATAAAAAAAAATCATATAAGTTAGTTCAGGCGCGCGAAGAAAAAAATAGCGAAAAATAGAAGCAACAAAAGCAAGAGGAGAACAAATTGATGTTTTATTTGCAAGAAAAAAGAAGAAATAAAAAATAACTAACTGAATGATTTATAGATGATGATAGACAGATGGAAAAAAAGTGAAGGAATGAAAAAAAAAATAAGTGGTCAAAAAACAAAAATATTGAGAGGGCTAACTTAGTTTCTATTCTTGCAGCGACCTCTTTTTTTCTAAGCTTTTGCCAAATTTGTTGACTATAATTGTGCCTTTCGGTTATTTTTCTCGATGCCTTTAAAAAATATTTACTAAATTTTGTCATTTTTGAGCAAATAAACCACAAAAACAAAAATTTGCCGACATAAAAAATCAATAAAGATAGAAACCATTTTTCAAATAATTCAAATTTTTCTTTATTGTACACTTTTTGTTGAGATGCAAATTTTTTTAAAGCTTTTTTAAACCAAATTTTATTAAAACAAATTTCTTCAACAAAAAATAATAAAATGAAATCAAAATCAATATGATTGTACAAATTATAGCTGATGGTAAAACTAAAAGAATTTCGCTGAATTTCCGAAACAGGATTAAGTTTACAAAGAAATTTTTAGATAAAATACCATAAAATACTATTAAATGTCAAATTAAAGCTTTTCGATATGGTGTTACCACGAAGAGTACTGTCAAAGCATTGGAGCATGACTGAAGAGCCAAAAGTTGCATGGCATAAAATGAAAAAACTAAAAACAAAAAAATTTAAAGTGCGTTTTTTGGGTGAAAGTTTAGTTCGAATGGAATTGTATTTATTTGTAGCAATTTATTCAATCTTTCTGAAGTAAAATTAATTTTCATGTTTTTTAAAAATGAAATAGTTTTCAGATATCTTCAATTCCAACAAATCCACAAAGTTTGGAGCGAATTATTGGTTTCACAGTTTCACCTGAACCATTCTTAGTTCAACTAAAACAAAGATAATAAAAAGCTGTATTTTTCTGTTGCCTTATGTTTATTTGATACCAAAAATAATGAATTTCATAGTTAAATAAAAATTTATTCATTTCAAAAAAAATCAAAAAATCACACAGCGGAAAAATTAGCTTATTTTAGAAAGAAAGTTGAAATGATATGACACCATTAATGAGTAGCGTTTGCACCCTATATTTTTTAAAGCTTTAACATAAAACTTTCAGGATGCACCGTTAACGCTGCTGATCTTTTAGATTCATTTAGAGTCCCTAGCACATTTTCAAAATCTCCTCAAGGTGAGTTTTATCTCATTATATTTTTTTATATATATTCATTGACAGACTTCTTGGGTCTTCTTTATTAACATCAGTATATTGAATACAAAAATTACTCATTTCAGATATTTTATTACTCTCTTTAATATTTCAAATCAATCGAAACATAAATCATAAAAATCCGTGGCACTGATATTCATTATTTTACATAACATATTAAAAAAATTTACCGTTGGATTGCCAAGATGTTAATGGATGTTGTTTAATTAAATTCACTCTTTGCTAATAACGTCAATAAGTTCTCGCCAGTTGAGTTATAAACAAATTTTTACTCTCACATATTCCAAGAAGGTTTGAACATCGACTAATTTGTTTCATGTTTTTTTTTTTGTGAAAACAATTATAAAGCTTTTTTATAATATGTAATTGTTTTGAATAAAAATGTTTACAATTATTCATAGAAATTAATTTTAAAACATGATTATACCTTTAAGCGCAAAATACTAACATATTTGTTTTCAGGTCAAAAGCGAAAGAGACAGCCAAGTAAAGGAACACCTAAAAATCCAAAGGGTTTGTTAAACCAAGTTTCTTAATAAAGTTGGATAATTTAATTTTAGTACCAGCAGCATTATCATCATCAGCCCTTCCATCTTCATCATCTTCAACAGCTGTTACAACATCCATTGTTTAATTGAATCATATAAACTTTTTTTGATCAATGATCCATTTTTACATTTAACAAAAAGCATAGCATATGAATGGGGTGACAAAGTGTGAGTAAGATTTTGTTTTAAAAACTTGCATAACAAGGATGAATTAAAGCAAGAAGATACGTTTGTGATGTATAAGGTTAAACGTTTTAATGGATTAAAAAATTTCACTACAGCTAATTTTTCTAAGTTTCCTTTGAAAAGTTTTCTTCATTATTTTTAAATTCAATTATTTCAGCATTTCGAAGTTTTTTAAGAATTGTGCAAATTGAAACATTTTTACCATCCAAATAATTAACACTTGAGTTGTTAAATACAAAATCTTTAATTTTAGAGGAGTATGAGATTAACAGTTTGAATTCTAGGAAGGTTAAAGTTGCAGAATAAATCCGTAAAGTATTTAAAGAATTGCGATAAATCGTTTTTAATATGGTTTTTGAAGGTTTATCGAGAACTAATTCATGTGTAAACCAAAATAAAAGTTTTTTATTCAAATTTAATATTAAATGATTCCAATAATGGTTTGAGGAAATTACATTTTCATCGCAACGAGCTCGTCTATCGATAATTAGAAAAGGCCGATTACCAAAAAAATATTTGCTAGTTTGATATAATTTTACAAGGCAATCAGGCGATGTTGGTTTATTAAGAGTAATAAATAATTGTTAATGTAAGAGAAAAATACTGCCTTCTTGGAGATTTAAACGTATATTCATGGTAGTTAGAAATTGCATCAATTTGACGTTGAAACATATGATAAATTTCTGAGTGGGAATAATTAAAATACATAATTTAAACGAATTATATATAAAATGGAATAAACAGAAATAGTTAAAAAATTTATATGCAAAAATAAACAGACGAATATTTATTTTTTCATCGCTTTTTTTTTGAAGGAAGTACTCTTTTCTAAGCCATGGTGACCTAGTTACATCCCGTAAACTGTTATGGCGCACTTGCGTTTGTCCATCGTCTTTTGAGAAAGTACTCTGACTGAAACCTTTGAAAAAACAAAATTAATAAATCCTTCAGAGATTGATAATATTTTTCAAATATGTAAACTCTTAGAGCAAACATTTTGTTGAAAAATGGACGAATTTCTTTTTTTTACCATTTTGAGTTCGTTGCAGATTTATGTATTAATAAAGTATAAAAATTATATGTGTAACAAAAATAATCAGTAAAAATCTAATTAAATTCAACGCATGTATTTATTTCCACATGGAAATCATCTTTTTGTCTTTCAAATTATGAAAAAACAAAACAATGTAATGTAATTTTAGATAAAATCATAAATTATTTTGATTTTTAATGCAGCAAAGAACCGTAAAAAGGAAGGAAAAAATCAAGATGACAAAATTGATTCAAACCCTTTGGAAGAAACCATTATTTTCAGAGTTTTTTTGCCTTAAAAATATAACTTTTTCTTTTTTTCTTTGCATTTAAAAAAGGGTTTATAAAAATGAATGAAAACAAAACAAACAAGAAAACGGATTATTATTGACTACAAAGTATTTGCAAGGTTTCATTGCTTTTTTTTTTGTATGTGATTGATTTAACTGATTGATTGATTGATAATGTGAGAGAGAGAGAGAGAGGCAACATCGAACCAAAAGTTTCCTGTTTTCCAAAAAAGGAGATCAAAACAAAAGTTTTATTTTTGTTTGTTTATTTGTTTTTTTTTTTCTTTCATGTGAACAGGCTGAATATTTTTCACTTCATGTTTTTACTTTTCATTTTTTAAGTTTATGTAAGAAAATAAAAAAATAGATTCCTAGAACTTAAAATTTATGTTTGAGAAATTTTCAAGATTGTTTCTATTATTTAATAAAAAATTGGGTTTTTTTGACATTGACAAAGCTTTTTTATTTAAATTTATATAGTGTTTTAGTTTTCATGATGATCTCGAAAACCTCCAAACTTCTCCCTTCATGTCGACGAATAATTGCTATTCGCATGAAACATAAACTTCCCGATCTTCCATATGATTACAATGCTTTGGAACCAATAATTTCAGCTGAAATTATGGAAATCCACCATAAAAAGCACCATGCCACTTATGTCAATAATCTCAATGAAGCCGAAGAAAAAGCGCAAGCAGCTTTAGCGAAAGGTGATATCAAAGCCATTCTAATGTGTGAAAGTCCTTTGAAATTTAATGGCGGCGGACATATTAATCATAGCATTTTTTGGACTAATTTGTCCAAAGATGGCGGTGAACCAACTGGAGATTTGCTTGAACAAGTTAAAAAAGATTTTGGTAGTCTTGAAAATCTTCAAAAACAAATGAGCACCAAAGCTATTGGAGTTCAAGGCTCTGGATGGGCATGGTTGGGATATTGCAAAATGCAAAAGAATTTAAAATTGGCTACTTGCCCTAATCAAGATCCACTTGAAGCTACAACCGGGTTAATTCCACTTTTTGGGTAAGCTAGATTTAAATGAAAAAAATTGTAATCGATGGAATTTAAAAAATTTATATGAAACTTTTATTTTTCCTGGCAAAATTATAATTTTCTTTTCGAGACTCAAGATAAAAGTTTAGAAAATAAATTTAAAAAATAGTATATTTTCAGTATCGATGTTTGGGAGCATGCTTACTATCTCCAATACAAAAATGTTCGACCTGATTATGTTCATGCGATTTGGAAAATTGCCAATTGGAAAAACATTGATGAACGCTTTCAAATAGCCGAAAAACAGAAACAATAATAATTTTCAACGTTCTAACGTTCTCCAAGAAATACATACTAAAATTTAACAACTATTTGCCGACACTTTTTTAATCGATAAACCAAATAATTACTATAAATTGTTTTTATTTTTTGGTTTGTTAAAAAATACACTTTTTAATTTAAACTTTATTTTTATTTTTACTAGAATACCCGTATTATTTTTTTAATAAAAAGTGTCGCATATTCATTCAATAAGATTAAAAGAAATTCTAATAAAAAGTTGGAGATAAAAATTATGAAAAGCGTCTATTCCCATATTGTTCCGAAATTGAGATAATACTACTTCGACGTTTCACAAAATAACCACACGATAAAACCGTTATGGTTTTTTGACGATAAAATTTAATTGTAAATATTTCCACGAAGGCATCAAAAAATGGAAACATGCTAAACATGCATAAACAAATAGAAAAATAAATGGGCGGAAAATTAAAATACAAACAAATGCAACAATAAATAAAAGGAATTTGTAAAAACGTAACTAAAAACACTATTCTTATTTTTATTCCAATTGCTAGCGAAGTTACAGCATTTTGAGTTCGACTTGTTAATATTTTATGTTGATTGATTTGAGTTCTATAATAATCTAATGCCAGAGTGGGAAACACAATTAAGCATAAAGAAATAATGAAAACAACATAAATAGCAAAAATTTTAAATGTTATTGGAACATTTAAAAGATTAAAAGCTAAAATTGAATTTGAACTTGAAAATTTCTTTGACGTAAAAAAAGTATTTAAAAATGGATAATTTTCATAATAGTTTTTGAGGAAATCTTTGGAATCAGGAAATATAAGCCAAAATAAAAATATGTTAGAAAATATGACGAAAGCAAAAAATATTGTGACTATTTTAAATTTTTTTGGATCCGAATACCAACTTTTACATGGAAGTAAACTTAATTTACATAGGTATAAAAGTTCAGAACCTATTGCATGATTCGAACATAAGGCTGAAGCCAGGAATAACCATAAACAAATAAATTGAAAAGCTGGATCAAAATGATTTAATATTCCTCCTTTGGAATAAATAATAAACATGGAAGAAAGACAAACTGGTTGCCAAAGTAATAAAATTAAAGAATATATAAATAAAAATATTCGATTATATATTCCAAAATACATATAATCTTTGAGTTTATCAGTTGTGGACGAATATGAAATATACCCAGCAAACGGGGAAATTATTAACCCCAAAGATGAGAAAAAAATAATTATTATTGATTGATATTGAAGAAAATTGGCTTCAAAAAATAATATTTTAGCTTCAACTATCGTTAAATTGTTTTTCCATTTTCCCGTAATACTGGAATAAAAATCTTCAAAAATATTGTCAAATATGGTCATAATTAATTTTTATAAAAAATATTTTTAACTCAGTTAATTAAGCAACAAAAACAAAATTTTCTTTGAAAAACATTATTTTTTTTCTTTAAAAATTAAAATTGAAAAGCGTAGCTATAAAAGGAAGTTGGGAAAAAACATTACTTTGTTAACCTTGTTTACCCCTCATTTTTTTGGGTACAAGTTCCCAAAAACATGTTTTTGTAAATTACTTTTTTTTGCCCATTAAAAAATTAAATATCCAAATGAAAAGCTTTTGAATGTGTTTTATGAATCGTTAAAAAAGGAAAAGAAAACATTATTAATAATTAATATACGAAAACAGCAGCAGCAACAACCAAAAATTAACAACCCACATACATAAAAGTAAAAAATAAAAAATAATCGAAAAGCAAAAAGCTTTTTTGTTTAATGAAAAACAATTTTTAATTTATAAATGCAAAATACTGTGTTTTTAGATCATCGAAAATTAGCGCATCCAGATGCTTTACTGCCAAAAATATATCCATAAAAAATGAGAAAAGGTATTGTATTGTATCAAAAAAGGTAGAATATAGGCGAATCGCAAGCATTGTTCATAATGGTGGCTTAATCTCTTACTTGTAAATAAGTTTTTTGTAGTGTTATAATCTTTTACTCATTTTTTTTATCACTTTCTGCAATTCTAACCCGCTTAAATTTCATTATAATCGCTTTAAAACAATGTGAAAAATATAGCAAATATGTAAGAAATAGCCAAGGTTTTTGGAACTTTTATATAAAAGAAAACTTTTATTTAAGAAAACAACATTTAAGGGGTAGAGTTGCTTGCAAATATGCAAATAATTATAAAATTTTATATTTTCATATATTTTTTGTATTTTAATTATACATTTGTTAAAAGTAAAAAAGTCATTTGTGATTCAACGAAAGAAATAATTTTAAATGAAAATGATGTAATTTTTATTGAATCCCCAGGATTTCCGGTTTCTATGACAAATAAAATGAAGGATAATTGTACATTAAAAATATTTGGAAATGTTACACAAGAAGTAAGATTTTTCTTTACAATTTGAAGCTAATTTTGTATTTAAAAAATTTTGCGTTAAAAAACTACAGTAATTATTTATAGGAAAATGTTATGTTGAGTACTACAATTATAAATGGCAATATGGTAAAATCCATTTTGATTGACGGCCCTAACATGTTTGTTTTTTTCTTGTTCTCTCATTGGTATAAACTTTTTACCATTAAATTTTGTAGAATTGATTTTTCATCAGGATTTATTATACTTGGTGAAGTACTTGATTATAGCACCAAGAACACTTCATTGATATTAACTTTTACAAATGAAACAATCGATGAGAATTTTGATTATCTAGCATTTCAAGGCTTTGTAAATTATGAAAAGTTTGATTCAAATTTGAGCTGTCCTCTTGTAAAAGCTAGTCAACCTTTGAATTTAAAAGATGAAACAGAAATATTTTATATTCGATCATCAAAAAGAGGTGAATATGATTTATTTAATACAACAGTAAATTGTTCATGGAATTTTATTGCACCAAAAGAGTATGGTTTTAAATTTTCCCCATCAACTGTGTTATATCTTAATGATACAACAAAATCAAAGTTTATGGTAATGAATAGCTCTGGTTATATTATTACTGAGTAAGTCTTGGTTTCTTAAAAATCATTTATGAAAAGAAAATTTAAGTATCTATACAAATGAAAACCGTCCTTATTATAACGTTGATCACAGGCTTACGGTAATATTTCAAAATCTTCAAGCATATATTAAAGTTTATTTTGGTGCTTATATAAGTATTGTTAAGAAAAATCCTATAGTTTCTCAAGTTAATTGTATTGAAAAGCAAGATATTAGTCGCATAGAATGGTCGCTTTCATATTATCCAAACAATGTATATTGCAATTGGTCATTTACTATTTTGCCCAACCATCAAGTTTTTATTACTTATGATAGTGATACAAGTTCTATAGAACTTTATGCTGATCCTATTTTATATTTTATTGATAATGATACTAATAATCCTATATTATTTCATTTTGATGAAATTATTGCCCCAGTTTTAGGTCCAAATAAAGATGGAACAGAAAGAAATTATTACTTTGAATTTTTAAGCGATGGTAGTATGCCACAAAGAGGGTTTTCTGCTATTTTTACTTTTTATGGTAGGACTTATCTCAATAATATCTTTTTTATATTATTCTTTAGAATGTCAATGTAATGAACCTCTAGTAATTATTCCATGTGAAGATGAATTGGTTATGTATATTATGAATAATACTGATTATGGCCCAGATTATTATTTTTCTGGTACTTATTGCGCCAACCTTAAATGCATTTTTTCTGTATTTTATTATTATTTTTCTAAAAAACATTTAGCAATAATAATTTTACCAAACATTTTAGGTTGTTATAAATGAAAAATGTCCTAAAAAATATATTAATGCAAACTTTTATATTTCAAATGCTGAACCTCCCATAGTTTTTACGCTTGTTTCAGATAATCAAACTTTATTGAATTTATGTCCATACAATAATTATAGTATTGTTAAATTTAGATTTATTAAAATATATTATATAGCCTCAAATTTTTTAGCATGTACTACAACTCGTCAAGGTTATATTCGTCCTAATTCTTTTACAACAATTGAATTTTCATCTGGACCATCTCTAGTGGCAGCAGAAGCTACTGTTACATTTACGACTTTTCAAAGTTTGTTAATAAAAATTATAAATAAAAAAGGGATGCTAAAAATTCGGTATTTTAAAAGTTTCATGAAGATAACTTAAAAATAATTAGGTTTATACCATACATTATCTAAAACAGGTTTAGACGAAACTTCCAAATATTGTTGGGGATTATCGCTACAAAAATGAGTTATCGATTACTTTTTATTTTTTGAATCGGTTTACAATCTTTGAGTTTATTTTCAATGTCGAAAGTCATAATGAAAAATATGTGCATACTGTTGCACCGATGGCAGCTCTGTTCGGTTGTTTTTATTCATTCCCGACTTTGATTCACTCTAGTAATTAAATAGTACCGCATTTTTTGCAAACTCTTAATGCCTAAAATTTGTATATGATTGAATTTTAATTTCAGAACCTACAATTTTACCAAAACTTATTTTAACATCAGATAATCCATTAATTGCATTTGATATTAGCACAATCGAAATGAATGCTGTTATATCAATTGAGCTTTCACTAGAATTACAAAAAAATGGAGACTTTATTGAACTTAATATTTTTGATATTCCCCAAGTTAATTATTTAATGTTATTATATTCAGACAATAATTTAACACAATTAATAAATGTGTCAAATAGGTAATTAATTTAAATCTTAACTTACTAATAAAAAATAAATATGTAAATATAAATTAAGTTTTTCAAATTTAAATTTATCAACCGTTGCAATTTTTATTCTTCCTGATTCTGGTGCCCAAAATTATAACTATTCTCTAATTATCAGAGCAAGAAAAGGTATGACTTTTAAAGGGATATGAATCCATAAAATTTATGTGTAAATATGTAAATTAAAAAATGAATTTCTCTCTATTTCAGCTCACTCGAAGCACTGTCTTTTTCACGAAACAATATTTTATATATTTAATCGAAAAAATGATTTACAGAAAGGCATGCAATGTGTAACGCCAGGAGGGGAGTCGTATCAATGGTTGGTTTATTTTAGAATTTTTCTCTTAAAATTTGGAAAAAGATTTCATAAAAAAAATTATCTAGAAACGAAAAATAATGCTAATTATAAGCCTTTCTCAACTACAATGGTATACAGTCTCTTCGGTTCAAAAAACAGTCAAGAGAAATCACATTCCATCACAAACAAAAACAATCAAACACACACTTTTTGCCAAGAAACTCTTTCACTGTGAAATTTCGAAACATTTCGAAACTTTTTAACAAAATTTTACAAATTCTCACAAATGTTTTGGAAAATGAAAGAAAAATCAAAAAGTTTTGAAAACGTTTGAAAAGATTTGTAAAATTTTATTGGAAAGTTTCGAAATTTTACGTAATTTCGTAGTCAAAGAGCTTCTTGGCAAAAAGTGTGTGTTTGATTGTTTTTGGATGTGATTGAATGTGATTTCTCTTGACTGTTTTTTGAACCGAAGAGATTGTATACCATTGTATGCAATTTTTAATAAATATATTTTTTTTAACTATGAATTTTTTTCTGTCAGTGCAACACGCATAGGCAAGCTTCATCGTTTAATGGCGGTCAAGAGAAATTTATGTAAATTTCACCTACTCTTGCATTTTCTCTTCATTCTTCAAGTAAAAACTTGAAAGTCGAAAAATCCAAAAAAGTGGAGAGGAAAACAGCAAAAGTGCCAAGGCATCAAATAACCTTGTTCTTTTAATAATTTTTTTCAGCATTTCTATGGTTTCTGATGACAAGGGGCCATGTGAAGTATTAATTGTTAACACAGTTGATTCTTTTTTTATTAAAAAATTTTGGAGTAGCAAAGTAGATGAACAAATTATGGTTTATTATGGTTTAAAAAAAACAAAAAAATTATTAGATTTTAAGTAAAAAGTTTCATATATTTATTTTTTATTTTTGGACCTCATGTTTTTTTTCAGCCATAAAAGTGCTATGGATTGGCAATTTTTAGTTTTAACTTCATTTTATGTCATTATTGTAATTCCACCAAACACCAGTATAGTTATTGAAAAAAATCCATACGGCGGCGATTCAAACATTGTTTCAACGCCACAAAAATCCATTTTAGAAACGCCTTATTATGGAAGTTTAAATATTTTTCCTAATGACTATGCTATTGTTGATACTATAATATATCAAATTCAAGATATTTTTGTAAAGTTTACTGTTACCGAATATGATGTTTCAAAAAATGGAACTTTAGGTTTCATTGATGCATTTGGAACTATTAAAGAGTAAATTTAATTAGTTTATATTTTTTTATTTTCTTCAACTTACAAATAATTTTTAAGATTTACTACTATTAATCAATCCCTTGAATTTTATTCAACCAACCTGACATTTTTTTACACTGAACCAGAATATGGCTATAGAGGAGCAAGAATTTATTTAAAAGCTTACCACACAATTTCAAGTTATAATATGCTTTAGTTTTTTGAATATAAATGTTTTTTTTCGTAGTAACCACTTTTTCAAGAAATTAAGTTTTTTGATTTTCATAGAAATTTTAAAAAATAAATGCCATTGCTTGATTTTCTTTTTTCTTATACGCTTTCAAAATAATCAATGAAAATAATAAAAAAAACGAGGAGATGAGAAAAAAAAACATCCTTTGCCATAGTAAGAATTTGTTTAATATTACTCCGCTACGAATGCTTTCCAAAATAATGATATTTTTCTTTTCATTTTTTTTCTTCATTTCGTTACCTTTTTTCATATATTTTTTTTGAATATTTTATCCAATTTTTTATGTATTTATTTTGTATTTGAATATTATCAAAATATTGTACCATAATTCGGGATAATTAAGCCTTTCATGGAAAAAAATTTTTATACGATAGAAACTTAAAAATTATTTGGTATAATAGAATTGTATGAAGTTATTGAAAATCACGGAGAAGAATTTTATGTTACTTCTCCAAGCAAGAAACAGGAAGATAATATTTCAAATAAAAACATTTCTACTGATGTCCAAGTAAATAATGATCGTCACGGTTATTTTTTTAACATTTTTCAAACATAAATTAAATTTAGTTTTTTTACTCTAAAAAAAGGGAAAGAAAAGAAAAAAAATCATCATGTAAAAAAATATATGTTTAAAATAACTGAATTTTTATATTTTTAGTTAGAGTAAAGAATCGCCTTTATAAAATTTCCAACATTTTTTCTTCTTTTTTTCTAGTTTATATTTTTTGCTTTGTGCAACAAAAAAAACAAGTATTGATCAAAAAAAAGTGCGAAATAGAGCAAAAGCCAGTATCCATTTTTTCTTGCAAAAAAAACTTATTCATATTAAAGACTTGATATAGCCTGCAGCTGTGTTTATTAAAAAAGTATTAATTTAAAGCATAATAAAAATAACTCAAAAAAGGTATTCATAAAATGAAAAAATGAGTGGGAGAATTTTAAAAATATTGATTTATTATTTTTGCACCAAAAAAAATAATTTTAGCGTGAAAAACTATATTGGCTTTCTTTTTTGTGCTCGCCTTTTGCAATTTTTGATCAATTGTTCATTTGCTTTTTTGCTTTTTTAGAGTTGATTTGTTCGTCGCTCTCCTTTTTTTTCACGCCTTTCATTTTTTACACCATTTCTTTAGTGAGCAAATAAGAAAAATAATATCGATATTTTATTTGTATTTTCCTATGATAAAACTTTGATCATATTTTTTGTGTTAAAAATGGCTGACGAATTAAGAAATAAACTTATGGTATGATCAATTTTAAACCTTTTTTAAGCATAAAATTGCTTAGATTTTTAGACCGCTGCCCTTCAAGCAAATATCACACTTGGAGTCGCATTGGCCGATAAACTCAATCTTTTCAAAGCTCTCGCTGCAGTTGGAAATCAATCAACTCCAGCTCATTATTCAAAAGTTGCAGAAAAAGGAGGGCTCAAGCCCCGATATACCAAAGAAATCCTCGCTCTTTTGGCTTGCAGTGAAATCATCGAAGTCACTCCTGATGGTGATCACTTTTTCATCCCTGATGCCAGTGTGGAAGTTTTAACCGCCGAAGTCAAGGAAAAAGCTTTAACACTTTGTTCATTCGTTCCCATTCATGCCGGAGTTTTTGATAATATCGTTGAAGTTGTAAAAAAAGATGGCCCTCTAGGAATGGATTATTCTAATTATGCTTCGTTTTATGATGCCATGGATCAATTTTCCACGACTTTACATAAAAAACATTTAGTTTCTGATTTAATTCCAATGACTGAAATGAAAGAAAAATTAGAAGCAGGGATTGATTTTTTGGATGTTGGCTGTGGAAGTGGCTTTCATATTTGTGAATTAGGTAAATTTTTACGTTATAGAAATAAGAAAATTCTGGGCTCAAAAATTTTAACTTAATGAAATATCAAATAAAAAATATTTTATTTCTTTTTATGACACCCTGCTGACTTATCTTTGTTGCTTGCTTGATTTTCTTTGCAACAAGAAAAATGTGTGGACATTCGCATTTTTTTTTCTTACGTGATTTTTTGCATTTTTTTCTTCTTTGAAACATTAGTTGTTTTTATAACAAAACGTGTCCTTTCTATTAACAAATATCTATAAAATAAAAAGTATTTACAAAAAAAGAGAATATTTTTGATAAACTTCAAGAATGAATTCTGGTATTTTTATTTAAAAGTAATTTTGCGATTTTTAAGGTATAAGAAATTAATTTTCTATTTGTTTGTTTTTTTGTAAGGTTTATACTAGTTTTAACTTTTAAACTTAAAAACAAAATACTTAATATCTTATTTTTTATTTCCAAAGTTTTCGGATCGAAAACAAAAGCTACTCAAATTCAGACATTCATAGATTTTAATTTGCTGCCCATAATAATAATAATAATATGTAATTTTTTAGCAAAAACTTATCCAAAAACAAATTTCATTGGAATTGATTTAACTGATTTCGCTATTCAAAAATCCAATGAACGTAAAAAGCAACTTTCTTTGAACAATGTTGAATTCTTCCAACAAAATGCAAAATCCATGAATGGTGAATGGGAAAATAAATTTGATATGATTATGATTTTTGATGCTTGTCATGATCAATGTCGACCCGATTTAGCTTTGAAAGAAATTCATCGAGTTCTTAAATCTGGTGGTTTATTTGCTATGGTTGAAATTGATGGAACTTCAAATGTTTATGATGATAAACAAAGTTTTGGGATTCGTGCCTCATTGTTTTATAGCGCCAGCGTATTTCATTGTTTAGCTGTTGGAAGTAATAGTGAAGGTAATGAGGCTCTATTTTTTTGAAAACTTTTCAAACTTAAGTTTAGATGCCCTTGGAATGGGAACAATGATGGGAATTAAAAAAGGCACCAAACTTCTCAATGATGCAGGATTTCAAGAAGTCAAAATTCACAAGATTCCATTCTTTGAATTCAATGTTCTTTATTTAGCCCGAAAGTAAAGAATAATTTCAAACTCATGCAGATCATAGATTCTTAAAAAAATAAACTTCTTAGATAAGAAAAGACAATTCCTTTACAGTTTTTGGCGCAGTTAAAAAAAACTACGTTTAAAAAAATTTCAATGTTTACTATTGTTTGCAAATTTAATGTCTGATTTTGTAACCATTTAAGAAAAATTAATAAAATTTATAATAAAAAATATATATTCTTCTTAAAAGAACAGCTGAAAACGAGCTTGCCAAGGAGCTGCTCGCTTATTATTTCACCTGTTCAGAAAAAACCTAAGCAAAAGGATTTTTGAAATATTAAAAATCACTTTTTTCGCTCTTTTTATCTTTTTATTTATTCGCTAATAATGTTGTAAAAAAATTCACTTAAGAAAGGAGCATGACGGCATCTTCAATAATAACTCTTCCATCCGAAATATTTATAAATTTTTATTATTGGTATTCGTATTTAACTTTATTTTTTACTTGGGCACTTGGGCACTTAGTTATAAAAAAAGAATAATAAAGTCTTTTTAATTACTTTCTTCCTATATCGCTTTTTTGTTTTGAATAACTATTTAATTTTATATAAAAATATACAAAAAAAAATTGAAATTTTTGAACATGTTCGTTATTAATTTATGCAGAATTTAAAATTTTTATAAGTAAAAAAGCAAAAAGAAATAAGTCAATTTAAATAATACGCTTTTTTTTTACTAAATTTTGAGTTGACTAAGGCAATCTTCCAAAGTTAATTCTTTAATATTTAAAGCTTCATCACGGATAACAGAATAAAGTGGACTCGATAAATATCTTTCACCAAAGCTGGCGACGCTTGTTACAACGAGTTTTCCCTCCATTTCTGGTAAATTTGCGACTTCCAAAGCAGCTAAAACATTGGCGCCACCACTAATCCCTAAAAAAAAGTATTTTTCGTTTCGACAATCCAAAAGTTATTTTTTTATTGATTTTACCTGCCAAAATGCCTTCCTCTTTTGCAAGCCTTTTAGCCATTTCAATTGCATCATCAGATATTATTTGAATGCATTTTTCATAAATTTTTGCATCCAAAATTGATGGCATTAATGGGCCAGGGCCAATCCCTTGAATTTTATGAGGACCAAATTCTCCACAACTTAAAAATGCAGATTCTGCGGGTTCAACACCAAAAATGCGAATGTTTGGATTTTTTTCTTTTAAATATTTTCCCACTCCGGTAACAGTTCCTCCAGTGCCAATTCCGAAAACTACTGCATCAACTTTGCCATGGGTTTGTTTCCAAATTTCGGGTCCAGTAGTTTCATAATGAATTTTAGGATTCGCGGGATTTCCAAATTGATTGGTGAAATATGAATTTGGAATGGATTTGCAAATATCTTCTCCACGTTCCATAGCTTCAATGATGCCACCAGCTGGATCCGTAAGAATAAGTTTAGCGCCAAATGCTCGAAGTAAAGTTCTCTGAAAATTTTGAAATACAAAGACGAATATTATTTTTTGGTGAAGTTTTCTAAACATTTTAATTGTGATTTCTTTTTTTGTGTTAGAAAATCATTCAAAAATCAAAACTCACTCGTTCCATACTGCAACTTGATGGCATAACAATAATCAGCTCATAACCCTTGGCTGCCGCAATCATCGCCAATCCAATTCCAGTATTACCCGAAGTTACTTCAACAAGAATATTTTTGCCGGGAGAAATTTTACCAGATTTTTCTGCCTCATCAATAATGGATTTCGCGATTCGATCTTTGATTGAACAACCAGGATTAAAATATTCCAATTTTATTGCAACTTTTCCTTTACAATTTTTGGTGATTTTATTCAAATAAATCATTGGAGTATTTCCAACGATTTCAGTTACATCCGAGCCAATGGATTCTCGATCAGCCATTTTCTACAAAATTCTCCAAAACTTTGAAATTATTTATTAGAATCAAAAATATTATAAAAATAACTTTTTAGTCCCAAAATAAAAAATTGTTTATATATCTAATTTTAAATTTAAAAAAATCACGTAGAAAAATTTGAACTTGAAAAAGTCACGTAAGAAATCTTGAATTTACATCACAAAAACAAAAAAGATCAAAAAACGATGAAAGGAAAAAAAATATTTTTCGTCTTTTTAAATCAGTACTACAAACTTGAATACAAAAAATTTCCTTTCATTCACTTTTTATAGTTTGTGTGGTCTTTTATTTTCTCGTTTCTCTCCTTTCAGAAAAAATAAGCTTATTCGATAACAAACTAATAAATCAATAATGAATCATTATTCTGACAAAACAAAAATTTACTTTTAAATGGTAAATTTTTTAGTAGAAAAAATTAAAATGTGCGTCTCACGTCAAATTCAAAAGTTTTTTTTGTTTTATTTAGTTTGAAATAAATATAAAAAGACGAAAGAATATAAAACAAGTTTATTTGTCTTTTTTGTTCGTGCGGTTGCGCAATTTTTTTAATTAACTTTAACCTTGACTTAATGGATTATAACCTTTCTCACTTTTATTTCTCTCTCAAAATCAGACAGTCATTGTTGTGTCTTTCAAAACTTAAAAAATGATCGTCAAATTGTTGTTGTTAATTTCTCTTTTTACCTTGGTTTTTACGGCTGAGCAAATTTTGAAAAAAAGTGTTGAACTCCCAAAAAATGATCTTCCATTTCCACGACCGCCCGAAGCTGTGAGCCCCAAATCCATTGAGAAACGAGAAGCGGATTTTAAATTTCAAAGAAAAGGTACTGGACTTCCTAAACCTCTCATTCTTCCCATCTCAGCTTACCCCAAATCTGTCAGCCCAAAATCCATGACGGTTGTTGTTGTTAAGCGTGCAAGTGATTTTGTTGGAGATGCAAGTTATCCCGTAACT
Organism: Panagrolaimus kolymaensis; assembly: GCA_028622995.1. Lineage (NCBI taxonomy): Eukaryota > Metazoa > Nematoda > Chromadorea > Rhabditida > Panagrolaimidae > Panagrolaimus > Panagrolaimus kolymaensis. The sequence goes on along the minus strand of JAJQJQ010000025.1, from coordinate 1,759,753 downwards.
GAACCACCAAGAGATTCTGTAACACCCGAAGGTGTTGAAAAAGAAAGTTGGGTTCCACATATTTTAGGGCTCGGAACTAAAAAATAATTTTCTTTTTAATATTTGCAGTTTTTTTTTCTTCTTTTTTTGTTTTTCTTTTAAATAAAGGTTTTTAAAATTTTGTAAATCTCCGGTTTTTGGATAAAAATTCCTCAAACAATTTAAAAATGCATTTCCCTTCAAAATTTCCAATCAAAAAATTGAAAGAAAAAATGTAAGTAAAACGTTTGAATAGTTAGACATTTTTTGTTGTTGCTCTCTCAGTGCATCATAAACTTTTTTGATTACTAATATCGATCGATTGAAACTTTGTTTATTACTTTCTATAATCTTTGTAACAAAAAAGCTGAAAAGAAAAACATAAATTTCCGCCTTTATTTTTTTCTTTGTTTATTTGTGAAACCGATTTCTTTAACCTTGCAAAGTTGATGATTAAAAAACTGTCTCACGAAAAAAACTAATTAAAAACCATTACTCTTCTTTTTTTCTTTGATTTATCAAATAATTTTCTTTTTACTTTTTTTAATAAAATAAAAAAATTTACTTTAAAAAAATGAATGGAAATTTATTACTTTTTATTATGGCATTTATTATATTTTCAACTTTTGCCGCTCCAATAAATGAACTCAAAAAATGTCCCGAACTTGCTCATTGCGAAATAAATTTTACTAAACCTCCAAATAACGCTGTGAATCCAAGCGTAACAATGAGAAAGCGAGGTGTTGAATTAGCTGGACATAAACCTGGAGAAAGTGAATTTATTGGAGATGCTAATTATCCCGTAACTGAACCTCCAAAAGATTCTGTCACACCTTTGGGTGTTGAAGAACAAACATGGTTTCCTGATTTTCTTGGACTTGGAGACAAAAAATAATGATGATGACATTTTTGATAATAAAAAAAGAAAAGTATGTATGTTTTTTTCTTCATCTTTTTCAAATAAAAAAAACTTATTGCGTTTTTCAGAATGGAAAGCAAACAAAAGACGATGCCAATTTTTCTGGCTTGAACATTAACAAATAACTTTATATTCATTTATTATTTTGTTGTTTGTAAATAAATTTCTTTAAATAAAGCTTACAAGCTTGTTTTATGTATGCAAAATTGAAGCTCTAAATAGAAGATTGCTTCTTTTTTATATTTCTTTTTTTGGTTTATGCTGCTCTAATAATTTGGATTTATTTGTGGCACAGTTTTTTCTCTTTATAAAACACTTCTAAAAATTTTAAAAAAATATAAAAGTGTAATATTTATAACAATGGCCGAATGATTCATAATTGCGCTATTAGTGGTTGTGCTGCTACTATGATCCGATGGTGAAGAATAGCTCGAATCAGTACGACTAAAGTTTGAATTTATTATGCTACTGAAATATTGAGTTGTTGTTGGATTCAAAAACTTTGTTGTTGGATTAATTGTAGAGCTTACATTTTTAGAATCTGTGGAATTTGAAGAAAAACAAATATCCATAAATAAAGTGGTGGAGCAATCAGGATATGAATGATGCATTCCATTGGAATCAGCTTTGCACTCGAAATCATAAGCTTCTTGACCGCAATCTTTTTTCAACAAATCATATGTGCATTGAAATATTTAAATTTACCCCTAAACATTTTTATTATTTTTGTATAGGTTCTCTGTTAGTTAATGAAAAAATCAATAACAAAAAAACGGCAATAAAAAAATAAAAAGTGTTTTTTGTTAGCGCAGAAAAAAAAAGACTAGACATGTTATCTCGGTTTTATTTGTAATCAAAGAAAACATTAAAATGCGTCGAAATTTTCAAAACAATCAATAATGAAGAGAAAAAATGCGGAAGAGAGAAATGAATATTCATTGAAAAAAAATCATTCATTCAACAACAAAAAAAATGTTAGCTTTGGATTTTTTTCTTTGTTTAAGATAGTTATTTTTTTGAATATTTTAAATTTCTTTTTTTTCTATTTTTGAATGATATTTATTTCTAAATTAAATTAATATGCTAATAAAATTCAAGCATAATCATATTAAGCGTTGAAGGTTTTAGTGATACAATGCTTTTTGAGGATTCATCACAAAAAACGTTGATGGAAAAGCTTGAAAAGCTTGAAACCATTGAAGAGGTTGACAAAGAAGAAATTTGGGAAGAAGGATTAATTATTGCAACCCCACTGTCTCCCTTTAAGTAATAATGAAGGCAGTGAAGCTCTGAGTTTTTGAAAACTTTGCAAACTTAATTATTTCTTTAGGCGCCAATGGAATGGGAACAATGATGGGAATTAAAAAAGGCACCAAACTTCTCAATGATGCAGGATTTCAAGAAATCAAAATTCACAAAATTCCGTTCTTTGAATTCAACGTTATTTTTTTGGCTCGAAAATAGAATTAAAAATTTATTCAAATAATATAAACAAATTTATTTAATATGTAGGAAGGTAAATATAAAAAGCAATAAAAATGCTAAAGAAACTGAATTTTTTGACTTCGTTTATTTTAATTTGAGTTCATTAAGACAATCTTCCAAAGTTAATTCTTGAATTTTGTTTTTGGTGACCGCGATAATTCAATCCTTAATTCCACTTTCACTCCTTGCTTGCCAGAAACTTGCATAACATTTTTCTTGAAAAAATGGCGTGTTTTTATTTTCCGATATCAAAATTCTACCATAAATTCCAACTCCACTGAATGGTTTAATTCAAACAAAGGCATTATGTTGCAAACTGTAGAGTAAAAATTAATATATTTTTACTTTGGGATTAAAGTTTAATCAATTTTTTAGATCCAACATTAAAAATCTCTCTGGTCAAGAAATTTTAAATGAAATTCAAACCAAAATTGGAAGTTTCTCAAAATATTATTCGAATATTCTTTGCTATCATAAATCAACTTTCTTCGATTCGAAAATTAATGTTGGAATTGGGAACAGTCAAACCAAAAATCAAACGTGCATTGATCAAATTTATTTTGAAAAAAATTATTTACTTCGAAACAATGAAAAATATGGATGCTTTTTTATGATTTAATTTTTTTGGCATTATTTTTTATAACCCAAAAATCAATCAATCAAATGAGACGTGTAAAAGTCAATCATTATTTAACTTAATTTTTTATTTTAATTGTTACAGTCTGTATGAGGCGTGCACGGAGAATTCTGTCTTTATTATCTTATTTTACTATTTTTTTAATCATGTTATGAACATTCACATTCGCAAAGGTGTTTTGATGATTTTTAGTTTCATAAAAGATATATAAACAAAATGTTTCAAAAATTCGCTAAAACTTGCAAAACGTATTTCTTTAATTTTGACCCTTCGAAAAAGTGAAAAAAATAAAAACTAATAAAAATAAAATATTAAAAAAAGTCTTCCTTTACAAGAAATAGGTTAACTAAAAAACAACCATTTTAAAAAACATTATCGATGGAAAAAGAAAAATGTTTATGATTCATATTATTTTTTCCTCATTTTGCATGATTAAATGCACGATAGCGCTGTCTTTAAAAAGAAAAAAAGCTTTCTTAGGAAAAAAGAAGAAGAAAGAAAATTAAGGATACTGAGTTCTATCATTTCAAGCAGCTTTGTTTAATCGATGTATATGTAAATAGAGTTAAATTTTAATTAATAATTACTACATTCAAATGTAGTTATTTGAGGGCATAGCTTATCTACATCAAAAGATTTTTATTTTTATTTTATTGGTACATGAATTCCATTGCAGTTTGCTAATGAATACAGTGAATTCTTTTAAAAAAGCTAACAAAATTTTTTTCAAGAATTTTTCAAATTAATATGGCAGCTTTTAAATAAGATGCCCTCACCAGAAATGGATACGATATAATTTTTAAAACAAAAAAGCGAAAATTAAATATTAAAAAAAAGATAGTAAAAAACTTTTCATTTTTAGTGAGGCAAATAAAAAAAAAGCAAAAAATAAATCATTACACCTTTTCTTTGGTGCCTAACAAAAAAAAAACAAAGGCTCGTCATACATTTTTTCTACAGCAAAATGTCATTCTCTAAATAAATGTTTGTTATACATACAATCTCACGCATCTTTTTTCAAATGACTATCTATCGGTCGTGTCGGTCAGCCAAAGTCGGTCGGATGGATAACCCCGGAAAATAAAATAAAAAGTTTGCGTGTATTTTTGGTAAAAGTTCGCGAAAAATCGATGCTTTGCCTTTTATATTTACGATCTTTTTCACTTTGACTTTTTTAAATTTCTTCTTTTCTTGCGTTACTAAATCTCACATCTCAGCAATCTGTGCTTTGTAATCAAATATTTTTACCAGCATCAAATTTTTTGATCTCTTAATTTTTTAGCTTGAGTGTGTCAAAACTTCTGATACATAAATATATAATAAAAATTTAATTTTGCCATTTTTCCTTTTTTTCTCTTTTTATTTAAACATATATTAAATTTATAAAATTTCTCTCATGGGCGAAATAATTTCTTCAAAAGTTACCCTTCCATCGGAAGCATATATAAATTTTTATTACTGGTATTCAAATTTTGCTTTATTTTTTTCATGGCTTTTGACACCTTTGTTATTTTATATTATTTTAACCCAATCAAAAAATTTGAAAAGTTTTAAATGGCTTCTATTAAACCATTCATTTTGGTGTTTGGCGTGGGAAACATTTTTTGCAACTGTGAAGCCTTTAATTATGATCCCTGTGGTAGGAGGTTATCCTTTGGGTTTATTACAAAATGGTAATCTGATAACAACGTCAATCGCGAGCTTGGTTGGAATACTTTTGGCTACAAATTGTGTGACATCTTTAGGTGCAACGTTGCTTTCTCGATATTTATTAGTTTTTCCTTCAAGAATCACAAAATGTTTAAGTTTAAGAACTTTTATTTTGTTTACTTTTACGATAGCTGTTACTATTTCCATCGCTGGTGTATTTCTAATTATTCCAATGCTAAATATTGTTGGAAAAGAAATGCGTCAAGCTGCATTCGAATATGATGCATTATTAATAAATTTTTTTAATGAATCTTCATTTATTTTTATTCCATATTCCATTGTTGAAATTCCATTTTTAATTGCTTTTTGTGCATTAATTATTTTTTTTGTTACTTTGCCTATAGTTATTTTAATTTTTGTTTATTCAGTGAAAACACAAATCAGTGCCACTGTTAACACCCTTCAACGCTCATTGATTATTAGTGCAATAGTTCAAATTTTATTAACTTCAATATTTTTAATTTTTCCTTTTTTTGTTATAATAACTTCAGCATATTTCCAAATTGTTAATTCAGCAGAAAATTTTTTCATTATTTATTGTTTTCTTGTTACTCATACTTTTATTGAATTTATTGCAACACTTTATTTCGTTTCAAATTATAGAAAATTTTTAATTAAAATATTCAATAACATTTTAAAAAGAAAATCAAGAGTATTGTCTTTTTATGTTTCGCGTGTAAAATAAATTTAAAAATACATATTATTTTTGCTGAAATACAATCAAGAGAATTTGGAAGTTATTATAGCTTAAAAACATTTTGGTTAAAAATACCTTTAGAAAACCATTTGAAAGATAGAAGATATGAATTTATCCAATCATGATAAAAAATAAAAAATTTCTTGCAACTTGAGGAATGACCGGATATGCATGGTTTAAAAACAATAATAAAAGTCAGAAGAAAAACAATAAGTGTGAAGTACCTCTTTCACAAACAAATCAATAAAAAAAAGTTTCTCTAATAAAATAAGCAACAACAAAAAAACGTTTTCATTTACTTTTACCAAAATGGATGAGTCTGATTGAGTCACTTTTCTAATTTTTTAATTATTACTTTTTTGAATTTTTTATAAATATTTTTTTATTTTTTTTTAAAAATATTCTATTTTTAACGAATAAAAAAAAGTAAAAAAAATAGCAAAATATAAGTAAAACTTTAATTAAAAGCTATATTTTTATTTGACTTTGAAACAGATATTTAGAACTTACGAATTTTCTTAATTACGATTTTTCGTAAGTAAGATTTTTCGTCAATAAATTTTTTCTAAAGAAACTTATCTACGTTCGTGAAGAACTTTAAATTTGGCCCTTTGCTAACATAATTGCCTTTATTTTGTTGTGGTTTATATTTTTGCGTTTAAAAACTATGATTGTTTTTTCTTTAAACTTTGTGCCTTTTTTTCATTTGGTCAAATAAAAGTCCGACAAAATCTAAAATTCACACGCAGCTGAAAGAATGAAATTATATTCACTTTGATTAACCAAATGTTTCCTGTATAAAAAAAACTTTATTTTATTTTGACTTATTCATTCCCTAGTTTCGCAAAGTTATCATCCTGAGTTTTAAAAAAATATTAAATTAAAATTTGCACCATTTTTTTGATCACTTTTATAAAAATGGTATTTAACTTCAAATAAGTCTTCCAAGCATTAAAATGGATGTACATTTAGTAATGAGAACAAAAATATTAATTTATGATTTAAAAAAATAAGTGATTTCCCAAAATAGACAAAAGCAGCAAAATTTTAATCTCTCCGAGTAATTTGGCGAAATGAAGCCATTGCCATTCATGATTTTTGCATTGTTTGAAACTTTTTTTTATTCTTTCTTTTTACTTTCAACTTTTTAGTTATCGAATTTGTTTTCACTTCCAACTGAATTTCATTAATTTTACAAAATGGTTGCTGCTTCAATTAAGAAAGTTATCAAATCAATCTTCATTAAATCAAATACTAAACAAAAAACTTTCAATTTTCCTGAACTTCCATATGTTTGCCAACGACGTTTCGCTGAAATCTGTGATCCTCAAACTTTGAAATGTTTTGCTTCAATCAATTCAACAACAAGGAATCTCGTCAAACGATGCCATTTTATTAAAGATGCCGATATTGATTATGAAGATACAGCTATTTATTATATCTCTTGTTACTGTAATGAAGATGATTACTGCAAAGGTGTCAATGATATGGATCTTACATCATTCAAAAACAAATTTAATGTTATGAACATGACGACATTCAGGAATTATGGAGAAAAGAAAACTGATGCTCAATTATTTCAAACCTTACCGATCAAATTGAATTCAGTCAAGGACCTCATACTTTATGTTAATATGATGGATTTCAAAGAATTAAAGAATCTTATCAAACAAGGAATGAAATGTTTGATTTTTTTGGGTGGTATTGAAGCTGATTGCTCATTGAATAAATTTATGGAGTTTTTAAGAAGTATATCTAAACTAAATTTTTGCATGTAAGTTTCTGTTCTTTTTCTTTCTTGCATCGTTGTGATTTGTTCATTTTCAGGTTCATTCTCATCCGTTCTCAAAGCTCTCTTACTTTTGATTACAATGATTTAGTTCAACGATGTAAAATTGATCCAAAACACTTTAAAAACATGCTTTATCATAATGCATTTTTGGGTATTATCAAGCTCTAATTTGTTATTGTTGTATTTCTTTTTTGTTTTGTTGTTGTTGCATTTTTTAAATTTGCTATAGTTTGTATGTATGTATTCTTTCATTGTTTCCATTTTTTCGTTGATATAAATGTTTTTCTTGTCTTCTTTTTTTGTCTAACTATGCTACACATTTTATATAATACTTTATGCAGTTAATAGTAATTTTGTTAAAATCATCGAAAGCTAAACCAACAATAAGGAAGCTTTGTGATGCATGGTTAAAATCTGCAACGAAAAAAACAATGGAGAAATAGCAACTTTGATAGTAATAAACATAGCAGAGATGGATATTTTTGACTTTGTTCTTTTGAAGTATGTCAGCCTTCAATAGTTATGATATTACAAAAGATATTTGAGAAAGATAAAGTTCGAGGAATCCATTAATGAACGACGACCACTTAACATCAACTCTTTCGAAGGTCACTGAAAAACGCGCCTTTACTCTTCTTTTTTGGCTCAAGAAAACTATGTCCAAAAAAGGCATTGGCAAGAAGCCATTCCTTTTTTTGCAAGTCCCCATCCAATGAACAAACACACGAGTGACAATGAGCTTTTTTGCCATAGAAGCAATGTCCAATGTGTAAACAAAAAGAAATAAAAACGCGAGCCATTTTTCCTTTTTCCTTTACATAGTTTTTTTGCTTCGTTCATAAAAATGGTTGCCGATATTCAAATTCAATTTATTGATTCAATTCGAGCTTATTGCCCTGGATCGATTGTTTCTGGAAATGTATTACTTAATATTTCTTCTTCAAAAACTATAAACAAAATTACTTTAAAATTAATTGGGAAAGGCTCTGTTCGATTTAATCCTTTGGGTGAAGAAATGCAAATGCCTCGAACGCTTAGCGGAAAAGAAGAATATATAAATGACGAAAAAATTTTATGGCAACCACCAGAATTTAAAAGTCCTGATACTATGTATATTCCAAGACATTTTCCATTTTCTTTTAAATTACCAGAAAATTGTCCACCAACTTTTTTTTCAAATAGCGCTAAAATTTATTATAAACTTATTGCAACTGTCGATATTCCATGGGCCATTGATCCAACTGTGGACGAAACAATTAACGTTGTTCCAGCTCTAATAAATTTTAATTTAATGCCTTTTCTTGGAATAGTTAAAAATCAAACAAAGGAACATGGAAATTTTAAAGTTAATGTAAGTCAACTTTTACAATATTTGTTTTTTTTTTGGTACAAAAATTAAGTCCCTTATTTTTAGATCACAATTCCTCGATCAGCTTACAGATTAGGAGAAATCATTCCCATGAATATAGAAATTACAAATCATACTGCTGAAAGTTCAGTGACTATTGTGACTCATATAAAAAGCATAAAATCTTATCGAGGATCTAGAAGATATGAAATGGACCTATTTTATCAACACCAAGAAATAACAAAATCTAGTGCAAAGAAATATGAAGCAAATGGTGGGGAATTTTTGGTAAGTTAGCTTGCTTAATAATTATTGAAACAACAATTTCAAACAAAATTTTATCAAATAAAAATTGATTCATGAAAAAATTCCTTTTAAGCATTAACTTTTGTTTGTAGGCAAGACCTGGATGTGTTAGTGTATTTCTTCGACAAATTAGAATTCCAAATGATATGTATCCAAGCTTTAGTGGACATTATATAGTCAAAATGGAATATCTTTTATGTGTAAGTAAAAATGTGGCTTTATTCTTCTTGAAAAAAGAATGTAATTTTATAGGCCAGAATCATAACCTCATCTGATTGTATGAAATTTTACTTCCCAATTACTTTATCACAATTTGATGCTATTCAACCACAAAATCCTGGAATGATTAATTCTCCAGAATCTCTTGGTGTTATTTCATTTTTTTTGAACATTTTCAGTTTATATTATTTTTTTATATTCAAATGCTGCAATAAAAGTGCTTTTTCTTGAAGCTAGACTTATACATATTGTGAATCATTTTTTTCGTTTTATACCTGCCAGTTTTTAATAAAGTTATTACCATTAAAATACCCCTCAAAATTGTTATTTTCTCGGGTGTTAATTTGGTAATTATTAGTTTGTTTTGTTTTGCCACTGAACTAGAGAGAAATGTGCCTATGAGAAGCAATCATAATTTTGTTATCGAAAATAAATTGAATACACACTACTATACTTTTTAATTCGATGGTCATTCATTGTTAGTCCGTAATTTCATGGGTTTATAAACAAACAAAAAAATTCTACGAAACAAAATTTGGCTTTAATAGAAAATTTATTTGGTTGATTTTGATTCTCATTTTGTTTATTCGCCCATTAAAAAATATGAATGCTGTTAGTGAAAAAACTTTTAATAAATTTAAAGAATATTTTTTTTCTATTTCCAAAGATTCTGAATATACATTTAAGTCTCCTCGAAAGCAATATTTTCCTCTTCCATCTGATATTATTTCACATATGCTTAATAAACCTACTTCTCCTGATGGCCTTCAAAAATTGTATCTAACGTGCAAATATTTTTTTGCTAAACGACCTATTCTTATTTTGTGTAAACGATCTTATATTACTGAGTATGGAATTAGTGCAAATTTTTTCCAATTCCAAAAAAGAATTAAATTGAATAATAATGGAAAAACATTATTTTGGTTTACATATTCTTTGCATGTTTGCAGACCGTTTTCAACAGATTTAAAAACTATTTTTCTCAATTCCTCTCGCATATTAGAAATTCATTCTACAACCATGAATTTTCCTGATTTCATTTTACTAATTTCTGATGCATCAAAAATTAAGGAGTTTTGTTTTATTTATTCAACCGTTGAATATTCAGATGGCTCAAATGTACCGATTAATGTAATTTTTTCAAAGCTTACCAACGTTGATAGAATGTGCTTCATGAATCCAAAGGAAAAATTTTCAAAGGAAACTCTCGAAAAACTTTGTGAAATCCAATTTTCCAACACATTTAATTCTTTTCATTTACACATTGTTTCAGTATTGCCTTGTTTTGATGCAACATTATTATGCAAGTTTTTAAAGAACAATCTTCAACCAAATTCGATTTCTTATTCCTTTGCGAGGATTTATGTTAAATGCGAAAATAAGCAGATTATTAAAGAAAGCATTGATAAATCAATTAAAGACATGTCAAAATACGGGGAAAATTTCAATGTTAGCGCTTATGAATATTGAAATATGTTGTTTTTTGTCGTTGCTTTGTAGATTTTTATAAATACAATAATTCTTTATTCATAAAAAAAAGTATTTTTGAAAATAGTGTAAAAATCTTTTTATTTTGCTTTTTTTTATAAAAATAACTTTAATTTGTTTCCTTCGTTTCCATTTTTTGTCGAAAAGTTCTTTAATGCCAACATTTTTGTTTAAATCGAGTGCAATAAAAAGTTTGGGAATTAATTGCAGCCTATTTTTTAGTTGAATACTTACTTGTTTTCATCAAAATTATTATGGATCATATTTATAATAAATCAGAAATTTATGCCATGTTCAAGCAACAAATGGATGCTATTTTCAAGGATTCTGAATATACATTTAAGTTTCCTCGAAAGCAGCATTTTTCTCTTCCATCTGATGTTATTTCACATATGCTTAATAAACCAACCTCTCCAGATGGCCTTCAAAAATTATATCAAACATGCAAATATTTTTTTTCTAAACGAGCTATCCTAGTTTTTCCATTAAATGCTTGCTGTAAAGAATCAATGATTATGACAAATGGTTCTTCGAAATTATTCAATTTAAATAATACCCTTTTATTTTGGTTCACATGTGCTTTAAAAATATATAAAATTTCTCCATCATTAATGAAATCCATTTATCGTAATTCTTCAAAAATCTTAAATATTGCTTCCTCAACTATTACTTATGCAGATTTTAAATTCTTAGTTGAAGATAATGAAAAAATTAAAGAATTTGGTTTCATTCAATCAAGCATTCTTTATTCAGATGGAACCAATGTTCCAATAAATGTATTATTTCAAAATCTTCCAAATCTTGAAAGAATTGAATTTGAAAATAATGAAGAAAATTTTACAAAGGAAACTCTCGAAAAATTAAGTGAAGTAAAATTTGTGAAACCTTTAAAATCCTTTATATTGCACATGATTAACGTATCTCCTTGCTTTGATGCTGAATTGTTTTGCATATTTTTAAATCAAAACCTTATTCCAATGACGACACCAAAATCAACGAACCTCATCAAACCTTATGCAACCATTTCAATTAGAAGTGAAAATAAAGGAATGATTAAAGAAAGATTGGAAAGACAAATCAGAGAAATATCCATATCTTCTCGGAATAAAGTTGATATTATTGTTTATGAACAATAATAATGAATGTGCATTTCTTGTGCTATTACATATTTATAAATATGAAACAATGTTTAATAAAATATACAACGATAACTCTTTATTCATTAAATAAAAAAGTACATACATAAATAAATACATAATAAATGAAACAAACAATTTAATCAAATACTCGATCATTTTCATCTTCAACTTTAACAGAAACAGGTATTTGCCAATGATGAGAAAAAGCATTTTCATCCAAATCCTTTCGAGCTTCTTTGAACCATTTTCGTCGGGTGAGATAAATGATTGCACCAGCTGATAATAACAAGAACATTCTAAAACTATCCTATATGAAATGAGAGAAAGAGAAAAGAAAACTTACACAACAATGATAGCAAGAAACCATGGTGAAAAAGATGCAGATTCAATTGGAATTTCCGTTGATGAATTCATATAAGTTGATGGCTCCGTAGTAGTTGTAACATTTGGTTCTTCATATTCAATTTCAACTTTCACTGCTGGACCCTGAAAACCAGAAACATTAAGAAGTTTAAAACCACTGAAAATGTTGCTTACAGTAACAAAACCAAAACTATCGCAAGGCTCTTTAAGACCTTTATGAGCATAAACCTCCAAAAATTCAACAACATATTTGTCACCAATTTCATGCTTACATAATATATCATTATTGTATTCCAATGGCTTTTGTAACGGTGAAGCAATGCGGATAAACGGTGATCGATAATATAGAGCTTGTTCAGATAACTTGGCTTTATCAAACTTTGTTGAATAATCATCATATCCACGAGGTGATACTTGAAGGAAGTTTGTTTGATATATGTAATAAGTACAATCTTCTCTTTCAAACAAACGCAATTTGATCCTGAAAATGAAAAGTAATAAGATACAGAATTAATACATATGTACATTTCGTTGAGCAAGTTTTTAGTCTGATTAACATGAAAATAACGTTTTGAACTTTCTAACGGACAATAGGTATTAACAAGAAAGTATTCGAATACCGATCTAATAGGTACAAACAAAACAACCTATAACTTACTTTGTACCGTGACATTTTGGTATATCAAACAAAAAAGCAGGAATATGAGTTGAATCAGCAGGTTTTAAGAAAGTCATTCTTTGATACTCTTTATTTGTTATAACTTCGATTTTTGGCCATCCATCTTTGACGAAGCTAATATTTGCTGCAAGTTCAGCTGGAACATCGCTTGTTGAATACAAATATTGATGTTTTGAATCAGGTTGAAGAGTTGAAGGTTTTGGTTGGACAACATTGAATGGATTTGCATCTTCTTTACTTGATGAAACCAAAGCATAGAAGCATCGATCATTATAATCATATCCAGGATAATATTTTGTAACACCAATATGCGATTGAGCTTTGATGAATTCATGATTTTGATGTTTTTCAGTAGCATAAGCAAACGGCGTATTTTGTTTACATTCTTGGAAGATTTGCTTGAAAGTTTGACTCTCCATAACCCCGAAAATTTTGTTATCGATAACAATGTGTTTTGAAGTTGGTGATAAGTTTACTTGAAATTCAGATTCGCCTAAAAAATCATGGTTAAAGCAAAGTTACGAATAAATTAGTAACATCGATAACATATCAAAGACAATAATGTTCATTGATAGTCGTATAAGAAGAATATATAAAGTTAAAGCGAATAGCAAGAATGGTAAAAAGTTACTCACCACATAAGCATGTTCCTTCATTTTTACGAATTTCACATTCAATAAAAGCATCATCTCCATTCTGTTTGATTTTCAAATAGAATTGTAGCATATGATAACAGGAGGGACCATCTTCATGAATTGAAACAAATTTAAGATTTGGAAATTCTTCAAGCTTTATTTCAACATCCAACGATTCGAATGAATTCAATACAGCGACACTAAAATAAAGAAGAAATGATTAGGTTCAAGTTTGTTCAAAGATGAAACAACAAAAGTAGCAACTTTTTTCCATTTCAAAGGCATTTCAAAAAAAAGGAACACATTGCCAAAAGTATGCATTTTTACAATCACAAAAAAAGGTTAACTTACTTTGGTCCAAGTTGTTCGATTTCATGAATATAAGATTGTTTATCAGCATCCATATTTTCATATTTTTTGATGAATTCATCAACAAATGGGCTTCCATTAACCAAAGTAAAAAATAATACCAAACCAACAAAAGTAAAGAAGCGTCCACCTTTCATCGCAGCTTTTCAGAAAAATGAATGTGTGTTTTTCATTGATGTATTTTGCTAACAATGAAGCAACAGTAAATTTGCATATTTACGTACTCTTTGCATGCTGTTTTTCTTTTTGACAATTTTTATGCACTTTTTTATTTTGTTCACACATTTTTCTGCTCAATGTTGCTAAATAGTCGATGATAGGCTAATTGCAACATTTGATCTTATTATTGGATAATTTAGTTAATTGGTATTTCTTTTCTCACTAAAGTTTTGGCTTTTGAGAACAGATGGTAGGGGAAATGAGTCATCACACTCGGTCATTTTTTCCCTTTTTTTTGATGAAGCTATAAGCCGAATTTTGTTATATTTTCAGCTTCAATTCTATTACAAAAAAACTAAAAAAATAAAAATTAAATGGGAACAAGAAAGGGTCTCAATATTTACCGCTCCGATCCAAATTCGGATCCGATCCAGTAAAAACCGATCCGATCCCTTTTCAGTGCAAAAAAACTTTTCTTTGGTTCTCTGGCGGCCAATTTGAATTCACTTTTTTTGAATTTTTTAAAAAATATTTATAAAAAAAGCGATCGGATCGGTTTTTACTGGATCGGATCGGAATTTGGATCCGAGCGGTTTTTACTGGATCCCAACAAGAAATTTTTGTGTACCATTAGTAGCTAGACATATCTCAAATTTTCTTCTCTTTATTTGACTCCATTTGACATTAAGCAACTGATCTAACATTAATAGCAACAACAACATTTCCAATTTTATTATTATTATTATTATATATTGCGTTTGTTTTGAAAGCTCTTTTAAAAGCTCTCGAATAAAATGCTGCACAAATTGTCATGTTTATTGCAGTAAAAGTGATAGCAAAGGGACCAATATAATTTGACAAATATTTTTGACCAATCTGAAAAAATTAATTATTAGTTTTCATCTTTTCTTTTTTATTTTTTTAGAATGTAACTTACCACATCCATAAATAAGGAAATAAGAGTGGGAGTAATTTCAAAAAAAGTTGATGACAAAATAATAATTAATAAATTAGAACAAATTCTTTGATTAATAACATTATTCATTTTTAAACGAATTTTTATTAATAAAAATAAAAAAATTCCGCAAATTGTATTTGAAATAATAATGGAAAGTTTAGTTTGAAATAATTTTCCATTTGCGTTATTTATTAACAAACATCCAAAAGTTCTACATGCGGATTCTTTGGGAATTATAGTGGTTGAAAAATTGAAATATAAAACTCCATAAGCGTACCCAACTAGTCCAAAAATAATGAAAAGACTAAAATAAATTCGATATTTTGCAGAATATTTTAATGGAAAAATTATTGAAGCACATCGATCTAAACACATAAAAATTTCTAACGCTGTTCCAATGTAATTAAAAATATAAGGAAAAAGTCCCAACCAAAATAAAAATGGGATATTATATGCGTTTTGATATTCCTCTCGTCTCCATAAAATTATGAGATGAGCAGAATTAATTATGGTAAGCAACGACCATATAAAAAGAAGTGCAAAATATATGCTAATTACTGGTGAGAATTTATTACTTTTAGATATCAAAGTTTTATTAAATATTACGCTTGCAGAATATTTTAATGTTAATAATGATAGTAACAAGCAAGCGATGTGATGAACCAATGTTATTGTAATAACAAAACTCATATTTTTATAACAAACAAATCAAATCAATCGATTGTTATTAATCAATAAACCCAAAACAAAAAAATGTATTTAAAAATAAGAATGTTCTGGATTTTTTGTCTATACACACACGACAGTCGCCAAAAAATATTCTTCTCGAATGAAAAAAATGCTTATGAACTTACAATTTCAAAAAAAAACTACTTTGTTTCATTTTGTAAAGGAAAAAAATAATGGCTTTAGCATTTAACTTTTTTTCAACACCCCAATATTAAAGTTTGTTAATGGGTATTTAACAAAAAAGTTATATGTTTTCACGAAAAAAATGATATCTGTGGGTGAAAGTACCAATACACAACGAGAGTTCAAAAGATTAATTACAAACTTGAAAGTAAATATGCCCTTATCGGATTTTTTCTTACCAAACATTCAACTTCTCACGTAGATATGAGAGACATGTATTTATTTTTGTTCTAATTTGATTTGAATAACATGAATTACGAGTAACTTCCTTATTATACGTGGAACTTTTTTAATTTTCTACAAAAGCATTAAAAGTTTTTTATTTATTTAAAATGGAAGTTATTGGAAAAAATTTTTAAATACTGGAACTTAACATAGTGCATTTTGCATTCATATTTTTGAAAAATTCAGCCATGTAATTTTGTGAATGCAAATATATTTCATGCAGTGTTCACGAAATTCGAATTCCAACTGAATTCCACATTTCATGAAAGGATACACGTTCTGCAAAGTGTCATTGGCTCAAATAATGAAATAGCAACATCCTTAAATTTTGTCACGGAAATAAAACTATATATTATATACAGTATTTTTTGAACTCTTGTTCTTCATTTATTTTTTATATTTTTATATTCTGATTAGAGGAATAGTTGATTAATGGTTTTTTTGGGAAAAAAACGAAAATAAAAAAAGGATTATTCAATTTAGGATAAAAATTTCGCACCTTTTGTTTTCTAAAATATCGATGTGTTAAGCTACATTCAGATTAGAGAAATGAATCAAAGTTTTTGTTCAGCCAACACATAAAAAAATATAAATGAGTCCCAATATAAATTTTATATTTTGCACGTTTTTTTATGTTTTTATTGTCGATCAATTAAGTTCAAGCCTTATTTAAAAAAATTTTTTTGGTATGTAGTAACAAGAGCACAAATGATCAATATAAAAAATGAAATCGGTTGGTGTATGAAAACCCGCAGCCATTTATTCAGCTTGTAAAAAGATTTTCTAAAATGTTTACCAAATATTCAAAAATACCAATTTCAACAACAATATTTTTTAACAATGTCGCAGCCTTTTCATATCTAAAATATTTTATTATTATATTTTTTGGAATTCTAAGTTTATGGTATTTTGTATTTTTTCAAAAAGAAGCTATGTTTGATCAAATGGAAAGTATTGATGTTAGTTTTAATTAAACTTAAAATAAACGGTAAAACACAAAGCCACTATAGTTCTTTCTCTAGCATGAATTTAGTACCAAAAAATTAACCTTTGTCAAAAGGTGACTTTTTTGTTAGAAACAATCCACCGACGACTAAGTACAACTTATAACATGTTTTGCGCTTTCAAAGTTTTTTTATTCATTTCCGGTATTTTAGGCTACTTTTAATTTCTTAAATAATGAAAGCTGTAAATTTGTTGCATATCCATTTGATCCAAGAATATCCGGATACTTTGAGAAGCTTTCACCTCTTAAATGTCAATCGATACAAGTACATATGTTTTTATAGTTTTTTAATTTACCTAATCAACATCCCATATTTTTTTAGAAGAAAAAAACTTCTCTTATTAATCGTATTTTAACCTTATTGGACCCTGATTCAATATGTAAATATCGATATTTTGGTCATAATTCTGGAATTAGTGATAAAACAATTAAATATGAAAAATGGTTACCATTGAATTCGACTCAAATTGAAATTGAAAAAGATTTTGTTGATATTCTTTGTATACACTCGCAAAATAATGAAACTTATCGATATCAATATGCTACAGTTATACCTAAAAATGTTTCAATCGAAACTGGAAAGTAAAAAAAATTTTTTTTTAATAAATTTGGAAGCGAAAATATATGCTAGCGTAACTTTTAGGCCATTCGAAAATGAAACCGAAGACCAATTGAGCTTAATAATGATTGGATTAGAATCTATGTCAAGATCAAATGCATATCGTGAAATACCAAAAACTATGAAATTATGGATAAACTTGGATTTGTGACTTTGGAGAAACATGTTAAAGTTGGAGAAAATTCTTATCCAAATCTTATGTCTATTTTACTTGGAGAACATGTTATTGTTGATAATAATAAAGTTTGTATCACCCAACTAAATATTAGGTACAAAGGTGGTAATAATTATGCTAAAAAATTTTTCAGGAATTTAATACCACTATTCCTATGACTCTTTGGTCGAAATTCGATAATTGGACCACTTTACCATGGTTTACTTTTGGAAAGAAAGGATACGCAACTTATTTCTCTGAAGATTGGCCTTGGCTTGGTTTATTTTCTTTTAATTTAGATGGCTTTGTTGATCGTCCACCAAGTGATCATTATTTACGTCCTTGGAATTCGGTTATGGATGAATCAGAATTGAGAAAGAATAGCACAAATTATTGCTATGATGATATTCCAATTCATAAGCTTCATTTCGATCATATTAGTTCATTTTTGAAAGGCAGGTTTTTTTTATTTTTTAAAAAGTTTTTCAAAATTATAAGAAAAAAAAATCAAGTCTACGGTAGTTTCGACAATAGCGATTTTTTTCAGGTTACCATGGAAAGAGAAAATTTGTTTATCAATGGTTTACAGAATTATTTCATGATAATATGGATACCGCCCAATATATTGATGGAGATTTAGCTGAATTTTTTTCAAAAAATGAACCATTATTCAATAAATCAATTATAATACTTTTTTCTGACCATGGGCAACGAATGACATCATTTCGTCAAACTTTACTTGGTCGAATTGAAGCTAAACTTCCATTGGTATCTGTGAAAATACCTGAATGGTTTAAAAAGAAACATCCAAAATTGGCAGAAAATTTGAAAGCCAATAGAAAAGTTTTAACAAGTCATTTTGATTTTCATGCTTTGATAAAACATACATTAGAGGTAACTTTTTCAAACACTGACTTCAATAAATATTTTTTAAGGGTTTTTCTTCAAATGATAGTGCCCCAATTTTACCTCGTGGCATTTCTTTATTATCCTCCATTCCACATCGAAGTTGTTTTGAAGCGGAAATACTGTATCAATTTTGTCCATGTTTTGAAGAAACTGAACTTCCAACATTCAATGGAACAAAATTTGCTAATTTAGTGCTACAAAAAATCCATAATTATTTTAAAGAAATGAATGTTACTGTAAGCGAACATAAGGGTTTCATTTTGCAAGGCATGACTATAGATGAAAACTTTTTGAGCTACAGTATCCCTCATCATATCTTAATTTTTGACTTTTTCAGGAAAAATGTTTATGGATGAAATTGGATAAAGTTACATCTTTATCACTATCACTTCCTCCATCTTCTGTGATAATGGAAGAAGGAAACTCATCAGTGTTTGTTGATAAATTCAAAACTTTTCATTATCGAGTTCAATTTTCCGTTCAAACTCCTTCCAATGCAATATTCGAAGGGGTCCTAATTGAAAATGAAGAAACAGGAAATTTAACAGTGCTAAATGATATTGAAAGGAATAATAGGTAATGAATATTTTCTTTATGTTGTTATATCTCATTCTGGAAAAGTAACTTTTTAGGTATGGTACTACTTCACATTGTGTGGATGATTTTATACTTAAAAAATTATGTCATTGTATATAAATTTTATATTTTTCTTAATTGTAAAATTTATAAATAAAAATATATTTAATTTTTAAGTTATTTAAATTTATAATAGTTTTCTCATGTACAAAACTTTTTTTCTCGAACATAAACTAATTTACGGGAATGGCAACGACTAATAAGTTTCCAAAAAACTTTTATTAAATTTTTCACCTGTTTTTCTTTTAAATTAAATTTTCAAATAAGTCTAACCAACATATTTTAATTTTGTTAAAACATAAATTTACTAACTAACATACTTATTTCTTTAAAATGGAAATTCAAAATGATGAAAAAAATCAATATTTATCTCAATGGGAAAATCTTACCGTCGACGAATTACTTTATCCAAATTTGCTCTATTATTCTCGATGGATAATGGATTTTATGTTTGTGATTACATGTTTTTCCTTTGCTTTTGTTGTATTTGTAATTCACAAAAAATCCACCCCAGCTATGGGAAAATTTAAATATGTGTTGCTAAGTCAATTAATTTGCAACATGTGTGTCGAAACTTTACTTTGTTTCATGAATTTTGTTGTTCCTGTACCCATTCCAATTATTGCTGCATATACTCATTTTCCTATCAATAAAGACTGTGTTAAATATTTTATTGTTTTAATGGTTTTCTTTGGAATTTCTGTAGTTGGTTTATTTGTTTATGCATTTGGTTATCGAGTTTCTGTTGTTTTGGGGCTAAACAAAACAGATAAATCTGAAAGGTTTATTAAATTAATTACCATAGTTTTTAATTGTTGGGCTTTTGCAGGATGGATAAGTATTTCGGGTTTGTTATTTCCTTTTTTAAAGCTTCAAGTTAGAAAAAGCGATTAAAAAAATATTTTTTTAATTTTCCTTAAATTTTCAAAAAATCGATATTTCTTTTTTTTAGTTCCATTGTTTCTTTTATTAAAAAATCCCGATGAAACTCAAACTTTATTTGAAAGAAATATTCCTGCTTTAAAAGAAATATATAAATTTATTCCGGTATCTGTTGGCTTTCTTCTTACATCAGAAAATCAAATTTTAGGTTTGTTATTTTCATTTTTATTAAAATTCTTTAACTCATTTGCTTAAAATTTATATTTTAGGGACTTTATTAACCGTTTTGGTTTGTTTGGGATTGGGAACAGCTGCTTTAACATTATTAATTTTAAATGGAATACTTTTTTATCAAATGAAACAAATTAAAAAGACTGTTTCTAAAGAAACTTATGCACTTCAACGAATGCTTTATAAGTAAATTATTAATTAATTTTTTTACCCATTAAAATATTTCATAAATTTTAGATACCTCTTAATTCAACTTTTAAATGCCATTGTATCTTTTTATATTCCATTTGGAATGGCAGGAATATTATTTGTCTTTCAATTAAAAAATGCTGCATATTTGGGTTATTTACCTTTTCCATTTCTATCATTTCATCTTTTTATTGATTGTTGCTGTTTATTATATTACGTGAAACCTTATAAAATTTATGTTCAAAGTATATTTTCAAAACCTAAATTGGAAATTAAAAAAATATTTGTAGCTCCATCATCAGTTGGATCAAATCGAATTTAAAAATTGTGGTTAGAATTATTCGGTCTTTAATAACATATTCATTCAAGTTGTTATCGTTGTTGCTTTACTATTGTCCCGTTTCGTTAACAAATAAATATCTATTAATATTTTCTTGCTGACGGCTTATTTGGTTCGAAAAAGTAACTTTTTTTTTAGCAAAGGAAGTAAAAAAAAAGAAAAAGTTGAAGTTTTTAAAAACTAAGAAATAACAGAGTTCATTAAAAATAAAATGAATATTTATTTCCTTTTAAAATTTGATTACACAAAATCGAGTAAACAAAATATAAAAACTAATTTCCTTTTTTATAAATAACACCTTAAAATAAATGTAACTCCATAACTTTTATATTACTATTATTTTTTCAACAAAATGCAAAAATGTGGGAAGGAAATATAAATATTTTACATAAAATAAAAGGTAGAAAGTTAAAAATAATTTTTATGCCCACATTTTTAAAATCAAATTTAAAAAACGCTATTAATATAAATTTGTTTTTTAAATGGATTCTGTTTATTTTCTTAAATTTACAAAAATAAGTGCACTGAATGAGTTAAATTTAATAACAAACAAATAAGCCATTTCAGGAGGGCCTCAAGCAACCTAAAATATATTTCTAAAAAAGGTAATACTTTTATTTGATGCTTAAATTTGAGAACAAAGATTTTATAATTGTATGTTATTCTTAGCACCTGGGAATTATTTATAAGAAAAAGCCATGTTTTCTAATTTTTAAGACTTTAAAAACAGTTCGTTTTTTCTTTGCCAAAGTCTCAAAATTAAAAGTTAGCTTGCCTTAACTTTGCTTTAAAAAATGCTTAAAAATTTGCAAAAAATGAGAAAAATGAGATAAAAAAAATTTAGAAGGATGAAAATCGAACCTTTTTTTTTACTTAAAAATTTTGTATTTTCATAAAAAAAACTTTTGACACTCGGGCTTTAACAAATTTTTGATAATTTCTTTTCTAGATTTTTCCAAGCAATTATTATGTCAGAAGACGGAAAAACATTTTCTATAATTAAAAATTATATCGATAGAATTGTGGATATTTTTTATTATTCTGGATGCATTCTTGAAATTTCTGTTGGCATTGTTATTATTTCTCAATTCTTTAAATCTATTAAATCTTCTTCTACATCCTCATCCATCGCAAGTGCATATTTTTATATATTATTTTGGGGTTATTTATTTGACGCTTTATACGAACTTGGATTCACGTGTCAAAGATATTTAACAAAAGATTGGAGTTCAGATAATATAATAAATATACCATTTTTTAAATATTTTGAATGCTTTATTGAATGGTATATTATGCTTTTTATGGGACCATCAAATATTTTACTTTCACTCAACAGATTTACATCAATTTTTTATCTAACAAAACATAAAATTATTTGGTCAACGAAAAAATATTTTTTGTTTATTTTATTTTTACTTTTACTTTATCCTTTTATAATTAACGGATATTCATTTTCGAATATTACTTGTCGCTTGGATACTTATGCTCCAGAATGTTCAGAATATATAAAACAGGATTATTTGATTCGGGCAATCTCGAACGGAATTTGTGGAATTATTTCTTTAATTATTGGAATAACTACATTTATAATTTATCGAAAAAAATTTAAATATTCAAGAAAAAATCAAAATCAAACGAGTCAATTAAATCGAAAAATAAAAGTTGAATATAAACTTCTAATTCAATCGGTATGGACAGAAACCATGTTTGGGTTTTATGCATTTTTAACCATTTATGTTCCATTTTCTTATGAAATCAAAGATGATCCAGATTTTTGGCTTTTTGATAGAATTTTTAATATTTTATACGATTTTTCATATATTTCTTATCATTATGTTTCAATTATTTTACTTTTTTTCTTTTCGTAAGTTAACCCAGAAAATTTTTAATTTAGATGCAGAAATAAACGGTGTTTTTAAACTTTTAATTTTTTTTAGACAAGCTTTAAAAAGAGAATATTTGAAATTATATCACTTGGAATGGATTGCTCAGAAATTAGGCATAACAAAAATAGCTACCGAATCTACAATTTCCATAACAAACATGACATCGATAAAAGTCAGACGTCAATCTTTTTTCCCAGAATATTAAGCTATATTTTTTTTAATAAAAACCTACAACCTATAATTATTGTTTGAACTTGGGCTATAAAACTTTCATCATAACCTTTTGTAAATTGTGTGCGTCTATAAAATAAGTGATTATGGCTTTTAAATAAAATATACATTAAAAGTGAAATAATTTTTTTTAAAACAAAAAAAGAAACAAAGAATTAATGAATGGTTTTTATGGCAACAAAGTACAATTCAAAAAATGCAAATATATATTTTAAAAAAAATTAAATTTTTAAGAGCGACAAGTCTGGAGATTCCACTCTTTTAAAACAATTAAAATTTTATATAAAAAACAGAATAAAAAAAATAAAGCGAAATTGCAGAAAAATGATTTAAGATTCAATAAAACTAATCTTCTGTTTTAACATTTTGCAAGATATTTCAAGTCCATTGATAACCCGCTTTTTTTCATCTTTGTTAAATTGATCGTTATTTATAAATAACCCGATTTCATCTGGTTTTTCACCCGATTCTTTACGGATTGCTTTTATTTGTTGTTTTATTATCATTGCCATAAGGAAAGATGGGGGAGCAGCAGATGTATCATTATTATGATCAAATTTAATAAGAACAAGGTTTTCATCATCTTTTGTTATTAAAAATCCATATGTAGGGTCCATTTTAATATCATTTGGTGGCATGGACATTATTTTTAAAACATCTTAAAAAATAAAAAAGGTGGTTAAAAAATTGTAAAAAATATGTAACACAAATTAAGGGGCATTTTGACAAAGAGAAAAAAAAGCTTACCAAAAACAACACTTGAATGTTTTATTCGAAGCATTTTCATTGCATCTTCACCGAATTTAGGCTTTTCTTCATCAAAACTAATAAAATGATCAGTGCCATATAAACCTATAAAAAAACTATATATAATCTTTTTCTAATTTTTATAAACCCAAAACTTACCGTTCCATGAATCCAAAAACTGATATTTTCCATTTTTAAATGTCAAACAAACGGAAAAATCATCGAAAAATCCAATAACTGGTATTTTATTTTTACAACTTTTATAAAATTTGGTTGGTAAAGTTTTGATATTTTCCAAATTTATTTCATTAATTTCAAAACTTTCAAAACCTTCTTCGTCGATGTTTGCGGTGAGTTTTAGCCTATGACAATTTTCTCTTTTGAAATCAAGTGGATGGTGTTCATTGGGTCTATTATTTTGCTTAAATACAACCTGAAAAAAGGTGTGGAAATTAGATTTAATTCAACACTAAAAGTTTAAAAAATTAGTTTTCAAAAAAAACTTACAAAACAATTTTGAATATTTCTTGGAATTATAAATGTTTTTGTTATTGGTAAACGATCAGCATCATTTATGCTAAAAATATTATGACATTGTTGTTGTTCTTCGTCATCATTACTTTTTTTTCCATAACCATAATACAAATGACAAAATTTATCATATGATGGTAAAATGTGATATTTGGCATGACTTTTATTAAAAAACCATTTGCTTATTTCAAAAATAAATTTTCCTCCATCTTTTTCAAGCATTTTTGGATCAATAACGGTAAGTTTAGGGGAATTTAAAAGCTCTTTGATTGATGTTCTTCCACCACATTCTAAAGCTATAATGCTTTTAGGGTTTGTTGATCCAATAATTTGTTTTTGAAGATCCTTATAATTTTGGGTGTTTTTGGAATCCAAAACAATGGTGCTCTTTTGAATCATTTGGTATCCGGCGTGAGTACGTTTGAGTTTAAAAACTGCTGTTTGACCTGGGTAATTTAGCAAAATTATTACAGTTTCACCAGGATGAATGGGAACATTGGCAGATAGTAATAAACTTGAACACATAAAAGCATCATGACTTATAAAATAACAAGGTATTCCACATTTTTTAAATTTGATTTTTAAATCATTGTAAAATTTCGTAGAATATCCGGATCCAATTCCTTGAAAATTTGATTTCTCAATTAAAATAAATTTCAAACAATTATTTAATTTGAGATTATTTATAAAATCTTCAGAATTTTTTGATACACATGGCAAATTAAATACCAATTCTTTTGTTTCAATATTAGTTGCAGAAAATCTAATGCTATAATTTGTTGTTGAAATAAAACCATAATATTTTCCAATTTTTAAATTTCCAATTATTTTGAATCCAGAAATAACTCGAGTGTAAATGTTTAAATAAAGAAAGGCCAGAAAATTTTTTATCAATTTTTTTAACTTTGTTAAGCAAGATCGTATAAATTTTGATTTGAACAAAAATATGATACCACCAATGCCAAAAATGATGGTGAGTAATCCTATCAAAGCCTTTCGACCAGCCTCAAGATCTTCGTCACGAATTTGTTCTAATAGTTCTTGAATTTCAGGATCGTCAAGATTTATATAGTCTCCAAGATTTAAAAGTTTACCATGCGTTTTAAAACATGGGCAGGTTTCGATTTTTTCATAAACTTTTGCTTTACACCCTTCAGCTTTTCCAGCAATATTCATATATGTTTTAATTATATCTTTAACAGCTTTCGGATTATTGTCTATAATTTTCTTTAAATAGTTGCAAATAACACAAAGCACATTCAAATCAATTAAATATTCAATATTTTCTGGCGTTCCTTTTAATACAGCATAAAATATTGTAGACATTGCAGCTTTCTGAATTTTGGCATTACCTTTTAAAAGTTCATGAATAACCATGATCATAAGATCAGATTCATAAACAATTGACGTATAACTTTGAGAATGTTTGATAATTTTTGTAAGAATTCGAAACGCATCAAAAGCTATTCTTTTGTCGCTGTGTATCAATAATTCTTCCATGGTTATTAGAATGCCAGTTTCGTAGAATTCTGTTGTGGCTATGTCATTTCCATTCATGAGATTATAGATTGTTCCAATAGCTCCAAATTGTATTTCAACATTATGGTGACCAAGAAGCTTAAGAAGTGATTCAATAAGGAATTCGTCTACTTCAATTTGTTTAATAATTTTCTTATTTTCTGTTAAATATAGTAACGCCTTAGTAACTGAGGGATAAAGTTTTTGATTTGAATAACGTAGAAATTTTGTCAGCATTCGTGATAAACCTTGAACATACTTATTTGGCACTGGTGGATCTCGTACGCGACAAATAGATTCCATAATTTCACCAATTTTTTGTAAAATTCCAATTGACGTAGACGGATCAACCAAATAAGAAAAATGTTCAATTAACTTTAATTGTAAAGCATAATCACGAAATTCTGGACCAGCTTTGATAATTTGATGAATAATTTTTAATGAAAGCAAATGAATTGTAGAATTTTCTGAACGTAAAAGTTCAATAACATGCGGAAGAACTCCATCATCAACAATAGGTTGAATATATTTTGGATGATCAATGGAAGCCATTCGATATAAAATTAATACAGCTTGTTGATGAAGGGATATACTAAAAAATAGAAAATTTATACATATATACCGATAGTTTATAAATAAGACATGACAAAAGCCCAAAATATTGTTCTCAAAAATAAGCTTACTTTGTTGTCTTTAAACAATGCTTAACGAGAATTTTAATAATTCCTTTCTTAATAAAATCATCGAATGGTGATTTTTCATCTGATAAAGTAATTCGAGTTAAATATATTGCACTTGCTTGGGTTTCAGGATCGGGACTTTGTGCATCTTTTATTAACAAATTTAACCATTTTTTATCATAAATTTTAAGCATATTTACGTCTTTTAGTCCTGGCTCGTTCAATAAATCCAGTGAAATAACCTGGAAAAAAATATGCAACTTGATAAATATATTTTTAACTTTAACTATAAAATAGATAAATATTTGAATAATCGATACTACAATTGTAAAATATAAAACTTACATTCTTAAAAGAGCAAAGAAGTATTATTAAAATACTAAAATATAAGTAAGAAGACATCATTTCTTGAATAAATCCCACAAAATTTGAGAAAAAACTTTGTTAATAATATTTCTCGATTGCTGTACTATAATTTGATTAACTTTTTGGACGGAAAAAAATATATAAAAGATAACCAATAAAAAACAAATTTAAAAAAAAGCTGCAATGCGACTCGAAGCTAAAACTTTGCGCTTTTTTTTTGTCAACTAATATACACATTGCCAAAAATAAACAAATATATTCCCGTTTCTTTTTTGATTAAAAAATGCATGCTTTTGTTGTTATTCCATATTTTTATTTCTTTCCGAGCAAACACTTCACCTTTATTTACCAAAAAAAAATCAATAGGCTTTGTATATTAGGTTTTTCACGACTCAGCCAGTAAAAAAAACAAATTATTGCATTTTTATCATTGAATTTAAAGTATTAGTTTAAAAGTCTTTATTTATAAAAATGGAATACAAAGATAATAATATTTGATATATTAAAATAAATGTAAGTAAATTGATTAAATTGGAGCAACAAGTGTTGGAGTACAGAAAGCAGCGCAATATGCATTGCAACCTACAACACTTGCTGACACTGCCGGCAGAGCACCAACACCCACCGTTACCGCCGCACTAATCATTGAACCACCGGTGGTACATGTAAAAATACAAACTAAATAATATTTTTTAAATTTATTTTTGGATTTTAATCAATTAAAACTTACTTGAATAACAAAGTCCATACCCAACAAAGGCAGCGTTGTTCAAATTTAACATGATAAGAATCAAAAAAGTACAAAGAAGAACGCGACCAACCATTTTGATTTTGGAAGCTTTGATAGAAAAAAAATGATAAATTTTCCTAAATTTCCCCGTATTTAACCATTTTAAAATTTTATTTTTTATCCTGTAACAATGGTATCAAAAACAAACAACAAAGCTTTTTCTTATTTTCTTCTTCTTTTAAATGCATTTAAAAAAACTGCTTTTTTGAACAAAAAAAAGAAATATTGCTTGCTTTTTTTTTCTGTTTTTTTCATTTCTTTTAATGATCCGGAAATATATTTTTTTCGTGTAATTTTTTACTACACAAAATTGATTTTTTTTTTTGATAGGCTGCGGATTGCTTTTCGATGTTTTTAGAGAGTAATGTAAACACCATATATTATTTTTGTATTTCAATATTGCGGTTTACGCCTCTAGCATTTACTTCTGTCTTAATCCAATCATCTAACGTTGGTGCAGAGATGTTGAAAGAATTATTAATAGCACCTATAGTACTAGTACGTTTATGATATGCATTTAATACTCTATTTCATTGTTGCTAAAGTATCTGCAATAAGCTTATTTGTGCTTCGACATCGAAGTAGTAATATTTTCGCCAAATAAAAAACAAAATAAATAAATCTAAAAAAAAAATTCAAAAAAGGCGAAAAAATCGATAAAAAAATTAAAGAATAGAGAGTGAAAAAGAAAAAAAAGTAAAATTTTTTTAATAGCTTTTAATGTATACAAACAGCCTACATCTTTTGTAGTATGATTAAGCATTGACATATTCTAATGGCATATCATTACATTTCTTTTAATATTTATTTTAATTAAATCTAAAATAAAAATCATAAAATCCAAATGCATTACAGCACATATTAAACAAGTTGGAATTATTTATCTTCGGTTCGACGACGACAAAGCTATAAAACAAAAAGGATTCCGAGAATCGAACATTTAACATAATTAAACCAATTAAATTTTCTTCTCCATCCACAAACATTAAATGTTAAATACTTTCTTAAGACAAAAAAATAAAATAAAAATAAACATAGAATTTATGAATGGTATTTAGTAGCAAAAAAGTACAATTCAATAGAAGGTAATTACATATTTAAATAAAAATTTTATACACCCACAACTTTTTTTTAAATTTATTATTTTGCCTTATTTTTTTACATAGGCAACACTTGAATCTACCATAGTTGTTGATGGTGTTAAAGTTGGAGGAGGAAGGGAAACAACGGAAGTCTGTCGAAAAATAATTCGTTTCACATTTTTTATCCAATTAACTATAGCTTGTCGATATGGTTTAACACCAATTATAACAGCGAGGGCATTACCGAAAGAATGAAAGCCAAAAAATTGAAGGATCCAATGAGAGAGTTCTTCAAAATTTCCAAACGAAAATGCCACAACAATAATCAATCCAATCACAGGGCCTATAATAAAGATAAATGGCACAATCGTTTGCACTAATAAAACTCTTAAAAATTGTTTTCGAGCTTTCAAAGATTTTTCTGACATGGAACTTTTTAATTCTGCTAATTTTTTGTATATTTTAAGCACGAGAATTGCCATAAATATATATATAAAAAGAATTGAAAATCCCATAATTCCAAGATAAATATATGCTTTGTTATTGACTACATTAATAAAACACGATCCATTGAAATATAAATTATATGCATATGGGGCATTGGCTTCCAAATAAAGACGTCCGTCCTCCCAATCAACATTCTAAATGCATGCAAGCATACTTGGCAAAGGACCAAGTATCATGGATCCAAACATTAAAATAATATTTTTTGGTTTATGAAAAATTTCTGCATTCCCATTAATGGAACAATATTGATAAACGATACCATAAAACACTGACATGCCACCAATTGCGAAAGTTATATGCAATGAAGTCTAAAAATATAAAAGTAAAATTTAAGATTAAAGGAGCACAACGAGCTCATTTGACAACCTAACAAAATTGTTCGTCAAAAGACCTTTTTTATATTGAAATTTTTTCGATTCATAATTAAAATTAAATAATTAAAATTTTTTTTAGGAAAACTAACATATTGAAACACGGCACCCCAAAACCATCCTGCATCCTTCATTAACCCAGCTGAACAAACCAAAGGCAATGGAAAAAGTGTGAATAATCCGAAAATTGTGGCAGAATGAAAATCCATTAAAAATGCTCCAACAATAGTCATTAAAATAAAATATTTATATGGATGCATAGCTTTTGTCGAAGATTTTAATACTAAAAATGCAGCTAAACTATTAATCATAATATTAAGGGCTGTGTTGAAATGAAGGCGAGCTCCAAAAGCTTCGATATCAGCCATTGTAACATTTTTATGGGAGACGTTAACATTCATTTTTTGTTTAAAATATAGTTAAGGAAATTTATTCTTGAAATAAAACACTTTAGTTTTGTTAGCTTTTATAGCGCCAAAAAAAGTTCGTAGTCGAACATTTGACTTTTCTGATTGGCAAATTATATATGTAAAAGACAATTGTTGTTAAACAAAAATTTTTACTTTCTCATAAAATTATAATAATCACTTTACATACACACTCCATTTTTTTTAAACAGTACACTTAAAAAAATTTTATTTGAAAAAGTTATTACATATTTTTTAAAATAACCGCCTCCACATTATTTTTTGTTTGTTTTTATAAAAAAAGTTCCACATTATTTATTATTCTTAAATATGTATGACTATGCGGGATTTTTATTTAATGTTTTTGGAATCGTGTTTCTCCCTACAAAATTTAGAGATTTCTAAAGATATTATGTAACATTGAAACAATGTTGGAAACCATCAAAGAATTCTATCGCAACCTTTGGCATCAATGTTTGAAATCAAACATTTTTCCAAAAAATAGAATAGATTTAATTATTTATTGATTTTGTTGTTCAATAAAAATTTTTTTCCATAAAAATGTTAAAAAATGATTAAAAAAAGCTTTGGTTTTTTAAAACCAATGTCAAATTTTTTGTCGTACAATAATCTTTATTTTCAAAAATGTCATAATACGTGTCCAGTGATGTTTTAACAGATTTAAAACATTTTATTTAAACTTGGAATTTTTTCAGCAGTGTTATTAAGTAATATCTTTTAAATATTTGAAGCCAGATATGGTAGTATCATTTATTTACATTCTTCATATGAACGAAAATAATGAAGCTGTGATTTAATTTATGGTAAAATCAAATTCCATGATTTTTGCAATTTTGAATTTAAAAAAAGAAAAAATAAATAACAAAATATTCAAAAAAGAAGAAAAAGAAAATCAATAAAAAAATTAGAAAAAAAAGGCAAAACTATTTTTAAAGCTACTTTTAAAGTTAGCAAATCAAACTACACTTTTAGTATTTTGATTAAATAAAATTTTAATTCAAAATAGTTTTGCAACTTGTTTTTGTAAACGCATCCATTGTTCTAAGAATTCAATTGATTCATTTCCACTTTTTATTAAACTTTTGAAGTTGGCAGTAACTATCTTCTGTTATATTAGACAATTGTTACGGGCGCAAAAATGATCCAATTGTTTTTTTAAACTAAAAAATTTCTTACTTTTCTTTAAATACATAAAGTGAAACAGATTTAAATGCTTTGAAAATATTTTCCTTTCTAAGAAAATCTAAAAGAGGAATACGAGTTTAGATAATATATAGTTTTTACCCAATCAAAAGTATTAAATAATTTTAAATGGCTAATTTTAAATCATTTATTTTGGTGTTTAGCGTTGGAAACAATCTTGGCTTTAGTAAAGCCATTATTTTTATTACCCGCTCCTGGTGGTTTTCATATTGGAATATTTAGATATATTGGAGATTTTCATACCACTGCCATTGCAGCAATTTTAACTTTTGCCTTTGCTGGAAATTGCGTGATTGGTCTCACTGCGACTATAGGAAGTCGATATATGCTTGCATTTCCTTCACCATTAACAAATTGGTTTAGTTTTAAAATAACTATAATTTGCATGATTATTTTTTCTTTTATTCTTTATGCTTTATTATGTTTAGCATTTTTTCCATTGGCTCAAATGGATGTTGAAAAAATTAAACAATGGTCATTGGAATATGATCCATTTTTAGAAAATTATTTTTCTGAACCTTCACTTTTTATTCTTCCTCATTGGCTGGTTGATACTCCTTCGACCATAGTTTTATACCTAATTGGATTTTTGATATTTATTTCCGGAATTTTTCTTATTTTTTTTATTATTCTTGCATGTAAATTTAAATCCGCGACAGCAGCCAAATTAAAATATTCATTAATTATGAGTTCAATCGTTCAAGTTTTTGCCACTGGTTTTCTTCTTGTAATTTAAAAAGGAATCGATAAATAAGCAGGTAAGTTTTAAAAAAATTCTCTCTTTTGTGATGTTTTTTAAACAAACCATTAACAACATTTTTTGTATTTTGGTCAAGCATTTAAACTTTATTTAATCTCTAAATATAAAGAAGATATAAATAATTATGTTTTCGTTTAGCATGTAATTCAACGCTAGAGTTTCAATAATTATTATTTGTTAAATGTTTTTCATAATAATGGAGTTTGGGAAAGAACATTATCCATAACAAAAACATTATCATCACAAATTTTTTTCATTTCTTCTAAAATTTTATTTGGATCGCATTTTTTCTGGTTTCGCTGGGCTTCCAAATATTCTTTGTTAAACTGGGCCACGCTAACTTTTTTCATATTTTCTTCCTGCAAACATATTATTTTTTTTGATAAATCATTTTTCTTTCAAACTTACTCTTTCTTTTTTAGTCATATCAGCTAAATTATATTTATGCGGAACCATAAAAACATTATCAACATTTTTAACAAAACTAAAAAAAATTAATTTATTATATTGCTTTTTCATTTTTATTTTTCTTACTTTATATTTATAAAAGACCCTACAAGAGGTGTAACAGGTCGTTTAGCAGCTTCAAAACTATATAGTAATGCAATTTTTTTGGCATCCCAAAAAGCATCCTTCCTTGGTTTAGGAGTAATTTTTCCTCCATTATCCACTAAGGTGAAACCAGTGATAAGATTTTTATCTATAATATAATTACATTCCAAATCATCTTCATCATTTCCAAGGGGATTTAAAATTTCTTCAGCCACTTTCAGCCAGCCACTAAATTTTTTTTTAAAACATCTAATTTTAAAAGTCTAAAAATTTCTTACATATAAACAATAAATTGTATCATCGTTGCAAGAGGCAAACACAAAAAGAGAGAAGCCTTAAAAATAATTTGCCATTATGGTAATATTGTTTTTTTAATAAAAAATAAAAACATACTGGAAATTCGGAAGATAAAGGTTTAGTATATTGCCTTGTAAAAAGGGTAATAAAAAAATATAATCGAACGGAAAATGTAACTAATTGAGGATAAACAAGGGGAATGGGAACCCAATCAAATTTTAATAAGCTTTCCAAACCTTGACGAAAATTATTTATTTCATTTGAAATTTTTTCAAGCGTAAATGTGTTAGAAATTTTATTATTTTCTTGAGCTTGAATTAAAAGATCTTCAGTCCATTGAATGGGAATCCAATATCGACTATATGCATCAATGGTTTTTTCAATTATATCCCTTTCTTCATCAGTTAAAAGCCCTGCAGCTTCAATCGTGCCTAATGTAGGGAAACGTCCTCGAACTTGAATGGACACATCACGTAAAACTAAAGTTTGACTAAGAACCATATATCGAATCATGGAGCGACGAATTATTCGAGTTTCATCATCGCTTCCTCGAATATACATTGAAATCGCTATAGCTGCACTAAAAAAAGTTTTTTTATGTACAAAAAAAGCTCCAAAAAAAGTTCAAATTTATTTATAAATTAAATCTTTCATTAATATAAAAATGTAGAGAGAAAACAAAACTTGGTTGGTAAAAAATTCTTTCTGGATCCAGAATCTTAAAAATAAAATTTTTAGCTTATAAAAGAATGCATTTTTAAGAAATTTTCTTTATTTTTTATTCATTTTTTTACACTTTGAATAATTTTTGAGGAAATTTTACGCGCTACATCCCACAAAAATTGTACCACTATGTTCTACGCCATGGTGCGCGGTGTGCTCCATTGCATCTCACTTGAATAAGTATAAAAAAGCTTACGTATCGATCCATCCAATAGAATTTAAAAATGTCATCCATCGACTAACAACAGATGAAACAAAAAAGCCCAAAACGAACGTTAATGGAATGTATGAATCTATTTTTTCTTCAAAAGCATTTGTAACTTTTTCAAAACTTCTAAAATCAAAATAATTCCGTAACAAACAACGATTAATTTGAAGAAAAGTGAAAAATGCTTACGTTTGATAAGTTTGAGGAAGGAATAAATGATAAATACCAAATACCACATAATATGCGCATGTCCAACATATTAAAGGCACTAAAACCGCTTGCCAAACAGATCCACGCCATCGAAATAAAAGTCGTAATATTCCTTTTAAGTTTGATCGAGCTACATCAATATTATATGAAATTGTCATAATTAAAAAAAATTAGCTTTTTTTAAAGATTTAAAATTAATTTTTTTGCTTTTAAAAAAAGAAACGCAAAAAAAGAAAGATTTTTTCCGTGTTCTTTTTTTGCTCACCTATTTTGTTTACAAATTTCATCGCATAGCAACCAATAACCAGTTTTTTGTGTTTGTTGACAAAGCGAGAAAAAAAACAACAACACTTTTTTCGAAGAAGAAAAAAATGTCGATAGTTAGTTTGGAAGAGCTGTGGTTTACCTTTGCCTCTTTTTTTGTGTGCATTAAAAAAACAAACAATATTATTTTTCTCTTTTTTATATTTAAAAGTTTTAACCAATATTTTTCTTTTTTTTTTATTGCTGACGTTAATTAATAATTTAGTTTTACAAAAAATAAAAAATCTTTCTGTCAAAATTTAGTAAAAAAAATAAAGGTTTTTTTGTGATATTTTTAGTTTATAAAATTTCCAAAGAAATTTAGAACAAAAAAAGGAAAGTTTTTTTAGATTGTTGATTTAATTACAGCATTGTTGTAATTTCATCTTTTTGAATTTCTTTATTTCGTGGGATATTTTTGTCTTTTCCCCATTCTTGGGCTTCCCCTGTACCAGCAAATAAAAACAATATAGCTGTTAAAATATTGAGCGTTGCAGCTATACACCAAATTATTCTCCATTGCTCATATGTTCCCTAAAAAGTAATTACTAAAATAAAAAGCTGAGGTTCTTAATATTTTACTTTTCTATTTATCCAGCCAACAATATTTATAGCTGAAACAGCCCCCAATGCTGCGGTTATGCGTAAAAATGATGATAAAATTCCTGCATATTGTGGAGCTAAATTTGATTGGGAGCTCAAAAATCCGCAGATGCTTGCTGCGGTTCCTAATCCTAAAAAGTGAAATTAATTTTTGTTTATTTAAATTTAAAAAAACAATAAAAAAATTGAAATAAAAAGCTAACCATTTAAAATAAGACATCCAGCTACTAGTACCACTCTATCTTTGTTAACCATAAATGCTAAACCCAAATATGATAAAGCACATAAAAAATTGTCTAAAATTAAAAATAGTTATAAGAAATTATTAAACATTTGAGTAATAAATCTTACGAAAAACTTGAAAAATTTTACAACATGTTGTGGCAGAAATCCATTGCTTTTCAGAATTATAATCATTGCATGCTCCAAAAATAAATTGAAATATAAGTTGAATAAAAAATGATGTCATTGAAATCCATCCATTATCATTAAGATTTAACTCTAAAACTTGAGCCAAATATGTTGGTAAAAATGCAGATAAAAGTGCTTCAGAAAAATTGAAAGTAAATTGGCAAATAAGATTTATATAAATTGGTAATGAAGTGAATATAGATTTCCATGGAACGCAACCTTTGTAAAGCTGAAAAAAAAAAAAATTTAGTAAAAAAAAATTCTCAGATTTGGCTAATTTTTCGATTTCTATAGAATTTCAAATTCGCTAATTCTGAATCTGATCAATCATTGTTTTCGTGGTTTGACAATTTACCTTTAAAGCTTTAGGATTATGTTCGATATTAAGATGCTTTAATTTATTTTCAATGCATTTCTCTTCTTTTTTGCTAATAAATTTATGATTTATTGGTTTACTCGATGAATAAAATGCCCATATCAAAATCCATATACTACCAAAACTCGCTAAAATTTTCACTTTAAAACAAAAGTGAATAACAGTAAAGTTTTACCAAAAACATAAAAAACAATTTTCCATCCATCGACATCTTGCATTTGGCATAATTGAGATGAAACAGGAAACCCAATGGAACCAGCCAAAGCTTTGCCAGTCATAGCAAAGGAATCCATTCTTGTCATTTCAGTGGGGCCAAACCATCGACTTCTAAATGATACTTCGGCAGGATCGATAAATGCCTAGAAAGTAAACGAATGTGTTAAAATAAAAGTTATAATTTTAAAAAAAACTCGTAAGAAAATTCATTTTTTATGTACTTTCTCGATGAAGGTAAGATCTCAATAGTTTTACTTAATAATTTGTCTTAATGCACTCAAACTTTTTAATAAATAAACCTACTTCACCTAAACCCATTATAATTCGAGCAATTAAAAATTCAAAAAAATTTGCTTCAGCTAAAATAGGTGTTAATGCTGTAACAATAATACAAATAATAACACCAAATATAATAATCCATTTAGGAGAAAATCGATCAGATAAATATCCACTCCAAATCGCAGTAAACAACCCACCCCAATATGTAGCAGAAAGTAATAAAATTATATCATTTTCACTCCAATCAAGACTTTTTCGCTTTCCACGAAGAGATAATTCAGAAATTAATATTTTTGTTGAATATGTATAATTAAGTTTTGATGTCTCAGTTATAATGCACACAACCACCATAGAAAAGCAAATTCTCATTAAAGTAACGAAAAAAATTCCAAGCATAAGAAGAAATGCAATTTTTAAACGAGTTGAATAAATTGAACATAATTTTTCTCCGTTATATTTCGATGAAGACATGAGTTCGCCGCTTGATTTTGGATTTAATTTTTAGCATATCAAAGTTAAATCAATTTATACAAAGCCATTAAAAAATAAATAATTTAGCAAAAATTGATTTTATGTCCGTTGGATTGAGAGCGCGCCTGTTGTTTATTGTTTTTTTTTAACTTAAAACAAAGATAAACACTTTTTTGTCTTATTCATTAAAGTTCACAAAAGAAAAGGAAGCATGTCCATCAGGCTTAAAACATGATGGAAGGAAAAAGAATGATAAGAAACTAAGAACAAAACAAAAGCTTTTTCGATTTAGATTGAGTACATATAAGACGCCGATATTTAAAAAAATTTTGTGCAGCACAAAATTCCTCACTTTTTTGAAAAAGTGTCTCTTTTGCCATTTTTTTCAATTGATTTTTTTGGCAAAAGAGACACTTTTTCAAAAAAGTGAGTAATTTTGTGCTGCACAAAATTTTTTTAAATATCGGCGTCTTATATTTTTCTTAGATATAAGATGTTTTTTTTCTCATTTTTGGATCAAAAAATAAAGTAGTTATGCCATTTGAATCAATTTTTAAATTAAAAATGTGTTTAGGAAAATTTCAAGGAATTTTTTATTCGGTAATCCAAGTTCCAAATCAACACAGATTTTGTGTTCTCTGTTCTTTAAAATCATTGTTTAGTTTTAATAAAAAATTGGTTAATAAAGATGAAAAAAAAGTGAAAGAAAATTATTATTATGTGGAAAAATTTTGATTATTAAAAAAATGTTTTTATCTTTTTTTGTGTATTAATTAGTATTATTAAAAATTTATTAATAAAGTTTAAAAGATATAACACAATCGTGATAAAAAAAAAGTCATATTAAAATACTAAAAACATATAGATGTAACAAAATTTACGAGATATTTGTTAAAGTCATAATGGCAAAATCAACATTTTATTTTTTTCCAAAGAATGGCCATGAACTAACGCCATAATTATTATAGCCGCGACTACCATAGCCGCCATAGCCATAACCTCGACCACCATAGCCCCCATATCTTTGACCATACCCATGATTATGATGTCCGTGTCTACAGCACAAAAGTATTTTTTGTAATTATAATTTTGAATTAAATAAAAAAGTGTACTTACTCGTGTGAATGGGAATGTGAATGAGAAAATAAACCTGCCATGGATAAAGTAATGAGAACAGATGCTGTTAAAGCAAGATAAAATATAAAATTAAATGAAGCCATCACAAAAACAAACAAAAAAAATATATAAATTTCTAAAGTTTTTGGAATATTTTTTCCATTTTATACGTTTTTTTTCTTGATTTTTAATGATTAAAAGTCAGTTAATAATTTAGTAAAAAAAATAGTAAACAAAAAATAAGTATTTTGAACAATTAATGTTGTTTAATTAACTCCTTTGTAAAGAATTTATATTGGCTACGTTTGTAGTTTGCAGTTAAAAACATGGTTATTTTTTTGGTTTTATTTGATTATTTTAGAATTATCACATCATTTTTCTTTCTTAATTATAAATGTAACCAGTTACCAAGTTCTTAAGGTTTGATCAAATTTTATGCAATGTAGCCATTTTCACTTTGATGCCCCTCTACAATGAGAGTTCTAAAATTCTGAGTTTATGCCACAGTTTGTTCCATTTTTTAAAGTAAAATCAAAATTAAAAACGCGACTTAAATTTCTTTTCGAAATGTTAGAAGAACATTGTTTAAAACTAAAACAAACAAATAGCAAAATCCAATTAAATCGAAACTAACAAATTTCTTGCAATAATTCATAGACAAAAATCTGGATATGAAAATTCTTTAAGATAAAAAGCTTGAAGTTATGTAGAAAAAAAGCAGGAAAAAAAGCGATTTAAAAGCAGTTTTGTTTCATGCGATAAAAAAAATCTCAGTTTAAAATAAATTTATTTTATTTGATTAACATAATCAAGAAAACTTTTGATTTTTAACAATAAATCAACAAATAATTATTGTAAAAAAAAGAGTAAGATTAACTGAGGTAAAAAAGCATATTTACAAATGAAAATTAAGTTGTTTTTTTATTATTATAAAACAATATAGATTTATTCATGAGCTTTACGTCCCATTTCAGCATATCCTTCGCTAATAAGTTGTTGTTTTCTAGCTTCGCCACCTTTAACAGCGATATCATGAACTCGTTGAGGATCCATTGAAGCAAAGCCTTGATTTCCATGCTCTTCTTTAGAATCCTTTGATTCATCGTTTTGAGATTCACCACCTCCCATTTTTCCAAGCTTTGAATATGCATCAGAAGCAATTTGCTCTTTTCGTGCATCGCCAGCTTCATGCCCAAAAATAGGCAATTCACCTTCTTTAACGCCTAAACCTCCAAGAGCGGCAATTTGTTTAACTCGATCAGTTTCCATTGAAGCAAAACCTTGATTTCCGGGCATTTTTAAAAATGAAATCGAAATTTATAATTTAACTGAAAAAAATATTATTAGAGATTTTGTGAGAAAATTAATAAGCAAAAGTAGAAAAGAAACCACGGTTAAACTAAAAATATTTTTAGAACAAAAAAGTTCAAAACATATTTTAAAGAAATGGAATACCTCTAAGTTTTTCAAAAGTTGTTTACGTTTTTTTTCTTTTTATAGGAGTTTCACAGAAAAAAAAAAAATGCGCTCTGACATTAAAAAAAAGATGGCAGAAGAAAAAAGAGTCAGACAAACATCAAACAAACAAAAAACAGCGAGAGACCTTCAATGCAAAAAAATTGTGTGCGTTTGCGTCTTTTTTTTAGGAAACACCTAACAGCCTTTTATCATCACATGTGAAAAAAGAATGGGGAAAGGGAAAATCTCTCGGTTAAAAAAAGCGTTTTTATTTTTTCAATAAAAGGGGATTCCCCAAAAAAAACCGAATTGTCAATAAATAAGACACCAAAAAACACGGAAGAAAAAAAAAACACAAAAACAACAAAAAAAAACACATCGAAAAACTCAATGCAAAATTTGGTTCTTTGGTCTTTTTTGTTGCCTATTTTTTCTTAGAACAACATCTATCCATTAAAATGTGAAAAGAGAAAAAAGGAAAAGTTTTGTCGCTCTTAAACTTATTTTTTTTTATCTCAAAAACAAAAACAACAAGAAAACGGCATCAAGAAAAAACCAATTTAAAAAAAAATAAGAGTAGATTTTGCTATAATACATTTTTTTAATTTTCTTTTTTTCCATTAAATTGACAAAAAAATACAAAACAAAAAAAAATATGTAACATTGGTAAGAACATCCAAAATGATACGAAAAAAAGGCATTTCCCTGGAAGGCAATAACAACAAAAAAAAATTGCCGATTGAAAGAGTGGTAAGCAATTAGTAGGAATATGCAAAATTTTAAAATGAAAAATATATAAAAAACCTCGTTTTATATGTTTTTATTCGCACGCGCAATTTATTTCATTGCTATCCTTTGAACAATTTTTTTTATAAACAAAAAAAAACAATTTATTTTATTTTAGTTTGAATGAAAGTTGGTTGTGGTTGCCTTTTTTATTTTTCTCGTTGATAAATCAGACAGATAAATTTAAAAAACATAAAAAAAAATTAACCATCTTTTTATACATATTTTTGTTGAGTTATTGATAAATCAAAAAAAGCTCAAATTTTTATCAATTTTTTTAGCCTTTTTTCTTGTTTATGCATTTAAAATAGGCATTTTTCTCCTATTCGACTCAGCAATAAACCATAAATAAACCAACCTTTGAAAGAATGAAAAAATAATCAGTATAAAATTTTTATAACGTTTCATAACAAACGCTTTTTTTTGAGTTCTATATTTTCTATTATTATTTTCAATAGTTTTATTAAAACTATTATATCACAATATTTTTGAAAAGAAATTTTTTTTGAGCTCATGCTTGCTTTAGGAAAGCCTCTGGCGCGCTTTTCTCATGTATTACCCAACATTTTATTAATGTTTGTTTTTCTAAATTGTCCTTCTATATCTATATTTTAAATCTAAATAAAAATCTTTTATTCTCTCGTTGATAATTTTTTTCAAAAAAACCAAAAAAATAACTTCGTGTGCTTGGCGCGGTTAGAACATTGTAATGCATACTGTAAAAATGAACGCTTTCACTAGCAATCGATTCAAGCATTGAAAACAATTACATAATAAGTAAAAATTCAATTTTTTTTTATTTTCAATGCAATACTTTTGGTCTTTATTTTTTATTTTTTCATGTTGCAATTTTTTGCACCCCTTTATGTCTTTTTTTCTTCTTTTTATTAACAAAAAATAAATTTGTTTTTCTTTAGGACAATATTTTCGCTCAAGATTTCTGATTCTTTTTTTATATATAAATTTTTTATGTATTAATTTGGTGAATATTCTTTTGTTCAGAAAATTATCTTCTGGATAAAAAGCAATTGTTTAGCAATGAGAAGCATTGCCGATCCCAAATTTATTTATTATTAAAATATTTATTTTGAATTATGGAAAACAAAAATAAATTTATTACAATAATTCATTAAAAAAACTTTCTTATAACAAGCGATAAAATTTTTTAATTTACATTTTTTCAAGATAAGTTAGTCCTTTTTAAATATACGCCCCTTGATATAATAGTGAAATCGAAACAAATAGGATTTTAAAATGACAAAATGTAACCGTTGATAATGATAACAGATGGAAATGAAAAATGTTTGCATAAGAGTATTACCAATTCCAAAATAAATGCACATAATAATACCTTGAAATAAATTTTTAGGTTCAGGAATAATATCACCAAATCCAATCATCGCCGCACTGATCCAAACAAAATACCATGAATTTATTACACCTTGATCAGCAAAAATAGTATTAAATAAAAAAATTCCAATAAATTGATAATATATGAGTAAGTTAAATGATTTAAAAAGAGGCATTTTTCGTCGCTTTTCAGGTACTGTAACTCTATGACGCAAAACATTGGATAACAACATCCAATCCACGGTGAATTCCTTATGAATAATATGTTTCGCATAATTTGCTACAGTTAAAAAGGTTAATGAAACTCCAATAGCGGCATATGGTAAAGTAAATAAGCGAGAAAGGGGAACGGTTGGAGGAAGATTACCCCAGCCAATGGAAAAACATATTTGAAAACTTAATGTTAAAACAGTATAATATGGAATTTCAGCTATTTTAGGATCAAGCCATTGAAAAATTAATGGTCCACCAAATAACCATATTAATGCAGTTAACGTTAATGCAAATTGTGGAAGCCAAGTAATCCATAACTAAAATATTTATTTATATATAAAAAAAAATTTTTTTTAAAGTAATAATATTCTCACTGGTTCATGAGGTGGTTCCTCTTCTTCTGGAATAATTGGAGGTAAATTTAAAACAATACTTTGCTTTCGATTATTATTAATAATTGAATTAATTCTTGTTCGAGTTTGGGGTGGACTTTCACATAAAATCATTGAATCAAATTGAGGTTTTCGAGATAAACCATCCAAAATTAAAGCGCTTCCATAATCATTTAAAGCATTATTGGATGCAATAAATTCTTCCATAGCTTCAATAAGTTTACTTACTTTTGGATCATTAAAATTTTTAACATATTGTTTAAGATTAACTAAAGTAATATTAAACATTGCAAGATTTTGCATTTCACTATTTGAAAGCTTTGGTGGAGCTTGATTTCGAGGCCATGTTAAAGTTGAATTAAGTATAGGATCCATGAAGAAAATCTGTCAGTTCAGGAACCAATCTAAAAAAATTTATTTAACAAAAAGTTTGTGTCCTTAAAAAAAATCAATTTGTTATTATTTAAAAGAAATTAAGCAATTTCACGTGAAAAATAAAATAAATTTTTTTATTTTTTAAGAGTTCAAAGAGTTTCGGGGACTCTTTTCTTTGAAGAAAAAAAAAATAAATTATATAATGGAGAAACAAAAAAAAAAGATTATGGGGCAAGTTTACAACAAGTTTTAACGATTTTTATAATTATTATAACAAAAAAATTTTATTATTAAATTTATAAAGAAACTTTTTTTAGTAAAGTAAAACAATAAACTTCAATCTATTTTCAACTGCAATTTTTGATAGAAAAGTCGCGTCAAAAAAATCGCCTTTATGTTGTTTAATCCCTTTGCAAATAGCAACAAAAATAATATTTTTTTTTCGTGACCTCCACTTTTCAAAAAAAAAAACCAGAATAAGGGGAAAAATTTTTTCTTTTACACTTTTAATGTCATTATTTTTCAATCGCATTTATTTCAATCAAAATATTATAGGTTTATTTTTCTTACTTACAATAACATTGGTTTTATTATCAAATAAACAAAAAAACAGGTTATATCGCTTCTTTTTTTCTCAGTTTATTAAATTTTTTATATTTAATGGTTTCACTTCTAAGTACACAATTTGCTGGAAAGTATATTTTTATTTCAATAAAATAAATGAAAAATAAGTAAAAAAAAAGAAAAATTTATTTTTAACAATTTTTCATTGACGCAAATAATGAATCGAAAAATCAAAAGTAAAAATAATTTTAGTTGAAAATGAAAAAAAGTGATTGATGAAGGCCAAATCGATAAATGCAGCAAACTTTAAAAAATAAAATAGGCGGCGTAGTTACATTTTTTTCTCCTTCAATTAACCCAAATCAAAAAAAAAGAAAGAAGTTTTAATGCTGAAGAAGTTGTTTTAGAATACTGTGGAAAAAATCTATAACCCAATATTTGTGAAAACTATGAATTCAAAATTTGATTCAACTTTAACCTGGCCTCGAAGTCAAGCCCCACCCATTCCTATTTCAACCTCATCCAATCCAACTCATTTATTTACAGCAAATTTAGCTAAAATTAAAGAATTTGTAAAGAAAAATGATAATCAAAAAGCTAAAAAACTTGTAAATATTATTCAAGAATTTTTGCAACCAAATGATTTAAATTTTCGTAGCAGTAGCAAGCATGTTATTAATGATATTCAAGAAGAGCCACAATTTGAATCAATGAATCTTACCGAAAATCCAAATGAAACTGAAACGAATGATGTTACGAATGATCAAAACAATGGGGAAGTTAATACGCCGGTACAAAAAATTGAAGAAATTGAAGAACTTCCTGAACCTGTAAGTTTCTTCGTTTTTTAATAAATTTTTTGCTATAAGTGTATTATATTTTTAAACTCACTTTTTTCAACTTTGAAATACTCTATGCTAAGCAAGCGATTTTTCAAGAATGCATTTATTTAAAATTCCTATTTTACTCAGACGCCCTCAAGGCGGCTGTGGAAATTTGCATATTTTTTTACCTCTAAAATTTCTTTGTTGGTTTTTTTCTGCTGAAAATTTCAAAGTGTTATGCTGCGCCTAAAAAAGCGAACGTTCGAATCGAATATA
Source organism: Panagrolaimus kolymaensis (assembly GCA_028622995.1). Classification (NCBI taxonomy): domain Eukaryota; kingdom Metazoa; phylum Nematoda; class Chromadorea; order Rhabditida; family Panagrolaimidae; genus Panagrolaimus; species Panagrolaimus kolymaensis. The sequence continues at coordinate 1,715,626 of JAJQJQ010000025.1, read as the reverse complement.
ATCTTACAATTTTCTTTTAACAACTTTTTTTTCTTAGAATTCATGCGTTTTAAAATATCTTTAATGTACAAAAAAAAATTGGGTTTTTTATTTTTAGTTTTGGGTTCGCTGTGTTCCTCATTTATGTTTAATCACTTTGGTTGTACTTTATTTGATTATTGGAACTTTTATTTATCAATTCATTGATCCCGCATACGGTTCAAAACCATTTCATACTGTTTTAACTATGTCATATCAAGTTTGTTTTACAATTGGTTGGGGTAATATTCCACCCCTCACAAATATTTCCCGAATTTTTACTGTCTTTTATGCAGCTTTTGGGGTACCATTAACTTTTGCGGTAGTATCAAATTTTGGTAGATTTATTGCTCAAGGTTATGGAGTAAAATGTTTATTTTTATCTAATATTTTTCCAAGCAAAAATCAATCCATTGATGAAAGGCAACATCTTGCATTAAAAGATGCAACATGTTTATTACTTATACATCATTTTGCTGGAATTATTTTATTTAATACTTGGTATGGAAAACTTGGAGCTATAAATGCATGGTATTTTGTTTGGGTTAGTTCGGCTATGATTGGTTTTGGTGATATTATTCCTGATCCTCAAAGCCTTCCTCAAGCTATTACGATGTGCATTTATTTTGCTATTGGTAATTTATTCATGCAAGCCTTTTTACTTTCCATCTGTTTTCACATCCATAGGGCATATTTTGTTACATTAAAAATGAAATTGTTTAAAATCCAAAATTATTGTAAACAAAAGTTTAATTAAATTGTTTTAGAGTTTACAGATTGTTATGAAATTTATTTTTTTTAATAAATATAAAAACTTGATTTTTGAAAGTTTCTTGATTAGGTAACAAAAATATGCATATGTTAGTGTGATTTTACATACATAGATGAAAGGTAGAAAAGTCTTCAAAACTTGAATAAAAGAAAAAAGGAAAGAAAAAATAGCTCGAGTTTAAGAAGATGAGATTCTTCCTTTCGTTTTCAATTGTTTTTTAAAAAAAGCCAAAATATTCTCTGAGATTAAAAGTACTTTATTTATTTTATGACAAGGCGTCATTTATTTTTTAATAGGTTTTCTTTCCTTCACAAATGACATAAAAAATGCTCTAACTTTTAATTACTATTTTTTGTTTGTCACAGATTTACAAAAGGAATAAATTTGCTTATTTTTTTATTTATTAAATTTTGATTTTGCTTAACCCTCAACTTTTTTAGGAAAGTTTTTTCGTTTATTTTAAAATACATATATATTTTTTTAAATCTTTTAGTGGTGATATATTTGAAAAATCACGTATTATCGCAAAATAGCAAAAAAAAGTTTTTACGATTTTTCCTCTCATTTTTTTATAGGTTTAATAGAAAAAAAAAGAAGTGTAAAAAATTCCGAGGCTTAGCGGGTGATAAATGATAAAAAATTAAAACAATAAAAACAAAAAAAGAATGACAAAAAGAATAAGAGGCAGAAAAACAAAGTGTGCTGCATAACTTCAAAACATTTTTTTGGGGCCCTTTTTTGTTTGCAACTATTTAAATTTTTTATTATTATTTCTATCATTTTTTTAACGCAAAAAGATTTTTAATCGGAAAACAAAAATGCGATGCCCCAAACCCAACAAAGACAAATTTGACAGAAGTTTATTTTTCACTAAAATTATTTAAAAAATGATAACAAAGGAGCAAAGAAAAATATAATATTTCTTTTTTTAATATAATTTACTTATAAAATTTAATAATAAAAGTCGACTAATAGTAATTGATCTAGGGAAATGAAAAAAAAACAAATTTATGGTTTGTTTGAGAATTTACATATTTTGATCGATATTTGTGAAATTTTTAGTTTTGCAAAAAAATTTAAATGATACTTTTCCATCTTTATCATTAACCGCTTTAAGTAAAGTTCCAAAATAATCTGAAATACATACTTTTGCAATTGAATGTAGTTTTTTTTATTAATTTAGAGGTTAAAAACCATTTTTTCTAAAATTCCCATTTCACTATGGTTTTGGAAAAAACATTTTTCCTTTAAAATTTAAACTGCTTGAATATTCATTCATATCTCAGGAGGGTTTCCTCGATATAAAAAGGGTATCAAATGTGCAAAGATTTAAAATCATTCAACAATAACACAAAAAAATCAACAACGATTATCGAGAAAGACTAATTTATGCAAAGACGGATTAAAAATTAGGGATTATTTTTTTTCTTAAAAAACTAATAAATGTAAATCAACAGCATAAAAATCATTATAGTTTTTGGTGTGATAGAAGAACACATATTTTAAACTTTTAACTTTTAAAATATAGAAATATTTTTAAAAATGAATAGCTGTAATTTTTTTACACTTTTAAAAATTATCGCTTTATATTTAATAATTCAAGAAACAAATGCAAATGAAGATCAGCAAGAAAAAAGTGAAAGATTTGAAATTATATCTTTTGAATGGATTCCCGTGGAAGCTGCATATACAGTAAGCATATGGATTTTAGTTGCATCAATTGCAAAAATTTGTAAGTTTCTTTTTTTAAAGAAAAATATTGTATTATTAATTTTAAATTTTTCTAAATAATGGATTCAATACATATATTAAAAAAACTTTTAGTGTTTCATGTAAATAAAAAATTTGGTAATGCTTTTCCTGATAGTGCATGCTTAATAGTTGTAGGAATTTTACTTGGTGTAATTTTAACTAAAATTCATGTAAATAAAAATCTTTTTTTACTTGAATCTCATACCTTCTTCTTATATCTCCTTCCACCAATTATATTTGACGCGGGTTATTTTATGCCAAATCGACAATTATTTGATAATTTAGATTCGGTAATGGTTTTCGCGTTTATCGGAACCATATTTAATACAATTTCTATTGCAATTACATTATACGTTTGTGGAAGTTATGGTTTATTTAGTGTTGAATTTAATCTTTTTGAAATTTTATTATTTGCATCCCTAATTTCGGCGGTTGATCCTGTAGCTGTTATAGCAAGTAAAGAAAAGTTTTATTACAGTAATTCCTGTGAAGAAAAAAAATATGTCTGCCAAATTTTTGAGCATTACTGAGTGAGAAAAAACATTTAAAAAAACATCGATGCCTTTATTAAAATTAATTTAAAAATAAAGCAGCTTCCTCTGCTATCTTCGGTGCCAGTTTTTTAAATAATGAAAAATAAATTTGACACTGCAAACTTTAGAACTCTCATTTGGGAATAATTTAGAACTTTTTTTACTCTTAAAGTGATAGATATCGTTGATAAATGCACCGATTAAAAAGATTTTAGCTATTTTCTTTTACATAAAACTAAAACATATGTAAATTTTTTTAGTTTTTGAAGAAGTCCATGTAAATGAATTTTTATTTATCAATGTTTTTGGTGAAGCGTTATTTAATGATGGAGCCGCAGTGGTCCTTTATTCAATGTTTAAAAAGTTTACTTATATTGGAAAAGAAAATGTTATATTTATTGATTATATCGCTGGTGGTTTCTCATTTTTCGTTATAGCTTTGGGAGGAATTTTTATTGGTTTAATTTTTGCTGTGATTGTTAGCTTCGCGACAAAATACACGGATCGTGTAAAAATTTTAGCACCTGTATTTATTTTTACTTTTCCATATTTGGCTTATTTAACCGCTGAATTATTTCAAGTTTCTTCGATTTTGGCGTAAGTTTTTCTTTTTCGATTATTATAGCCATAAAACAAAATTTAAAAAAATTCTTTTAAATAAAATTTATCAATTTTTTCAAACCTTATTTGATGAAAGATAAAAAATAAAATTGCTATTTTTATGCAGAATAGTTACATGCGGTATTGCTATGAAGGAATATGTTAAGGGCAATTTAAGTTATGAAGCAAATATATCAGTTAAATATTTTACAAAGATGTTGGCACAATGTAGTGAAACAATAATATTTATGTTTTTGGGACTTTCCACCATTTCAAGTGAACATTTATGGGATTCATGGTTTGTTGGAATTACAATTGCAAGTTGTTTATTCTTTCGAACTTTGGGAATTATTATTGAATGTGCAATTTTAAATCGATTTCGAACTAAAAAATTTACTTATGTTGATCAATTCGTTCTTTCATATGGTGGATTGAGAGGTGCTATAGCTTTTGGTTTAGCTGTATCAATGCCATCTGGAATTATCGCAAAATCTATGTTTTTAACTACAACCATATCTGTTATATTTTTTACTGTTTTCATTCAAGGTGTAACTATTCGTCCTTTATTAAGTTGGTTAAAAGTTGAGAGAGCTGAAGAACGTGAAATTAGTTTAGTTGAAAATGTTTATAATCGATATTGTGATTATACTATGGCAGGAATAGAAGATATTATAGGAAAAAGTGGTAAACATACTTTTCGTGATAAGTATGTTAATATTTTCTATAATAATAAATTAAAGCATAGTTCTTTTTTTTTTTTATAGTTTTGAACGATTTAATGCAAAAGTATTAAAACCTATTCTAATGAAATCTTATCAAAAACATCATTTTGATGCAACACAAATCGTTCGAGCATATACTAAAGTTATCGTTCAAGATGCTATGAATCTAACAGCAAATAGTAGAATTTCGTAAGTTTTTTTTTAAAATCGTCTGGCTAAATGTTAAAAGTTTTATTGTAACATTGTCAAAAAAGAGAAACTAAAATAGGGTATCGATTTTGATTTCTATAAATTTTAGCCAAATGAGTGTAATTAATAGAGAATTTTGAGTTTTTTATGTATTCGAATTAATAGAAAAAAAACTTAATGTTCTAAGCAGTGTTGTCGATTAATCGAAATCCTTCGATTATCGATTTCGATTAATCGAAAATAATCGAAATTTTTCGGTTTTCGATTATCGATCGATTAATCGAAAATCGAAAGTCACGATTATCGATTACGATTAATCGAAATTTCCGATTAATCGAACGATTAATCGGTCAAAAATCGCATCGAAAATCAAAAAATACGTTAAAAAATAGAAATCTTCGATTATCGATTTCGATTAATCGAAATTAATCGAATTTCGATCGGTTATTTTTCGATTAATCGTTCGATTAATCGAATAATCGATTCGATTAATCGAAAATAATCGAATTTCGATCGGTTATTTTTCGATTAATCGTTCGATTAATCGAATAATCGACAACACTGGTTCTAAGGTTGACTTGAAACCAAAAACATATTGCCAACTGACAGTTTGACGACTACCGATTGAACTATTTGGCCCGTTCTTTCTATTTTGATTTTTAAATTCATCAATTCAATCTTTGAAGATAGCCATTATATATTAATTATTATAAATTTAATCATTCCATAACAATATATATGTAATATTTATAGCTCAAAGAAAAGCAGCAAAAGTTCACCACCAGTTAGTATTGAAATGAAATCGTATGAAAATGGAAAGCCTATTATTGAAGATAAATTTGATGCTACTTCCCATTCAGATGCTTTATATCAAATGTTTAGCCATTTACTTGACGCAAAAGTAAATGAAATTCGTAAAGCAGTTGAAGAGCAGAAAACATTAAATGCAATGTTGCCTGAAGGAGATATACATGATGATTATCTTGGAATAATGGATTCATCTGATAATACTTTACGTAGTAATACAGTTGTTCGACGAAGTATGTCAAATCCTAGTTTTAATTATTAATTTTAAATTTTATTAAAAATAATAACAAAATTTTACTTTGTATTGTAAAAATAAATATAATTAATATATTTACATTTTATTTGATTTATTAAGTTACTTGAAAGCTTACATTTTAAATCAAATTAAAACAATGAAAGTGCTTTTATATATGTTTTTTTTTGTATTACATTTGTATATTAATGCTTAATTAAAGTTATACAGAAATATTAAAAATTTGAATAATATTAATAGGAACTTGATTCGTTCGATGTCGTCCAATATTTTTTGCACAAATTAATGCGCAAATAAAACCATTTAATGATGATATAACTCTAATATATGTGCCGAGAACATTAGTTGGAGGTTGACCAAAAATGAATGGAATAAAATATGCACATGCATGAATGATAAAATCAAGAAATATTTGAACCAATACAGCTTGAATGGTCAAAAATGTAGCAAATTTATCACTTGTTGATTGGAATTTAAATTTTTTAACAAAATAAAATAATATTCCAAGCGGAATTAATGTTAAGAAAGAAATTATCATGGTTATAGTATTTAAACGGGTATCAATAAGATTTCGAGCACTTTGGCAACCAGCAGTCAAACAAGCTGAAATCATATTTATTTTTATTAAGTAATATGATATGTTTTTATAATTAATTTATTTTTTTATTATATGTATTTTTTTTAATTTTGTTGCCATTAGTGTTCTTACTTCGCTATTCTTCCGCGTCATAAACCGCACCGAGCGCCAACTGGCCAGATGTGTCGTGACGCGAGTAAAAAAACTTTTCGCCATTCTTATTTTTTTTATACCATTATTACTGTATTCACAAAAAGGAAGCTTATAATTATTTTTTTAATGCTTTTAAACAAGTTTGCACAGAAAAATAAATAATGGCTATTATTCCTTCTTTAACACTTTAACAAAATTATATGATTCACATAATTCTTGAAACTATGTTTCTTAAAAGTTTAAGCATAAAAAAAATTAAAAAGCATACTTTTGACTACTGTTGAAAACTATAATTTAATAAATTATTTTGAAAATAACACTTAGAATAATATATTATATAATTTGTTTATAGTATTTGAAAGGCGCAATTTAAATTTTTTAATCTGTTATAAAAAATAAAAAATTAAAGGGAAGAAAGGGCAAAAAAAACAAATGGCTATGTGCATACCAAAGAACACATAACGCATGGATGTTGGATAGTGTTTTTACAATTACTGACGTATGACAAACATACTGTGGGTATATTCTAGAAAAACAATAAGGATCTTTTAAAATTTTTGACCAACTACTAGTCAAAATTAGTCACCAATTTTTTCAATCAAATGTGATTTTTTAAGAAATTAATTTTCATATAATTTTATGTTTTAATAGTTTAGACTTTTTTATTTATTCAACTTACAAATGCTATCTTGAAAATTTTTTGGTGCTGAATCAATAAAACCATGAAATATAAATATCCATGAACCAAATGAAATAAAAAGCGTTAAAGTAAGAAATATAAATTGGATCCGTTTTAATGTTGTAAATTTATGATAAACAAATAGTGCACATCGTTCAATAGTGACAAATAACATAGATACAGCTGGAATGGGAACTAAAGGTAAAGCTACCATTGCCGTATGCCATATTATTTCGGGTTTATACTGTATAGCTAAAAATTAATTTTTTTTTACTTTTTACTTAAAAAAAATAGTTTTCATTATTTTTTTCTATAAATTTTAATTTTATCCAAACATAAATGCAACTTTTTAAAAATAACCTTACTTGTTGGATTCCAAAAAACTAAAATATATGCATTTTGAATGGACCATGCCAAAGAAAGAAAAATCCATGTAAAAATATGAAAAATTAACAATGGTGAAAAATGGTTAATTTTATGTTTAAAATAATCATAAGCAAACCAATATAAAGTTCGAATATTAATTGCGGCGCTAAAAATCGATGCAATTTCACTAAAAATTGATTCACAGAAAACTAAATAATTTAAATATGACATTAAATTTAGTTAGAATTATTAGATGTCAAAAGAAATACTGAATGACAAAAATTTTATGCCACGTTTATATTAAATTTTGAACATAGTGCTTACTCTAAATTATTGGGTAGTTAAAAAGCTTTTTTTTATCAAATTAAATTCACCGCCAATAAGGGATAAAAAAATTAATATGACAGAAACTTTTTTTGCATTTTACCTTAATTCTTTATTTTTGTGTTGAGTTGTTGGTAAAAAATTATGCAGAAATGTTAGGTTTCGCTAAATGGTTTCGACTGATTATTGTCTCACATCCCTGGACAATTTTGGGAAACATTTTTATCGCTCATTTATTTATAAATTATGAATAAAAAAATGGAAATAATTTTATAAATGTGAAATTTTATGCAATGAATTAGGTTGAGAACTTTGTCGATGAAGATTTTCACTTTGATGTCGTCGGGCAAGTTGAGTTTGTCCAACTAAATTAGGATTTGAAACCGCATGATTTCGCATCATTCCATAATAATCATCTGCAATATCGTTTTGTTCATCATTGTTATCTTGATTAACCCCAGCTTCTTCTTTAACAGCATTTCGAATTTCATTTATTTTTCTATCCAATAATTGACTAAACATTTTATACATTTCATCCAATTCAATATTTGCTTTATTTATATTTGTTATTTTAGATGATTCAGTTGCAGTTGCGGCTTGAGAATTTTCCAAATCAAATTCTTTTTTATTAATTGAACTAATGGTGGTGTGAGTGGAAGGAGGCAATTTGGGAATTTGTCCTTCTCGCATAACATCCATAGCTTCTTGTAAAGTTATTTTAGTGTAAGCTCGAACAATTTGTGAAGCATCAAAAACTCGTTTTTTATATGATTTCATTAAAATTGGTTTTAAAATTTTTGCATTCAATCTTTCATACATTTGTCGAATTGAATGCATGCCTCTTTGACCTGCGATATCTTCTATTCCAGTCATGGTATAATCAAAGTATCGATTATATACATTTTCCACCAATGTCGCTTGTCGTTCATCCGCTTTTTCCACTTTTAACCAATGTAGCAATGGGCGAATAGTAATACCTAAAAAATTAATTTCTTTGCCCCATTTATATATATTTTTTTTGTTAATATTAAAGCTAACCTTGTATGAATACAGTAAAAAATATTACTGTGATAGTAGTTGTGACAAACATAGGTTTTGCGATAATTCCAGATGGCATTGATACAGCTAAACCAAAAGCTATAGCACCTCTCAATCCACCATATGAAAGAACGAATTGATCAACATAAGTAAATTTTTTAGTTCGAAATCGATTTAAAATTGCACATTCAATAATAATTCCCAAAGTTCGAAAGAATAAACAACTTGCAATTGTAATTCCAACAAACCATGAATCCCATAAATGTTCACTTGAAATGGTGGAAAGTCCCAAAAACATAAAAATAATAGTTTCTGATGATTGAGCCAATAATTTTGTTAAATATTTAACTGACACATTCGCTTCTTGGCTTACATTACCTTTAACATATTCTTTCATAATAACCCCACAAGAAATTATGGCAAAAATTGCAGAAACCCCAAACATTTCTGCCGTTAAATAAGCCAAATATGGAAAAGTAAAAATAAATACAGGTGCTAAAATTTTTACACGATCCGTGTATTTTGTCGCGAAGCTAACAATCACAGCAAAAATTAAACCAATAAAAATTCCTCCCAAAGCTATAACAAAAAATGATAAGCCTCCAGCAACATAATCACTTGTAATTAGATTTTCTGCTCCAATGTAAGTAAATTTTTTGAACATATAATACAAAACTACTGCAGCGCCATCATTAAATAAAGCTTCACCAAAAACGTTGATAAATAAAAATTCATTAACGCCGATTTCTTCAAAAACTAAAAAAAGCATATTTTGGTTATTGTATTATAGTTTTATGATTTAATCATGAGAAAAAAGTATTTTCACTAACCTGCTATAACAGCTACAGGATCAACCGCCGAAATTAAGGATGCAAATAATAAAATTTCAAAAAGATTAAATTCAACAGAAAAAAATCCATAACTTCCAAATAAATACAATGTAATCGCAATAGAAATTGTATTAAATATGGTTCCGATAAACGCGAAAACCATTACCGAATCTAAATTATCAAATAATTGTCGATTTGGCATAAAATAACCCGCGTCAAATATAATTGGTGGAAGGAGATAAAGAAAAAAGGTAGTTGAATCAAGACGAAATATAGCTCGATTAACATTAAATTGAACTAAAACATAACCAACAAATAATCCCACTACAATTAGGCAAGCACTATCAGGTAAAGCATCACCAAGTTTTTTATTTAGATGAAATACTAAAAAAAAGTCAAAAATATTAATACTTTAAAAAAAATCGCTCTTTTTTAAAAATTACTTACATATTTTTGCTATAGCCGAAACTAAAATCCATAATGTTACTGTATATGCCGCATGAACATGGTGCCATTCAATTGAAAGAATTTCAAAATGTTTTTCAAATACTTCATGTTCTTTAGGATCGGGATTTATTTGAGTTTCATTTATTTCAGCTTTAATAAAATTATACAAAATCAATAAAAAAATAAAAAATAAAGTAAATTTAAAAGCCATTAATTAATTTAAAAAAATTTTTTTTAAATGTAACCTTTAAAAGAAAACAACAAGATTGAATGAACAAATGAAGAAAAAAAAGGTTAGGTGGGTTTTGATAAAAGAGAATATAAAACTTGATTGTTCCGATTAATTATATTTTTTTCTTCTCTCTTCTTTTGGGCAAAGATTGATTTTTATTTACGATAAAGTGATGGTGGTGGTTGCCTTTTTTTTTATTGATTTACGGTTTCGTTAAGTAGGAAGGGTCAATTAGGTTATTTTTATCTGAAAGAAAAAAAGAAGGAAAGACAAGAAATTATCTTCTTTTAGGGGATTGTTTTTTCTTGATCAAAATGACCTTAGGCATATAATAAAAAAACAAAGGCCACCACAACCAACTTATTTTGATTAAAGCAAAATAAAGAAAAGAATAGCGAATAGTTGACAAGGCTAAAAAGGATTGGAATTAAATAGCCTTGGTATTTCAAAACAGAACAATTGAAAAAGGAAGAATGGTTTTTTCTTTTGTTTTTTCGGTAATCATTCAAGTATTTTGAAGCAAATCAGATTAATTTTTTTAGGCAAAAGTAGCTTTTTCAAAAGATTTTTTTCTTTGGAAATGTGTCGACGAGAAGAGAAGATATGCATTGGGAACTGATTTATTTTTGGTTAAATATATTTGTTTTGTTTAGAATTTTTCGTTTTGCTCAAAAAATGCTCGTTTAGCTTTTTGAATTTGGGTTTACTTACTTGATTTACTCAAAACGAGAAAAACGTATCCAAGAATTATAAGTTTTCGAGAAAATGATCAACATATGTATAGTTTGAAACCATTCAGATAAGTTAAATTTTTATTAAAATTACAACAAAGCTCATTTAAAGATTATTAAAAAAATTTAATAAACAAGTTCATACTTGACCAAAACGTGCTAAAGCAAGTCGTTAGACAGCCTTGCTGGAGTGAAGGCGAATGGGGTTTGAAATTAATAAATTTAAGAAATAACAACACTGCTTTTAACACCTGTGGCTTAATCAAAATTAATTAATTAGTACCAAAAAAAAGATTTTTTTTTGTTTTTCCCTTAAAAAATTCTATCAAATTTTTCCTTTATTTTAACACCCTCGTATCATAAAAGATTGTTTATGCGCAAAGACAGTCCATTTCATTTTTGGCTCGTGTCTCAATAAACTCGTTTTTTATATTAAAATAACGATTTACACCTACACCTTTTCTAAAAATCAAATGTACAAAATCAAGGAAAACATAACACTAGTGTGAATTGATGGCCTTCAAACTATAAATAATAATACCCTTTTATTTAAAAGTAAAAAAAAAGAAGCTTTTTTTAATCTACTTACTTTTTCCACTTTTTTTTTATTTTGAAACAAAAATATGGTTTTTAAACATTTGTTTGGAACACTAGAATATAAACTAGAAAATATTAAAGAAGGAGGAAAACAACTGTTAATGAATAATAATTTTTTAATGAATTCTGACGAAGTTTTCGGGCCAAACATAAACTATGATTATTGTTTTCCAGAAGATATTTGGTTGGATATTTTAAAATATTTAAATTTTCTACAAATTGCAAAACTTTCACAAGTTAATCATTTCTTTAATTCCATTTGTAAGCCATTATTAAAAGACGCTAAAATTCAAACGTTTCAAGCTCAAATTAAAATTGAAAATGATTTTATTAAATATGGATCTATTACACATGAAACTTCGCTCAAAGGTAAATTTTTTTTTTCACAAATATATAAATGAATTTAAAGTACAATTGTCTTTTTTTTTCAACTTAAAAATGGTTAGGTAATTAAAGAAAAATGGCCAAAATTTTTTTTTCTTTTACTCGCATAATAGAAGGCTTAGATTATTTATATCTATTTTTATATCAAATTACACAAAAAACAAATTTTTTTGTACTCTCAGCATTCTAATTTTTTATTTGATTTTTTCTATTTTATTCTGATATAAAAAAAAATATTAGAAATTTAATCAAAAAATACTGTAGATAGAAAAAAAGTTTGACTTTTGAGGTAAAAAAACCCAATAAAAATATTAAAAACCATTATGGTAACAACAAGTTTTAATATTTTTTATTTTAAGGTCTCTCAAATAAAAAAATTGAATCTTTTATTTCTAAATGCTTGGATGAATATGAATTATTTCCTGTAAAAGAATTATGGTTGGAACAAAATTTAGCATATTTTTCCAGCAAATGGCTTTTTCGATGGTCAATTTTTTTTAAACATATTATTCCTTTACGAAGATTTATTAGTTCATTAACGTTAAAAAATGTGCATATTTCAAAGAAAGTTTTATTAAAATATTTGATTCCTTCAAAATCTTTAAAAAATTTAACACTTGAAAATGTAATTTTTGATAAAAAAGTTTTTATTGGCAACGATTTATTTGGAAAGTTAAAAACTTTAGAAAACCTCAAAGTTGTTATGTCCCCTAGTGTTATTTGTGACAAATGTGGATTGAAATATGCTGCCACTCGTCTTTATGATAATGAACAAAATTTTTATTGTCGCTTTGGCTCAGTTTTCAGTTACAAAACTCAAAATAATTTGGGACCCCATCGAAACTTTAATGTTAAAACATTTTGGATTTTAAAGTTTTATCCTTTTATTTATACTATTTTTACTTATGGCTTCCTTCATTTAGCTTACAATATTAAAATTAATAATCTACATACAATTATTGGTGCTTTTATTTTTCCTGGTTTATTTCTCGCTTTTTTTGCAGTTATTCTTCGCAAGCTTCTTATTTCGCAACGATATATTTTTCTTCCAATTTTTGCTTGCTTTTTACAACTTAAATTTAAAACAATGAAAAATGTTCCATTTTTTCTTTATCCTTTTTTGTATATATTTATTTTAATTTTAATTTTTGGATTTTTTTTTGCAAATTTTGCTTCCTGCCTTTCGTTCCAAATTATCAACGAACAAACTTTGATTCAACTTCGTATTCCTGTAATTTGTATAAATTTTTATTTTATTTTCAATGCTTCATTGTTTTGTTTTTTAAATTTCTTTGGATAAAAAATAAACGTAATAAAATTTTATATTCAAGAGAAAAGATGAAATAAATTAAGACAAAATTGTTCGAATTAACAAAAAATAAATGATTCATTTAATAAGATAGAAAGTGGCTTAACTATGTCAAATTTAATTTTTTTTTTTTTAAAAATTTAAAAAAAGAAGAGCATTACCAAAAGTTTCCGCAGCAACTTTTTCGCGTGAAGTCTATTTTTAGCAATAAATTTTGGTTCAAAAAATTTGGTATTGACACGAAAATGTTACCGACACTTTTTGTTACAAAGGTTTCAAGTAATAATTTAAGAAGAAGAAGTCATACTTTTTGTGGAGCATGGTGGTCACTATATCCAACTCACTAGAATATTCGTATAACGTTATTGACTTTTAAAAATGCATATCTTTGGGGTTTTTTTTGTAGCATATTTTTTAATAACCCAGGATGTAAACACGTTTTAAACAAATTTAAAATGCTTTTTGCTTTGAAGCAATTGTCTCGAAATAGTTTTTTTGATTTTAAATAAAAAAACTTTAGTTTTTGTTAAAAACATAAACATTACTGATCAACCCAATAAATAAATAGTAAATTTATCGGAGATTTTTTTAGCGAAATAATATTTTGCGGAATTTCTCTTGAATAATTTTTTTATCGTCTCGTGTGTAATGCAACCCTTTTAATTTTCACATTCTTCATCAATCAAAATGTGCTTGGTTTCATGAGATTTTTTTAACCTTTGGTTGTCTGAAATAAACCACTTTTCGTGACTTTTAAAATATTTTTAACGCTATAATCAATCAAAAAAAATTTTTTGCTGCACAAAATTCAATAAATGTGATTAAAAAAATATTATGATAATAATATGTCCGTGACTTTGTGCAACAACAAAAAAAAAGACGAAATGCACAACTCGTGATTCTTATAAAACCACAAAAATGGGGGACAAAATTAATAAAATCTAAAATAAAAATAACGAAAGGTCATACTCAAAGGGGAAAACTATAGCATTTTAAAAAACCCACGTTTTGCACGGTTTAAAAGTGTATACATTCCATAAAATGAAACAAAAGGTTTTATTTTTTCTGTCTATGAAAGTTCGCATGCAACCAGTGAACAGAAATGTCCGAAAAAATTCTTTTTTGAAATATGCGTTTTAAATTTTAATAGTGCGATTGATTAAAAGAGCCTATGAGAAAAAATAACATTTAAAAATTAGAAGGTTTCACAAAATTATGTTTTATTTTTACTATAAAAAAGCGAAAGCCATTTAAATTTAGCTTTCCACTCATGTATGGAAGGAAGCTAACAACTGAGTAATAGCTTTTTGTCATTCTTTCATTCTTTCAGATACCAATAACTATATTAATAAAGTTTCATAATTATGAATCTTAAAAAATGGGGCATTACAACCATGATTCATAACGACAGCAACAACAAACAAAAAAATTACACGAGCCGAAGGATAAAAAAAAGAGGAATTTGCTTGAGCTGAATGACAATTTTTGGCATTTTGTTGCGCTTGCTTCAAGCGAATGAAAAGTAACTTTTTGGTAAAAAACTTGCTAATTTTTTGGATATTTTTTCGCAATTTTCAATTTTTGGGTGCATTTTTTGAAGTCATTTGCTAATGTTTTGACGTTAAACTTGGTCTTGATAAATAGCTTATGATCTCTTCTAGGTGTGTCCAGAAGGATTTAATAAAAAGAAAGAAAATGAAAAAAGTTATCTATCAAAAACGACGAATTTTACCACATTTTCAAAAAATCAAGACATTTTTCTCTTTGTTGAAAACTCTCGAATGGAAAGTTCCTTTCGAAATAATCAAAAGAAAAAATTTCTAATTCCTCTTTTTTTAATTCCTTCAGCTCGTGAATTAGTAGGTATTCGGAAACAAGTGAAAATAAAAAAAAATTCAAAAGTTTTAAAAGCTATCTGCGTCATAATGAAAAGCTAAAAACAAATACATTCTGAAACATAAGTAACCAAAGTTAAAAAAAATTTTACACAAAAAAAATTTCGATTTTTTATTCCTTTGCTTCTATTAAACTCGTAAAACCGCTGTTTGAGCTAACCGAGATGCTCAAAAACCAGCAATTTAAAAAAATAGAGAAAAAATAAAATAAACTAAATATATTAACATTTTTTTCACAATATTTATTTAAAAGCTTTCACAAAAAATATTTAATATAAAGTAAAATAAAAAAATATGTTTGACTAAAAATTTTTTTTTAATAAAATTGAAATTGATAACAGTGGTACTGCGTTTTACTATTGAAAAAACGAAGAAACTTCAGCCTTTTTATATTCATTTTGAACAAAAATTTTTGATAAATCAAAAAAAGCTCAAATTTTGATCAACTTTTGATCAACGTTTTGAGCCAGTTTTCCATTTTGCAGTTGCAGAGTTGGCCTCCTCCTTTTTCCTTTTCATAAACAAAGAACCCATAAACGAACGCATTGAAGAAAGAAAAAAAGAAAGAAAAAAAATTAAACTTTATTTTTTAATTTTTGAGCTAATTTTTTATTTCTTTTAAGTTCAAAGTTTAAGTGTTTTTTTTCATTTTTTTTTGTTAACGTTTCAGATTGTCTAAGAAAATACAATATTTCGAGAAATTTTTACATTATTTGCTTTTTAACTTTTTTATTTATTTTAATTAAACCAATTTATGCCAGAATTAATGGAAATTTTGACAACGCTGACGTCAAAGAAAAATTGGCATTCATTCAGCTATATTGCAAACAAGAGATTTAAAAATGACAAAACATAATAGGTTTTTAAAGAGCTTTTATATGGTATTTTTGTTTATTTTTGATTCTTTTTAATCTCTTAGCTTATATGTTATATGCATAAAGTAGGAAACCAAAAAAAGATAAAAGAAAAAAAAGTTTTTTTTATCACGAATTCAAAACATATTTTTGTCTTTTACATGATTCTTAAAAGATATTTTTTTTTAAACTTTGTACTTTAAAAAAAATCATATGTTGCATTATTTTTCACTCATATATTTGGGAGCAAAGTCTCTTTTTGTTTTTGTTACAATTTATATTAGATGGAAGTTTCACCGACTAAAGAATTTGATTGGTTGCAATGAGAAAAAAAAATAAGGAAAGAAATTCAGCAATAATTGTTTTTAAAAAATCAAAGAAACCTTTTTTTCAATAAAACAATCAAAGGTTAATGCGTCAAAGAATCATGGAAGCGCGCACATCACAAGTAAAATAAATGGAAAAGAAGAATAAAACTAAATAAATCAAAATACAACTTTAAGAAATAAATAAAAAACTTTTTTTTATAATTTAAGCAAAATTTTTTTTTGGGTATTCATTAACGATTACTTACTTCTTCCCAAATTTTTAGCTCAGATACTACCAAGTTTTTTACATCGGTGATAAAAAAAGCGGAACCATGAAAGTGAATGCAAAATGCCAATAAAAATTTGGTGATAAAAGTTTTAAAAATTTAAAACCTTAAAATGATAAAGCAGTAAAAAATAAATGAAATAACTACAAAAAATAAAATACTTTCCAAAAAGCCACAAAAAAAAAGGTAAAAAGCTATCAAAGAAAATTAAAAATCTCCTTTTAGAACAAATATACTGCGTAAAAAAAGAGAAAAAAGGGACAAAACTTTTTATTTTCGACTTAAAATAATTTTAAAGGATTTTTTCAAAACAAAGCAGAAGATTTAGAAGCTCTTATCACATAAAAAAAAGCATCTTTGCAGAAAATATTGTAACTCTAATTTTAAAATGAAATTATCATGGTTCTTTTTTCTTTTTCAACATGAGTTCATTACACAATAAGCATTAAATGTGTATAGCATTTTTTTCTTCAACAAAAAAATTAAAGATGAACAATTTTAATGAATCTTCTTGTATTAAGCTATTATTGACCTTTGAAAGTTTATTTTTTTTGGTTACGCCTACAAAAAAAATGTATTATTGAATTTCTTCTTCTTTTTTTACGCACACAAATAAAACAAAGCAATAAAGTATTAATTTTTTTGTTACTACTTTTTGTGGATGAATCACTGAAATTTATTTTGGCTTTATTAAATTTATCTGTTTGGAAGTTTTTATATTTAAAAACTAACATTGCTGTTACCACTAAAAATAGTTATGGAACTGAAAGAAAAAAGTTTACTTCTTCAACCGAATATTAGTCTTACAGAAATAACTTCGCCATCATCTTCATCTTCATCTTCTTCCATTATTGGAAACTGTTGTGCAACAAATAAAAGTGATGATTTAAATATTTTAAAGCAGCAGCCTAAAAATTTTAATTTAAATCATAAAGCTTTTGATTTTATTACTTCCTCAAATCCATTTTATATTTACTTACCTGATGTGGATCATCCATTCAATTCATCCTTTTTCTTTACATTTCAAACATATATTTCAAGGTTTTGTAAACCATTTTTAAAAGTGAATCGAAAATTTAATTCATACTTATCCAATCAAAAAAGTAAATTATTTGAATCAAACAATAAAAATGCTGATTTTTTTCCAAAATTTATTTTGTGTTTTTTTTATTTATGGAAAAAAAGATTTATGTGTTTTCATGAATGTAGTGAAGAGGAATTTGTAAATATTGTAAGTTGAAAATATTTTTTATACATATTTTTCAACTATCAGGACACGAACCTCCAAGCTGGCATAAGCAGCCTTGTCTCCGACTCCACTCAATTTTTTTTGGATTTGAATCGAAATTCGAAGGTCTTGATTTCAGGTCGATTCGGTGCACCGAAATTAGAAAATCGACTTGAAAATTCGTAATTCGTTAGCTCAGCTAAAGAGGCAAACCAAAAACCCGAAGGTTCTTGATTAAATCATAGTTTTTGAAAAGTTGTTTTTAGGTTCTTTTATCTTTATTGTTAAATATTTTAAAATGCTTTATTGGAATATTATTCGTAGTATTAAGCGCTATAATATTTCAATATATTGATCCATTATTATCAAAAGAAGCATTCCCTGAATTACTTTTATATACTTTTACCACAGTTACAACTATTGGGCTAGGAACATTGGTTCCAACATCAGAAAATGGAATGTTTTTTTGTATTTTTTATATATGTTTTGGCGTACCTATAATTTTAGTAATATTAAATAATTTTTCTGAAATCTTTGCTGAATTTTATTGGATTTTTATTTCAGTTATAAAAGGCAAAAAGGTAAGAGGAAAATCATTTTAAACCTTGCCTTTTTGAAGGAAACGAAGTAGACGTGATTTGAGGTCAAAAGAAAAAAATACAGATTTATAGTCTTTTTAATTTTAGGAAATTGAAACTAAACATCCTCACCAATTACCCGTGCTATTAACAATATTTTTGGTTCCTGGATATTCAGTTATTGGTTCCGTTCTTTTTGCATGGTTAATGCCTAATTTAGACTATAGTGATACATTTTACTTTAGGTTAGTTATAAATAATCTTTCTAGCCTTTTCTATTAATAATTAGAGTTTTCTTTTCTTCAGTTTTATTTCAATTACAACTATTGGCTTAGGTGATATTTCACCCAAACCTAAAACAATGCTGGAAGCAATAATAATTATAATTTATATTTCATTTGGAATTATTATTTTTTCTGCTTTTATGGGATCTTTAACCCTCGTCTTTTATCGAAATCTAAACAATGGACAATTATTTAAAAGCCCAAGATATATTGAAATTAAAATTAATAATCGAAAATTAAATGTTGGAGAATTAATCGAGATTGTAAGCATTAAATTAAATGTAAGGGTTTTTCTTGGATTATCTGCTTTTTGAAAATTTATTTTATTTTTAAAAATGAAAAGAAAATTTGTTATTAATTAGGGATGAATTTCGAATTAATTGATAGCTAAAAAAAATATTTTTAGGCAACACCAAGAAAATCGCAGGAAATTATAGAAAAATTGGATGAACTTATTATTGATATTGCCAATGAAGAATTGAAGCAAGAACCAAGTTTTACATAATTTTTTTAAAGACAAAAAGTAATTATTCATAAAAAAAGTTTATGGCTGATTTTTATCAAAAGAATAAAGCTATTGTGGTAAAGGGAAGACAAAAAGATTGAATAATTCAGTATTCGAGAAAAGCAGTTGCAAGAATCGGTGTCTTAATTAATACCAAAAAATGCCATGAAAGCCAAACAAAAAAATGAACGATTTAACATCAATATTTTAAAACCCTTTATATATTTTATGTGTATTTCTGATAATGTAAGAATATAAAATTTATTATAGCAAAAGTAAATACAAGTCAGTCCTTAAAAAAATTAAAAAAAAAAGTTAAATAACAATTAAAAACTTTTTTTAACTATTTTTTATCGAGTTCCCAAACCTAAAATATGTGGAACCCAGCTTTCTTTTTCAACGCCTTCGGGTGTTACAGAATCTCTTGGTGGTTCAGTAACCGGGTAACTTGCATCACCAACGAATCCACTAGCTCGAGAATTGTAATGGGTTTTTCCGCTACCATTCCGCTTAACAATAAATTTTGGATTGAAAGCTTTATTTTCATTTGAAATAAATTCAACATTCTTATTTACATTTGCAGAAGCAAAAATATCCATAAATCCAATGAAAAAGTACACCAAAATTAAAAGGATTACTTTCATTTTATTTTTTTTTAAATTTTAAAATGAAATAAAATAATTTGTTTTATTTTTGTTTTAAAGGAAATCACAAGTCCAAACTAAAAACAATTGCAATGAAATAAATTGCGCAAACAAAAACAAGAAAAGTGGTTCCGTTTTTTAAATATATAATTCAAAGGTCAATATGTATGTAATTATGTTTTTTTGTTGATGTTTTTGAGCAAAAAAGAAAACGTGTATAAGAGTGGCGAGGGTTTCTCCCCTTCTTTTTTAAACATAATTTGAAAAAGAGAAAAGTCAGCAAAGAAGACCAAAGAACCAAATTTTGCATTGAGTCTTTCGATGTGTTTTTTTGTTGTTTTTGTGATTTTTTTTTCTTCCGTGTTTTTTGGTGTCTTATTTATTGACAGTTCGGTTTTTTTTGGGGAATCCCCTTTTTTTTTAAATAATGAAAAGACTTTTTTTTAACCGAGAGACTTTCCCTTTCTCCATTCTCTTTTCACACGTGTTGATGAAAGGCTGTTGGGTATTTCCTCAAAAAAATAACAAAAAACGCAAACGCACACAATTTTTATGCATCGAAGGTCTCTCGCTGTTTTTTTTTGTTGTTGTTTGTCTGACTCTTTTTTCTTTTGCCATGTTTTTTTTAATGTCAGAGCGCATTTTTTTTCTCTGTGAAACTCCTATAAAAAGAAAAAAACGTAAACAATTTTTGAAAAACTGATTCGTATTCCATTTCTTTAAAATATGTTTTGAACTTTTGTTCTAAATTTTTTTTTGTTTAATCGTGGCTTCTCTTCTATTTTTGCTTGTTATTTTTCTCACAAAATCGCTAATAATACATATTTTTTTCAGTTAAATTATAATTTTCAATTTCATTTTTAAAAATGCCCGGAAATCAAGGTTTTGCTTCAATGGAAACTGATCGAGTTAAACAAATTGCCGCTCTTGGTGGTTTAGGCGTTAAAGAAGGTGAATTGCCTGTTTTTGGGCATGAAGCTGGCGATGCACGAAAAGAGCAAATTGCTTCTGATGCTTATTCAAAGCTTGGAAAAATGGGTGGTGGTGAATCTCAAAAGGACGAATCAAAGGATTCTAAAGAAGAGCATGGAAATCAAGGCTTTGCTTCAATGGATCCTCAACGAGTTCATGATATCGCTGTTAAAGGTGGCGAAGCTAGAAAACAACAACTTATTAGCGAAGGATATGCTGAAATGGGACGTAAAGCTCATGAATAAATCTATATTGTTTTATAATAATAAAAAAACAACTTAATTTTCATTTGTAAATATGCTTTTTTACCTCAGTTAATCTTACTCTTTTTTTTACAATAATTATTTGTTGATTTATTGTTAAAAATCAAAACTTTTCTTGATTATGTTAATCAGATAAAATAAATTTGTCAAAAATTAATAAAAATGACATTTGAAAACAATTTAAATATTTAGACTCTGAGTCAAAAAACATAACAAAATTTTTTTTGACATGAATCAAAACTTTGTTGACTTTTTTTTTTGCGGTTTTTTCGAACTTCATCCCTTTATTCTGAAAACATTTCCATATTCAAATTATTTTTTTTTTTGTTGGCACATACGCCGCATTGTATATTTTTAAATGAAATTAAAATTTAAAATTTTATTGTTGGATAAACGTTCTTTCTACGTGTATGACATAAATATGCAAAAATAACTCCAATAATTGAAAACACAATTATTATTGCTCCAATTTTACTTGAAGTTGAATTTTTTTGTAACCAATCTTCAACTAAGTAATGTTTAGAATATCGATAATGATTTAACCTTTCTTGTCGGGTTAATTCCGGGCATGGTTGAACGCTTCTTAACATAGATTGGGTTTCAGTAAAAGAAACTCTAACAAAATTCGATGAAATATTTCGCATCCGATTTATCTAAAAAATATATAAAAATTTTGTAAATACTCGAAAAGTAAAAAATCAAACAATTTTATAACTTTTCAAAAAATGTATACCCTGTAAGAAACTTTTCATTTTTTAATATTTATTTTGCCTGAAAAAAGCTTAGAGCTTTTTTATAGAATTTTAAAAATTTATCTCCATTTTTTTTTAAATTCTGAATTTCGCCCAAAAAAAAAACATATTATTCAGATGATCATTTAAAAAGTTTATATATTAATTTTTGAATCATGGTAGCTTTCAAGTTGGAACTCGGCATAATTATCGACCATAATTTATGGTTAGTCAATCACCAATCAGAAAATCTTTTTGATTTCTAGGCATTTTAAAAACAAAATTATTTACAAATAATTTTATTTTTGTCTGATCTTAAAAAAAATAGATAGTAAAAAAACTCACACTGGAAATTTGATCCAAGTTTAAACGTGAAGCTGTATTTTAGTCAAATTCAATTCGAATAGTTCGTAATTGAATACCAAAATCTTCAATTTTATTTTTTAATTTATCATTATTTTCAATTACATTTCCACTTAAATCTTTTTTGAAATTTGTTAACATTAAAATATATCTTCCATAATCGAGTGGCAATGTAGGCAAATTATATATTGCATGCATGAGAAGTTTTTCATAAGCATTTTCTCTTTCATTTATGTGATAAATGAATTCATTAAACTTAAAAAAAAAATTCGAATGTTTTTATAAAAAAATTAATTAAAATAAATTTACTCTTTCATCAATATCGCTAAAATCCACTGGATCTTTGACTCGTATTAATTCTAAATTTTTAGTTAACAATTGAACATTTATATATTCAAAATACCATTTACAATCACCAACAATAATTCCTAGTAAAGTTTTAAATCCATTAATTTGATCCATTTCATCCATTCTTAACATTGGAACTATAATTATATTCCATTTTTCGCATTTACCAACTAAAAAAATACAAAGCATTTACTTTTGCATTCTAAAACATCCTCGTTTGCTATTTTTTCTCCCCTTTTTTTATATAGAGTTATTTACAAAAATTTAAAAATATATATTAGTTTGCTACCAGTGAAGAAATATAACTAAACATTATGACTCTTCATCTGGAGGGTTGGATAACAAAAAAATTAACACCAAAATTAAAATTGCAAAGTATTCGGGTTTTCACCTCATATTTGCATCTTAAAGCTTTAAGAGACCTATTAATTCATAAAAGAGCAAAGGTATTCAAAAGTTCAGAGAGTGCATACGAAGTATGTACATTTATGGACGCAATAAAATCGATAAAAACCCCTCACCAAATGCCTTGCTCCTCATAGTAAGCCAATCAATTTAATCACGAACACAACTTTCCGAAAACCTATATAAAAATTTGGTCACGAAAATTGACAGGTAGCAGAATTTTATAAAATGGATAAAGAAAAAAACTAACGTTTACATTCATTAAAACCATCACTTTGAAATCCATAAACACAATTATTATAATAAAAAGCTATAAAAATAAATACAAATAAAATTTTTATTAAAAAACCGCAAAAATGTGAAATCAGCATTTCTTTAATTCAATTATCTCTCTTTTTACGAGATCGAGTATTTTCAAATGAAAGTTTATGTTTAGCAACACTATTGAAAAAAAATTGAAGGTGACTTATAATTTTTTAAAGTTTGATAAATATTTTTTTTTACATTTAAATACGCAATTTATAACGCAACAAAATACGAACCAAAAAGCGATAATTGTTTATTTTTTTGTTGCGTCACGAAAAATTGTTTTGTGGTCTTGGCGGTACCACTCTTTTTTTATTTTATTTCCGATTTTAATAAATCAAAAAGGATTATTTTATCCTAGAAATTAATTCAAATTCAAATACGTATTGTTGTTTGTTTTTTTATTCACCTTCAATTCATTTGTATTTTATTGATTTTTTAATAAAAAAGTAAAAGTCAACAGAATGAATAAATATATTCATTGTGAAATATTAAAGTAACGAAAAATCTAATGCTTTGATATAAAAAAAAAAGATCTTTAAATTGTTTTTTTTTCTTTACTTGGGTGTTGAACTTCTCACTTCTTTTCATAGTTTGCGTTTTAAGCACTCTAACACATAGAATCAGCAAGGTTTTTTGCTTTAAAACGCGATTATATTAAATTGAGCAGTTTTTTAATTTTTTCTAAGATTTTTTTTGTATCCAAATTTACAAGAGAACTCTTAAAATACAATAAAAGATCTATGGTCCAAAGATACTAAAGAATCCAAAAATTATAAAATCGTTCAATTTCTTACACTTTTAGCTGGAAAAAAAATAATAAAATGGAAACTATTTTTTTAACTCTATAATTTGCATAAAGAATGAAAAAAAAGTAAATAAAAAGTTTCTTTTTTTTTTTTTTTGCGGGGGAACTAAAGTAAAAAATAACCCATTATTTTATTAAAAAAATTTATTTTTTAAACTTTTGTTGATTAACGGAAACCGGAAGTTTGTCATTTCAGGCAAACAAAAAAAATTAATTTTTTTTTCTTAATTTTTGTTTTATTGACAGCTAGTTATAAAGAACAATAATTATCAAATATACTTTTCAAGGAAGTAAAATATTTTAATCAACTAAAATACTTTAATGCAGTGACGTAATTAGTGCCAATGGCCCCCTTAAAAAAAATTCAAATTGCTGTATTGTTATAAAAAATATACATACATATGATCTGCGTTAATTAAATCTTTCATTGTAATTTTAGTAACATATTATTTTTTCATATATGACAATTATTATAATTATAATATTATATTTAAGCGTTTAAAATATTGATGAAAAAAATATAAGAAACTTGCTATAAATGTCTCAAAAAAATAGAACAAATAAATAAATTGTTTATTAAAAAAGATTTTTAATATATATTTTTTTCAACAATTAACTTTATCTAAAATATTAAATGTCTTATTTAAATTATTTAATTTTTGGCGAATCAATATTAAGTGAAATTGTATCTTTAATTAGCGCAATAATTAACATTCGAACTTTATATTGGTTAGCTCTGTATTATTATAAATATAAAAATCATCACTTTTCGCCATTGTTGATTTTTCATATATTTGCTTGGCTTTTACTTTCATTGGCATGGTCCATTCAAAATGCATATGTTTTAATTTTATGGAATCCTGAAAGTAAGTTTAGAATAAAAAATGTCCAAAAAAACGAAACTCATTTGAAAGTGAATGGAAAATAATGAAAACTAATTTTTTTAAGTTAAATTTTTTTTAGCTATACAGTATAAACCCGAAATAATATGGTATTTGGGTATGTTAACCTTACCATTAGTTCCTATTCCAGCGGTATCCATGTTTTTTCTCACCATTGAAAGATGTTCAATATTTATTTATCTAAAATTAACTACATTAAAACGAATTAAAATTTTATTTCTTACTTTAACGCTTTTTGTTTCATTTGGTTCATGGATATTTATATTTCATGGTTTTATTGATTCAGCACCAAAAAATTTTCTTGATAGCGTTTGTAAGTAAATATTACAACAAAAAGTTATAGGAAACAAAAAAACATAGATCATTATCAAACATAAAATTATTCACTTTTCAAAAAATCTCTGCAAACAAATTACATATAAGATTACTTTAATAATACTTTTTGCTTTTTTTATTACTTTTTTTTAAAGAATACTTTCAGATTATATTCGAGAATAATTATTGTATACAATATTTTTAACAAACTTAGAAGTAATATTGTAAAAAAATGAGAGTAAAAATATGAGCGTTTTGTAATTAAACAACACCAAAAAAACTGAGTGTTGACATAAAACTTTTTAATCATGGAAAATGTATTTATTAAAAATAATTAATTTCAGCTTGTTTGAACGCCCGTTGCCAAAGTGCCCGTCATCTTATTGATACCCGTTTAAATACAATAACCATGATAATTTCATTCTTAACAATAATTCCACTTGGAATATTATTTTATTTTGTTAAAAACCTCGAATTTAATTCTCAAAGAGATAAATCAGCCACATTTTTAACCATTCAAGCTGTATTAGTTCAAATATTTCTTGATTTTATTATTCATGGATACGCATTTTTGATTCCATTAATTTTTAATGAAACTCCTACCAATATTCTTGGCAGCTATGTTAGAGTTATATCATCTTTAAAAGGTTTTATTTGTGCATTAATTTTTGCAAAAAACATTGGCCGACATCGGATAAATCAAACACATACTATTTAAGTTTTTAATTTGAATATCTTTGCTACATTTTTTATTTCTCTGTAAAATCAATTGTTAGTTCGTGCGTCGCTTCTAAGCAAGGATGCTTTTTGGGATGTTAAGAAAATTGCATTGCTTTACAGTTTTGAAGCGTCTAGGCGACCTGTTACACCTCTTGTAGGGTCTTTTATTAATATTAAGTAAGAAAAAATAAATATAACAAAAACAATATAAAAAATGGGAAATTTTAGTTTTGTTAAAAATGCTGATAATGTTATTATGGTTCCTCATAAATATAATTTAGTTGATATGACTAAAAAAGAAAGAGTAAGTTTGAAAGAAAAAAGAATTATCAAATAATAAAAAAATTTGCTTGCAGGAAGAAAATATGAAAAAAGTTAGCGTCGCTCAATTTAACAAAGAATATTTGGAAACAAAAAGAAACAAGAAAAAATGCGATCCAAATAAAATTTTAGAAGAAAATGAAAAAAATTTGTGATGATAATTTCTTTGTAATGGATAATATTCTTGCTAAAACTCCATTAATATGAATAATGCTTCATGTATATAATTTTATCATTCCTTATAGAACAACACAGAATCGAAATTTTTTTAAATGTTGCTTTGCTTGATGAGGTTTATTTTAAAACATACATAATTAATATTTTATTAGATAAATAAATAAATAAAAAATCTTCAGAAAAAAAAATTACATTTTTTCGATTTAAATCGCAACTAGATTTATTTTTTATTTTCTATAATATTAATAGCTACAGTTTTTTTATCCGATAATTGTTTTACAACATTTGTGTACGCCGAAGTTGAAAAAAATAAATTTATTGAGCTGATTGTGGTACGATATGGTCCAATGTAATTAATCAAAGGGGAAAGCTTGAGCTATAAAAAAGATATTTTAAAATCTTGTAATTTATTTTATTAAAGGGAGTGTCTCAGGCGATGGCAGGATTCCTTACGACGGGTGTTCCTAGCCCGAAAGTTTTTTCACTGTCTCAAAGCCTTCCAAAGTGTCACAAAAAGTTTGAAGCTTTTTGTAGCTATTTGCAAAAAAAGTTCCTTCCACGAAAAGCATTTCGAAATGTTTCGTAAGCAAAAACAAAGGGAGCCGTCGTAAGGAATTCCTGCCATCGCCTGAGACACTCCCTTTAAGGTCAACACAAAGTTTTTAAGTTTACAAAATTAAAAAAAATGTTGATGTTTTTTTATTGGCGAAAATTAAAAAATTTACCTTTTTTTTATTAAAAAAAAGAAAAGAAAAAAATTACCTTATCTAAAATATAATCAAATAAATTTGGACTAAATTCCATTATCACAGTTGTAAAAATTATAAATAAAATAGCTTTGTTTTTGCTTTTAGTCTCTAAATTATTATTTTTAACCTTAAATTTTATTAAAAATAATAGAATAAACGCAGCTAAAAGATCAATAATAGAAATAATAATTTTAAATTCAATAACATTTATATCAACAATACTGTAAACTATGCAAGTAAAAAAATAGCAATAGTTGATGGTATCTAAAGGCCAATTTATTAAACCATTTATACCAGCATTAATCAAAACATAAGAAGCAAATAAAAATATATTTAAAATGCAAATAATTCGCTTAAATTTTTTTGTATAATGCATTGGAAAACATATAGCAAAGCAGCGTTCAATGCAAAGAGAAAACTCAAAAATAGGATTTGAAATTATAAACATCCATGGAATTATACCAAAAATATACATGGTTCTAGAATTATATAAAATTTTATGAGGCCTCCATAATGAAAGAATATAAATACTATATATTATCAAAGTCAAACTTAAACATATAAGATAAATAATAAATAAAATAAATGTTGGAGAAAATCGAGATGCATAAATTTTATATCGCATCAACGATGCACATTTTAATAATATATAAATTTGTATCATACAAACGCATATATTTTCAGCTAGCACAAGGTAAGGAAAAATTTCGAATGATGAAAGCATAATAAACTATAAATTTTAAATTTAAAATTTTTTCATGACAAATATGTTCAAAAAAAAGAAAGATATTAAATGTGAAAAAAAGAAGAGACACGTTCCCCTCTGTTCCCGGGCAAAAATCCCCCTTCCTTTAAATTTTTCAATTTCCCTTTTTAGCCGACCATTTTTTTCTTTAAAAAAAAAATCAGAGAAAATGAAAAAAAATTTATTTCCTCTACACTTAACCCAAATATGTTACAAAAAAATTGCTGTAAAAATCGGTAAAAAGCGTATTTTATCCATAAAATAAAATGTTCTATGATTCACTTCAAAAAATTGGTTAATTTCAATAATTTTTTGACTTCTTAATATCTATCTACATTCGACCTCTTTCCTCTTCAATTTTCCTTCCTTGAGTAAATTTCCGGGGAACACAACTCTAATAAAAAGTTTTTTAAATCTAAGCTTTTATATAACAAGAAGAAAAAAAGGAATAATAAAAGTTTTTTAATCTTTTTATTTTATTTTTTTCTTTAAAATTAAGCAAAATCTAATTTTCTTTGAACTTAGAAAAATTTTCAAAAATCTTATGACACGAATTATTTATTTCATGTTAATTTTAGTAGATGAAAAAACAAAACACTATTTACAAACGAAAAAAATTTGGTCAATATTTTTAACTTTTTTAAAAATAAACATATAATGGACTTTTATATTCTATTTTTTTAATTTCTGAGTTTGAATTATTTTTTCGTTTTTCACATTTTATACTTTTTTATTGTATTCAGTTATTTTGGATTTTGCGACAAATAAAATGAAATAAAAACATTCTGTGTTGGTGCCTTTTTTTAAAATCATATTTTTTTTATTTATAGCTAAAAACACAAACCAGCAGAGGATATTAAAATTTTGGCTGATATGTATTTATTTCCAACAGTTTTGCTTCTATTGTTTGAAGCAATAATAATTTTTTTAAATATTTTTATTAATCATGAATGGGAAAAGAAAAACCCATTTTTCATATATCAAAAGCGCCCAACAAACATGTAACTTGTATATCGTTAAAGTTTTGATGAATATTAAGAGATGGTTTTTTTTATGACGATTTAAATAATAAGCCATATATGTATATATATATATATGCTTAAAATACACGAGTTTCACTTTTGCCTTTAAAGGTTCCAGTTATTACAATTACAAAAAAACAAAGAAAAAATAATATAAAAATATTCAAAAATCATTAAAACCTAAGAAAAAAAAGCAAACTGAAATTGTTTTCTGCTTTTTTGTTTGATTTTTTTTTTGGAAATTTCTAGTTCGTCGCTGTTTTGAAATATATAATTTCTGTCCATTATGCAAGTCTCCTTTTTTTTGCGCCATTTTTTTGTTTATTTTTCTATGTTATTGCATCAATAATAACCTTTGCAGCGAAACTTACGCATTCTTTTTTTTGTTTCATAAAAATAATCAATAGACAAAATTGTTACAAGCTAAAAACAGATTTTTTTCTCTCATGTTTCTTCTTCTTCTTCAGGGCATAAAAATCGACTAAAAAGCAAATTGTGGATTTCATTCAGAAAAAGCAAAGACATTCAAATGATTTAAAAAAACATTTTGCGCGTAACTTTTTTTGAATATTTTTTAGTTTTATTTTTTTTTAGTTTTAGTTTAAATATTATTAACATATCATCCATAAACTTGACTCGTTCAGATTCGAATCAAAAGTAATTAAAAAAACAAATAAAATTAACTTAGCATCTTATGTATCGTATCGCAAGATAATGTTAGAAAATTCAAAAAATGGAAACCCCATATGAAACACCATCCATGATGTATGAAAAAAGCTATTTAAAATCTCAACGTGAATATAAAATATAATTTTTAACATGATTAATCCCTGTGTTGAAATTAATCAAACAATAATTCAATAACTAATAAACTCCCTTTTTTATTAAACCCTTGAATGCCAACGATTAATAAAAAAAGGATTTCTTAAAAAATTTTTTTTTAACAATACTTCAAAAAGTAATGTAAAAATAAATTGTATAATATGTTAGCATCTTAATTATTAGCATTTGTCAAATGAAGTCTAGCACCTATGTGACCAAGCTGATTTTCCATATAATAAAGAGATACAATATTGTTTATAAAAGTTTTAGTTTGATTCGTTTGTGTAAATCTAAATTTTATTTCTTTATTTTATTTTGTTGTTGAATTTATTGTCAACATACTTTGTTTTTTCATTTTTGCTGTTTTTTAACATTAAAAATCCATCGCTTGAAATATCGATCGTGACAACAGTAAATTTAACAGGATTATGACCTATTTTAAAGCTATCAAGCAATGTGAGAGGCACAGGTAGTAAATTTGGTGTCCCATAAAATGGTGTATCAAAAAATGAAACAAAATTTTCATCGCCAAAAATATAATTTTCAACTACGGATTGGTTTAATGGAAGCAAAAATATGCTTGATTTGGTTGGAATAATTACTCGATAAATCATAGCTCCAAGAATCATGTGTTTACATTGGTTCATTGTATTTTTGCTAAAAAAAACTCTCTTTTTTTTGTCAGACAATTTGTTAATTTTTAATTTACTTAAAATTCATAACTTTCTCAATTTTATTAATTCCACTCAGAATAGTCACACTCTGATTTTTACTTGTAGTCCAAACACTCAACAACTCATTTTTCGATTCAGGATTATCAAATAAAATTAGTTCACAAGAACCGGAATTTTTGCTGATAGCAGTGATGGGATGAGAATGATTGATATGTTTAAAATTTGCAGCATTTTCAAGATTAAAAGCATTATGAGAAAATAAGCAATTAAATGTATGGGCTGAAATTAACGAGTGTAAAGCCTTATTTTAAACCTTCGCTCCAAATGATATACACTAACCTTTTTAGCCCTAAACACTACGGCATTATAGCCAATAGGAGTGTTAGGTGGCTTATAAATAGTCACGCTTTTACGAAATGTATTAAAATTATTGGCATACATTTGGTAATTCAACGTATCCATAAATAATCTAAAAATTTCCTTTTTTACCTTTTATTTTGATATTAAGTAAAAAACTAAAAACTAACTCAAAAACAGTGAAATAAATTTGAGACATATTTTCGCTTTCATACATAATACAATAATGTAAAATATCAGCAAAATCTGTGAGGAGTTCAATACTGTCGTTTTTCGCTTTCTACAAAAATAAATTAGCTTATATAATTTTTATTAATGTTTAGTAATCTAACTAATGTGTCCGATAATTTTATTGTTAAAATTGTGTTGTTCGTTAATAAACCCATATCGACAGCGTGAGATGGAGTTTCTTCTGTGATTTCTATCACGGGTAAACGTGTTGGAGCTAAAATTAATAAGTTTAGCATTAAAGATTTCTAAATCAGTTGAAAATGAAATTTACCTTCGATAACACTTAACTGCATTTTAAATAAATTATTAACAGTTGCTATTTTAGAATTAAAAACTAATTTGTATATAATTTTTGGAAGCAATAATACAGGCAAAGGTAGAGTTTTATCATTGAATAAATAAAGTTCATTTGAGTCTACCAAAACAATGCCATCTTGGGATATAACTTTAAAGGTGGCTCTTTCCGAGGGATATAAAAATACATTGAGTGAAATGTATTTATCAATACATGAAGTAGCAGCAGAAATCTAAATTGTAACGTTATAAATTCTATGTATCTGACCAGTGTTGTGACTCGCACCGCACCCGCACCGCACCGGTGCGCACCAGCTGGTGCTTGGTGCGGTGCCTGGTGCGATTTTTTCAAAACCCTGGTGTTCGGTGCGGTGCTTGGCGCGATAAAAAATTTTTAAATTTAGAAATTCAGAATTTTCTGCTTTTTTTGACTTTTATTAAGCTTAAACGTAGTGGAAAACACTATAAAACACGTTTAAATAACCCTTTTGTTAATATTATATTCAAAAATATCAATTATAAAAAAATTATTTAAAAAAAATTTGGTGCCGGTGCGGTGCTTGGTGCTATTTTTAAAAATGGCTGGTGCTCGGTGCGGTGCCCGGTGCGACCATTTTGGATCTCCGGTGCCTGGCGCGGTGCTTGGTGTGACCAAAAGACAAAGTCACAACACTGTATCTGACTGAGGCTACAAAAAAATTTACCGTGATATTGCAATTCATATTAGCACAAAACCTGCTTTGAGTGTCATTAATAATGGAATACTCGTGAATGCCATCGCATGGTGATATAATTTCTTCATTAGCGCACAAACATTCTGAAATGGAGTATAACTTTAAAAAAATTTATTTTGGTGATTATGTGACACATCTAACCATGACGATGTTGTCCATGGGTTGAACTTTATGGCCCAGCGCGTTTTAACTAACTAACCTATAGTTTCAAAACGCATTTTGAAACCATAACTGCTAACGCTGCTATCAGAATTAAACTTCCAGTTAACATCCATTGCAGTTCCATTGGGATAAGGTGAAAATACATAACTATGATTATGATTAGTTCCATAATATTCAAATACTTCTGGCGTTATATAAGACAAGGAATCAATGTATGGTTCGGTTCTAAATTCAAGTATGGTAGCAGTAATTTGATAGCCATCAAATACAGTAAAATTATGTTTGCATTGTCCATTATTTGGATATCCAAGATTATCAGAGCCATGATTGGTCCAAAACAAAAAGTTGTCTTGTTCTTCAAAATAGCATTCGATATTGGTTATGGTTTCAGAATGATCCATAATAGAAATATAGGCTTCAAACAAAAAATCTGCACCGTAATATTGTGATGATTCGGTGTGGTTAAAAGAAATATGAATGTAATTATCAAAAATGTAATAAGGTAGCTTTATATCCATATTTGTGTCGCTAAAAATACGAAAAATCAGTATAAAATTTTTTAAGAATGAAGAAAATATTATTGTAGAAATTTTGCACAGTTAAGGATTTCCAAATGATAGAGCTTAGCAAAAGCTTACTCAATAATGACATCATTGTTGCTATTTCTTACAATTAACATAGTATTTTCTGTTGGAATATAATTAGTAAAAACTATTTTAAAGCCATAACCTTCGGGAGCAATCAAATTCCAAACACATAAATTTTCATTTTCATAAATGGTCCAATTATTATATGTTGAGCTAATAAAATAAATTTGTGATTCATCTGTAAATTTTATGGGATAACCATTGCCACCAAATGGGCAAGCAATAAATTGATATTCATATGTCACAAAACCTTGGAAAGCTTCCCAATTTGATATAGAAAAATTTTTAAATTTGAATGAAAGTGATTTTTCTGTTGTTGATAAATAAAATACACCCGGATTTGTATCGATTGGGCCACGGTGAAGGCTAAAAAATGGGGAGCTTGAGTTTACTATCTAAATTTCTCTTTATAACTTACGTTTTATTTCCACTTGTAACTTCAACACCATTTAAATACCCGTTTGTAATTACAAATATTAAAAATATAGCCTAAAATGTTTCATTTTCCTAAAATCTAAGACATTCTAAAAAAATAAAAAAGTTTACATTATTTGCATCAGCTTTGTTAGTTTTGACATTTATTTCACAATTATTTTTAGTTTCAATAGATAAAGATTTTGGAAAATTCGGTGATTCAATAAATACAAGATCGCCGATATTGAGATCAATATTTAAATGTTTGTCACAAATTACAGAACTCAAATCATGAGATTCACAAAGGTAAAGTGAAATAAAAAAATAAACAAATGCAAGCAAAAGCATCTCACTTGTGCTAGACCCCAAAGACACGTACACACTTTTAGTTTAGTTTTCCTTGACAAAAATGTTTGTTTACAACCTTTAAATTTTACTGCTTTCTATTATTTTTTTGTTGTGTTATCATAAGTTACATTCCTTTGTTTGTTTGCACGAAGACAACAAAAAATAGATCTTTGTCATTTTTTCCTTTTGAAAAAAGAAAATAAGAAATAAACACATGGTTTTAGAAATAAGTTTTTTATTTTTTGGAATTGATAACAAAGCTAATAATTTTTTACGACATTTTTCGTTTTCGGTTTCTTCTATTTTTTCAGTTTCTTCTTCATGAACAATATTTGAAGTAGTCGTAATTTTTCTAATAAAATCATTTTCATTTTCATAAATGTCATTATCACATATATCTAAATTCTTTTCATAAATATTTTTTGTATATTTTTATGTTTTCAAAAAAAAAAGAAAATTCTTTTAAATTTTAAAGAAATTTACTGTGTTAAAAAAGTAATGAATGTGTATCATTTATTTTAGGATTAAAAAAATTTAAAAAATAAATCTTAAAATATTCAAATTTAGAGTAAACTAATAAAGGCTGCTTCATGGAGAAAAAAATTCGATATATTTTTTAACTTTTTTTAAAGCCGGAAGCTGAAGTACAAACAACGTACACTTTTTGTATTATGATACTACTTTTTTTGTGTGTCTTTTAAAAGCTGGATTTCAAATAGTGGAAAATCATGCACTTTTATAGAAAAAAAGTATTATTTAAAAATTACTTTGAATTTCCTGGTATGAAATAAAATCATTTTTATCTCAATTTCAAATCATGTTGCATCAAGGGCCAACAAATATCTTTAATTGAGACTCTTCCTTTCAGTTCTGATTTTCCACATTTAATTCTATTTTGTTTTGATGCAAAGAAAAACTATCGTGTGTCATATCAAAAATGTAAATATTTCAATTATAAAAATTATTGTAAAACAAATATCTTAAAAAGTCACTAATTTTATTTTTACCTTTAAAGGTTCCAGTTATTACAATTACAAAAAAACAAAGAAAAAATAATATAAAAATATTCAAAAATCATTAAAACCTAAGAAAAAAAAGCAAACTGAAATTGTTTTCTGCTTTTTTGTTTGATTTTTTTTTTGGAAATTTCTAGTTCGTCGCTGTTTTGAAATATATAATTTCTGTCCATTATGCAAGTCTCCTTTTTTTTGCGCCATTTTTTTGTTTATTTTTCTATGTTATTGCATCAATAATAACCTTTGCAGCGAAACTTACGCATTCTTTTTTTTGTTTCATAAAAATAATCAATAGACAAAATTGTTGCAAACTAAAAACAGATTTTTTTCTCTCATGTTTCTTCTTCTTCTTTACAAAAATTTTTCTCAAAGCCCTCAAGAAAAAAACATGAAAATCAAAATTTTGATTATTTGAAAATTATAAAAGCTTTCCACAATTTTTTGCCTTTATTGAAATTTTATTTATTTGTTCGTTCACTTTTTATTTTAATGAAATATTTTTATGGAATTACAGCATAATATTGGCTTACTTTTTTTTATATTAGCTTTCAACTGGAGAATAATGCATACTATGTTTTTAGTCAAATTTAACATTCTTTTTTTATTCAAAATAAATAATTTATTTCAAGCTTAGACTTGGTTGATTAATATATGGCAAAAAAAATATATTTATGGACAAAAAAGCCACGCGATAATAATGGGTCACATAATAAATGGGAAAAAAATTTAAGAAATGGTGCAAGTTTTTGAAACAGGCTTATCTTTTACGATGAGATCCTCTTCCATTCCTTTACAAAGTTCGGCATATCCATCAATGCTATTGCAATTTTCATCTGAAATAAAATAACTTTGCATAAGTTTTGAAATTTGTTAAACTCTCAACCTCGTTCACGTTGAATAATTTCCCAAATAGATTTTTTAAAACTTCGTGAAAGGAAATAAGTATTCATTTCACCTTTGCCTTTAATAAGCACTGATCCACGTGAAGCAAATTCAAAGCGACCAGTAAGTTGGGCGCATTTAAAAGACGTTTCACTGCAATGAATTCTCCCTGGTGGAGAATGACTTTCCATTCGGCTTGCTGTATTCACGGTATCACCAAAAAGGCAATATCTAAAAAAATTATTAATAATAAAATATAAAGCAATTATTTTTAACGATGAACCTCGGCATTTTTGCTCCAACTACACCAGCAACGATTGGACCTACAATAAATAAAATTAAAACATGAAAACTTTAAGATATGTACTAATTACCTGAATGAATTCCTGCTCTAACAATCAATGGTTTGGAAGATATAGGATCAAGGACGCTTCGACCTTCCCAAATCATTCCTAAAGCAACATGACAAATTTTTTCACAATGATTTTCAATTGCATCTGGAATTCCTCCAACTGTCATATAAGAATCTCCAACAGTTTCAACCTAAAATTAGATAGCTTCGTAAATTATTTATAAAATTTTATTGTTCACTTTGTAAACATCATGAATGGTTACGAGTCGATCAAACTTTGTGAATAAATCATTAAGTAAATGAACGACATCTTTGGGCTTGCAATGAGGAACAATGAATTGAAAAGATGGAACATCTGTAAACATCACGGTAGCTTCTTCATATTCTCTAGCATCCACTGAAGTTCCATTCTATAAATAAGTTTAATTATGTTTTGTTTTTTAAAATATTTTAATATTGTCTCTATTTTTTTTAAAATAAAAGTTAAAACAATTACTATTAGTTGTGTTGCAACAGATGCAGGAAGCATTTCTTTTAGAAGGAGATCAGTTTTATTTTTTTCTTCTTCTAAATCATGCGCAAGTTGTTCGAGTTGTTCATTGTTAGCTTCAAGTTGAAGACTAAAAACAAAAACAAAAATATTGAGGCAAAAAAAATTAGAAACTTACTTGACTTCAACATCACTCAATCGCTGTTGATTAAGTAAAATTAAATCTCGAGTTGAATCATGCAAAGGCATGGCGGAAAGTCTCATACCAAATTGTAAAAGTTCAGGAATGCTCGTGACATATGGAGAACATAAATAAATTAAATGTTTTTTATCATCCAAAAGCATCATTTGACCTTTCAATTTTAAATGTTGTCCACTTGATAAACCTACATCCGCCACATTTACATCGGATCTAAAAAAATAATGTTTTTGAATCGCTGAAAAAAAAAAAATAAATATCGTAAACATACGACGTTTCAGAATTTCGATGATGACTTTGTTGAGCTTGTTTTTTCATTTCCAAAGGCATATTTCGAACTTGAAGAACAAAAACTGCATTAATAAAATTGCAAACATTATCAAAATCGAGAGGAATTTGAGGTCGATTAATTTCAAAGATTCGAATCAATGGTGTTCCAGGTTGAAGTAATTCATGACTAATATGATTGTATAAATCTTTTCCAACTTGAACAACCTTGCATTCTCGATCAACAATAATGTGATATGGAAAAGCAGCGCAAAAATCAGATTGATTTACCTTTAAAACTCCCGTATCCAAATCTGAAGGTGACAAAGGTGTTGGAATAATGCTGGAACCATCTTGATTTGTTAGTCCCGACTAAAGTTTTGAAAAACTATTTTTTTATATTTTTTTTTTGAAAATTAATTTCTTACTTTAATATTAAAAATTACATGCTCTTCAACTCTTTCACCAGTGGACATTTGAACGCTTCGTTGAGTTCGACCATGAATGGTAATGTTGATATCCATGTTAAATACTCGTCGAGCTACTTCTCTAACCACACCTTTGACAATTGGATAAAGTCCAGGACGTCCAGTAAAATAATGAAGAATGATGGAATTATCATCGCCCTCTTCACAACGAAACGAAGGACCACGAAGGTTGGCTTTGTAAACAACTGAAAAAAGGCAAAAGAAAAGTTTTAAAGGCATACAAATTTAAAAAAATATATACCATGATCAATGAAATAATGCAATGAATCCAAATTATCCAAAAATCCTTTAAGATTTGGTGACATAGTTCGAAGAAGCTCATCCCAACCAATTTCCATTGTGTATTCAATCAAAAAAGCTCCATACATTTCCCAAACTTGTTCTCGAGGAATTTCTTAAAAATAATATCAAAATTTTATAAAAAAAGAAAAAAGAAGGGTATGACTTACTGGATAAAGCGCTGACACTATCAACCAAAGCATAAGTATCAGCATCGGGATAGTAATGATTCACAATGTTTTCTTTTCCCATTTCAAATCCACTTCGAGCTAAAACGTTAACCCAAAATTCTTCTCCATAACGACGAACTGAAAAAAAAAGAAACTATTGTACTCTACATCGGTGATTTTCGAAACTTACCAAATAACTGGTGAATGCTCTCGTGAATAAAGCCGAACTAAAAAATATTAAATTACTTTTCAATCCAAAAAAATAATTAAAAACTTACCATTTTTAAAAAAAATAAGAACTAAATTTCAAAGTGTAAAAGTTGGGAAAAGAAAAAGTAAGAAATGAACTAAAATAAATTTTGAAGATGCTTTTCGATGAAGAATTGCGTGTGTAAAATCCATTTGTAAATAATTGCAAAAAGTGTTGCTTTTTTAAATTATAAATTCTTGTAAAATATTAATCATCCTTTTTTTTGAATAATTGCGTGTTTCTTCGTTTTTTTCTTGTCAAAATTTAAATGCAAAACTTTTCAAACTAAAAAAAACATAAAAAATTTAATTTTTGCTTTCGAAAAAAAACCACGGAAAACTAAAAAAAATGTCATTGAAAACAATGTATTTATGGAAGAAAGGTGCAAAACATAACAATTTTTTTTGTGAAAAAATAATTTTTTAAAGTTGTTATGAAAAAATAAAATTTGTTTAAAAAAATCATTTTTCCATTGAATCTTTAAGAGAAGGTCAACCAGATTTTTTTAAATAGGCGGCACACGTTTTTTCAAACCCTCTATTGTAAATACACCAAACGGTTATTTACGACGAAAAAATATGCTAATTTTCAATCTTTTGTTAAGAAACTATACTAGATATGGAATTATGAGCTCTCGATGTTTGAGGCATGAATTAAATACAAAAATTCGGCTAAATTCACCCATGAAGTATAAAAATTTGATTTCTTTCCAATATTATCAACTCGATTGTGGGCTTTCGAATGGCATATACCATATATTTAGATATTCTATGAAAATAAGGAGAAATTTGCATATTTAAACTTAAAATTGATGTAACTT
This sequence comes from Panagrolaimus kolymaensis, assembly GCA_028622995.1. NCBI lineage: Eukaryota > Metazoa > Nematoda > Chromadorea > Rhabditida > Panagrolaimidae > Panagrolaimus > Panagrolaimus kolymaensis. Next base: position 1,676,687 of record JAJQJQ010000025.1, on the reverse strand, counting down.
TTTTCCTGATACAGATCCAAACCCCAAGAAAAATACCATATATTCCCCAGAATCTCCTCTATCGATTCAAAAAAAAATATTTTAATTACTCGGGCCGCCTATGAAAATCCATAGCAAAACATGTCGATGACCACTATTTTTAATGGGGAAAATGGTGTTTTTCAATTTTTTCTTCCCATTTCCGAGCGCGAAAAAACGAACGAAAAAACGCACAATGAAAATTACTAGGAAGGAAGCATTGTCATTTTTTTTATTAAAATTTATTTTTTCACAGATTTTTTAATAAGCTAATTGAATAAAAATAAATATATACAACAACAACAACAAAAAAAACAAATAAACAAAGATACTCATAAAAATAAATAAGACTAAAAAATTTACTACTTTTTTGTAAAGAAAATATAACTTCTATCTACGATAACAATTTGATCAACAAAATTAAGGGAATCCAAATATTTGCGTAAATCTTCCAAATCAAATGGTAAATTTTCGAGATTGATGTCTAATCTAGAAACGAAAGACTTGGTACAGCTTTTAAGTTTTTTTTTCTGCCGTCAATTTATAATAATTAAATTTTTGGCCATACAACTTTATGATGAAATTAGAGTTACAAAAGTAAACTACACACAGAAAAGTTGAAGAAAAAAATAAATATTATTACAACAAATAAATACATTAACTTAATTTGCAAAAAAACAAATTTCCATAGCATTTCTAGAGATCTTAAAGTTTAAGTATGAATTTGACTAACTGTGGCAGTGGAAGTCAAATTATTATAAACTTCGCTAGGATGTTTGATGAAATGATAAATGAATTTTAAGAAATGTAATAAACTTTCTCGATATCCAGTCATAAGAAGTAAAACAATAAAGGATTCAACGAAAATGCGGTAAACTTTAATTTTAAGTTAGTGATATACTTCTTAGCCATGTCAACGGAAGCTAACAATTATGATTCCTGACAAATACATATCATCTGGAGAAGACGTAGAAAAATTCTTTAATGTCGGCGTTATTGAGTTAGAAGGAATTTTTAAAGGGGAAGAGCGTGATTGCTTGCATTAAGTATGTGCAACTTACTCCGAAGTAACAAACATCCACGTTAATTAAGTTTTTTTTTCAGTCTTGTTTTTTACTTATTTTTGTACATTAAATATAAAAAAGCCAAAAAACGTGTTTATCATAAACTCAGCATAATATTCATAACGCTTTAAAAGGTGGTATCAAATAAAATGCAACAAAATTTAGTGGTAGCAGTCAAATTTGAGTTTGGATAGTTATCTAAAACATGAAATGTAAATAAAATTAGTTGTAATTAACTAACATTTGTGAGTTTCTGTGTGACAAGAGGCTGAAAAAGTTAATGGAGGAAACAAAAATGTTCCATTTCCGCTATCTTGTAATTGAAGCATGCCAAAACCATCGGGAAATGTGGTTGTTCTCATCACAAGAGCATAATCGTGAGTAGTCGATATATTTAAGTAACAAGTGTTACGAGGTCTTTCGATATCAACTCTAAAAATCGTTGTCTTCTTGAATTTAGTAGAACTTGTAATAATATATGTACCTGCAAGTTTGACTAATCGTATCAGCAGAATAGAACTCCAAATTAGCTAAAGTATTTTCATGGCCATTCGGTAACTTTGACTTCGATTGTAGTTGAGTTTAGACTATATTCTGCAACCATAGATACCGACTTGTTTGAGACTGTTGTATTTGATTGATATTGTACACATGTATGGTGTGTTACATGCTGAGTACCAACAAAATGATAATTAAAAACAGCGGTTAATAATACTATTACAATGTTCAGAAACATCATGTTTTATTCATTGATAGTATCTGCACATTTTTTTGAACTTATATAGCAAACTAATGACGTAAAAATGATGATAAAACAACGGTCAAAATTATTGTGTTATCAGCAAGTATCACACAAAAGTTCACCTTTTGACTTTGTGGCTTGTACTATTTATGAGGGTATGATGACAATAAGAAACAGATTTTTTAGAAACATGCTTGGTTAAAGGTATATCATAACTTTTTGTTTTGGCCTAAGTTATCAATTTGCAGAACCAAATCAAAAATGCCCATGGTTTAGAGTATCGTGTTGGTAGTGTTCTTATAACTCTCTTTTTTGTGCGTTTTTATGGGCTCATTTTCAAAATATACATGTTGTAACCGCATTTCATATTTTTGCACTTTATGATAACAAAAAAGATTTTCACATTTCAAAAAGTAATGATTTAGCTTTTTGTACAGAAATAAGCAATAATTTTTTAGTTATCTTCTGACCAATCTAAAACTTGTACTTTAGGAACTTCATTGTGCGGCTTCCATGAATCCAAAAAGATAGCAGTATGTTGCCGAAGGTTTGTGATATATTCTCGACCTTGACCATAAATATTGATAGTAAAATACGAGCAAGGAAAAGCATACTTCTATAAAAAAAATTTTTTTGACGTTTGAGATGGATACTAAGCACTTACGGTCAAAAAATCAAAGAAAACGACAGTGTCAATGGGAGTTTCAAACGGTTCGTGTAAAACGAAGTAATGCAGCTTTGATTTAAATTGAAGCTCAGAAAAGTCAGTGAAAGGTCCAGAATATCTAAAAACAAATCTATTATTATTTTCTTGACTTTTTAGCTCATAGCTTACTCAAATCGTTGAACTTTTGGAACTTTTTTGATGACTTCGGAAACACTCAATAAGCTACCATATACTTTTGTAATTTTTGTATCATAGAGATCCAAACTATGAACGTTTCCGTGACCAACCAATAAATCAAACTCATTTTCAGTAATGTTTTGGCAAACAATATGGATATAGGTAGCATCACACTTGAATATATAATTTTCAATGACTTGTGAAAGTTTCTCAAACTTTTCGTGCCCCATAAAATTCAACCAAGTAGCCAAATGGATTTTTCGAAAGCGAGAAGATGGTTTTGACCATGGATAATCAAAGACTTTGACGGAGTCTTCCAAAAAGCTCATAGAATGATCGTCCCAATGCTCTCTTCCTAGAAGACGGTGACAAATTGGGTAAGGATACTTTGCAAACATGGATTTAGAGCATTTTTGAAGCTTGTACTTAATTAAAGGATCAGCTGCCGACATAATATAATATAATAGGCTTGGTGGTAAACGCATAGTAGAGCTTTGTTGAGCAAAAGTGCTTCTTACTTTTTTGTTTTTGACTATCATTTGTTTTCCATGATATTCTGCTGCTTCCTCTTCGAAGTCAAACAAGTTATCCCAGTAATTGACATCCGATCCGTATTTTTTTACAGCATTTTGGTATTTGTTTTTCATTTCTTCATCATCTAAAAATAATCGACAATATCGTGAATAGCTTTGAAGCATTTTTTTAGGATTGATTTCTTCCAAGTAGGTAATATATAATTTCCATAAGCTTTTGTTCATTGGATTTGAAGCAATTCTATCTTGGATGGTGTGTCTGATAAATACCCCATCGTTAGATTCTCTCAAATAGCTGATCCACATTGGAATGTCCTCTTCCGATTTCTTGATCTTGTCAGCAAGATCAATCATGGATTTGACTTTTGACTTGAGTTGCGGTGCAGGTAACGACGCTGAAAAGTTTAAAAATACATTTTCTGTACCTAAGAGAGTATAAAAGCATAAATTTTTGGCTTAAATTCATCAAAAGTGGAAAAGGAAAAACCGAACGTCAATCTTGCTTGTGCGGAACTTACAACAACAAGATACGTAATCCATGAAATCTCTTTGAAGATTGATATGAGGATAACTAACACTCTGCTTAGCACGAAAAAGAAGACGATCATCTTTCTTGAGTAAAAGTGTCTTGGCTTCATCGTCTAACAATTTAGTAAGAGTTTCAAAGGAATGAAACAGCTTTGGATTGTCCTAATAACATAGGTTTTATATATATTGTCTATGAAAAAAAAAACTTACCAAGTAATCTTCACACCGTCTATCGTGATAAAAATGAAACGCTGCATCGCCCAAGGTATCTTCTTCCAAGCTGGAAAACCATTTACTAAAAGCTATAGAGTTTACAACATCTACAAAGTCTATTGAAAAATACTCACAATTGAGCTCTTAGATTCCACAAATCTTTTACCATAAAACGATTCTGATAAAACTCTTTAAACCGCTCATGCTTCTCCTTATTGTTACACGCATCATTTAAATCGTTTTCAAGCTTATCTACAGCTTTACGATATTCAGAACAAAGCTTTTCATAAATTTGTGGAGAAACTATCATTTTTGCAATTGCTGATAGAATAACTAAAAGTAGTCAACTAAAAAAATTAACTTTAGGGTCTAGACATATATTGCCAATATGAGCGCTCTCTACGTATTTGAATAGTTTAAAAGAGTTATGAGCAAAAAATTAGATAAAATGGATTGGTACATATTTGCTTTTTAATTAACTACTGAAGCTAACCTTATCTTTGATATCAGAGGTACAACAGTTAAGACAAATTCGTCAAGGATTTTAGCTTTTTTGCTGTTTTTAAAGTTAATATCAATAAACTTTGCTCATGTAATTAACTAAGATATAATTTTGTAAAAATATGACTTTTATTAAAGAGGAAAATTAAAACATTTTGTCTTGGAATAAAGGAAAATTACCAACGGACTTTAATAATTTTATACAAAACTTCAAACTTCTTCGTAAGCAAAAATTTATATTAATTTAAAAGCATCTGCTTGTTTTTATAATAAAATCACATCGATATTAACTAAAAAAATTTAAGATTATACTTGGCCAAACGTAAATCGACAATTACTGAGAAATGTTTTATTAAAAAAATTAGAGTTTTGGATAAAAAAAACATTAAGTTTATTCAATGAGAACTTGATTGAGTTGAACATCACCATTGACTTGTAAAATATGGACTTGATTAATATCTCCATGAACCGGGTATTTGCAATACTCGACTCCATCAACAAAGCACTAAAATAAATAAAAGTTTTTATTAGATCAAAAAACAAAAATAAAATATTCTTACAGAAATGACATTTCCATTTGCAATGAGATCTAAAGCAAATTGTTGACCTTGATTGAATGGACAACCATTTCCACTTTTATCCTCCCATTGAGGTTGCCATTGCATGTTATTTGTAGCATTGCGGAATACGCAATTTTGCTATAATAAAAGTGCAACTTTTTTGGATCTATCAAATATTAAAAAAATGGGATTTAAGAAATTTACGTTTAGCCGAGGATTGAAATGGAAGAGAGCATCGCCATTGTGTAAACGCATAATAACTTCAAATTTTTCACCAATGGGAGTTCCAACTACTCGCAAGCGATGAGTTCGAGTGAAATCTTCCAATGGACAATTATAAGGAACATTCTAAAAATATATTTTTTTGGAATATTATTTATGGTTTAAAAAATATGTATATAAAAAATATATAAAAAATATTACCAATTCTCCTTGAGTTGGATGAGGAGGTTGTGGAAGATCGGGTAATGGTTCTTGGGGATGATGGAAACCTCCGCCAAGGTTGGGTTCTGGACGATGATCTGGAGGAGGTCGAACAATATTTGGTTGAGGTCGATCAGGTTGGGGTTGTTGAGGCCGAGGTTCTTCAGGCTCTGGGTGTTGAGGTTCAGGTTCTCGTGGCGGTGGCATATGTGGTTCAGGTTGCTGGGGTTCAGGTTCTTGAGGTTCTTGAGGCTCGGGTTGATTTGGTTCAGGCTCATCGTCGCCACCTTGTAAATGAACTTCTCCACCAAAATCTCCTCCAACTCCACCTTCATTTTCTCTGCCACCTTCTTGTTGGGGTTGAGGAACATCTCGTCGATTTTTACTACCTCCATTTTCACCACCGGAAACAGAGACATTTTTTAATTGAAGATCTCCAGAAATTTCAATTTTTGCTGCATCTTTCGAATTTCCACGTGCTCGGAAAATGCATTGTTCAAAATTATTTACAACGCACTAAAAAATATTTTCTTCTAAGAAATCCATTAAAATATTAATTTAAAATTCTAACGTGTATGACATTACTGTCATCAGCATTAATCTCAAGAGTAAACTCTTTCCCAGCGCGGAAAGGCATTCCACCATCTCGTTCTTCTCTTTCCCATTGTTGGCCAGATTTTGTGCTATTTCGAACGCAAACACCTTCCTGTAAAATAAAAAACCATAGTTGTTTGCTAGGAAAAAAAACTAAAAACGAAAAATCTTACATCAAAGCGAATATTATAATGCAAAAGATATTCTCCTTGGTTGTCAAAAACATTAAATTCCATTCGTTTTGCATTTTCATTAGCAACTCCAACAATATGAATGGGTTCAGATAACCCGTTTAATTGTTCAGTATGGGGCAATGACTAAAATACGAATCGTGTAAAAACATAGTTAAAAATGGATATTTAAAAAAATACTTACATATTCAGACATATTAATTATAGCAAATTATTGTGCGTTTGTTTAAATCTAAAAAAACGTGTAATAATTTGGGTAAAAAATCAAAGCGCTTGGAATTCTTTTTTTTCTCTTCCAAAATTTATATTTCAAACAAACAAAAAATAAACGAAAACAAAATAAATGAAAATCAATAACAAAATGGAAATTTAAAACGATTTATTTTGAGTTTTTCACGTTTTCTATCGATATGACTCGTCCAAAAGTTGTCAAAAAATATTTTTTTCTTTTCGATGGACAAAAAAAGGAAGAGAAAAACGAAGTAAAAAAGTGTTCAGAAAAAAACTAAAGCAAAGGATTTTTTAAAGTAAATTTTTTAAAAAACAACACAAGTTTTCTTTAACATTTATAGAGTTCATTCGAAATGATTCTTTATTGTTCAAAAAATCTCAAAATCTCTGAAACCTGCCCGCCATATGTTTATATTTTTATTCGATCCTCTTTTTTGTTGTGAACGAAATAAAAAATTGTTCAAGTAAACAACTTTTTTTCTTCTTTACCGCCAAATTTTTTTGTTGTTGTTTTTTTTGGTTGCCCAATATTTTAATGATCCAACAACTGCAGTTGAAAAATAGAGAGATGAAGTTTTTATGACTTTGTTTGTGTTTTCTTTTTTCTTCACTTTTTGATACGTTTGATTTTTTTAAAGGTTTTGTTCGAAATAGCCAGCCTTACACACCCACATTGAACATTCAGCGTTACATGCCTCAAAAGAAAGAAAAAAGGGAACGAGATTGATAGAGAGAGATAAAAAGAAAATAAGATAAGTTTTTCTAAACATTTTGTTTATCTCTATGAAATTTTAGGGGTGAATGTGGTGCTTTGTCTTATTAACAAAACAAAAAAAGGAATTTAATTATTTATGAATTTTATTTATTTATTATTTAAATCCTTGGGAAAAATGGCATTGGAAAATAAATTAGCGAAAAAGTTTTATATATTTTCCAGAAAAATCAAACATTTGAAGAATCAAAATCTTCTTCAAGTTTTTCTTCCTCTTCTGGATTTCGTTGTCTACGTTGAAAAGGGCTTGCAAAAGCTCGGTTTCGATAAAAATGAACTCCCGCTCCGCCGATTCCACCAAGGAATACAAAAATAACGAATAAAAGTAACCAATGACGTTGGAAAAAACTTTCTTGTGGAGGTTGAGCATGTAAAGTTTTCTCAGATGTTTCATTTTTTGGCTTACAATAACTTTTGTTAAGAAAAATAAATGGAATATGAGTATACGGGTAATTAGAACATCGAAGTTGGCGAATGGTGAGGCTTTCTGGGTGGTCATCAATTTTACTTGCATACTTAAAATGTTCCCTCGGGCTAAAAAAATAAATGTTGTAAAACAATAATCATAAAAAATATGAAAACCTTGGTAAATTCAGTTGAGACTTCATCCATCTAGAATGAAATGAAACTTCAAAATCCGATGAATTTGCTTCTGAGTTAATAAAAACTTTTTTAAAATCCTCATCAAAATTCAAATCCAATCCATATCCGATAGTCAAAAAACAATATATCCAAATATATAAATCAATTTTCCAACGCATTTTAGAAAAATCAAAGCTTCAATTTTTTCAAGATTTGACTTTTAAAATACAATAAAAAGAAATGACGCACAAAATTTGCAATGAAAAAAAGAAGAAAAAATAACAAGAAAATGCTTCCTTTTTTTTCTTAAACATTTTTATGTTTTGTAAATGCCGATCGACAGAGGCAACGATGCTCGCTGTTTATAGCGATCAATAAAAAAGAAAAAAATACATACGATGCATACACAAAAAAAAACTAAGACATTGACAAATTTATAAAAAATCAAAAATATTTATTCTTGCTTGTTTTGGCGGACTATGTAGATACCAGTGTTGTGACTTTGTCTTTTGGTCGCACCAAGCACCGCACCGAGCACCAGCCATTTTTAAAAATCGCACCAAGCACCGCACCAAGCATCAGCTGGTGCGCACCGGTGCGGTGCGGGTGCGGTGCGAGTCACAACACTGGTAGATACTTTTTTTTGTTAAGTTTCTTTCAAATCGGCGCCAAAAGCCACAATCAATGATATCAATGGTTTATATGTCCTTTTTTGTAATTCAGTCGCAAAAGAAGAAAAAGAAACAACATTTTTGCAGATAAATGAAAAAAAAGTTTTCATAATTGATTGATTTTGTATAAAGTTTAAAAGTTTTAAGTAAAAATGAAATATATCAAACACAATAAAACAAACATTAAAGACTAGTTACAATAAAAATAATAATAATCAATCCGATTGTAATTCAGCAACCAAATTGATGTATAAAGCTTCATATTTGTTTTCAACTGCTTCTTTTTTGATAACATTGAAAAGTGTGTTTCGCTTTTCGTAGAACTCCATGACAAAAGAATGCAAAGAAGAACTATCAATTTGTTTACACATAAACTTTCCAATAGCTAATTGCAATTCATAGAAAAAAAGTTTGACAATTTCTTTAAAGGCATTATGAGCTTCGTCACAAAATTTGCCGCTAACAACAAGTTTTTCAACATTTGCTTTACATGCTTGAAAATATTTTGTGCTCGTTGCTTTCTTAACCAAATCATGTTGTTGCTCAATCGCGACTTCTAAGGTTCCAAGAGTTTCAAAATATTTCTTAACAATGTCACAATATGACAAATATTGCTATAAAATAAAAATTAGTTGATTAAAAAATTATAAAGAAAAAAATTTACTTCTGCACAAATTTCCCGGAACTTTTCAGCCTCAATAAGGAATAACTCTTTTTCTGGATTCTTAAGTTTGATAAGAAAATAATGATTGCTGTTATAGGTAACTATTGCAAAAGCATAATCAACAGTATCGTCCTATAAAAAATAATCAAAATAATGAAAAAAAAATTATCATGAAAATAAGCTAACAGTAATTATTTGACAGTTGGAGCATTCTTCACATTTAATCTTCCATAGAGTAGAAAAAACATATTCCATTTTTGGGTTATTAACATTACGAATAATTACTCTTTTAGCAAAATCGGAAATAGTTGGGGAAGTTCCAAAGCATTTATGAGATCCAGAAGGAGAGAAAATATTACTTTGATCCACGGTTCCATTCTCGCGATTTAACGAGCCAGCGACATCATTATTGGCATCAACATTTACAATATTTAATGAGCGTAAAGGAAAACTTAGTTCAACTGTCTTGGATGCTTTCGTACCAGGCAAAACAATTTTTGGTTCAATTTGATTGAGCTTAGAACTACCTGGTTGAAGAGTTGTTGCTACAGGGGTGCTGAAAACATTACTAAATTTAGGCGATAAACGAAACAAAAAAGAATGAAAGACAAATAAAAAAATATTTACATAGCAACGTTGGCTAGGTTATTCTCAGTAGTTGAAGAAGAAAACTCGCCAGAAAGTTCAGAAGGAACTTCCTTTTTAACAATTGGATTCTGAAATTTTGCAATGAAGTTGTATAAAATAATAATCCTAAAACAAACTTGAGCCAAAATATCACTTATTTTTGCAAGAGTTGAAGGAACTGGTAGTTTAATTGTAGCTGCTGAAGTAGAATTTTTCGAGGCTTCACGATCACTTGATGATGGGTTGCTTAATTCTGAATTTGAACGACAAAGTTCGCTAGCTGATGTTAAATCCCTGCGTTGCTTTTCAACTTCTTTTGATGCTGAAGTATTCGATGTGGCAGCTTTAAAAACTTTTGTAGGACTTGAGGAGGATGCATTGTTTATTTCAGAATCATGGTGGCGAGTTTTACTGCCAGATGATCTTGAATCAGAATCCTTATGTCTTCGCTTCTTTTCTTCGTGTCTACGCTTTTTTTCTTCGTGTCGACGCTTCTTTTCATCTTTCGAAGATACCTCTTTAGGTGTTAAAGAGGACGATGTCGTAACTTTTGAAGTGCTTGAAGATGCATGGCTTAATTCGGAATCATCAAGACGAGACTGGAGAGCTGATATTGAACCAGAATCACGTCGTCTTTTCTTTTCTTCTTTTGATGGTTCTTTTGAAGATTTACCTGATAGACGGCTAAAAACAAGGCAATTTTATATATATATATAAAAGGAGAATATAATGGGCAAATACATTTCTTTCTGGCGTAGCTTTTTTTTAAAAGCATTGAGTATTTCAGGGCACTTCTAAAAGTATGATAGTGTTAAACGTCGAATATTATGACTGTTATAAAACCAACCAAATTTTCTTCATATTCCTGAAAAATTTGTTTATTTAAAAAAAGAAAATCACAAAAAACAAACCCAAGTGTCATCTTCTGAACCATAGTTAAGCCAACGAATCAAATATTTTTTCCCTCTTTTTTTTGAATTTTTCACATCTAAAATCTTTTCAACATCATAGATTTCTTCATCTGATGTTTCTTGGCTTTCATCGCCATTATCATTGTTACTATTAGCCATACTTAAAAAATTTATTATGAAATTATTAAAGTTAAAACTTTAGCCATAATGTCATATATTGGTGCTTCCCTCAACTTCCGTCCTCTTCTCATTCAAACTTCGCGCTCCTCTTGATTGTCCTGTAACGAAACAGCCAGCAAGATGGCAGCCTATTTGCATACTTGTGTTTGCTTTGCTTCTGTTTCACTTTCGTAGTTGTAGTTGTATGTTACATTATTGTTGTGCTGGTTGTGTGTGTCTCCTGAATAAATATGTTTCTGTATATGTTCTTGTTTTATTAGGAATATCCCAGCTACAGCAGATGCAACCAGCTCCCAAGGACTATCAACCGAAACCTCGACGACGCCAATATCTTATCTGTCACCGCGTGACATGGAGGGCCCTACCCATTTGTTCCTGTCTTGAAGAAATTGCTGCAGCGATGGAATCAAAGGAATGGCTGAACTATTTGAAGATGATGGTGATACTGGTGAACTCTTGGTAATGGTCTGATGGTCTCTTGCTCATCTCAATCGTGGAATTATGGATTGAATCGAACTCAAACAACCTGTGAAATATGAACTGCTTATGGAGAAGCCAACAACGAATGTGCTGTGCTACTGGAATGTAAGAAACTAAACTTGGTAAAGAACTTATAGAAAAACTTGTGATTGAATTATGGATATGAAACTTTGGTGTTTATGAAAGGAAAACTCTATGGATTGTTAATGCTCTTGTGTTATGAATGCTTTTTTGTTATGTTAATGAAATGTTATCTCGTCGAAAAGTTGCACTGGTTACAAGACCCAGACAGTAAGTCCACAGATACCCATAGATAGGAAACGAAGTGGCAAAAGTTAAAACTTGCACTGGGTTGCAACTCCAGAAATAACGAAGAAATGAAGATGTATCTCGTCGCAAAATTCTTCTTCATGGTATGGAGTATGGTTGAGAAAATGTTAACTTGCCAGAACTACTCGATTGAAGAAAGAAATATTCTTGTGATGAATGGATTTGCGCTTGCTTTATGGTATGATCTTGCTGTTATGTTCTTAATGGTTATGGAATTTGTGAGGACGAAGTAATCCGATCAAATATGATACTCGTAAAGTTCTAAAATGGTGAAGATCGATGGCTCTTATGAATGATCTTGATTTTTTTGATGTATGCTTAATGACAGCAGTGTTCTTGTTGGACCTGTAGCTATCGCTTAGCCTTTTGATGTCAGCTGGTCAATATGAAGATGGTGAAATTCGTATGGTACTCATGATGAAGGAACAAATCTTGGATGCAGACTTGATTCAACCTGACAGCATTTATGCTTAATGTCTTGTACTGATGTCGATACCGATATGGAGAAAGATGCTTTGGTCCAAGAAATGTGTTATGAAAGAAAATTCTATGATCCAGAAATGTGAATGGTTTCAACTTCGTGGTTTGGTCGTATGTATGCTCAACGAAAATGTGAGGACACATTTTGGAGGCGGTGGCGGTATGTCATATATTGGTGCTTCCCTCAACTTCCGTCCTCTTCTCATTCAAACTTCGCGCTCCTCTTGATTGTCCTGTAACGAAACAGCCAGCAAGATGGCAGCCTATTTGCATACTTGTGTTTGCTTTGCTTCTGTTTCACTTTCGTAGTTGTAGTTGTATGTTACATTATTGTTGTGCTGGTTGTGTGTGTCTCCTGAATAAATATGTTTCTGTATATGTTCTTGTTTTATTAGGAATATCCCAGCTACAGCAGATGCAACCAGCTCCCAAGGACTATCAACCGAAACCTCGACGACGCCAATATCTTATCTGTCACCGCGTGACAATAAATGGAAAGTATAGCGAAAATCAAATAAATCCATAAAATAATATGAATGGGGAAAGCAAGTTTATGCAAGAAAAAAAGGACATGTTTGAAAACTAAAAAGATGATGAAATCGAAAGAGAAAAAAAACGGCGAAAAAAAATTCAAACACTTTTTTAGACATTTAGAAAAAAAGGCAATGTTTTGAATGTTATAGTTTGCTGCTTCGCTTTTTTAACGGCATGCAATGTTTTTTTCAAAGTCGCATTCATCCCGCCAAAATGTCACAGATCAATGACATGAAAGAGATTGAATGTTTTTTTTTTGAACTTCGGTGAAACAAGAAAAAAAAGAGGCAACAACGTTTTTTGCAATCAAATAAAAATGTAGATTTCATAATCGAATAACTTTTTTTTAAATACATTAAAGGTTTGTTGTATAAATCATCTGCCTTCAAAATTAACAATTTAAACATTTATTACATGGAAAATAAAAAATACTTAAATAAGCTTTGAAACGGGCAAAGACAGAATTTGAAACCTTTGAGTTTACGTAATTACTATAATTCAAGTTTGATATCAAATCTTTGTTGAGCTTTGAGTGGGGCCGCTTTATTGCAAATGGGCAAGTTTGAGGGAGATAATTTGCGAATTTGAAACAAACAACGACTGTCTTCAAGTTTTTTGCAAACAATTTCTTGGACATCTTTATCGATTTGAGTCAAGAATTTGTTAATTACAATCATAAAAAATTTAACATTTTTGGAGCTAATATTGTTGCAGAAAGCTGGAAGAAGCTCCTTTTCGGCCATCGAAATGAATTGTTTTGGTGTTTCAATCTTCAAAATTTTAATAATTGCTTGAACGGAACTCTAAAAAAATTTATGGTTATATTAATTTTCCTTCCAAAAAATTTAATAAAAAATTTAAAAAATGCTTACATTTCGAGCTGCGGCATTATTATTATTTTCAAGAAAATCAATAATATATTCTATAAAAGTACCATCGAATACATTTACAGCTTCTTCAAGAAAATCTTGATCGTTTAGAAGACTCGAATAAAAGGATAAAGCTATTTCATTTATTTTTTCCGCATACATTTCATGTAAAGTTATTGAATCCATTAAATTTTGCTTTTTTGCTTGAAGAGTAAGGCTGGACGAAATGAGAGAAGCCATAGCAGATAATTCTGGTTTTTCATTTTTAAAAAGTTTTTTAAGGGTTGTAGAAATCTGAAAAACAAATTTCAATAATAATAAAAAAAAGTTAGCAAGAAAAGCTAGAGTTACCTTTTCCGAAATTAAATGGTAGTGATGATCGCTGCTAGCGAAGTGGCCAAGAATGCCCAAAGCTTGCAAAATATTAATATAATCCGGATCTTGTAAGAATTCATTCATATATTCCAAAACTCCACTTTCGAATACCAATGGCAAATGCACAGGGGATTCAGAAAATTTACATAAAATTGAAAGAGAATACATTCGATATTTTTTATTTTTAGCCAAATTAAATAATTTTTTGAACACCTAAAATATTGTTTTTAGTCGTAGGCGAAGATTAATAAATACTGTTTAAAAAAATTACTTGAACTGTTAAATCATGTGAAAATTCCGTTAAGCCATCACATTGTATTCCATGCATCGTTAATGACATAGCCATCAAAATATTTCCTTTAACGAAATCTTCATCGCTTGAATCCAAAAAGTTATTAAAATCCTTCCAAATATTCATTAAAATGAAACAGCGGTGATTGATATCGGTATTCATGCCTAATCTGGTAAATAATCCGACCGCTTGACCCAAATTAAATTCATCCATGTCAGGCAAAAGGAAAATAAAATTTTTAAAGATCTAAAAAAAGTATTATCACGGGAATTGGGTCCTCCTCAAAAAAAGGTTAGCTAAAAAACTTACTTCACTTTCAATAATGGCATTTGAAGTGCTTTCTTTAGCCAAAACAAGAAGAATACCGCTGATAAAAACTTTTGTCGCTTGTTCCTGTTCTTTGTAAAAATGTTTATTCAAGCTTTGTAAAAGTCCATTTTCAATAAGAAGATTGGATTGAACATCGGTGCCATTAGCTAAGATTCCAATAACAATAAAGGCGCTTCTTTTAATTGTTAAATTTGGATGATCAAGAAAGGAGATAAAGCTTTGGATGTCCTAAAAATCAAAAATAGAGGTAAATACTAAAAAACTGGGACGAAAATTTTACTTCTTTGTCTGCATTTTTTAAACGTTCAATGGAGCTAAAAAAAACTTTTTGAAAAATAAGCGTCTATATATTTTTTAGTTATAAAAATGTCAAACCTTAGTGAATTAAAATGGTAAAACAATGAAGGCCAATCATTTTTTATTTCGGAAGCAGAAACATCTTTGCCAACAATTTTGCTGAAATCATCATTAAAATTTCCACAAAGATAGCCATCAAACAAAGAAGAAACCAATAATAGGAGCAGAAAAGAAATATTTGGCTTCATTTCTAGAATTAATAACTGTAAAAAAAGCTCAAAAGTTGGTTACGATTTACAAAATATTAAAAGAAAAGCTCTTTTTAATAAATTGAAAAAGAAGAAAACGCAGCGCAAAAAAAAATATTTCATAGCACACAAAAAATGGAGATGCTTTTGTCTTTTTCTTTCTAATAAATGCCAATGGCCCGCGATAACATCCATATCGATGTATGCATCAGTCTGTCTATTGTAATTTTTTTATTTTGAACTTCAATTGTATAAAAAGCCAAAAAATTGCCATTACAAAAAAAGAAAAGAAAGAAATTCTAAACAAAGAGAAAAATAAGTTTCGCAATCTCCGATTTTTTTTAAATCGGCACATTTAAAAAAAAAATGAAGTATTCATTCATTTTTATTTGATTTTATTTAACGTTAATGTTTTCATAAAAAAAAATAATGAAGGAGGAGTTCGTAAATGAATGAAATATTGATTTTATTCAAGTTTTTTCGTTTCCACCAATATAAAAAAATAAATTTGCCTCAAAGTAATTTAAACATATTAAAACACAATTTGTTTCCATTCTTTTCTTTTTTTAATGAAAGGCTGGCCTTGTCTGCTAAAATCTCCTAATTCATCTAATTTAAAAACTTTTATTGAAGCGTAAACACCCCAGCAGTTTGATAATTATTAAATTTCCAAAAATCTTAAAACTTATCAATTAAAACTTTGAAAAAAAGAATCGACAAATATTACAAAATCATAAGATTCTGGAAGAAGAAAAAATACAACTTTTATTTAATAAAACACAAAGCATTTATTTATTCATCATCATCAAGAAAACGGTAATCAAGAAGTCCCATATATTCTTCATCGGGAGAAGATGGATATGTTTTTTGAACAAAATTAAAAATGCACATGATAAACTAATGCATTAAAAGCATTAGCAAAATCTACGTTTCCAGTTCGTGGTTGTCCAAATGTGTATAGATTAACAGTATTTGAAGTGATTCCTGTTGATACAATTGTTCCAGCAGCTAGCGTGGCCATAGCTCCACCTTAAAATAAACAACTTTGTATCAAAATCTAATGAAAAAGTTTTTAAAATATGTATACCAAGGGAATGGCCAGTCACAATAAAATCATGTTTTGGATATCTATTTTTTAACGTATTAACATCATTTAACATTGTACCGTTTCTCCAAATAGCATCGAAAGCATTAAAAAAATATGCTGAGACACTTCCACCTGTTACAAAGGACACCATTTGTTCGTATTCTTCACCTTCATGAAAAAGCTGCGCATATTTATTAGTTCATCTGAATGAAATGATAATTAAACTATTATAATCATCAACAGCAATTTTAAAATAAATGCAAAATACTCAAGAAGATTTAAAAAAATCACATTTCAATCCCTGTTACTTTTTTTACAATATTATTAATATGATTAAATAATTACAGTAATACTACTTCCAATATTTTGTAAACAAATTTTAGGGTTATCACTATAAGCTGCAGCCGCCAATGGCATAGCATAATACTGCAAAATATCACTGTAATGATCCGCAGTACATGATACCAAAAAAAGGGTAAGAAAAAGTAGAGATTTCATCGTGGCCACTAGCCACTGAAACCAATCAGAATAAACTTTTTTTTAATTTTGGGTCTTTTTAAATGAACCTTTTTTCTTATCAAACAAAAGAATAAAACATAGTATTCATTAGGATGTAATTTAAACAAAGAAAAATGTTTAAATCTAATTGCTTACATTTATTTTTTCATTAAAACATAAAGTGAATTGCTTTTTGAGTTAATCTTTTCTCCAAATTTCTTTGCCACACCTTTCATTTCTACGTTCAGATACCTTTTTTCAACAATTGCCTTATTTTTCGATAAACTAAAAAACTGAAAATAATAGGTGCAGCAAAGAAAATTTGGAGAAAAGGCCAACTTTATAAGCTTGCTAGCTTTATATTTTGTTGATAAAAAAAATGTAAGCAAATTGCTTTAATGATTTTCTTTTGTTTAAGTTGCATCCTAAAAAATACTATGTTTTATTCTTTTGTTTGATAAGAAAGAAAAAGTGAATTGAAAAAGGCTCAAAATTAAATTTTTTTGTTACTATTATTTTTCTTGACCATACTACATAGATAACAACCATAAATGAACAAAGATGATTTAATTTAATCCAGAAAAATGCAATACAAATTTGATGAAACAGATTTAGCAGTCAAGGCTCCATAGTTTTATACTTTTCATTATAAATGGAAAAATGAATCAAAAAAACATTTATTTATTTATTTACGCATTTCTCGATGATAAACTTTTACATAAATGAAAAAGCATGTAATTTTAAAAACTAATGTTATTTATAAAGCAGACCATTCTTTTTTAAATTATGTTTTATGAAACAAAATAAAAAATATAAAATACGTAAAGCAACAATAATCATTTATTTCATTATTCAAAAACTTCAATTTTAATTTTTAATAATTTTCCAGCTTCCATTATATTACTGATTAGTTTTTTCTCATAATTGATTTCGACTAATTTTACATCAAGTTCAGTCACCTTCTCTCCTGTTTCTTTTTTAATTCGACTCAAGCAATCACGAAAAACCAAAGCCATTAAAAAAGCTGGCGATGCTGCTTTTTTGCCTTCCGAAGTATCGAACTCAGCCAGAATTTTGTTGTCTGGATCGAGTTTTACGGTAAAAAGCCAATTTGGATCAGCTTCACCTGGGCCAACAATGGAACTAAGTTGAATGAGATCTAGAAAGCAAATTTTTATATATAAATGTAATAAAAAGTACAAAAAAAACTTTTTTTTACCATAAACAACAAAACTTGGATACGTTGATTCAGCCCCAATAATAGGTTTTTTATTAATAAAATTGATAAGTAATAAATTACAAATTTTTTGTCCTAAAAATTTTTATATTTCTTTTTATTTTAGTTTCAAGCTTTGGTGTTATCCAAAAAACTGACCATCAAAAAGCATAGATTTATATCCTCCATTTTTATTTGGAATCCAAATAGAATACGAATTTTTAGACAACAAAATTTTAGGTTTGGTTAATAATTTGACAAAAAATGAATAAAATCGATTTGCATCAATTTTTTAGGTTACTTTGACATCTTGATTCAGGAAATCAGCTAATGGAATTCGCTCATAAATCTTTTCACCATTTTTATTTTTAAGCTAAAACAAAAAATTCGGCATGTTAACTTTTTATAAAAAGCTTAACAACTCACTTCAACAAAATCATTTTTAGATTTAACTTTGATGACCATCGATTTTTCAAATGGCAAAGTTAGCCTTCCATTTTCATCTTCATCCATTAATTTGTCATTTCCATTTCCATGAGTAATAATAAATTCTTTGAGTATCATAGGTTCAATCAAATATGGATTTTTCTTTTCACCCATTCCATCCAAAGTTTTGAGATATAAAGCTTCAAAACTTAAATCAATGATGGATTTAACAATTATTTTTAAATCATAAACATCATTTTTAAGGGTTTTCTTAACAAATAATGCTAACTTTTTATCATAATCGGTTCTACCAAAAACGGGACAAATTTGAGATAAACAAACTATTTTTTTAACTCCAAATTTATCGATGGCACCTTTAAAAATATTTTGAAAGGCTTCACTTTTTAGTTCTTGAGTGTTTTTTACATCAATAGTACACCCAGCTCCATTGAGATGATAAGAATTCTCACCACGTATATATACTTCTAAGGTAATAATATCATCGAGAATACAACATAAAACTTTTTCTCCTTCCGTCACCATGGTTTGAGTTTGAGATAATAGACCACTATAAGGCAATTCAAAATTGGAAGCAAAATAATAAAAATATCCATTTTCTTTACAAAATTTTTGACAATCTAGTTGAAACTTTTGCATTTCAAATGGATGCTCATCAAATATAATTGCGATAGTCTTGAATTTATATTCTGGAAAAGATGCGATACCTTCATCCATGCATTTTGCAGCGGATAATAAAAAGTTTCTTGTTTTAAGAACTTTTCGATTATCAAAATCATGAATTAAGAAAACATAACTATCATTATTTTTTTGAAAATAAAATTGTAAAACTTTTTGATCAGAAGAAGACGATGAAGACGACATATTTACTTCAACAAAATACTGAATAAAAAAATACGAAGAAAAGAATAAAAAAGAGTGAGTGAATAATAAAAATAATCGATCGATACTTTCAGATTTTTTCCACCCAAAAAAAAAGACTAAAGGCTATTTTCCTTTGCAATTTGCAGGTTGGTAGCCGCGCCAAAAAAAGAAAAGAAAAAAAGATAAACATTTCACAGCGCTTTAAAAATCAGTCAAAGGCGGAGTAGAAATGGACAAGCTCAATCGCGGTGAGAGACGCAAATTAAGGAAAAGGCAACGGGGAAATCAAAAGAAACCATGCATTTTTTAGATTTTTTAGTAGTTTTTTGAAGTTAACGAATAATTAAAAAATTTAGAATCCCTTTAAAAAAATCTGTTCCAAGCTTTCTTTAAGTTAGGTCATTATCTATAAATTCGTAAAGGTAGATTTCAATTTTATAAGAAAACAAAAATTTTTTCTAAGCTTAACTTTTTGCAACTTTTGATGCAACAAATCTTTACCTAGAGGCACCTAAAAGCTCATGTTTTTTCGATGAAATCCATTATGAGAGTGTTTCTAAACATTTAGTAAACTTTTTAATAATAAAAAATAGTATTTACATCTTAAATTTAGTAATTTCATCGCCGATATAAAACATGAATTTTGTTTTCATAAAAAAAATTCATTTCTTTTCCCTTTTTTGGCATTTTGGCAACATGCAAAAGGAATCGTTTGCTTGGCCATTTCAAATACGTCGCTAAAGCGCTGTGATTTCAGAGGTCACAAAAAAAAAACAAGAAAAAAAAACAAGGAAAACAAATCTTTCTCCAAAATTATAAATAAACTAGAGCTTTAAGGCCCGCCTTCGGTTTCATTATTTTTTTCGTGGTACAAAAATAAACTTTTTTAGAAACACAAATTAATATTTTCGACTACAAATTATAAAATAATGTTACTGATTATCTTTTTTTACTTGCAAAATAAATGTTAATGTCTGTTATTTATGTTATTTTATTATTTGTTAAAAAATGGGTTTCTTCATTGTTTTTGGATCCTAGGATATTTTCGTTATTTTTGGGGTTTTGGCTCTTTCTATTGCTATTGGTTCGATGGATCTTTATTTTACTCTAATAACAATTGCTTCTTGAAAAAACTGCAAATTTTATCATTTTATTTTCTTTTTTTCCATAAAAAATTTACAAGCGCGAAATGACGAAGTGACGCACAATAAAAATTACAAGGAAGAGTTTATAATGGAATTGCTTGTATTCGTGCAGAAAATTTATTTCGATGTCCTAAATGCACTGTAAAAAATATTTATGTTAGTGCAAAGCTTGTTCGTCCAGAAAACGATGATGAATATGTTATACTAAATGAAAATAAACATATTTGTGAAATGGAAAAATATGAGCCACTTATTCAAAACTTAAAAATTATAAATCATCCAAACTTTTATTTAAAAAAAGTAAAGACTTGCAAAGGGGAAAATGAACGTTTAATGATCAAAGATTGGAAAAATGAAAATAGTAATTTATGGTACTCGTATTTATGGAACAGAAATAAAACGACTTTTCAATGTTACAAATGTGTAAGAAAGGGCAAAACGGTTACAGCAAAATTATACAAAGCTGATAATTCGGATGATGATTATATTGAAATGGGTCCCATCGAACATGTTTGTAAACCAGAACAAGCAAAAGAAAACCAATAAAAAATCATTTTTATATTTTATGAAGTTTTTATGTCTTTTTTTAAATCAAGAATTGAATAAAAAATGTATTGTTTCATGTTAATTATACTCAGCCAAATTTCACAGCAAGGGAATTAAACTAAATTACTTTCCCAAAATTTGATGAATTTATGTTTACTAAATATTGTGGAAATTTTTAATAAAAACGTATTACAAGTTATACGTTTCAGTGTATTATTTAAAACTACAAAAAATTGTATATAAATTTATAACAGTTTTATGATTGGTGTTTCTGCTTTTTTGAACGTTTTTGTTGCTCGTTTTCTGGCAATATGAGCATTTGCACTTACATTTAATTTAAAGGAATTCATAACAACGCCATCACTCTCGATGTCCAACGAGGAAATTTCTGCAGTATATTCTAAGAACAAGGACACCATGTTGGAGCATTTTAAAATAATGGCCAAAACTTATGATGCTGAAGGGCAGACAAAAGTCGTACAAATGGTTCAATTTTTATGCAAAGATATTGATGCAACCAATGATATTATTGATAGTGGACTCTTAGATATATTTGTGAAATTTTTGGATAGTCCACGGTAAAGTTTTATATATGTACAAATATTTTAAATACACCAATAATATATATTTATTTTAGCCCTGAATTAGTATCGGAAACAGTCGCATTATTTCAATATATAGTTTATAAAAATAATGAATATTCCAACATTTAACTAATGATGGCGTGATTCTTTCCGTTTTTAAATTAATAAATTCTCCCAATTCAACCATAGCTGTTCGATCATTAATGACTATTGGATCAATTATTACTATGAATCCGACATTAGTTGATTATTGCATTGATGAAGGAATTGTGGATCATTTATTAGAACATACTAACGAAAACCTTCATCCACAGGAAGAAGTTGCAAAAATAGTTTTTCTTTTATGTAAAGAGAGCAATGAAAATCCTCTTCCTAACAAGATTGTCAAGAATATAGTATTAATTATTTCAAACATTTTTGAAGAGCATTCTGATATTAAACGGAATATTGAAATTATTCGTCAAGCTGCTCAATCATTGACTTTATTAACGATTAGCGGGAACGAACGTTATAACATTGAGTTTGAAGCCAATGTTGTTGAATATCTTATGAAACTATTGAAATATAATAGCGATACTGAATTACATTTGTATTCTATGTCTATATTAAGTAATATTGTTGATGGAACAAATTCTGAAACAAAGGTTGTATTTGATAATGGAATCGTTAAAATGCTTCCTAAATTTTTAAAATATAAAAATGATTTTATTGTCAAAGACACTTTAGCCCTTATCATTCAATTATCATCTTTTGGAACAAAGGAGCAACAAAAATTAATTTTTGATGAAAAAATTGTATCACTAATTATCGACGAACTTAAATCAAAAAATTATGAAATACAAAATGTAGCAATTTTGACTTTAACAGGTGCTATTAACAAAGGACCCTCCGATCAAATATCATCCATGATAAATTTGAACATTCTTCAAACTTATTGCAATCTTTTAATTAAACGTGAAAAAAATCAAAATGAAGCGAAGGATGTGATAGAAATGATTATAACAGGATATGATGATTTTTTATCACGAACTAATGATCGTATTGATCTCAAAAATAAAATTCTTGATGAACTTCAAAATTGTGGAGGCCTTGATGCTATAACACGGCTTCAAAAACATACAAATCCCGATACTTCAAATTTGGCAAAAAAAGTTTCAAAAAAAATTAATTTGTTAATTTCAATACTCAAATCTTCTTCTTCGAGTAATGAGCAAAATGAGGAGCATGAAGAATTATAAACGTTTAAAGTTAAGTAAGCCCGGTGATCCTTTAAAATTATTTTTTATTTTTTTTGTTTTGTTATCTATTTTATTTGTTTGGTTCTTTTGGAAAAATAAAACACGCATAAAAAATTCCGTAGAAAAGAACACATTAAAATTAATTTTAATCTTTGCTTAAAATTAACACGCATTCTTAAGATTGTTAAGAACACATCTTCTTTTTTTGCTATTGAACTTTGCGGTAGAATTGATAAGAGTTTGGTCATGTGTTGATGATGTGTTGATAAAAGCCACAGTTTAACCTCAGCGTTTTATTGTTTGAAACAAAGCTTGGGTATTATTATCACATTCATTAGCTTTGTAGCATTGATAATTGGCGGTGTTCTCAATTTTTTTCTCCTTCAAAAAAATGAAAAAGTCAAATTTTAAATTCTATGTTGAAGAGGTGCTTGAAAATGAGTGGATGGGGAATGAAGTTAATGACACAAGAGAGTATGGAAAAACTCCACTTGGACAAGAATTTGCTTTTGTAATATCTAAGGTTTGTCAAACAATTTTAAATTATAATACCATTTTACAAAAAAAATTGTTGTAGGCTATATGGTTTTCCGTTCGGTTGATCGTTGATGAAGGCCACCGTGAATTGGAATATGTTCGAGATAATTGTGTTCATAATAAATTTGTCGTAATAAGAAAACAATTTCTGACATTACAAGAAGCTATATTTTATGTCGAACGAGAAGCAAAAGATCTTAGTGAAGGAAATTATTGGGGGTAAATTTTTAAATGAATTTGAAGCGAGTTTATAATAACTTTTTGAAAACCAAATAGCCTAAGCTGAAGAACATTTTATTTTTTAAGTGAATATTTTTAAACCAGTAAATTTTTAGCAATAACTCTGAAAGTCCTATTCGATATCGTGTTAGAAAGCTTCCGAAAGATGTATTAGAAAACCCCGATAAATATTTACAACCTGGTGACCACCTTCAAAGAGCTCTCAGTTTTTGCCCGCTATTATACCATGAAGGTGTCTATCTCGGTAATGGGCTTGTTGCTCATATTGGAAATGAACCTGAAGATGGCAGTGGGAGGAAGATGGGAAGTGTTAACAAAAAGCTTAAAGCTCAGGCGAGAATTGATGATATTGCAAATTTTGTAACACGGCGGTGCCAAACCATAACTGTTGTGGTAAATTTATTTGAATCTTGCGAGATAACCATTAAGGAAAGCTTTTTTTAGGTTCATTGTTTTAGACAAAAAGAAGCTCATGAAATTTGTGATGATGCAAGATTTTTAGTTAAGAAAATTTATGGAAATGGTGAATATGATTTTTTCCATAATAATTGTCAACATTTTGCTGCATTATGTGTGTTTAACAGGAAATGGATGTCCGATGGAAATCGATTACAAAACAAATTCAATTTCTTAAAACCTTTTGCATATGACGACGGCTGATTAATAAAATAAAATAAAATTTATATTGTATTCCAGTTTATATATTTTTTTATAAACAAAATTATGGATGACCAACTATTATTAAAAAAAGTGTTAAATAAAAATAAATAAAATTTACCATATGGATATAAAGAAAGATTTGAGATTGTATTGTTTTTATTTTTGTTTTGATAGTATAAAAGTATGACCATTTATGTTAAGGAGGCATTTCTTCTGTGTGTGAGTACTTCCAGAGGAAAGAAAAAATAAAGAGGTCATCAAATAAATAGAGTTTTTCTCATTTATTTATTTTTTGGTCTTTGCTTTCAGCCATAAGTAATTCTCTAAAGTCAAATAATAACAACGACCACTATTTGTGGTAAACAAAACTTTGTTAGAATTTTTTTGGCAAAATATATTAAAGAATTCATTGCTTCTTCTAAAGCTAGTTTGTTATTTTTTGGAATAATACTTATCCAGTTTCTTAATTATTTCTTCCAATTATAAGAATATTTTTTGATTTTCTGCCTTTAAGTTTTTATATGGTTAGTAACTATGGAATTATTGCTATTTAATGAAAGCCATCAAATAACATATTTTGGAAAATGCACGATCTTAGCAGACGGAAGGAACGGCGAATTAAAAGTAACCCCAACCGAAGAAGGTAAAATAAAAAAAAGAAAAATTTTCTTTATTTATTATTAATTTTTCAGATTTCAAAGTTTGTCCATATATTTTCAAGCAACATGTCATAAAACTAAATGTAATGAGTTTTTTTTATTCTGAAATTATGAATTCGTTAACTAAAATAAATCTAATTTTTTTAGAATATTTTATCCCGCCGCACCCCGAGCGAAGCGAGGGGTGCGGCTGTTTTAGCAATGAGAACGCCCGATCTGCTAACCGAAATTTATGATTTTTTTTATTTCGTGTAATTATGTTGATATTAGAGGGCTCTTTAGGGTCAATTTTTCGTCGCATTGACGAATTTTTAAAAAAAATAGAAGGACGTATAGAAAAAAAGTGCTTAATCACAACATTTTAAAAGTTCACAATGTCCCGCTGAGCGTTGCAGCAAAGTTAACGCATATTCTGGCTATAAAAATCGTTTTCTCCACCCTCAATTACCTCTATGAGTAAGCTAACTTTAAAAAACATCACATAAAAATAGATGTATGCCGCTATGGAAATTTAAATATTTTGATTTAGAGTAAAAATATCATTGGCTAAAGTTCCTTTTTATACATTTGCTGTGTGTCGTAGGCGTTGAAGGCGGTGATGTTTGGATATTTCTGTCATAGGTTCGAATCCCCACAACTTTTTTTAATAAATTGTTTTAATTGAATTGAGACAATTATATCCAAATAATTTTTTATGATTTTTAATAATGTTTTCATTAGAAAATATGCAAATTTTTAATAAAATATTCACAAATTTTACTTTTTTTATGAATATTAAGTTTCTTTATTATGAAATTAAAGCGAAATTATTTTTAACGATTTTCAATGAAATTTTTTTTAACTAAGCTTTTGGATCGTATATTTTTTTTTCTAAATTTAATTGGATTAGCATACAAAACTTTTAGGTATTCTAAACGCAAAATTTAATTAAAAGTACGCTGACGTTTAGTTTATGAAAAGAATAAACATAGGGAACTTTTTTTATTATTTTCGGTGAGTTTAATCGAAAAGTAACTTGAATATTTCCTTCTTATTAATTTTTATTGTTCGTTCGTTTTCGATTACTTTTGGTCGCAGTCCCAGGGCTACTAGGCTTCGCTATTTCCCATACATATTATTATTCTTTTTCTCTCTGTTTTTTTGTATCTTATCTTGAAATCTTTTATATTAAAATAGGAAATTCACCTAAAAAATTTGCATAAATTAGAATGAAACTATATTTTGTTTTCCAAGCGCGATGAAATGATTTGGGTAATTTTCATATACATAAAAAATCAGCAAAACATGGGTTTGCTTGTTGCGCAAATTAAGTGATTTAACTATTGTAAGCTTGCTCGATGACTATAACCTTAACTTTTTGCGAATTTTTCACAAGCTGGTATAAATTTTTTTTTAATGGTTCAGTTCATTGTTTATTTTGATTCGTGCAAAAAAAAAGTTTTAAAGGCTTACACATGTTTCAATTTTTAGGATCTCATTATTGAAAATTAAGTGATTAAAATAGACACGAGTGATAAGATTGTTCGGGAAAAGTTTTAATTTTTATAAAAGTCAATACAATAACTTTTTGGAAAAGTAATTATTAAAACATAGGCATTAATACGAGTGGCAATTTTGTATTTTTCAATAAAAC
Organism: Panagrolaimus kolymaensis; assembly: GCA_028622995.1. Lineage (NCBI taxonomy): Eukaryota > Metazoa > Nematoda > Chromadorea > Rhabditida > Panagrolaimidae > Panagrolaimus > Panagrolaimus kolymaensis. The sequence goes on along the minus strand of JAJQJQ010000025.1, from coordinate 1,650,252 downwards.
AAGTAAGATCGCCGACCGGAGGCAGCGGAGTTTCTAGTAATTATTGTTGCAGACGGCTCAAGAGATTAGTGCACAAGATTACTATGTAAAAAAACAAAAGGCTGTTCAGGAAAAAACTTTTAGACGGTTGAAGAGATTAAATTTTAATTGATTTGGCTTTTAGACGGCTAATGAGATTAAATTTTTTTTATTGATTTCAATAAATTATTTTATATGTTACACTGAAACAAACAGCCGCAGCACCGTCTTCGATTGTTATTACCCAACTTCTTTACCAACTATTTAATATTGAAAAATTTTTTTAAAAATGTTAAAAATTAAAAATTTTGTTTTATTCTTGATTAGATAAGATGTAAAAGCAACTCGTATATTCGCAAGATTTTTGATGTAAAAAATGTTTTGGTGTAAATTGAAAAAAATAATAATTATAAGGTCAATTACAAAATAAAATTTTTAGTTTTTTTTTCCAATTTTCTATTGTTTTCTGAAACAAAGCATGTTTGAAAAAAGGTATTTTAAGCAAAAAATTTAAATATAACTAATTGTCGGACCAAAAATTTTTTTACTGTTAAAAATCGAAGACGGTGCTGCGGCTGTTTGTTTCAGTGTAACATATAAAATAATTTATTGAAATCAATAAAAAAAATTTAATCTCATTAGCCGTCTAAAAGCCAAATCAATTAAAATTTAATCTCTTCAACCGTCTAAAAGTTTTTTCCTGAACAGCCTTTTGTTTTTTTACATAGTAATCTTGTGCACTAATTTGTTTTTGCTTCTGGTCTATATCATAATGATTTTGTATTAATCTTACCGAGAGTTGGAAGCTGCAACACAGTTTTTGAAGCCATTCAAAAAGCAAAAGTTTGTACAATCCGTTACCAAACTATTCGAACGTTTGTTTGTTTGTTGCATGGCAGCAATATGCGACTTTCAGTGTATTTTTTGATTTTGCATTTTGCTTGCATGCTTCAAACAAACAACTTGCAAGCAAAATGCAAAATGAAAAAATTACACTGAAATTGCATGTTGCTGCCAAGCAACAAACAAACAAACGTTCGAATATTTTGGTAACGGATTGTAACCTTTATTTTAATTTTTTATTTTAAATAACATCACTTTTTACTAGGATCCCTTTGAAAATCAAACTTTAAATGCTTTCGATATTCACTCTGCTGAATTTCAACAGCGATCTTTCTTACCAATCTTGGAAAATATTCAAACCAATGAAATTCATTCGAATCGTTTGAAAGAATTCATTTGCATCTTTTTAAAGTCCCTTGGAAAATATAAAAGAGAACAATTTTTGGATTTGATAAAAGAAAACTCGGAAGAATTATATTCTAATATTTTGGTAAAAGGTGGCTTTAAAAAAGTTAGAAAAGACAACTCTCTTCCGGAAACAATAGAGAATAATGGGAATGAACAACCCGGCTTGGAAATGGTTGAAATGTAAGTCACGAGATTAAGTAAACGAAAAAAAATAATAATTTTTAGTGGGCGAAAATTGCGTAAACGTAAAAGAAATGAAGCTAATATTGAGGCGGAAAATGCTGAAAATGGGTCGTCAGAAGAAGATTATCAAAGTGGGGAAAGTGACATATATGATTCAGATTTTTATGAAGATATTTATGAAGAATTGGAAAATGAAAGCGATGCAGTTGAAAATTGGTAAGCTTATGAACTTTAACATAAACCAAAAAACTAATGTGCAATATTTTAGTCGACATCCAAAAAAGCCCAAACATAATAGTGTTAACGAAATTATCAAAGCCCCCAATTTTAAACTAATATCCTACGATGAAATAGGAACATTAAGGAAAAAGTTATTTATTTTCCCAGTGGAAGATAAAACGATGTGTTATGTTTATGGTTGGTCCACCCGTAAAAACCAATATGTTTGTTGGAGGTGTTACCACATAAATGGTAAAGGATTAAAATATTGTCATGTTAGCGCCATGGTATGTCAAAATGAAAAGAAAGAAGACTATGTTAAGCTGTTTCAAACTAAACATTTGTGTGAAATGAACAAATTTAATCCAGACGATTACGTTTTTGATGCTTCTAAACAAATTATTCACGAACCAAATTTTAAAATCTTTAATTATGAAGAATTGGGAAAACTGAGATCAAAATTAGTTATTTTCCCATCCAATAATCAAGAACTTTGTTATGAATATTTTCGAAGAGGTAGTAACAATTATTTTATTTGTGGTCGTTGTCGAAACAAAAGACATGTGTTTGCAAAAATCGGTAAAAATGATAGCACTAATGAGAATTATGTAAGGCTAAGCAGAAAAGAGCATATTTGCAAAATGATTAGATTCCATCCAGAGAACTACAATTTCAATGAAGCTGAAAGAATTGTAAAAGCTCCAAATTTTAAAGTTGATTCTTATATGCAAAATGGTGTATCAAAGAAAAAGTTATTTATTTTTACTTCAATCAAGAATAAACTTGGATATGAATATTTTTTTTGTAACAAATTTCAAAATTTTTTTTGTTGTGGTTGTATTCAATCAAAAGTACAAGTAACAGCAAAAATTTGTCATGATATGGATGGAAATAATTATCTTAAACTTAATAAAGCCAAACATATTTGTCAAATCCGAAATTATGGTGTTCAATATGGGGTAAATTACAATATATTTTATAAACCTGACTTTGAAATTATTGAAAAAATTATTTATGGAAAAACACTAAAGAAACTATACATTATAAATCAAGAAAACCGAAATTTATGCTATGAATTTACATATTTTCAAAAACTAAAAACCTTTGTGTGCAATCGTTGTCACTCACAAAATAGCCATAACTTTAAAGCTTATCATTGCTACGATGAAGATGGGAAAGAATTTATTCGAGTACAAGATCGTCCACATCTTTGTCAACCTTTACCATATCCAATAAACGACTGTGAAGAAGACAAAACTATTCGACCACCAAATTATAAATTTATGAAGCGAAAGTGTAATGGAAAATTAGTTGAAAAACTCGTAATTTTTGCAAATGAAGAAAAGACTTTATGTTATGAATATACAAAGAAAACAAAAGATGCTTGGGAATGTTCACTATGCAAAAATCGATTTAAAAAAACTGTTTCTGCAGCACACATTCATAAAAGCAATCAAGAAGAATATATCGAATGTGGAAAAAATGAACACCAATGTGAGTCCATAAAGTTTGATCCCGAAGATGCTCAACTTAATATTGTTAGAAAGCCTCATTTTATGTTAGAAAAAGGAATAATCTATCGTCAAAAAAAATCATCTAAACGCTTAACCATTTTTAACAAAAATGATCCAACTTTATGCTATTATTTTACGTGTATTAATGGACGAAATTATTACCAATGCTCAAAATGCGCAACAAAAAAGGTTTTCGTTGGAGCAAATCATATTTACCAAAATGATGACAAAGCAGAAGAAGAATATGTGGTATTAACTGATACCCCGCATATTTGTAAAATGGAAAAATATACACCACTCATTTCAAATTTAAGAATTATTAAGCCTCCAAATTTTTATTTGGAAAAAGTAAAGACTTGTAATGGTGAAAATGAACGTTTAATGGTCAAAGATTGGAAGAATGACAATAATTTATGGTACTCGTATTTACGGAACGGAACAAAAGGGGTTTATAAATGTAATAAATGTGTAAAAAAGGGCAAAGCAGTTACATCAACATTACACACAAGTGGGAATGGAGAAGATTATGCAGAATTAAGTCTCATCGAACATGTTTGTGAACCAGTACGTCATGAAAGAAATCAATGAAAATTTCTTTGTAATATACCATAAATTTATTTCTGTTTTTTGTACTTTTATTATCTGCTAAATAAAAAGATGCCATATTTCATTCTTTAACTTTCAATTTTTCTATTCTATTATCACAAATATTTAAAATAAATTGTTTACGCTTCGGAAAGAAATTAATAAAAAAGCCTTTTTTTTATTTAGTCATAAATACATACTTTTTTTTTCTTGGTTTAAAACTTTTGTTATTTCGTTTAATAAAAAAGTTATAAAAAATGTAAAAAAAAGTTTTATAATTAAATTTAAATTTTAATTCAGCACAATAATATTTCACAGATAAAAAAATTTAAGCTTTTTTAATTTTTTGATTACTGAATAATTTTCTCTTCAAACTCGTTAATCCTTTTTTAATTGCCCAATAAATCAATCCAATAATTAATCCGATGACGATAATCAAAAATAAAATCACATCAAGTGAATATAAAACCATAAAAGATTGATGCCTTCCTTCAATTTGAAGAGTTCCAGTATCACCAAATTGTGCTGCAAATTCTGCATATTTCACCACTCTTTCGATGGCTTTCGTTGGTTTTGCTTCAATCATTTTTGATAAAAGTTTAGCATTTTTTTGATAATTTTTATTGTTAATTATTTCTTGAATGGCTTCAATAATCTTTTCTTTTGTTAATTGAGTTTTCTCTAATTTTATTGCCATTCCACGTCTTTGAATCATCATGGAATTTCGAGTTTGATCAGCAAAAAGTGGAATACAAATCATTGGCACCCCTTTGGCTGCGCCTTCCATAACAGAATTCATTCCGCCATGGGAAATAAATGCGAGAAGCTTGGGATGATCTGAAAATATAAAATTTACCAAAAAATTTGAAAAGTTTAGTCTTCCCAAGAATGTACTCGCCAAGTGAAAAGCATTTCGAGGCTAGCTTTTTAGAAATTATTTTTACCTAAAATATCATTTTGTGGAAGCCATTTCCCAGTAAAAACATTTTTATATCCTTTTGTAATTTGATCTTCATCATTTTCATATTTCCATAAAAAATTTATATCAGGAAATTCGGCAAAAGCTTCCAGAAAAGCTTTTTTAGTTTCAGCTTTCATATTAACACTTTGAGCTACGGAACCAAAAGAAAAATAAATTACTCCTTTTTTCGCTGAATCAAAAATATCTGTGTATTTCTAAAAAGAAATTTTTTGTTTACGGGATTTTGAAAGGGTAATATTCGGAACTTCCATTTCACTGGAACTAACAGTTTTAGAATTGCGTGAAGTTTAGCGGTGCTAAATTAAATACCAAAAAAATTAAATTTTTGGGCAAAAAAGCACTGACGTTCGCTAATTTCGTTGCAAAGGAATAAAATTTTAGCAAATCATTTTCGTTTTGGAATGAATATTTTTGGATGGAATGGAACCATTACTTATTGTTTACCTACCTTTTCTAATGGTTTAGATTGCACACTTCCAAGGCCAGCCATTAAAATAATTTTATGTGTTATGGGTTGAGCATAATCAACATGTTCGTCGCTATTAACAAAGAAAAAAGCTGAATCAGCGATAGCTTCCTAAAATATGGATTTTCACACTTTAAAACAAAGGATTATTATCCCAAATAAAACAAGTAACAAACATCCATACTAAAATCTGGAAAGTATTTCTTTATTTCTTGCTCGCTGCCTTTATTAAACATTGCTTTAACCATCCAAGTTTCAATGAAATAATAAATAAAATTATTTATCCTTTGTGGAAAAGTCATTTGATCAGTTGTGGTTCCCAAAATTCCTTAAATTCGAATCAAATTTATTAATGACTAACTTCGGCTTTACATATTTATTTTTATTGATGGAACTAAAAACTAGAAATCTCACCCGGCAGATAAGAGGGATGAAGTTTAACTCCCAATAATTCAACAGTTGAAGGAAAAATGGATGAAGAATAAGTTGTGATATATTTTTTGAGTCCAATTTTTTGTAAAACTCCATAACCACACGATTCAAAATGTTCTGTGATTCCCAAATCAAACTTTTCTGCGCTCATTTTATCGAAATTTTCATTATCTTTGAGTATCGCTAAAAAGGTTTATTTTTGTTTGTTGTACATAAAACCGAAGAAAAAAAGTAAATATTAACTCACATTCACAAAAACCTGATTTAATTCGATTTATGTTTGTTGCCATCTGAAATTATAATTTTTGAATTAATTTGAAAGAAATTTTTTGCCCCTGTTTTTTATTTTGGTGCACAATCAAAGAAGCTCCCGTTAGGCTAAATCCTCCAATGGAGTTTTGCGGATATCAAGGAATAAAAGTATCGAGGTTTCTATTTTTGACTTTTTTGATCTCAAATATTTAGATATCTGTAATTAATAAAAAAAATATGCTCACATTTTTCTGAGTTGTAAATGATTCTTCTTTAAATAAATCTCCATGAATTTCATCAAGTGAAAAACCTTTTTCAAAGTTGGGATCTTTTGGTTTTATATATAATCGAACATTTTTGTGTTTTGCTCCAGTAATTGTAATGTTTTCATTAAATTCAGGTTGATACATAACCTAAACAAACAAACAAAAAAATTGAATAAAAAAAGTGCCGACCAAAAAGTTTATCATGGACATACCACATCATGACCAGCAGCAGCTAAAGTATCAGCAAGTTTTCCAGTAAATGTTACATGAGATTGAGCAAATTTTGGATTATATAGTAAAATTTTATAACCATTTGTTAAATAAAAAATAATAAAAATAAGAAATATTTTTAGCATCGAACTCATGTCTCTTTTATTCAATATAAAAAAATTGTTGTGTTTAACTCAATCGACAAGAAAAAAAGAAAAGAAAGAAGACCTTTTTATACATACGTTGATTGCTTTGAGGTCGACAGACGACAAACTTAACTCGTTATTTCTGTGTTTTGTGGTTTCGCACGCATACAAAAAATGCGCATTTTTTATTATTAGAAATATATAATAGACTACAAAAACACATAATTTTTTGTCAGTCAATGTGAAATATTTTTTTTTTGAAGAAAAATACGTGCTTGAAAAGCCATTTAAACTCGTCAACCATTTCAAGTTCGAATCTACATAATTTTTGTACATCGAGCAATCAATGGATCGCTTGATTTATTGAACTAAAAAACATTAAAATAACATTCCAAAGGGCTTTTGCCATTTAAAATGATTTAAAAAAAAATTAAAAATATACATTAACACTATTGAAAACATGAGATTGTTGTTTTTTTTAGCTTTGACAAAATGCCTGTAAGATAGTTTGTGACAAGGAGGAATACCTTCTTTGTTTGAGTACTTCCAAAGGGAAGAAAGAATACAGAGGTCATCACGTAAGTGAACCCTCATTCATTTTTTTTTTGCTTTCAGCTATAATTTATTCTCTAAAGGCAAATAACAACGACCACATTTTTTCGAAAACAAAACTTTGTTTTATTTATTTCAATTTTTTTACTTCATGAGCAAGAATTATTTTATTAAAGCTCTTTTTAATTTAAATTTTCCTTTTATTTATATACATATTACTAAAAAATTTAGTTAATAATTATTATTTTCTGGGTTAGTTGCTTACAATATTTTTAAAAACTCAATAACGATGGAATTATTGATGTTTAACGAAAGCCATCAAATAATTTATTTTGGAAAGTGCAAGATAGCAGTAAATTCAATAAATAAAACTTTGATGGTGACACCATTGGAAGAAGGTAAAGTCAAAGTTAGAAACGCATTTAATAATTATATATTAGGGTAAAAAATCCCGCCCGTTTTTCGAAAAATGCGGGGACGGGAATTCCCGTGAAGAGGCGGGAAACATCCCGCGGGAAAAAGCGGGGAAATTTTTTTGGCGGGACAGGGAAACGGGGAAGTTTCCCGCGGGATTCCCGTCTAAATCACGGGAGGAAATCCCGTTTTTAATGGTAAAATTAAAAAATTTTTTCCCCGCCTTCGGCGGGAAGATCCCGTCTTCCCCGCGGAGAGAAACATTTGGCGGGACGGGATGACGGGGAATTTCCCGCGGGAACGGGAGGGATTTTTTACCCTATTATATATGCATATTTTATATTTCAAAGTTTGCCCGCATATATTTGATCAAAAGATTATAAAACAAAGCGTAAGTACCATAGAATATCGCATTTTCGGAAAATAATTATTTACTTGTTTTTTTAGAATTTACTTTTCATTTATGCTTCGAGTTTTTACATGTGTGATTTTATTTTAATTTTCCCATCTATTGAAACCTGTAATAAAATATTCGATGCTATTCATAAATCAAAGGTAAACAAAATAAAAAAAACATCGAGCTTGTAGAAAATGTTTATTTATAGGATACAAATGACTCTACTTCCACAGAACTTGATTCACCAATTTTTAAAGAACGATTTTTTCTACCAATTTTGTCAGGATGTCAAACAAATGAAATATTTTCATCGCGAATTAAAGAATTTATTTCTTATTTTTTAAAAACTCTTGGCGAAGAAGAACGGGAAAAATATTTTTATTTAATTAAAGAAAAAGATGGTGGCTTTTATTGTGACACTTTGACTAAAATAGTTATTGAAAAGGGATATAAAGTTGTTGACGAGTTATGTGAAAATAAAATTTTGTAAGTTTTTAAATTAAAAATTTTTTTAAAATTAAAAACATTTTAGAGAGCATCAGCTACGTAAAAGATCACATACTACTTCTCCACATCAAATGATAAGGAGCGAAATGGATTGCTTTAACGAAAATTACCAGAGAGAAGAAAGCGAAGCATCTTTTTCTGATGAAGATTTTGAAGAAGAATTTGATGACTATAACAACGATAACAGCAACGAAAACAGGTTTGAATGGCCTGAAAATTATATTTTTTCTCAGTTAATCTTTTAGTTTACCAAAGAAAAGGTTTAAACATGGTGAGATCAATGAAACTTTTGAAGCCCCAAATGACTATGATGCTTCAAAACAAATTATTCATGAGCCAAACTTCAATATTTTTAAATATGAAGAATTTGGCATATTAAAATCCACGTTAATAATTTTCCCATTGGATGATCAAGAATTTTGCTATGAGTACTCAGGAAAAGAAAAATATTATCAATGTTACCGTTGTCAAAGAAAGCGATGCGTTATCGCAACTTTATATAAAAACGAAAACAACGATCAAGCCTATGTGAAGTTAAGCAAAACTGAGCATGTTTGCAAAATTATTAAATTCGATCCAGAAAACTACAATTTTAATAAAGATAAAAGAATTGTTAGAGTTCCCAACTTCAAAATAGATTCATATCATCAAAATGGCGTATTTAAGAAAAAGTTATTTATTTTTTCTTGTTTGGAAAAGAAAATGGGATATGATTATTTTTATGATAGCAATAAAGATAGATTTAGATGCTGTGGATGTATTAAGAAAAATGTTAAAAGTGCAGCAAAAATTTGTCAAGATGTTGACGGTAATGATTGTGTTAAACTTAGTAAATACAAACATATTTGTGAACTTCGAACTTATGGGATAGAAAAGAATATAAATTACCACATAATTTATAAGCCTAACTACGAGATTATTGAGCAAACAGTTTATGGCATTACTAAAAAGAAACTATTCATAGTAATTCAAGAGAACAAAAATTTATGCTATGAATTTACATATGTCTGTACCCAAGAAAGCTTTGTATGTTATCGCTGCCATAACGGAGCAGAGAACCAAAATAACATTAGGGCTTATCTTTGCTATGATGAAGATGGTAAAGAATTTATTCGAGTATTTGATCGTCCACATGTTTGCAAAGCTCTTCCATACCCAATAAATAACAATGAAGATGAAAAAATTATTCGACAACCCAATTTTCAATTTTTAAAACGAAAATTTAATGGAAAATTAATTGAAAAACTTGTAATTTTTGCGAATGAAGAAAAAAGTCTCTGTTATGAATATAATAAGAAAACAAAAAAAGATTTTTGGGAATGTTGGCCATGCAAAATTTTAACAAAGAAAACCATATCAGCTAAACTAATTCATGGCCAAGAAGAATATATTGAACTAGGAAAACACGAACATGATTGTGAGCCTATAAAATTTGATCCCGAAGATTCTCAACTCAATATTGTTAAAAAATCTAATTTTAAAATAGAAATTGGAAGGAACAAAAACAATAAAGAAACAAAAGGGTTAACCATCTTTGACCAAAAAGATACTACAAAATGTTTTTATTATAATTGCATTTTGGGCGATCATTTATTTCGATGTACTAAATGTTTCATGAAAAAACGATATGTTAGCGCCAATATTGTTCAATCTGGTAATAATGAAGAGGAATACCTGGTATTAAATGAAAATAAACATATTTGTGAAATGGAAAAATATGAGCCACTTATTCAAAACTTAAAAATTATAAATCATCCAAACTTTTATTTAGAAAAAGTCAAGACTTGCAAAGGGGAAAATGAACGTTTATGGATTAAAGATTTGAATAACGAAAATAAAAATTTATTGTACCCGTATTTATGGAACCAAGCAAAAGGAGTTTATAAATGTAACAAATGTGTTAGAAAGGGCAAAACTGTTACAGCAAAATTATACAAGGTTGAGAATGGGGAAGATTATATTGAATTGAGCCCTATTCAACATCTATGTGTTCCAGAACCCAAAACAGAAAAAATTTAAGAAACATCAACTTTTTCTTTTACAAAATTTTTGATTTTTTGTGTCTAATGAATTAAAACTTATAAAATCTTATCTGTTTTTATAAAAATTTTAACAAAATTATTCGTGTAATGTGAATGAATGTTTTTCAAAAATGGAAGAAATTTTTTTTTACAAAAACATTCACAAAAAAATCAACACAAATTTATTCAAAACAAAATGTTTCCTTTTAATAAAAAAAAGAAAATACAAATAAAAAAATGGACGGACCTTGATAAATTTGTATGTAAAAGTTTGAGAATCATATGGTTAAAATAAAATATTTAAATAACTTTTAAAAAAATTTACATAGAATAAATGAGTACTTTTGTAGGTTGAAAACATGCATCACGTCTGTTTCAAGTGCCTACTTTTTTCTGGTATGCCGTTCGGGCCAATGTATTTTTTCTTTTTAGAATTCTAGATGGTTTCTAATAAAGTAGTTTTTGTGATTATGTCTTTTCGCTTGATCAAAAAATTTAGCAGTTTTCATTATTTTTTCATTTTTCATTTTTATTTTACTGAAATAAATTTCCCGTTTATTTGATGATTCTGTAACTGTAAATTTACCAAGTATGTAAATGTAAAAGTGCTCAACCTAATTCCAAACGAAGACGACCTTCATAAAAGATTTGAAATTTTAAAAAATAAGGGGAAAAAACGCAAATGCTATTTTTAAAGAAAACACTTTTTGTTTTTCCACTTTTATAATTGTTTTCTTCTTTTTTTTAAATTGAAATTGCTGATCAACAAAAGTACACTTTTAATTAACCATCTTCTAAAACAAGATAATTTTTTAAAGGTTAAAAACACGATGAATGTGTTTTTGTTAAAGTTACAGATTTTTCTCTTATTTATTTTTTCTTCTCCTGGCCTTGAAGTTGTTATTGTCACTTTAAAATCGAACTACAATAAAATTAGAGAAAATTCCTTAAAATTATTAGAAAGTGTAATAATTCAAGGCCATTTTTGCCTTGAAATATTTAGTATAAATAACGATAGATTTTTAAAATAAAATCATTCCAAACTTTTGGAAAAACTGTTAATTTACAACAAAAAAAAATGAAATTCTTCGCTGTTCTTTTCCTTTTCGCTCTCATCTTCGCTGGTAAGTTTTTAATAATCTTCCAACACAATGGTTTAAAAATTGAATTAGACACAATTTTTTTTTGTGAAAGTCAAAGCTTTTTTTTAACTTTTTAATTTTTAGTTTCAATCCACCAATCAGAAGCAGGAAATAACATTCGCACCTCAGCTTGTGATGAAGTTTGTCATCGATCACAAAAAGAAAGTGAATCATGCTGCAAGGCTCATGGATTTGGCGGTGGTGGACGTTGCAAAAACTTCGAAGCTTTCTGTGATAATTAGAGAAAATAACTTCGAAAATGGCCTGCCAAAATGATTTGTATTGCATTTAATTAAAATTTTTTCTATATTTTCCATTTTTTGTTAAAAAGTAATATAAAATAATAACAATAAAACGCATCTTAAAAAAATTTGTTTTCACTTTTTTTGCTAATGTCAAATGTCTTTAAAAATATTTTGTAAACAAAAACAAAAATTTCTCGAAAGCCATTAAAGAATACGTTTTTTCAAAATGCCTCCCAGATGATTAAATTAACATTTTTTCAAAATGAATAGCTTAAAAATATCTATTTTTGTTTTTTTACTTAATGGCAAATATTTTTGTATGTTTATATCAGAAAGCTATTAGCGGGATTTAAAGCACTTTAATTTTATAAAAGTATCAAAGTATTAAGAGATTTAGCTTGTTATGATATCAAAATCTTCTAATTTTTTGGTCACACAACTCAGAATGAAAGGAAGGACTATTAAGGTCGGCGAAAAAGTGCAGCTCTGGAAATGTTTTTTTACAACCTTTTTTAAAAAAAGAAGTAAAAAATATTTCTAATTGCTATTTTAAATTTAACCTTACGACTAAAAGTTAATAAATAGCTTGATGTAAAAGTTTATGACTAAAGAAAATTTTTTTGATAATTCATGCCAATTTAACAACACCATGATAAAAGTTTCATTTTTTATTTTTACTTTACGCATAAGCTTTTACTTTAAATAAAATTGCTATTATTTTTGTTTAAATGAAACTGAAATATAATGAAAGCCTACGTTTAATGATAGTGGCAAAATATTTTTCCAAGAATTAATAAGTAATTGAAACCATTTAAAAAAAAGGTTTTTTAAATATTTAAGTTTAATATGTTTATATACTTTTTAAAATTATTGAAGGTTAGTGACAGTTGAGATTTAAAAAAAATGCTTTACATTAACTTGATAACGCTTATTCATCATATTATTGGATTTGTTTTAGTTTTATGGACTTTAAGATTTTCAATATTAATAATATTCCACAAGAAATTATTTAAAAGTAGCACAAAATTTTCTCCCATGATAATTGTATATTTTGTATTTTTGTTTGTTTACAGTATCAGTTCGTTGATAAACTTTTTATATTTGATAGCATTTTGGCGACCCGACGAAAATATTTATAATGTATATGTAACATATTTTTTGGGTTTATTTCCTTTCATTTTGGGCTTTATAACCACCGTAATCGAAATTTTTCTTTGCATTGATCGCTGTTTAACTATTGTCTTCCCGGTAAAATATACTACCAAATCCCAACTTTTATGTTCTTACACATGTGTAATTGTAATTGCTGCAATAACAATTCATATGCTCTTGGTTGTTAATCTCATCGAAATAATACCAATAATAGAAACATCGTCGTTAAAAGCATGCAGAACTATTGGTTGTTTACTTGCTGCAATTAAGAGTAACTATTTTTGGGAAACAAAATATTCTCTTATAATTACCAATTTTATTGGCGGCATTTTATTATTTTGTCTTAATCGATTTTTACTTAAAGGCAATATAAATTTAAATAATAACCGAATAAGTAAGACTGTGGTTATAATCATTATTTCTACAACCTTATTTGAAATTCTTCCGACATTTATATCCCATCTTGTCGATCGTGTAAGTAAATAATTGATTTTCCAGGAACATGTTTTGTCTTAGATAAAGTTTTTTATAAAAAAAATTTCCTTCTGGTAGCCCCTAACAACGACTCACAAATGTCAAATGCTTCATTTTCATTTAACTTACTTCTAAAACATATAATTTTAGGTATTTGGTAAATATTTAAATCAAATTATTGGGCCTTATGCCTTTACTGTAACTGCAACAAATATAGCTATTTGTGCAACCATTTACTCAAGAGCTTGTTTAAAAACGTTCAAATACGCCCCACCAGCCAGCTTCTTCAAGCTATGGAGTAAAAGAAAAATTGGACCAAATAATATTGGTTTAAAAACAATTCAGGAAAATGTAGCAACGTAAACATTTATTGATTTAATGAATGTTCTTTTTTTTAATGTTTGAATAAAAATACGGTAAATAATTTATTAGTTTCATATTATTGTAATTAAAAAACCAAAAAATAAACGGAATCAATAAAAAATTTTTCTCTGTAAAAAATGACATGTAACATTTTTTTATCTTTTATCTTTCATATTATCGACAAAAAAGAGAAATTGTTAATACAATTTTTTGCAAAAAAAAATCTTTTTCATTAATCATACATTAAAAAAGAAAAAAATATAGTTCATATATTTTTATTATTCTTATTCTTATTCATTTGTCACCTTTCCTTCCTCCCACTCATGCTGCAAGTCGCATGGATTTGTCACTGGACGTTGCAGAAACTTCTAATCTTTCTGTGATAATTAGATAACTAATTTCAAAAATGAAATGTCAAAGTAAGGATTCTCTGCAACAAAAAAAAACATTGAAATATTCTTTTTTCTCATAATCCCTACAAAATGGTTAAATTAACATTTTTTTTTAAATAAATAGCTATAAAATATTTATTTTTAGTCTTTACTTAATAGAAAATAATTTCTTATTTGCATAACAAAGCCATTTGTGGGATTTAAAAGCACTTTATTTTTATAAAAGTATTAATGTATTAAGAGATTTAGCTTACAGAAATGTCAAAATGGTCTTTAAAAGGTAAACAATAGCTTATTTAGGAAAGTATAAAAGTTGTGAGAAATTAGGAAAATAAATGTTTTTTTGTTTTACTATGAAAAGTACTTCGGATGGAAGTCAAAAAAATATGAGAAATTCTTCTAAAATTTTCGCCATCTTCGCCTTTTCTTTTTTTGCAACAAAAAATTGTTAAAATTTTTATTCCTTTTCTTGTTTTTAACTCCAGATTTTTATGCCGCATCACAGCCTTTATAATTTGATTTTTTTCTACAATTTTTCTTGTTATCAACATTTTAGAACAAAACAAAGTTAAACCATGGTAATCCCCGAGCAACAACACTGTGCAAGTGAAAGTGACCTTCATAAAACTCAACGGAAAGACACTAATATTGAAACAGGTAACATTTTATTATAACCATTCAAATCATAATATTTCATCCTTTCTTTTAGGCAGGGCAGAAGTAGCGGAGGAAAATAAAGAAACTGCTGCAAAGACTTCTATGAAAGCTATTCTTTAAATTAAATTTAATTTGCCAAGAATTTCTAAAAGAAGTGTCATACATATTTTATTCTTCAAAAAATAAAAAATAACAGTAAAACAGAAAATAATAACTGTTTTTTATTTGTTTCTTTCTTTTTGCTCTGGCTCACAAACATGTTCATGTGGAACCAGTTCTATATAATCTTCTCCATCTTCAACTTTGTTTAATTTTGCTGTTATTGATTTGCCCATTTTTTTACATTTGGTACAGTCATAAACTCCCGTATGTGGATTCTAGAAATATGAATACCATAAATTTTTATTTTCTTTATTCAAATCTTTAGCCAATAAATATTTGCTTTCGCCCCGAGTGTTTTTTACCATTTCTAAATAAAAGTTTGGGTGGTTAACAACTTTAAAACTTGAATTAAGTGTCGTATATTTTTCCATTTCACAAATATGTTGATTTTCACTTAAAATTACATATTCTTCACCACCATCTTTTGGTCGAACGAGGTTTGCATTGACATTCATAACATAAAGTCTTTTCTTCGTTTGCAAAAATTACAAGTTTTTCCACTAATATTCCTTTAAGTTTTCGTTTTATAAATTGATAATTCGCTGGTCGTATATTTTTTCATCATTTCCTTTATTTATTGGGTATGATAGAGGTTGACAAAGATGTGGACGATCAATCACTCGAATAAATTCATTTCCATCATCATCATAGCAAAGATAAGCTCTAATATTATTAAAATTATTTGCTTCCTTATGACAATAATTACATCTGAAATTTTTATCATATTGCACATATGTAAATTCATAGCAAAGATCCTTGTTTTCTTGTAGCGTGACGAATAGTTTTTGGATTGTTTTGCCATAAATATTTTTGTCCATTATTTGAACAACAAAAAATGCGACCTTGAATGCAAGAAGAAGAAAAAGTAGTAAACAACAGCACGCCCTTTGATTTCGACATCGCAGCCTTGCATGCAGCGGTGTGTGTTTTGTTTATGCGAAATAAAAAAAGGGCACACTTTTATGACAAAAAAAAAGTGGTGACTCACATACGAAAAAAGTTTTTGTTTTAAATAAAATTTAATTATAAGAATCATAGTATGCAAAAAAATTTTAAAAAATGTTTGCAAGCTGTAAAATTAAAACAAAACAAAAAATGAAAAAACGAAACTTGTATTTTTCTCCAAACAATTCTGTGGGATTTCGAAGTGATTTTTTTTTTCTTTACAGAAAAGGTTAGAATTTTTTTTAAATTACAATATCTCTAAAATCTTTTTCAAAAAGATTTATGTATTTTTGATTTTATAGACTTAAAAATTATTGAACTGGAATGAATTTATGCATCATGGAAAAAATTACTAGCTTCATTTAACAAATAAAAAAAACTTTATACTTCTAAACAAATAAATGTTTGTGTATGAAACAAAGCAGAAAGAAAAATGTTTAAAAAATGGTCAATAATTAATTAGATTTACCTTAATTTTGTTACATTAATTTTGCTGTAATCATTTTATAACCAAAAACTTAAAAGAAATACCAAAAACTTATGACGTAAAAGCGCTACCAAAAAAATGTTAATTAATTTTCTATGTACTTCCACATTAATATTTAATTTGATTACCTAACATTTTTTTTGTGATGCTTACTTACATTATTTTTTTTTTTCAAGGTCTATTGGTTTTTGATTTTTTATTTCAAAATTATTAACAAAAACATATTACTTTAAAAATTTATTAAATAAGCTAAAGTAATTTATTTATTTAAAAAAAGTGATTCCAAAAAACTCATATTTCCTTAGTTTTTTAAAGAAAAAATAATGGTGTCAGTGGAATTTATTGTAATTTTGGTTTCATTTGAAACAATATTTTATACATTTCATGCTTCTATTTTAATATTATTAATTTCTAAAAGAAAAACATTATTTAAAAGTCCATTCTTTAGTATTTTTAGAATAGTATTGTTTGCAGATTTGGGAGCATTTTTTCTTGTAAGTTTTTACTATATTTTCCATCCATTTTTAAGCAAAAAAAAAACACAATTTTTATGTCTTCTTTTTGATGCTTGTCAAAACTTTTCTTCCTTTTTTAGGTAATTCTTGGAATTAGAATATCTTTATTTTTCACTGATTTTTTCACAGACCATGGCATATTTGCCTCCATAAATTATAATATTACCATGTATCTTCTTGTAGTTCAATTTCTTGGCCATTTACTTATGGCTTTGAATAGATTTACTTTATTTTTCTTCCCTGTAAAACATGAATGGATTTGGCGCCATAAATGGTATTCATACACCTTAATTTTATTGCCTCTTTTAACTATTTGTTATAAACTTCATGAACCTGGAAAATTTTCTTTTCTTCCTGGTTACACAGTAATTTTATCATTGACAAATCCAGAAATTGCAGAAATTACTTTTATAACATCCACAATTATTTATATTACTACGACTGCAATTGGAGCAATTTTGAATATTTTATCTTTAATTAAATTTTATTTTTATAAACAAACAGCAAACCTATGTAATGTTAGTGAAAAGAAATTATTTTGTGAGTTTTGCGTTTTTTTTTGAAAAATATTTAGAATTTTATTCTCACCCCGAAAACTGATAATCATTATTTATAAGTTTTGGTTTTTTTAGTTCTGAATTGCTTAATTTTTGCTGCACAAATTTTTCGGGTTTTTTATACATTTGTTCGACCATTATTTGCGTCGAACGAAAGTGTCACATCAATGTTGGCCATTGCTTTTCCAGTAATAAATGATATATTTGCTTGGACTGGAAGCTTCTCATTGTTATGCTTAAGGTAAGTCACTTGACTAATCTTTAGTCAAATGATTAAATAATTAAAAATGTTTTTCTTTTTAAGCACAACGGTCCGAAAAGAATATAAAAAATTTTATTTGTGTAAAAATCATTCACAAATTCATTCAAGTATGTCTTCTCATCATGCGACATTTTTTTCAAAACGTTAAAAAACTTTAGTGAACAGCGATTTTAACAATAACCACAACATCGAAAGTTAATAATTTCTCTGCTTTTGGTGAAAAGGATGGAGTTATTTTTAAAATAACTACAAAAAAAAAACTTAAATATATTGAACCTGAACTTTGTAAATTAAATTTAATGCTTAATAAAAAATAAAGTAGTTTATTATTGTACATTTCAAGACAAATCCAATTTTTAATATGCAAAGATAACTTCATTTTTTTGTAGTTTATTGCTTTGAGTAAACAAACAAACAAACGAAAAATATATACACAAAATTTTGAAAGAAAAAATGTTTTTAAAATATAAAAAAATATTTTAGTATTAATTAAATTTGAAAATGAAAATACATATGTTTGTGATTCACTAGGGAAAAAACGTTTTCTGCTTTTGTATTTTAAAAAATTGACAAAATCTATGCATAAATATAAGCAAAAATGGTCTTTTTGTTTCAAACGTATAATAGCTTCTATTATTTTCATTAATTAGGATGACACAAACTTAGTTTTTGTGAGACAGTACAAAAAGAAGAACAAAATGTGTCAAAATGCATAGTTTTCACAAAAATCATGAAACTTGTTATTTTTGTTACCTTATTTGGCTTTGCAGCTGCTGGAGTTTTTCAGCATCAACTTATTCGAGTTGAAAGTCGAAAATCTAAAATGATCAAAGAAGGTTTGCTTTCACTGCTTTGAATATATTCGAACCATTTTCATGCAATTTAGGAACATGGGAAGCTTATAAAATATCTAAACAGCTTACAATGAATGGAAAAAGTTCAAAATCGATTTCCCAAATAATGAATGATTTTGATGACGTGGAATATTTGGCAAACGTCACAATTGGAACACCTGAACAACAATTTCTAATTCAACTTGATACAGGATCTTCAGATTTTTGGATTCCTGATAGCTCTTGTGATAGCTCAAAAAACGGTACCAAAGATGATCATGATGCATGTTATGGAAAAGACCTTTTCTTTTCTAATGATTCATCAACTTATGTCAAAGATGGCACAAACTGGACTATTAAATATGGTACAGGTCATGCTAGTGGATTTCTTGGATATGATACTGTTCGACTTGGTGGTATTGGTGATAAACAAATTGTTGTCCCAAACACTGGGATTGGCCAAGCAACAGATATGGATAAAAAAGATATGGGTGATGATGAGGATATAAATGGTATTTTGGGTTTATGTTTTCCTTCTGGAGATTCAGCTGGTGTTGATCCAGTACTTTTTAATGCTGTAAAACTAGGACTTCTTGATAACCCCATTTTTACCATATTTCTTCAAGAAAGAGGTAATGAAGTAAACGTTCCCGGTGGAGTTATTACATATGGAGACATTGATACGCAACATTGTAGCACGGATATTGAGTATGTTCCATTAACTTCAGAATCTGATTACCAATTTAAACTTGATTCATTAACCTTTGGAAATTATTCATCTTCAAAAGGATGGCAAGTTATATCAGATACTGGAACAACAGACATAATTATTCCGAATTCTATTTTCAAACATTTCGATGTTGATATTGATGATAAAGGACATATTGATTGTAATGCCACCATTCCTGATTTGAATTTAAAAATTGGTGGAAAAGAATACACCATTCCAGCGAAACAATTAATTCTTCACCGAGATAATGGAAAATGTACCTTTGCGATTGAAACTGCTGAACCTGATGGTGATGTTGAAATGATTCTTGGCGACCCTTGGCTTCGTTCATATTGTAATGTTTTCCATTTACAAGACCAGAAAATTGGTTTTGCTGAGATCATCGCATAAAATTATCTTTTTTTTTTTAAATGTTTGAATGTAAAAAATAAATTAATATCCGGAAATTTCTTTTAATTTACACATATTTTTCATAATTTCCACTCTTAGAAAATAATTTTGCTCAAAAGATTAATTATAATTTTTCACCTGCGAGATTGGCATATTATGTTTGCACATACATACGCCAACTTCAGAATGTTTTATTATTCAAGAAAATAACTAAGCAAAAAGATGAAATTGAATATTATTTTCAAACCAAAAAAAAGCAAACCATAACATTTAGTGAGGCTTTCGCATGTATGGAATAAATATAAATTATTCTTCATTTACTTTGGAAGATTTGCATCATCCCGAATTAAATACTTTTTATTGTATTTTTTTGGATGTAACATGGGGAATAACAACGCTATTTTATATTTTTATGCTTTATACCATTAAATTTAAATCTAATCCAGAAATGGGCGGATATAAATGGTTTATAATTTATCAAGCTTCATGGAATTATGCATTTGATACATATGTGACTATGTCCAAGCCAATACCATTGTTTCCATTTTATGCGGCCTATAGTGGAGGATTATTTGAAAATATTTTAACTAATTTTAATGTTTATCAACTTCTTTTAACAACAATTATGGGTTGTGGAATGGGATTTTCTATTGTGATATCTTTGGTTCATCGATATACTCAAGCTTCACCATTTTCATGGTTTTATAAATATTATAATTGTATTCCAATTCGAGCAGCTTTTTATTTTATTATATTTTTTGGAATTCAAGGAGCTCTTTCGATTCCGATAATTATGTTTATGCCTAATTTTGAAATCCTCAAAAAATCATTGATTCAACAAAATAATGAATTAGAATATTTTTTTCTTACTAAACCTTCATTGTATGGATTTGATCCAAGTTTGAATAAAAATTTTCCAGCTATTTTTACTACTTATATTATTGGCGGAATGATTATTTTATTTATTTTCATTGCATTATTATATTTAAATTTTTTAAGAATATTAAAAAAGAATCGAGCTATTTTGAGTGTTGCAACATATAAACTTCAGGTAAAATAAAAATTAATATAAAAATCAAATCCAAAATTAAAATTTTGTCCACATTTTATAAATATTTTTTAGCTTCTGCTTTTCAAAGCCCTTTACATTCAAATGGGTATATTTTTAATTTTACTCGTATTTCCTTTGATTGCTTTTTTTTCATCAGCAATTTTGGGGCTAAAATGGGCATCAACTTTTAGTCTTTCCATGTTTATGTTAATTTCGGCTCATACCATCGTAGATTTCATTACAATGATTTATTTTATTCGAGCATATCGAGTATTTTTTATTGATGTATTGAAAAAGATTTTAACCAAATTTGGATTTAAATTCAATGAAATTGTACAAATTATTTACCCCACTTCTACATCAGGGTTTTCTTAAATTCATACGTTACTATTGATTTTTTCAAACTTATGCTTGAGTATAAATAAAAACAATTTTAACAATGTTTTTCTCTTAAACTTATGTTCCATTGCCAAAAACGGCATTTTAGCTTTATAAGCATATAAATTATGCTTTGCTTACTTTACAGCTGAATTTTATTTTGAAAATAAAAAAGAAAGTTTCTGAGAAAATTAAACTCGAAAGAATAAGAAAAAAATTCTTGAATAGAGTTTATCCTAAAATCCTAATTTACCATTAAAAATAAACTAAAATGAAAAAATTTATGCGCAAATATAGATTTTTTTAAAGTAAGATAGTTAGAGCCGCAAGTCAACAGCAACCAGCATCCATCGGAAGAAGAAAGAAAAAAAATAGAACAGCATCGCGGCCTCTATAAACAAGAAAGATGGGTCATTAATGCAAAAAAAAAAAATTGCCATAAAACTATTGAAGTGATCTGCGCGTCTCTTAAAGCTATCTTTTACAAACAAAACAAAAAAAATGAACGAAAAAATTACAATTTTTGTTTTTTGCTATTTCATTTTTCAAAAAATAAGCTTGTAAAGTTCATTTTTTAAAACAAAAAAAACACAAAATTTTGGTGTAGAATTGAAAGTAATTCTAAAAGAGAGAGAATTGAGGACAAATATTTGTTTATTTTTTATATAAATACCATTACATTTCATTTTTGTGGATTTTAATTTTATTTTTTTTTTGTAAAAATTTTCTTTACACTTTTTATTTAATATTTTTATGTGTACTTTCGACTCCTAGTTTGTTCTTTAGTACACTCATCATTGATATGGCAATCGTATTTCATTAAGAAAAATATATTATGAGTAAGAAAATTAATATTTACAACCCGAAAACTATATGTTTTCATATTTTCCATGCTACAATTTTTTTTATAATTTAATTTTCATTAAGCTTTTTTAAATTAGTTCATATTTGAAAAGTATGTGTGTCAAATCAAAGAAAATAAACTAAAAAATTCAAAACATAAAAACTTAATTTAAAAAATCTTTAAAGCGTTCATACTGGATCAATGACTTTTTTCACTAATGCTATGAAGAAAAAAACAAGCTTACTAAAAAAAATGCGAAAAATAGGAATGAAAAGAAAATTTTTTTCGCTTTTTGTCTTATTCACTTTTATCCGCTTTTTACAAGAAAGCCAGGCCAGCATAGGAAAAGTTCAAAAAACTATTGATTGATTTTATAAAGAAATGTCGGGCGATCATCGAATCGCGGCAAACATCTTTTAATGATAGAATTTTTCTTTTGAAACGGAGAAAAAAAAATCGTAAAATAAAACAAAGTACAAACAGAAAAGTGATATGGTATTTGTTGGTTTAAAAGGAAAAACTACGATAAAATATCATCAAAAAAACTTTATTCAAAATTTTGCTTTATTTAATTTTAATTCCTTAGAGAATTTAAAAAATTGACATAATTTGGTAAGTTTTAATTTTTGGTTAACAAAAAAGCATTTTGTACCCTATATAAATAAATTATGTATTTTGTAAGTGCAAAAAGATAAATAATCTTAATTTTGACAAGGATTAAAAATTTGCTCCGTCTCTGAAATTTTGCTGTTAGAAATTCGACCAACACTAAACGAGTAAATGCCACCATTTAAAATTTGCCTTTTTTTTTCAAAATATTTTACAGATAATTCTGACGAAATGCAATTATGTTTTAAGAATAATCTTTTAAAAATATTTCCGAAATTTTATTTTATTGGAAATGAAAATTAAAAGTAATTAAAAAATACTGGCGACTACAAACTTTTTTTTATCAATTAAATCACTTAAATTACTGCTCTCTAAAGCCCGAAGATTGAAATAATTTGTCTAAAACTTTCTTCCAATTATTAAAAGATTAGTTTTTTTTGCTGGAAATTTGAAGAATAAAAAAACCATTGTTTAATTTTAAAAGAAAAGTTAGCTAAACTTTACCTTTTTTTCCAATGGTTTATATTGTCTTTGTAATTTTATTCCATCAAATTGTTTGTTTTATTGCTTCAATTGTTTTGTTGTATTTTTCAGTGAATATTTTATTTATATTAAAATTATATAAAAAACTAACACCGACATTTACTTTTTATTTTATTTATATTTTATTTGTTGGTATAACTGCTTTTATTTATTACTTTTATTCACTGATTTTTTGGCGGCCTGAAACTAACATTTATGATTCAAAATTATTATTTATTTTAGGAGACCCAACTTCTATTTTGATAACGCTAAATTCGTTAATAGAAATTTTTTTATGTCTTGATCGATGTATTTCTGTTATGGCCCCAACAACTTACGCTAAAAAATATCAATTTTTTGTTACATTTTTTTCTATTTTTGGAGCTTCAATTTTGGGTGCTTGGATGGTTATTGATTTTTTGGATGATTTTCCTTCTACGGATTCTGCTGCTCCTACAAATTGTTTAATATTTGCATGCTTTATTAAAGATACATCCATGACACTTTTAGTTAAAGGGATTACAGTAATTTCAAGTTTTATTTCATCTTTATTTTTAGCTTTTTTGCTTAGAATTAAACTTAATTCAACTACGTCAAATGTGAAACGAATAAATAAAACCATTATAATTATTATTCTTTTAACCACTGTGAATGAAGTAATTCCATATGCGTGTTCACAAATTTATCTAAGTGTAGGTGATTAAAAAGATCAACGTTTGGCTATGTATTGAGGGAAATATTTACAGTTAAAGTTTTTTGTAACCTTAAAAATACGTAATTACACTTTTTTTGCTCCGGAAACACTTATGTTTATTTTAAATAATTCTTGAACATTAGTACCGGAAACAAATTTGAAAAAAAGAGGAAACTTTTACTTAAAATTATTAATCCCTTACAAAAATTTTGAAATTTTTGTAGAAGCACGAATTAATGAAAAAACAGTTGAAAAAAATACTTTAGAAATAAAACAAAAAATAGCTACATACAATTCTTTTTTTTTTCAGAAATTGTAAAAAAGGTTTTTTGTTGAATGTTAAACTGCATTTTTAATGGCAAAAAAACTTCTCATCGTAATTGATTGCACGAAAACCCTTTTATTTTATTTTTTTTAAAGAGTCTTAATTCACTTCCGAAATTTAAACAAATAACTCGATTTTTTAGATTACCAAGCATTCAGTTGTTGCTATAACAGGTCCATATATTTCTACCCTTTCATTAATCACCATTTCAATTACCACAACAATATATTATAAAACATTTAAAAAGGTTTCAGGAATAATTAATTCAACCAATAACCATAATATTTTGTTTACAATTAAATAAATTATTCATTATTTATCTTTTTTGTTTGTGATTTTGTTGTGCAAAATGTAATTAATTAATATTTTGATTTAGACATTTATCATAAATTTTTTATTATTTTTAACTCTTTCACAAACATACATACACAAATTTGTTTTCTTTTCAACGCATCAAACTGGTTTTAAATTTATTTTTTTCTTTTTTCTTTTTTGATCCCTTTAAATGGAAATTTTGTTATAAAATAAAAAAAAAACCAGTTTTAAAGACTTTAAAGTTATTTTGTAACAACCACAAAATTTTACATTTAATAAAAAAAAATTTTTGTTATGCACAGAAATTCAACATGCAATTATAAATTAGTCATTTATAATAGCCAAAACTGCACATGATTAAATATTGCAAGGTTATAACTGCCAAAAGTGAGTAGACACATATTTATTTATTTCAACAAAATTTTACTCCACAATACTAAGATATCCGTAGCCAGCGGTTTCATTTTCTAGCATATTTCTAAAAATCCGGCTAATTTCTTGAAAGGTAGGTCTTTCACCAGGGTCTTCAGCCCAACAAGCTAGCATAAGTTCATAGATAACATCGGGAGCTATCAAGGGTTTTTTGAGTCTTTTTCCGGATTGCAAAAACTCAAACATTTCTACGTTAGTCATTGCTGGATAAGGTACAGATCCATAAACAAATATTTCATAGCATAGAATACCAAAAGACCAGACATCAGATTTTTCAGAAAATTGTCGATCCACTAAAGCCTCCATCGACAGCCATTTAAAAGGAAATCGCTGTTGTTGCTGATTATCCTGGAATGAAAAAGTTTCATCGCAATGACAACAAAGACCGAAATCCGCTAATTTGGCTATGGTAGATTCTGTCATGAGAATATTTCGAGCCGCAACATCTCGATGAATCATGGAATTTGCTGCTACATGTTCCAAAGCTTGTGAGATTTGCCATAAAATAGACAAAATATTTCGATATGGCAGTTCTTTACCTCTCAAAGATTTCACATATGTTAATAAATTCATTTCTGCCTTTTCTGTGATCAAGGTGGGGGTTTCGCCATAAATGGACCAGCCAAGGAATGCTATGATGTGAGGATGTGAGCCAAATATAATTAATGCATCCAATTCACGAACAAAGTTTTCAACTTCATCGGCGTTGAAGTTCATAGGCAGCTTGAGAGCTGCTTTACAATCATGGTATTGAGGCATCTTGGCAGACTTTCGTAAATGATGATACTTGCTTTCGCCATTTATAGAAGCTAAAAAGATAAGGTACAAACTTTGCAAAAAAAAAATCAACATATAGTTTACCTTGATAAACAATGGCATTGGCGCCTCTGCCAAGTATTATATCTAAATCAATAACATAAATTAATTTTTTATATTAAAAACAACGAATTTTTTATGATAATAAAATTTTTTTAAAACAAAACAAGAAATGATTTATAGAATGTATCCGTCCATCCATAAATTGTGTGTTTAGAAGTTTCATTTTTTTTAAATGCTTTTATTTATAAAAAATTTACGTGAATGATAAAATAAATACTCTATACATAATTTTTATTTAAAACTTGGTTAAATTTAAACATTAAAAAGTACAGAGTAAATATTTATAAAAAAAATTTTTACTTTATTATTCCCAGCGTATCAATCAAATGGTAAATGGAATGAGTTTGATGAAGTATTTTAAGGATGGACAATTTGATTTTTCTTAATTTGATCTTTGGCGATTCTTTCTTCAGTTGTCAAACGATGTTTGATGAAATCGTTGTTGCTGTTAGCCACGCGGGTGCATCCCTTTTCATCGAAGCATTCAGGCCCTTCGCCACAATCGCATTCTCCATCGCAAACCCAAACTTTTGGAATACAAACTCTATTAGCACATTGCCATTGATTTATTGGGCAATTATGTGCATATGAAAGAGTTAAACCAAAGCAAACCAAAGCAGCAAGGGCAAAAACAAGCTTCATATTTGACTTTTAACAGTTAAAGATGTGATGAATACTTTCTGGGTGGTCTATTTATATGAAAAGATAAGGCCGCACTTTTATACTGGTTTTAATGTGTGTGAATCGAACACTTCTCATATATTTTTTTCTTTTGTGATAACACAGAAATGAAGATCAGGTGTTTTTTATTTTATTCGTTTCTTAATGTTAGAAAAAGCTTTTTCCAAAATTTTTTTTAACAATCACGCTATAAACAAACAAAGCAAAAGCAATAAGGGAAAGAAATAAACTTGAAAATTAAATGCATTTTTTAAAATGCAGATTGAGAAATGTATTTTCCCTCTTCAAATATTGGTATTATTAACAATAATAAAACTCGATTAATATAAATTACAACAGATTCATCACACATGTGACTTTGTAATCGAAATTCTATTTAGACAGAATTTTTTTTAGCTTATTTTAGAACAAATCACAAAATTTTAACAGCCAACCAATAAATGGAAATAAAGGTAACAAGACGTCAAAGATTCAAATTTTTGTTGATCTTACTCATCAAAAAAATATTGAGCGTCTTATATGACATGAATTGTTTGACTGATTACATATTTAAAATTTTAAATCAAATAAAAAGAAAAAATCCATGTTTTTGCAAACTTTTGTTTTTGATATATATTTTCAATATGCATATTAAATCGCTAAATTAGTCAAATTCTGTCTGGGTAAATTATAATTTTTCACAGAAAAAACATATGAGTTCAAGAGTACAACAAAATGATATTAAAAAAAGATGGTTTTAATGAGCTCTTGATAAAACTTTTTTGTTTAGGCTAAACATCAAAAACATTATGTGTGGTCCTTCTCTTTAATGTGTTTATTGGTTTCAAAAAAATTCGAGCAAAAGAAAAATGGGACTTGTGCTCCTATCATTATTCTTATCAATAATGAAAGACTACCGGTGTTTTAAAGCGCCTTTGTCTTAATAGTTCACCATCATAAAAAAAAATAGCTAAAAAACGATAAAATAAAAAAAAATAGTTGTTTTTTCTAGAAAAAACTAAAACAAAAGGTAATTTTATTACTTTGAAGAATTCTTGAGTTTTATATTTAAATTTTTTCTTTCTTCTTTGTTAAAGTGTAAAATGAATATAAAAACATAAAAGAACAACAAAATTGCTTTAAAATAAATTTAAATTTTTAATCAAACCAGTAAATAGTGAAAACTAAAACTAACAGCTTATTAATAAATTTTTAACGCCAAAAAAACTAGAAAATTATGCCCATTGCACTACTCCAAAATCAAAAAAAAATTGTATGGTTGGCTATTATTTAAATAAAGATTTTTTTTTGACTACTGCATGAGTAAATGTTTTTTTGTTTATCATTTGGGGTTTAGCTAATTAATTATTATCACCGCCGATCGTGTTGCTCCATTATTGTTGTTAGAAATTGTGGAGATTATGGATGGTTGAAATTTGTTCCAAGGGAGAAAATTAAAAAAGTAATTCATTTTATAAAAAGTTAAATATTTTTGACGGAATACACTTCTAAAAATACAATATTATTTTATTGAAACCAATTTTTAATTTAAACTTAAAAAAAATACCATGAAAATTCGTTCTAAAACTTACGAAAGAGAAAATAATAAAACCAAACTTGAATAATGATAAAAAGTATAAAAAATATCGCTTATACAAAATAAAGCTATTTGCAAATTTATAATTCGGGTAGCTTCTGGACTTTTGTTAATTTCTGTTACTGTATTCATAAATGAAAGCCATGATAAAGTTGAAGAAAATATTAGACAAACCGATGAAAGGAAGGATTGAGCCAATAAAATTAATTCAAATCTTTGAATTTTTATTTGAAAACTTTTACCACGAAATAATTGATAAAATCCTGCACTAGAACAAAGAATTGTTGCAATTATGGCATTGGCCAAATCAAGGGTTGGTAAAAGCATTAAATCAAAGTTTGTTGTATTGAATGATTTACGAATTGTATCTGGACAAAAATTGCCTGTAATATCACACAAAAGTCTCTGAGGTTTATAAAGTTCAATCAAAAATGGATATATAACTAAAAAACCAAAAATAAATGCAGTTTTTTTCTTTGTCCAAAATTGACTAAATTTATAATAAAATACGATAGCTGTGAATCGATTTAATGCAAGTATAGTATTACACATAGCATTGGAATTTCCTTGATACCATTGAAATGGAGTTGTGAAGTATTCAAAAAAGGTAGAACTAATATAACTATATCCCAAAAAGAGGCATTTTGGTATGGCATCAAAGCAACAACCAAATGTAAAAATAAAAAAATATGGTGTACGGTAGCTTGATTTAGGATTTAAAAGTTGTGCAACAAAAAATATAATAAATGTAATTTCAAATAATACTCCAATATTGTTAATCCAGTTTGTAATTGCTTTCAAAGTATTTGAAAACTCTTTGCTTATATTCCAATTTAAGCTTCCAAAAGAAGAAAAAGTCGACGTCGCTAAAATATTTGAACTCATGGTAATAAAAATTTATTAAAGCCGAATAAAGAATGAAATGACTTTTTATATATTTATTTTTTGAAAAGCGTTAAAGGTTCAGGATTAGAAACTTTTTTCATTTTATTTTTGTATTTTATTGTCTTTAAAATTTTAGTAAATTATATTTTTGGAGGAAAATAAATAAAAAAATTTAAAATGCTTTAATTTTGAGTATAAAAGTTTAAGAATACAAAAAAATAAATATGGACGACAAAAACATCCGCCGTACAAAGATTACGTATATATATAATTTTTAAAGCGAAACAAAAAAGTCTCACGCAAATTTTACAGTGTTTTAAGTTTATTTTTTCTTAACAAAAAATTAAAATGTTGCGTTTTTCATTGTTTGCGAAATTTAGAGTCAAAGTTATTTTAGAAGAAAGAAAAAAACCCACATTTTTCTTTCATATAAAAATTAAGAATATTTATATATTAATAATATTATAATTTTATTATAAACAGACAACAAATATTTAAAGAATGGCGCAAGAAATCTAAGCACATTCGAAATTTTTTAGCCGAAAAATAAAGATTGCTCAAACTTAATTTATTTTGCATGAAAAAACCGAAAATTTTAAAAATAAAAGCATGAATGAAGAACAAATTTCGACAATTTTCTCAATAAAAAGGGTATATAAAAAATTTTGAATAAAAAAAAAATGTCGGTTAAAAATAACCAATACAAAAGTTTTTAAATTAAAAAGTGTTGCTGTTTTACAAGACCAACTACACTAGTATGGGGTTTTTGGTCGGCCGGCTTCCATTTGGCAGCGATTTCGTCATGAAGCTTTAAATTATTTTTCCCCTTAGCCATTGAAAAAAATCCGTGTGTTTGTTTGTTTGTGGTTTGTGACATCTGTTTTTTGACTGATCATAATCTCTTTGAAAAAATAAAAATTCCACAATTTCCTTATCAATCAGTTATAACTTCACCAAATTACGGCACATCAAAACCAGATGGTTTTTTTGCTTTAAATTATGATATTGGAAAATATAAAGTTAAATTCAAAGCAAATTATTTTAATATGATAAAAAAAGATTACGTAGAATTTGTTTTTCATCAAAACCATACCAGTATATATTATGTCCATTTTTTTCTTTGTAAATTCAAAGCATAAAACTAAAAAAAAACTTATTTTTTTATCTTTAATCAAACAAGTGATTTTTATATTTTCCAAAATCAAACTATTACAATCAATATACACCAATAACCATCCATTGATGTCAATAAGGGGGCGTTGCTCTCAATTGAAAGTTTGAATGAAACACAAGAACTTAGCGCAAATATAAATTAAAAAGTTTGTCAAGTAAATATTTACTTTTATTTTTTTTTTATTTCTACAAATCTCCAAAAATAAAATAAATAAATTAATAATAAAGCATATATAGAAAAATTTTTATTCGACTTAAAAAAATAATTCTGGTAATATGAAATAAAGATTATAAAAAGCTATCGCTTTTGGATATGTTTAAACTTTAAAGTGAAAATTTCATTGTGTTTAAAAGAATTAAAAATAAATAACATTCTATAATTTTCAAAAATGAATTTTTATTAGATTTTTTTGTCTGTAAAAAGCAACTTTTGGAGTTAAAAAAAAGACATATGCAAATTACGACCAAAAAATACGCAGTTGTGAAATATTTATTTAAATTTCTAAAATATGTAAAAAGAAAGCATCTTTGCATAAAAAGAGGTAGTATCTTTGCAAGTTTTTTGTTTGTTTTGGTTTTGAAAATAAGTATCACAAGACGACAAAAAAGAGGTAAGTGAAAAGTTTAAAAAAATATAAAAGAAAGTAAGAATGAATCATCGCCAGCTTTTTTTCATTCATCATCATCAGATTCCATATCTTCATAATCATCTTCATCGGAACTATCATTTCTTTCGGCTTCATTCATTCTATTATCTGTTTTTTCAGTTTTTTCTTCAGGGATAGGCTTTCCTTCAAGAATAGCAATAGTTGGAACTAATTTCTTAAGCATTTTTGAAACCTTTTCTTGATTCCGTTTTTCACCCCAAAGAAAACCATGCAATTCATTAACAGCTCGATCAAGCCTGGATTTAGCATCATAAACCTTTTCATCAGCTTCATGCATTTTAGTTTTAAATGCTTTTTGATTAAATATTTTTTGTTCATGATACGTAAAATAATGGTTTCCTCTTCCTCTTCCTCCACCACCTTCATGATAAACTTCAATTTCATTTTTAATATAATATTTTTCTGGGTTGATTTTTGCTTTAAAATCCATGGCATCATTATATTCATTTGTGAGTTTAGTGAAATATAATTCAAATTGAGTCCAATTAATATTTATTTCAGCTTCATGATTTTTAAGATGACAAAAATAAAACTTTTCATTATCATTTATTTCATCGGAGGTGCAAGTTATATATTCTTTTCCAGGCTCGCATGAAACATATTTGCCATTATTTCCCTTGAAAGAAAATATATCGCTTCCATGGTTTATTAAATCAAACTTTTCCCATTCGCCTATTTCTTGTCGATCACATTTCATTGGATTTTCACCATTTTCAGATGAAACATATTTTTTGCAAGATTTTAAGGCAATTTTTCCATTTTCATTGATTTCATGAATTTCAAAAACTTCCCATGCCAGAGGAACATCGCGATCAAATTTTCCAAATGAACAATAAATAGGTCGTCGACCATCTTGGCTTGAAATCCAATGTCCATGAGGAGATTGAATAAAAATATATTTTAAATTTGGATTATATTCATTAAATTTTGAAACAAATAATCTTAAATTCTCAAGGGACTCTGCAAGTTTTAATTCGCTCAAATCACTTTCTGGATGTTGAACCTGATACTTTTCAATCGAAGTAATAACATCTTTGATTTTTTGAAGATTTTGATCTGTAGATAATCGAATATCTCGAAATTCTTTATTTAACTTGAAGCAACAATCTTTTTTTGAATTCATTAAAATTTCTGAAAGTTAAATCAAAAATTAAGGATTCCATTAAAAAATGCGATATAAACCGAGAAATTTTTTTATCAGAGGTAAAAAAAAGTCACAAGAAAGTGAGTAATCTAAAAGTAAGAAATAAACCTTGAGCAACTAACAAAAATAAGTTTGAATTCAATCAAGGTAACATTTCTAGAAATTCTTAACGCGAATAATTTATTTTTTTTTTGCAATCAACAGCAAGCAAAAATCAAGCGACCATGATGGAAGGACAAAAAGAATAACAACAACAAAAAAAGTGTGAATTAATTGCAATAAGTTTCTTTTAATTTAATTTAAAGTATTTCGAAATGAGTCTGTTCTAGAGTGAGTTACTTTTTGCCTAAACTATACCCTGGTTGGATCATTGTTTTATTATTAAACCATTTTTGAAAAAAAAAAGTTTTTTAATATGAAGAAACAATAAGTTTTCATAATAAATGAAGAACAACAGACTTATTTGGGATAAATATTTTGTGTTAAATCAAAATGTAAAAAATAATGAAGCATCGCTGTTCTTTTTGTAGGTGTTTAAAGTTGTAATCTTAATAAACACAAAAATGTGTTTTAAACATATAAAAGAAAAAACACTTATAACAGAAAGTAGACATAGAATGACGCCTTTTAATTAAGATGGGAACGTTTTTCTTTCATTTACAAAGAATTAAATGAAGGTTTATTAATTTCATTAGCATTTTTTCTGAATTCCTCAGCTTCGGAATCTTCCACCAATTCTTTACTCGGTGAAAGGCTATTAATTGCGGAATTTATAAAATCCATTACAAAAAATTGAGCGAAACTCGATATTTTACTGTCGAGGTTATTATCAATTAAAAGTAACCGAATATAAAATTAAAGTTGCTGGTAAACATGTATTTGATGGAATTGCAATATTGTCCATGAATGATGATGATCTTGATAGAATTTGTGGAAAGCCTTTATTTAAAAATTTAATAAAAATTATAAGCAAAAAATAATTTTTAATAAAAACCTTTGCAAATTATCCTTAAGTAGTTTTCATGTAATTATGTATTCCATATGTTTCGATTAAGCTTGGAATATTAGAAATCGACATTTTTGAGAGGAAAAATAATTTATAATTTTTTTAGGTTTTTATTTAATTCAAAAATACAAACATTAAATTAAAAAACATGATCATTTTTTTCATAAAAGTTTTTTATTTAAAGTATTTATTCACTTTGATGTTGTTCAGAATATTGAAGAGTTTCCCAAGGTGGATAATCGATGGACCATTTAACAATAAATTCCTTTTCATGTTCGGGCTTGATTTTTTCGGTCCAAAGCAAATTATTTAAATCATCCAAAACTGCTCCAACTGTAGGTAATTTATGGACATTAATTTCTTCCTCGCCATTTGTAGATTTTGTTGCGATATTTGGAGTGATTTCGGGAGAAATAACTTTAACCTGAACTTTTTCATCTGTGGATTTTGGAATAGATTCATGAAGCGTGATTAAAACGGATTCAGCTCGTTTGGTATTTTTAACCATAATTCTTTGCTCAGTGGTGGAATTTGGATTTTTGCATATCATACCACTCTAAAAAATTTATTTTTATTCACAACTTCAAATTTAATACCATAGAATTTTTCTAAACAATTAACTTACTTTAGTTTGGAATTTGTGTTTGGGTTTGTAAATAACTTTCAAACTTCTATCAATTCCCAAAGGAATAACAAACTTTTCTCCACATGAAGCAGCTTTGAGTTGGATTTTGGTGGATAAGGAATTATTCAAATAAACTGTAGCTGGTCCCGAAATAAGGGGATAGTCGCTATCGTTGATAACCGTGGCCATTAAATATACGTTTGTATTCTTTTTGGGAACACAATGATGATGAAGGTAGGCAGTGAGATTTTGAATGGAAATAGTTACTTTATGCTCTGCACTATCAGAGGGAATAGTCTTTTTTGAGGGAACAGAAAAAGTTGTTGAAAGCACATCTTCTTCAACTACAGTAACTGCTTGTTTCATCACTGGAGGTGGTGAAGGTTGTCGATGAGGCTGTTGCATTTGTTGTTGCATCATCTGTGGCGTTTGTCTTTGCTGTTGCATTTGATGTTGTTGCATTTGTTGTTGATGACAAGCATATCCAAAATAGGCAGTTCTATTGTTATGAACTGGCGGAGGGCGATAAATTTCAACTATTGTAGTTCCAAGTTCAGGCAAATTTCCTCCCAAAGCTGGTTGAGCAGTGGAAAGAGACAATTCAACATTATTCCAATCTTCTCCAGTTTTTTGAGTAATTTTTCCAACATAATTCAAAATCATTTGATGTTGATCCTTTTCTCTTTTGACTCGAATATCGTAAGCTGCAGTCCAACGAGCATTATAAACTTGATAAGTGAGAGTAAATTTAACTTCTTCTTCAGTGGTAGATTCACTTTCAGCTTCAATTGTAATTACACTAAAAATGAAAAAATTAAACTTAATTTTTTCCTTAGTATTTACTTACAATTTAGCTTCTCGAATATGTTGATGTTGGTTGATTTCTTTATTTATTCGATTAATTTCTGCGTTGATTGAAGTAATTTTTTGTTCAGATTCTCGAACTTTGGCTTTAGTTTCAACCGATTTTTCTTCATGGAATTCAAAAAATTTATTGATGGAAGAAATAAGAGTATCATCGAAACTCAGAATTGAATGGGCTCCTTTTTCTTTATTTTGGCCGATGAGATTATTCAAGGTTTCAATTCGAGTTGTGTAAACACTTTGTAAATCTTTTTCTTTTTGAACTTGAGCTTCGAGTTTTTTTAATTCACCTTTTAATTCGTTGACTTTTGGAATATTTTCTGTTTCAGTATTAATAAATTTTGTTTCAAATTTAACTTCATGAATCGTTGCATTTCCATACCCTTCAATTTGAATTGAATCTTTTTCAATGGAATTTGAAACATTTTCTAATAGAATTTCATTTAATCCAGGTTTTAAATTAACTTTGAAATCTCGAGTAACTTCAGCTCGATCGGTGTAAACTGTAACAGCTTTAATTAGAATTTCCCGCGCATCCAAATCTAAATGCGAGCAAACGAGAGCCATCTTTTTTTGACGACCGCTTTGCGAGCGACAAAAAAAGAAAGAATGAAAAATGGAAGAAAAATGCGCGCTTTTATAGAGTTTTTTTTTGCTGGCGACTTTGCAAAATGGGTGGGCCGTTATTATCGAAGAGTGTCGAAATAACCTTCTTTTTTTGTGATGCATTGGATGAGCAGCGCCTTTGTGTAGAAAGAAAAATGTTTCTCAGTTTTTAAATAAATTTTATGGCGAATTTTTCTTTCCTGATAATTATTATAAAATTTTAAATGATTACGATTTTTTTACACAATTCAAAAAATTTATAACGAGCTATAAAAATTGTTACTACACTCGACATTTTTTTTAAAGAAAAAAGAGTATAAATTACGTTAGAGAAAATAAAGGAAAAAGCATCCCCCATCATTTTTTTGACGCATATATCTTCCTAATTACTTTAATAAATCAAAAACATACATCATACGAATATACAAGCAAACAATAATAAGCGACCATGTTGAGAAGGAAAAGGACAAGGAGAATAATATAAAATTTTGTGAAAAAAATGCAGAAAGTTTTTAAAGCAGTTTTAAAATGAATCAGTTTAGGAGTGAATCACTTTTTGCCTAAAATATTCCTTGATTGGATCATCGTTTTATTATAAATTCGCTTTGGAAAAGAAAAACAATAGTTGGATTAATTTCTTCTTTTTTTTTGAATATTTTTTATTCATTGTATTGGAAATTTCTTAATATCCGAGTGAAAATAACTTTTTTTTTAATGAAACATAAAGATTGAGTACATTTCTAAAAACCCTTTTTTAAAATGGAACAATTAATGAAAATACTTTTTTTGTTATGAAAAAACAATAAATTTTCATAACGAATGAGGAATTAACTTATTTGGGATGATATTTAGTGTTAATTCAAAAGGGAAAAAATAATAAAACACGGCTGTTCTTTTGTAGTTGTTTAAAGTTATAATCTTAATTAACTCAAAAATTTATTAAGCATATGAAGAAAGAAAAAAACACTTACAAGTTTTAACAGGAAGTAAACATAGAATGACGCCTTTTAATTAAGATGGGAGTGTTTGTTATTTTCTTACATAGAATTAATTACTTAATTTTTAATTAATACTATATATTGTAATTAAAAGTTCAAATAAACAAATTATTATTATTTTAAAATAAAGCTTTGGGTTTTAATAAATAGAAAACTTTTTTAAGTATTTTTTACTTATTTTCTATATTTTTATCCATGGTGTCTGTTACACTGAATATTATTTCATTGGTAATAGAATCGATAATTTATACCTTTCATGCCTCTATTTTATTTCTTTTATTTTGCAAGCGAAAAACAACTTTTAAAGGAGCGTTTTACAACATTTTTCAATTTGTAATTATTGCAGATTTGGGCAATTATTTAGCTGTAAGTTAAATTTTATATAAAATTTTAAAAATATATAAATGAAAACGAAGGATAAAATTTTTTTATATTTAGCTTTTAATTGGTTCAAGAGCTACAATAATTTTTATGGATTTTTTTAAAACCAATCAAAAATATATTCCATCTTTTGTTTTAAGTCTTTTTACTATCACAACTTTAATGCAATATTTGGGACATATGTTTATGGCATTTAATCGTTTTACGCTATTTTGGTTTCCACTTAAACATGAACAAATTTGGAGAAATAAATGGTATATTTATGCGTTGATTTTGCTGCCATTTTTTCATGTTTGTTATAGACTTCATGAACCTGGCGCATTCATATTTTCTGATGATAATTCCACCGTTTTATGGACATACAAAAATAAAGAATTAATGTCCTTCGTATTTACAATAACAACAATATTATATTTTGCAACCACATGTTTATCAGCAATATTTAATATTTTATCATGCATGAAAATTTTTTGTTGGTCTAAAACTACCATGCCAAAGATAAATGAAAAAAGTTTATTTTGTAAGTACAAAAGAAGCTTCCTTTTTTTCAAAGTTTTTTAAGCAAATTTTTAGTTGTCACCTTTATCATTTTTATTTCACAAACTTTTCGACTTTGTAATAACGTTGGACGACCTTTATTTGCTTCAAATGAAATTATTACAGCATTTATATTGGCGGCATTACCATATGTTTCTGATATTTTTGCTTGGACTGGAACCGCTTCATTGATACTTTTAAGGTACAAAATTTTTTTTAGTTAAATAATTTGATTTTAATCGAATACTTTATTTTTTTTAGTCCAACAACACGAAAAGAATACATAACCTTTTATTATTCATGTAAAAATCATTTGAAAATACCATCAAGTCTTTTCCCATAATTTCATACTTTTTTCTAAAAAAACAAATAAACTTTATTTTGTTTTTTGCATTTTTGTTTTTATAATTCATTTATATTTTTAAAAAAATAACAAAGTTGATAAAAAATATTTTGAATGCATTAATCTTTTTTCTTTGACGAAAATTAATATAAATTAATTTATTTTTATAAAAAGTTTTAAACAAATAAAAAACAGAAAATTAAAGCACTTTTTTGTTTAGGGTTTGATTCGATGAAAATAAATCACTTCTTGAATAATAATTTCATTATTTAAATGTTGTTGTCTAACTTTGCCCTTATATTTTTTGTTATTAAATATTAATTCCAAAATGGCTGCACTTTCTTGAATGTTTTCATTAATTTGGGGTTCAGTTTGGGCGAAAAATTCTTGAAGTTCTTGCCAATATTTTCGAATTGGAAGTGGCTCCTTTTTACATAAATCCATAACTCTTTTATATGTTTCAAAATCTGTTTTAGCTTTTTCATAATTTGAATATTTCAAGAGAATAGTTTTTGAAGAATTTACTTGTCTAAAATATTCTGTAATAATTGTATCAAAAAGTTGTTTTATTAAATTTGAATCAATTTCGAGTAAATTATTGAGTATTTCTGAACCATCTTTTTTTCCGTTGCTGTTATTTGCAGTTTGGAAAGCAAAATTTCGAATAATTACAATAATTTGAAGAAATGAAAGCGTTGATTGAAATCCAGAAACATGAAAACTTTTTAAAGCAATAATTAAAATATTTTTAATATCTTCGGAATCGTTAAAATCTGGAAGAATTGAAGAAATAATAGGCAAATAAGAATTTTTAATTTCCATCAAAATTTTGGAATTATTTTTTCCTTTAAATTCTGGAATTTCGTCAAATATTTTTTGAAGCCTTTCATCTTTTTTTGTATAATTTTCACACCATTTTTCAAGTTTCTCAGCCACAGTATTTTCTGTTACATCGCCTTTGGATAGCGAATTTAAATAACTTAAAAGTGCTGCTTGCTCGGCGTGATTTAAGTTTACAAGGGTTTCAGATTTAAATTCTTTCCCTCCAATAATCAATTTTCCATTTTCTCCCAAAATTATTGACTTCGTATTTGCATTTTCGCCATTACCATTATTTCGGTTTGAGATGTCATAAATTTTTTTATAAAATTCTCTTGGATCATCGATTTGTCGAACGGAACGAATGCTTCGACGTTTGAATGCTTTGGGTTTGACGTGGCTCAAAGTACTTTTAACATGATCAAATCCAGTTCGAGGCTTTTTAATATCCAATTGATGTTCAAATTTTGATAAAGTTTCAGCTTTAGCATCATGGATTATTGTCTTAGCGGTAGTAAAATTTATGAGTGAATGAGTTAATAGTAATGCACTCAAAGATAATTGTAATAAATCAAATTTGGAAATCGTTTGCTCTTCTTGGTAACTGAAAAAAAAAACATTATCTAACTTCTTTGTGAAAAAAAATGTAGCTTTTCTATAAAATTTATATGTAAATTTATTTTTTTTAAGATCAGGCAAAAATAATATTTTTCGATTACTGTCTCATGGATAGAAAAAAATGATAAATTTTGTTACTGTCATTTTAGATAGTAATTCAAGCAGTTCATTATTGCCCCAAATTTATTTATTCTCTTTTTGGACATGGCATGGATGTTATATTGATTTTCCATAAAATCCTTGGTGCAAATGCAGAATTATAAT
This sequence comes from Panagrolaimus kolymaensis, assembly GCA_028622995.1. NCBI lineage: Eukaryota > Metazoa > Nematoda > Chromadorea > Rhabditida > Panagrolaimidae > Panagrolaimus > Panagrolaimus kolymaensis. The sequence continues at coordinate 1,611,294 of JAJQJQ010000025.1, read as the reverse complement.
TTAAAATAAAGATGTCATTGAAAAAAACTCTTCAAATTTTTTCTAAAAACTTACCCTTTAAAAATTCCATAACTTTGATTTAAAATTCCAACGGTACCAAATCCAAGAGCAGTGGAATTCATAATATCCGCTGTATAATGCAAAGTTCTTCCAATTCCATCCGCCGAAGATGCAGCTGCATTTGCTAAAGCTTGAGTGGCTTGAATACTTCCAACTGCCAAAGCACTTCCAGCCAAACCTATCCAAGCTCCTCTCGATTCGGCATCATTAGGAGCTAAAGTTTGTTTATGCATTCCTCGATCCACCAAAGTTTGAACCGATCGACTTCCACCATAAATCATTCCAGCGGCACCCACGGTTGTTCCAGCCACTGCAACCATGGGAGCTACAGTTATGGCAAGACCAGCTGCTGCAACAGCTAATGCGCCAAATGTGGCTACGGTCATAGTGGTATCCGCCACAGATAAAAACCGTCGAACTAATCCACAAGCTGGAGTTTTTTGATGTCCAATTAAAAGTGAAGCTGATTCGTCTTCATGATTTTCAATTGGCCGAGTGGAATATACCCCAATTAAAGGATAACATATTTCACCTCGAGGCAATTTGTTATCGGAAAGATATGTCTAAAAAAAGAAATTACAAAGTTTTTAATTACTGTCGTCTCTTTGATAGTAAAAAATTGATGTGATAAATTAGTTACTCTCACGAAAGACATTAATAAAAAACCCTCATAATTAGTGAATTTGTTTATTGTCATTTTTAAAAACATACCTCCCAATTTTTATATACTCTTCCTTCAAGATCCACAAACCAACATTCATCATCCACTTCCGTTTCATCTTCAAATGGATTTCGTAAAATTCGAATAACTGGAATGGGCAAAGCTTTATTTTCTATTTTGCTATCATACAAACGAAAGCAAACAAAAATTATTGCTGCATGCAATCGATCAGGTGTTTTTCTTTCAAGGGAAAGAATAGCTTTAGTTACTTCTTTAGCTTTTTTTCTTTGAAATGGTTTATAAAGGGATAAAATATCGGGTGTTCGGAAGGCAGAAGATTCTCGAATAAGTTCTTCATATTCAGAATCCAATTTTAATTCGTATTCAGATTCAAGGGAAGAATTGTCTTCTAAAAAATATTAAATAAAAAGTTTTAAAAAAATAAATCGCTTCGAAGACCAAAAATTTGTAAAAATTTATGCAAATTTTTTCCCTTCTTCCTAAAGCTTACCTATTGGCTGCCCATATAATAAAAAGCATAATTTTGTTGTAAGTAATTCTCGCTCATCCAATTGTGGAATATTACTAATAAAATATTCATCATAATCAGCCGGACAAAAAGTTTCTTTTAAATTCCATAAAGTTTTTCTAGCTTCTTTCCGCCAATTTTCATCTGGGGGTTTATTAATTTCATTAGCATTTTTTCTGGATTCCTCCGCTTTTGAATCCTCCACCAATTCTTTACTTGGTGAAAGTCTATTAATTGCGGAATTTATAAAATCCATAACAAAAAAATGAGCCAAATAAAAAAAATCAATAAAAATCAACAACTTTTGAAAAAAAATGATTTAAAGTCAAAAATAAAACAAAGTCAACTATAAAAACCAAAAATGAAAAACCAGCAAACAGCGTAAACAAAATTTCAAAACATTTTTCTTTTTTCGACAAAAGAAATGCACGCAACAACAACAGTCAGTTGTGTGTAAGTTGTTGTTTTGTAAGGTGTCCCCGCGGATGCGATGATCACTAAGCTGCTTTATTTTATTTTTTTCTTCTAACGTTTATCGGGTTAAAAGCTTTTTGTCACATTTACATATGTTTATTTTGTTATTCTACATACATTTTTTTGAGTCATTAAAAAAATGGTTTATGAAAGGACTAAAAATGAGCAAATAAAAAAATGTATTTTTTGCTTTTAAACAAACTTTTTGATAGTAAATGATTTTTTTTTCACAGCCTTTATTTTTTTTGCACCACAGGATCATCATTGTCATCATCAAGTTCGTCAGATTTTTGAACTGTTGGTTTTCGCGGTGGAATAGCACTATCGCTTCTTACATGACATTAACTTACTTGCAATCATTCGAAGCAGAAATTAAATAAAAGTATGTAAAAGCGGCAAAAAACTTGATAGTGTTTATTAACATCCTATAAATTGAATTTTTTTTTAAAAATGGATAACTCCAAACTATTATAAATAACTAAAACAAAATTAATAAATATAAAACATATTACTTTCATTCGAAATAAAAAAAAGGACAACAAAACAAACCTGTAAACCATTTAAATGGAAAGGAGCGTCTGTCTTTTTGTCAACACTTTCTTTGATAAAAATCTTATATGTAGAATAAAAGAGAAATAAAAGAAACCATAGATAAACATTCTCTAATTCAAACAATAGAGCAATAAAAACATAAAAATGAATAAAATATAACCAAAAAGCATTAAAAAAGCGCTTTTAAAATAAAAAGCGCAAAAAGGAAAAAGAAACTATACTCTCTTGAGTAAAAATATAAGGGATTATATAATAGCAAAAAAAATAAGATAAGGAAAAAAGCTGACTAAAAAAAGGTCGGTACTATTTTTTTGGGGCAAAGGTCAAAGGAACCGTTGATGGTCCACAAAAAGGGCGATGGTACCGATGACAGCAAAAATATTTCCCGATCCCTCTCTCCAAGTATGAAACCAAAAGCGAATTAGATAAATAATGGGATGAATTAAAAAAGGATATTATTAATATCTTAAATGATGGCGTTTTTGAAGGAGGATTTACTAAACTTTCTAGAAATGCACACGAAATGGTTAATTATTTTTGATTAAAATTTTAACTTAATTTTTATTGTATTTTTATAGGTTTTGCATAAACGCGGTGAACAGCTTTATTATGGAATTGAAGAACTCATTAATGATCATTTGAATAATATTGTTTTGCCTTCCATTATTAATGCAACCAACAATGGTGTTTTTTTAACTGAATTAATTACCATTTGGAACCACTACAAATATTCCATTCGATTGATTGGTAATGTTGCAATGCATCTTGATCAAGTTTATGTTACTAAACAACATCCTTATTTGAAGACTATAGAAGCACTGGGAATTCAATTATTTCGGGATCATATTTTTGATTCATCTATTATCAATGATGGTATAAACGCTATAATTTTAAATATCATTAATGCACACCCTAAAAAAGATGTATTTGATTGGTAAAATTATTTTTTGTTCTTGCAAGAATCTTTTTTTTTATATTCCCATAATTTTAGGGCAACATTAAAATATTTTTGCGAAATGCTGATTGAAATCGATTGTGGATCTTATTTTCAAAATAAATTTATAAATCCATTTTTACAGAAATTATTTGAATATTATTTTTCTTTGAGTGAAAAATTATTAGATGAAGATGATAATGCAAGCAATTTTACTAAGGCCGTTAAAATTTATTCAAATCAACAAACAAAATTTGAAGAGTGTTTTGGTTCATTAATATCAACTAAAATTGAAATAAAGTGAAAGAAATATTTTTATCACCATACACAAAAAAATTTGTTTATAAGAAAATGAGTGATGCAAAACATCAACCCTCAAACAAGCGATTACGATTCTTGGCGTCGCACTCGATTTCTATTTTTGAGTGAAGTTGAAAAAATGAGTTTCAAGAATAAAAAAAAAAGAGAGCAACGTTTTTTTTCATTTCATATTTTTCAACGAGCGTAGTTCCTTGCACCTTGCAAAAAAGTGCAACACTCATTTTTTTGAAGCAAAAAATGCTTTCAGCTTTTTAAGATTTTTCCTTCGGTTTTTATAACTTTTTTTTGCTTTTTTCTGCGTAATTTTTACTTTTTTTTTATCTTTTTCACTCAAATAATTTGTTTAGCTACATATTTATTAATATCACTCGTCATTTAAGATCGCTGACATCTAACGGCCTCCTTATACTTGTCACCACAATTTTAAAAATACTCTCTCGCGTTTTACTTATTTAAGACCTTAAAGTTTATACTAAATTATCTATACTTTTCCCAAAAAATGTAATTAGTCAAATAATCATTTATAGATGGATCGAAACGGGCGTGAAATTGTTATGGTTCAAGAACCAGAAAGCAGTGAAATTATGGAACTTCCCACTTTGGAAGGTGATAATACCCTTCTATTAGATACTCTTATTTCTGCCTTTCCTGGTGCTCAAGGGCTCAAATATAAAACCGAAACTGGTACCTTTCGAGCTTTATTGCAAGTTTATCACTTTTTTTTTGTCATTAATGGAAGGCATTTTTTTAGAAATAAAGACTCCAAATTTTATGCTCCCACAACCGGATGGGCAGGTAAAACATTTATCGTTATTCTCAATAAACCAGCAAACCCATATTTACATGTTCAAAGTAAGTTTAATGTTTTTTTGATAAATCCCCAATAATTTTGAGATGACTTCTTAAAATAGTTAGACATTTTAATTAAAAAATTTATGGAGTAATTATCCCGCCTTATAATTCAAAAGCGTTCTGAAATGGAAATAATGCATAGGTAAATAAAAAAATGAAAATACATGCATTTTTCGATGCCAGAGGGGATAAACAATGTAATTGTAAGATAGGAAAATGCTGGGTAATGGTTGAAAATAAGGATGCAATGCTTTTTGAAGGGGTTTATTGCGCTTTTGGTAATGTAAAATGAAATGCAAATATGCTTTAACGAAAATGAAAAGTGAGAAATGTATGTAGAATAAATTAGGGGTTGCCCGAAAGTGAACCCGAAATTTTTTGGGATTACTTGCTATTTATTTATGAAAAATAAGAAGAAAATTTTGCTTGGAATTTTGCCTTTGCTTATTATGCCAAAATATAACATTGTATGAATTGTAAAAATGCAAATGAAAGTTGAGATGACAAATTTATTTTAAAAATAAAAATTCTATAAAATTGAAAATTGAGAATTTTTATGTTATAATAGACTAAAATAGAGATGCATTCTTCTTCCTTCCCCTGAGAAAATTCCCCTCCATTCCTTCAGTTTTTTGTTAAATTTTTTCCCATCTCTTGGACATTTTTTCTCATCGTTAAGAAATAAATAAAAACATTTTCAAAAATTAAGAGAAAAGTAAAAAATTTCGGAAAAAGTTCAAGAAACATTTCATCTAATTTTGTCCCAAAGATATTTAAAAATTTTTTATCATCCTAAAAGCTCTTTTATAACCATAAAAGTAAATTTTTGGCTTTAAAATCACACAATTTTCGGATTTTTATATGTTAATAATTTCTTAAAATTCACTTCATTTCCTTCCCATATGCACATTCCCTGGGAAACGTAACACTAGACTAAAACAAAACAACTCTTTTTTCACATATTTCTTATACTTTTTTTAGAACCTCTTCCAACTGCGGCTCAGTTATCCAAATACCAATTTTATATCCTCGAAAATGGCAACAAATCTTGTGTCATTTCCATCGATCCCCACTTCTTAGTAACTTTTCGACATGGAAGTCACATGAGTTACACAAAAGGAACTGAACTTGAAGTTATTTCAGAAGAAACTGAAGCTAAACATAAAGTCGTTGTATCCTATGTTTCAAGAAAATTTGATGTTGTTCTTCTGAAAAGTCAAGTAAACATTATTGACTTAGGACCGCATATTGCTAGTGCAATAACGGGTGAAAAAATTCTTGTGATTGGGTATGGCAACGATTATAAAACGCCATCATATCTTACTGGTTGTCTCCATCTCAATGAATCTGTTGTTTTCCAAGGTAAGCCTATTTATAAAACCTTTTAAATTTATAATAAATATATATAAACGTCCCAAACTAAAAAATCCATAATCTTTTAGGAACTGATACTGAAGCTATTGGCCCCTTTATGCTCGGCACAGTACCTACGTCACGTGGAGACTCTGGGGCTTCTTGCTGGAGCTCTAATGGATTAATCGGTATTAATTTAGGCTGCACCAACATGCCTTCAAAAACCCATTACAAAGCTATCGAAGAAGCAGCAGTTTTTCAACCGAAAAACTACATGGTTGCAATTGAACGTATTATTCAATTTAAAAAGGTATTATTTGCTTTATAATTTGAATAAATATAAACTTGCTTATATCTTTATTGATGTTCTAAGTTATCCTCAAAATATTAAATTTGAATAAAAAAATGATAAAGTATTAAAATAATTTTAAAAAATTTCATTTTAGGACGTAGAAGATCATGAACAACGGACGTCCAACAGGCTTGCAGCTTATGTTATCAGCGTCGAGGGCGAAGGACTATTCGAAAGCGTATGAAATTGTATAGGCTTTATATGTATTGATTGAATTTATATATTGATTAATAAACTTTTAACTCCATTTATTTTGTGAATATTATGCAAAAATAATTTTAAATATTACATGTCGAGGGATTTAATCCAAGAAACTCAAATTTTAATAGTTAACAAGAAAAAAAACTCAAAAATATGGGAAAATTAGTTTCTTTTTCAATTTTTTTAAAGGGCTATTCCAGTCGATGTAAATAACAAACAAAATATTTTGAGGTTAAAAGTTTATTTGTTAAAAGAATTATTCAATCAAATCGAAGCAGAAAAGCATTAACTTTATTTAAATACTTTCCAAATTTTCTTTTGTTGTTAAAATTTTTTTGTATAATGAACAATTTTCTATATTTTTGCAAATTAATTATCAAATTCGGTACAACATAATGAACTTGAAGCTTGTTGGTTAGGACTATAATCAAGATTTGTATAAACACAATCATTAATGGCTGTAAATGGATCGGATTCAGCCATCAAAGTTTCATTTCCTCGAAAAATTAAGCGACCAACTTGTAAAGTTTGAGCCGAAATGAATGGATCATCATAATCTATGTTTGTTTCATTCCAATATTGAGTTTGAATTAAAAATTTACTATCTCCATCTGGAATTTGAATAGTACAGGTTCCATTATAGCCATCAGAACTAAAATGCAAAAATGAATAATTTTTATGAAACCAAAAAAAAATTTACACAAGACAATCTTGATAACCATTTAATGAAAGATATATGCTTAAATTTCCTTGACTCATCGATTCCCCATGAAATGTTAAATTTTTCCCGTTAATCGTATAATTAACTTGAGTAGTGGCATAAATACTGTAATGATCTTCCACATTGTAAATGGTGGTTCGAGTTTTAAATTTTTTGCATTTTGTTACATTTTTATCGGGATATTCATATTCTGGAATGAAAGATGGGCAACATCGATTTAAAGACCATCGAAGTTTTCCATGCCGATCTAAAACTTATTAATTAAATTAAAGATGGAATTATGCTAAGCTAAATGCCTACCATAACTTGCTCCAAGATCGCTTTTTTATTTTTATTTTTCATTTTTCGAGCAATTAATTGCCAGACATATGTAAAATGGAAGCAGGAAGTATTTTTTTTTAATTTACAAAAAAGTGACATATTCATAAAAAATTCAAACAAAGATTTTTTACATAGAAAATGCACCCATTTTCTTGAAATAAATTAAAATTACATAAATTCATAGGAAGAAAGAAAAACAGGTGAAAGGGATTTTTTTAAAACTAAAAGGAAATTCATAAATTTTTGAATTCATCGTACATAAGTTTTGAGATTTTTACAACGCATAAAATTCATAACCCTAAAACAGATGTTTCTTTTAAATTTTTATTAAAAAAAAGCTATGAGCGAATTCGATCTTTGCATTTTTAATATTTTTTATTTTTAATGAATATAAAATAAAATTGTGTTACGTTATTTTTTCTTCTATTCTTTATATCATTTTTCCACTTTTCTACTTCCATCAAAAATGACAGACTTGAAAGATGCGAATTTTAATTGCGTTGCATATATTTTTGGACCTGGAGGCAGTCATATTGATTTAAACAATTTCCGGTGTTTTATGACATATTTTTCTGTTAAATTAAATCAAATACAGTTTGGATATATTTGTATTTCACTTTTGGTTATTATTATGTTTTTATCAATTTTTGGTGGAATCAAAGAAAATTATCGTTGGTTTATTCTAAATCAAGCATTTTGGGATTTCGCCATTAGCTATCGATTTATTTGCGAAAATTGGATTCAATATATATTTTTTGGAAACACCATTACTACATGTTTTTATAATTTTGGTACTCAAACCCCAATAGGTATTATGGTAGGAGTAAAAGATTTCTTTACGTATTCTATTGACACAAATTCATATTCATCTTTACTTTTATTTTCATTTACTAGGTTTTTATGTTTGTATTTTCCACATTTTTATCAAAGATTAACGAAAAATCGTGGAATTTTTTATATGCTTTTTATTTATAATTTTTTTATTATTTTTACAAATGTGCATAGAGTATTTGATACACTTTGGAAGGAAAGAGCAACCTTTTTAATGCAAGACTGTTTATTCCAAGCTGAAACGAAAAATTTGTCTTTAGATTCTTGTCCAACTTCGATTTATAAATATAATTATGATTTTCAAGTAATTTTATTTCAACAATTATTTATGATTTTTAATATTATTATGTTTATCAAACCCTTGCTTTGTTTGCAGCTATCATCATTTTCAGCCATTTTTTTAATTATTCGCGTTTCAAAACAATTTAAATTTCAATATCAACAAAATCGAGAAGTTTTTATGAGTTCGGTTCGAATTTGCATAGTTATTTTTTTACAAACTTTAATCAATTTATTTGTTTTCCTTATTGAATGCATTAAAAATATTCCATTATTTTTGGGGGCTTTTGAAATAATACTTTTGACAACTGAAACACCGTATCGATGCTCGGATTGCGTTTATTTCTTCCTTCCTCCATGGCTTACTGGGAATTATGGTCTTGCTACTGCTCCCGTTCTTCAAGCTATAGTGCAATTCCGTATTTTTCTTGAATGTTTTATTATTTTATTTATTATGTCGGGATATCGAGAAGCTCTTGTTACTTTAATTATTTCACCTTTTAAGCTTTTTATTTACAAATTTAATTCAGAAATAAGTGTAACTCATGTTTCTGCCTTTAATGCATAATAAAAAAAGCCAAATTTTTGGTTTTTTAATTGTTATTATTTTTTTCATTTCTAAAATGATGCAGCTGGTTTTATGTGTTTAATATGTTTTTTTGGTTTAAAAATAAATACAATTTTCAAAGAAATTTAAACCACTTTTGAAAACTCTTTTAAAAAAAGCAAGAAATAATAATGTATTTGAAATTTTCAATTTATTACACAAGAATATTAAAAAAGAAAGAAATCATTTAGTTTTTAGATTAAAGTGCTTTACAAAAATGAAAAAAAATCATATAAAACACTTAGCAAAGCGAAAGAAAATTTATTATAGCAAAAGCAAAATGTTTCGTTTTCTTGTCTTTTCCATATTTTTTACATTAGTTTTGGGAGAATGTCCTCAAAACAGCATAAATCTGGAAGATGATCCATCAATTTGTTATTCATTTCATGACACTAATACAAAATTTGCGTTAGCTCAACTCCATTGTCACTCATTTGGTGCAAACTTGGTTGCTTTCCAAAGCGATTATGTTAATGTTTTTGTTTCACGTGAGCTTCTCTATTATTATTTTTAAAAAATAGTGAAAATCATAATTTTCAGAAATTGCTAGCTTACTTTTTAATGAATCTGAAAGTGGCTATTATTGGTCGGGCGGCCATCGCCTTCATGATGATAGCACTTTTGAATGGATAAATGGTGATGAATTTAATTATACGAATTTCATTCATGGTCAAGAAGTAAAAAAGCGAGGATCTTGTGTTTCAATCCAATTGGAGCAAGGAGGTTGGAAAATTGAGGATTGCTTTGAAGAATTTCCATTTGTTTGTCAATTCGATGCAAACCAAAATTTAACTCCTTCAAACGCAGTTTTTATTGAAAAAATCCAAACTCCTAATATTCCTGACATTTTTTTTACTACAATTCTTCCACCAACAACAATGATAGAAAAAGGTGTAATTTTTATTTATGAAAAAAAAAAGCTAAAAAAATAAATAAATAATTTTAGATGAAAATGAAACAAACAATACTTTCACAAGCCAAACAACAACTGTAAAGCCTATTTCTACAACTTTAAAATCCATTTCAATCACAACAACGATAAAAGATTTTGCAACAGTTGTTATTACACCAATGGTTATTCCAACAACAACAGCTCCAACAACGACTTCGACGACAACTACTAATCTTCCACCAACGATACAAACTGTTGATGAACCAATAACATTAAATACCAAATCTTCTTCTCCATCGACTTCAACAAAAAAATCATCCTCACCACTTCCAACAACGACGACAACACAATCGAAAACAAATCCAATAACAACCACCACCACTTATACAACGACGAAAACAACTCCAACAAAGGTTACTACAGTATTAACTTCTCCATCATCGAAGGTTCAAAGCGATAAACCTCCTACATCATCCACTACTATAAAAATTCCATCATCAACAATAACTTCTAAAAAAGTAGTTTCAACAAAAAATCCAACAACAACGAAGCCATCACCGAAAATAATTCCCACCACCACTTTGAAAACAACAACAACAAAGACTACTACTACAACAACTCAAAAGTCAACAACAACAACAACCACAATGAAACCATTAAAAAGTTTAACCGGATGGGTAAATTACAATGATACTGGATTTTCATACAATTTATACGATGAATTAATGAGTTTTAAGGCTGCGGAAGCCGCTTGTCAAAATCAAGGAGCTCATTTGGCTTCCATTCACAGCTATGAAGAAAATCTTTGGGTTTATCGTAATTTTAAAAAATTCAAAAACAATATAATAAAAAAAATTTCTTTTATAGATATGGTTAAAAAATTTTATAAGCAAAATATTCATAGTCCATTTGAAACGGTAGCTTGGTTAGGATATTATAAGAAAGATGGCATTGATTTCTGGACAGATAAAAGCGTAAATAATTATTCAAGTTGGAGTGAAGAGGTTCACAAGGATGCTAAACAATGTGGAGCTATGTGGACAACATACACCTTCTTCGGCGAATATTACGCTCGTGCAGGACAATGGGCAGATAGACCATGTGAAGAAGAGAAAAACTTTATTTGCAAAAAAGCTGCTGCTTCTTAAAAACAATACATAACTAAATCGTTAACTGTTTTAAATAAAATTTAATTATTATTTTTTTCTAAAAAGATTAAACAACCTCGATCCAACATTTCTTTTTGAACATCATGACGAGTAAAAAAAGCTGTTTAAATTCTACCTGGATTGAGATTGTTGAATTGAAATCCAGATGGAGCCAAAATGACATGTAAAATAATCATATTATCATATTCGGATGATTCCTTTAAACTATTAAAAATTGTCTTTTAGTTAAAATTGGATGTTAAAGATTGATTTGGGAAAAATAATAGCTTTTGTTCAATTCGTAATACAAATAAGCTGGTCTATAACCTGTCATCAAACAATTGGTGGTAGTAAAATTTATGACATTAAGATTGGCAGTGATGTATTGCTGACAACCAAAAAAGAACTAAAAGCCGATATGTAACTATTCTTAAGTCATTTAAGCTGCTGGCGATCTTTAGTTAAATTTATTGCATTTTTTTTAATGATAAAGGGAAGCTTTTTTCGTCACTCTTTCTTTTGACAAACTTTTTGATCGCTATTTTTTATAAATCTCTTTTTACAAAGTGGCTAGGTTATTTACTATTTTTGCAATTTTTTTATGTATTGAAAAGCTTTTTTTTTTATATCTTCTCAGTGTGTTAAACTTTTGCAAAATTATTTTTTTAGGGAAATGTCCTTAAAAATTTTAATAATTTGCTACACTTTTTTGGTAACTATTTTTTTATTATTAATAAATTAAATTATCCTTTTTTGAAGATATTCGCCTATTTTTCGCAATGTTTCTATCTAAATTATCCGCAATTAATACATCCACTAGAAGAGGAGGATAGTGATAAAGAAATGGAAAATTTTTTTGTTGAAACTTGCTGATAAAGTAAGTTTTCTAACATATCTTCCCTATTAATACATATTGTTTTTAAAAAAAATTGATGTACGGAAAATGGATTACTCAAAAAGTTGATCACTTTGATGCAGAATAAAATGCAACCTGGCAACAAGTATGTATGCCAAAGTTTAGCTAAATGTAAAAAAAAATATATTTTTTCTTTAAGAAATATTGTAAGCGCACTTTCGACAAAAAAAGCCAAGGGCCACATTTCCTTATACTTGGTGGTGAAACACATACTCCAATAGTAAAAAATATTCTTGTTAAAACCTTACCCATAGTGAGTTGGGCTCAATCGCTTAATGCAACTTTATATTATCTTGAACATCGATATTATGGACAAAGTCGACCATTTCCGTTAGTCTATTTTTTTTTATCAAATTTTTTTATTTTTTTCCAGAAATCAAACAATTGAAAATTTGGAATTCCTTACAATTCAACAAGCTTTAGCCGATGTTGCTCATTTTATTAAATATCAAAATGAAGTCCAAAATTTGACAAAGAAAAAAAATGAATGAAAAAGTGGTATACATTTTTTTATAAATAGCAAAATAATTAATTAAATATTCTTAAAATAAATATGCAAAAACAGTTTTTTTAGCAAAAAGAAAGAAAAACTAGTTCTTTCATTTTTTCTTATTGTAGCATTAAAATCTAATTTAGTTATTGTTGGATCATAAAATGTTGATTTTTTATTACAAATTTTTATAAATATTAAAGGGTGTGCGCTGATTTTATCATTTTTTTTAATCTGTGGAACCCATGCACCATGTCGAATGCCATTAATATTTAATATTTAATCAACAAAGTGCACTTGTTTATGGGAGTGTCATCATAAAGAAAAGGTTTCATTAATTTAACACATATATATTTTTTATCCATAGGTATAAAAGCGTTACGATTGCTTTATGTATCTTGAATTAAAATGATTAAAAGAGAAAAAAAATTAAGAAATCAGAATATTCAAAAACAAAAAAACGCAGCCAAAACGCACATAAATAAAGTCAAAGATATGAAAAAAGTGTACCACAGCCAATAATGGAATAAGTCTGATGGCGCCAAATTTATAAATTACGTTATTTTTCCTTTTTTTGCTATTTAAAGATCGATTGCTCAAAATGACATAGCAGTTCTCTTAGCGATTTTTTTCGATGGAAAGAGCTAAAGGTTAAAAATGAAAAAAAATTTTGGGGTTGAAATATAAAAAAACTGCATCATCCTTGCATAAAACAGATGGTAAAAGCAGACGATAAAAATAACGAGCATTAATAAAGGTTTTATGGCAAACAATTTTAATAATTTGATTTTAAATGAGTAATAGAAATATTGATTTCATTTTTTTGGTCTCTAACTTTTCTTTAAAAAACTACCTTTTGGAGTTTAAATTAAATTATTTTTTTTGCAAATTTATTAATTTTTTAAAGTTCGACTTTATCGGACATGAAAATGTTAATTATCGGAAATACAATTTTTTTTTAAATCGATCTCTTTCTTGTTTTTTTTCCATTGCATGCAGGATAAAAGTTTCATTCAAAGTGAGTCACTCGTTCTGGATTTACATAAAAAAGAAATACCCTTGTCGTTATGTGCCGCAAACAAAGGAAAAGACAAAAAAAAAAGCTTCAGTGCGCTAACAAAAAAATAAGTCAGGCGGACGACGACAACTTTAATATAGAAAAACGAGTTAATCGACTTTTTTTTCAAACTCAAAAGAAATGGCAAATATTAAAGTTATATTAAACGATGATTCTCAAACTTATTACCCAAATTCAATCGTTTCTGGTCACGTTATTGTTCAGCCTCATTTTGTGAGGAGTAATTCTTCAGATGAATCTGAGCCTTTGAGAATTTATGAAATAAATATAAAATTGATTGGTGAAGCTTCAGTGAATTTTGACTTTCGTGGAACAAATCATTTATTAATTAATGAATATTCTGCAAAACAATATCCTTGTGATGTTGAAAAGAATTTATGGAAACCGAAAAATGGAACTCTAGGAATTGTGACTGAAACATTAAAGTTTCCATTTTCTTTAACTTTGCCAGAAACTTGCCCGCCATCGGTGAAAGTCAAGGATTGAAAAATTATATATTCTTTGATTGCAGAATTGAAAGTTCCCGTGAGTGTTGGTTGTGTAAAAGGCTTTCAAACTGATTTTGTGGATTTGAAAATTGGAATTCAACCATTTGATTCGAATATTTTGAGGTTGCATAAATTTGAAAAGAAGTTAACGAAAGAATATAAAGGTTTGAAAGTCACTGTAAGTTGGAATTTAGAGTGATGATTTTGGTGGTGTCCAAAAGAGATGAAAGAATCAGAAATTAGACTGCTAAAATTTAATTAGTTTATTTTATTTTTGGCTTAATTTTGGTACAAATAAACTAAAAATTTACATATTTTGTTTCAAACTTATCCAAAAAAATATTTAGCTCTTTAACGTCTCAGAAAATTTTTTCCTAGCATTTTGTGACCCATTTTTTTTAACTCATAAAACTTTTATGACTAAAACAAAATCTTTTCAGGCCTCAATTCCATCAACAGCTTTCTGCCTTGGTGAAACTATTCCCCTTTCATTGAATGTCACAAACAACAATGCCAAAGACAAATGTGATATTAAAACTGAAGTTCTTAGCATCGTTTATTGTCGAGGAAAATTTAATCATGATCCAATTAAAAACTTTAAATTGTCTAATATGCGAGTCACAAAATCAACATCTCAAATTCATCATTCTGTTCAAGAATGCTTTCATGTAAGTTTTCGCGAAAGTTAAATGGAAATTTAAATAATGAACCATTTTTTAGATAAATGAAAATCAAACAGCAAAATTTATTCAAACCATTAAAATTCATGAAAATATGGTTCCAAGTTTTGGAGAAAATTCTATTATCAAATTAAAATATATTTTATCGGTAAAATAAAATTTTTGCGATTATATTCTTTTTTAAATTTTATGATATTGTATTTAGATAAAAATTTCTTCAACAAACGAACCAAAAAATTTTGTGAAGTTTTCATTTCCAATTATTTTATCAACTATGCCTTCGATGGATCTTCAGTCAGGAAGTCAGCAACAATCAAGAAGACATATGGAATCTAATCCAATTAGACCTTCTGCACCTCCATCGTATTCGTTTATTCCTGAAACATTAGCCATGTTTGAGCCTCCGCCTGGTTATGATGAAGATTTATTGAATGAATTATAATTTTCTCTGAATTATTTGTCAAAAAAATATTATATACTTTTTTTTATTCTATGTTAAAGAATGAAGACAGACACGCACAGCCAATAAAATTGTTTTTTTGCTTATTTCAAAGAAAAAAGAAAAAGTAAACAATGAAGAAGCTATATTTAGAAACAATTGTTTGCTTATTTCTCATCCATTGAAACATTAGAAAGTTAGAAAATTGATTGAATTTTTATATTTATTTTTCGTAGCTTTAAAAAATGTTTTTCTTGTGCATTTTGTTTGCGTAGCGCTATATTTAAGATTGTAATTTTTAAAACAACTATGTTCGATCATGGTTTTTTTGTTTTGGTGAAATATAATTGGCTCATGTGCGAACATGTGGCTTGAATAAGTCGTAACATAAAAAATGCAATTTAACATCATCATTGAATAGATTTATTTTCACATTAAAAAACTTAATTTTTTTTAAAATATACGCTTTTCATTGGACATATCTTTTATTTATTAATATTTTCTAGCTTTTAGAATCCATTTCGTTGACATTCATTTAATTCATTACTTTGATTTACAATGGCAAAAGTCAAAATAATTCTTAATAATCCAAAGCTTATTTATTATTCGGGTTCAATTATTTCTGGAAACGTTAAAGTTTCGATTTCAAAACCACAAAATTTTTATCAAATCGCTGTAAAACTCGTTGGCAAAAGTTATGTTTCTTTTATGCTCCATCCAGAAAATTTTGAAAGTAAAAACCGATTTCTTGAAATACAAAAAATTTTATGGACTTCAAGTTCGAATGAATCATAAATTATAACTGAAGATCAACGATTTGATTTTTCTTTTACTTTACCCAAAAATTGTGCCCCATCATTTACATCAAAAGATGGAAGAATTTCATATAAAATTACCGCAAAAATATGTATTAATCCGTTCATGGATATTGTGAAAAAGAAACTATCCCTACTTTTTAAAAACGCAAATGTAGCAAGCCAATTTCTTAGTATCCTCCATCCTTCAATAAATTTAACTTTATTATCATCTCTTAGATTACAAAACATTTTTTTGGTAAAGGAAAGTAAGGGATTTAAAGTGAATGTGAGTTTTCATTTTTGTTGTTTCCAAGCGATTTGGAGATAAATTTTTTATAGGCATCTATTCCTGGATCGTCTTTTGGATGCGGCCAAATTATACCAATAAATTTTAAAATAATAAATTTTAATAACCGAAATAAAAATAATGTCCATATTACTTCTACAGTTAAAAGTATTACTTCTTATCGTGGAAAAGGTCAACACAATTATTACTTGACCAAGTCACTAGTTTCAGAACATGTTTCTGGACAAGATTGCTTTATGGTAAGTTTTAATTTTTTTATACTTTGATTTTTTGAATATGTTAAAAAGAAATCTTTTTTAGTTAGATAAAAACGTAATAAAAGCTTTTACCCAAAACCTTCAATTACCAAATGATATGATTCCCAGTTTTGATGAAAATATAATCATAAAAATGGAATATATTATTAAAATTAAAGTTGAATATGAAAATATTGAAAATATTTATTCCGAAATTATGGAACTCACTTTTCCTATTGTCGTGTTTAAAAATGATTCCCTTAATTCAAACAGATGCACCTCAAACAATACAAGCATTATGTCTAACTCATCTTCAGCAACCTCGAGTATTGATAACTTTATTATATCCATTCCAGCGCCGCCATCGTATTCACAAGCAACCACCATGCCATTGGTTGATTTTCAGTCGGGAAGTCATCAATCAAGAAGACATATGGAATCAAATCCAATTAGACCATCTGCGCCTCCATCGTATTCGTTTATATCTGAAACATTAGCCATGTTTGAACCACCACCTAGTTATGAAGAGGATTTAATTAACTAAAATCACATTTATCCACGAATTCTTATTGGATATCTTCAATCAATTTGTTCAAAGAATTTTAGCTTTCGTGAAAACTCTGCCTTTCGAATTATTATTTTTTTTATTTCTCAAATCTTTATGCATATATTTACTGAATTTGTTTTTATTTTATTATTGCTTTTTAAATCTGAGAAATATTGCCAATTATTTCAATTCATTCCATCAAAAATTACCAAGAAACGGTTAGTTAAATCATTCAAATTTTTTTTGACCCTATGATGTTATTCCAAAAAAACAGTCTAACTTCTTTTTATTTTGACAAATGTAAAAGCAAATTAATCTATCACCATTCGAAAAAAAAATGTTTGTTTCTTTTGAAAAAAAAAAACAGCAAAAAGAAATTAAAACATATTTGAGACTGTTCATTATTTGTTTGGCGGAAGTTGTGGCAGTCTTGGTTTTAAACTTTAAAATACTTTGCTTAAAAGAAATAAAAGATTTTTTACAACAATATAATAATATTTATTATTTTATAAGGGCTTTAAAATACATATCATCAACATTAAAAATAAAAAAATAATAATTTCGTAATATGTACATAATTTTATTTATTTAGTAAATTAGTGCAAAGTAAAAATGAAAAAGTTGCAAAAAATAATAATGCATAATTAATTAGATTGGTTATTCCAAATAAAAAAAGTTATGATTTTGATGTAGACAAACTCAGACAATCTCAAATAAAATTTAAAAAAATGCATGTAAAAGTATTTTTTTAAAAACATCGCTTTGCTTTAATTACTTTCATAAAAGTTAAAATGATTTTTAAAGAATAAAAACTAAAACCCATTGATTCATATCAAAACCAGAATGCCATATTGTAAAGTAGTTCATAGCGGAGGTTGAAAGCATTGTTTGATTGCTCACTCCAATTTTTACATCAGGTGTTCGCCAAAAAAATTTTGAGTCATGTAGAACAACAACTCCATTATAAAGTTCGGTACTGTTGAGGGTTGGCATGTTTAATGCCTGAGCAATATGAGCAGCCATAACAGTGCAATTTGGACTATCGTAGTAAGTTCTAAAAGAATTTTGAGATATTATTATTTTATTATGTTGCAATATAGCTCGACTTATATTTCAAAAAATGTACAAATGACCGAAAAGATATTTTCTTTTATTAAATATAATAAAGCTTGGTCCAATTCCGAGAGTTTTCAAGAATAAACTTACTCAACGATGTTCATCATATCTTGTTTGTTCTCATCATACCATTTTAAGGCGTTTCGATCTCTCGAATCTTAAAAATGTGGTGAAAAAAGTTTATCGATGTTTAAATCTTACTTGTGGATGACATTGCATCAGCGGGATAACGACATGCATAAACATTAACGTTGTTGTAGTTTACCAAAAAGAGACAATAATCTTGAGATCTTTCAAAACTCATGAAATATGAGTCGTTATAGCCTTTGCCTATAACCACTTGATGGGCATATCTATAATCAAACGAATTTATTATGTTCAAATTTTATAAAACTAATCTATCGTGAACCATCAAATTAAATTTGTACTCAAAAAAACAAACTATCAAAACTAAGACTATTTCGTGTATGGCATTTCATTACTAAAAATAGAAATTCAAAAAAAGCTTCGGTGTATGGCCAAAAAAATATAAAAGAAAAAATAAATTTAATGAAAATTTGAATAATTTGCTGGCACGATAACAGAAAAACATGATTTTACTAACAATTTTGTGAAGGAGTTACATTTTTATGGAAAAATTTTATAAAATTGATAAAAAGCGTTGTTATATTTTTTTGATGGCAAACCCCTATGATTTGCAACAGTATCTGTTGTTAATAAGGATCTAAGCAAAACTTTTGTCTCTGTGTTTTTAACTGAAAACACAGCCGTAAAATATTCTTCTCATTTTTTAATAACTATGATAAAAAAATTAAAAAACAAAAAGCTTACATTTTGCAAGCGTTAATCTCTCAAATTTAAGAAAAAGAAATGGCAATATTAAGTAAAAAAAAATCAGTATGCTTACGATTCTGGACCAAAATCATCAAGAAAATCAGAAACGTCGAGAGCAATGTCGTTAAAAGTTTTGGGATCATCGGTTTTTAATGGCTTTATGTATCCTTTTAGCCGTTCAAGCACAGGACCATCCTTCCAATCAGCAGTCTAAAAATTTTTTCTGTTACATGAAAAGTATAAAATAAAATCAAACAAGTTTTGCAGGAACATATTTAGATGTGTGATTACAGATTTTAATAACTAAATTTGCCAATTTATTTAATTCATATTTAAGTCTTTCTGGATCATTTTGAGCAATAGCATCTGCGCAAAGAACACCAGATAAATACTAAAAGATTTAATAATACCACTTGCTTAACAAAGAGAAACCCACTAAAATTTGTATTTCTCGAATCTTTTTTCTGATTCCAATGCTGACATCCATATGTTTGTAAGAGTGATAATTAATAACTTCCTCAGTAATGCAATAACCTTGATTGTTTTGAGTAAAAGCCTTTAAGAGATATTTTAATTGTTCCAAAGTTGAAACATCTGCGATTTCTGAAAAGCTATGATATTTAAAAAAGTTTTAATTTATTTTTTCAATATTTGGTAAGTTATTTAAAAATCTCGGTTGAATTTTATTAATTTGTATTTCTTGTGTTTATCGAAAATACATTGCAGAGGGTACAAAAAAGCCATGAATTTTTTTTCGAGATTTTTAAATACGAAATTACAATACATATGTATAAAACGTTTGCTAACGAACCTTGTTTAACTAATTTTAAAATTTTTTCCGCTTGATATCGATCATGATGCATTAAGTTAAGGATGAACGCTAAAATGGTTTATTAATTTTTTTATGAGAGAAGACCCTTATTAGGCATTTTACTTTATAACTATTAAATAATAGTACAGAATGTAGGCACAAAATATTTTGATATTTGGTTACAAATTCAAAAAAAAATTTTCGTTAGAAAAAATCTTAGCACTTTTTCTTGTGAATTCCAATTAAAATATATGCATGACTTGAGAAGTTTTTGGAACAACAACTTTAATCAATTTTTAGAAGATAATAGTGGTTTGATAACAAAAAACAAATAAAAATATTTTTTGTCAAAAGATGAAAGTCGGTTTTCAGTAAATTTTTTTCATAGAGAAAGGAAGATTTAAAAAATGGTAGGAGATTTTACTAAAAAGTGACACTGCGGCTTTCAAATTCTAGCGATCTTGCCAGAGCTCAATTTGGTCATTCTCAAAAACAAAACAAAAAAATGGCTCAACAAATTTCAACAAATTTTTGCAAAAGGTATATCGTGCAAGTTAAATCCAGAAAAGCCGCATTTTAGTTTTTCTAAACTAGGCTTGAAATATACATATCATTTAGAAATATATATAAAAAGTAGAATAAAAGTAAACAAGTAAAGAAAATATACAAGTGTTGAACTTTTTGTAACCATCCGAAAAGAAAAGTACATAAAATGAAATATCAAATTCGAAAAACTTAATTTAAGAAAAAGCATTTTAAATAATTGAATTTGTTTTAAAATTATTATGTCAAAAAAGCTTACCTTTTTTGTATGAATGGTATTTATATAATTCAGTTGTGGTGAAACGTGAATTAAATTCTGGTTCTATTTCATTAAAAAAAGCTAAGACAGCAGCATGGATTTTGACACTTTCATCTATCTTTGTAATATCACAATTTGTTACCATTAGTAATTCGACGTTCTGAAATGCTTTAAAAAAGTATTATTGATTTTCATATAATAGCTGTTAATCTTACATGTAAAAGTTGAAGTGGTGATACGATAGGATTCTTGCAGCGGCTAGCAAAATCATCATAAAAAATTGAGTTATTATTTTGTGATACCCATATTAGCATATCCATTGTTGGTGCAAGATAAGCTTTAACCATCTAAATTTTTTTTTCTATTAGTTTGTTTTTATTAAATTTCATTATCAAAGAAGCTTAACTAAAAATTAAAATATTTAAAAAAATTACATTATCATATACAGCGAAGGCTTCTTTACGGTTATGTTCTTTAACTTGTGTAGTTAAAGTGGCAATGCCTTCGTAAATGTTCTTTGTGGCATTGGCCAAAAAACCTGACAAAAGCTTAATAGCATTTAATTCTGGTGAATTTGGCTGAAAGAAAAAATTAGAATTTTTTTCGAAATATCTAACAAACATCGATCACATGCTTTGCTGCTTTTACCATCATCATTGCAGTCGCGTCACCTTGTGCAGCAAACGCCGTGGAGTATTCAATAACGCTTTCAAGATGCTTGAAAAGGGTATCGCCGGGAGATTGAAGCTTTCCAAAAGCTTCAATAAATTCTTCAACGCTTCGCTTGGCTAAAACAAAAGTAAAGAATTAAAGTTTTTGAGAGTCGCTTTACTACCTTATTTTTTTAGGGAAAATAATAAACAATAAAGTTTTAGAAAAATTAGGATATAAAAACTTACGATCATCATCAGCTGCAGCTAAAACAAGAAAAAAGATGAAGCAATATAACTTGAAGAATAACATTACCACAAAATTCGAGAAATAAATAAATATTAACTATGGTAACCAATAAACAGCTGAAACTAGAATTTAAAGAGCACTGACTGCCTTTGATTCTTTTGCGTAGATAAAAATGAAATAAAAAAATGAAAAAAATTGTTGTTTGATAAAAATGTACAAAGACATTTTTTATCTCTACATCTTGAGCATTTTTTTATGATGCTGTCAATCAAATGTTGCGTTTTATGTTTAAAGTGCGTAGAAAACATCTGCTGATTTTTTGAAAGTGTCAGCTTTTTTTATTTTTCAAAAACTTTAATCAAAATAAAATTAATTGAGGCTGCAAATGCCTTTGAATAAGATTCTAGCTTTTCTTCCAACATTAGACTGCGGTAAAACAATTCACTTAAAATTAAAAAAGACATCTGCCATATTTTAATGATTTAAAAAAAGGAACAAACCAAAACTATAACAAAACTGCTAAAGGGGCAGCGATCACATTCTCAGAACATTCTTATCATGCTGATTCATCGCTTTTCCGTTTAAAGAGCGTTGCATCAAGCTTTTTCTTCACTTTTGAACATTCCAACGAAACGTAACCAACAGCCGATCGGTCGATCAGGTCTTAATAAATATATAAAACTAAAGGAGTTAAGTTTCCTAAACTTTTTAATATATTTCCAAAAAAATTGTCTTATTAATTTTGAAACAAAAGCAAATCGATCCTTCTCCATTCGAAAAAAAATTGTTTGTTTCTTTTGAAAAAAAAAAAACAACAAAAAGAAATGAAGGCATATTTTGAAACAGTTGTGCTTTGTTTGTTTGGCGCCAAATGAATGATTCACTTGGAAAAATTTAAAATATTGATTGATTCTCTTTTTATTTGGCAGTTAGTAAGAAAAAAGAAAGGCTTTTATTGAATTTATTAAAAATATCGGATATTTTTTTGGGTGCTCTTTTCTTTCTACCAAAAAGTTGCTTTTATGATTTTTTTTCAAAAACATATTGCAATGAATCATCAAACTTTTTCTATTTCTTCTTTTTAGCTTATTAATTTTTGCTCGTGGTTGTTATAATTAGTAAGAAAAAATATTGCTTATCAGCGTCATCTTTTATTGTGAAAGTTTTCGAGCATTTTCGTGAAAGAAATATTTATAAAAACTTTTTTAATTGTTTTTTTTTTTGCTTCTTTTTTGCTATGTACTTTTAATTATATTATTCATATTTTCAATTTTTTTTAGCACTTTTTCCATTGTCAATCGATCAACCGTTCACATTATCGCTATGGCAAAAGTCAATATAATTCTCGATAATCCAAAACTAAATTATTTTCCCGGTTCTGTTATTTCTGGAAAAGTTATCGTTTTAATTACAAAACCAAAAAAATTATCTCAAATCTCTGTGAGACTCGCCGGCAAATGTTTTGTTTCATTTAATCAACATCCAGAAAAATTTGAATCAAAAGACCAATTTCTTCAGCAAGAAAAAATTTTATGGACTTCAAATTCGGTTGAACCTGAAATTGTAAAAGAACAATTTAAATTTTCATTTATTTTACCTAATAACTGCGCTTCAACATTTTTATCCAAACATGGAGGAATTTCATATGAAGTTATTGCCGAAATTTATACAAATTCATTCAAAGATGTATTTAAAAAATGGGGGTATAAATTAGATAATGATTCGTATATTTCAACCAAATTTCTTACGATTCTTCAACCTTCAATTAGTTCACATTTATTTTCAACTTCTCGAATGCAAAATCTTTTGTTGATAAAGGAAACTAATGGATTAAAAGTCAACGTGAGTCCCTGCAACTTTATATAAAATACATAATTTTGATTTATATTTTTTTATAGGCATCTATTCCAAAGTCAGCGTTTGCATGGGGTCAAATTATACCAATTAATTTCGAAATATTAAATTTTTATAATCGTAGGAATAACACCATTAGAATTAAGTGTGCAGTGAAAAGTATTACATCTTATCGGGGAAAAGGGCAACAGCACAAATATCACATGACTAAGTCAATTGTGGGTGATCATGTTTCTCAAAAACATTCACTTGTGGTAGGTCAAATGCAATTTTCCATTGAAGGCAGTTAAAAGCCTCGTCTTTTTTGCTTATTTCAAATATATCAAATAATTTTTTTAGGTAAATCAAAACATAATGAAAACTTTTACACTAAATCTTCTATTACCAAATGATATGCTTCCCAGTTTTGATGGAAATACACTTATCAAATTAGAATATATTATTAAAATAAAAGTTGAATATGGAACTATTGAAAATTATCAAGAAATCATGGAACTTACTTTTCCTATTGTTGTGGTTAAAAATGGTGGCCCTCTCACTTCGCCGGAAAGTAGATCCACAACTAACACTGCGAGAGTTTCGTCGAACTCATCCTCTGATACCTCAAATATTGACAACATGACAATATCACCTCCACCACCTCCATCATATTCTCAAGTAATTTCTTCTCAACTTGATCCACCACCGCCATATTTTGAGCAATAATATTTGGCAATAGTTGATTCAGAAACAGAAGAACCAAATCTCTTAGTCTTAGCATAGAACACAACTGCAATGAATGGTTGAAATCCCCATAATGCTGCATAATCTTTTTCATTTACAGTTTTTTCATATCGTTTTTAAACTTGTTTTTTTTTTCTTCACTTTCTGTTGTTTACAAAAATAAAAAAACTATTTTCTCGATTTTGTTTTAAGACAACTTTTTTAATGCTCGCCTTCTGTCGAAAATAAAAGATGATCTTTTTTAACTCGTTACTCACTTGGCTATGTAGAGAATTTAAATGACAAAACTTAAATTAAACTCAATTTAAATATCTATGAATATGATATATTAAAAAATTGTTTAATGTCTCCAATTATTTGAACTTAAAAGTTGCAAATTTTCTTAGGAATTTGATTTTTAAACTGCATTTTTTTGTTGCTAATATTTTATGCTTTCATTATCCTTTATGCCGTTGTTTTTCGTCGATTGTCTTAAACCATTTTTTCAATGAAGGGTCGTTTCCAAAAAATCGCTCCTTACAATTTTTATTATTTCTTCTTAAAAACATATTGATCCATTCACAGTCAAAAAAAACCTTTTCTTTGTTTCGAAAGAAAAAAGTCACAACGACGAATGAAGGCATATTTGTAACAGTTGTTTTGAACAGTTGGTTTGGATGAGATGGTCCTTCGCTTTTATTAATAATGGTTGGCTAGAAATCCATCTTTTGTACTCAAAAATCAAAGCAAAGGCATATTGTTTCAAAGTTAAGCACAACACAAAAAGCGCAACTAAACACTGTTCAGAAATATTTTCTTTTTCTTCTTCGCTAAACAAATCTTTTTCATGCCAAATTTTTTTATTCATTGGTAAAAACATGTGTGAAATTGAAATTTTATTTGATAATTCTAAATTAGAATATTTTCCTGGTTCAACCATTTCTGGAAGCGTCATTATTCCCACGATTAAATTGCAGCAATTATGTCAAATTAGCATTAAGCTTCTCAAAGAAATTGCTACAACTTTTTATCCTGCTAAAAATGCAGTAAATCACCTTTTTGGCAATAAACTTGTTTGTGCCCTTACAGAAAAAATTCTTTTGAATTCAAACTCAAATGAAACTCTAACAAATATTTTTACTTCTTTATCTTTTTCCTTTACTTTATCTGAACGCTGTCCACCAACGATAAAAGAAATTGGAGGCAATATTTCCTATCAAATCATTGTTGAAAAAATTACAAAACCAAGTCAATGGAGCACCTTAAAATCAGTTTTTGGTTTGAAATCATCCATGAATGACAAAACTACCAAAGAAATTACAATCCTTCCTTTACCAATTTACTCATTTTTAATGCCTCAACTCGGGGAAGAAAAAGCTCAAACTCAACTATGTGATAGATACCGAATTACAGTAATTTTGATTCTTTTTTTTTTGTTCTTTTTTAATATTTGTATTTTAAAAATTTAGGCTTCCATTCCGCGTTCACTTTTTTCCTGTGGTGGTATTATCCTTATTACAATTAAAATATCAGATAGTAACGAACGAGAAGTAGCCGCGATAAAAAGTGTTTTAAAAAAAGTTACTTTTTGCAGTGGACGAAGTTCAGATGTCAATGATCAAGCCCATTATCTAACTAAATCGTTAATAACCGACATAAAAAGTGTTGAAAATAGAATTATTGTAAGTTTATTTTTAGTTTTTTAGCAATCTTGAATCAGCAATAATATCAAAAAAATGAATACATAAATTTCAGCTTAGACCAAATCAAACTTTAACTACTTTTAACCAATACATCGATATTCCAAATGATATCTTTCCAAGCTTTAATGACGATACCATAATTGAAATAGAATATATTGTTAAAGTCAAAATTACATTAGAAAATCTTGTTAGAGAAACACAATTTTCTTTCCTGATTTTTATATCCATTAAAGGAACCGCGGAAAATGCCCTGTCTAATAATCTAGCTGCTCCAACTGTTACTGCTTTTGCTCCTGTCACCACATCTTTAACAACGCGTGACATTGCTCCTTTGACTTTACCGGCATCAAATTCAACATCATCAACTAATCCTCCCTCATATGTTATAACTGTGCCAACAAATCTTGATCCACCGCCATCTTATTTGGAAGCTATTTCACAATTCTAAAAAAACATTCTTTATTTTAATTTATCTTTGATGTCATTTCTAAACTTTTTAGCTTTATTCATATATGTATTTATAATTTGATGTTGTTTTTTTTCAAACCCTTAAAAATTTTTTTAGTTTTTCTCTTTTTACTCTTTTGTTTACCAAAAAAAGAAACCCTATTTCCGTGTTTATGATGTTTTGAAAAGGAAACATTAAAGAACTTTTCGCTTGCCTCAATATGGACACACACTTTATCTTTTTCCTTTTTAATATCATGTGTTGCTACTTAAAAAAATTTAAAAAAGCAACAACGACATAAAAAAAATCGACTGATTTTTTTTCAAAGTCATTGTGGCTGTTTTTGATTGTTATTGTGTGGTTGTTGGTTGGTAGAATAAATAAAAAAATATAATGTCGCCTATTGAAATTGTTTTGGATGAACCTCAATCAACATATTTCCCTGGATCAAAAATTTCTGGTAACGTGATTGTCATACCAAATGAATCCATAAAAGTTGATGAAATAAATATAAAATTAATTGGTGAAACAATTGTCAATTTTGCATATGATTTCAAACCTACATCCAATTTTAATCCAACCAAACAAT
Source organism: Panagrolaimus kolymaensis (assembly GCA_028622995.1). Classification (NCBI taxonomy): domain Eukaryota; kingdom Metazoa; phylum Nematoda; class Chromadorea; order Rhabditida; family Panagrolaimidae; genus Panagrolaimus; species Panagrolaimus kolymaensis. The sequence continues at coordinate 1,584,469 of JAJQJQ010000025.1, read as the reverse complement.
TTCCTTGCAAAAATGAAATAATTTTATGGAAACCAAAAAATGATGAAAAACATGAAACTTTTACCGGCGGATCGAAATTTCCATTTTCGATGATTTTACCAGAAAATTGTCCACCCACTGTTAAAATGGAAAATGGTAAAACTGATTATTATATTGAAGCAGAAATGAAAATTCCAAAATTTTTGGGTTTGACACATGGCTCCGAAACTGCTAAAATTGATTTAAATGTTGGAGTTCCGCCAATTTATCCTCAAATGTTGCCTTTATATAAAATTGAAAAACGCTTAACTAGAGAATACAGAGGATTAAAAGTTACTGTAAGTTCCATATTATTCTTGCTAAAAATCTGCATATTTATTAATTTTATTAATTTTTAGGCTTCCATTCCTGCCACAGCTTATTCATTAGGCGAAACCATTCCCTTATCTATTTATCTCACGAATTCAGATGAAAAAAAAAGTTTTAACGTCAAAACTATACTTATGGGAACAATTTCAACTAGAAATACTGATAAAGCGACAGCAACAGCTTTTTCAAATTTACATATGACAAAATCTATATCTAAAATTCATCACTCTGAGGAAGATAGTTTTGATGTAAAATTTTTGAGTCAAAAAAACAAAATTTTTAAAATGGAGAAAATTTTAGATAAGCGAGAATGAAGCTGCAACCTTTGAACAACAAATTCAAATTTCAAATGATTTTTTCCCAAGTTTTGGTGAAAATACCATTTTAAAACAGGAGTATATTTTATCGGTGAGTGTTAGCCAGATCAGAACTCCAACATAACACCGACGCTAATTTTTTAGACAAAAGTTTTCCAAACTCATGATCCTAAAGATGCTATGAAATTTGTGTTTCCAATTATTGTTTTATCAAATTAAAGAAGTAAATACATTTATTTCAATTATTATAAAAATATCTTATTGTTAGACAAATTCGTTTTTTTGAATTTTTTTGAAAGTTTTGGTTTAAAAAAATTAATGCAAAATAAAAATTATAAAAAACTATGTTTTTCTCAAATTTGTATGTTTAACCAGGTGTGGATGTTATTACAATTATTTTTAAATGATTAAATTTAAATAACTTTAATACAGCTTTACGATATGTTTTTACCACAGAAATAACAATGATTACATCAAAAATAGGATATAACATCATTAAAGCAGTCACAAAAAGTTGAAGATTAAATTCCATCGAGAATATCAAACACATTAACCATATTCCTCCTGGAATTGCTCCCAAAGAAAGAGCAAAAAATTGGGCTAAGGTTGCACGAAAAATTAAATTAAATTGATTTAAAGTTTGTTGAGAAAATTTTATTTGACTATTTTTCGAATAATTAAAATTATTCCAAAAAATACAAAAAAATTATTCCACCCCGATAAACGATATAGAAAAAACATAAAAATAGAAATATCACAGTTTCAAATTTCCATTCAAGATTATAAAGAAATAAAGATGGTTGAAAATTCAATAAAATATCAGCCTCTTTCACATTTTGTATTAGAATTTCTCGAGTTTTATTATCGTCAACATTGATTCTAACATAATTTAAGCCACTTATAAACCAGCTAAATAAGCTAAATATAAGTCCACCATAAATAAAATATCTTTGAACTTTGATTTTTGAATAAACATTAACAATTTGAAAATGTCGTTCAATTAAAATAATTAAAAGCGAATCAACCATTAAAAAAATAAAAAGTAAATAAATTCCAACACTCACTACTCCAATTATAGACGAAGTGGGAGCTAATAAACCCACAGGATAGATAATGTTAAAAATCAAAAGTCGAATTGGCTTTATTAAAAATATATTAATAAAGCTAAAAAAGCAAAAAAGATATAAAAGCCATCATAAAAATTCGAAATATTTTCATTTCTTTATTTGAACAATGAAAAATCAAAAATGCATAAAAGCAATGAAAAAATATGTCTATTCCGAATATGATAAAATTAAAAATTTTAAAAACTTTAATACTTTCAAAATCTATTATTTCTGAAACGTTATACATAATATCTTAATTTCCAATAAAGTTGTGCTGCAAGTAATTTTTTTTTGATGCCGAAATTAAAACTTTTTGTTTCAACAAAATAAAAAATAGAGGCTTTAACCTTTTGATTTTACACTTTTTTGAAGGCAGGTGCTTTTTATTTATTTAGTTCGTAAATGTCATATGCCGAAAAACTTTTCTATTTTTAAATTAAAAAAATATGTTAACAGATTTCAAGGAAACTAAATATTCACAATTTTTTAACTTTTAAAAAATAATAAAATAAAGTGCTTCGAATTTTTAAAAATAGATTTATATGTATTTATTGTTGAGTTATAAACATTATTCCAGAGAAATTTTTTGTTTGTTTGAGCGAGATAAAGATTTGAAAGTTTGAGGCAGAAAAATTTGTTATCGACGTACGATTGTAATTTTAAGATCGAAATTTCCAGTCTAAGTGAACTCTGGCAAACGTTCGCAATTTTCAAAGTGGCACACAAGGGAAATACGAATATTTTTCCATTTTTAAGAAAAACGCAAAAAAAAGATGTGAAAACACACAAAAGCAGTGAACAAAAGAATATATTTTGTTATAGTTATGTAAATCTTTCAGTTGGGTTTATTTTTTATAGATTGTTTAAGAAATTTAGCTTTTTATTCAAAAAAAAAAAAAAAAAGTAAAGTTTATTTTAAGTTCTTAATTCTAAAATTTTAAATAAAAATGTGACTAAAATATCCACCTTTTTTCATAAGAATAGCAAACTTATTTTTAAGGGCTTTCATAAATACAATTTTTTGTTAATTCTTAATTTTGTATTGCTCAATTATTTTTTCTTTAGCTTTGATTTTAACTGCGATTTTTATAATTTCTTCTGAAGTTGGTCTACTTTTTAAATATGGTTGCAATTGTGGGATTGCATTCACACGTTGAACGATGAGGGAAACATTTTGAAATGATTCCATTAATTTTGGATCAACACTATACAACAATTCATACAGATTAGTCACGACAAAATCAGCGTATGTGACACCAGTAGAAAAGAAAAATCCATTTTCACGTGGTGAGGATTTTGAAGCAGATTTTTCTAATATACCAAAATATTTTTTAACTGCAGGCTCAAATTCTTCGGCATAAACTTTTTTCTAAAAAAATAAATAAATTTTTCTTAAAAAATAAATTTTTCAACTAACCAAATTCATGCCTTTCCTCCATCCATGATAGCCTTTAACATAATTAATAACTGCGTTTGCTACATCTCTTTCAATTCCAATAATAGTATCCACTTGGGCTTCTTCAAATATTCCATTTCCAGCTAGACCATACATTTTTGCTAGCATTCGTGTAATTGCATCATTTCCATATATATTTTTTCCATTCCAAGCAAGAATTGGAAAACCATTGGAATATGTATCTGGAAAAATAGAAAATTGGTATTTAATTAAAGAAAATAAAAAAAGGAGATATAAAAAAGATTTGTCTCGAAAAGATGTTTTCAGAATTTTAATTAATGGCGAAAATAAAACATTTCCCTCCGATTATTGAAAGTTAAAATATTTAAAACTTACCATATTCCATTTCAATTTGTTCCTTAAAATCAAGCAAAGTATAATCTTCAAATTCTATTCCAGAATAAGCTAAAATCATTCGAGATGTTTCAGATAAATCTCGAGGACAAAATGAAACCAAACGAAATTTGGGCTTTTCTTTCTTCTTTGCTGCTGCCGACATTCTGGATTTTTTATTTAAAGGAATTTGTGGCGGCAATTCAATTTTGGTTGAATTCTGAGGTCTTTTTCTGGTCATCATCCATGGAATTAACATCGGCTCCATTTTTAACACTTTGCGCGCGATGAGTTAATGGAAGTAAAAAAAAATGCGTGACAAAAAGAAGATTGAAAAAGAATCAAAGAGAAAAGTTTTTTGTTTGTTTTATTGATTTCTTTTTTTTCATTCATCAATATTCATTGCAACCAAAGTAAATGAAAAGCAGTTAATAGAGGAGACACAGACTATTATTTTTTTATCACATACTTTCTTATCTAAAAAAAGGAAGATTCATTTACATAAATTTTTTGTCGCTGAAAAGTGTGGTTTTTTTGCCATAGACTCTTGTGATGTCATAATAATCAATTTTTTTGCAAATAAAAAAGGATAGAAATTCAATAAAGAAAGAGTCTCTTGCTTTAAAGGAGTCTGCACAGCCGAAATTTGCTAATTAGCGTTAGGGTTTTTTGACATCTGATTGAACCACAAATTTTAAATGAAAAACGTTACAAAAATATTAAATGTTCACTTTTATCAGCTGCATTTAAACAAAAAAAGAGATTAAAGTTAAAGTTTTAACACAAAAGCTTTGGGACTTAAATATTTTTCAATTAAGTATTTTCATTTTTTTAAGGTTTTTTTTATCATTTTTTTGTTTATAAAATTATGATATTTAATCTAAGCGAAATATATGATGAAATATTGATTGTCATAAATGGTTTCTAAAGCAAATTTTGAAGAGTATTTATTTCTATCGAATAATAAAAAAGACTCGGCAAGAATAAGAAAAATTATAGTTTTTTTAAACACTAATCATATAAACTTGAAATAAATGCTTTAAAAAAATAAAACATTTACATAAATTTAAACTTTGTTTGATAAAAATGGAAACTACATTTTTTTTTCTTATTTTCAACGAATTTTGTCCATAGACAATAGCCGTTTTGGCTGAGTTTGTGTATCAATCGCCTCTTTCATCCTTTTCCACATATTTATGGTTTGAATTAAATCTGAATAAAAAAATTCAATTAAAAAAAAGAAGAAAAAGTCTCTGACGTTAAAAGGGCAATGCACAGCTGTAATTTGTTATGTGGTATTTTACATCGGAAAACATGTATATTTCAATAATATTTGCAAATGAAGGTCATACTTCTCTTTTAATCTAAAATGCAAAAGATTATCAACAAGCCAAATTATAATAAATTTATTTTTGTTGGTTTTTACCATCTGCTTCAATAGCAATCTTTTAAAGAGAAATAAATGTCACAAAATAAATGTTGACTTTTAAAAGCTGCCTTCAACAACAAAAAAAGAAGAATATTAATAAAGTTTTTACCCAAAAGTTTTGTGCTTAAATTATTTTTTCAATTTTGTCTTTCTCATTTTTCAAAGTTTTTTATCAACGTTTAAAAAATTAGGATGTTTAATGTTAGTGAAGTATATGATGAAACTTCCATATTCACATACGCAAAAGCATGTCACATTCTTTCTGGAATAACTTTATTTGCAGCCACAATTTTATTAATAATCATAATTTTAAAAACTCCTAAACCAATGAAACGATTAAAATTTTGTTTAATTAATTATATTTTTGGAGGAATGCTTTTGCATTTTGCACTTTTATTATATCCTCCCATGATATTACATCCCCATTTTTATCTTTATTCCCCAGGAGTGAGTAAGAATTTTTATCAAACCTATCAAGTGATGATATTAATAGTGGCAATTTTGGGATGCTTTATGCTATTTGATAGTATTTTAGCCATGACTTGGGAACGATATTTTGCTTTAAAAGGAACAGAAAATTCAAAAATTTTATATTATGGATATCGATTATCCATATTCATTAATATTTGCATATTTTGTATTATGGAAATTGGAATTTTAATTAATCCTATCAGATATTTTCTTCTTGTTCCACCGGAAGAACTCGGAACTTTCCTAGAACAAAAAATTGTTGGACTTGAAAAAATAATTAATGTAAAATCTATCATTGTTTTTAAATTAGCCGATTATAAAATTCCTCTCCTTCTGGTCTGGTCGGCCTTCTTTGGGCATAGAATAGTTTTAATTGTACTTGGAACTATTCTTACTTTTCTTAAATCACAAAATATTGATGTTCAGACTCAACTTTCTTCACAGTCAAGAAAACTCAACGAAATGTTTCGCCGAGTTTTATACATTCAATATTCGGGTTATTGTTTTTGTACGGCATTACCTACCGTAATGATTTTTTCTATTTATGGTTTTATTTCTAAACCTCTGATGGAAGTGAATTGGATTTGGTATGCTATATTAACAGTTGAATTATATGATATTATTTTAACTGCACTTTTTATTAAGCCATATCGAGAAACTATATTTTCATCATATTTTTGGATGAAAAAACATTTATTTAAAAAAGCATCTTCGATTTCACCATTAGAAATAATGGAGACAACAATGGAAACATCAATTATATCAAAAAAACAATTACAATTACGTAAAACCTAAAACAAATAAAAAATAAGACAAAAATTTAATTTTCAAAACGTCAATATTAACTGGAGATCAATTTCTTCGTTTTTGATATCGTTCAGGATGGGAATGCCTCACTCCTCTTTTATGTTCCATCCACATATCTTCCAACAGCAATGGGAGATTGGATTTTAGAAAAACTTTTAAATTGCACATGTCCAGAATTTTTTAAAAATGTAGCTAAAAAATTTGAATGAAAACATATATAAAAAAGCATTGTTTGGTAGTGATTTTGATTCTACAATATTTTTTGTGTAAAAAAAAAGATTGTAAAAATTTAAATATGTTTTAAGAAAATTTAAAAGTACAATAGCTGATTTTTATTCATTTTTTAGCCAATTTTTTAGATATTTTTGCAAACTTTCTTGACAAATAAATTTATTCAAAAAAACGTAAATTTTTGTCACAAAAATAAAAAACATATAAAAACAGTATAAAATTGCCATAATAAAAAAGAATACATTTTTAAAGTTTGTAATGAATTCATACATATTGATTGACTAATCTAACTTTGGTCAAAAAAGTGGATCAAGGATAGCCAGGTGTGTGTGCCATTTTTAACTTTCAATCAATATGACTAATGCGCACTTTATTTTTAGAAAAGACAAACAGCAATGCAAAGTGTTTTGGAGTTTGTGTATCATTAAGGGGCAATTTTGGAGATCTATAATATTTATTTCTGTAAATCGTTATGCCCGATATTAAAATTGTGCTTGATGATTCGGAAGCTTTATATCTTCCAGGCTCGATTGTTTCTGGAAATGTTATTATTCCAATATCATCATCCAAGCCACAACAATTAATTCAAGTTGGAATCGAATTGATTGGGAAAAGCTATGTAAATATTGACGATCATCCTCGAGTATCTGGTTACAAAGATCAAAGAACATATATTGATAGAGGAATATATTTATGGAAATCTCAAAATGATGAACCTGAAACTTTTATCGAAACTCAAAAATTTCCATTTGCTTTTAAATTGTCAGAAAATTGTCCACCAACTTTTAAAGAAAACGAATGCAATATTTTTTATAGACTTACTGCTGAAAAAATTTCGCCAAGGAATTTTACTCAAAAAATAGTATCAGCTGACAAAACAAATTTTGATATTACTGTTATAAATTTGCCTGTTGATTTAACTTTAATGCCAGAATTGACACTTCCAAAAACTCAAGAAAAAGAATTGGTAAATTTAAAAGTAATTGTAAGCTTTTCTAACTTCACAATTTTCCATCCAAAAAATTTAATAAAAACATTTTTAGGCATCAATCTCTCGTTCAGCTTTTGCTTGTGGAGAATATATTTTACTGACAATTAAAGTTTCCAAAAATGCAACAAAAGAAAATGGCACTCTTCAAACTGTTATCAAACAAAAAACTTTTTGCAAAGGAAGAGGAAATGAAAAAGGAGTAAAAGTAATTAAATCAAAATCCATTGAAAAACAATTTATTCAAAATAAAGTTATAGTAAGTTGATTTTTTTGATATAAATTATTTGGTTTTTTGAACCAAAAGTCAAACTTTAGATTTATCCAAATAAAATAGCAACTTTTAAACAAGACATTCCAATTCCATCTGACCTTTCGCCAAGTTTTGATGTAAACACTATTATTAAAGTGGAATACTTTTTAAAAATAAATGTTTGCTTTGGAAACGTTACTCATAATATTAAACTTAAATTTCCTATAATTATTTCAAAAACTGAAATTCAAAATATTGGAACATTGAATCCTTCGGCATCTCAAAGTGTTGCACCTTTTCATGCCGAACCTACTCCAACTTCATCCACATCAAGTAGCATTGCACCTTCTGATCCGCCAACAACATCTTCAAATATGCTTGTCTTTCCACCTTCATATTCTGAAGCTTTGAATATGTCATCAAACCTTGATGAACCGCCGCCACCTTATACTGATAATGCAACTTCAGAATGAATTCTTCTTTCTTTTTTTAGTAAAAAAACATATATATTTTCAATTTTTTAAAATCCTGTTGTGCTGTTAGATTTTTTTCTTATTTGCTTTTATAGAATGCCATAACAACTGGAAAGACGTAACATAAATTACACACAAACTTATAAGCACTAGAAAAAAAAATTTTGTCGAGCGAAGTGTGTTGATTTCTTTAAAAAAAAGAATGAAAACCGATAATTTTATGTGCGCATTTTTATACGCATCCCACTGCCTTTTAGTTTAAAGGTGCCTTGAATACGAAAATAGTCAGTTTAACCCAACTTTTTTTGTTCCCTGTGGTTGTTTTCAAAATGTCTGGTGAAATTAAAATAATTTTTGATGATTCAAAATTTGAATTTTCTTCTGATTCAACTATTATTGGAAGAGTTATTGTTAAAAGAAGTCCTATGTTATTAGTCGATCAAGTTTTACTTAATTTATTTGATGGAAGTTTTGAATTAACCAAAGGATCAAATGGCGAACCATGTATCCGCGAAAGAGTTAAACGTCTTAATATTAGTAAAAAGAAAAAAGAAAAAATGATTTGGCAAGAAACGTTTTGTATGAGGACAGAAACTTACCGATTTTCTTTTACTGTGCCAGATTCTCAAAAATATATTTCAAGAACTCTGATTAAAATTGAAGCAAAAGCAAAATTGCATTCAATGATTCGTGAAAAAAGTGAAATTCAAACAAATGCTGAAATTTTAATTACTCCCAAAACAGTAAACGTTTCTTCCGAATCACAAGGTTCAAGCGAACAAATGAAAAATATTCAAGAACTTTCGTCTTTATTTTCAAATATTGCCGTCACTAATTCTGGTCCTTTAAACTCAAATGATCCAAATTTTTCAAAAAATGATATTCGTCCAATTAATGTCTTAATCTTCGGCGAAGAAGCTCCTAAAGATACAGCTGCCACTTTTAAATAAACAAAATTTCAACTTTTTTTAATTTTTTAAATTTCTATCAATTTTTTTAAGATTCACTAAAATTCTTTTAATTCTTTTTTTGGTTTGTTTTTTGTTGTTAGGAGTATTTTATAATAAATGAATAATTGCACAAAAACTTTTTCTACCATTTGACTAAATTTAAAAAAAACAATTTCAAAATGTTACTCTTGTGTCTTCTTTATGGGCATTAGGTGAATATTTAATGCTTTATTTTTTATTTATTTTGTTAACATTTTTAAACATTTTTTTGATGAATTTTTGTAAAATATTTATCAAATATTACCAAACACAGCAGCTATGGTAACAAGAGCCACCTGTTTGATCTGCGTTATTACAATCTGTGTCAATGGAACATTTAGCACAGGCCCGACTATCATCGTCATCTGGGTCGGGCTTGTAAAGGATCTAAATTAAAATTATATTAGAATTTTATATATTATGAAAGATTGCTAGTTTTTATGTTGGTGATAAAATGATTTTTTCATAAACTTACCTTTGGACCAATAAATCCCTTCTTTCGACACTTTCCAAATATACAGAGAGAGCCTTGAGGGCACCAATCATTAGGCCCACATTTAGCTAAAGCGCTTACAAAGAAAAAGCAGAAAAAAAGAAAAACAGATAGTTTCATGATTGAATGATCAAAAAAATGTTGCTTAATGTTTCCATCAACCTGTATTTTTATACCAAAAAAATAACAAAAGAAAATAAATTTGTGCTTCTTCTTAATTTAAAAAAAAGCTTTGATCTTAAAATTAAAATTAAAACCATTGTGTAAATTGAATTTGTGATTTTTGCAAACTTAAAAGCGTTTTTTCATAATGGCTGTTAAAAAAAGGCTAAGTGCTTTGTAAAGAAAAAATTTTTAATTTGACAATAATGAATTCAGAGATTAGAAAATTAGTCTTGATAAATTTTCCTTTTTAGCTGGATGAAGTTTTATTGGATGATGAACTTCATTAATACTTCTTTTATTGTAATTAAAAATCCACATCGAAAATTGAATCTATTCAACTTCATTCACGAAAATATCACACATGCATGGAACACACGTGAAGAATCACAGAAAAAAAAGTGGACGCATTTTAGATTACAAAAACTTACTTCCTTTTATTGAATTCAAAATACAAAAAATCTTATAGAAAATGAAAAAAAATCAAGTCAAAATAATGTCACATTGAGTCGTCGAAAGATTAAAAAAACATAATTCAGGTCTTCATTTTTTTGTACCAGTCAGTATTTTTTGAATATTTTAAAATCATTTTTCGAGCAATTTCTGTGTAATCGCTAAAATAAAATAAATTTTCTCAATAAATTTAAGTAATAAAAACTTTGTTGAAATACATAGTAATAATTCTCTTAGATTAATTTACAAGCAATCAATGGATCAAAAAAAAGTTCGGGAATGAAAGATGAGGAAAAAATTAAAATAACAAAGTAAGCTGTTATTCCATTATAGCTTCTACCAAGTGATAATGTTAATGAGTTTAAAAAAACACTAGATTTATTTCATTTTATACATACATGATTTAAAATTTTTTTATTAGTATAATTAATATACTAAAATTAAGGCGACAAATCCAGAATTTATGTACATAGTCAAATTTACTAATCTCTAAGGCGCTGTTTAATTTGGTGTTACCGCTTCATAAATAATTTCATTTTCTTGAACAATTTTATCAAAAGTGCAAAAGAACATTGTCATTTCGGCAACGGGTGGCAAAGTTTCTCCTTTTTGTGGGCAATTAAAATGTGCGCATGCCATTTTCGTGGCTTTATCATGAAGAAGCTGGGTTTCAAGATAATAAAAATCGTCGTCGGGATTCATGGTTGTTGTTGAAAGAAAAGATAAAACTGTAACATTAAATGAATCTAATGCAAATTCTTTTGAAAGTTCAAGTGAAGTATCTGTGGTGAAAAATGTTCCTCCACCCGTGATATTTGGATATGACCATGGTTTTTGAAAATAACAAAAATCATATGCTGCTTGGGCTAATTCGGCTTCCAATTCACAACTCCATGTCTGTAAAAAAATTATGCTTAATTAAAATAAAAAAACTCTCTCGCGTTATTTTTGATTTTATTGTTTCGTGTTTATTTTGTTAATCAAAAATGTAATTTTTTCAAAGAAAAATTTCTTTTAAATATTTTTAACACATTTTTTAATTTGTATAAAAATTTTAAAAAAATAAGATTATTTTTTGAAATTTGTTTTGGCTTTGAAAAGGAAAAACAATAAAAAAATACAAAATTCTGATTTAAAAAAAATAAAATCGGTCCTCATAATTATTATTTTTTACTAGGCAGCATGCGGGCCTTCGGCCCGCCAGCAATTGTTACTGTTTCGAAAATATAATGTTTTTGATTACAGTTTATAATGCGCAGTTCTCAGTAAAAATAAGGTAAATACATGCTACCATATTAGCGAAATTTCTTTGCATTTTACTCTTCAAAGTCCTTAAAATTTATCCTAAAATATCCCTAATATTTTCAATAACATTTTCATCAAATTTCGATTATTTTATGCCATTTTCTCATATCTGATCCTCGGGATCCTTTCAAAAGATCACCCGCATGCTTATAAGTACCTAAAAGACAATGTCACTCATCACTGCTATGCAACTTTTATTGCACAGAAACTCAAGCCATTTTATGCAAATTTGTTATTTTCTTTATTTTGTTTTTTTGGTCATTGAAACCTTCCAATGATATCGGGTCCTTGAATCCTCGAAATCTTCGATCATTTCAAAGATATTAGCTCTATGGATCCTTTCCCTGATATTATTTGACTGAATTCTTTCTCTGATATTAGGTCTCTACTATTCGGATTTTGTGCCCTATCTCGATCCCATGCTTTCTCTGGATCCTATCATCTTTTTTTTTTCAGCTAACGGATCCTTCACTTGATTTTGGTCCTTGGATCCTTCCCCAGCTATTATCTCTACGGATTCTTGTCTTGATATTAGATCCCTAATGCTTCCTCAAAAGAAAACGCCATTCATCACCATTTCATTTCCATGAAATGAGAATGAAAAATTCTTTTTCTTTATTTTGAAATAGTTAATCCATCAAGCGACCATGTGCAAGCGCGTTTAATATTATTTAGATTTTGTTCCCTATATCCATCTATTGTTTTATCTGGATCCTATCATTGTTTCTCTAAGCTAACGCCTCAATAACACTTCTCTACAAAATTGTTTTTCAACAAAATGGCAAATGTTGTTGTTAACACAAATGAAAGTAAAAAAACAATTCATGCAAATTTTCTTCTTTCCTTGTCTTTGCTTTTTTTCTGTAATTGAAAAAGTAATAAATTTGCATAGAGGTGACGCACTAACTGACAATGAAAATTGTAGAGAAGGATGGTGAAAAATATATGTAAAAATAAAATTCTAATTTTCCAAAAATAATAAAAAAAATACTTACAAAATTTCTCATATCTTTAGCTTTTAAAGCGTAGTTATCATCATCGAGTAATAAGGTGCCATTTTGAGTTTGTTGACGAATAGAATTAACTGAATTTAAAATTTCTAATCGACTATTGGAATCCATTAATGATTTAGATTCTAAACATTCTAAAGTTATTTGAAGATGTAAGAAATTATAGAAGAATGCAAGAATTTCATTCCAACCCAACATGATTTGATTTTTTTGTGGATGACTCTGATTTTGTTTGAGTAACTAAAATATTTGTTTCATCGCTTTTATATTATTTCGATTGAAGAAAAAAAAATTGGGGACAAAAAGATTATGTTAATTATTTTTTTGACATCAAAGTCTGTTGTTTGACTGACTGACTGACTGATTGATTTAATAATTTATTTTATGTTTCGCTGCTGATCTTCTGTTTTTTGTTTTTTCTACGCCCGTTTTATGTTAATTTTTATTTCCTAAGTATTGTTTTTCTGATGGAAATCACAGAATTAAATAAAAAGTTTATTGAACTTTCAACGTCAATGCTGATTTGTTGGAATGCAAAAGTTCAAAGTTTTTGTTATATGTAAATGTAAATGAAAAACATGCGAATATGTAATGCTCTTCAATTGTTAGAGGGTGGAAGTAGATTTTATTATTTATCATTTAGAAAATAATGATGCTTATATTTTTTTAATAATTTCCAAACAATGGAACCAAAAAATATAAAATAAATCATCTAAAAAAATGTAACTGTCTTTATTGACGATGTGTGAATTATTGCCAAAAGAAAGTTGCTGATTTCAAGAAAAAAAATTGTTGAAAGTTTGTTTGTGAATTTTATTAGTTTTAATGATATTGTCCTTTTTAATAAATTAAAATATTTTTGATACCTTCCAATAATAAGAATAAATATGAATTTATGGTGCAATCATCCTCCAAATGTGAATTCAATGACACCAAGTCAAAACCAAAACTTTTCACTTCCAAAGGATACAATTTTATATATATTAAATAACTGCAACTCGCCAAAAGTGTTTCAAAAGCTTCAACAAACATGCAAATATTTTTATCAAAAAAATAAAGTCGCTATTATCAATGAGCCAGTATTTTATTTTAAATTTAGTCGTAGAGTAGAACTATTTTATTTTAAGAAAAATGAAAAAAAAAAACATCTAAAGACTGGCGTGGAAAAAATTTATTGGCTAACAAATAGCTTATTAGTGCGTTCTTATATGCCATCAAATTATTTCCCATCCCTTTATCGATGTAATCTCAAAAGTTTAAAACTTGATAATCAAACTTTAAGCTTTGAAGAATTATTCTTTTTATTAAATAGAAAAAATATTGAAATGCTTGATTTGCACTTTTGTTATATAAAATATGATGATGGATTACCAGTTGCAATCGACACCATCCTTGCTCAATGCCCAAAAATTATTGAAGTTTGCTATATTAATGGTTCAGATAACTTTTCAATTGCAACAATGGAGAGAATGAATTCATTAAAGTTTATCAGCAAATTTGAAAGATTTAGCTTTGGTATATTTGAATTTGAAAATGGTAAATATGAAGATGCCCGAGAACTTTTATGTAAATTTGTCAGAAAAAATGTCAAACCCAACGAAGAAGATTCCTCATGCGTTCATATTTATCTTTTCGACAGTTATCATTATTATCGGGATGAATTTGAAACTTATTTTAATCAAAATCTCACGAGCTGGAAAGTGAGTACAAAATGTTGCGGAAGTGAAAACTATGGCAGACATCCTTATTTGTATGATTAAGATTATATATTTAGTTATTTTATGTAATTCTAATAATTGAATAAATCTATTTTAAAATTACACTGTGCTCTAGCAACTATGTAATGCACCGTTAAGGATTAGAGGGTGAAAGTTGATTTTTTAATTTATATATAATTTTTAAAAAATTATGTTAACATTCTCCATCATTAATTTTCAACCAATGGAACCAAAAAAAAATTAAAAACTTATCAATCAACTAAAAATGAAACTTCTACCATTGTTGACAATATGTGAACTACTGACAAAGAAAAAACGATGATTTTAAAAAATAATTTTGTTTCTTTTAATTATAGTTTGTTTGAAGTTTAAAGTTAAAATATTTTGTGTTATTACAATTAAAAAAGTTATTTAATAATGAATCGAAGGTCAAATTCCCCTAATGTCAATTCATTGACACCAAGTCAGAACCAAAATTTTTCTCTTCCAGCTGACACAATTTTATATATTCTCAATAACTGCAACTCATCCGAAGTTTTTCAAAAGCTTCAACAAACGTGTAAATATTTTTATTCAAAAAATAAAGTCGCTATTATCAATGAGCCAGTATTTTATTATGAATGGGAAAATGGAAATGATAAAAGACGATTTTATTTTCAGAGAAATGGACAAGAGAGAAAAAATCTAAAAATTAGCAAAAAACTGGAGAAAAAAAGGCAATATTGGTTTACAAATAGTTTAAAAGTGTATTCTGCAATGCCACCGGTTTATCTACCACTGATTTATCGATGCAATCTCAAAATTTTAATAATTCATCTTCAAACCATTAATTTTGAGGGTCTAAGTTTATTATTGAATGGAAAAGGTATTGAAAGTTTAACCATTCATACATGTAATATTAAATATAACGATGGATCACCAGTTACTATCGATCCCCAGTTTATATTTCACTCATTTATCGATGCAATCTTCAAAGTTTAAACGTGGATAAACAAACTTTAAGTTATGATGAACTCAAATTTTTATTTAATGGAGGAAAAGTAACCACTCTTCGATTCGATGTAGTCAAACTTAATTACATTGATGGTTCTCCAGTTACTGTTGATGCTGTAATGGAATTATGCCCAAATATTCTTATTTTTCAATATAGCAATATTCTTGATACTTTTTCTGTTTCAAATATGGAAAAGATGAATTCTGTTAAATTTAACAATAAACTCGAAGGATTTAGCTTTGGCATCGTTAAAATTGAGGAAGGCGAATATGAAACTGCTCGAGAGCTTTTATGCGATTTTATTAGAAAAAATATTATACCCGGAAAAGATCCACCATGTTGTCATATTAATTTATATGAAAGTTTATATCATTATCGGGAAGAATTAGAAGAATTTCTGGTAGAAAACCTTGAAGCATGGAAACCTCATGCCAATACTCGTGAAAGTGGACGATATGGTAGATTTTCTTCTTTTTTTGGTGAAGATAATTTGCCCACTGATGATAGACTTGCTTGGTTGCTTTATTATCGAGGAGAACCTCGTCCTCACAAAAATTCCAAATATTCTTTTAATTCACCGCGACAACAAAATTTTTCACTTCCAAATGATACAATTTTATATATTCTCAATAACTGTAACTCATTCAATGTTCTTCGAAATCTTCCACAAACTTGTAAATATTTTTTGGCAAAGAAAAGAGTCATCATCGTGAATGAGCCAGTTTACTATTTGGATCATAACGGAAAAAGTATATTATTTTATAAAGAAAATAAATGGGAAGAACCAAAGAATTTTTTATTAAAAGATGGCTCAATGAAATATTGGATATTCAATAGTTTGGTAATGTTTGATATAAGTCGACGACCACCATATTCTTCGATGTTTTATCAATGCAATCTCCAAAGCTTAAAAATTAGCCAACAAACTTTGCTTTTCGAAGAATTCAATTTTTTATTAAATGGAAAGAATATTGAAAAGCTTCGATTGGAAGTAGTTAAAATCAATTACTCTGATGGCACTCCAGTTACCATTGATACTATTTTTTGAACAATGTCCTAATATTATGAGCTTGGCATATGTTAATGTTTCCGATAATTTTACTGTTGGCAACAATGGAAAAATTAAATGAATTGAAATTTATTAACAAAATTTATAAATTCCATTTTGGTATTTTTGAACTTGAAACTAAAACCTTTAAACAAGCTCGGGAGCTATTATCTAAATTTATTCAGAAAAACGTTATTCTTAAAAATGATCAATAATGTGCTCTTATTATACTTTTTGAAGGTTACGGTGATTGTTTAGATGAATTTCAAACATTTTTTCAACATAGACTAAATAGTTTGAGAGTTAATGTTTTTCGAGGTTTACAAAATAACTCTTATTTTTCCTTCTTTTTTTTTACGGGTTGTGGTTAAAATTCCCAATGGTTCGCTTACATACCACGTTGTCGCTCCCTCCCTAATTATTTTACACCAGAAATCATAAATCAAACAATTTTTTAATGGACATATATAATTTTGCTAAGACTACCTTTTAATTTACGATCATGTCATTATGAAAGCAGGAAGAAGAAGAAGAAAAAAATTGTTCCGTTGGAACAAATGTTCTTTGACAAGAATAACATTTTGATGGCAGCCATCCCAAAAGCTGCTAATAAATGTCAAAAAACAGAAAAATTATAGTGAAGTTTGATAATAAAAAAATTCTTATGCATACCTCTTTTTATTGGCTGGCTACCCAAAAAGTAAGTTTTTTTTTTATTTGGAGTTCGACGACAGTAAGAAAGATATCGAGCAAAGTTCTGCATTTTGTTACTTTATTGTATTTTCGCGAATTTTATAAAAAGCTTTTTGTATCGCATAACAACGAATTTAATTGTATATCAAGTTCATCTATGAATCTTTTGAATTTTTGAATCTTGGAACTTGACAAATTTTAGGACAATTAAATAATAAACTTATAAACTTTTATTTTTCGAAAGGGTGGGTGAGAATGTTGAAAAGTAATTATATAAATAACGTAAAAAAATAAACAAAAATTTAAAATATGTGTCTTAAAAAATAATTATTTCCTATTTTTTTTTTGTCAGTCATAAAGCTCTTAATTCCAGAAAGATACAAAGGAAAATAAATTTTGTATTTAATATATTGTGTTTTTTGTCACGAAAAGATAGAATTTTTATGAGTATAATTTATATATATAAAAGTTGAAAATATTCATTAAAGTTAATGTTTTTTGGTGAACTAAGAAAAAAGTTACATATAAGCATTCCATAAAATTTTCAGATAATTTTTTTTGTTTATAAATGGAAGCCACTGATTTTGTTTCATGGTTTTCATTTTGGTTTATGGTTTTTACGATGATATTTGAAGTGTTTTTAGTTATATTTCTGTTTTCAAATTTTTTTAAATCTTCATCCCAATTTAAAACGGCGTATTTTATTTTTTTGGCAATTGGATATCTTATTGATGCAATTTGCATCTTTTTTACGATATTAGATACATTAAATCCCAATAACACGATTGATATAATTTTAATGCTAATTCAATGTTATTCTTTATTTTCAATTCCAATATGGCATTTATTTTTAGCGTGCAATCGATGCACAGCTATCATTGCTCCAATGAAGCATGAATTGGTAAATAACTTTAATCTTCTTTTCTTAATTATTGTTTATTTTTTTAGATTTGGTCCAAGCGATTAACTTTAGGATCCACTATTGCTTTAATTTTTTCACCATTGGTAATTTATGGATATCCAATAATTGAGTTTTTATTAAGCAAAGAAAAAAATATCCCTCTTTTCAATGACTCTTATTACTCTCGAGCAACAATATTTACTATTCTTCTTACTGTATTAGTTATAATAATAGTTATATTTTCAATCATAAAATCAAGAAATCAAATATATTCAATTGCAATTAAAATAGAGCGATGGTTGATTCTTCAAGCGCTAGCGTCAGCTATTATTTTAATTGGATGTTATTTTTTACAATGGTTTATAGGGCAACCGGGAATGGAAGAAAAATTTGTGAAATTTATGATTGATGTTATTGGCATTATTTACTTGTTACACATGTATTCAATAATTATCCCACATTTTATTTTTAGTCCTAGATATCGAAAAGCATTTGTCAAATTTTATTCAAATTTTTTTTTATGTAATCAAAATGATAACAAAGTTACTATACTTGAACCTCGTCAACCTACTATTCACCGAACTATTTAATTTGTTTATTAAAAAACATTTTTTTCTTAACTAAAAGAAAGTTCTAAATTAAAATGTTTTCCTTTTTTCTCATAATTATGGTTGCACTTTAATTTAAATATTGTATAAAAATCTGTGGTGCCTTTGAAGAACTTTATAATTAATTTTTTAATTATGTTTATTTGTTTATTTGTTATTAGTTTTTCTAAATACATTTTTTAATTACTTCATGCATAGGACGAAAGGCTCGATGAATCATTTTTTTGATATTTTGACCTCAAAAATAAGTTGGAAGTTTTTAAGTGTGAAAAATAAATTTTTTCAATCTTTTGTATTTTCTAGCAGTTTGATTTACGATGTTTGAGCGGATTAAGAAAAGTAGAGGAAGTGAAATTTCTATCTCTTTTTTGTGGCTTTTTTTCGCGATCATTTGGAATGTTGACACATGATTCATAAACCGTCTCGGCTTGGATGAAACGAAGCGAACGCAGAGTTCCGAATCAATAATTTTAAATTTTTCAATTTCAAACCATAATTTAATACATAAATTTTAAAAATGATAAAAATTAGTTTACTGCTTAAAGTTTATAAGTGCGATTACAAAAAAAAGATATGAATTACAAAAGAACAAGCAATAATAGTAAACATAAATTAAAAATCACAAAGATTGAACTGCTTTTATTTTTAACCAATAATTTCGAGGCTGGAAGCTTTTCTTCGGTTGCATTCTTACAAAGTGCCACAGTGCCATCTTTACGAAGAATTGGTTCGGTATTTTCAGGACAAGTGCATATTGGTCCTTTCCAAAAATTAACACAAATAAATCCAGTTGAACAAAAATCTTCTCCAAGACTTTCACAAGTTTTTCTCTTTGGGCATCCTCGAGTTACACCTTTCACATCAGTGATATTTATTTCAGCTTGAGTATTTAATGGAGATCTTCGAATTCGAGTATTGCTAGAATTTTTAGATGTTTCTTTATTAAATCCTCCTTCAATTGTAAGTGGAGCATAAGTAAATCGATCCATTCTAAATGTTCCAATGCATCCCGTAAAACCATTGCCATTTTGATTACCCAAAAATATATTAACTAAATTAATATTAAATGGAGTTTGTTTGGGATCGAGAAGTTCTGTTTTAACATTATAATCATCCACAGATATTGAAACTTTAGTCGGATCTCGTTTAAAATGAATCCAATAACTGCTATTATAAAATAAAGGCAATCGATCAAGATCCACATCGGTATTGGAAATAGTTCCATAAGCTTGAAATTCTCCATGTGCACGTTGTCCATTTACGCTGGTTCGAATATGAGCTTCACCTCGGCCTGATTCTCCATAAACTAATGGAAAAGTTTCAGCTGAATTTTGTCCAGGCATAACCAAAATTTCCATATCCATTGTTTTAGATGAAAACATTCCAATATCCGTCGTATAACTTATTAAACCATTAGAAGAAAATTGCACCCATTCAATCGGTGTTTGACAATTTTCACCTGAATAACCTGGATCACAAATGCATTTTCGAATTCCATTTGCATTGGCTATGCAATCACCATTCTTGCAAATGGAGTTTTTGGTGACGTTGTCGGCATCACATAAGCCATTAAATAATTTACAACCGGGCATAGAATTTTCTGTTCGAGCTGGGGAATGAAGGTCATAAAGCTAAAAAATTTAAATATAATTTTAAAATTAAATTAAGTCTAAAAATTTACATCATAATTAATTCTTAAATTCCGAATACATCCATTAAAATTATCACTATTTTGAATAAATTCTGGATAGGCTTGTCCGTTTGGTAATGAAGCAATCCCACCAAGTTGTAGAGCACCCATAATATTTAATCTTTCATCATCATCAACAATGGATTTCACTTCCATGGCGCATGTGCTATTTGCAGAATTTGGAGATTGAAGACTCCCACAATTATCAGCAACTAATCGAATCTTTTTGCCTATTTGAATTAAAGAAACTTCATGCCATTCTCCATCATTAAAAACTCCGGGAAGGGTTAAATGAGTTCGAGTGAATCCATTATTAAAACTTAAATCAGCTGTAAGTTGTCCAGCTTGAAGTTGAATGGCAATGAAATCATTATATTCTGCTTGGCCCCGAATTGAATTGGTTTGAGAAATGGGTCCATTATAAAGTAAAATTCCATCAAGGTTTTGAGTCATAAATGAGAACGAAATATTTAAAGAATTACAAGCTGGCAAAGGTTTATACCAAGCATATCCATTTCCATCAAAGGATCGAGTGGTTCCTTGACATCGAATTCCTTTAAGCATGTTATTTCGACATTCGCACAAAAACCCTGGATTTGTGTTATGACAGATTCCACCATTATAACATAAATTTGCTTCACATGATTGTGGAGGAACAAAAACAGGGCAAGTGCAATCTTCAAATGCAGTAGCATTTACTCCAACAATAACCGTTTGATTTGTGCTAACAACCAAGCCATTCTGAAAAAAATAAAAATGGAATAAAAATTTAAACGTTTTTGTAAAGATTTTTTAGAAAAATGCATCTCAAAAATTTAAAAACCATCACTTCCAAAGAATATTTTTTGGGCTTCGAATGAAAAAGCTTACATAATCAGCTTTGTTAATAGTTCTGCAACCATTATCACAAGAAGTAAATTTGCACATATCAATTCCGGCTGAAACAATGGTAACTCCAAGAGATCGTTCAAATTCAATTTGATTTAAAGAAATAATGGAATTCATATTTACTGGATCCAAATATCCATTCGAATTTTGTCCAAAGAATCGAACATCGATGGCAGAAACATTAGCGGATTGAAGAACCACGATTGATTCTTTAATCGAAAAAATTGTAATATCAGCGTCATCAAGTTTTGAGGAAAGTAAATCTTTGAAAATTTGAAGTCTTGATTCTCCGTCATTTCTTTGAGGAGATTTAAGAAAATCTGTGGCATCTCGAATTCCACTATTTTGATCAACCGAAATTCGAATTGCGCCTTGCTTTTCAAATTCGATTTGTTTAACTTCGACTACTTGGATGTTTACTGTTCCAACAGCTTTTTCATTTCGAACATGATCTTCAACATCCACGGTTAATTTATAGGAACCTTGAGGTTGTCCAGCAGGCATATGAATTTTACCATTACTATCCACATCAAATCCTGCATTCAATGGTGAACTTTCACGAAGAATAAATTCTTTATCGCCTCGATCTCCATCATCTTTATCTGTGACATAAACATATCGGATTCTTGTCGAAGACATTTGTCCAAGATATGAATATACTGTAATATTCATGCTTCCATCCGTCATTGGATTATCATTCTACAAAAAAAAATATGATTAGGAGAAGTACTCATTTTTTAGAAATTTCAGATATCTAATAAATTAATTGCTCAGGTTTTTATTAGAAAAAAATTAACAGAAATAAAAGTAGATTTTTTCATTCATGGAAAAATTTAAATATTTTAGAAAAAACTTCATTCCCGCTTCAATAAGCTTTTTTGATTTTAAAAAAATGTAGCGAATTTTAATAATTAGTAAAAGAGAAGTTGATATTCCAAAAATATTAATTCAAAAAATAATTTCCTGTCTCTTTTTCGACTCTTAAAAGAAGCAACGAAACTTTTTTAGTTTTCTTATTATAATTGTGCCCAAAAATAAAATAAACCAACTTGATCTCCGATAATAACATAAACGTTTCTTTTTGCAATAAATCTATTAAAAATACTTATAACAACTGGAATTTCAAGCCTTTTATTTGGCTGAAATTCTTCTAGATCAAAAGTTTGTTTAGCTCGAACAACCAAAGAACCATGTCCATTATCGCCCATGGAATCAAAAACAATATCTAAATATTGACCCCATTTGAACTCATTTCCGATTGACATTCGGAATGCGTGCTTGTGATGACTAAAAAAATTGAAAGAAATTTCACAAGCTGGTTGAGCTTCAAGTGGAGTGTTTTCCATAAAAATACATGGTGAAGGTTTGGTGTAAACACTCAAGGCACTTGGTGAATAATAAACAGAATTAGCTTTAATTAAAGAAATAAAAGGAATAACGAAGAACAAGGCAGGTATAACCTTTTTGAAGTACCATATTCCAATCATTTTGTTTCAAAAAAATTAAATTAAACCTGAAACCCAAGTAAACTTAAATTTGAAGCTTTTATGTATAAAAATTACAAATATAGGAAGTTATCCGACAAAAAAAATTTAACACAAAAACTAAGAATCAAACGGAATCTGGTAAACTTTCTTTCTTTCATCACAAAAAAAACTAACTAAAGAAAACAATGAAATTTCTTTTTCATTTACTTTTATTTTTACGCATTTGAGAAAGCAAAAAAAAGAAATTATGATTAAACGATGAAACAAAAATAATGATTAACAAAAATGTTTAAAAAAACGTGATACATTTTACAAAATAAAAAACATTTGTTGAACATGTTTATTTTGGTGATGTGCAATATGTAACTAAATATAGAATTTTAGGAATTTCTTGAAAAAAATAATTTATCAATAAAACTTTGTATTTCGTTTACAGGAACTAAATTCACATTTTGCCGACTGGCAATTTGAATTTACTTTGACTACATTAAGTGACATGTATGTAAATCTGAATTTTCGCTTGGCAAGACAAAAGTTCAGCTCCCGTAAACGAAATTTTTAAAAAAGCTACAAATAACTCGGACCCTTTAATGAATGAATTCTTTTTTTTATTGGAGTTCTTATGTTATTTTTAAACCTATGTATCTTAAAAGAAATTGTTAAAATAAAAATCTTATTTTTTAAAACTTTTATTTACACACTCTACATTACTTTAAACAAAATTTCTGTAAAAAAATCAGCAAATCACATTAATATGGTGTGACTTTGGTTTTTCTGACATAAAGCATAAACTGTTCACAAGCTTTTTTAGGATTTTTCATAACTTTAAAAATAAATTTAGCCAAATCAATTATGGCTTCTCGATATCCAGTCATAATTGAAAGAACAATAATGGCTTCCATAAAAATTCTTAATTGTCTAATCGCAATAAAAATCATTGGATCAGTTAATCCGATACTTACCCCAAGCCAATTTGGAAGTTTGATTTCAATACATGAAGAATTTAAATCAAAATAATCATTTTCGCATGAATCCAGTTTAAAGGTTACAACTCTAACATTAAAAATGGATATCATAAAGATAGATATATTCTGAAAGAATTCCACGCAGAAAAAAATAATGTTAATCAAAGTTTGAAGTAAAATAACCACGAAAACTCGAAAAGATTTTATAAAATCTCGGCGATTTTGTTTAATTTGAAACTTTGCGTGTTTTATAAGACGAGCAATAATCATGATTGCAGATATAATTGAAAGTGAAAGGCATACAAAGGGTTTTAAATAAACAGCAAATCGAAAAATAATTTCTATTTTTCTCAAATATTCCAAAATAAAGTCTTCATAGCATTTTTCAAAATTTTTCGAATTTTTTGGTTTTATTTTGGCTACACAAGTTTCATGTAAATACTCGCTTCGATTCATTCCAAGTTGACCAAAGCCATTATCAATATGCAAAAATATAATAACAAAATTATAAATTATAATTAAATACAAAACTCTTCGTTTTCTTGTAAGCTTTTCATAAAAATTCATAAAATACAAAGCTATAAATCGAGTGAAAGATAAAAGAAGCAAAGATGAATAAGGATTTGAATCGATGATATCATTAAAAAATTGCAAAAAATATTCCACATCTGAACTCCAAGATGATTCACCTTCTCGACGATAAAAGTGATAATAAATTTCGTGGTCACAAATATAATCATAAGTTATAATTAAATCCCAAACAGCTATGTTTAAAATAAACCACCGATAATGTTCCTTAATTCCACCAAATAGAGAAATAAGTAAGATAATAATTAAAAGTGCAGCACAAATATAGCCAAAATTAATGTTGTATAAAAATAAAGCAAATTTAGCAATAAAACATTGGGCTTCATCAAGATAATCATCATTCCAACCATCAATAAAACAAACGAATTTATTTTTATTTTTTCCAACCATAGACAAATGAGTACAACACCAAAGAAAAGAAAATAAAAAAAATAAAGCGTTTCAAAAAACTTTTTTATCGTAAGATTAATAAACTTTCTGAAGAATTACTTTTTATTCGTAAAATCTTAGTTATTACTATTTTTGGATTTCATAGAATTGTTATTTTTTATTTTGCATCAAGTTGTTAACGTGCCATACAAGTAAAATTTATTTAATTTTTTGAAATAACATTAAAATTAATTAGATTACTTTAAAAAAACATATATATAAAAAACTCAAGAAACCATAAAAGCAACGAGCTAATCGGATTAATCCATTTATAGAATTTAAGTTCACACTACATTTGTATAAATAAAAATACAATGGCTAACAATATTCCGGTTTAAGAAACAAATTTTATCAAAAAAAAAGAGTTTAAAATCAAAAAGCTAACATTTTTTTATGTATTTTAAAAGACATTGACAGAAACATTGCCAAATGGATGAACTTGGGTTTTCGGCTTCCAACAACAACCGCTAAATTTATATAGCCATGAAAGATGATAGAAAGATAATAATTGTTTTCGAAGGGTTTCACTAAAAAAATTATTTGAAACAAAAGTTTAATTGATAAAATACATATAACTTACGAAAAAATAAACAGTAAAACAAATGCTGATAAATGATAAGTAAAATAAGAAAGATCTTGAAATGAAAGCAAAATGAAATATTCCACATAAGTAGAATCATATCTTCTTAATTCGAAGATAAATTGAATAACACAATATGAAACATACGTAAATGACGAAATAACAGCTTGTAAAATCAATTTTTGATCGGTTTTTGTTGATAAACTATTTTTCATCTGTTTTCGATAAAGTATGGCTGTTATAATTGCGATAAAGAATGATAATATGGCTATTACTCCACTTCCAATACTAGTTAATTTAGCGACTTCGGACATTAATTTTGAATAATTTGTGCAATTTTGCAAAAGTAATCGGCATTTATAATCAATAAAACTATAACCATTTAGCAAAAATGGATAAATTAATAATAAAATTACAACTTTGTAAAAATGTTTCCTCCAAAAAGTTTTATACGATTTCCACCAATAAATCGCACTAAACCGATTGATTGTCAAAGTAAGGGTCCAAAGAGCAGAAAAATTAGTATCGTACCAAAGTAAAAAGTTATGTGTTATAGCTATTGCATAACAATTGGGCACAGGATCATCTTGATTAAACTTGACACACCATTTAAAAATTAAATTATTTGTGTAATAAAAAATATCCCAAAAAAATCCAACATAAAGTAAATAAAAATAAATTTTACATATATCTGCTGTTTTTTTTACAAAATTATATGCAAAAAATATAAATACTGCTATTTTAAATGCCAACCCAATATAGTCTAGATATTCAATAATAAGCCACGTCACATCTTCAATCGTCTTCAAAGTTTCATCTTTTTGTTGATAATCGGTATAGTCATAATCATCATAGTTTGTAGAATTCATTTTGCGAGGTAATAAAAAAAATTTCTTTTTTACTGCTTTTTAATTCAAAATTCTCCTACCCCACGTTTACTAAAAAAAAATATGACATGAAAAGAATGTTATAAGGGCGGGTTTTTGACCAAAAAGGGTAAGCTTTAATCTAGAATAAATTGTTTTTTTTTGCAAAGCTCCTCCTTATTCATATTTTATTGTTTTTTTTTGTCAACCAATGTTCAAAAGCGAGAATATTAGCAATTATCGATTTACGCACCAAACCTATCGGCTTACATGATTGAGTCAAAATTAATTTTGATGGTAAGTGGTTTCATATTTACATTTTGGCATCGAAGGAATAGAATTAATTGGATTTAAATAAGATAACTAAAACATCTAAATGCAATTGTGTTTCATTTATAATCTTAATCGATATGGCGAAAGTTTTGTATAAAAAAAATTTTTTTTTCAAAGAAAAGGTTTAAAAGATAAAAGTAAAAAGTGTTGGCATAAGTTTTCGAGAGAAGACATGTAAAAATTCTGAAATGATTTTTAAACTAATCATAAGTGCTATTATATATTTTCTAGTTTACCGTAAAACTTTAGAAATTACATAAAAATAATTGCGAGTCATTTTTGACGTATGTATTTGAAATTATTAATAATGTCTAAAACAGAATTATTTTTATTTTTTTATTTTGCAACTTGTCTCATCATAAATAATAGATTACGTACATTCAACACATTTGTTATTTTTTATAAACTGCTCCGAAAAAAAAAATAATTTCATGCAAAACATGTTCTATAAATTACTGTAAAGCAATGACAACATATTTCTTATTATTGTGTTAGTAGCTACGAATTTAGGCTATAAAAAAGTTCAAATGTCCATGTTAAAAACATAATCAACTAAAAATAACTAATTTATAAAGTAAAAATAAAATTATGTCCATTAGTTCTTGAAAGCTAACTACATGTTTTTAAAAGAAAAAAAAATTAAATTTGGTACTAATAACTTTAAAACAAAGATTTTAT
This sequence comes from Panagrolaimus kolymaensis, assembly GCA_028622995.1. Lineage (NCBI taxonomy): Eukaryota > Metazoa > Nematoda > Chromadorea > Rhabditida > Panagrolaimidae > Panagrolaimus > Panagrolaimus kolymaensis. The sequence goes on along the minus strand of JAJQJQ010000025.1, from coordinate 1,557,379 downwards.
TAATGCATTACTACAATAAATAGTTATTTATTTTTGCAAAAAAATTTGTTTGCTGTCAATAATGGCACAAATTTTTAAAATGGTTTTATTAAATTTAATCATAAATGTTCACAAAAAAAAATTTAGCATATATATTGTTTATCATTTTAATAATTTCTTTATGTTATTTGTAGATTTTTATGCAGTAAAAATTGTTTTTGATAATGTATCAATCCATTCTGGAAAACAGAATTAGCTTTAATTAAAGAAATAAAAAGAATAACGAAGAACAAAACAAGTATCAGCTTTTCGAAGTACCATATTCCAATCATTTTGTCCCAAAAAATTTTGAATTAAAGCTGAAACACAACTAAATTATATTTGGCGCATTTATGTATAAAAATTACAAATATAAAAAGTTATCCTTCAAAAAAAATTAAACACAAAAACTAACAATCTAACGGAATATGGTAAACTTTCTTTTTTTCAATGCAAAAATAAAGAAAAATAAAAATTTTCTTTTTTAATTTCTTACTTTTATTTTTACGCGTTTGAGAAAGCAAAAAAAAAGAAATCATTTTTTTTTTTGACGAAGCTTTTGTTTGGTTTTCATGAACTTACTTCCTTATGAGTTTATTAAAGGTTTGAATGGTTCGTGTCTTTAGGGACTAATTATAAAATTTGTTATTTTTTTTAATAACTTCTTTTTACGAATTAATCATATTACTACAAAGGTTTTATCGTTCAACTAATTTCATTTTTAGTATATAAAAAATAAATTAATTTTGTACATTTGAATATTTAATTAGTTTAAACTCTATAAAAAAAAAAGAAAAAAAGTTTTTTTTCTTCATTTTAATAATTAAAAAAAAATATGTCTGAACCAATTGTTTATGTAACTTTTTCTTACAACATTTTATGTTTCTGCTTTTCGATATTAATTTTATTTTATTCAATTAATTTACTATTTCGAAGACATCTCTTTTTTGAACACATCTCTATGACAATGATTTATTCATTTATTTATAATTTTATTTTTGGTATTACTTCACTAATATATTATATATATTTGTTAATTTTTTGGAACTTTGATACTGTTAATTATGATGCTAGAGTTTTATTTTTACTTGGAATTTTTCCTGGAATTTTATCAAGTTTGAATCAATTAATCGAATTTTTTCTTTGTTGTGAACGATGCTTAATAATAATTTTTCGATTTAATTATACAAAATTCTATCAAAAATTATTTTTATTCTTTGTTATTTCTGTTTCACTCGTTTTATACACTTTATATTTTACTGTTGTTATCCCTGATTATCCAATGAATTCAGTGACGACAAATTGCCTTTCAGGAGGATGTTTTCTTCGTAAGCTTTCAGGTTTATTATTTTTCAAAGGAATATTATCTACTTTGTGTTTGATTGCTGCATTATTTTTGGCATTTCTTTTAAAATTCAAAACATCAATGACAAATATAATTTCTAAAAAAATAAATAAAACTGTTATCAAAATTCTTGGCATCACTATTTCAAATGAAATTGTTCCATTTTTATTTTCACAAATATTTTTTTTGGTAAGTCTTCGGAATTCAAAATAGGCATTTTGAAGTAGGATGGAACAGGTTGATGTATTGCCAGAAGAAATACCCTTTGTTTTTGAACTTTTTTGAACAAAAATTTCAATTTTGGTTTTCGCAAAAAAATTTTTATCTTGGAAACTTCAAGATCAAAGAGGGTTTTTTTTTGCCAATACGCCAGCTCCTGTGACGTCGTCTGACTTTAAACGGTGTCAAAAGGCTTTTTTGACTTGGTTTGAGTATCGTGTTTGATATTTAGATAACAAATACAAGCCCAAATACTTTATTTGGTCCATATAGTTCAACATTATCTTCGTTAACAATGACAATTTCAATTGGAATGTATTATCGAATATTTAAAAATAAAAAAATTCAAATAGCACATATTTCACATTTAACCCAATAAATCTATTAAAAAATGGGATATGAAAGGAAAAAAATAAAAGAAAAAATTGATTTTTTATTATTGCAACAATTTATTTTAGAAAATAATTTTTGATAATAAACAAATAACTTTATTAATGTGGTTATAGTTGAGGGTAAAAAAAGAACATAAACATGAAACAAACATAAACAAGACTAAAAATAAAAAAATTGCGCACATCTCTTTTTTTCATCAAATCGATAAATATTTGTTACAAAAAGTGCAAACAAAAAAAAAAGCGAAATCAATAATTGCCTAAATGTATTGAATTGACATTTTTCAAATTTTATTTCTCTTGCTGGTATGACAAATGCTTCATTCAATAGCTTTTTGCTTCTTCGTTTTGAGTTTTGCCTTTTTTAAATTGCGATTAATTTTTTTTTGAATATTTAAGTTTTACTTTTTTTTAAATTTCATCTTTTATATGTATTCATACAACTGATGAAATCTCTATTGTCGATATCCTTAATTTACAATATATGTATGATCAAAGTGGATATATTTCAACTGGAGAAATAAAGAATAATCGAAAGCAAAAAGGTGTGGGCGCACCGGTGAAACAGATGCCCGCATTTTGGAAGAACATTATTACATTGATAGTGACAGAAAAATTATGATTCCTATTGAACAAATGCGGCCAACACCTCATCTCGATATTGTTTCAATCAAAACAACAAAAATGATAAGGTAATTTTGCAAAAAAGATTTTTTTAATTTTATAAATACAAAATAAAATACATGTTGCTTTAGGTATCATACTGGAAAATAATCCGAGTATATCAATATGGATGGAATTTCTATGCGAAGAATTTATCCATCCAAAATTCCAAATCTTTGACTCTATTGATGTTTCTAAAGAAACAAGATATTAAAAAGTTATAATTAAAAATAACGGTGATAATTTTGTAAAATTAATTATGTAAATAATAAAAAGATTAATTTAATTTTAATGCAATGGCAATTTTTTCTTTTCTCGAATTTCGTATATCAGCTTCTCGCTATTCTTTGATAGCGTTTTCAAGCTATTTAGGGGGATGAGTTCATTCCAAAAATTGCTTCAAGGATGGAGAATCAGCAAGGAATTTAGAGAGTAATACTGCTAATAAAATTATTTTTTTTGAAAGAAAAAAATATTCGCAAGCTCTCACATTCTCTTTTTTTGCTTGCTCGAATGTGCAGAATCTAAGTTGTTTTTGCTCGTGCGCCACTGTATCCACGCGATAACCTTTTTGAAAGAGACACAAAAAGATTTCAAACTTATATTTTTTCCAAAATATTCAAAGAAAACTAAAGGATTGCCTTCGATTTTGTTTATAAATGAATAAATCTTTTTGGCGCCACTTTTTTCCTCGCTTTCTCTGAATGGCAAAAACGACGACAGCTGGCGTATTTTAATGAATGGTTTTTTGTGGATCAATAAAGCGCTTGTGCGACCTTATTTTCTTTTAATTTTTTATACTCACATGTCTGAATTAGAAATTTTGCTTGATGATTCTAAAACCATTTATTCACCTGGATCTATTATTTCTGGACATGTTAAACTCAACGTTTCACAACCTCATCCATTGACAGAAGTCTCCATCAAATTAGTTGGATATAGCTTTGTTTCATTCGGTAATGGACAAAATGGTTATCCTGCTAAAGAATATCATGTAAAGGCTAAACAAGTTCTTTTGAAACCAAATAATGTTACAATTCCTCCTCACCATATTGCAAAGAATGAAAATTTTAGATTTTCATTCAAATTATCAGAAAATTGTCCTTCCACTTTTCAATATAATAAAGATAATTTAACCGAATATAAACTTGTGGTTAAAAAAGATGTTCCCAAATCAAATAAAAATATTGTTTCAAGCATTGTATCAACTGCGAGTTCATTGATTTCAAATCCAAACGTTGCTATTGTTTACATCGAAGTTATTTCTCTGCCTATTAATCCTCTTTTGATTCCATATTTAATCGTTGAAAAAACCCAATTTAAAGAATATGAAAATACAAAAGTAACTGTAAGTCGTCATGCTTGGGAAATAATATACGAAATAAAGAGTGTTTCAAGAAAAAGTTCCACTTTCATATCACAGGGGGGTTTTTTTTAAATCAGATTCGGGAAACTGCTTCCATTATCTTTCTCAGAAAATAATTGAGTTTTTGTTTTTATTAAACTTCAAAAAAAAAAAAATATTTTTGCACAAATGGCTTGAAAGTGACACTCTTGGTATCCAAATTTGATACCCAAAACTTAATGGAAGTAGTTTTCCAAATTTGCCTGAAAAAAAAAATATGCCAGCGATATCAAAGCGCAACATTATAGTAGGACAACCTAAAAATTTTAGGCAACAATAAATCGCTCAATTTTTTCATGTGGTGATATCATTTATGTTACCCTTAAAATATTACAAGATCAACTTAGTGAAAATGTAACACTTTCAACTTCGTTATTGAAAATTTTATCACGTAAACCTGTGTCTGCTGAAGGTCCCACGCTCTTCATAGAATCATTATTCAATAAAAATAAGTGCGTTACCTTTTCGTTTTTTCTTGTTGTCTAAGCTAACGTTACTTTTGATGTAGACATGCCTATATAACTCAAACAGAAGTTACGGACGAACGAAATGTTTCCCACGATGCTACAGTTAGTGAATATTAATGTTTTTTTGATTTAAATTTATTTTTTTAGTTAGTTCCAACCGTCGAAAAAACATTTAAACATGGTTTACAAATTCCTTATGAACTTACTCTAAGCTTTGGTGAAAATGATATTATTCAAGTGAAATACATTGTTAAGACAATGATCAAATTCAAAGATAAATTTGAAAAAAGTATAAATCTAAAATTTTCAATAGTTTTATCCAAAGATGTTTTACCAAATGTCGATACTCCATCATCATCTTCAGCGACACAAAGTGGACTAGCTGTTTCGAACCTACCATCATCAAGCAATTTAGAAGCCGGTGGTCCACCTTCATATTCTCAAGCTTTGACAATGCCACCCTCAAACACTGATGATATCCCTCCACCTTCATATTCAGAAACGGTTTCAGAATGAATAATGTTATTATGGAGAGAAAAATTATAAAAATTTATGCGTAAAAACAAAAAATAAAAGTTCTTTAATAATAAGCAAAGGTTTAAAAGTGGACTTTTATCAAATTTTTTTCTTGTGATTGATGGAATTTTAATTAATTTATGTTTCAAATTTTATATGTTTTGTTTAAAATAAGTTTATAAAAATGTGTGAATAATATTTCATAAATAATAATAGAAGACAAAGCAAACAATTAAAATAAAAAAATACATATAACAAAACAATTGATTTACAATTTCAACGGTTTTTTTATTGTTCTGAAATTTTGCCACTTCTTTTAATTGGATTTTTCTTTTTTGCTGTTTTTATCGTTTATTTAGGATGCAACCCAAGTTTTTGAAATTGTATCACTTTTAAGAAATTGATCCAATAGTTTGTTGTCAATATCCTTCGGCATTGTTATTACAGGATTTTCTGCAACAACTTTGTTTTCGATTCGTTTTAAAAGATTTTTGAAATTTTCAGGTGTGGGATATTTTTCAACAATTTGTGGTAAGTTTTTGAGTTCATCAAACGCTTCTTTTGGAATTGAGCCTTTGATGGCATTGCACATATTTGTATGTTTTTCTTCATCCAATTTTTTTGGTTTGATAATTTCAGGAAGAATTTTTAAATCAGGAGTTTTCTGAAAAAAAAATTTTCTAAACTTATTAATCAAATATTTAATAAAACTTGCCTTAAACAATGGAAATGCACAAGTTGCATTTTTATCATTTTTTAAAAAGGTTTGTGAGCGAATAAATTGAGCAATTTTCATATAAACTTCTCCATCATTGCTTCTTGAAATTTCAAAAAAATGATTGTCGAAAAGCATTCCGTGCTGTTTTACATTTGATTTTACCATGCTTTCAAAATCGTAGGTCGTTGGGATGAGGTTGTTGGCAACAACTTCTAAAGAATTTGGAGCAACAAATGAAGCAGATGATGTTGAAAATTTTGAAGATAAGTAAAGTAACAAAAAATCCGTTGAAAATTGTAAATCAATTTTTTTGTTATATGTATTTTTTATTTTAATTGTTTGCTTTGTCTTCTATTATTATTTATGAAATATTATTCACACATTTTTATAAACTTATTTTAAACAAAACATATAAAATTTGAAACATAAATTAATTAAAATTCCATAAATCACAAGAAAAAAATTTGATAAAAGTCCACTTTTAAACCTTTGCTTTCAATGTTATGGTGGAGTAGTGGTTAGTAGAGAAGTTTGAGAGGAGAAGGAAGTCGTGGGTTCGAATCCTTTTGGTTGTATAGAATTTTTTGACTATAAAATTCATTCAAAAAAAGGAGGAAATAAATTCAAGAAAAATATCCTCCTTTTCCTCAAAATTTTTGAGAAATCAAAATTTCATGTTTTTTCATTAATTTCCTCATTCCAAATATTTGATGAGGAATTTTCTTTAAAATACCAAAATTTTTAAATCATATGAGGAAAAAATGTATTTTTTTTATTTTTTTCAGTTGACTTTGAAAGTTTTGTTTATAGGCGTCTTATATTTTATCGCAAATGCATAATTCAGTTAAAAATCCACTTTGCACATCTTTTTTTTAACCCCTCTAAAAACCCATATTTTAACGATTTCTTCATAATGATACATTTTGAAACTTCCATATATTAACCATATTTGCAGTGTTGTGACTAGGGTTGCGCCTCGGTAAATTTAACAACCCTAGTTGTGACTGGCGCTAGGATTAAGCTCAAAGCAGAGTTGGAATTTTAATAAATGTAAAATTAACCTCGCTAATTTTAAGTAAAAAAAATTTTGATTTAGTTGAAAAGTATCACGAAAAAGATAGAGTGGAAGTACATGTTTATGCTTTCCTAACATTTTGGGTTAAAAATCATTTTTTTATATTTAACGGCAATTGACAAAAAACTAAGCTTTTGTTCTTTCTGCCACAATGCATCACGAGAATTAAAATTGTGGGGCTTGTTCAATTTGTATTTTTACATTAAGAAGTCAACTCCGGTTTAGCAGTGGATAATTTTTGTATTCTCATGTCTAATCGATCAATGGATTTTTAAGCAAAATAACAAATGAGTTATAATAATAAAAAATTAAAGTCCCATTATAGCTGTCCCAAAAGTGACGCAAGCATTTATTAAAAATAAAAACCCAAGGGTTGATTAGTAAAAAACTCAAAGACAGTTTTATGGGAAGCATCAAGGTTTTGATAGGGAAAAATCTATCATAGACGGTACATTCGAGTAAAAACCAAAAGCTTATAAAAAATACAGAAACAAACTATTTTTGATTTCCAAAAATATACAAAATCAATGAAAATTCGTATATTTTTCCTCAAAATTTTGGTCTTACAAAACCACGTACTATCATCCCCTGTGGTACTTTTCGTGTGGTCGATCCTCGAGGGACATCCATCCATCCTCCGAGGGTTGGAATTCCAACCCCCTATTCAGCTATGCTAACTTTTTTATTATATGACGTTGCCGAATTTTATATACATCTTTTTTATTTATTTATTAAAAATATATTCTTTTATTGGAATTAATTATTTTCAATAAATGCAACTTTTCTATTTCCTTCGGGACATTGATCATATTTTAAACTTGAGCGGTATACTGTGTGATTCAGTCATTTTGTGGTATTTACGCAACTACACTTCTGTCAATTTCTCATGAACAGTGTTCGTAATAAAACTATAACACAAAAAAATATATTCAGAAATGTTACATCCTTTGAGACTTTTGAATAAACTTTTGAGTAAGTTTTGTTACGGTTTTTAAAAAAATTTTTATGAACTCATTACACCTGGGAATAAAAGTTTTTAAAAATATTTTATGTAATACAATGAAAAAGAAAAAAAGATGATGGAAGAAAATGGTGTACAAAGAAAGGTTGCTAATACTCTTTTGGGGATTGAGGAGGTGGAACTTATTCGTCTAATTTTTTTTAAATTGTTTTTTATTTTTATTCCATTTCTTAAAGTAAGAAAATAAAAACTTTAAAAAGTTGTGTTTTAATTTTATTAAATTTTTTTAAACTTGATTTAAACATTAAAATTAAAGTTATACGGTAGATAAATTCACAAAAAAAAAAAATATTCATAAAGTGTAAATAATCTTGGCTGAAATGAATTCAAATACCTCTTCAACCTCCAATTGTTTGGTATATCTTGGAGGAACAAATGGTACCCAAATTGATCTCGACAACTTTCGTTGCTTTTTGGCTTATTTCTCGATTATTTTGGATAAAATTCAATTTGGTTATATTTGCATTTTTCTTCTTGGAATTATTATGTTTCTCTCGATTTTTGGAGGGATTAAAGAAAATTATAAATGGTTTATTTTGAATCAAGCATTTTGGGATTTGGCTATTTGTTACAGTTATATTTGCAGTAATTGGATTCAATATTTTTTTTATGGAAATTATACTTCCAGCTGTTTTTATAATTTTAAAACTTCATATCTCAAAAGCTTCTTCGAATATGCCCTGGATACAAATTCATATTCCTCGCTATTGCTTTTTACATTTACAAAATTTTTGGGTTTATATTATCCAATATTTTATCAAAATTTCACCAAAAGTCGAAAATGTTTTTATTTAATTTTATTTTATAATTTATTTGTTGTTTTTACAAATATTCATGGATTTTTTAGTAATTTTAAGAATCAAAGAAAAACCTTTTTGAAAGAAGACTGCCTCAGCAAAGTTCTTGGAAATGATACTGTCGCTATTGCAGCTTGTTCTAGCAATACATATGAACATGATTTTCTAGTAATTCTATTTAAGACTTTATTCAGAATTTTCAGTTGTATAATGTTTCTGAAACCCCCGTTATGTTTATTTCTTTCCATGATATTTGCAATTTTTATTATTTTAAAAGTTTTAAAATTATTAAAAGTTCAAACAAAATATAATAAAAAAGAAGTGAAAAGCTCAGTGAGAATTTGCATAGTCATCGTTTTACAAACTTTAGTAAATTTATCTATTTTTATTCTGGAAATCGCTAAAAATATTCCGTTATTCACTGGAAATACATTTAATTTTATTATTTTAACTTCAAAGGGTTTTTGGACTTGTGATTATTGTTATTATTTACTTCTTCCTGATTGGTTGGTCGGCCAATATGGGCTTTCTTATACGCCAGTTCTTCAATCGATAATCCAACTTCGAATATTTATTGAATGCTTTATTGTTTTATCAATTATGACTGGATATCGAGAAGCTATAGTTAGAATTATAAAAGATCCAAGAAAAATCTTTCAAAAACCTGCGCCTTCGGTAATTCCAGTTTCATGGGTTTCTAAACTTAACTAATTTAATAAAAAAAAATTTTACTTTAAATATAAAAAATCTTTAGTTATTTTTATAAATCATACTGTATTTTTTGCGTTTTTATGTTTTTAATAAAGGTTTTGAATGAGTTATGTGAAGCACAAAGACGCATTTCTAGAATACCCTCTGGGGCTGTCTACGACCTTAACCGTTTCCATAAATGGTGATAAGTCAAAAAATTTTCCTATGGGATTTTTATTTAACTCTTATTAATTTTTTTTACATCCTTTGGGGGCGAACGAACCTATTTTTCCTTTATGAAACTATAAAATTATTTCACCAAAAGTCATGCAGCTTGATTCTCGAAGAAAGAAATGAGACTTTATGATGATATTTGTTTGTTAGTAAATGTAAATGAGTGTTTTAGAAATAAACTCCTTCCTCCATTGTAATATTTAGAATTTCCTTTTTGGATTGTCTACAACCTTTATGATTTCAATTTTTTAATTATTATTAAATCTCCTCATTTTTAGCGCATTCTCATTATTTCTATATTTGTGCTCGAACATAATTATAAACCTTCAAAATAAAAATGTTTTTGATTAAATAAGAGTAAGAAGATTATGCTGGATTATCTTCCAAAGAGGGATTTGAAACACCATTAAGTCATAGAAAATTTTTTCTGAATGTGTGTCTCCACAAATTAGAAAATTAGAATAAAGGCTAAATTTTTTTCTTCTTAAATTTGCGAAGACTTGTAAAAGAAATAAGCAAAAAATAATTAATTTTAAGTAAAGTTTTTATTCTTCCTTTTTTAATCTAAACTTTTTTAATAATTAAATCATTTTTATAAGTTAATAATAAATCCAGTATTGCACCATTGGTCAAACCAAACCCATCTTGAACAGCATATTCTCCACCTTGGCCAGGAGTTGGATAAAGTCCGGTGACATCATATTTTTCCCATAAATGTCCAGTGGCTTTAAAAACATTGTAATTACTTTGAATCCAAGTTTTAGCTATTTCAAAAGCTGCGGCTTGAGCTTTGGGTGATTTGGAATTTCTGAAGCCTTCCACAATCATATGATTAAGATTTCCCCAACCATTTGGAAAATCCCATTGTTCCTTTGCATTTTGAGCCACAGTCGCTGGTACTCCACCAATAAAATTAAATGCTCGTGAGCGCTAAAATTAAGAGTGGAGTTAGAAAGTTTCGATTTTGGTTTTGAATTTTTGAGATTAAATTATGTACTGTTATAAACGCCAGAAAAAAAAGTCGCTTTAAAACTCACATTAAAAAAATCAAGTAAATTTTCAACTTTCTCCACATCATTTGTGTCATAACAATTTGTAAATAATGGAGTAATTAAACCAGCATAAAATTTGGGTATATGATGTTTCGTCCTCAAATTAAAATCTAGCCAAACTTTATGGGTTGAATTGTAAAAAACATCTTCAAACATTTTTTTCTGTTCAGCAAACATTTTTCCATAAAATTCAGCTTTTTCTTTATTTTCTCCAAATTCATTAAAGAAATAACTCAAAATATTCATATTCCAACATAAAAATGCATTTAAATCCACCGGCAAAATATTTGTCGTTTCAATGGTTTTCAGAGAATGATTATCTGAAAACCATCGAGTTGAAAAATCCCAGCCTGATTCCGCTGCAGCGGCAATATCTCGAAATAATTTTTGCTTTTGGACTTTCGTGGTTTTATTTGAAATTGAACTAATTGCAAAATCTTCTTTGTATGATTCTGGTCGAGGCACATTGCTTCCTGCACTGTATCGATAAACAAAATAGCTTTTGTCGTTGATGGTGAGATTAATTCGTCGATGTTTTTGCCAAAAATTAAATTCTTTTTCCATTAATGGTAAAAGTTGTTTGACAAATTCTGCGTTTTTTGTGGCTTTATAATATTCGTAAACCATGGGAATGAAGAGGGGAGGTTGAGATCTTAAAAAAATACCATATTAAATTTTAGTTTGTTTTTGCTTTGATCCATCTATTTCCTTCGATTAACAATTTTTGCATTTATTATTTTTAAACTTTTAGTTTAAAAGTTTGGCAAGCTTTTTAATATATATATTTTAGGGGTTTTAATCTGAAAACAAAAAATACAAAAGTATAGTGTATTTGGTTTTAACTTTTGCCTTTTTTTCTACTTTTCTACATTCTTTTTTTATACTAGCTTTAACAAAATTAATATGTTACTTCAGAAAAAATATTTTTTCAATTACTAACTCCACTAATTCAAAAAATCACCCTCGCTTTTGTTAATGAATTTTAAGGGCTTACAAAAAAATTTAATCAAAAATACAAAAGAAAAAAATACAAAACCCTTTCCGGTACCATTTTCAGCTCAAAACTTAAAAGGAAAAAGGAAAGTATACTTCTTTTTCTTTTTTTTGCCAGACCCGATATATGGCTTATAATTACAGTTAAGATGCTTTTTCAGAGCTTAAGATTATAAATGAAATTGGATGGAACAAGCTAATCTTATATTCCGGTTATAATCTAAAGCTTAAGCTTTTAGCAAAAGTTGACTCACCTTTGAAGAAAATAAACTCGTCCACCATTTGGAATAAAATTGTATCTAAAAAAAATTAGTTTTATCATTGTTTTATTTTTTAATAATAAAAACATACGTTTTAATAAAATCAGCAAAATTTAAAATCATTTGAGCTGCAGCTTCATGCATTTCGGATGCAAGCAAGCCTTTGATAATCCAATAAGAATCCCAAAACATTATTTCACGAAATCTTCCACCGGGGACAATAAATTTATATTTCAAAGGAATAATTGAAAATTTTTCAGGTGTTTCATAAACCTTTGGATGGACTTGTTTGCATAGTTTTTTCCATATTCCATTTATGGCCAAAGCCCATTTCCGTAAAATTGGATCTTTGATTTCCATAAGTTTTTTTGGGAATGGTTTCCATCCATCTGGAGTGCATTTTATCACGTCAGTGTTAACACCCAAAAAATGCTTGTCGACAAATTGTTTCAATGCCAAAAAATTGATTTTTTCGATGGATAAATTTCCAAAAAGACTATTAAAATTTTCGAATGTTACTTCTAAAATACTAATTTTTTTGCAAAATTGCGAAAATATGTAAAAAAAGCAAACCAGGCGAAAATACCAATGGTTTATCAACAAAATCTTTAGAATCATTGAAAAGCATATGCAAATTTACGGCTTCCACAATTCTTCCACCACAATAAATTTGACTGAAATAATAGGAAAATTAGTATAAATTTCAAAATATTTTTCTTTGGTTTTTTCTTTGTCAAAGTTTGCCAACGTATTACTGTATTTTTAAAAACAAAATTCGGATCTTAGGATTTTTTTAAATGTTAGCAAAAAAGATTTATGAAGAAGAAAAAAACAGTATTAAGGGTGGTAGTTTCAAAACAAATCTTAACAAGTCGAATTATGGGAAAATTTCATTCACTTTATTCGCTGCTGAAAAAAAAAGTGACGTTTGTTTTTTATTCGACGAAAAGAAAAAAAAGTACTTTAAGCCTTTCTAAATATTTTCATGCCCTCAGAGACTTGGAAGGTGTTGTGGTGATCCTCTTAAAATAAAGGAATTTCGAAAAAAGATTTCTTTTTTTTTTTTGAAGAAAATTTAATAAAAAAAACAGTAAAAAAGTTTATCGTTTTTTCTTTAAAATTCTATTTTTAGTTTATTTGAATCAAAGAGTTACAAACTTACTAATTTTTAGCATTTTTTTCATTACACATTTGAATATCAGGCTCATTTTTATTTATTACAACGGAATCCAAACTTTTATAAATCCAAAATAAACAAAGAATCCATAATACTCCACTGAGTTTCATTTCAAAAAACTAAATTTAATTAAACAAGTTTGATTTTTCACTATTTTTTTTTTTGATTTATAAATGAAGATAGACGTAAATAAAAAAAAGGTTGAAACATGACGAAGAAGTTTTTTTAAATCGATTTATGATGTCTTAGATGGGCTGACGAGTGACTACATGCAACCAACGTATTTTTTTAAATTCTTGTTTGATTGCTTTCATTTCATCTTTTTGTTCGAACAATTAAATAAAAGATGAGCCACGTGTTAGGGCAGCAACAACAGGCTGGCTCTTTCCAGTATACACCTTCCTTCTTCGCTCGATTGACTCTTCCGCAATTTTTTTTTTATGTATGAACGCAATTAAATAATGTGAAAACGTGATTGAGAGGTGTTTATTTTTGTCTGACTTTGTGAAAAACAACAAACTTTTAAAATTAAATTTAAAAAACTTGAAATGTAATTCGTATTTGAAAAAAAAAACAAGAATTCTTTATCATACTCGGTATCAGAATTTTGTAAAATGTGTTTATTTAAATATGCAACTATTCATTATTTGTTATTATTATTAACTAAATTCTCACGCAGCTTAATCAATTGCAGATGTATTTATGGATATCAAAGCCCGGGATATGCGATCTTGTGATATATGTAATCCATTTCATTCTATTTGAGGGTGTAAATATAGATTTAGCAATGTATATGATAAACATGGAATTAATAATGGCAGTTTAAGGATCAAGATGCAGTTTAGGGTTTAAAAAAAATAACATTTTTTGGCACTTTAATAACTATATTTTTATTTTGAGCCTTTTTAGCATTCTTGCATTGTTCCGAGTTGTGATAAACCATGAAAAAAAAACTTTTAAGTCCGATATAATATCTTTAAAAATGGTTCCTACTAAGTCGCTATAAAGCTAGCTTATGCATAGTTTAATTGCCATCTTTTGCTATTAAAATTTTGTCAATGTGAAAGGAATCTAATCATAATAATGAAATAAGTAATAATAAATAATAGGAATACAAATATATGTTAAAGAAAATTTAACTTTAGAAAATTATAAAATTTTCCATAAACGTTTTTAAAAAGTTTTGACATTTTGGAGAAAGCTCTGAAGCCAGCTATATTTCGATATTGTCATAGCCAAGGCCGGGCTGAGATCCACAAAAGAGCACTGACGACAGTATGGCCTCAAAACAAAACAAAAAATATTTGGAAAAAATATCAAAAAATTGCATATCAATAGATTTGATATCCATAAATGGGAATGCTAATAAACAAGAGCCAAAATTTATGAGGTAACCGGAAATTTTTTGAAAAAATCAAAATTTTAGATAAAACAAAAAACACATAAAAGTATGGAATAGCTTTAATTGGCAATAATTGGTTTAGAAACGGAATCAGAACTGCTTCAAAAATTATAATTTTTTAATTCAAATTTAAAAAACTTTTGAGCTTTTGATTATTATTTTTTTGTTTTTGTTTTAAAGATATGGGGATCAACTTGTTTATATTATATTAGCCTTTAATATGTCATATTTTTTACTAATTTTGTAAATTACTTTATCCACTCAGAGGAAGTTATATTGACTCCAAGAATATAGATTGGCATAAACTTTGCTCTTTCGCTACAAATTTTTATTTTGATTTTAATTTTTTTCATTTAATCATGTGCTATTTTATTTTCTACTTTTAATTTCCTACTATGTAAAACAATTTATGCTAAGTGTTTCTTTTTTAATTTTAATTTTTTTCAGATGCGATTATGAAAATCTTAATAAAAGTATGTAACATTATTTCATGTGGTATTGTTGCAAACTATACATAGTATCATTTGAACAAATCCTTTCATTTCAGTATCATTCTTTTTTTCGCTGCCTTTTTTTAGAAATTTCTAAAAATACACACTAACCTCCTTAGTTTTAATCTACAGGAGTAACAAAAAATGTAGCTAACTTTTTGTCCCTTTTTTAGGGAAAAATGTGTCTCTTCAAATTAATTAAAAGGACATCATATCATTTTTTTCTCCCAAAAATATACTGTAGAAATTTTTTTTAAAATAGCCCTTGTTCTTTGATTTTCTTAAGAAATTTTTGTTTAATTTTTATAAATTACAACAACAAAAAAACATTAGCTACGGCTGATGTTACAAAACAAACCTTTTTTTGTAAGTGTGTTTTAAAAAAAATTCCGTTCATCCTATATTAATTTTTATAAAATGACGTTTTTTGCTCGAAAAAAAAGTATTTCAGACATATGCACTCTGAGAATTGAAAGTGTTGTTGTTACTCTTGTTATGTCTTCAATAGAAGGATAACAATCAATCAAAAGCAGTAAAATAAATATAGCAATTTATTTAGCAAGAAATGCAGCTAAATGCATGCAACAGCGATAAAACAAAAACAAAGCATAAAACATGCAAACAAATGATCAAACAAGGTTGTTCACCATTATATTAGACTGTAAGCTAGTGCAAGACCTAACCTCGTTTGAATCTCATTGTGTGTGTCTAAGATAGAACTACCTCTAAAAGTAAGGATGTTTTGAAAATATAAACAACTGCATTTTTTTGCGTGTAAAAAAATTATTTTCTTAATAAATTTTCTTTGCAAAAATAGATTTTCATTATTTACTTTATTAACAAAAGCAGATCAATTCGTTAAAAATTATTTTTTCGAAATTCGTTAATAAAAAACATATAAAAGTTAACTAGCTTTAGTTTACTACTCCTTTTCTTCTAATTATAAGGAACGGGTAATTTTTATTTTTATTAAATTTCCATATCATACTTGCACTGAACTGATAATAATTTGAAAATTGAAGGATGACGGAATGATTTAAAATCAGAAAAAAGTGAGGAATTCTGGAAGTAAAAATGAAGGAATTACAATTCCGTGCAACTCTCTTCCATATTATTTGTTACCCTACTTAAATTTCTTTATTTCCCTGATGCTTGTAGTATTATGCTAAATCAAAATTCTTTATGTCCCACAAGAATTTGAACGATCAAAAACTTTACACTTTCAATACAAATATTTTTATATTATTTTATTTTTTTAAGTTTAAGTCTTTTTGTTCCATATTCATTTCTTTATCCTCAAACTATTTATTATAAATGTCTCGTATTTTCTTTTATTTCATTTCTTTTCATGGAGGTATTTAAAAAAAGCTTAATAAAATTGTTCCTTAATACTTAGTTCAAGTATGTTATGAATTTAAAAATTTGAAAACTGGTTTATTTATTTTTTTGATAATTCGTCTCTTTCATAATCGTATATTTTTTTTTTCATTTTCCTATGAGTTTCTAAAAATAAATGCTACCTTCCTAAGCTTTTAGCCATTTTGTAGTAAAGAAAAAAGTAGCTTACTTTTTTAATATTTTTTTCCAATAAAAGTCATCTCTAAATAAATTAAAAGGACATCATATATCATTTTATATTTTTATCTTAATTAAGATTTTGAAAGACAAAAAAAGACTAAAGAAAAAAAAATCGGTTTAAGAATAGTCAAAATTATCTTCCCAAAGAAAAAAAAGAAGCAAAATATGATTTGGAAAAGAATTTGTGTTTTATCAACAAAAAAAAGTATAAAATTTAACACATCTCTGACGCAAATAGAAAGATAATAATATGGTATGACTGCCAAATAAGACGATTTTGATAAATAAATATTTGAATTTGTATAAAAAAATACACAGAAAATTCCATGATTCTATTTTCTAAGGAATCTGATTTGTGCCTTTAAAGGAAAAAAAGAAGGATAAACAAAACAAAAAATAAAGCTTATTTATTAAAAATTTGTAAAACTTGGAATAATAAATTCTTATATTTTCGTATCTGATCTTTGCAAAAATAAAAAAAATATACATACAAAGTTTGTTGAAAAGAAGATTCTTTAAACAAAAATTTTTTTGATAGAAATAAATAAAGTACCATATTTTTTGGTTTTGAAGTTTTTTGTATTTTCAAATATAAAAAGTGACACTCATAGAAGAAGATCTTCTTTTCTGTTAAGCTTTTAGTGGAATTTTAAGCGGTGGTTTGAAAAATTGTGCGCAAAAGTTATATCAAGTGGTATTATTGATAATAAAAAAAGAGTACAAAAAAACCATTTTTGTTACTGATTTTTTTTCTGATAACGCAAAGATCCACAGAATTGTGCGTATATAAAAAATATTTTCTTTCTAGAAAATTTTAGAAAAATCTAAAAAACACATAATCAATTGTCGAAAGCATTACCGTAATAAAATTAATTTGGAGAACAATCGCTAACTTTTTTTAAAGAACATGGCTACAAGGTTTTTCTCAAAAGAAAAGATGCATCATTTAACTCTTGTTTAGGCTAAATGCTACCATAAGACAGACAGTAAAGAAATTCTTCAAATTATAAAATATTTTGATTACTTTCAAATGTAATATGGTAACAAAAACTTTTTTATGTTAGTTTTTATTTTTTATCATCATCACAAAAACTAAACGAAAAATTTGATATATTTTTTAAACTATCTTACTTTCAAAAACAAATGAGTAAATTGATTTTATTGTTTTGACAATAATTTACGTTTTCGGGTTTTTTACTTTACTTTTTTGGCAGTCGCAAGCAAATACATTTTTCATTTAGTTTTTAGCCTGCCACATGATTTTAACAAAGAATATAAGAAACAAAAAAAATTAATAAAAGATTTGCAACATTTAAAGAGCTTTTGTATGGGCATTTGGGTAAAATATTTATAATATACATATTTTTTAAATAAATTAAACTATTTTTTTTTTTGGAAAAAACCTTTTTAACTTAAAACACAAAGCAAAAAATTTTGTTTTAAAATTTGTTTTAATTTTTTTCAAGCATTCTTTGTTATTTTTTAATACGAATTATTTTTTGATAATTTCATAGAGCTGTATTTTTTTGAGAACAAAACTTTAAAAAATAAAACCCGATCTTCGCTTTTCTCTAACATTCTTTATCTTCAACAATCTCGTTTGTATCTTTGTATCTACAAAACATCATTTGAAGAAAAAAAGAAGAAAAGAAGATGCAAATTTGTTACCGCTTTACATTCCACTTTATTATACTAAGCTTAACAACGACAACAACAACAGATCTTCGATGCTCTACTTTCATTTCATTCATGTGAATTCAATACAAAAAAAATGTGAGTTTGTTTTTGACTTACTTACTTTCAAAAATCATTTTTTTAACAACAACTTTTTAACTTAGTTTTTGCAAAGATCAAGAAAGAAAAAAATCTTTCATTTTGTATTAAAAGTAAAAACAAAAGTTGAAAAGGATTTTAAAAGGTTAAGAAATTTTATGTTATCATAACATTTTTATTTCCAACAAAACTTTTTCATTTTTATAAAAAGAAAAAGTATTTTTTTAATAAAAACAAAATGGAAAAAGATTCCTGCTGACTAAAACATAAAACAAAAAAACTCATTCTCAAAACTAAAGAAAAATGACTAACATAAAAAAAACATAAACTTCCTACAAAAATAAAAACTGTATTTATCATCAAAAGTATGTTTATAAGCTTCTTTGCTCCCGCATGACTTTCGCTGACTTTTTACCTTTTTTACTTTTATTCCAAATTACAAAAAAAGAAGAAGTGCCGTTCTCTACTTTTCTCGTCTTTTTTTAAACATGTTTGCTAACGAAGGTGTTAGGCAATGTATGTTTTCATTTTTCCTTCAAAAATTTTAACTAATTTTATTAAAAAATTTGTATTTACCTCCAAAAAAAGTGAAAAGAAAGTAGGGCTAAAATCCTTAATGGATAAGCCGCTTCTAAGCTAAAAGAAAAAAGTTAGCCTTTGCTTTCGCTTCCATAGAAGAAAAAAAGCGAGGAAAGGAGGGAAAAAAATGGGGTGGAGCAGCAGCGGCGTGGGTACAAATTTTTATTCTTCAAAGTCAAATGTTTTTTTTTGCCCGCGGCAAAAAAAAAGTATATAAACTCGAAAAAAATCTCAATAATTTTACTTTATTTTACATTCAGATAATTTTTATTTGTGATTTTTTTTTCGTAAAACCTCGAAAATCAAATTTATTTTATTTTTTCAAAATGATAAATATAATTAATATTACTTTATTGAAAATGCTTTTATCCGCTTATCTTGGACATGCTTTAAAATCGTGGATACCATCAAGCGATGATATCAACGTTATAACTTGCAATGATTATATTCCATTTAATTTTGATTCAAAACCAATTTGTTTATCAATGCAAAATTCAAATATTGATAATAAATGCAATATTATTTTACCATCATCCATTCAAATTAATTTTAATGATTTTTCTTTTAATGATAATAATGTAAGTTTTTTTAAATTAATTTTACCTTATATTTTATAAACTTCTAAAATTATTAAGAAGAAGAAAAAAATACAGTAATTTTATATTTATTGTTGCAAACCAACAAAAAAAATTTTTGTGCTGGAACATGCAAATTTTTACTATTTTAGAAAAAAGCACCTTAATTTGTAATATACCATCATTAGGGAAATTTAAGCTCAGCTAATAAACTATAAAAAACCTTTTCCCTAATTAAGCCAGGGTGTGCCGTCTTTCTTTGACATTAAGTAAACATAATTTCATATAGTGCTTTTATTTTACAGAGTCAAAAATAATTTTTTTGACTGAATCAAAGTTCAGATAAGCCTTTGCCTCTATTTTTTAGAGTTAAAGAGTCAAGAATAAATGACGGCATTACTTTTTACTTTCTTTTTTTTTAATTGTGAAAATAGTCTTACATATTTCAACAAAATTTTTTTGTTGAAATAAAGCACTCAAAATCTGTGTTTTGTCTTCTTTTTTTTGGTTAGACTACAGACGCTACAAAGCAACGCCCCAAAAAATATTTTTTTCCAAAAACATATTAAAAATTTAAAAAATACAAAAAACGAAACAAAATATTAATTTTCTTTATTTTTTTCAGGTACACCTTACTGTTTCTCAAGGCAATGAAGAAAGATATACCAATTCATGGAGTTTGGATGAAATGAAACCAACAACTTCACCAATATTTTATCAAAAAAATGTTGAACTCTCCGTGACAACAACTGATTCCAAAGGCATCGTGTGCTTTACAATTGAAAATGTATTTCCATTAAAAAAATCTAATTATCCTCATTTTCGATTTTTGAGAGTTTAAACTCTGATTTTTTTAATTGTAAAAACTTTAGTTTTTAGATCTCAAATTGCTCAAAAATTGTTTTTTTTTTCGTTTCTAAACCTCATAATGTGGATTTGAAACGAAATCAGTTGTTATTGTTATTTATTTATTTTAGAAAAAAAATAGTTTTTTGTTGCCTTTTAATTTAATTTAAAAAAATTCAGGGTATATCATTTTTTTTTTACTTTTAAAAAATGATGAAAAACATTTTTGTTTACTATTTTATTTGTGTCTTCTTCTTGTTTACATCAAAAAGATAGAAAAAAAAAAGTATAAATCAAGTCTTTGAAAATTTTATCTTTTTTTGTTAAGTGCTCAAATTGAACTGCTTTATTTGTACATAAAAAAAACTAAATCTTTGTTTATTTCTAAAAAACCCAATGTGTGACTCTCCTTTTTTGCAAAAAGAAAAAATAAATACAAAAAATACATAAAACACAATTTTATCATATCACTTCTTTTAACAACAGAGTCATGGTAAACAAGAAAGATGACACTCTTTGTTTGAAAGGATAGATTTGGATGATTTATATTGTAGGTTAACATAAGCCTTAAAGCTTATCTTCAAAAAAAGCTTAGAAGAAAAGGTTAAAACTGTGTCAAGTGTTTTTAGAATTGTTGAGTTGCCAAAGTGAAAAAAACTAAAAAATATTAGAAAAATAGAAAAATAAATACAAATTCTTTCTTTTTTACTTTTTTCATTTTTTTACTTTTGCAAAGTGGGATAAAAATGTAAAATATATTTTTTTAGATGGAAAGAAAAGCATATATAAGTTTGTATGTACAAAGTAATACTAACTTATCAAAGTAAAGTGCTTTTTTGAAATCAAAAGAAAAAAGAGTCAAAGTTTGAAACATCATTGAAAAAAATAAAGTAAACTTGTTTTTTACTTTTTCTAAAAATCGTACAAAATTTTTTGTTGTTCTTTGAAATTAGGTTTGTTATTATTTAACTTCGAAAAACAAATCAAGAATTTTTTTAAAAATTAAAAATCTCTTTTTCAAATTTTCTTCTGTTGTTGGTAAACAAAGTTATTTATTACGTATCACAAAAAGAAAAAGAAAAGATAATTAAATGAATGCAGTATATTTAGTAATTTTCAATTCAATAATTAATATCATGATTCATGAAATCGTTATTAGAGGTTTTTTTTTTCTTCAGGAAAATGTAAAAATGCGTAATCAAGAAAACTTTTTGATTTAACCGGATTTTTTCTAGGTGCAAATAAAGAATGTTTCATTTCTTTTTGCTTGTACCCCAATAATTATATTGCATTTGTTTCTAAGTTTCCTTTCAAATCAATTCAAATAATTTAGTTAATTTTTTATTACCATTAAAATTGTATTTTTCGATATTTTTAAAAATTTATTTAACCAAGATTTAAAAAAGAAAAAAAAATAATAAAACACAAAATTCAAAAACAAAAGTTGTATATGCAAAAAAGCCTGTAACAAAAAAGAAATACAATATAATTTCATTCTATTGTTTGCTATTATCAGTTCTTTACACAAATAAATCAATACTACATTCATTTCTTGGTTTGGATGGAAAAAAGACAGTGGTTGCAGTTTGATAACAAAATTTTAGGTTTTCTTAGTTCTTTTTAATCTAAGAAGTTTTTTGTGCTTGCTTTATTTTTTATTCTTAATGATTTCAAGATTGTACAAACTGAATCGAGGGCAATTAGGTTTTGCTTATTCTCTTTGTTACTCCGACGCTAAAATTTTCTAAAAATCAAAAAATATTCTTATTTTTTCGTTTTTCTGTAGCATCAAAAATTTTTTGGTTGAACCAAAGAACCGAAAAAGCAGTTCAATGGAAACCTGTTGAATAATCACCACTCATTATCCATAGAACAAAAAACCCAAACCCAAAATAAAGACGAAGATCACTTTTTGAATTTATATTTGCAAAAGCAAAACCTTTAACTAACCACAAAAAAATGTTTGTCATTTCTCTTTTTAGGAAATATATGTATACTTTGTTTTTTTCTTTTATTTGTAATCCTAATTACAATTACAACAAAAAAAGTCACAAGTAAAAACTGGACTTTGCCTTATTACTTAAGCTTCTTCTTTTCTTTTTGACTTTACTTTTTTTTCCATAAATATTTTTCGTGTGCTGGAACATACAAAATTAGAATAAATTAATCTAAAGTAAATAAATAAGCGGAGAAGCAGATAAAGAGATCTAATGAAAGAAATTTGATAATAGAAAAAATTAGTGGGAAATTAGAGGGAGCGGCGAAAAAGGAAGAAGAAAATGTAAGATCTATGATTTAAAGTGGCAATAATCCCAAATTTCCAAACAATAATTACCCGATTTCATAGTTTTTTTGTTTGAGTAAAGTGCAAGGGTTAAAAATTTTTACTGTTCTCTGGAAAATTGAAAATTGACATTTTTTAATTCTCCTCGAAATATCATTATAATTACTTCCCAAAAGACAATTAGCTTGAAAGTGTTTTTCTTTTTCGTTTTTTCGGGGAAAATAATTTTTCATTAGTAAAAATTTTCTTTGTTAGTTAGAACAAAAAGGTCATTATTACTTTTAAATATAAGAATCTCACACACGTTCAAACGTCGAGAAAAGTAGCTTGCTTTTCTAATGAGAGAATTAGAATTATAGAAATCAAATCGGGTTACAACTTACAATCGAATATTTTTTTAGTTCGAGACAGGGGCGGAACTGAAAAAACTCATCTGTGGTTAACAGGGGCAAAAAAGTCGGATCCTAGGGTTAAAAAATACGTAGATCACGAATCTGAATTCACTACATACAATATCATTGTTTGTTTTTTTTTTGCAATCATTTTTAATTTTTTTTTGAATTTTGTAAATTCCTTTTAGTTTAGGTTTAAAAAATGATTAAGAAATTGGTGTAAAGAAAAGGAGAAAGAAAAGTTTTTTATAAAACAAGCAAAAAAATAAAGAAAAATAAATGACTATGTTTTGTGTTAGTCATTCCACCAATTGCTATTGAAAAAAAACTTTCGGCTTATAACAATGAAAAAAAATAATATGAAGCAATGTTTTCTTCCACCATCAAAAGATTCTTAATTTTTTCCTTTTTTTTTGAAGTTTTTAACATAATTTTTTCATTTAAAATTTTATCTAATAATTCAAGGGAAGTACCGAATTCTTTCTTTTGGCGATTCTTCTACTTCTGCCAAACAGACTCAATGGCATTTGTATGAGTCCCATCTGCTGTAGCAAATTCATTTGAATGGACTACAACTTTGTGTTCATATCCCAAGTCAACTATTCTATTGTAGGCAGCCCATCCATCCGAAACAATGATACTTCCTGGGAGAATGTGCTTTTGGATCAAAGGAAGGGAATCCTTTTTAGCGAACGACAAAAATCGCAAAAAAACGTCAAAAAAAAGAAAAAAAAAGTTTGGTCACGTAACTGCAAAAGTACCTTTTTTTCTACAGAAAACTGTCATTTCCTTCTTTTTTTTAAAAAAAATTTTGGGTTGAATTTTTGCTAAAAAAAAGAAGAAAGAAATAGTTTTTCTTTTGCTTCCTGGCACAAGCTTTGAGTTCATTCTTTTTTTTCGTTTTTGGATTGTATGTAAACTTTTTGTTTGGTTTTTATTCTTTGTAATTTTTATTACCTAGCTAAGGTACTAATAACTTTTCAAGCCCTTTTTATAAAGTGGTTTGTAAAAAACTATAAATTTTGGAAAGCTTCCATGCAAATGGAAGCAAATTTATTTTCTCTTTTTTTTGTTATTACTAGTGTCATGGAGATTAACGCAAGCTTTCTTACTTCCATAAGTTTTTTTCTGCAATTTCCATATTGCTTCCCGTCAATTTGATTCTAACATTTTCTCAATTTTCTATTAATCGATCCATAACCATCAATAAATTTTTACTTCCAGAAAAAGAAAGCGTTTGAAATTTCTTTTTGAGCACAAAGACAGAAAAAAGCATGATAACAAACAAAGGTATCATGTTGAACGCTGATTAAAAGTTTTCAATCAATATTTTTGTTTTTTTGTTTTTTTTGTATAAAAGGAAAAAGACGCTGCAAGATTGGTTGTTTTATTCTTTTTGCAAGCGAAAGCAATTTCATTCAAACGACACATATGAATGTTAACAACAATCGATGGGTGAATGAATGTTCTTAGTTGCTAGAAAGAAGCGATGATGGAAGGAACAGACTATTAAAAATATTTTTTTTTGAATTTTTAACTTAAGTTTTCTTTTTTTCTTTTTTATGGCATTTTAAAAAATGTAATATTTTTCGTTATAATTTAGAAGCTCACAAAACATGAAAAGATAAAATGTTTATAAAGAAAAAATAGAATCTTTTAGTCCAATCAAGTTTGGATTCGATATAATCAAACTTTACCCACATAATGTAATCAAAAGAATTTACAAGCACTGGTTACTTAAAAAAACTGCCCAAACTTCGTAGACTTGTCTCAATAAAAAGAAAATAATTTAAAAAAATTAGCATTGCATAATTTAATTTTATTTTCCATTTGGAAGATTGGAAAACAAAAAAAGAAGAAGGAATTTGGTTAACATTGCCTGAAATTTTAAATCTTTTATTTTTGCTTTTAGAATAATATTTATCAAAGGAAAATTTTAAATTGTTGTATCGGTATATACTGATGGACAACAATTTCTTAATTTATTTTGGCAACCAGAAAGCTGCTTTCCTTAAAAAGAAAAATATTTAATTTACATACTTGCCTCTTTTCATTAACTTTTGTTCAAAAAACCATGTAAAAAGTATTTTGAAACTATTAGATTTGTTTTTACATTCGATCTTTTTCATAAAATCTTATTTTTCAATTTCGAAAATACATAAAATAAAAATATTAATAAAATATTTAGAAAAAATAAATAAAAAAGCTTTTTTTGCTTGCAAATGAACGAGTCTTTTCAAATTCTATGAGAGTAAAAAAAAAACATGCAAGCAAGAATAACTTTAAAGAAGAAAAAAAACTCTGCAAAGCGTTTGCACGGACACACAATTTCCTATCAACAAGTAGCTCCTCCGCTGTTAAAAACCAAAAAAACAAACAGACGAACAACAGCAGCAGCAACAAAAGGTGAAATTTTTTGAATGCAAACTTAAAAAGTCCCCGTCAAATAACGTTTTTTGTTCTTCAATGTTTTGTCATTTGAATTTTTTGAATCAATTTTTATTACTTTTTTTGTGTTGAATCATAATTAATTAATGGGAGCATGAAATTCAGAAAGTCTATTTAAAGCATCATAAATAAGTCAAACTTTTCTTATATATGATAGCTGCTGTTATAGTTGACATTCCCAGGACTGATAAGATTAGGAAAAAATGATTAATAATTTTTTATATTGATCTGATCATAACAGCATATCATTGTCAAGTTTTAAGATAATGCAACCAAATTACTTGTATACATGATCCAACGAGAATTTGTGATAAAAGTGTTTAATTTTCTTAAATATAAATTTTGTTTAAAAACATTGTTTCAAATTCTTTCAAAAATTTTGTAAAAAAAAAAAATGCATTTACGAACGCATGCTTTTTTCGAACATTAATATTGGTAAAGGTTCCAAAAAATAAAATCTTATGTAACAGCTTTTATTATTATCAAAAATGAAAAGTTAAAACAACTGTTGTTGTCGTTAATTTTGCTGATGTTCCTGATCAAAGTGTTATTATGGGTGAAAGTGAACAAAATGAATTTCTTATCCGAAGCGAAGCAGGCAGAGAGAACTTCGAGGATAAAACCAAATGAACAGAAAAAGCAGATACTTAACGATTGCATAAGACAATCATATGAAATTGCTATTCATCTTTCCATCGCATTAAATGATAACTAAAGCACCCAAGGAATAAAACAAAAGAAGATTTATTAAAATTACAAACAAAATGAATAAAAAAAGGTATAAAAAAGCATTACAAAAAAGAAAAAACACAACAACATTCATAAGCAGCTTAAAAAAAGCACAACAAAGTTAAGAAATGATGGAAGCAACAAAGCTTTGCTTAAGCACTTTCATGGAAAATTCAACATCAAGATCATCGATATCAGTGACAAGCGTATGGATTTCCATGCATTTGTGCAAATAATCGAAGCAGGCTTGTTGGAGTTTTGAAGCATTTGAACAAATAAAACCATTTGCAATTTGACATACATTTAAAGGATTGAGACACATATATTCGGGTTGTTTTCAAATTTTACTTTTTTTGATGCTTCACGCTGATCATTCGAGAAATATTGTGATAATAAGGATGATTGAAAACAAAGAAAATATGTTATGGTTATTCACGTTAAAACAATGATAGGAAGTTAGTCAATAAAAGTTTTGTTGTTAAAAATAAAGACAAAAAAAAAGTTAGTGTTAAATCATTTTTATTGTCACTACAAAATTTTACATATAAACATGGACAATTTTCTACAAACTACAGACGTTTACAAATAAAGTGAATCAGTTTTTTTCGTTCATTCAATCAAGCAAACACATTTGTTAAATCATAAATTCATTCATTCAGCAGATGCTTTCTTAAGTTTCCATTTTTCTATGTCATCTTCAATAAAAGTTGAAATTCGTATACCAGTTTGTCGTTTTGTTAAAACACCCAAGTGATCTGCATTTGGAACATACAAAGGTTCAAGGCCATATGGAGCAGCATCACAAATATCAGCCGAATTTTTAGTTGGCATCATATTATCTTTGAGTCCGTGAATGCATAATACAGGAACTTTGATTGATGGAGCTTTGTCAATTCTAAAAACATATCATTGTTATTTGGTAAAAGTAAAGTAAGAAACCCACGTTCGAAAACAATCAGACTTGGACGTCTTTTTGGGTGGCTTAGAACCTGAAATATGACGAACGGCAGAAAGTAATGGAGCAACCAAAATAAGACCAGTAACATATGGAAGATTTTTAGATGCAAGATCAGCAGCCACAGCAGTTCCAATTGATACTCCAATTAAGACAATCTGAAAACAGGTATGTACATAGAAAGCAAACAGTTAAAAAAGTCAAATATAATACTTCAAGTTTAGGATCATTACGCTCAGATACAATATGTTCATACATGGCTTCAATATCGTGATATACTGCAGATTCAGTTGGTTTACCAGACGAAAGACCAAAGCCAGAATAATCAAAGAAATATACATCATATTCTTCAGGATGTTGATAGCTTAAAAGATAACCAGTAACTCCATTAAATGTTATACCAAGATCACATGCATTGTTGTTAGCTATCAAAAGCACCTAAAAACAATACATAAAATGAGAGATAAACCAAGTAATTAACATAAGCAAAACAGAAACACTATAATAAGCAACTTACTTTGTGACTAGGTGCAACCTTCGGATGTTTCGTTATTTCAACAAGATTGAGATCAGCTTTAATTTTTCCACCAACGATATAATTCTTTGATTTAGTTAACAGCACAAAAGGTTCAGTTCGTTTAATATACATAGTAAGTATCTCGATATCTTCTTCATCCAATTTCTTTACCCATAAAACAGGTTCAATTCGAAGATCATTTTTACCATAGCATTGTTTAGCATTACCAAAGCACCTTGATTTCTTTTCTTCATTGTAATAACTCAAATAATAAAATTGCCATGGTGATGGAGGATAAAATGCTACCAAACCCACAAAACCTTGAGGTGGAGCTAAAGACACACATGAAACACGAGAGATTGCCTAAAAAAGAAAGAAGAATTTAACCAAAACAAAAACAAAACATTTAACTTACATTGTATGCTTTGATTAGTCCATAAAAAGCTCTTGCAACAACAGGTTCTTTCTTTGCGGTAGGTGTTGATTTCTTCTTATCACATGGTTTGGCTTTCTTTTTTGGAGGTTGCTTTGTTGTAGTCTTTATATGCTTTGTATAAGGTTCATGCCACTTTCTTTCACTTTCATAACGCTTTGATTCGGATTCTTGTTGCTTTGTTTTAGCTTCTTGAGGTTTGGCTTCTGATACTTGCTGCTTTGATTCTGTGGTTGGAAGTTTTCTTTCTGAACTTTGAACATTGGTTGAAGGTTCAGCAGATGCATCCAAACCAGCTTTCATTCGATCATTATTCTGAAAAACAAAACAAGTAAGTAAAAGGAAAAGATTGAGTAAGGTATAACAAACTTCAGTAATATCATGGTAGTAGCTTTGAGTCGACATTTCATCTTCTGATTCATTGAGTTTTCTTTTGCTCACATTTTTCATTGATTGTGGAATTTCACCATGTAAAGATTCGTTCGTATCAAGCATTTGTTTCATTTCTTTAACTTCATGCAGGAGTGGAACAGCTAACTTCGTTAAATTAAAACCAAAGATCGTTTTTGGAGGAGCCATTTTGAAATCAGTTGAAATTCACACAAAAAGTTGTTAAAGATGAGTGATCAGCAAACGAATGAAACGACTTTCCAGCAGCCTTCAAAAAAACATAAAAGCAGCAAACTCTTTCATTGCAACTTTGTCGATAGTCTAAAAATGGAATGAAAAATTAACATATTTCTTGTTGCACAAAGATGAAATGAAAGTTGCTGGAGAATTAACAACATAAAGCAACAAGTCGCTGCATTAAAAATCAAACATCCATGTCACAAATAAAGTATTTATTGATACATTTACAAACAAACAAAGTTTATTAATAAAGAAATTACAAATTAACGGTAAAAATCAAGTACAAAACATTAAAAACACATTTTCATTATACATAATATTGGAGAAGAAGCAAATGAAGTTTTTTAGAACAGTTCGAAATCACCTTTAGTAATGAACATATAACATAAATAACATATTTCAAAGCTCAAGCGCATAACAACCAGAGAAACGAACCATGGCATAACACTTTCCTAAAAAGAAACATGAAAGAAAGCTTGAAGAAAAGTAAAAATCTTACCTGCTCAGCTTTATAATCGACAGCACAAGCAACAAAACATAGTAAACCAAGAACATCAAAAGTTCTTTCAATAACAGTATCAACGTTTAAGTTGGCAATTTTCTTACCACCAGCACAAGTACAGCAGCACATATATGAAACATAAGCAAACATAAAAGCAATCCAACCATAAAAGAAAGAGAAGGGTAAGCCAGCATAATAAAAAACCATATAAAATGAATAGCTGTTTGGGCCATCATAAGCAATCATTAAACATAGTAAAAATAGCCAAGCACGAATCTGAAAAAAGAAAGAGTTTTTTATTGTGAACAAAAACTTTAAAAGAAGCTTACATCATCGTGATCATCTGATTTCTTTATTTTGTCTGTTTCTTGAACCTTTTGATCATCCAATTTTCCATCGCCATTGTTGTTGTTGGTTGATTCTTCAGAAAGTTGTTCTTTATTGACACTTGCAGCTTCAATAAATGGTTCATCATTAGCACTTGTTGCTTCCATAGGTAATAAGCGATTTCGAAGAATTGACATTTTTGATGATGGAAGAAAGAAGAATAATTTGATGTCAAAGTTTGATTGCTGACTTGAAAAATAACAAAAAATCATCAAACAATGAAAAAGCTTTTGCAGGCCATTTTTGGCATAATGGAACCAAAATGCATAGCCTAAAAAATAGTCAAATTTTTCATTCATCAAACTTTTTTCTAACTTTTTCTTTCTCTACTTTATTTTTTCATTTTCGACAACAAAAAATGGAATAAAACATTATTGTTTTTGCTCGTCATATTCGCTAACACATTTTATTGCGTGCTTTTTTTGTATAAATTGTTGCTTTATTTATCGTTATACTTTTTTAGCTATATTTAACTATAAGAATATGTGCAAATCTGATAATAAAGAAAATACTGTTTTCTCCTCAACTCTGCCAATCGTTAATACCGTTGAACATGAACTCGAACATCGGGATACCTATGTTCCCGATTGGAGTAAAGAAATTGATAATCATGTATGTTTGAAAAGCTTGTAATTTTATCCTTATAATTTGTAACTTTTTTTTAGCATTTTGTTGAATCTGAAGCTGCTTCACTAAAACCTACTGTTTCTTCACCTGATGCGTTAAAACCTGATGTTTCATCTTCTTCTGTCATTCAACAACAACAAAGTCGTGGTAGTCGTGGTCAATCTTCCCGTCCAAGAGGATCTTTTCAATATTCAAGAGGCGGCTACCGTGGTATGAATCGTGATCGACGTCCTTTTCCTCCTTCTGTTACTCAACCTGATCCTGGTAAAACTATCCGTATGTTTTGCACTGTTTAAACAACAATGAAAGTTATATTTTTAGGTTTGCTAACAAAAGATGGCCGTAGTCCAGAAATAAACATTTCACAATCAGCGTCTAATGATGTTCGTCGTGATCCACGCTCAAGAAACTTTCAAAACATTCCTCGCAATGGTTCTACCGCTCAAAAAAGTCAAGCGACTGAGGTTCTAATGAGCAATAAACAAATCGATCAAAGGTCATTCAAAGAAAATGAACAAAGAAGAACTGATTTTCCTCCTCGTCGACGAAGCAACGGAAAAAATGATAGAAGTTCAAGGTCCAACTATAACCAATTCAAATTTCATCCTCCTCCAGCTCATATTCAACAAAAACCAGATTTTGCTGATGTAAACGCCTCAAGAAGAAATGATGGAAATCAAAGTGTTTCTCAAACAACTACTCAAGGACAAGAAGTTAAACCTGCTGCTACAAAGCCGAACGTATTTGGTGAAGCCATTCCTGTTGATACACATGTGAAATTGATGGAAATAGAACAGAAGAAATGGAAAGAGATGGAAGAAAGAAATAAGAAAAGGAATGTTGTGAATGATTCATCAAAGAAAGTTTCTCCTGATACTAATGGTGCATCTCAACCAGAAACAATCGGTAAGAGTTTTGTTTATTGAACTATCATTGATTGTCTTTGTTTTAGAAAAGGAAGCTGTTGTTAAACTTTCTAAAACCTTTGCTGATGCAGCATCAACTAATGTTCTTTCTATTGATGTTTATTCCGCTGGCATTCTTTCTGAAACCTCTTCAATTCCTCCGAAGTTAAGTATTACAACCACCACTTCATCAAAGCCATTCAAGAATCGTAATCAAAAGGTAGTTTATTCGTTTGCATTTATACTAATACTTTCTTTTTTCAGCCTTACATTCATTCAAATCCTCGTCAAATGTTCTATCTTCCACAACATCAACAATTTCCACATCAAGTTCAACCAGGTGGTTTTCAAGTACCTGCTCAATATTATGGTCAATTTGCTCATCCTCAATTCCAACCGGCGCCTCATGTGTATTACCAACAACCTCAGCAACTTCCACAGCAATTCCCTCAGCAACTTTCAACAACATATCCAGCTTATCCACAACTTCCTTATCAACATCTTCCTAATCAACAAGGTGCAGCTGCAGATTCTCAACAATATGGTCCTCAAGTTCATCAACAATATGTGCAACAACCACCTATGCATTACAGCAATGGTCAAACTGTTTACTATATGCCTTCATATTATTCTAACGCAACTTCAAATTATGGACAACCCAAATAACTTCTTGCTAATCATTTATTGTATTGCTTTTTGTTTTTTGTTGTTTGATGTTAACGTAAACTTTATTGTTTGAATAGTTGCATGTTTTCTTGTTTAAATTTTATAATAAAGTAAAAATTTAGTATGTTTTATTATCGTTTTTTGTTTTGGTTTTGAGATAAACCGATCAAGTTCCATGTGCAATTTAAAGTTTTGCACAATTTTGTTCGATTAAATTTTCTGGTTCTCCACCTGTCCATTCATTGAAATGAAAGGTAGTTCCATCATTTCAATCATTCGCTGTTACAATAGCATCGGCACGAATTAAAGAACCTATTATTGTGTTTTGTCTAAATGGTAAAGCTTCTGTAAGAATGCTTTAAAATATCAAAGTTCTTTCTCCACGGTTACATGCATCACCAAATCCATCAGAAACGGAAACTAAATGGCGTGCCAAAAGTTTGTTACAAACAGCAACTTCAGCTGCTGCAAGATTGGTTGATTGAAAAATAAACCAAGTCTCTCATTCCGTTCAATGCTTCCACTTGAAGAAATTGCAAAACCAAATTAAATTAATGAAATAAGTCTAAACCATATCAAACACTTAGGTATTTGACGATAAAAGAGCAACTATGAAGTTAAAGGTTATGAAAGACTCTATTATCTCGGCTTATAAGTTGGTACGATTTAATGAACTCTTTTTCTTGTAAAATAATGTATCTAAGAAAATTCATGGAGGATAAAGGTAAACTGCTCCTTGGACCATCAATAAACTTCGGCAAAACATACATATTTCAAAACAGCATTGATGATTCAACAACTTTTTTCACATTTCGCAACTTTCCCATTCGCATTCCAAAAAAATTTGCATGAATTTCATCATTTTTATGAAACCCTTAATTTTCGTATAAAAGGGTTGAGTGGTTTTGAAAAATCATTCATTCGACGACGAATAAATTCAACTTGAACGGTGCTTGCTTCTCTTCTCTCTCTCATCTCTCAAACATCAATCATGGCTGATCGTTCCGCATATATGGCTCCTGGTGGCAGTGGCGGTGGTGGTTCATATGGTGGATCTTCCGGTGGTGGCGGCGGCGGTGGATATCAACGTGAAGAATATGCCTTTGGATCTCCTTCATCTGGTGGAAATGCATCTGCTCCTGATTCAAACAACAATGGCGCTGGAGCCACTCCTGGTGTTACCAAGCCACGCGCTGATGTCTCCTGCTATCTTGGTCCTAAGTAAGAACGCCAGCCTCAACATGATCATGCTCTAATCAATCCACTCGTTCTCTTCCTTCATCATCGTCATGGTCATGCTCGTCGTCGCTCTCTTATCCATCTCCTCTCTTCCTAGTATTGAATTGTATTTAATCCGAATTTATTTATATGTATTTTTTTGTGAAATCTAAATAAATTAATTTTCAAAAAATTTTCTTTTGTGTTTTGATTCTTTTTGAATTTCTTGGATAGCAACAACTCTTAATTATTATAGTCGATTAGCATGAAATAAGATAATCGTAGCATTATGATACTTTCAAATACTTCATTAAGCCGGATTTTTTAATGGCAATCTTTGATACTCTTATATTTTTCCTCGCTCGTTAAATAAGATATGAGTTATCTCGAACTTTGATAAGTTTTCCTTGAATCTCTGATAGGAGCGTGGCTCCTCTAAGTAACGGATCTTTCATTTTGTGATTGATAAAATCTGTTGGTTGTATCCACAAACTTTAATAGTTTTTGTGTTTTTATAAAGAATCTGTACATAATGTTTCAAACGAGGGATTATCATGTGCTTCAAAACAACGTATTTAGTTTTCAGCTGCTTTTTACAACACATACAAGAAAACATTTATTAAATGAAAACGAAGAACAATAAAACTCGACACAATAATCAAAGCAATAAACACAAAATGTTATTCAAGATCAACCAAGTGAAGCAGGATTAGACATAGAAGGAAGCAAGGTAAATAAATATTCTTCCAAAGTACTTTGACCATTGAATTTGCTTTGAACGGATGAAAGATCAATGTCGGAAGAGCTTTGTTGGATGCAAATTGATTCTTCAGATTCGGTACCATTAATAACATCGAGAATTTCTTTACCATAATATTCAAGTTTTGAAAGTTCGTCAACAAGAGCATGAATTTTTTGAATTTCCATTTCAATATTGTCAGTGATAGTGATTTCTTCCAGAGCTTGTTTTTCCATGCGATATATAGCCTTAGTTTTATAAAGATTATCATAGTATTTTGAAGTTACACCATTCTGAAAAACAAACATATACAAAGATCAGTAAAACCTTAAACAAACCTTTGCTTCTTCATATTGGATAAAAATATCAAAGTGACTTTCAAAGATGTCTTTGGTAGGAAGAATAGAAAAATGCTCCAAAAATGTTACACATGTTGCCATAGTTTTTGTAATAGTCTTTCTTTCTCTCCATATTGTTATCATTTCTTTATAAATAGCAGTAAATTTTCGAAGAGTCATGTTTTCAAAGTAATATCTTGAAATATTCTTATCGAAATCCATAAGTTCTTTTCCCATGAGATCATTAACTTGTTGAAATAATTGTAAAAGCTTCTTTCGCTTAATTTCATATTCTTCAAATGCTTGACCTTGAATTGAAAGTTCTTCATATTTGATTTCAGCATCGTTTAAGATCATAGCCAACGTAGGAATAAGACGAAGAAGAAGCTTTCGAGTATCATTCAATTTTGCAGAAGATTCATATTCAGCTCTAAGTTTTGATGAAGACATTATGGATCTGAAATAAATGATACGTTAATAGGACGTGATTGACGTGAGAAAAAAGCGATAACAAAGTGAAAAAGCATAAACGTAAGACTAACAAGAAAGCAGCAAAGACAAAAGCTTTGAAAGTAAAAAATGAATGAATATGATTTCGAACAGTAAATATTTAGTTTTTTCGCGGTGAGAACAAAGCTAATTCAAATCGATGATGAATATGAAACAGACATCCATGAAAAACAGAGATAAACGTTGTTATAAAACCCGATAACTAAATCCTAGCA
This sequence comes from Panagrolaimus kolymaensis, assembly GCA_028622995.1. Lineage (NCBI taxonomy): Eukaryota > Metazoa > Nematoda > Chromadorea > Rhabditida > Panagrolaimidae > Panagrolaimus > Panagrolaimus kolymaensis. The sequence continues at coordinate 1,522,598 of JAJQJQ010000025.1, read as the reverse complement.
GATGACCTAGAGTGAGAAAACATTCAATCGATTATGACAATGAAAGACTGTAACCAGGATAAACAAAAGATTTCTAACGTTTTATTATCAAAATTCAATAAAGCTGTAAAAGTGAAACAAGAACAAAAGTTAATAGAAATCAGTTTAAAACAACAAAAATTTACAAATTACAAAGTTTAGAAATCAAATTGGTGAACAATTTTTTCAATGAAAGTTTAGGCTTGTTATTGCTGGATCGATTTTTGCTTTGTCTGAATTTGCTTGATTTTGGTGAAGGTTTCGGAATTGGATGAAATTGAGACGAAGAATCAATTGGAAGAGAACCCTTGGAATATACAACAACAAGAGAAAAACGCTTCCCAAAATGTTTCAATTTGCAAAGTTCATCAATCAGATAAATGATTCTTTCAGGATCCATTTCAACCATAGCAGCAGTATTATTATTTTCTTTTCGTACTTTATCAAGATATTCTGCTTTCATTTTGCAAAGATTTTGATACACTTTTGATGTTTCACTTCCAATCTAAAAGTTAACGCTCATTAACAATTGTTCAAACATATCACAACAACAAACTTTCTTTTCTTTTTCAATCAACAAATCCAAATTACTTTCGAAGGTATCAAGAAAAGTATGATGAGATAATGAAAAATCTTTCAAAAAATTTGAAAGTTTTGCCATAGTTTTGATGATCATTTCTTTTTCTTTGTTGATTTCATCCAATTGTTTGTAAATTTCTTGTAATTCAGCTTTGATTTGAACTTGATATCCTAAAAATATAAACCGTAAAAGTGGAAAAGAAAAAGAGGAAAGATTTACTTAAAACGCATGGAAGTTTGCTTTCATAAAAATCATTGATTTGTTGGAATATTACCACAAGTTGCATAGATTTTACATCCTTTTCAGCTTCAAGCCCTCCAATTCTATGAACGATATCATCCAATACTTTGATCATCGGTTCAACAAGAGCAAGAACACGTTTACGAACATTCGATATTTTTCCATCTTTTGGTTCTTCAAGAGACATCGATAAAGACATTGTCTAAAATGGAAATGATAAAGAGTATCCGAATAGCAAATAAAATACATAAAAACAAGACACGCAGCAATGAATAATGTAAACTAAGCGAAAACTAAGCATCAACAAAATACAAAGTAAAGATACAGGCATATCACAAAAGAAATCTAAGATAACGAAAGTTCCCGACATTTTTGGAAACAACAAAATCAATTATTCATTTTCTCAAATTGCACTCATTTCCAGCCTAGATGAAATAACAACTACCTGCAATTTGCTTCAGGTAAATTTCGAGCGAAAGAAAGCACCTATGTATTAGTTATTAGAGACATGTGCAATGTCTCCAGCCTAAGACTGTGTTGGTTATGAGTCTTTTATATCACTATTATCAACGACGGAATGTGGTTCCATTAATGTTTTTATAGTATTTGGTAGAACATTGGATTGGTTTGGAATGCGGGTCGTTATTTGTTCGTAAGTAATTGAAACCAATCATAAGTGGAATGATGATGCTGCATTCTCGACAGTTCCCTTTGTTGAAGGGAATTAGTAATGTACAGTTGAATAAGTTGTATCAGTATGTAATATGCTACTTGCTTACGCTGGTGCAAATCATAGAAAGTAATTTGTTATTGCGATCACATAAGTCGAAACATAATGGTTATTTGCCCATGGTGATTGGAGTGAATGCCTGCAGTAACTCAAGTAAAGCTCCGCCTTCATTACGGATTAACCTATGCTTAATGTAAAAGAATGTGGCTGTATTCATCGAAAAAAAGACTATCGTATCGCTATTCCTCAACATCCCTACAAATACAAAAGCTAACAAATGTACGATGCAATGGCAAAAGAACAATAATAATGATAATCAAGTAACAATGAAAACTCCTTACATCCAATAATATTTGGTTAAAAACCAAAGCTAAATACAAACAATGAGAAAAAGCTAACGAAAGAAAAACAACTTTATAGTAAAAATATGCATGAAACAACAACAGTAAAATATAATCAAAACAAACATGCACGAAAACATAAGTAACATTTAATCGAATAACAATAAAACAATCATAAAAACCTTAAACTTTTGATTTAGATTTACCAAATCTTTTGGAGAATGATTGACGAAAAGAACCAAAGAAGCTGGGTTTGCGTTGTTGGAATGCAGGAGGAATTGGAGCAGCCTTTGAAGCAAAAGATGGAACAATAAAAGTTTCATTACGTGGAAATGGTGATGGATGTAAAAGAGTAAGTTTGCGTTGAGGTGGCGTTGGAAATGTAACAGCATCATTGAGTTGAAAAGTTGATGGAAATGAAGAAGCAACATCAGTGAAACCATGATGAACATCAACATAACGATCAGATTTGATAAAATTGACAACATCAAAGAAGCGTTTACCATAATAATGAAGATTACAAAGTTCATTAACAAGATGGTTGATTTCTGCCATAAACAATTCAACTTGTGGGTCAATGACTTTCATCTTTTTGAGATAATCAGCTTTCTTTTGACAGAGTTGCTTATAAGCTTTTGAGTTTTCACCATTCTGAAAGTTAACCACATTAAAATGACAACTAACAAGATAAACAAACCATAGCGTTTTCTCTTGCAATACGATCATTGAATTGGTTTTCAGTAGGATCATAAACAGCCTTCAAAAACATATCAAATCTTTCTCTAGCATTAACGATGATATCACGTTCATTGTATATTTCGTCCAACATCATGGTGACTTCATTGAGCTTTTCTTCAGCATAAAGATGGTTATCTAAAAACTTAACCATCAACAAAAGCTTAACAAAAGGAAAAACAAACAATGATCATAGTGACTTGGTAGCTTGGTTTGAATGAAATCATCCAAAAGCTTCTCTTTCTTGTCTTCAAGTTCATCAATTTTATGTTGAATAACTTCTAAAACCATTTGAGAAGGTTTAGCAAGTCGAATAAGTAGAGTACGAGTATCATTTAACATCGCAGCATATTCTTTTCGATCACCAATTATAGCTTTGTCCATTGTTGAAAACATTACGGATCTAAAAGAGAAGCGATGATAGCATGGAAATATGATAAAACACGCCGCATGGATAATAATAACACGAGATAAAGAAAGTGAATGAAAAAACAAAAACGTGAACATAAAGAGAACGAGAAGGGAAATATGAAAACAATAATTCGAATAAGCAAAAAGTATTGTGAGTTTTCAAGGCAAATTTTCTATGAAACTCAATAATGTAAGTGATAAATCATAGGAGAAAGATAATAAGTTAAAGGTGGCGATTAGCAATCAATTCACAAACTAGAAAAAAAGGGAAGAAAAATAATGAACGTTTGTAAAACGCAACAAATTTTGCAAGCAGCTAAAAAATTTGAGAGAAACAAAAACGTTGATGAAAAAATTGAGTGGATTTAGGCAATATTCTTTTCGTACTTTTTGCCACAAAAAAGTACGGTAGATGAACATGAACATACAAAAATTTTTGTTTTACTGTTTACAGTAAAAAATCATTATCATAATCAAACACCAATCAAAAACAAATTTATTAAAACTAACATACATTAATAGATATACAATAAAAAACAATCAAAACCTATAGAGAAACTTATAACTTAGATTTAGATGGTGTAAATAAAGATTGCTTGATTCGTTGGAAGATATTTGGTTTGCGTTGAGGTGATGAACAATTTGAAACAACATCGGAGCCTTCATTATGTTCAGATGAAACATCAGATTTGATAAGATTGACGACGTCGGTGAAGCGTTTCCCATGGTGTTTGAGGTTGCAAAGTTTATCAATAAGAGCATGAATTTCTTGAGGATTCATATCATCTTTATAACGAGTTGAAGCTTCATTCATTCTTTTTTCTTCAAAATATTGGATTTTAGCTTTGCATAAGCTCTTGTATAATCCTGAAGCACCATCTTTCTGAAAAGTTATTGCTATTAAACGACTCGATCAAAAAAATGGAACAAACTTTTGCTTCTTCTCTTTCGATAACAGAATTCAAATAGCTTTCCACAGCATCATTCCTAACAGCTTCTTTGATTTTTTCTTCCTTGAGATGTTGCTCTTTGATTTTGAGAAGATTCTTATACAGCTTGGAACTTTCACCATGCTGAAAAATAACATGTAAACATAGGAAATGAATCGTACAATAAAAACCAACAGAAGATTTTTCACTTTCAATGAATGTGTTCAAGCAGCTTTCAGCGACATGGTTATCAGCTTCTTCACTCCTTGACTTCTTTTCATTGAGGTATTGATTCTTTAACTTCACCAGATTCTTATAAAGCTTGGAAGTTTCACCGTTCTAAAAGTTAACATTAAAATGAGATTAATCAATATAGCACAACGACCAACCTTTGCTTTTTCATATTCAATACGTGCATTGAATTCATTTTCGATGACATCGTTGACGATAGGTGCTAAGAAATGTTTCAAAAAAGCTGCAAATTTTGCCAGGATTATGATGATGGTATCACGTTCTTTGCTAATTTCATCCAACAGCTTTAGAGTCTCTTTGAGTTTGTCTTCAATGTAAAGGCGATTAACTAAAATGGAAACTTTAGTATCTGATGAGTGATAAGAGTAATAAATTTACTATGAACATCGACGATTTCATCATCAAAAGGATTCTTTGATTGATTCAAAAGTTCCATGAGTTCCTTCTTCTTTTCATATAGTTCTTCAATTCGATGTTGAACAGCTTTCAAAACCATAACAGAAGGTTGAGTTAGACGAAGGATGAGGCTTCGAATATCATTCAGCATAATCGTTGATTCATCAGATTTGAACGTGGATGAAGACATAATCCTGAAAAACAAAAAGGTTAAACACTTCAAAAACGTAATTCTGCGCAATAAAGCAACGGAACGAATTAAAGAGAGCAAAGGTTGTTCACAAACGAAACAAGTTAAATTTAAAGTGGAGAAAAGTGTGTTTCGATGAAAAAGAAATTAGAAAATTGATGAAGCAAGAAAGTTATGAAGATTTGCAAGAAAAACGTTTGCAAAAAAAGTGTCAAACATTTTTTCAAAGCAATTTTTAGGCTGCGTTTTCAATCGCATAAAGCCAACGAGTCCATGAAATGAAAAAAAGTTTGATGGTTTTTTGCTTTCAAAAATTCATCCAAGTTTTTTGATGCATGAGTTTATGCTCGCTTTTTTTTGATTCATAAAAAGAATCATTGAAACTTTTATTGCTTGAATGAAATAATGGAAATTTTATAAATTTGCATACATTCTTCAAATTGATATAAAGCTTTCAAAAGTCCAGTTGCAAGCCATCATTCTTCATTTTTTTCATCGCAAAAATATGGGACGCAATTCTGCTTCATTATCTCGTCGTCGTGGTTATGATCATGGTTATGTTCAATTAGAAGTAGAAAGTCAACATCGTCATCGTAGCAACAAAGGCCGTCATCATCAAGAACGTCAAAGCCGAAACAACAAGAAGAAAGAAGATCAAAGTGAAGCTGCTGAAGAAAAGAGTCGTCGTCATCGTCAATGGGCTTCGATTAATGATGTGGTTCAAAAACATCAACTTCAAAGTTATGGTGGTGAAAGAAATGATGGTGGTGATGCATCGAATGCTGTTTTAAAGAAATGTCAAAAATGTGGAAAACGTCGTGAACGGTTAGTTATCTTTCGGATTTTCATTTTCTTACGTTTTTCTTTACTTTTTAGCCGTCATAAAGCAGCAGCAATCGAACCTCCTCCTCCACCGCAATATCACAATCTTCTTGCTTCTGAAGATGAAGATGCTAAGCGTATGGTTTTAAAGAAACTTGAAAAAGAACGTCGTCGTCAAGCTCGTAATCAAGAACGTCATGATCGTACTGCTGCAGAAGAATCAAGTCGTAAACAACTATTGAAACAAACTGCACCTGTTTTTATGCCACGAAGTAAATACTATCCTGATCGTGATGCTGAAATTTCAACTGAAAAATCTTCAACTCGTACTGTCTGTGATCTCTCCCATCGTCATCATCATCGTCGTCTTGATTCAAGTGAATATGAACGCAGCAATCGCACTCGTGATCGTCGTCATCATCAAAGTACTCGTGAAGAATCGTCAACTAAAGAAGCTCGTCAACCACCACCTCGTCTTGAAATTGAAGATGATAATGATTCCAAATACTATGTTGGTCCTCAAACACCCAAAGACGTCGTTGAATATCTCAAACCAAATGAATTTCGAATCTATTATCAATTACCTGAAAACTCTTCAATTGTTCCATATAAGCTTCGTTTATTCTTGGCATACATGAGCAGTCAAAGCAAGGTGTGTTTGGTTTATCTTATAAAGGGAGTATTGGTGATGTTATATGTTTCTGTTGTGGAGTTATATCTTTTGCTTTGTGATGTTTGCGCACATTTTCTTTAACCATATGGTTTCCTTTGACTAACTAATAACTCCAAATTTTCAATAGCCTTATGTTCTTCTTATTCAACTAACCATTATTCATCTTTTAGGAAGTCTACCATTTTCCTGTTATCTGTGGAAAGAATTCTCGTACTGGTGAAAAGATGTGGAGCTTACGCTATGCTGATTCTGCAACATTTTCAACCCTTTCTGCTTTGATCAAATATCACAAAACTTATGCTTATATGGATCCTGAAACCGGTAAAATTGATACGTTCCCAATTTGGAAAGATGCTCAATATCGTTGGTGATGATGATAATATGTCATATTTTCTTATTTTGTATTGATGATTATGTTGTATTTTATGTCATGTATGTAAAAAGATGTGTGAATAAAGTGCTAAATTTTTTATTGTTTGGTTTTGTAACACTGCTTTTGATATTTCATAGTTTACGATAAGAATGTTTGTTAGTTGCTGCATTTTCTCTGATACATAAGCGATGACTTGAGAAACTGATAAAGCTTTTTTTTTTTTGCTAACTCAAACTACCATTTAGTACTAACGGTGATTGAAAATATAAGCAATAGGCAAAATAATTAAACTCATCCATACATAATTTGTTTTCATATTTTTAAGCTGCAATAACGTTCCAAACCAACTAAAGCTTCATTCCTTGATTTCGAAAGTTTGAGTGCTTTTTTACTATTATTTGTTTGCAGCTTTATTTCTCTTCAAATTTTTTCTTCGTTATCTGCTTTTATTATGTAACTCAATATGTAAGTTTTTTACTTATTATCATCAATAGTGACAATGGATAATGAAAAATATGTATGTATGATGGCGTTATATTTATTTTTTATGCCATTAATGCTAAAGACAACGATGATGGAATGAATGATCTTTTTGATTTTCTAATTGTATGTAAATCTGATGACTTTAAAAAAAGTTTTAAATTATAAAAATACCTTCCTTTTACGTTGCAAACGTTGCAGGCATTGTTGTTGTTGCGTTCTAATTACTATCCGTTTTTTGTTTCTAAAGCATCAAAGCCCATCCAAAGACTTATCTGCGCATACATATAATTGCAAAGGAATTAACTAACTATTTAAGTTATTTATTTTTCTAAAAATTATGCAAATGTTTAAAAATAATACGACGAAGACATTCTTATTATAATTTTGGTTAATTTTGTTTTATTTTTTCTTTTCTTTAAAGTTTAAACCCAAAAGGGTTTTTTTCAAAGTTTTTTATGTTTAAAATTTTTTCTTTCTTTCTTTTACTCTTTTTTAAAGATCCTTTTTTTGTAATCATAAAAACTAAACTTTCTTAATATCAAATTAAATTTATTGTATACTCAAAAGTGATTATTATCAAAAACACTTAACTACCACCTTTAACTTTTATCGTCTGCTTTTAATTTAATGTTCGAGAATAATAAATGGAGTTTTTTTAGCTAATTCTCTGTAATCGCCAAGTAATTTTTTAAATAGTATGTTTTTTTCAGAGAAGGCAGCGACAGGTGAAACTTTTTTTTCGGACGAATAAAAAAAGTTGCTTTTATTTACAGTTTTTTTTGCTCTGTTTTTGTTTCACTTTTCTTCTTTCACTTTTTTTGTTGGAAAAGTAAGAAAAGGTTTACGATGGCATATTTGCCTTATGCAATACTATTTTTACATTTAATAGTTTTTATTTGCGATGTTTTAACTTTATATTTAACTTCGTATATTTTATTTCACTTTTTCACTGCCTCCACTCATTTTTCTCCAGCTGTCATAATTTTTTTATGCAGTTGGCTGCTATGGGGAATTTTTTCTACGGTTTATTGTTTATATGTAATTTGTTTATGGCGTCCTGAATCGATATTATATAATCAAACAATATTATTTTTTGTTGGATTTTGTTCTGGAATGATGCATTATTTAAATACGTTAGCCGAGGCTATGCTTGGCATTGATCGATGCTTGGGTATTATTTTTCCTTTAAAATATGGAAAATCGGAGAAAAAAGTTTTTGGTTTTGTCACAATTTTATATCTCATCGCATATTTGCTGATTATTATTTTTCTTAATAATTATTTAACTATGATTCCATGGGACTCAAAAATTCAAGAATGTCGATATTATACTTGCATATTAAATAATTTCCCAACTCCATCTATTTATTTAACAAAATTAGGTGGAATTTCGATAAATGCTTGCATGGGAATTATTTTATATTTTCTTATTAAATATAAACTTAATCCTGCGTCCATTAATGCAACGACTCGAAAAATGCATAAAATTATTTTAATTGTCATTCTTTCCACAACCTTTTTTGAAACTCTTCCAAACATTTTAGCTGAAGTTTTTAGAATTGTAAGAATTTTTTCCACTCATGTTTCTCAATTTTTTTTTTATAAATCAGAGAGATTAATTTTTCGGATTTCAGGCAACTGGAGCGTCTCTTGCAAGTATTATTGGTCCTTATGGTCAACCATTATCTGCCATTAATTTTGCTTTTTGCATCACTCACAGAAAAAAAGTACCTTTATCATCCAAAAACTTGGACAATATTGGCTTGTACAGTGACAACCGCCAAGAAGAAGTTCTCTGTCCAACTTGGACTATATTGTCCGCTTAGAAGTTTTAAATATCAAAAAACTTGGACAAAATTGAAAAAATTTGAAAAAAAAAATTCAAGAATTTTATTTGTTTGCGACCGCCAATATATTTTTCATATAATTATTTTCCAAATTTAAAATTTGAATATCCAAAATTTTATGCTTTTATTGAAGCTTTCGGTCAAGCAATAAAATATCCAGCCGATACCGAAGAATTGCCATCAATCATGGTACTTTCCCTTGTCTACCAACACCCTTCAGTTAATAAAAATTGACGGAAGAATGCAGGCACAATGAAAAGTCACACCGTTGATAGTAATGCGCGCCATCCTCAGAAATAGCAAGATCGGTATACGCTTGAAGCAACCAAAGCTTGAACCTATATGCATACTCTTCAACGAAGAAACGATGAATTGAAATTGGCCTCCAGACAACCAAAGGAAAAGTTTCGTCTCATTTTATTTGGACTAATTTGTCTAATAAGATAGTCACTATGCCTTGTCCTTCAAAAGTTGACAATATGTACACCAAAAAGACGAAAACAACTTTCGAAGTTGGAAAAAAAGTGGTCCATCAATTTCCGAAAAAATATTGGACATTTTTTCTGTGAGTGATTGGTCTTTATTTCCATGCAATTACGAGAAACTTTAAAACCATTACAGCTAATAGTCGAAATATAACTATTGAATAATTATTAAAAATGAAAGTAATCAAAATTTAAATAAGTATATACATAGAAAATATTTATAAACAATAGTTTCGTTTAAAAAAAGGAAAATTTCTGGGTTATTAATTTTTGAGATTAAAAATAGTTTTTAACCGACGACACACAATGAAAAGTAAATTTCTACAAAAATTTCACAAAAACTGCAAGTGGCTTGCTTTTATCCTATTCATCGTAATTTTTATTATTCAAATCATTGGATGATGGATTATTAACAACATTTTTTGTCACTTTTTGATTCAGATGTTTTAGGTGGGGAACGACAGCACGCGAATTTTTTTGAATCTTCAGATGGATTTTTACAAGGTACACAAGTTGTGGGATTTGGGCAACACATGGGTCCTTTACAATCATCGGATTCAATGCAGCACCAAATAACGCAAGTGGATGGATCCTTGCAACAATTAGGGCCTTGACAATCTTCAGTTTCCAAACAACAAATATTGATACATTTTGAAGGATTTGGACAACAATTTGGACCTTTACAAGTTTCAGTTTCTTTACAACAAACCATTGAATTGGTGGTGTTTGATGACATAAAAATAAAGTTAGAAAAATAAAAATGTGAATTATCAGTAATGAATGTCGTCGGACTGCTTTTTTTTCTAAAAATCGGTAGACGCCTATTTATACTGTCTCGGCCTGCAAAAAGATAAGGTGAAAATATTTTCTACCTTGTGATGGATGGAAGAAGGTAGAAAACCTATAGCATTTCTTGTTTAAAACATAATTGCTCTTGATGTTTCTGCTTTCTCTCAAAGAAATTTATATTTTCATTTATCAAGGTATATTTTCTCCTTTTTCGAGTCTTTTTTTTATTATCATGATGTGTTGTTTGAGAGATCATTATGATCAATTTTTTGAACCGCGTGGAACTTTTCCTTGACAACAGAGAAAAAAAGTTGCACGAAAATAGAAGGTGGAAAAGGAAATGTGACAAATTGAAAGAAAGATAATAATATACAAACAAACGATATTTACTTTTTTAATTTATGATAAAAAAAAATTTATTTTTTGCAAAAAATTATATTAACATTTTCTTCTTTTTTTTTCTTTTTTTTGTCTTTCGATAAGAAAGATGCAAGCTAAAAAAAGAATAACACATTTTTTATTTGGAAAAATTATTTATGATACAGTTTATTTTTTTTTGGTTTTTAATTAATAAGAAGTTAATAAATTATTTACTTTTTGCTCAAACATTTAAAAAACAATACTTTATTTATACATTAAGTGAATAAATGTTTACGTTGCTACATTTCCATTAATTGATTTTAAACCAATATTGTTTGATCGAATTTTTCTTTTACTCCAAAGCTTGAAGAAGCTGTCTGATGGGGTGTAATTGAACGTTTTTAAACATGCTCTTGAGTAAATGGTTGCACAAATAGCTATATTTGTTGCAGTTACCGTAACAGCATAAGGCCCAATAATTTGATTTAATTTTTTATTAAATATCTAGAAAATTGCATGTTTTAAAAGTAAAGGAAAATACAGCATTTAACATTTGTGGGCCGTTGTTAGGGGATACGAGAAAAGAAAAAGATTCTTATAAAAAACACTTTATAAAAAATATGTTCCAATCGATTGTGAATGCACTTACCTCATTTACAAGATGAGATATAAATGTTGGGAGAATTTCGCATAAAGTTGTAGAAATAATGATTATAACCACAGATTTAATGATGCGCTTATTATTTAAATTTATATTGCCTTTAAGTAAAAATCGATTAAGACAAAATAATAAAATGCCGCCAATAAAATTGGTAATTATAAGAGAATATTTTGTTTCCCAAAAATAGTTATACGCAAATCCAACAAGTAAACAACCAAAAATTCTGCATGTTAATAACGCCGATGTTTCTAGTCTTGGTATTACTTCTATGAGATTAACAACCAAGAGCATATGAATTGTTATTGCAGCAATTACAATTACACATGTGTAAGAACATAAAATTTGGTGTTTAGAGGTATATTTTATTGGGAAGACAATAGTTAAACAGCGATCAATGCAAAGGAAAATTTCGATTACTGTGGTTATAAAGCCCAAAATGAAAGGAAATAAACCCAAAAAATATGTTACATATGAGTTATAACTATTATCTTCGGGTCGCCAAAATGATATCAAATATAAAAAGTTTATCATCGAACAGATACTGTAAACAAATAGGAATACAAAATATACAATTATCATGGGAGAAAATTTTGTGCTACTTTTAAATAATTTCTTGTGGAATATTATTAATATTGAAAATCTTAAAGTCCATAAAACTAAAACAAATCCAATAATATGATGAATAAGCGTTATCAAGGTTATGTAAAGCATTTTTATTCTTCACTGTCACTAACCTTGAATAATTTAAAAGAGAGAAGTAAATATTTAAAAAACGAAAAAGTTAAGTTCTTTTTGAAAAATAATTATAATTATTACCTAATAACCCTTTAAAAAAAATTTCTTTCACTATCATTAAGATCAAGTCTTTCATTATAGAACAGGCTCACCTTTACAAAACTACAACTATGTTTTTATGTAAAAGCATTAAGGAAAATTCATAACCAATATACATTTAAAATTTTTATTGCGTGATAAACTAGGCCCCTTTATACTTATTCATGACTTTAATCACAAACTTTAACTCACACTTAGCATTCGCGTGGGATGTAGAATATAAAAAAAAATTTTGTTTGTCACGAAGACATGTAAGGATTAAAAATAGATTGTTTAATTTTAGTGATAACAAAAATTATAGTTTTGGTTCAATTTAAAACTGTTATCAGAAATGTTTTTTTACAACCGTTTTAAAAAAAGATAAGGAATTATACTTGAACTTTATTTTGTTGATATTTTTTGCAAAGAATTTTTTTCTCATATCGATTAGAAATACTACATACAAATTTATTTCAAAAAAAAGCATATTCACAATAAACACAAACTAAAAAATATGATGGAATTACTAAATGAAAAAAATAAATATGTAATACAAGGGATGACAAAAAAAGGGTAAGTGTATCTTTTAAAATTAATTTTATTTTTTGTTCTTTTTTTCACATAAAAATTATTAAAATTTATTTTTTATTGTATTTATTTTACAATTAAAAACAGGTTTTAAATTTTTGCATTATTAAAAGATGAAACTCGAACAACGGTAACTTCGGAATTTGTCATTTTGCGTAATTCTTTTCTGGGGGATTTCATAAAACTGAATAAATTTTCTCGATATCCAGTCATAATAAACAAAATAACTAAACATTCGATAAAAATTCGAAATTGGATTATCGCTTGTAAAACTGGAACCGAAGATACACCATAATCGCCAGCCAACCAATTAGGGAGAATATAATAATGACAATTTCCTGTGCATTGCCATCCACCAATGGAAGTCATAATTATGATGCTAAAAGTATTTCCCATAAACATAGGAATATTTTTTACGCATTCAGCAAGGAAAACAAAAAGATTGATTAAGGTTTGTAAAACAATTACAACTCCGACTCGAATGGAATTTTTCACTTCGCTTCGTTTATATTTGGATTGAATTTCATAAAGTTTTCGAATTCGAAGAATAATAAACACTGAAGAAATTAATGAAATCAATAAGCAAAGCATGGGTTTGAGAAACATGATGCAACTGAAGGAGCTAAATAAAATTTGATATAGCATGACTAAGAAATCGCCATCGAAGTCACCGGAACATGGGTCGATAGAAGTTCCATTTAAATCCACTTGTTTGATACATTCTTCTTTCAAATAAGTTTTACGTTGTTTATAAAGATTCCAGAAAAATGTATGAATATTTGTGAAAATAACAAAAAAGTTGTAAATCAAAATTAAATACAAAATTCTTCGACCTTTTGTAATTTTATCATAAAATTGAGGATAATATAAACCCAAAAATCGAGTGAATGAAAAAAGTAACAATGCTGAATAGGAATTTGTGTCTATTCCATATTGAAAGAAATCTCTTAACCATCCAATTGAAAAATCATAAAAACATGTGGTTGTCATAGTTCCATAATAAACATATGACATCCAATTGCTACAAATGAAACTGTAACTTATTGCGAAATCCCAAAAAGCTTGATTAAGGATGAACCATCGATATTGTTCTTTAATTCCACCAAATATTGAAACAAGCATAATAATAATCAAGAGAATCATGCAAATATAACCAAATTGAATTTTATCCAAAACAATCGAGAAATAAGTCAAAAAGCATCGAAAATGGTCGAGGTCAATATGACGGCCATCTAGTCCACCAACATATGCCAAGCAAGTAAAGTTGGCTTCATATGACATTTTTTGAAGCTCGAAATTTACTTTGGAAAAATTTGCGAAGTCTTAAATAATGGACAAATAAATAAAAACGAACAAATTTCCAAAGTTTTTTTTGAAACTCGGCAATTAAAAAATAAAAAAAAAATGGAATTGTTTTTCATTTAAAAATTTAAAAACAAAAAAGTGTTCCGCCTCCAATTTTTATTAATTCCCTTGTCAAATGAATATTTTTTTCTATCCATCATTATTAAAGGTTTTACATTGTAGTTACATAAAATAAATTGTCCATTTGTCTTTTTCTCTTTTTTTCAAAATCATGTGATTTACTCATCATTCACAGGTATTGTAATCGTCGACAGCTCATTAAAAAAATTTTTAATGGTGTTGAAAAAAAATTGGTGGTGTTACAAATCCCTTTTGGAAAGATAATCCAACGCATTTAATTTCTTCTAAATAGGATTTGATTAAAAACATTTTTATTTTGTAGTTTTAAAAAATTATATGTTCGAGCACAACAAAGAAATAATGAGAAGGTGTTATATATTCTTTGGGGGGATTTAATTATAATTAAAAATATTGGATTTATAAAAAGTGTAAAAGATCCCAAAAGGGAATTCAAATGTAACAATTGAGGAAGGATTATATTTCAAAAACTCCACTTTTAATTAATAATGTTTACTCAAAGTCATACATTTTTTTCTCATAAATTTAGCTCAATGGCTTTGGATAAATCATTGTTTTGTAGTTTCATATAAGAAAAAATAAGTTCTCTTGCCCCCAAAGTATCCAAAACAAAATTTGTAAGTGTTAGAAAAATATCCCATAGGAAGTTTTTAAATGATTGTTATTTATAGAAACTGTAGAGGTCGTAGAAATCCCCGGAGGAAATCTATTGTTAATGCGGCTTTGAAAACCGCATAAATAATTGAAACGCCTTTATTAAAAACAAATAAAAATAAAGAATAATTTTACAATAAAAAAACCAATAAATTATTTAAGTTTAGAAACCCATGACACTGCTACCGATGGAGCAGGTTTTTGGAAGATTTTTCTTGGATCTTTTATAATTCTAACTATAGCTTCTCGATATCCAGTCATAATTGATAAAACAATAAAGCATTCAATAAAAATTCGAAGTTGGATTATCGATTGAAGAACTGGCGTATAAGAAAGCCCATATTGGCCGACCAACCAATCAGGAAGAAGTAAATAATAACAATAATCACAAGTCCAAAAACCCTTTGAAGTTAAAATAATAAAATTAAATGTATTTCCAGTGAATAACGGAATATTTTTAGCGATTTCCAGAATAAAAATAGATAAATTTACTAAAGTTTGTAAAACGATGACTATGCAAATTCTCACTGAGCTTTTCACTTCTTTTTTATTATATTTTGTTTGAACTTTTAATAATTTTAAAACTTTTAAAATAATAAAAATTGCAAATATCATGGAAAGAAATAAACATAACGGGGGTTTCAGAAACATTATACAACTAAAAATTCTGTATATAGTTTTGTACACAATTATTTGAAAATCATTTTCATAAGTGTTCGTAGAACAAGCTGCAATAGCGACAGTATCATTTCCAATAATTTTGCTGAGGCAGTCTTCTTTCAAAAAGGTTTTTCTTTGATCCTTAAAACTACTAAAAAACCCATGAATATTTGTAAAAATAACGAATAAATTATAAAATAAAATTAAATAAAAACATTTTCGACTTTTGGTGAAATTTTGATAAAATATTGGATAATATAAACCCAAAAATTTTGTAAATGTAAAAAGCAATAGAGAGGAATAAGAATTTGTACTAATTGCATATTCAAAAGAGCTTTTGAAATATGAAGTTTTAAAATTATAAAAACAGCTGGAAGTATAATTTCCATAAAAAAAATATTGAATCCAATTACTGCAAATATAACTGTAACAAATAGCCAAATCCCAAAATGCTTGATTCAAAATAAACCATTTATAATTTTCTTTAATCCCTCCAAAAATCGAGAGAAACATAATAATTCCAAGTAGAAAAATGCAAACATAACCAAATTGAATTTTGTTTAAGAAAACCGAAAAATAAGCCAAAAAGCATCGAAAGTTATTGAGATCGACTTGGCTACCACTTGGTCCACCAATATATACCAAACAATTGGACATTGAAGAAGTACTTGAATTCACTTCGGCCATAAATTTTTATTTTTTTCACTTTCTTATAGAATTAAATCTACCCTAATACTTTGAATTAATGTTTCCAAAAAAGTGGAAATTAATTTAAAATTAAAACACAAGTTTACCACACTTTTTATTAATAATGGTTATTAGTAAAGAAAATAGAAAGCAGTGAAACATTTCGAAAAAATAAGTTCCACTTCTTCAATTCCCAAAATAATATTAGCAACCTTTCAAGGCACACCATTTTCCAGTTTTCTTCAATCATTTTTCTTTTACGCTTTGTACTCAAAGTTTTTTTAGAAACTTTTCTATTCCCTAAAGAGGCCCTCGTTAAAAAGGTTTTTAAGTTTTAAAAACCGTAACAAAACTTTTCTCTAAATAGTTTACTCAAAAGTCTCAAAGGATGGAACATTTCTGAATATATTTTTTTGTTTTATAGTTTTATTACGAACGCTTTTCAAGAGCGATTCACAAAAGTGTAGCTATATGTAAATACCACGCAAGAGAATTGAATCACACAGTACAGTACGCTCAGGTTTAAAATTTTATTTTTTTCCCGAAGGAAATGAAAAAGTTGAATTTATTGAAAATATTTAATTCCAAGAAAAGATATTATAAATAAATAAAAGAAACTTCATCAAAGTACGTCATAAAATAAAAAAGTGAATATCCGTTTTAAAAAACTGTAGTTTTTTTTTCTTATGAAGGCGAATTAAATTTAAATATTTTACAAAAATTTGTCCCAGAAAATAAATTGGGGATATTATTACTGTGACTGGTTATTTTAAAATTCTATTCATTTTTTTTGTGGATTGTTACTTAGTCTTTCCAAATTATTATTCATCGTCATTTGCGCAATAGAAACGTACATTTTCTCTTCCCTTTTTGACTCTCACTTTTCTTTTAAAAAAGATAACAAAAAATAACCGCTTTTGTGGCTAACCATTAGTGCCAGAGCACTTTTTTTCTTCTTATTTTTCCTTCGAAAATCAATAAAATAACTAATCTAATTCGGCGTATATTATCGCTGCATATAGTGCAATTTTTCGAATGTTTTTGGATGACTCAATGACCTTTTCAGCTCTTTCTCATACTCGCATTTTGTATGCATTTTTACGCTTTTGCCGTTTGCACTATAGTCATAAACAATGCCGGTATTTAATAGTTTATTTTCTTTAATTTTTACCGCCAGCGCTTTTTCTCACTCTTTTATCGTTATTATTTTTTGAAATTTTGTCTCTATTTTTTTTTTATCATTCAACCACAATTTTGTTCTATAAGATCGCGGTGATTGACGATATAATTTTATTTTGTAAATTCATTTTTCATATTTCATTTTTAAATTTTATTTTTTTTAGATATCAATTATGTCAGATTTTCCTAATGCTGATAATTATCGTTATCAAAATTTTCCATTTCATGCTTCTTTTATGAATTATATTCTCAAGAATGCATCATTTGATGTCAAAGTTAAATTAGCTCAAGTATGCAAACTTTTTTATCATCACTATCCTGACAATATCAAAATTCTTGATACATTGGAAATTAAAAACAATGATGATATCATTTCACTCCCATCGTTTATTCATGGATGCACCGCCAACTATTTTAGAAGTTTTGCTGATATTTCAATAAATGATTTGAAATTTTTAGCGAAAGCTGGAACGATCAAGAGTTTGGTTATTTCCGAAATTAAAGATGCGGATGGAAATATTGTTCCATTCGAAAATATCGTTGATTCTGTTCCAAATGCAGATTACATTCAATAAGTTTTTTCAACTTATAAAAAACTTTAAAAAAAAAATAAAGTTTGAAAAAAATAATAAAAACTAAATCCATCGATTATGCCTTTCTGCAAAATTTATGGAAAAGAAGATAGTTTCTAATAAATAAATTGTTCCAGCATTAATGGCCCCAATCTTACTTTCAACTCAAGTGGACTCTTCATTAATCGTAAAAATAAGCTTAATTTTTTTTCTATTTCTTATATAGAACAAGAATTTGATGTTTTAAAGTTTTATGAATTTTTAAAGGTTAGTTGCTCTCAAATGAATTATGTATTTTAGAATATTTAAAAAATGTTTTAGAAAAATCTTGCTCCACGTGCAAGAATTAGCATCATGTTTTCTACTATGTTTCTTCCACTATGGGATGAAGCTAAATCAAAATACCTGCGTACTGATGAAGTTAAAGCCAAATTTGAAAGTATTGCCATCGATCTCCAAAGCATGCTCAACAATTGGGAACCAGAATCAGAAAAACCCAAACTTAAATTGGAATTTCGTTGATTTTCATTTTTTTTTATATTCCGAGTGTTTGTTTTTTGTACTAAGAAAAGTTTTTACATTATTTTTATTCAACATCAGATGTTTTGTTTTGCACAGTTAATTATCAGAAAGATTAACAGTTGCTATAAAATTTGTCGATAAAGCATTCGATTTTAATATCATTGACTTGAGTAAGGCAATAAAAAAAGGTATCGCATTGTATGTACCCAACAATTGTCACCAAAATATTGATTAAAAGCAAAAATTTATCTCAGCGTTCAAATGAAAAGTATAAAAGTTAAAATTAAAGAGAAAAGTTGATCTTTGAAAAAATAAAAGCTTTTCAGAGGCATTAATATCGTTAATTTTGGGCTACAGCAAACTTTTAATGTTCAAAGATAAAGCAAAACTTTTATTTTTTCAAACATACTTTTTACAGTTAATTATAAGCATTACTGTTAACTTTTAAGAAACTTAACTTTGCACTAAAATAAATAATAATAATACGTTTCTAAAAAAAAAGCGAGTAAAAAAACATTTTTCTTTAAAAATACAAAATAAAAATTTTCACTTTAAGCTTTTAAGTAGTTTTATTTTTTTACTTTTCTCTTCGCTTGCTTTTATTAAAGCAAAAATGGATAATATTCCATATTTTGTTTTACTTTCACATTTAATAACAATTGTTTGCGCGATTATAACTTTATGGTTAGCATCCAACATATTATTCTATTTTTTCACTGCCTATGTTGTTCCATTTTCACCAGCTGATATTATTTTTCTTTTATGTTGGATTTTATGGGCAATTTTTTCGATAGTTTATTGTTTGTATATAATTTGTTTATGGCATCCAGAAGCAATTCGATATAATCAAATGATTTTATTTTTTATTGGTTTTTGTTCGGAAATCATGCATTTTATTAATATTTTGGCGTCAGCCATGCTTGGAATTGATCGATGCATTTCAATTTTATATCCTCAAAAATATGGAAAATCTGAAAAGAAATTTTTTGGTTTCATGATTTTTCTCTATCTTCTCGGATATTTTGTTATTATAATGCTTCTAAATAATTATATCAAAATGATTCCATATAACCCAAAGATTCTGTGTGGGTTTTATGCTTGCATTCTGGATCAGCATCCAAGGCCCTATTCTTATTTTACTAAATTTCTGGGAACTTTTATTAATGCTTTTGTGGGATGTGTTTTATATTTTCTTATAAAACGCTGCTGCATAAATCCAGTTTCAATTAATTCAACGACAAGAAAAATGCATAAAACAATTTTATTATTAATTTTATCAACCACAGTATTCGAAACACTGCCAGATATTTTTGCAGAAGTTTTTAAAATGGTAAATTTTTTAACGCTTTAACAATTTTTTAATATATATATATTTTTTAATTTTAGGTATCTGGAGCTTCTCTTTCGTCTTTTATTGGCCCGTATGATCAACCGTTGTCTGCAATAAATTTTGCTTTTTGTATTATTCTTTATTTTCAAACAATAACAAACTCTCTTAAAAAAGTTGATATTTGTCCAAATATAATAATTGTTGAATAACAGCTAGCTTTATGTTGACTTTTTAAATTGTTTTTATTGAGTTTATGTATATAAAAAAAATTATTTTTCGTTTTTTAAAAAAAGAATAACATTAATATCCATCTTTTTTAAAAGTACATATGTTATTAAAATAAAAAATTTGCTAAATCTGTAAAATTGGGTTTTTTAAAGCTAACAAAATATTAGGTTGCTTGATCTTGTTGTATCATTTTCGATAAATTAAACTCTGCTTTTTATAAAATGAAAGTTTGCAAAATCCAAAAAGAGTTAAAGTCATTTAAAATTTTTTTTATCGGGCAAAACTTATGGAATCACCCCTTATAGCTGTGGTCTTTATTATTGCGCCCATATTTATCTTTTATATTTCTCCAAATTTTATTTCACAATTGTTATATTTTGTAAATTTTTAATTTGATGAGCCCATTCCTTTTTAATTTTTGTGATTTTTGCTTACTTCGATTTTCTTTTGCGTATTGCATATTAAATGTTATTTTTATGATTCGACTTTTCTTTAATGTTTGTGACCGTTATATTATATCGTTTGCGATGTCTAGGATGTCAAAAAAGAGAAGAAAACTATTTTTTATTGTCATAAAATTGATCAAGTCGTTAATAATAGTTTAGAGAAAACGAATAAATTTTACTGGTCGGGCTTTTAGTTCATGAAGGGATAGCATCGTTTTCTTCATGTCAGAAAAAAAGTTCAAATTTAAAAAATTGGTGTTGTTGTTATTGCGTTTTAGTAAAGAATTTTTTCAATAAAAAAAAAATAAACAAACATTCTAAAAAACTTTTAACGGGAAACTTCCATGTTTCATTAGTCTTGTTTGCGTCATTTAAATAAAGGTTGCAATAAATCTAAATTTATATATATGAGTTTAATTGAGCGGAAGCAGTGCTGCAGCAATAAAACCAATAAAAGGCGTTGTCTCATTTTACATAGAAAGTTTAAATGAATTTAAAATAATTTATATTTATTTCAGATAATTTCAAAGAAAATATTTCATTATTTTAAAACAATTAACAAAAACTCATAAAAATTTTTGGAAGTCGCAGCACCTAAGATCACTCATCTTTGATACACACAGAAAATAGAAGAGAAATCGATCCTTCTTTTTTTTTTTATCAAATAAGCGTTGCAAAAACTAAAAAAATGTAAAAATGATAGATCTTTTTTTTTATCAATGTTCGCAGGAACTTGGAAGTTCATTTTTA
Organism: Panagrolaimus kolymaensis; assembly: GCA_028622995.1. Taxonomy (NCBI): domain Eukaryota; kingdom Metazoa; phylum Nematoda; class Chromadorea; order Rhabditida; family Panagrolaimidae; genus Panagrolaimus; species Panagrolaimus kolymaensis. The sequence goes on along the minus strand of JAJQJQ010000025.1, from coordinate 1,501,412 downwards.
AATGCAAAGAAAAAAACAGGTCATTTGTGAATTGAGAAGACAGAAAAAACGGAACAAGATAGATGGAACAGCAAATTTTGTAGTTCCTGAACAATCAATTTGCACAATAATGTTGGTGGTAAGAAAAAAAAGTGAACATTGATAAAAAAAAAAATAAAAGAGTTTATTTTCGAAATTCACAGAAGAAAGTCTGTTACGTTTTTTATTTTACTCTATTTTTTTCTTATTCATTGTTTTATAATTAATTTTCCATTTTTCTTAAGTTTGCAGTAATCATTAAATAAATTGTCACTTTTATTTTTTTCCACGATTTCATGACGATAATTTTTTATTTCAGAAAAAAATATTTTTTGATAGTTTTCAAATTGCATGAAAAAAATTAGGTTATCATTCTGCTCAAATTTAATGACATTTCTTCTTCCGCATCAAAATTATATATACAGTAAAAAAAGACGCAAAAAAAAATTAATTAACAAGTATCAGTGAAAAATAAATTTTTTCTTCAATATCGAATTAACCACGATTTTTTAAATCAGTTTTTTATTTGAAACTATTTACAAAGAGAATAGTCAGCGCAAAAAAAAAAATTTTATTTGATCGAATGAACTGAAACAAACAAACTTACGCCATACTTTTTTTATTTCTTTTTTTCTTCTTCTGTAACTTTAGCGATGGTAATTTATTGCATATTAACCGATTAGTGACCAACTTCACTTTTTTGAAAAAAGAGACTGATACTTCCCTCTCGATGGTAATAAACCCACAAAAAAAAATAGAGATCAAACCAAATTCAATTAGTATCAAAGATCTCTCATAACAAAAGACTCATTTTTATTTATAAAAATAGTTCCATCAAAAATAAATATGAAAGTTAGAATTGGAAAATCACCGGCCAACGTGACGACAACAAACATTCTTGGACGCCGAGAAAAAAAATTTAAATTCATCGAATAAATAACAAACAAATGCAAAAAAAGATGGAAAAAAGGCGCCATAATCGTTTTATTTAAACGCCTTTCAACAATTCAAGTGTAAAACTGCCTTTATTTTTCTTGATAAAACTGATGCTGTCCCATCAGAGTGAGAAAAAATGTAAAGAAAAAAAATAATTTTGTTTGTTATCTTTGATTTCTTGATTTCCCAAATAAAACAAAATTCATTTGAAAGATAGCATTTTTTTATTCAGTGAATTTAAAACTAAATTAATTTATGAGTTTGGCCTAAAAAATAAAGACTCTTTTTTTCTTTATAAATTCACTTGCTTGATAGTGGAACTAAACGAATGGTCATAAAAATTTTTTTTAATCAAAGACACGAATACGTTTTTGAAAATGTATAATGTTGGTTGCTCTCTGGCATCGTTCATGATCATCCAACTATGCATGCGCGTGTTTTGTTTGGGACGTTTTTCTCTTTCTTCTCTTTTTTTATTCGTCGTTTTTTGTGTGTAGTTTGGTTTAATAAATTTGCGAAAATATTTATCTCTTCAGTTTTATGAAAAGAGATATTTTGATGCCGCCAGAGTTTTAGAGTCTATTGAAAACAAAGTCATTAATTTTTAATTTAGGTTATTCCGCTATGAATTATTAATTTATAATACTGTAAGCAATTTTATCTTTCAAATTTTTTTATTTGCTATTTTTAACATTTTTGCATTTTTGAACGAATACGCACTAAGCAAGATACGGTAGAAGAGATATTTTGTTCTTGAATGGAGTAAAAAAATTTTTTATTGAAACAAAGCGTTTTATTCTAGTGCACCCATAAAGATTTTAAAAAAATTGGGCATGAATTATTCAGAAAATTTTTTATTTTTGATCCAAAACAAAAAATTTTTTTATTTACTTTTTTCTCAGCGTTTGTATTTTTTCCAACATAAGTTATGGTCATTTATTTTTTCTTTATAATCAAAAATAGATGAGCATACTTGAAAAACAAACAAAAAAATACACGTTTTAAAAAATGGGGAAGTCATAGACTTGCATCAATTTTATCTTTTTTTGGCAAAAAAGACAAATTCTTTATGAAATTTTTAAAATAAAACTAACAAAAAAAATTATCAACAAAAATTTTATATCTATCATTTTTTAAAATAAAAATCTTATTTCTTTCTCCTTTTCTTCATTTTATAATGTTGCACATTCCACTCGAGTCACCGGTCCCATATCTCCTTGATCATCAAGGATTAACATCATCGCATCATTGCAGGTTACCATTCTGGTAATTGATGTTGCACCCGCATCAGGGAATGATAACAAAGGACCTTCAGCGCCGTTGTACCACTAAAAAGTTACAAAATTTGAAATTTTCGGTAAAAATTTTAGGTGTGGCAAAATTTACATATTTTTTTATTTTTTAATTAAATTTTTCATAAGTTTAAGATTTTTTTTAGTAAATTTTGGAAAAAATACACTTACGAATAAGAAAGTAGTTCCCATGGCATTTACTTGGTTGCAAGTCACAGTTAAAACTGTACAACCATTTGCATTGATGGTAGTCATAATTGTTATGGGTTCAACGGTGCCACCATTATTTCCTTCAGTAACTTCAAGATTGGCACAAGTTGCACAAGCTAAAATGATTTTATGATAACTTTTTTTTAAATTTCGTAGACTTACGTAGAGGTGGATTAGAAACGCATTCAACTGTATCCACAGCTGCCGCACCTGTAGGTTCTGTTAATATCAACATACCCATGGCATCACAAACTAAATCTCGAGTAATTGTGGTCGTAGCTTCGGATTGTCCACGTTCAGAATTATCATCCATCCACTAAAAATTTTTTTTAGGAATTAAAACGAGCTTGAGTTTTTTTGCTGCTTACAAATAGCGTAACTGTTGACCCAGCGGCAGCTGTGCATGTTACTGCCACAGTAGTGCAACCATTTGCATCCATTCCAAGTGTTTGCATTACGGGTTCATTAGTGCCAAGTCCAGAACCAGTCAAAATTGCCACTTCCATACATGTTGTGCAAGCTAAAAAAAATTTAAAAATTAATTCAGGAATTTTGAGATATTCGCTCGCTGAATTTTTCGAAGCGTTTCTCCTCCTCATTTTTAAAATTTAAAATCTTTGCAATATACTTGAGTTTTTCAACTAAAAATGGCCTCGTAAAATTTGTGAAATGTGGAATAAAATTTTATATAAAATTTTAAAAAATGCTTTTGTTTCGTAGCAAAAATGCACTTACGATTAGCTGTTGTCGTTGTAGTTGACGTTGTGGTTGATGTAGTCGTGGTGGTCGTACTGGTTGTTGTTGTCGTACTTGTGGTAGTTGTAGGTTCTGGAGTGGTTGTGGTGGTGGTAGTCGTTGATGGAGTAGTTGTCGTGGTTGATGGCTCAGTAGTGGTTGTCGTAGTTAAAGCGGTAGTTGTTGAAGTAGTTAATGGCTCTGAAGTTGTAGTGGTTATTAGAGGGGTAGTCGAGGTTATTAAAGCTGTCGTAGTTGAAGTTGTTGTTATAGGTTCTGTCGTGGTTGTTGGAAGTGGAGTCGCCCTTGGGGTAGTTGTCGTCAATGGCGGGGGAGTGGGTATAGTAGTAGTAGTAAGTGGTATATCCCCACCTGTTCCACCTCTCACTGGTATACATGAATGAGAAATATTAATTTTATTTAATAAAAATATTCCAAAAATTATTATATTCATTTTTATTATTATCATTATTATTATTATTAGTAATACCCGTATTAAATTATTTTAATACCGTCTTTGTATTTTAAGTTTCTCTCGAACACTACTGCCAGCAAAAATAAAAATACAGAAGAGAGAATTCAAAAATAAGGTCAAAAATGGAAAAGGGAGATAGATGGCATTTGAAAGAAAAAGACATGAAATAAAAAAATACCAAAATACTTTTCAGTCATTAATCTTTTAAATTTTAATTGACTCCTGCCTGCGCTGATAAAAAGGAAAAGAAAATAGAATCTCCAGCGATAAAAAAAAGCGAATTTTAATGATATCACATTTCGTTTATCCGCTTCGCTGCTGTTTAAAATAACGAAAGTTTTTAATTTATTTTTTTTTCTTTATTGCGCTTTGTTCGAATTTATTTTTAGGGGCGTAAGTCTTGGATGGTGGATTTGATTGTGATAAACAAAATACGGAAGAAAAATTTCGATTTCAAGAGTTAAATCTTCGTTCGCCAGCGTTGGTGAATCTTATTTTTACACAATCATTCACTTTTTTTTTTTTCTCGAATCCCGCTGACCTCCTTTGTGGTATTTTTGTGTAGGAGTAGTGAGTGAAGAAAAATAAGGATCTTTGGCGCCTGAAAAAGAAAAAAGAAAAAAATACAATTGTTTATTTTGTGCTCTACAGTATTTTTGTATTTTTTATCATTTTTTATTTTTTAACACGAAATCATGATGTTAAAAATGTTATCTTTTGTTGGAATTATTTTTTTGTTTCTTAACATAAAAATATCTTTGACTTGTATTGCGACAAGAGGCGGCGGAGGTGGAGATATTTCAGGTATGATTGCTAAAACACTTTTGCAACACAACCGCTTTTTGGAGAAAGAGAAATAACTTACGTCAAAAAATGCACACTTTTTTAAAACAAAATTCATTTAAAAAATATTTGGGCCATTTTTTCATTATTTTTAATTTCCTAGATACAAAACTTTTTTATAGCTTGTACCTCATGTTCTCAACTTGCTATTAGAACTGGTTCAGGAGTGGGAGTTGACGAACCCATAACCCAAACAACGGCGACAAATGCAGCAGGTTGTAGAACAGTGACTGTCACATGTACCTCAGCCACGCCAGGAACTGAAGTTGTATTGTTTGTAAGTTCGGTTAAATTTGTTTCACTTCCTTTTCTTTTTCGTTTTTTGGAAGAAAATTAAGTTAAATGATCTCCAAACTTTTTTTCTTGCAAATAATCCTTATATAAAAAAAGAGACCGCTAAAGCTCCACCCCAAATGAAAAAAAAAACTTTTGCAAAAAAAGAAATAGTCAATAGTCCCAATATCAAAACCAAAATCAATTCATTCTATTTTCCACTTTCATTTTATTTTAGAACTATCAAAATGGACAAGATCGGGGAACATCAACTGGCACAACAACAGTTAGTGAAACCATGGTTTGTAATGGCAATGGTCAGCTAGTATTAACAAATCCCACCAGTGGCCAAAGTACTATTGTAACTGAGGTGGAATGCCTTTCAGCTGGAGCTGCAAATGGTAAGAAAAATATTTATTTTAAATACTCAAAATTTTTTTTCACAAAAAAAAAATTTTCTCTGTTGATTTTTTATTTTTGTTTTCGAAAAACTGCTATTTTTTAGCTTGCACCACGTGTACACAAATTCCAGTTACTACTGGTGCAGCCGGGCCAGGATTAGTAGATGAACCCGTAACTCAAACACTTGGAACCGATGCAAATGGATGTACGACAGTAACGGTCACTTGCACATCTGCCTCTGGTGCCACAGACCTTAATTATTTTGTGAGTTATTATTCTTTGATTAAATCTGGGTTTTAAATAAAACTTTTATATATTAGGAATTTAAGAAAGTATTCGAAAGCTTTTTATGGAGAAAAAAAAAGCGTAAAATTATTTCCTGTTTTTAACGCAATTTTTAACTATAAATTTTTTTTCATTTTTATTATTTCTTAAAAAATTAATTTAATCAAAACTTTATCTTTTCTTTCCAATCTTGATTTTTGTTTATTTTTTAGTGGCAAAATAATGGAGCTGATTTTGGCACCTCAACCGGCCCAACACCACTTGTTCGAACTTTAACTTGTGATGCCACGGGTGAATTGGAATTAACCGAAAATGGTGTCACTGGTGACGTAGATAATGTGCAATGTGTATCAGTTGGTGCTCCAGCTGCAGGTAAAAGAAAAGTTTTAATATTGAAAATATTCTTGCATCGAAAAATAAGAAAATTTTGCTTTATTAAAATAGAAACAAAAAATTTCGCTTTGAAAGAATTTTTTTCGATGACAGACAACTTTTTTTTTCAATTCTTTGATTAAAGTTTTGTTTTAAATCTTATTTAGCTTGCACGACATGCACTCAAGTAGCAGTTGTGAATACTGGATTAGCAATAAATCGACCCGTAATGCAAGCAACTGCAACAAATGCTGCTGGTTGTACAACCGTTACAGTATCTTGCACAACTCCAACTGCTGGAGCTGAAATTAATCTATTTGTAAGTGTTTTTTTTTCCTCAAAATTCTACAAAATGTGTTTTTTTTTTTTTAGTGGACTCAAGGTACAGCTGATCGTGGAATATCAGATGGTATTACAACCGTTTCCAGAACTTTGGTATGTAATGCCATGGGTCAATTGGAATTAACTGAACCCGGAGGAGGGGCCACAGGAGTGGTAGATACTGTTGAATGTGGAGCAGGCGCTTAAAATAATATATATATGTACAATACTTAAAATTTTTCTTTGTTTCTAAATTATTTTTTAATAAAAATATTTTTCTTTGAATTTTAAATGCATGAAAAAATTTGTACAAAAAATCTTGTGAGAAAAAACCCATTTAATGAAAGTCACTTTTGATGACGAAGAAAAAAGGGTCTTTAGTGTTTTACAAAATTGAAAAATGGATAAATGTTATCCCTTTTCCTTTTTTGCAAGGCCGACCACCACCATCTTCGTTGATTTAAAAAAAAGATGCGCTGATAAAAAAAAGTTTTCATTTGCGCAAACGAAAATGGAAAGAAAACTTTCACCTTTTTCTTTCTTTTCTGAAAAAAAAAAAGATTTATGATTGCCGCGTAAAAAAATTTTCTTATTTAACTGTCTGTCGCCAAAAAAATATTTTTTTGATCAAAGTTGTTTTACCTTTCAAATTTGGGAACAAAAGTCTAAAACTCTCGCAAATTTTTAAAGTCATAAAGTCAATTATCAAATCCCAATTTTCTTTCTTCTTTTTGGAATTTTTAATAATAATGCATTTGTTATTATTTAATTAAAAATTTTCATTTAAAAAAATACATCAGCAAATCAAAGTTTTAAAGAAAATGGCAAATGAAAAAAAAAATGATTCAAAGCATTTTCTATTTAGAGGGAGGGAAGGGAGTAGGCTACATATTTTAGTTTAGAAAAAAAAAAACAGAATTATTCATAACTAACATTTCTGTTGCTTTGCACGTAAGCAAAAAAATGATTTTTATTTTCCAATTTTCTAACAAAATTAATTTTTATGACTATAACTTTTAATGATCAAAACACATGATAAATTTATTTTTTGTTTAATGAATCACAGAATTTTGAGTCAATTGTTTTTAAAGAAAAAAAAATATAAAAAAATATGGAAGAAAATTTCATATTTTCCTGAAACTTTGGAGAATAAAAGTGGAATTTTTAAAAGTGGATAATTAATAACTAAAAATTTTTTTACAAAAATGTTCTTTTTTATTTTTTACTCACTTTTTTTTCGCTCTCTCTCGCAAAAATATTTTTTTTTGGTCATTTTTGTTTTACCTTTCAAATTGGCAAGAAAAATTCTAAAAATCCCGCAAATTTTTAAAATTTAATTTCTAAAACCCTTTTTTTAAATGAAATTTTTAATAATGCTTTTTTTGTTAATAAGTTTTAATAGAAATACATCACCTAAATTTGACAACATGGCAAAGAAAAAAATGTATGATTCAAAGCATTTTATGTTTTTGAGGAAGTAGGCAACATAGTTTAGTTTAAAAAACAGAAAGAAAGAACAATTCGTAATTAATAGTTTTCTTGCTTTTCACGCAAACAAATAAACGACTCTTTTAATAAAATTAAGTTTTTTTTAATGATTATGACTTTTTATAAAGACTAAAACACATGATGATTTCTTTAAATTTTTTTTTATGAATCACAGAAACTCATGGCAATTTAATTATGTAAAAAAAGATATCATAATTTAATGTTAGGAAACATTAACATCTTCCATAATCGTTGAATAATCAAAGTGCATCTCAAAAAGTTGGATAATGACTTGAAATTTCTCTTAAAAGCCATGTTCATTTCTTCTTTTTACAACTGTAGCTATTTCCATTTTATTCATGGCTTTTATTATTCGAAAATACATACTACTTTCGAAACCATTTTTCTTCTTCTTTATAGTTTATTATTTTCAAAGATGATTAATAAATAAATAATTTGTGACATTAACGAGAAGCAAAGATTTTTGGTGGTTGAAAGAAAAACTTTTATAAAAGAAAAAAAAAGCATGGAAAGATTACGGTTTTTCGAAAAGAGTTTGTTACTCTTTCGTAGTTATGAGAACGTTATTTTTTATTTTAACATTGCTCAATGTGATTGATATTCTTGCTTTCAGTCCTTATGGAAGTGGTGAGTATAAACATAAAACTTTGTTTGCTCTTTTACCAATTCAAAATAATTTTAGGCTATCGTGATGGCGGTTATGGCCCTCCAAAGTTTCCGAAAACTCTTGGTCGTTATGAAAGATATAGTAGCGAAAGTGATGAAAGTAGAAGCGGCCAATATCGTCATTCTTACCAAAGAGAACGACCCCACAGTGATAGCAGCGAATATCCACATCGTCCGTATCAACGTGAAAGTTCCAACACAGGTCCATATCGCGTTAATCCCTATTATGGAAGTCATAGCAGTGGCAGTAGTGAAAGTGATGAAAGTGGCTCGCATGGCCATCATCATCCAGGTAAAAAAATTTATAGAATATCTCATTAACTTTTAAAATCATAAAATTTTATTTGAGGATTTTTCTTTCATGGAACAAAAATACATATTTATTTTAATTTTATAAGCCTTTTTTTATTTTTGGTGGATTTTAGCATGTTCCAAATGTTCCGAACTTAAAGTTATTACGGATTCTGGAATTGGCATAGATCAACCCATAACATTTACAACAAGAACAGATTCAAATGGTTGTCGAAAAATTATTGTTACATGTACTTCTAAAATCCCTGGAGTTGTAGTTACGATGTTTGTAAGAAATTATATATTTATTAATTTATAACATAAAAAGCTATTTCAGTGGTCTAATAATGGAAGAGATCTAGGAAGGTCTTTTGATTTAATAAGCGTAAAAAGAGAATTGAAATGCAACTCTCATCGTAAATTAGCTTTAAATGATCTAAATGGAGGGATCAAGGGAATTGTTGACCAAGTTGAATGTATTTCTGAAGTTGATGAACAAACTGATGCACCTGAAGAAGCTACTACAACCTTGCCCGATACTTCGACCACGATCTCAGATTTTACAACTGATGAACCTGAAGAAGCGTCAACAACTTTACCTCCAGATTTTACAACTGACGCACCAGAAGAAGCATCAACAACTTTACTTCCAGATTTTACAACTAATGAACCTGAAGAAGCATCAACAACTTTACTTCCAGATTTTACAAATGATGCACCAGAAGAAGCGTCATCAACTTTACCTCCAGATTTTACAACTGATGAACCTGAAGAAGCATCAACAACTTTACTTCCAGATTTTACAACTGACGCACCTGAAGAAGCATCAACAACTTTACCTCCAGATTTTACAACTGATGAACCTGAAGAAGCATCAACAACTTTACTTCCAGATTTTACAACTGATGCACCAGAAGAAGCGTCATCAACTTTACCTCCAGATTTTACAACTGATGCACCAGAAGAAGCATCAACAACTTTACTTCCAGATTTTACAACTGATGCACCAGAAGAAGCATCAACAACTTTACTTCCAGATTTTACAACTGATGCACCAGAAGAAGCATCAACAACTTTACTTCCAGATTTTACAACTGATGAACCTGAAGAAGCATCAACAACTTTACTTCCAGATTTTACAACTGATGAACCTGAAGAAGCGTCAACAACTTTACCTCCAGATTTTACAACTGATGCACCTGAAGAAGCATCAACAACTTTACTTCCAGATTTTACAACTGATGAACCTGAAGAAGCATCAACAACTTTACTTCCAGATTTTACAACTGATGAACCTGAAGAAGCATCAACAACTTTACTTCCAGATTTTACAACTGATGCACCTGAAGAAGCGTCATCAACTTTACCTCCAGATTTTACAACTGATGAACCTGAAGAAACGTCAACAACTTTACCTCCAGATTTTACAACTGATGCACCTGAAGAAGCATCAACAACTTTACTTCCAGATTTTACAACTGATGAACCTGAAGAAGCGTCAACAACTTTACTTCCAGATTTTACAACTGATGAACCTGAAGAAGCGTCAACAACTTTACCTCCAGATTTTACAACTGATGCACCTGAAGAAGCATTAACAACTTTACTTCCAGATTTTACAACTGATGAACCTGAAGAAGCATCAACAACTTTACTTCCAGATTTTACAACTGATGAACCTGAAGAAGCATCAACAACTTTACTTCCAGATTTTACAACTGATGAACCTGAAGAAGCATCAACAACTTTACTTCCAGATTTTACAACTGATGAACCTGAAGAAGCATCAACAACTTTACTTCCAGATTTTACAACTGATGAACCTGAAGAAGCATCAACAACTTTACTTCCAGATTTTACAACTGATGAACCTGAAGAAGCGTCAACAACTTTACCTCCAGATTTTACAACTGATGAACCTGAAGAAGCATCAACAACTTTACTTCCAGATTTTACAACTGACGCACCTGAAGAAGCATCAACAACTTTACCTCCAGATTTTACAACTGATGAACCTGAAGAAGCATCAACAACTTTACTTCCAGATTTTACAACTGATGCACCAGAAGAAGCGTCATCAACTTTACCTCCAGATTTTACAACTGATGAACCTGAAGAAGCATCAACAACTTTACTTCCAGATTTTACAACTGATGCACCTGAAGAAGCATCAACAACTTTACTTCCAGATTTTACAACTGATGAACCTGAAGAAGCATCAACAACTTTACTTCCAGATTTTACAACTGATGCACCTGAAGAAACGTCAACAACTTTACCTCCAGATTTTACAACTGATGCACCTGAAGAAGCATCAACAACTTTACTTCCAGATTTTACAACTGATGAACCTGAAGAAGCGTCAACAACTTTACTTCCAGATTTTACAACTGATGAACCTGAAGAAGCGTCAACAACTTTACCTCCAGATTTTACAACTGATGAACCTGAAGAAGCGTCAACAACTTTACTTCCAGATTTTACAACTGATGAACCTGAAGAAGCGTCAACAACTTTACCTCCAGATTTTACAACTGATGCACCTGAAGAAGCATCAACAACTTTACTTCCAGATTTTACAACTGATGAACCTGAAGAAGCATCAACAACTTTACTTCCAGATTTTACAACTGATGAACCTGAAGAAGCATCAACAACTTTACTTCCAGATTTTACAACTGATGAACCTGAAGAAGCGTCAACAACTTTACCTCCAGATTTTACAACTGATGCACCTGAAGAAGCATCAACAACTTTACTTCCAGATTTTACAACTGATGAACCTGAAGAAGCATCAACAACTTTACTTCCAGATTTTACAACTGATGAACCTGAAGAAGCATCAACAACTTTACTTCCAGATTTTACAACTGATGAACCTGAAGAAGCATCAACAACTTTACTTCCAGATTTTACAACTGATGAACCTGAAGAAGCATCAACAACTTTACTTCCAGATTTTACAACTGATGAACCTGAAGAAGCGTCAACAACTTTACCTCCAGATTTTACAACTGATGCACCTGAAGAAGCATCAACAACTTTACTTCCAGATTTTACAACTGATGAACCTGAAGAAGCATCAACAACTTTACTTCCAGATTTTACAACTGATGAACCTGAAGAAGCATCAACAACTTTACTTCCAGATTTTACAACTGATGCACCTGAAGAAGCGTCATCAACTTTACCTCCAGATTTTACAACTGATGAACCTGAAGAAACGTCAACAACTTTACCTCCAGATTTTACAACTGATGCACCTGAAGAAGCATCAACAACTTTACTTCCAGATTTTACAACTGATGCACCTGAAGAAGCGTCATCAACTTTACCTCCAGATTTTACAACTGATGAACCTGAAGAAACGTCAACAACTTTACCTCCAGATTTTACAACTGATGCACCTGAAGAAGCATCAACAACTTTACTTCCAGATTTTACAACTGATGAACCTGAAGAAGCATCAACAACTTTCCCTCCAGATTTTACAACTGATGCACCAGAAGAAGTGTCATCAACTTTACCTCCAGATTTTACAACTGATGCACCTGAAGAAGCATCAACAACTTTACTTCCAGATTTTACAACTGATGAACCTGAAGAAGCATCAACAACTTTCCCTCCAGATTTTACAACTGATGCACCAGAAGAAGCGTCATCAACTTTACCTCCAGATTTTACAACTGATGAACCTGAAGAAGCGTCAACAACTTTACCTCCAGATTTTACAACTGATGCACCTGAAGAAGCATCAACAACTTTACTTCCAGATTTTACAACTGATGAACCTGAAGAAGCGTCAACAACTTTACCTCCAGATTTTACAACTGATGAACCTGAAGAAGCATCAACAACTTTCCCTCCAGATTTTACAACTGATGCACCAGAAGAAGTGTCATCAACTTTACCTCCAGATTTTACAACTGATGAACCTGAAGAAGCATCAACAACTTTACTTCCAGATTTTACAACTGATGCACAAGAAGAAGCAACAACAACTTTGTCCGATTCTTCGACCACCATCTCAGATTTTACAATTGATGCACCTGATGAAGCTTCAACAATTAATCCACCTCAACGTAAGTCTAGAAAAACATTTTTGAAAAATTTATTAACATATCTTTTTAGCGTGTGCTACATGTGGAAATCTTGAAGTAACGTCAGGCAATAATGGTGTTACCCCTGAACCCATAACAGTTATGACTACCACCAATGCAAATGGTTGTACAGTTTTCACTGTGACGTGTAATCAAGAAAATGGCGAAGGAATTTTTTGGTTGTTTGTAAGTACCAATATTTATTATAGATATTATAAACAAAAACATACAATATGTTCAAAATTTGCCAAAAAAAAGGTTCCATAAACTTATGGATAATTTATTAAAAAAATAAATAACCTAATTTTTTTCACAACTAAAAATTTTGATTCAAAAATTTTAAATATTGCAATTTTTTAGTGGTACAACGGTGAAGACGGACCTTTTAATTCATTCCCAGATGATGGGGCTACATCAATTACCAGAACGGTAACATGCAATGATGCGATGAGGTTAATCCTTGATGATCAAGGTGATACGGGACCTGTGACTCGTGTGGAATGTGCAACATTTTAAAATAAAGAAAATAATGAAACGAGGTTTTTATAAAAAATGTTCGATACAAAACTTTTGTTGACTTTTGAATTAATAATTTTTTTGTTAATTTTTAAAAAAAATTGCATATTGATTTTTGGATTTTTGGCAAAAATGATAAAAATTTATGCAAATATATGACTTCTTCATTTTTTAAAACGTGTATTTTTTTGTTTTTCAAGTATGCTCTTCTAATTTTTGATTATAAAGAATAAATAAATGACGTTAACTTATGTTTGAAAAAAATACAAACGCTCATGTTTAAAGGGATGGAACGGTGTATGCTACATATTTTAGTTTTAAAAAAATTGAATTACTCATAACTAACATTTCCGTTGCTTTGCACGTAAGCAAAAAATGACTTTTATTTTCCAATTTTTAACAAAATTAATTTTAATGACTATGACTTTTAAAGATCAAAATATATGATAAATTTATTTTTTATTTAATGAATCACTTAATTCCGAGGCAATTATTTTTGATGGAAAAAATTTAAAAAATGATGGAAGAAAACATAATCTTCCAAAAACTTCGGAGGATCAGAAGGCATTTTAAAAAGGAGATAAAAAATAACTTAAAAAATTGACAAAATTATTCTTTTTTATTTTTTACTCACGTTTTTCAAACTTTAAAATTTATAAATAACGCTTTCGAAATCATTTTATTTTATTTTTTGCAAATATGATTAATAAACTTCAAACACTTTTTGGCATTAATGAGAAGAAATTTTTTTTTGTAGTTGTTGAAAAAAAACTCATATAAAAGAAACAAAAAAAGCATGAAAAGATTACGGTTTTTTGTAAAAAGTTTTTATTGCCTCGCAATCATGAGAACGCTATTTTTTCTTTTAGCATTTCTTACGGCTACAGTATGCAATATTTTTGCTTTTAATCCTTTTGGAAGTGGTAAGCTTAAATCTAAAAATAAATATTTATTCCTTTTACCTATTCAAAAAATTTTTAGATGATCAAGGTGGCGGATATGGCTCTCCTATGTTTGCAAAAAATCATGGTCGAAATGGAAAATATAGTAGCGAAAGTGATGAAAGTCGTAATGGCCCATATCTTCGTCCTCACCATCGTGGAAGATCCAATAGTCAAAGTAGCAGCAGTGGAAGCCAAGAATATCTTTATCATCCTGGCCATCGACATGGAAGCCATAGCAGTAGTAGTAGTGGAAGCGAAGAAAGCGGTTCACATGGTCATCACCATCCAGGTAAATAAAAGTTATACCTTTTTAGCTTTTGAAAAAATAAAGTATTTTTTGGGATTTTGCATTTAAATAACCCAAACACATATTTCGTTTATGAACCATTCTTAATTTTTGATGGGTTTCAGCATGTTCAAAATGTTCGCAACTTGAAGTTATTACGAATTCTGGAATTGGCATAGATCAACCCATAACATTTACAACAAGAACAGATTCCAACGGTTGTCGAAAAATTATTGTTACATGCACTTCTAAAAACCCCGGAGCTGATATTCATTTGTTTGTAAGAATAATAAACTGAGTATAATAAAATTTTATTAAAAGCAATTTTTTAGTGGTCTAATAATGGAGAAGATTTAGGAACGTCTTCAGGTTTAACAAGCATAACAAAAGAATTGGAATGCAATTCCCATCGAGAACTTATTTTAAAAGATCAGGATTCAGGAGTCAATGGAATCGTGGATCAAGTTGAATGTGTTTCAATTGAACCTGAAATTCCTACTGAAGAACCCGAAGTTCCAACAGAAACCCCAGCTCTTGGTAAATAATTTTTATTTTTCGTAAATAAAAAACCTTAAAAAAAATTTTAAAGACATTTTCACTTTCAGAATGTACCAAATGTGATGAAATAGAAGTGATTATTGATTCGGATAAATTACCCATAACCCAAACAATAGCAACCGATGACAATGGGTGTACAACAGTAACAGTAAAATGCGATGCCACGTCTAAATCAAAAAAAGTTCAATTATTTGTATGAAACTATTTAGATTTTTTTAATCAAAAATATTTAATTTTAAATTTTTTTAGTGGTTTGTAAATGGAGAAGATAAAGGTATGTCCGCCGATGAAACATTCACAATTTCTCGAACTTTAACTTGTAATGCCAATGCTGAACTTGTATTTTCCGAAAACGAGGCCACAAGGGTTGTGGATCAAGTTTATTGTTTATCCACTTAAAAAACTTGATATTTTTTTTGTAACAGTAATATAATTTTCTTTTAATTTTTTAATGCATAAAAAATATGTAATTTTAATAAACTAATATAAAAAAAAGGAAATCAAAAAAAAACTCAGAGAAGTTTTTTTCAAAACTCTCTTTTTTAATTAATTTTAGATTGAAAACATCCTCAAAAAATTAAAAGAAAAAATATGATAAACTTTTTTTTCAAATTTCTATGAATCACTTTTGTTTTTAAAACATCTCAAAAAACTTTTAATGCCAATAGCCAGCCTCTTTATCATTATAAAGCAACAAACAACATAAATATTTTGAAACTTTGTTAAAATAGCAAAAAATAGAGAAGAAAAGAAATCAATTTCCTTTACAGACACCATTTTTATTGTTTGTTTTATTGTGCTTAATTTTTTTTATAGAACAAGAGTTTTTCTCTTAATTTTTTGTTTTCAAAACAAAAATGATTAATGAACGTTGGGAAAATTTTGACATTAAAGGGAGTGTCCCAAACGATGAGAAAACCCTTACAGCGGGTGTTCCTAGCCCGAAAGTTTTTCTTCACTGTCTCAAAGTCTTACAAAGTTTTACAAAGTTTTTTCAAAAGCTTACGAAATTTTCTCAAAATGCTACAAAAAGCTACAAAAATTCGTAGCACTTTGTAAGCTTTTGAGACAATGAAACTTTCGGGCTAGGAACACCCGTCGTAGTAAAATTATTCTCATCGTTTGGGACACTCCCTTTAATAAAAATTAACACATTTTAAAAATGCTTATAAGACAGACAGAATTTTATAAAATTTTTATAGTTTTTTGAGACTTTATTATTTTTTTTAAACTTGAAAACAACAATGGTGTCTTTTTTTAAAATTATTGTATTAGTGTTCAACTTCTTTGTTATTCTCAATGCCATGTCAACTCAATTACCAACTCCATCTCCAGGTAAATACAATACAATATTTTTTTTAAATGCGACTTTAAAAAATAATATGTTTCTTTAAAGCTTGTTCAAGATGTCCCGATATTGAAGTTATCACTGGTTCTGAAATAGGAACGGATCTAAATATTATTCAAGCCACTGGAACAACCCCTGATGGATGTTCTATTTTGGCTCTAAGCTGTTCGACACCAAATGCAGGAAGTCCAATTTACTTTTTCGTAAGTATAATTCCAAACTTTTCCCTTAAATAAATATGGTTAATTATTTCAGTGGTTTGAAAACGGTACAGATTGTGGAACTTCTAGCGATAAAACAACCATTAATCGAACTTTAATTTGCAATGACAATTCTGAACTTGAACTTACTGAAAATAATGCAACCGCAATCGTAAATCAAGTTGCATGTGTTTCAGCTACAATTTAAAATTACTTTTTTAAACATGTTTGGATTTTAATAAATTTATAATTAATCGCAGATATTACTCGAACAAAGAAAGTCGTAAATCAAATTGCATGCAAGTCAATTTAAAAACAAAAACAAATTTTTTTAAATCCAAAGTAAAAAAAATCGCTTTTTATTTAATAAAAACAGGAGAAAGGGAACGATATTGTTTTGAATTTCTTGGAAAATTTTCAGGTTTTCCTAATTTTTTGTTATTACTCGAAATTATTCTCTTATTTTTGTTGTTGGTATTTGAATTAGTTTCAACTTTAGGTGAAGTTAAAGTTTTTGTTGTTGAATTTGGAGAAGAACTTGAAAGTTTTGTAATTGACGGATTTGGTGTGGCAAAAATAATTGGAGGTGGAGGAGTAGGAGTGGAAGTCGGAGTAAAATTCGATGCTGCTGTTGTAGTAGTAGTACTTGTCGTGGAAGGAGTGCTTGTCGTCGTTGTTATTGCATTTGGTGAAGATTTCACGGTTGTATTTCCATTTGCCATGAGATTCTGTGCTATAGCTTTTAATCTTTTTGATTTTTCAATTTTCTGAAAAAATAAAAAAATAAAAAACGGATTTTAACTTTTTTTGTTAAATTTTCTAAAGAATAATTTTATATTTTTGGTAAAAACTTTTGTGCTAGAAAAAGACAAAATCGATACTAAGCAATACACTTTTTTTTCTTTTTTTGAAAATAACAAAAGCCTTTTTGCAGATTAATAAAGTTTTATTAAATTAAACATATCTTTTTAATTTCAAAGTTATTACAACACCGAGACAATAATAATAACAAAACACAAAAAAGTAGTAGGAAAAGTAATTCATTCATTCGTGAGTTAGAACAGAAAAATAAGGTTAAAATAGAGAATACAAAAAATGATGAGGAAAATAAAATGAAAACAATTAGAGAAGAGGTAACAAATAGAGACAAAAAAAAAGAGAAACAGAGAAGAATACAACAAAATTTCGTGCAAATTATGTGAAAGAAAAATATTTAAAAAATATTTGTATGGAAAAATGTATTGGATATGAGTGTTTTTTTTGTATGCTAAAATTACATATTTTTTTAAATCCAAAAAAATACTTAAAGCTTAAAACAAAAACAAAAAAAATGCAAGTTTTGATTGCTAAACTTTAAAAATGCTTTTGATTCTTCTCTCTCAAAAAAAAATTCTCATTAACTTTTAAGGATAAATTATTTAAAAAATTTGGAAATTAAAATTAAAAATTATATTTAAAAAATTTTTTATCGTTTAACGGCGGGAACCTGATGAGAAACATTATTATAAATAGTCATGGCTTGAGCAACCATTGACCCAACATCCGTGGGATTGTTTGGAATAATAATGGTGTTATTAGTTTTAGCAAGATGACTAAAGGCTTTAACATAATTATCGGCAGTAATAAAGGAGGCAGCAGCTTGACCTCCACTTTTTTCCAAACTAAGTGAAAGCCCTTCCAAAGCTTTGCAGCGAGCTTCCATTTCCATTTGAATTGCTTGGGCTTGACCTTGGGCTCGATTAATCTAAACAAATTAAATAATAATATAAAAAATTTCGTTATGGGACTCTTTGGCAAAAAAAAATTAATTACCTCAGCTTGTTTGGCAGCTTCAGAAGCTAAAATTTTTTGAATTTTTTGACTTTCAGCTGCTTCTGCTTCAGCTTTAGCCATGTTGATTCGAGTTTGCATTTCAGCTTCTGATTCCAAAATGCGTTGAAGCTTTTCACTTTCTGCAGCTTTAGCCGCCGCAACACCTTTATTAACGGTTTCTTGGGTGGCGGCTTCAGAACGAAGAATTCGAGATTGTTTTTCACCCTCAGCTTTATTCATTTCAGCTTGTCTCATACCTTCTGATTCAAGAATTAGTGCACGCTTTTTACGTTCAGCTTCAACTTGGAGCTAAAATTGATTTATATGAAAAATTAATATTTTTTGGGATGAAAATTTACCTTCATGGCCCGTTGAATTTCAGGTGGCATATTCATGGTTCGAATTTCATATCGCAAACAAACCATTCCCCATGGAGCTGAAGCGTCTTTAATTCCTTCTAAAAATTCATCGCTCTTTAAATCGGGAACACATGTGGCAAAAAAAAACTTACCAACGATGGCTAAATTTAAATTAGCACGTTCACGAAAAACGTTATCAAGCATAAGTTTGCCTACTTCTGATCTCATTACAGTCATGGCTAATTGTGAAACAGCAAATTCAGGGTCTTGGACACCATAAGAGGCCTAAAAATTTAACATCAAGCAACTAACTATGTCTTCTTTTTTTCTAAAAATTTTAAGCGAATGGAGTAACAAAAAAATTTCTATTTTTTTTATTACTATCTTTTTTCAAGAGTCAATTTTAAAGTTTTTTTTCCAACGATAAAACTTACTTTGTATGGATCAACAACACGAACATATAAAACTGCATCCAAATCCAATTGAACATTATCCAAGGTAATAGCTTCTTGTTGAGGAATTTCAATGGTCATTTCTTTTAAAGTATGAATGTATTGAATATTATCAACACATGGAATTAGAAATGCTACACCCTAAAATTAATCCTCTATTTGGTATCTCCTTTATTTTTTGAAAGATGAGAAAAAGAAAAACTTACGGGTTCCAAAATTTTATGAAATCTTCCCATTCTTTCAATAACCCATGCTTCTTGTTGGGGAACAAAATTAATGATGGTATTAAATCCACCTTTGCGGAAATGAACAACTTTATGGGGATTTTGCATTCTAATTTTATGCATAAAACTCTAAAAATATAAAATAAAAAAATACGTGAAAAAATATTTTAAAATGCAAAACAATAGCAAATCAAATAACATGAAAATAAAAATACACGCCACGGCACGATAGAAAAAAAAACGAGAATATTTTGACAAAAAACTAAGATACTTTCTTACTCTTTGGTTTTCGTTATATTTATGCCTATTTTTGGCATAATTATTTTCTTCAACTTCATAATCATAATTATTATTATTATTATCGTTGTATTCTTCCGAACCCGCTTCCGATAATGGCCTCCAAACTGAATCCGTTTCCCATTCATCATTTGATGGATTTCGAGATGGCCTAGGTGCATTCATTTCAAAAACGTTAGGAGGTTATAAAAAAGCTGCATCCAAAAAAGCTGCATCAAAAAAAGCTGAAACTAAAAAAAAAGAAAGCTTGGATTAAAAATTCATAAAACTAAAAGAAAAAAACAACTTTTTTAATCGATATTTTTTTTCTTTCAAGTTTTGGGTTGCTGGAAATCGATGCGAGTAAAGTTAGTTAAAGTTTTTGTTGTTGTTTTGTAAGTTTTTATTTGGCGAGATGAAATAAAAAACACAAAAAAAAAGGTAATGAACCAAAGCAAAGTTGTCAAGGTAACAAACTTTTACTCCACTGTTTAAATAATGGCTACAAAAAGCAACATGGAAACAAACAAATGTGTGCACAAACAAAAGAAAAGGTCAAAACACAAATTTGCTGAATAAAAAATCAAACAAATGGATACCCTATTCAAGTTTAGAAGAAAAAAATCATTTTTCTTTGTATTTTTTTCTTCTTCAAATTTATCAATCAACAAAAAAACAAGAAATTTTTTATTTATCATAGAAAAATTTGCATAACTCTAAACCAAGAAATATTTGCTTATCCAAAGCCAAAAAAAAACTCTGTGATTAAAAAGTTGGAAGTCAACTCAAAGTTTAAAAAACTTAGAAAAAAAATTTCTTCGAAGAATAATAAAAATCATAAAAGTTTTTTCGAGCTTTTATATTAGAGATTTCACAACAAATGTTACAAATTAAAAAGCATCATTTCGGTAAAAATGTGGACTTTTGACGTCATTCATATATTTATAAATAACAACATTGAAACATTTGGAGGACTATTATTAGAAAAAAAGACGCAAGAAGAGCAAAGAAGAAAAAAACTAGCCTCAAACACGTCATTGGTCAAAAGCAGCAGCTAAAAAAATATAGCAGAAAAAAAGCAAAGCAGACTTTAAGGCGACCGAAAAAGCTAAAGCTGTTATAGCGGTGCTTTGCAAAAAAAAAAAAAAAAAGACTCACCGCTGTGTTCCATCATTATTTTTTTTTTGCCAGTTAGTTGCTGCTTGCTTTGGCTCTTGCATCTCTTTTTTTTTTTTTGCACTGATGTGCCGCGACAACATTGCAAAAAATAAAAATCCATTTTCTTAGAGAGAAAAAAGAGAGGAGCTGAAAATATCCAAGTGGTTTCCCTAAGACCGAAAACGCAAAGCAAAAAAGTGTGGCATGGCCATATTTTGAAATGCGTACATACGTACATATGTGTCATTTTAGTTTAGTTTTAGGTTTTTATGTTGGTTGGAGGAAGGATGACCAGTGTAGTGCAGTGTCGTCGCCGTTTTGTTGTTTTTTTCCTTTTTTGTGTTTTTAAGGGGAAATTACTTTCGTGCGCTCAGAACAAAATAATAAATGAAGCGACTTTTGTTCGTTCGAAGTAAGAGAAACAAACCTGTTCATCGGCCGAAAAATGGGGGGAAATAATTGATAGGCGCAAGAGTGCATTAAAAAAAGAGAGAGATTGAGTTAGTTAGTTAGTTAGTTGGTTGGGAGTACAAACAAATAAATAAACATGTTCGAACGAGTGAACGAGAGGAGTGTTGTGTGTAGTTTTAACTCTCTCAAAGTAAAAAATCCCGTGATCGGCGCTACTTTGTAATTTTTAATTGCGGAAGTATTTGATTTTGTTTCGTGTTAAAAACTAAATGGAAAAAGGAAAAAGTAAAAATTTAATGAAAGGAAAAAAATATTTTTTAAATAAAAAACATCTTTTAAATAAACACGTTTTGATAATTGTGGAACTGAAACAACTTACAAAAATAAAGTATTTCAAATTAATATCATTAATCACTTTTTTTTAATTTTTTTATTTTCCAATATCACTTTTAGATATAACTGTTTTTATGAACATATTAAATTTAAATTCATCTCATCCTTTTTAACATTAGTTGAGGCACTTTGTATAAATGATGAAAAAAAGGTTTCAAGCAGACGAAGAAGCTAGACAGCAAAAAAAAAATGGAGATGGAAAAATAATTGAAAAATAAAATGTTTTCAGTTAAAAGAAGCAAAAATTTTTATTTTCATTTAGAAAAGTGCTGCTTTTAAGCAAAATGACTTTTGTAAAAAGAAAAAGACATTTATTTTTGTCTGGCGTCTCGAAGGAGTTTGTGAAATGACTAATAATAATTTGATGAGGCAGAGTTATCTTTAAAATTATGAAATTTTTTTCTCAGTGTTTGATAGTTTTTATTAAGGGTAAGAAGCCAATATCAAAGGTTTTCTTCAATAAATACTTTCAATTATTTTTTAGTTATTCAAACAATTTCATCGAAACAAATAAATAAACAAACATTTTTTTATTTATAAAAATGCGACTCTTTTTTTTCTGTTGATCCATTTCAAATTTTTTTTAAAAAGCGTTCATTTTAAACTACGTCATCAGCAAATAAATGTATTTATGATTAATGATGCACAAAGCAATTATGTGTTTTTATCATTAAAAAGCAGCCGTGATTTTTATGATTTTGACTTCAAGTTTTTTTTTACGTAGGCCAATAAAATTACGTCATTGATTTTTTTAGAAGAAAATTTCAAAATACTGTGAGTCTTTTATATTTGCAAGGGAAATGTTTATCTTTTTGATTCAACAAAAATTTTTAAAACATTTTTAAACTTTTTTAGATTAACATCGAGAACACCAATCTCCTGTGCAACAGGTTCCAGGAACACATGTGAAATCTCCACATTTTTCTCCATCAATATTTTTGGCTTTTTTATTATTTTTAGGATTGATTCGTGGCTTTCCTAAATTTATGTTTTTCATTTTTTTAAATTTCGTTTAAATATCAAAAATTTTACCTAAACGCAAAATATTTTTTGGATCTGAGGGAGCTTTTGGAGTAGCGGGAAAATCATTAGGATCGATACTTCGCTTTCCTAAAAAGCATTACATATCTTTTTTTAAAAATATTCTTCGATTTCATCTAAAAAAAATTGAAAACTTACCAAATCGCAAAAAATTTGGAACCGATTCAAGGAAGAGTTCTATTTCTTCAACTTGAGCATCGCAAAATTGGATAACCACAAAGATAAGACAAAGAAAACAAACAAAAAGTTTCATTTTTTTCGGATGCGATTTTAAGAAGAAACTTTTATCAAAAAGTTGATTGAATAAGGAAGTTTTCAAAAAATGAGTTTCGCTTTTAAATAAAAAAATATGAACTTAAAATACATTATTGTTTCCTTTTGTTAAAAGAAAAATCATTGCGTCTAAAAGCTTTTCTTTAGAATTTCCAAAAAAAAAATTAAAACAGTGCAAATGTGTCTGGATTTTTGGATTTTTGGTTCCGAGAGACCAACCTTTTGAAAAAAAGTTTTATTTCACATAAAGTTCGATAATCCAAAAATTACAAAATAAAGACAAACAAAATAATTTGAATATTCTTTTTAAAAAGTATTTTTGATTTATTTATTTACAAAGAAAAAAAATTCTACAAAATATTTATCTACCAACGAATAAAAAATGCAAAAAATTTGTTTATCAGTATTTAGTTTATTTTTTTGCTTTCTTTTGAGCTCCTCGAGCTTTAATACTTTCTACTCGTTCACCGGGTGAAAGAAGTTTATGTTTGTGGCAAAAGAAATACCATCCATATTCGGGAATTTGAATGGCCAATGACATTCCAATTTTGCATTCCTCTCCACATGCACCACATTTGAAGCAATTTTTGTGAACTAAAAAATGAAATTAATAAAAACTTTGTTAGTTAAAAAACACAAGTTTTTGGCTCAAGCTTTCTAAAGCCACCCGATTCAAATTTGGATTTAAAAATAAATTTATCAAAATCATCTAAGAGTCAAGGCGAAAAGGTTGGAATGCGACAAATTTTTTTTAAACATTTTGCATTTTTTTTTCTTGCACGTTTTTTCATAAATTTGTAAATATCGATTTAACAAGGCTCAAATTCCAAGCTAATGTTTTTGTAATTTTATAGTACTTTTCTTTTTTTTCCAACAAAGTGTACTTTTTTAAACAAAAAAAAGCGCCAATAATTTTAACTGTACTGAATATTTAAAATCAAAAACATGAAGCAAAATGATAAAGAAAACCTCAAAAGATTTTGGTTCATTTACTGTAACTTTTTTTTAAACAAAACCGAAAGTTTTTCAACTATGAAACTTTGTTATTGACAATCATCTATCTTTATTTTTTAACAAAAACAAAGTTCACGATATAACCTTAAAAAAAATTGTTTTTTTCTGTCAAATGAATTATATTTAAAATAAAACTCGACTTACTTGGTTTACGTTCAACTACAATTTCATCGGCTTTTGCAACCTCTTCATTACAATGGCCACATTTAGGGCGAGCTCGTTGTTGATTATCACAAAACATAATTTCTTCGTTTTTCTTCAGTCAAAAATAAGGAAAGTTCAAATCAAAAGCAAATTGATTTGAAAGAATGAAAAAAATAAAAGTGAAAGTGAAATATGAACTAAAACGACTAAATGAGAATGGATTGTCGCCGCCGACTCAGCCACGCTTTTTGCTTTTTTCTTATTTTTTTTAACAGCTGACAAAAATGCTTTGACATATCTTTTTTGTTATGTTTTGGGAGGATTGTGTTAATCTTTGAACGGCTTTTTCTTTGTTTTGTTGCGACGATGACTGACTTTTTTTCCTTTCTTTTTTTTACGCCTACTCGGAATAAATCGATGTTTCTGGATTTTATTACACGACACAGATGTGGCAGCAAACTTATGAAATAATAAAAAACAGCTGTAAAAAAGTTTGTGCAAAAATATGTATGTATTAGATGTAATTTTTTATTGTTTGGCAATTATAACTTCAGATGTGTAAAAAAAAATTTTTAACACAAGTCAACAAAAACAAATTAAAGAATAAAAAGGTTTTTTATTTAAAAAAAATAATTTCATCTTGAAAGTGTTAAAATAATTACGACAGTAATCGTCTTGATTTTTCGAAAAGTTTTCAAAACAATATTTTGTTTATGAATTAATTATTATTTTCGTCTTCTTTTTTTCTTCAGAGTTTTATTTTTGTTTTAAGCGCTCTTTTTTTTTACACTTTGACTTTGTTACTTCAAAAACATTAGCAAACGGCAAAAAACCAAAAAGTTTTTATAAACTTATTTGATATCAAACATTCTTTATTATTATAATCCAATTTAAAGGTTTAAAAAAATTTGTCACAATAATTAATTTCTTTTAATTTTTTTCGTCTTTTGCCTTTTCTGCAGCAATTTCCTTGTGTCGCATTCTAACCATGGCATCAAGATTAGGTGTGCACATTTTTTTTAGAGAATGTTCCATGACATTAGCTTTAATGCAAATTGAATTTGAGGGACAATCATAGCTTGAATTTGCGCTTGAATAGCATGGTCGCATGTAATGAGAACTAAAATTTAAGAAACATGATAATTTTTTTGTTTTGTTTAAAATTATGCTTACCATTTATAAAGCAAATCTGGCAACCGAATACAGAAACAATTGCATTTAAATGGTGTTTTGGGTTCTGCCTAAAAAAAGAATGAAGTAATTATATGTACACAGAACTATTGGTGTTTTGATGCTTCATTAACGGATCAAAAAATTTTTGCGGTAGCTGGGAAAGTAAATGCCATATTTTTGATAAATAAATAAAAAAATTATGGGGGCAAATTTTTTCGCAACCTAATATTCTCAAATCAATGTTTTTCTTAACATTTTTTTTGGACTTACATAACATTCAGAATGTTTACAATAATGATGTGGAGGGCAATCATGATCCAAATTTTCTTCATTGCAAAATATTGATCGTTTTTTTCTTGCAAAAAATGTGGCATTATAGTTTCGTTGCTAAAATATAAATAATATAAGATATGAGAAATACATAGAATTTTATTTACAATGCATTCTCCACCAATACAAACAAACCCCATATTCTTGTCACAATCGTTTATACTATTGCATGTAAAATCCCCACATACGCATACACCATATCCAGTTGAACATCCCTCTTTATCTTGATGAAAATGTCTCAACAATCCATGATAAGAATAAACGCTTAAAAGAGAGATGAAAATAATTGAAGCTATTAGCAAGTTGAAGAATGACATAACTAAAATTGATGACTTTTATAAATTATCTTATAGCAAAATGGAAATTAAGTATTTATGTATTTTTTATATTATTAGATTTATATTAAAAACTCGGTACTAAAATTTAAGAATGCTTTTGGAGAGCTTTGAAAGTTACAGTATTTCCTAAATTTAAAAAAAATTTAATACGAAATTCTCTTTTGCTTTGGCCTAAAAAAGTATGATTTTAGTAAAACTATAAAATCAAGCGTAAAAATAAAAATTTAATAAAAGCAAAATAAAATTATTAAAATTATTATGAAGCATTAAATTTATAATGTTTAAAATTTGAACAATACATACACACATCATGTGGATGGAAGATGAAAGCACTTTATTAAAAAAATAATAAATCAAAACAAGAAAAATTATTTGGCCTTCTTTTTTTATATAACAAAAACCATTTGTCAAAAATTTTATTACGATAAATAAATAAGTGTAAGAAAGCTGGTTAACCCCAACAAAATGAAATCTTTCGTTTATATGGTTTTGTATGTCGTAAATATGCTTTTCGCAGCAGAAGATTTTAGTGATAAACCCAAACCCATTAAACAATGTGGAAGAATGGAAGATTCAACAGCATGCAATAGTGGAATAGCATGTGGATGGTGTCCTACTTTAAAATGCAATAGTAATATTGAATGCAATTCTTTTTCAAGGTGTAATGGAGGTATATGTATGGTAAGTTTATTTCTTTATTTGATGTTTTTATATTTTTATGAAATCTAAAAAAGTTTAACAAAAATTAAAT
Organism: Panagrolaimus kolymaensis; assembly: GCA_028622995.1. Taxonomy (NCBI): domain Eukaryota; kingdom Metazoa; phylum Nematoda; class Chromadorea; order Rhabditida; family Panagrolaimidae; genus Panagrolaimus; species Panagrolaimus kolymaensis. The sequence goes on along the minus strand of JAJQJQ010000025.1, from coordinate 1,474,683 downwards.
TTATTTATTTTTACAATTAACTCAGTTCTCCCGTTTTTTTAGCCGATTGGTAATGCTGCTTACTCTGAATGTTCCGCTCATCAATGTTTGGTAAGTGTAATTTTTAAAAAACAAACAATTAAATATAAAAAAGTTTTATGAGATAAAAAAAATAATTTTTTCGCATTTTAAAATTTTATTTTTAGCCAATGGATGGTAACATTGATCCACATAACGTAAATTTATTTACATGCTTTAATAATTTTTTCATTACTGACTCTTTTTATTTAGACAGCAACCGAACCATGGACAGCTATAAAGGGCACGCTATATCCAACGGCATGCATAAGTCAATGTTACCATCCACGTTTTGATTTCGAAGATTGGTATTGTTGTTAAATATTTATAATGCTCGATAAAATAAATCCTTTTAAAAATTTTAGTCAAGATTTGATGCCATTTTGTTGGGAAGATAGTGATTGTCGGGACACCGAAGCTTGTCTCTTAGGTTTTTGCATCGTGAGTTTATACTTCTTTTTTTCTTTTTTCACAAATATATGTATTTTTGACGCTTTTAAGCCTCTCAATCGTGCTGTTGATTATGATACTTCAACTGAAAGATCATGTGTTGGTGATGATAAATTTGAAGACTGTCATTACTTTGAAAAATGCGTTAATAATAAGTGCGAAGTAAGTTTATTAATTATTTTTTCATTTAGCGTTAATAACTTTAACCTTTTAAGAATTGGCTTCGTTAATCAAAATTTCTAAAAATGAAAGTGTTTTTTTTATTTTTCTTTGTGTTAAATAAAATTTGAGATACAATAAATGTAATTTTTATTCGCTATTATTGATTCTGAAAACAATTGTTTTAAAATAACAAAATAAAAAATGGTAATGAAACTATGAAATTATAAAATCAAAGCTAGTTAGTTAATATCTCGCATTTAGAGCATTTGAAATAATAGTCTATGTACACTAAAAAAATTTAATTGTTACTTGACAAGTATTCAAAAAAAATTAATTATGCAAAGAAAAATTTATTTCAATTAGCAGAAAAGTAAATCTGATAATATCCCTTGAAAATGGAAAGAGGGGATAAAAAATTTTTTCAAAACATCCAATTTTTAAAAAAATATAAAAAGTATTTGTTTTCAATGGAAAAAAAACTTTTCCATGGATATTCCTAGGCCGTTTTTTTTTCTTTATGGAATTACAGTATCTTTTTTTTTAAGATTTTGTGTGATTTATTTTTTGTAATAATAAAAGATTAAAATTGTTGTTAGCGTTAATTTTTTATTTTCTTTCGTGCTCCATTAAAGTATCTTTGCTATCGCATTTTAGAATATTTATTTTCCCAAATATAACAATTGAAAAGCTTTTTTTAAAATAAAAATACAAAGGAATATAATTATAGAAAAGAAATTTTTTTCCTTGCACCAAAATATTTTTTTTTGGTTTAGCTTCAAAGCAAAGAAAAAGAGAGATGGTTTGGTTATTACCAATTTTCTTTTGCATTTTTTTAACTTTTTCATCTATTTATTCAAAATTTCAAGAAGGTATGTTTCCTGATTGTCAACGCATGGATAAATCTAAAGCTTGTGTAACTGGATTTGTTTGTTGTATTTGTGGCCCAGTACAATGTAAAACAGATAAGGATTGTTCTTCTGCAGGAGATTTGTGTACAAAAAGAGGAATATGTTATGTAAGGGAATTAATTATATAAATTAAATTATTTTTAACTTCTTATATACTTTTTTTCAGCCGTACAGAAAAAAGTTTGCCCATAAAGAGCAAAAAGAAATTTCACATGATTCTTCTTCAGAAAATGCGAATGTAGCTTGCATACATGATGTACAATGTCTTAACGGAGCTTATTGTTTCTTTGGAGAATGCATCGTTCGTTTATAAGAGCGAAGAATTAAATTTAGTTTAAAGCAATTAAAAATTTTTAGCAAAAAGAAATTTCACAAGATTCTTCAGAAAATAAGAATATAACTTGCAAATATGATGTACAATGTAAAGGAGCTTATTGCTTCAATGGAGAATGCGTTGTTCGTTTATAACAGCGATGAATTAAACTTAGTCTAAAAAAGTAAAAATTTTAGAAACGAGATACTACCGCCATTCAAGTTAACATTCAAGAAGGCGAAGAACGTTTACTTTGTGTATGTACATGTTGGTATGTACCAAAAACTCCACCTGCATGGTAAATAAAATTTATTTTTTATTATTTCTTAATTAATATTATTAATCAAAATAATTTAAATTACTTTTTAGCGTTTCTTACTTAAAGGATTGTACCCATGATGGTGATTGTCCCAGAAATTCATTTTGCATGGAAAATAAGAAATGTATTGTAAGTTTTTTCTTTTTGAATTTGATATAACCAAAATAAATGACTCTTATTTCAGCCTCTTGAAATACCAACCGATGATGAACCGACTACAACAATTTCTACATAATTAAAAAAATTGTAATAAGTTTTGAAAAAGATCTTCAAAGTTATTATAAAATTAAAATTTAATTTTTAATAAATGCATAAATTAAAAATTTTTGTTAAATATTTAAAAAAACAAACATAAAAATCACAAATTATGTAAACACAAAAACTTTCTATACAAAACCTGGAAACAAATAATTTCTGAAATCCTGAAAATTTTAAAAAGTGCCCGCATAAACATAGCTATTCTTCAAATATGTATCTGCGTGACCTGGCTTTCTTATCTTAAAGTTTCAAGTATCCTCTGACTGACTTTTTTTTTGTAGTCTTGCGTCACGCTAAACTTTACTGGGCTTTTAATCTCAATAATAAACATGTTCACAGAGAAATGGGTACTTTGTTCACCCTTTTTTGATTTTTCATATCTTATTTTTTTGTTGACCAAAAATTTTGTACCAAAAAGTTTTTCAATACCGAATGAAACTATTGATCTCACGAAAGTATACTGTAGTAAAAACCCATTTTCGTAAAAAAATGAGAAACTTTATTGAATATAAATATTTTTTTAATGCTGCAATAAAGCTTTAATCTTTCTTTAAAATATAATTTGATTAAATAAAAAAGCACTTAAAGCTTTTTTTTAAAGAAATAAAAAATTGTAAACAGTCGCTTGAAAAAATTATGTTCAAACACATATTCTCGCTTACACAACATTGTAACATCTTATATGTACATACACGTTTATAAATTTTTAGGGAACTTTTTGACTTTTTTTTTCTTCACATAAATACAATATAATTTATTAGGGCCCCTAACATATCCCAAAAGCATTGGGCAACTCACCTGCCTTGCAACCCAGATCCAAACCAACTTCATTTTTTTTAGACATACTGTACATCGATAAACATTATTTTTTTAAACTTTTTTTTAGCAAAATGAAGTATCCCATTTTTGCTTTATTTTTCTTTGTGTTTTTTAACACAAATACATGGGCTGATGTTATTGTAGATGAAAATGGCATACATAAAATTTGTGATAGAGTTCCAAAAATTCCTGGTGAAATCTGTGGTCATATAGAGTTTGTTTTATTATTTGATTAATGCGCGCGCAACTAAATTATTTAAAAGATTCTATGTATTTATAAAAATCTTCATTTTTAGTCCGATATGTAAATGTGCATCGGAAATTACATGTTGTAATTGCTTTAAACCTGAATGTCAAACTGATGCCGATTGTCATGGTAGCAAAAAATGTTATAAAAATGGGGAATGCGTCGTAAGTAATAATACAATATAATATAATATAATATTTTCATCTCTTTTAAAATATATAATCTGCCTTTTATTATTTAAGGCTATGCGACGAATGATTTTTAAGCGATCATATACTTCACCAACAACGTCAGCAATAGGAGGAGAAAAGGTTTATGAAGATTCTGATTTTTGTGAAAATGATTCAGATTGTCACGATTCAACTTTTTGTAATTATGGTAATTGCGTGGTAAATTTCTTTCTTTTTTCTATAGCTTAGCTTAATTAAATGTTTTGAAAAATTTAATTTATAGCCTCGCTTTCTTCTCAAAACTACAATTTTTGATGATAAAACTCGAATTAAACGTGGTGGAGCACATTGGCCTGTTACCGATTACAAAAAGAAATGCGTATGCAATTGTATGACCGATGAAAAGTTTCCAGATTATTGGTAAATTTTAGAATTTTTATTTTAAAAAATGAGTAAAAAAAATTCATGAATTTTAAGCCTTCCTTATTTTAAACCTTGCCAAAATGATAATGATTGCGCAAATCGAAATATCTTTTGCATTGATAATATTTGCAAAGTGAGTTATAGGTTTTCTTTCTTAAATTTACAGAAATTTATTAAACTAATTATATTTCAGCCATTTCTAACAAAATAATTTGAAGAAAAAAAAACACAAATGTAAGAAAAAAATGAAATTTTTTCATGAATTTTATGTACTTTATCAAAAATTTAAATAAAAATTACTTTCATAAAACAAGTTATTTACAAGCAAGAAACCATGTTAAATTTTATGCTGAAAAAAAGGTGTTGATTTAATAAACTTAAAAATAAAAGTTTTATGCATAATTATTTTCATTTTTAACAAGCATAAAGTCATAACAGTTTTAAAAAATATACGTATAAAAAGCAATTTATGAAAAGTCAGTGTAAATCAAAACAAGAGTGAATATTGAAAAAGAAGTATGTAATAACATATTTATTTAAAATTTGATCGAATTCTTTAAGATATATAAAGGCAAAAATTTTATCCTTCAAAACAAAATAAGTAAATGTGGAGAAGAAAAAAAACCCAAAATGTTTATAGAATAATATAGTATCATAAAAAAGGTTCGAATATAAGATATCTCTTACTTGCATCAAAATTAATTAATTTACACTAAGCTTCACGGACATCCAGCCAGCAATGAAACTTGGTCTTTTAAAAAACTTAAAATTAAAACACATCTTAATACTTTAGGACTAATAACTAAATTTTCTTTGAATGATGTTTATTGATCCCTTAGAACAGAGAACACTTTTCAAAAAGCTATCACATCGAAATAAAGAAAAAAAGAAGAAAAAAAAAGCTTTGAAATTTTCACATCAAAAAATTAAAACTTTGGAAAAGAAAATAATAAATTTTTTTTTGTTTATTTCCCTTTTTTAAAAACGTGACAATACATATTTATGTATTTACGATTTTTTTGACTCCATGAATCGGTCAAAAAGTTAGTTAAAAAATAAAATATGATTTTTGAAACATTAAATTTTTTCTTCTTTGACACACATACACAATAAACAAAAAAAACGAATGACTCAAACAAACAAATAAATTTTTTTTCGTTGAATTTTAACGAGCAAAACAAAAAATAAAGGAGACGGAACAACAAAAAGAAAAAAACATTCGTGCAGCAGCTTGCTGGCTGGCTGAGAGACGTTTGTTTGTTGTTTTTCTGTTTTTTTCTTCCCTTTCTTTCTTGCACTTTCATAAATAATCTCCCTCCATTTCTCTCTCTCTATCTTCTCTGCTTGTGTTGTTGATGTTGTTTGCTTGTTTATTGTTTACAGTAAAATTTTTTTTTTCGTTGTTTTTTGAATCTTTCGAAAGACGAATAGAGAAAATAAAGAATCAAAGGCGATGTTGGGAGGAAAAAGTATAAAAGCAACAACGAAATCGAGAAAATTTATATCTTTCAATTTTTTTCCTTTTTTAGTTGGATTCGGCTAAAAAATAATAGAATCCAAAAATGGATTAAAAGTCTTTTTTTTAAACGTGGACTTTTTAAATTTTTTTCAAGAAAAAAGATAGTAACTAAAATTTTTTAAAACGTGAATGATTTTAATTTCTCTCTTTCGTTCTGAAATCCGCTTTTATTTTTTTCTCGTGAATTTTTAATTTTTTTTGACACAGTTTTGACATTTTCTTTAATTTTCAGAAATATTATAACTTTACAATTATTATTATTATTTAATAATCATGAATACCACAACTCAAAAAACTGTTGTTCATACCGAACAAAAAGCTCCAGGTGAAATTGATTCCCTTGCAACCGAACAAGCTCAAGCAGGTGGAATTTTGGAATCCCTTAAAGACACAGTATTAGCTGGAGTTGAATCCCTTCGTGATGGCGTCAATTATGTTGCCGACCGAGTAACTGGCAATGTTGAAGCTGCATCTGAAGCAACTGAAGCTCAAGTTAATGTTCCTTCCAATGGAAAACCCCTTACAATCACAAAAGAAACCAGCGATTATAATCCAGAAGTAGAAAGAAAATCCAAAATAGTCGAACAACAAACTCGTTATCCCAATCAACAAGGTTATGGAGTAAATCCCAAATTCAAGGAAGACAGCGATTCCGGTGCCTTAGCTGATATTAAATCTGGAATTAAAAAGGGTGTAGAAAATATTAAAGATACTGCAGTCGAATTTAAAGATGATGTCAAAGAAGGAGCCCGAGAATTAAAAAATAATGTTAAAGAAGGTTGGGAAGATGTTAAGATTGAAGCCAATCGAATGACCGATGCTCCTCCACCACAAACTTATGCAGGAGCTGCAGCTCGATTGGAAAATAAGGGCGATGAATTATTGGAAGAAAGTCGAGAAGATTTTCATAAAGCTTCTAAAGCTCAAGCCAAAGCCAATCAAGAAGCCGCTAAAGCTAATATCAAAGCCAATGAAGCTTTAAATAAGCAACAACGTGGTGAAGCTCATCTCGCTGCAGCAGGTAAAATTTTAAAACTTATTTTTTTTATAAAAACCTTTTCTAAAATTAATTTTAATTACAGGAGCCGAAATGCAATATGCTGGAGCTCAAATTCGTGCTGAACCAAAAGCCAAATGTGTCACCGAAACTAAAACTACCTATGATCGCAAGGTTTTATAAATAAATAATTAGATCTCAACAAAAAAATATGTACTAAAAACTTTATTTTTAACTTTTAACTTTCATGGGTGAGCTTATTATTATATAACTATAATCTACAAAATTCATTTATTGTAAATATGTATTTTTTTTTTTTGCTCTTTGCACTTATTTTTCTTTTATAATTTTACCGCAATTATATTTAATTTTTTGTAAATAAATTTTAACTATAACATTTTTTCTTGTTTTGCAAAGCAGAATTTTGAAATATAAAAAAACAATAGTGGCAAAGAAAATGAAAAATAGTCTGCTTTTAAAAGACCGACCAAGTTTGAAAAGTGTCTAAGAAGAAAAACTTCACAAATTTAATCCCCAAACTTCAGTTTTGATGACATTTTAAACATGAGTAAATATTTTATTTTTCAAATAAGTCTCACCTTTTTTTTAGCATCTTAGTAATTTTTTTAAATCCATTCATTTTTCTTAACTGAAATAAGTAATCATAAAGACGTTTTGTTGAAAATGACTAAGTTCCTGTTTCGCTAGAGTGAGAGTCCTCCACACTTTGGGTTTTAGAGTTTTTTGCTTTGCGCAAAAAGAAAATTATCGAGCGGATATTTTGTTTGATTCTAAATATTTTTTTTAAAAATTCTATTTTTTTCAAGTTCGTCAAAAATAAATAATATTTGATTTATTGGGTTATTATCACCTTTCTATCAAACTTGTTTTTTCTTCCACATTTTTTTGTTTATCGAAAACCCAAATAACAAATTGTTGAAGAAAAAAAGAAAGTAAAAGTTTTAGAAGAAAAAAAACGAAAAGTTTAAACGCCAACATTTCACGAACTTTACTTGCAATTTTTTGAAATATAGTATATTCTGAGAAATGCTTTCTAATATCAAATTTATTTCGATAATTAATAAAAGTGATTCATAGAAACAATTAATACTTTTTTCAAAATTTGATAATAAATAGTAAATTGTTTTTGTTGATCAAAAAAAAATGATCAATAATTTTGAAAGTAAACCAAACTATTAATTAATTATATTGTAAACAACAACGTACCTTGGAAAGGTATAAAAAGTAATTAAAAAAGGTAAAGAAAACTAAGAATTCTTTCATTTATTTTTACTTTCAAAAAAATGAGGCAGTTATTTATTTTAATTTTAATTGGATGCATTTTTGCTTTAGTTTTTGCTGGACCGTAAGTTTTCTATTTTTTCAAAAGCAAAAATTAAATGTTTTGTTTTCATTTATTTTTAGTTTGATCCATAAAAATCGTGAAAAACGCTTTTTATTTGGACTTTTTGGAAATAGTCATAGCCACAGCCATGAACATCACCATCATGATTACCACGACCATGGCCATTATCACGACGACGACCATCATCATCACGACCACCACGATGATTACCATGGCGATCATTATCATGGCCATTATGGCAGCAGCGATGAACATTATCATCACCATCATTTCCTTGCAAAACGTAATGGAATTCCCGATTTTAACCTTGAAAAACATCCCATTATTAAACGAGCTAATAATGTTTGGCCTTACATTAATTAAGGCTATCGAGGAAAAATTTCTACCATATTTTTGAATTTTATTGTATTATAATTATTTCAATAAATATATAACTATATTTTTATTTTCTACAATTTTAATAAAGACAAAAACAAAAGCAATAAAAATTCCATTTTCATAAATCTTCCCTCAAATAGAATTTAACAAAAAAAGTTTGAATTAATAAAACTAACACTTTTTGTGGTTCATTAAAATCACGTAGAAAAAATATTACGAAAGGTTGCTCTTCGCTGTTGTCTATAAATTGTAGTTGCATTTTTGGTGTAACTATAAAATATAGTATCCACAGCCATAGGCTTCTTGTTTGTGATTTTTCCAAATAAATTCATCACAAATTTATTATATGGTTTGACAAAATAAAATATGCTTACAGCATCAAATATGAGATTGAGCGAAATAATGGGTTGTGCAAAATTCGCATACCAGCTTCCATTTTGCCATTGTAACATAAATATAACTCCAAATAAACCAATTGGAGTTAAATTTAAGCACACGACAATAACTAATTGGTAGATTAGGGCTCTGTAAAAAAAAAGTGACAGTAAAAACAAAATTTAAAAAAAAATTCGGTTGCATAAAAAATCAAATAAAAAATATTAAAAAACTTAATTGTAAAGCATTTTTTGCATAGAAAAAGTTTGTTTTGAAATAGAATGTTTAATTTTCATAATTCCATAAATAAATAAAGCGTTCATTTCAAAAAGCATTATAAATCCAAAGGAGCAAATTGTACCACTAGAAGAAGCCCAAATTTGAAACATTTTTGAATTTTTTTGTGAAACCAAATTTATTGTTAATGGGAAAATCGTATTTATATCTTCAATTACGGGAATAATATCTTTGTATGTATTTGCAGTAGAGCTTAATGGATCCAAGAAAAATAAACATGGAACTAAAAAAATTAAATGGAGTTTTTAAAAAGCGAATACGAATGCAAACATTTTTTTTGCATAAAATTTTAATAAAAAATAATGAAAAAACTTTTAAAATTATTTAATTTCAGCTCTTATTTTTTTCGAAGTTCCATCTCAGGTTGTCTGGTTTTCAAATTCTATTCAAAAAATCATTTAATTTTAATTATTTACAATAGCAAATTTTTTCGGTCGCAAAAAAAACATATTTACTCGAAAGTTTATAATTTTTTGGTATAAAAATTTTTCGTCTGGCGGAATATTCTTCTTGGATATTAACTTACTTTCAATAATTAATGCAGCAAATAGAGTAACAAAAACATGCAAAATAAAAATTTTAATTAAAAATCTTTTCGTCACTTTTATAATACTTGTATCAAAAATAACATAAACTCGATAAAATAATGAAATTCCAATAGCTATGGCCGAATTGAAAGTTATTAAATAAAGGATTCCAATAACCGCTAAAATCGATTCAAAAGTAAATGGAAGATGTGAATAACATGCAATAAACGGAAGAGGCCATAATAAAATTGGATTCACTAAACAAAGTAATAATTCCATAGCCAAGTTTCCAGTAATTTGACAAATAAGCATTAATTGAAATATTTGCATTTCTTTCGTTGAAGCTTTTATAATTACATAAATTATAAGAATATAAATAAAAACTGAATTTAAAAACATTATATCTGTGAACCATCGAGAATAATATTGAAATGTTGGATGGTATATTTCTTCGATGGTTAAATTTCTCCATTGAAAAATTAAGATTGAAGCCATATTTTTTTTAAAGAAAAGTTTATAATAAAATTCAATAATTTTACTAAAATTTATTTACTTGAAAGCAGAATCCAAAAAAAAAATGGTGCAAGCAACCAATAAAACACCTGTTTATCAAAAAGAAAAACCCATTCAATTTTTATAAATAAAAAACCAAAGCTCTTAACATTTTATACGAGGATATAGTACATGTTTCCACCTGGGTTGGTTAAGAATATATATTAAAAAAAAAATAAGTAAAATCTAATTCAATGAACATCGCACCATCTATGATGCTACAAATTTCAGCTGTAAAAAAATTTAAACTTTGTTTAAAAAAAAGCAAACAAGAACGGAAATTTGATTGGAAATCATATCTAAATATTTTTTAATATCTTCATGCTTAATAATAATAAAATTTTCTAAGGATTTTAATCGATTTATTTACAAATATTTACAAATTTAAGATTAAAGTATTATTATGAATGTAATTATTAAAAATATTCTTTGATGTCCAAAAGCAGAGTGACAACTCAGAAGGCTTTCATAATTTTTTAATCTAATCAACCATCGAAGCATGAATGCTAAATTAATTCAGTTTTAGATTTTAAAAAAATTTTATTGAAAAGTTTGCGAGGAAAAAAACAGAAATACAAGCATTATAAATTATTTGTTAAATTTCCTATCAAAACTTCCACTACCCCCAATATCTATGTTAACTTTCCATCCGTCGAGATTTTGATTAAAATATGCATGGAATTCATGGTGAAAATTATGGAGGCCTTCAAAAAGTGTAATCCAAATGCTTGGATTATTTTTCCTTGGTTTAACATTTTTTCTTATAAATTTACATAACAATTCACGAAATGGTTCATACATTCCATTTTCAAATCCAAAAATGCCAAAATAAATTTTTTCAATTTTATCGAAAAACTTGATTGAATTTAATTTTTTCATCGATGTCACAGAAAAATCATCCCAAACATTTACATAAACGACATCATAAACTCTAGGGCACTGCGCCAAAATGACATCGATAGAAACTGAAGAGCCATCATTGTATTTAATGGAAGTAAATTGTAACGAAAGTTTTTCAATCATTTTTCCATTTAATAAAAAGCTTAATTCTTCGAAATTTAGACTTTGGTTATCAATTCTTAAACTTTTTAAATTGCATCGATAAAATAGCGAAGAATAAAAAGATGGTCGAAATTTCATTGTTAAAGAGTTTGTTATCCAATATTTCATATTTACTTTAGCTCCATTATTAATTATAAAATCTTTTATATTTTTCTCATCAGCATTTTTCTTATAATAAAATAGGCTTTTTCCATTTGATTCCTGATAAAAAAAACTAGAGCATTGATGACGATGATTTTCTTTTTTGCCAAAAAATATTTGCACGCTTGTTGAAGCTTTTGAAGAACTTTGTGTGAGTTACAGTTATTGAGAATATATAAAATCGCATCAGGTGGAAGTGAAAATTTTTGTTGTCGAGGTGAAGTAAAAGAATATTCGGAATTTGGATGAGAGGGAGATAGCTTTGATGTTGGGGATAAACGAAGGTTGCTTAATATTATGTTTATTCCAACTTTTAAAAATACAAATAATAATACAGAATAAAATACAGGGAATACAATTAATACAAAATAAAACACAAAATAAAATAGCAAAGTAAATATGAGAGAGAAATGAGCTCAACTAACCACAACGGTTCTCAAATCAAACGAAAGGTGTTTTTCGAAGGAAGGCGAGGCCTTTTATGCCCGTGGTGGATCAAGCAGGATCTTTGGTTGAGCAATGGTTTCAATAATAAAAATGATTCACAAAAAAGGGAAAGGGGATAAAAATAACGAGCGGTCGATCAAACATAAAAATAGGCAGAAATAACAAAAATATTTATGCAGCTAACCATCTGCTGCGATCAGCAACAGGGATGTCTGATCGGCAAAAATGAAAATAAACAAAATAAAGGAATTCGCAACTTCGATAATTGAGAAGTCGCGACACTCCGGCCAAAGAAGAATGTCATCCATGGATATCAAATATCTTTCTTGGTTGCCGAAATAATCCGTGCGGCTTGGAAAATCGGTGAATTTTTGATGACACAAATAAAAATAAAGAATCCAATTAATATGACAACGAGGAGCATCCAATGGTCATAAAGCGAGAACCATTTCACTAAATAACTAAAATCCAATGAGGAAGCTGCCTGAAGTTCTTCTGCCGCAATTTGGCGGTATGAGGAGTGAACATCGTGGCCCACAAAAGCAAGGTCACCTTCGAGTTGAGCTTCTGTCATGGAATTTGCACATTTGATTTTGCAAGTTGTAGAAATTTTGGCATGAGCAAAATTGAAACGTAATGTTTTTGTGAAACCTTCAGGATTGCAATTGATGGCTGAGTTGGATCCATCGCAATCAATAAACAAGATTGGATCCAAATTCAGTTTTACAGGTTGCTTGGACTTCTGACCCTGCACGACAGTTGTAGCAACCACTTAGTCGACTGAATGTTACTTTACATTTTGAGTTTGAAATAAGTGTGGTAACAAGTAAATCTTTGACTTCAAGTTGAAGATGAATTGCGGGTGTTGACGAGTAGATGATTCGAACCGTCTTCTCCCAGCCTTCAAAATGTGCTCCAGCCATTTTTAGAGGTAATAATTGATCGCCGTTGTTGAATGTTTGCTGAAGGCGATCAACGGGACACACGCATTTGGCTTTTGTTTCCGTTGCGTGGCATTGGCAAGCATGTGGTGGAAAAATGCATCTGAATGCTTTCGCATCTTCAAATGTACGACATTGGAAGTCACCAATAGTTCCTGGGATTTGTTGACCAGGAGCTGAAGCTTCAGTAATAGCAATTCTTCGATAATCAGTGACAAATTTTGTAGTAAGTTCAGGAAGAGTTGGAAGGGAAGCAGAAGTAAGGCTTACTTTGATATGATTCCACGAATTTATTTGACCAGGGATTAACATAAAGGTGTGGTTTTCAGTGACATTTCCAATTTGCATGGTGGCTGTAACTTTGAGTCGAGTTTCCCAAGCAGAGCAACCAAAAACTTCATAAATTTTATCACTGGCAGGTATGGCATAATTTCTCCAAAATAAACAACCTGGAGAACACCAAAAACAACCGCAACTAATACATGAACATGATGCTGCGCAGTAAGTATAACCTGGAGAGTCGTTAGCTTCTCCATTTAGTTCTTCAATTTTAGTTTGAAGTTCAGTGTCGTCGCATTTTGAATCATGACAGGAGCCTGCGGAGGGGCATCGTTTTGACGATCTGGATTTGATAAAATATTCCCGAGTGAAATAACTCGTTTGTTGCACACAATATGAGAATACTTTTTCGACGGTTAATTTAATCAATCCAACGCTTTCTTTTTCGTTATTTTTGAGAACAAGGCATATTGATTGTCCTTGAGGCGACAGGCTTAGCTGAGTTTGTTGGTTGAACTTGCAGATGACGTTGTTTGCCTCATGGATGCACGATTCTTGACTCGCTGATAGGGATGTAACTTCAGAACAAGCATTAGTTGAAGTAAAAATGAAGCTGATTGCGGTGATGGTGACTACCTTTTTCAATGGAACATACAAAAAACGGCTGCTTCTTCGTGGAGCTTCTTCACGAGGTTGTGGATCATTTCCAGCACGACGTTGTAAGTTTTGATATAAGTTGCGGCAACTACGAAGTAATTTGCAAAATAAACTGGCAATGAGGATGAGAATGCGTTTTTTGACGTTCAAAATAAATACGATGCAAGTGGTAATAAACTTGACTGCTTTAGCTGATTTTTTGATAATTTTCAAAATATAATGGATGATTAATAATATTGTAAGAATTAAACCTGCAGTTGCAATAATGGCTTCGGTTGGCATGCATTGTGGATTACCGATAATATCCCAACAAAAATAGCAATTGATTAAAGAACATATTGGTTTTGGAGGACAAGTGGTTTCAATTTTTCTAATAACATAGCCATTTGACCAAATTACTGCAGAAACTTTATGAGTGTTGACAAGAATATCTTTGGTGAATTGAATGGTTTCCATGAGGTTTGGATGTTTAATATGATGACAAATATTTGGATCACATATTCTCAAATTTCCAATCTTTGGGACGAGCATTACTTGGACGCCATGTTCGTGGCATTGTAATGAGCAAGTGGAACAATCCATATTTTCTCTGGGTTCAGATTTGTGCTTGTAGTAAGTCAAATGCACAGTTCCCCATTCTTTGATTAATATATTTTGATTATCAGTTACCAAGAAAATAGCTTCGGCTTTTTTGAAGTAACAGAATTTGCTTCCTTCTTTTTCGCATGTTTGCATGTCACAGAATCTCGGTGATCCAATGACAGGTCCGCTTCCAATACAAGTATATTCATCGGGAATGATTTCTTTTCGTAAAAGATGTAATTCATTAACAAGATGAGAGGAATTGTCGTAAAGAATCACCTTTGAGAATCTTCCAATGAAGGGTTTTTCTTGACAATTATCTGAAGGAACTAATGAACATAATTTGGGAGCTTCACTTTCTAAGCTTTCTACAACTTCTTTAATTTTAGTTGTGGATTCAGAAATAAGTTTTCCTTTATAGAAGCTGCAGCCTTCTGACCATTTGGAGCAGGTACAATTTTGATTGCAATGGAGGCCGAGAGGTTCATCTTTTCCATTCGAGCAGATAATGAATTTCCAACATAAATTTCCATTTTGTTGTTTCATTACCGCCATGGCGTGAGCTGCACAATCTTGGACGTCCAAACGTTGCAAAGTGACATTTGTTGGACATTGATGATTGAACTTTTCAGCATCACATGGAATCAAACATGTAAGAATTAAAAGAGTCAACAATGCTGATTTTTTGCTAAATGAGAAGCTAGTGGAAGCATGTTGATTTTGGCGATTGCTTTCAGCAATAGTAACTGTAGCTGTGATGGGAGTTGCAGTAATGGTAGGAGTTTCAGTTTCTTCAATATTATCTGCATCACGAAGTTCTAGTGGATAAAGTAGGTTTAATGGACGTCGAAGTTCATGACCATTTCCAAATTTTACAGTAGCTGATCGAATTTCATTATCGGGAGAATGATGAAGTTTAATAATTCGAGCAAGTTTCCAAAGAGTTTTAGGTAAATTTTCATCTTGAACGATGACAATTTCACCAACTGATGGTTGAATTTTAGTTTTGGAGCGGTTTCCTCGGTGGCTATGCTGCATGCGCTCTCGAAGGAGTGTTAAATAATCGGTGGTCCAGAATTGCCATAATTTATTAAGATGAATCAAGGATTTTTTCCAATATTCAATTAAATTTTCTTTTGATGATAAATTAGGTGGAAGCCAATCTGGATCATCGTTGTCTGGTTCAACAGTCAAAGTAGGATCGCTGAATTCTGGGATGAGAAAATCCATTGGTCTTAAAACTGCCGTTGAATCCAAGTCATTATTGATTGCAGTGATGGGGCGGCAATTCAAGGCGGCTTCAACTTCACAAAGTAAAGTTCGGAATTCTTCCAAAGCTAAGCATCTTCGACCAATCGAGCGGCGGAATGCATTTTTGACAAGAGCAACTAATCGTTCAAAAATTCCACCTTGCCATGGAGCGAGTGGAACATTAAAGAGCCAAGTGATTTCTTTGGATGGAAATGATGAAATAAGAGCTTTGGAAGTTAAAATGAATTGTGGAGCATTATCTGATATGATTTTTTCTGGTAATCCTCTTCTTGCAAAGCATCTTCTAATTGCATTGAGAAAAGAAATGGCTGAATTATCAGGAACATATTCGAGATGGCAAGCACGAGTGGAAAGACAAGTGATGATGCAAATCCATATTTTGACTTGAACATCCGTCTTGATTGTCATTGGACCAATATAATCAAGTCCGATGAATTGAAAGGGTTTTGATGGAGTGACACGTTCCATTGGAAGTTCAGGAAATGATGGTAATGGGTAAGGTTTTGCGTTAAATTTTTTGCATTTAAAACAAGACCATAATAATGCCATACGAACAACATTTCTTGCTTTTGGGATCCAATACCATTTTCGGAGGTTGGCAAGGACTTGAGCTGTACCACAGTGACAATGGATGTAGTGGTAGTGGAGAATAATAAGAGTTGTAATGCGGCTTTTTCGAGGCAAAAAAATTGGATGATTTCGTTTATCATTTTTATCAAAAAGGCGAATTCTTGTTTTACAACGGAGTATTCCATTTTCATCGGTATAAAGGTTTAATAATTTTGATTCAGAAGCCGATGGAGGATTTTGATTTTGAGCAATTAAAATAAGTAAAGTTTCAGCAATTTTAAAACTATTTCCGTTGATTCGTGTTGTGCCAAAATTTTTTAAGAAATGAAGATTTGGAAGCCATTTGATATTAAAATTTTTGGCCGATAGAAGCAAATATTGAAGGATGAAGCAAGTCGTGAGGAGTAATGAATCCCAAGAATTAAATTTGCTCATATTAATGAAGTCTTTAATTGGTGTAGTTGTGACTTGGGTGGCTTGAACCATAATTAATGCAGGTTGTTCAAGATCAACTTCATTGCTGAGGTCAGGAGTTGGTGGCCAATTGGGTGCATCCATTTTTAAAAATTCTGGGCCTTCCCACCAAATTTTGAGATTTTCGATTTCGGCGGCTGGAACTCCTCTAGTAGCCAAATCGGCAGGGTTGACTGCTGTTGGAACATAACGAAAAATTGCATCAGGAAATGAACGGATTTCTTTCAAACGATTTTCAATGAAGCGCTTTTGATCTTTGTTTGATTTGATCCAACATAATACACAACGAGCATCTGATCAAAAATAGGTTTGTCGAATGGAATATGTCATTTCGCGACTAATAAATCGAGCAGCTTTAACTCCAATGAACATACCCAAAAGTTCTAATTTTGGAATTGAAAGTCCTTTTGTTGGTGCAAGTCGACTTTTTGCAAGAATCAATTTTGTTTGAGAAGTATTATCGAATTGAATCTTCAAGTAGCATGCGATCCCATATGCGTGTTTGCTTGCATCAGCAAACACATGAAGGTCGATGGAAGGTTCAGTATTAACGTTGTTCATTAAATAACGAGGAATAGACACTACGGCACCACATGATTCTTCAAGAAGTTGATGCCAAGTTGAAACATCATCAGTTTTAAGAGGTTTATCCCATGTGTAATTTTTGAGCCAAAGGCTTTGAAAAAATACTTTGACTTTGAGATTTACTGGACATAATAATCCCAAAGGGTCAAATGTTTGAGCAATAATCTTCAAAATTTTACGTTTAGTCCAAACATCCATGGAAGGAGGAACTTTGAGTGATTTGAGGATCATGCAATCAGTGGGAATATCCCATGGAATACCAAGAATTTTATGTGGACCTTTAGGAAGAGGTTGACGATCAGCAATAAAATTATTGATTTCAGGTGAATTTGAAATATGTTGTCGAAGGTTCATTTTTGCAGTTGAAAATAAGGTAATCGATTCCACAATTTTTTCTTGAGCTTCTTCAACTGTTGAGGATGTAAATAAAACATTATCAATATAAATGCTGCGTAATATTTCAATGGAAAGTGGTGAATTATATTTGTTTAAATGGTGTTTAATGACAGCGGCAAGTAAATAAGGACTTGTGATGACACCAAAGGCTATTCGAGTAAAACGAAGAATAATAATATTTTCTTTTGTTACTGGGCCATTTGGGTCTCTTAACCAGAGAAAACATGTTGTGTTTCTGTCGCAGTTCTTTAATCCAACTTGAAGGAATGCCTTTTCTAAATCGGAAATAACCACAAATCGTTTTTCTCGGAAGCGTAGAAGGATTCCAGAGAGATCAGGAATTCGAATGGGACCAGCATAAAGGTTTTCATTCAATGATTGGCCATCTTTTGTTTTTGCTGAGGCATTATAAACGATACGAAAATCAGTTGTTTCGCTTCCAGGTTTGAACACAACATGGAATGGAAGGAACACTGTAGGATCATCGCAATCTTCGGGAGCTACTTCGATGATTCTTAAATCAAATAAAACTTGGAAATAATCAATGAATTTTTGGACAAGTACGTTGACATTTGGATGGTTGCGAACACGATTCAACATGGTTTTAAGTTGATTAAATGCCATCCAATAATTCGATGAAAGGTTTGGTTTTTTGGATTTGTCCTTCCATAACCATGGAACTTGGTAACGTCCATCAACAACTTCGATTTGCTTGTCTAATAATTTGTCCTTTTCGAGTTGTTCATCATGATGAGGATCATCTTCGATTCCGATGTCCTTTAAGCTGTCGAGTTCATAAACTGTTTGAATTTCAGCGTCTGTGATGTCATTTTCATTTTCAGCTTCAGTGAGACCAATAAGAGATGTCATGACAGAGTAACAACTAATTGGTGATTGGTTTTCAAGTTTGCCTTGTCCTGAGATCATGGATCCAACACGAGAATTAATGAGATAAAATCCAGAAGGAAGTAGTTGAGCACCATTGTTATAAAAGAATCGCCAATAATAATCGATTCCAACTAAAATATCAGGTTCAACTTTTTCTGCAACAAGTTGTTGAGCATTGGAAATATGTTCAAGATCAATATTTGATAAATTAACACTATGAATTGGTTGAATGAGGCGATGAACCGTTTGTGCTTCAACATAAATGGAATTGCCATCAGTTGTTGCAATACAAAATGGCACAGTAGGAGTATCAAGATGTTGAGAAACATCTGAACCAAAAGTTTGAAGCATAGAGGGATTATGATGAATGGGTTCAAGATTAAGAAAACCCTTGATTCTGTTGTGAACAAATGAACGTTGACTACCTGAGTCAAAAAAGACGTTAGCAAGAATGCTGTTTTCAGGTGCAACAGGATTGAAGATTCTGCATTTTGCAGTGAGAAGGATGGCTTCAACGTCGGAAGCTCCATGTTTGACCGTTTCGACGGCGTTGTTCACGATGTTCTTTGGAGTTGTAGTCATTGCAGTTTGACTAATATCAGGAGGAGGAATGCTTGCTTGAGCATGAAGATAAGTTGGAGGAATGCTGGGAAGTGCAGCAGGAAATGAGAAAGGAGCTTGATTTGGTCTTTGAAGAGCAGCTTGAGGTGCTGTCTGAGGCGTATGATAAGCATAGGTTATCGTCGTTGGAGTCCCTGATGGACTGTAATATGCAGGAGGAGCAATAGGAGTAGAAGTCACAGCATTGGTACTTCTTTTGGGATAAAAGCTTTGCTTTGGAGGAAGCTTTGAAGGAGTTTTGTTTACTCCGTTATTTTTGTTTGTTGATTCGGGATACTGAATAAAACATGCAATTGAATTATGGCGACCATTACAATGGTAGCAGTTTCTTTTTGAAGGGCATTGATTGTAATCATGATCTTTTGAAGTGCAATTGCCGCAGCGATGAAGTTCACGCAAACGATTTGAGCGGGCTTTTCCTGTTGAATAACGAGTGCATTCGTTTTTGAGGTGATTTCCATCACATAAGATACAAGGAATAGGATTCTTAGGACCATTTGAATTTCGATTACGATTTGGATTATTGGTTGAACCAGTATTAGGTTGAGGACCATTGCGATTGTTGAATGATTCGCGTTTAATATAAGTGGCAGTGGTTGATTGATTCTTAATAGTGAAGACATTAGAATCACGAATGGATGGAATATGATTATTGGCATCAAGGAATAAACGATGAACATCCTCTTTGTTTGTGATGGTAGTATTAAGTTTATCCATTAGTTCTTTAAATTTCCATTGATTTAGTGGCTTCATGTTTTCAAGACTTAACATTGTTGCTTCTGGGAATTTTCCAACAATGGTTTGGATTACTAATGGATGATCAATGTCTTCATTATAAGCCATCAGAAGCTGTCGACAAATGCAGTTTACCTTTTGAAAGAGATCTCGCATTGAACTCGTAGCATCATTCGCGGGTTTGAGATTTTTTAATGATGTGAAAAGTGAAGCTTTAACGCTCATTGACTTTCCAAATTGTTCCATTAAAATTTCTTTAGCAACTAAATAATTGGCTTCATTTAGCGGTAAACCATCAATGGATTTGGCGGCATCACCAGTAAGATGTTTTTTAAGAATCGCAAACTTTTTTATGGGTGGATATGCTTGATCATCGACAATAGCTTTGAAAATTTCATGAAATTCAGTCCATTTGAAAACATCACCATTGAAATTTGGAATTTCATCTTCAGAATATGGAAAATAAGGAAGTTGTGGTGGAACAATAGGAGGAGTAACAACTGGAGCTGCAGGTAAAGTTGAGGGTGGAGTTGGAGCATTAGCAATAATAATATCTCTTTTTGCTGCAAGGAGATAATCGATCGCTTCTTGAGCATCTTGAATGACTTTGAGAAATCCAGTATCATTTTCTGCAAATTCATCGTAAATAGCTTTTTCTGCATCCGCTGCAGTTTGATCAGTAATGTTTGAGAGCAATAAAAGCCATTTATCATTATAAGAATCTAAGAGCTTGAATGCTCTTTCAATTCTGTCGATTTCATATTGAACTGCTTGTAATGTGGTATATCCATTTTTAGCTTTAGTAGTTTCGACGTCTGCCAAATATCCCATTAAACGGGCACGAGTTGGTCCAATTGTTTGACGATAACCACCGGACATTTTGAAATAATGAAAATAATAAGAATAAAAATAAGGAAAGAATTAGCTGAATTGAATCTTTCTTTTTGTCGTGGCACCAAAATGTTGGGGATAAACGAAGGTTGCTTAATATTATGTTTATTCCAACTTTTAAAAATACAAATAATAATACAGAATAAAATACAGGGAATACAATTAATACAAAATAAAACACAAAATAAAATAGCAAAGTAAATATGAGAGAGAAATGAGCTCAACTAACCACAACGGTTCTCAAATCAAACGAAAGGTGTTTTTCGAAGGAAGGCGAGGCCTTTTATGCCCGTGGTGGATCAAGCAGGATCTTTGGTTGAGCAATGGTTTCAATAATAAAAATGATTCACAAAAAAGGGAAAGGGGATAAAAATAACGAGCGGTCGATCAAACATAAAAATAGGCAGAAATAACAAAAATATTTATGCAGCTAACCATCTGCTGCGATCAGCAACAGGGATGTCTGATCGGCAAAAATGAAAATAAACAAAATAAAGGAATTCGCAACTTCGATAATTGAGAAGTCGCGACATTTGAGATCATTTTCATATAAATTAATTATTAATATGATAACAAAAAAATATTTAGTTATTATAAAAAAGCAAATGAAAAAATTCTAACAAAATATTGAATCAACTATTTTTTTCTTTTTTTATAATTAACTAAATATCTTCCTTTTTGGCAACATATCACATATGGCAAAAGAAGGTGACGAGACCTTTTGTCCTTAAAAGATAGCTTAATTTTATATATCTAAAAATAAAATACTAATGGTTTAAAATTTTCAAAAAATTAACTGGAAAATAGCTTGTTTTTTATGATATTATTTTTTGTTAATCAATGAAAATTCCACATGAAATCTCTTTTTTTTAATGGACGACTATCTCATCATCATTCTTCTTCTGATGCTAATAATCTAAAATGTTGAGTCACCAAGAATATACAATGTCTACCCTTCAACTGAGATCAAAATCTCCGTATTTTTTCCGTTTCTATCCGTTTTCATCCGCAGACAATTTGCCAACACTTTCCTTTCTTCAGCAACCCACAGAATGTTTCAAAACATTTCGAAACTTTTTGAAATTTGCTATCAAAAAATTTTTCGATTTCAAAAAATGAAAAATTTTTTGCAAACATTTTCGAAATGTTTGGAAACATTCTGTGGGTTGCTGAAGAAAGGAAAGTGTTGGCAAATTGTCTGCGGATGAAAACGGATAGAAACGGAAAAAATACGGAGATTTTGACCTCAGTTGAAGGGCAGACATTGTATGTACATATAAAAAAAGGTTCGATACAAATTTCATTTAATGTATTTCTGAAGAATTTTCTTGTAATTCGGAATAATTAAATACACTTTTATGACATCCTTGAAAAACAATTATGTACAATTTAAGGATATAAATCTTCTAATAATAAATGTACTCTTTCAACTAATGGACTTTCTTTGGCTTCAGCATTTCCATCAAATTGTTCATCATATTTGGTTAAAGTAAAAATTACACCATAAATTGCAACTTTGAGGGAATCTTTGTAAGCAATCATAAGGTCATCAATTTTGGCTTTTCTTAAACCATCATCATTTTTAATTTCATAATAATTTAAGAAACGAAAAAGTTGATTCAAATAAAAATCAATAAAATATTTTTGCTCTTTTCGTCGGATTTCACCCGGTAATTCAAGGGCTAATAAAGCTGCCAAATCATGGGTGGGTGAAGCAAATTTAGCTGTTTGCCAATCAATAATTGAAAGGAGACTGCCAGAATTAGGTGAAAAAATAATGTTTTTAGTCCAAAAATCATTGTGACTTAAAACTGTTGGAAGATTTACTAAAAATTAAATATATTAAAATAAAAATTTCCAAAAAATTTATTTTTAATTTTTCTAACCTTTCCGATTTGAAAAGCAATGCTTCTCAAATATTTCTTTTTGACAATTTTCAGTTAATTGTTTCAATCGTTTTTCAGTAACAAAATCAAATTTAAATTGTTTGAGTTGATCTAAAGTAGTTTCGTGGATGGTTGTTAAATCACTCATAGCAGTTTTTAATTTTCCAAGTTTTTGTCTGGCATTTGGAAGAATAAATCCAATGGCTTGAAGTTTTGCTATTTCAACTATGGCTTCTTTGATCTTAAAAACCAAAAATAATTATATTAATTACAAAGGGTTTTGCAAAGAAAAATTTTTTTTAGAGTCATGCCGCGAAAAATTTTCTCTGGATTTGATACTTACTTGTTTTTCATCCAAATATTGTAATCCCTCATATTTTTCTTCAGTATTTTTTAAATCTTCATTTGAAAAATCTTCCATCAAAATTAAGCCATCTTGATTTTCAGTCATTTCTCTTCCAAAAATAAATTTAGGCACTTTTAAATCAGCTATTTTTGATTCCTTCAATAAATTATAGAATGCCAATTCATTGGTATGTAATTCAGAAACCTTTTCGAATGTTTCTTTTTTCTTTTGACTTCTTTCATTTTCTGGCAAATCTTGATATGGTTCAGTTAAATGAATTATTGTTGGAATCTAAAAATGGGTCTTTTTGGATTTCATGGTTTGTTGGAGACTTACTTTAGTGACAAGGGAACTGGTATGATTGGAAGTAAAAAATTTGATGCTGTACACAATCGAACATAGCCCCCGATTTTTGCCAAGAAGGGAAATTTCTGCAGGTTTGATAAACTAAAAAAAAGTATTTTAAATGAGGCTGATTTTAAAAAGTTTTATATTTTTCGATGGAAAGAAACTTTTGAATTATGTACTGTTTTTAAAAAATGATAAAAAAAAATAGAAAAAGAATAAATTTCGCAGCCAGCAGGATTTGAACCTGCGCGGGCAATGCCCAACAGATTTCTAGTCTGTCGCCTTAACCACTCGGCCATAGCTGCTTAAAATTTCTTCATTCTCAAAAATGACCAACTTCAAAAATGCACACAAAAAAAAGAAAGAAAAAAAAGCTATCGATTCAAAAAAAAATTAAGAAAGACTTACATTAACTTTATCAGGTTTTTCTCCATCAAAAGTATATTCTTCTTTAACACAAATATCAAAAATATCTTCAACTTGAATGGAAGTAATATTAACATTATTTTCAACTTTTCCCGCCGCACCCCGAGCGAAGCGAGGGGTGCGGCTGTTTTAGCAATGAGAACGCCCGATCTGCTAACCGAAATTTATGATTTTTTTTATTTCGTGTAATTATGTTGATATTAGAGGGCTCTTTAGGGTCAATTTTTCGTCGCATTGACGAATTTTTAAAAAAAATAGAAGGAAGTATAGAAAAAAAGTGCTTAATCACAACATTTTAAAAGTTCACAATGTCCCGCTGAGCGTTGCAGCAAAGTTAACGCATATTCTGGCTATAAAAATCGTTTTCTCCACCCTCAATTACCTCTATGAGTAAGCTAACTTTAAAAAACATCACATAAAAATAGATGTATGCCGCTATGGAAATTTAAATATTTTGATTTAGAGTAAAAATATCATTGGCTAAAGTTCCTTGTTATACATTTGCTGTGTGGCGTAGGCGTTGAAGGCGGTGATGTTTGGATATTTCTGTCATAGGTTCGAATCCCCACAATTTTTTTTAATAAATTGTTTTAATTGAATTGAGACAATTATATCCAAATAATTTTTTATGATTTTTAATAATGTTTTCATTAGAAAATATGCAAATTTTTAATAAAATATTCACAAATTTTACTTTTTTTATGAATATTAAGTTTCTTTATTATGAAATTAAAGCGAAATTATTTTTAACGATTTTCAATGAAATTTTTTTTAACTAAGCTTTTGGATCGTATATTTTTTTTTCTAAATTTAATTGGATTAGCATACAAAACTTTTAGGTATTCTAAACGCAAAATTTAATTAAAAGTACGCTGACGTTTAGTTTATGAAAAGAATAAACATAGGGAACTTTTTTTATTATTTTCGGTGAGTTTAATCGAAAAGTAACTTGAATATTTCCTTCTTATTAATTTTTATTGTTCGTTCGTTTTCGATTACTTTTGGTCGCAGTCCCAGGGCTACTAGGCTTCGCTTTTTCCCATACATATTATTATTCTTTTTCTCTCTGTTTTTTTGTATCTTATCTTGAAATCTTTTATATTAAAATAGGAAATTCACCTAAAAAATTTGCATAAATTAGAATGAAACTATATTTTGTTTTCCAAGCGCGATGAAATGATTTGGGTAATTTTCATATACATAAAAAATCAGCAAAACATGGGTTTGCTTGCTGCGCAAATTAAGTGATTTAACTATTGTAAGCTTGCTCGATGACTATAACCTTAACTTTTTGCGAATTTTTCACAAGCTGGTATAAATTTTTTTTTAATGGTTCAGTTCATTGTTTATTTTGATTCGTGCAAAAAAAAAGTTTTAAAGGCTTACACATGTTTCAATTTTTAGGATCTCATTATTGAAAATTAAGTGATTAAAATAGACACGAGTGATAAGATTGTTCGGGAAAAGTTTTAATTTTTATAAAAGTCAATACAATAACTTTTTGGAAAAGTAATTATTAAAACATAGGCATTAATACGAGTGGCAATTTTGTATTTTTCAATAAAACAAGTAAGATCGCCGACCGGAGGCAGCGGAGTTTCTAGTAATTATTGTTGCAGACGGCTCAAGAGATTAGTGCACAAGATTACTATGTAAAAAAACAAAAGGCTGTTCAGGAAAAAACTTTTAGACGGCTAATGAGATTAAATTTTTTTTATTGATTTCAATAAATTATTTTATATGTTACACTGAAACAAACAGCCGCAGCACCGTCTTCGATTGTTATTACCCAACTTCTTTACCAACTATTTAATATTGAAAAATTTTTTTAAAAATGTTAAAAATTAAAAATTTTGTTTTATTCTTGATTAGATAAGATGTAAAAGCAACTCGTATATTCGCAAGATTTTTGATGTAAAAAATGTTTTGGTGTAAATTGAAAAAAATAATAATTATAAGGTCAATTACAAAATAAAATTTTTAGTTTTTTTTTCCAATTTTCTATTGTTTTCTGAAACAAAGCATGTTTGAAAAAAGGTATTTTAAGCAAAAAATTTAAATATAACTAATTGTCGGACCAAAAATTTTTTTACTGTTAAAAATCGAAGACGGTGCTGCGGCTGTTTGTTTCAGTGTAACATATAAAATAATTTATTGAAATCAATAAAAAAAATTTAATCTCATTAGCCGTCTAAAAGTTTTTTCCTGAACAGCCTTTTGTTTTTTTACATAGTAATCTTGTGCACTAATTTCTTAATATTTATTTTTGGAATTAATTTAGAAATTAATGAACGCAATTGCATTTTTATAAAGAAAAAAATTATTTACGCGCGCTTTTTTTAAAGATAAAATAATTTAAGTGAAAAAGAAATTTGAAGTTGCATATTTTTTTGTTGACAAAAAAACAACAACATTTTGCTTTGAAACAACAAAAGCAAAAAAAAAGCGAGAGAGTGTAGAAAAGAAAGAGGGACATATAATCGATGATGTTTTAAAAAAAACTTCCCCAACCAGCCATTTGTCGCATGGTTTACGAAAGTCCAGGTGTACAAGGATCTTTTTTTTTGATGAAAGTTTTTTGTTTTTGTTATTTATTAAACCCAATTTTTGACGTATCTAAAAAAGGAGACACGTTGTATGTTTTGTTTTTTTGGCGTAAGGAAGTCTCTCGTCGCCAACCAACGGACGTTGTTTTTTTGTTTGTGTTTTGCCTTTTCTTTCTTTTTTTTATATACTAAAATTGATTGATGTTTGAAGGAGTTTCCCTGTCTACTTATTTTGTGGTTGTTTTTTTTATTCATTTTTCTCTTTGTCTCGTAAAAAAAAGTCTGCAAGAAAAAGAGCTGTCATGAAAATTTTTATTTTGTTTAACTTAAGTCTTTTCTTTATTTTTAAGGTTTTTTTATTTACAATTTTAAAATCAAATTTTGAAAAGAGCTGATTTTACTACCAAAGCTGAAAACATGTCTTAAACCCAAACTCGAAAAAAGTGAATCATAAAAATTTAAAAAAAAAATAACCCTTGTTTGTTTACAAAATATTTGATGAAAAATAGAAAAAAAAAAAAAAAAAAAACAACCCGCGCTGCGCTGTCTAAGCAACTCATATGTGTTGGATGAACACTGAAGAAATTGTTGTTTGTCTGCAGTAAAATGAAAAACAAACTAGAAACTCTCTTCCATTTTTCATTTTTTCTTTATTTGTTAAAATAGACTTTTGTCACCTTTTTTATCGTGAATTTTCATTTGAAGTCTTGAAAATTTTGCTAAACTTCATTTTCCATGACCCATTCTTACATTCTTTTTTTAATTGTATTATACCATAAAAATTAAAAAATAAGGTCTTCTATGGGGCTCGAACTTAGCGAGCCGTTCTGGGTTAACTATTCTCCGCAATAACAAATGCGCCATAGAAAGACCAACGCGCTTACTCTTTGTTTTGACTTTTATCGTTTTTATTTTTTCATAAAAAGAAGGATTTTACTTTTAGAATAAATTTTGGTTTAAAAATATTTTAGCCTCATAAAATAATTTATTTCAGAATTAAATCTCAAACGAAAAAAAAAATGAAATACACGATTCATTTTGCTATTACTTGCCCAGATCTTTTTGATGGTGAACATATATTCCTCTCAGGATCTGTGGAAGAACTGGGTTTATGGGAACCTAAAAAAGCATTGAAATTGGAAGCAAACAAAGATGGGTTAGTCACAATTTCAAATTATTTCGTAATTACCTCAATTTCAGGCTTCACACTGCAACAATAATCCTTGAAGATGTCGAAAAATTAGAATTTCGTTATTTTGTTGGATATTTTTTGCATTGTGAAACCAATGAAAAAGTTTTAATAGTTAAAAAATGGGAAACCCATCTTTATCCTCGAAGATTGATGCCTGCTATCGAAGCTTCCGCGGATGGAGAATATCATGATAAAAGCCCAGATGTTTTTGGAATTCAATGTAAGCTTTTTTAAAAGTAAATAAAATTTGCCTAAATTTGATCGAAAATATTTTTTATAGCTGGTCGAGAAATGATTAGCGATGGATGGTTGATGGATGAACATCAAAATCAAATCACCATTTGTGTGGCCGGAGATGGAATAGTATTTTTTAATTCTAAAAGTGATAAAAAAACTTTTCGAGTTAAATTAATTCCAATGGATTTAAGAAATGCTCCTGTAAGCTTTGTAAAAAATCTAGTTTACATAAAAAAAAGTGTAATTTTTAGAACAACAAAGAAATTCAAAAGGGTAAAGATGCAGCTGAAAATATTATTTTAAGCTATTCTGATGCAGAAATTGCTGTAAGTTTATATTTTTTTCCACCACACGAAAAAATATTTGACAGAATTTAATTGTCTTTTTTGGATCACTTTTTTTTTTACAAATTTAAAGAAAGCTTAAAATTAAAAATTATGATTAAAAGTAACTTTGATTAATAAAAATTTAAAAAATTCAGTCTGAAAGCATTGACAGATTTCTTTACTTTTGTGTTTCATTTTAAATATTTTATAACATTTTTTTAGCCATTGACAAAAGAAGAGCCTCGATATCGAAAACAACATGAATTTGGCGAAACTTATACCAATGGCACCGACTACTTTCTTTATCGAACTTATTCTGTGGCACCTGACCATCTCGTAAGCCCATCCACTTTTATTTAAACAAAAACATAAAAACTTATATATTTTTATAGAGTTTTCGAATTGAAATTTATGAATCGAAAGGTGATGAACCAAATCTCCTAGGTTATGGATATACAATTCGATCAACATTTCCAAAAACATATGGAAAGATTTCAATTCCACTTTTGGGAATAAATAATATTCCTGTGGGAAAAATATATCTTGGATATTTATATATTACTCCTTTTTGTCTCAAAGAGCAACCTTTCACTATGGATGAAACATATATCAAACATTGGAAACGAAGGAATATGCTTGAAATTGGTCATCGAGGAATGGGAATGACTTATAATAGGTTTGTGAGATTTGAAACTTTAGAAAGAAAAAATAATTTTTTAGTTTTCGTATTGATTTTTTGAATTTTAAGTTTCCTTTAAAATACAATATTTAAATTTTTGAAACTAGCGAAAATTTTATTTTTATGAAAATGTGTTTTCAAACGAAAAATTAAAACCCCAAAGATTTTTATTTGAGTAAAAAAATTAAAAGTATAATTATCCAAATTTTTTAGCCAGCCAAATACCAAATGTTCCGTAGCTCGAGAAAATACTTTATCCGCCCTTAAAGAAGCTGCTGAACGTGGAGCAGATTATGTTGAATTTGATGTTCAATTAAGCCAAGATAAATATCCCGTGATATTCCATGATTTTTATGTTCTTATTTCTATGGCAAAACAATCTAAAATTGAAGCCGCAATGGATCCTCATGTAATTGCTGTGAAAGATTTAAACTTGGATGAACTTCGTTTGCTTCAACTTGGGCATGTTCAAGATGTAATCAAGCAAGATTCATCAACTAAAGAAATTGTAAAAATTTCGGGTGAAGGCGATGAAGCTCCAGAATTGCGTCCATTCCCAGCTTTGGCGGACGCCTTAAAACATATTTCAAAAGATACCGGGTTTAATATTGAAATTAAATATCCCATGGTTCAAATGGATGGAATTCATGAATGCAAGCATTATTTTGAACATAATGAATTTTTGGATAAAATTTTGCAAGATATTTTCTTGTACGCTGAAAAGAGAAGAATTGTGTTTAGCTCATTTGATCCAGATATTTGCATGATGTATGTTCTTGTTTTTATGATAGTAAGAAGCTAAAGAAAAAAATCGGAGAAGAAAAGTATTTTATTCAAAAAATTTTTTGATAAGGTTTTTTACTTTAAAATTTATTTAATTTTACTTTTATATCTTTGCAACTTTTTTAATTTTTATGCTTCACTTTACTTTTTTGATTTTCATAACTGCGTTTAAAAAATAGCTGAAAAGTATCTAATTTCGATAAATTTCAGGATCGCTGCCAAACAAAACAAATATCCAGTTTTATTTCTGTGTTGTGGAGCGGATACTCGATTCCAAACTTTTGAAGATGCTCGAACTCGAAGTTCTTTAGCTGCAGTAAATTTTGCGGCAGGTTGTGAAATTATGGGAGTAAACTTTCATTCTCAAGATATCCTTCGAGATCCAACACCCATCAAAAAGGCTAAAGAATTTGGACTCATTAGTTTTGTTTGGGGAAATGAATTGGCGGATAAAAAAATTGTGGAATTTTTAAAAGACGAAGTTGGAGTGGATGGAGTTATTTATGATCGAATTGGTGAAAAGCAAGCAAGGCATAATATATTTTTATTAGAAAAAGAGCGAAAATCTTCGTTGTTTCTCAAAAAATCATCTTCTCCATCTCGAAATGGCGGCATTTCTGATGCTGAAACTCTTTTGGTGAATGATGAAGCTCAACCATCAATAAAACATAAAGCTTTTGATCTCGATTGGCCAGCCACTAAAATTCCAAAGAAAACAAATGAATTTAAAAAATTACTTTCCTAAACTTTTTATTACTTATTTTATTTATGGGTTGGTGGCTAACATTATTTAATTTGCATTCCTAACAAATAATTACGGATTTAAACAGTATTTAATTATAATAAAAAAATTGTAAAAAATTTATAAAAATTAAATTAAGAAAATATAAACACTGAAACAAAAATATTTTCTATATTTTTTGAAACAAATTCATGCATATTTATTCATTCACAACATTTTCGCAACTCTATGTCAAAAGGTCAGAGTACTATCCAAATATTGATTTTTTTGGAACTTTTTTGATTATTTATTACTAAAAACAAACTGAATAACAACCTTCTTCCTTCACATATAACTATGCAACATCGCATTCGACCAAAAATATAAAATCCCTAAACGAAAGAAAGATGCGCGATTAATTGAATTTAAAAAAAACTCAGTATTACCTCTCTCTTTTTTTCACTCAAATTTTTTTTCGAAATTGGAAACTTGGCTTGTTTTAGCCGCGTGTTTTTTTTAAATTAAAAAACTTGCTGTATTTTTCTTAACATTTTTTTATAAAATGGCTGATTTACCTTATGATGGCATGATAATCTCAAATAAAAGATATTTATTTAATATTGATAATATTTGTAAAAAATATTCAAATATTGAAATATCTGGTTTAG
The DNA here is from genome assembly GCA_028622995.1 of Panagrolaimus kolymaensis. Lineage (NCBI taxonomy): Eukaryota > Metazoa > Nematoda > Chromadorea > Rhabditida > Panagrolaimidae > Panagrolaimus > Panagrolaimus kolymaensis. Next base: position 1,443,847 of record JAJQJQ010000025.1, on the reverse strand, counting down.
AACATGATTTTCGTTCTGGAAAGGTTTGTTTCTCATAATTGCTTTGGATTTTAAAGTTAATTTTCTTATATTTTTTTTAGGTTGTCCAAGTCCCTGTTCCAGGTCGAAAGCGTTTAAACCCATCAGAAGTAAAGAAGGAAATAGACAAAAGTTTATGCGCATCAACCGCATTATTTGGTAACAGCTCAATCCTCAGTTCCCCATTTATTACTGAAATGACTGTATCCAAAGCTAAAAAGCTTCGAGTTCTTAAACGTAATAAGGTAGGTTTTAAAAAAAATTTTAATAAAGAAAGAATTAAATAATTTTTTTGTTTTGCAGCGATTTGAACGTATGCTTCGAAATAATGCTTTTAAAAAAAAGCCCGCCCCCGAAGAAGATGAAGAAGAATATCCTCCTTCCGAACCCGAAATTAATGAAAATCAGGAGAACCTAATCCCTGAAAATGATAATTTTGAAGAAGAGCTTTTCCAAATGGAAGAAGCAGACGATGATGAAGAAATTGATGATGAAAATGAAGAGGAAATTGTTGCTAGCGATGATGATAATTTTGATTCACAAAATGATGATAGTGACAAAGATGAAATTAGCGATGGCGAAGAAGAAATCGAAAAAGGACTTGGTATGAGCCTTTTTTGTTTTACAGAAGTAAAAGAATATATATAAAATATTTGATTTTTAGAAACTGAAAAGGAAAATGAAACTTTTGAAGTTAAAGAAGCTGAAAAATCAACCAATGTCTCAGAATTTCGTATAACTAGATCAACGCTTCGAAATTTTGCAACTTCTAAAGCTCTAGTTCCAAAAGTTATAAAAGCTCCAAAAGCTTCAAAGCCCAATTTCGCAAATGCAAAAAAACCAGAAGCTCGTGTTCCCATATCAAGAGCTAAAAAGCAAGCAGAAAAAAATGAATCTGTTGATAATACTATGGCTCTTGTTCCTGTAACAAGAAAAAACACAAAAAATCAAAAGGCAATCACAACAATTGTTGAAAAGAAGAGTAACCGTCCACAAAGAGCTAATAAGGCTTCAACTAAAGTTAATTCCAAAGATTCCATGGCACTTGTCCCAGTCGCAGCGAAAAATCGAAAAGCTTCAACAGCTGCCGCCGCTCCTCCAAATAAGCGAGGGGGTCGTCTGTGTAAAAACACTTCTGTTCAAACCAATTCCGCTTCAAGAAAAACCCAAAATTCTAATGCTTCCCCAATTGATGCTGCAAAGAAGCGAAATAATCGGCGACCATCAGATAAAATCAAAATGATTACAGCAGAAACTTCGAAGGCTTTAGTTCCCGTTTCTCGCAAAAATCAACCAAAAACTTCTTCTGCCGCTCTTGTTGTTGCAATTCCAGCAAAGAAAAGGGGTGGCCGCCAACCAAACCGCCAACCAAAGAAAAATCAGAATGAAGAAAACACAAATAACTCTCTTTGTTTGGTTCCCATAATTGAACCAAAAACATCAGTAAAACGGAGCAATCGTGAACCCTCAAAGAAAGAACCCGTTAACAAGCGTCGTAAATAATCATATTTTTTTGTTTTTTAGTTTTATTTCATTATTGTATCACATTTTCCGAATCTCGTTTTAGAAAAAAACTTTCTGTACCTTTGTTATTTTTTAGGCTTTTGAAAAGTTATTTATCAATTTTTGTGTTTGGTTTTTGAGAAAAAAAAAATAAATATACTTTTTATGCAGATCGTAATTTATAACACTCAATTAATATGTGCAAATGCAGAACTCATTTTTTAATTAAAATTTCCAGATCCATAGTTTTAACTTTTTACCTTATGTTATTAATAATGATGCCGTCGAACCACAAAAAAGTTAACACGTGTTGTAAGAAGAAGCATTTTTTATTCATGGTCTTTAATGGCAAAATGAAAATTTTAAGAAAAAATGAAGACAATCAATAAAATAAAATTTTCTTTTATTCGTTCTCTTCGCATTAATAAAAATCACATAAAAATGAGATAAAAAATACAATGATGTAATTTTCTGACAATCAGGCTATCAACAAAAAGAAAAGGATATGCATATATTGATCGATTAACCAAAAAAATGAGAAAAGGTTAGTATCAAATTGAAGGGAAGTACGCAACAAAAGTATGGATGTAATAAATCTTGCATAAATCTTCATAGTTCACACATGCAATAACAATAAAAGAGAAAAAATAAATTTGCTTCCATTTGCATGGAAGCTTTCCAAAATTTATAGTTTTTTACAAACCACTTATAAAAAGGGCTTGAAAAGTTATTAGTACCTTAGAGAGGTAATAAAAATTACAAAGAAATAAACCAAAGAAAAAGCTTACATACAATACAACAACGAAAAAAAAGAATGAACTCAAAGCTTGTGCCAGGAAGCAAAAGAAAAACTATTTCTTTCTTCTTTTCTTTTAGCAAAAATTCAACCAAAACTTTTTTTTGATGATTTTTCTCCACAAAAAAAAGAGAAAAGAGACTTGACTTCGTTTGTAGTGCTTTATGAATGTGAATTTTGATCATCCAAGCTTTGTTTATTTGAATAAAAAAATAACAAAAATTGTATGTTTCAATAGAAATTATAAATTGAATCACCCCCGAATCTGAATGTTTTATCTTTTACGCAGATTCAAGTAAATGAATTTTTTCGATACATAATTCAAAAGTTCAAAAAAATGTTAATGTTCGCATTTTCTTGTTTGTAATAAAGTGATAAATTATTTTTTTATTGTACAAATCGCATACATAATAATTTGTGAAAGCGTAAAAAAAAAATGAGTGAGAGAAAATTATCGGAAAATTAAGTGGTGGCACATTTGGTCGCTCATAAAAAATTTATTCAATTAGTTTTCTTTGTTTTTCTTTCATAATTTGTTTTTGTTTATCATAAAGGTGTAACAAGTCATCCCTTAGTTGCCCCATATCCGAGAAATATATTGGAGGAATTGGGCGATCATCAGTGACACCAGAGTAAATTATTTTACTTGCAGCTTTTTGCAATCGTTTTTTATAATCATCCGAAATAAACTAAAAAAAACTTTATTAAATCACGATTCCCACAAATTAAAGACTTAAAAATTCTGTACTTTTTTATTCATTTCATCATAGAAAAAGCAAAGGTTGACTTCCATTTTTGAAGAGTTTTGCTAAAATACAAATAATATGATTTAAATTTTAAAATTTTGTTTATCAAAAATAGAGCTATCCTTTCGAAGGTGTATGAATGCAAGATTTAACCAACAAAAAATCCATCTTATTGTATGCTTATGTAAAAATTAACACTTACTTTAAGCCACTTTAAAAAAGTTTCGATATCAAAGGTTTCGCTATCAACAAGATCGATGGAAAAATATTCAAGGTTAACGAAATGGGGAATAGCAATTAAATTTTTAACTGTTTGAGATGTAACTAAATCAATAAGATTTTCTACTTCATAATTAGATAAATAACAAAAAAATTTAAGATTTGGAATTAATTCAATTATTTTTTCTATTGAAACAATAGTATTACAATTTTTATAAGTAACAGCAGTTAGAGCAAGTCTTAAATTACTGAATTCAGATGAAGAAGTTAAAAAATTTAATTCATCAAAAGTAATATTTTGATGGTCCAAATTAAGTTTCATAATATCACATCGATATAGTTTTGACGCAATAGACGATGTGAAAGTTTCTTGGTTGTGATGGTAATTGAACTCAAGCTCACCATAAATCCAAAGATTTTTTGGTATGTCCCTTAAATGTCTGAGATAATATTTTTTATTTATTATTAAAGTATTTCGTTTATCATCGATATGTCGGTTGACAAGCCACCAGTTAAATTTTTCGCAAGAAATCACGGGATATCTTAAATAAAACCATTTTGAAACTTGAATCAATTTGTTATGAATTTTTGGTGATTGAGGATGTTGGGCTAAATAATAAAGAATATTTTCTGGAATTGAAAAATGTTGAACGATTAAAGATGGTGGAGTGAATATTGTACAATTTTTAGGAAATCCATCGCCACCGCATTTATGTCGAAATACTGAGCAGAAATTGGTGGGCCGGGATGAATGAGCCATAGTGCTTTAAAAATACAATAAATGAAACTTATACTCTTTCTGCGTCAATATAAAAATGAAAATGCGTAAATAATAAGCAGCTTTCAAAGCTTTTTTTCTTCATATTTTACACACCTTTTTAATGCTCAAATTATTTTTTGTTGAACTTTTTTTTTTATCATACATGGCTTTTTTTTCTTTCTTTAAATTAAAAGGAATAAATTGTGATACAATAATAAAAAAAAGAACCATGGTTTTCTTAATCCATTTTGAGGTGTAACAATAAAAATATAAAAGACTGAGAAAAAATAGTATTGTTTTAAAAAGCAGATTTTTTTTTCTTCACAAACCCTTTTTTTAAAACTATAATGAAGAAGAAAAAAACACATTTTTGGATTAAATATTTTTTATTTTTTTTCTCTCAAAATAAAACTCAACAAAAAAATATAAGTTTCAATAACAAAAGTAACAAATTTTAAAAAATATATAGCGAAATCTGAAAAATTCACTAAAGTATGTCAACAAAAAAAACATTTAAAAAAATCAATAGTAAAATATTTTAGTAAAATTCCAAAAATGTATTTTATTTTTAACGACGTTTACCAAATTTTGAACTGGAGCCGCCTCGACCACCGCCGCCACCTCGACCACCACCTCCGCCTCGGCCACCACCAAATTTGCCTTTCTTTTTTCCTCCAATATCTTCAAAGCTTGCTTTATCATTGCGTTTGATGCCACGTTTCTTTCCACCAAAGCCATATTTTTTATCTCTCGCTGTTCGAGAAACCTTTTTTCTTCCTTTTCCACTTCCATCTCTTTCACTACCACCTCGACGATGATTATCAGGTCCATTATTATTTGGACGTCCTCCATCATCTTCATCCATATCCATTGATTTTGCATTATTTAACATCGTGTCTAATTGGCCTTTCATACCTTTTCGATGCTTTTTAACGGCTTCCAAGAATTTCTTTTTCTCTGTTCGTTGTTGAGTTTCAGTTTCTTTTTGAACTTTGGAAGCGAATTTCTTTTCAGTTCTTAATCGACGAACCGTTTCACGTTTATCATTTTCTTTTTGTTTGGATTGTAAAACATTTCGAACTCGATGCATATGATTGTCGGGTTTAACCATTTCCGCAAAATAATCTGCTGGACGATCAACGGGGATTTTAAGGTTTCGAAGTTTGGTCAAAGCTTGTCGAGCTCCATCTTGGGCTTGCTTGTAACTAAAAAATAATAAGAATTTGGGTATTTTCTTGATCTTTTGAATGGAAATAAAGAAACATACAAAAGTGCTTCACGCTCAAAATCATTATTGACATCTTTGGTGAAAACTAATTCGGGAGATACTATAACATCGACGGTTTCTTCCCATGGTTCTTTGGTGGCCATTTGGAAGAGTTTTTGTTTGATTTTTTCCTAAAAAACAATAATAATTTTATTTTTTCCTCAAAGAATATATAAAAACTATTTTAAAAACTCACAACATTATTAACTGCAACTCTTTGCTTTGATTTTAAACCCAAATTTTGAGCGGTGACTAAACCAGCTTTGAGAGCAATTTCAACCTTAAATTTTTTTTATCAAATTAATTCCTGTATTTACACTTTTGTTATGCGCTTACTTCTTTATCCGAATCATCTTCATCGTCGGCGTTATTGCGTTTGCCACTAGCAATAACAAAAGATTTAGGATTCATATCCCCAAATTCATCATCGTCTGAAGAGTCCATAGCAAAATTGATAGTTTTACTTTTGAGAAGAACGCCATTTTTATTTTCATCCTCCGATTCCTCTTCCTCTTGGCTTTCATCTTCATCTTCCGCGCCTAACATTTCATTTTCGGAATTCATTTCGCTTTCAACATCTTCGTCAAATGATTCTTCATCGCCATCCTCAAAATCTGAGAGGCCATCTTCGGCAAGATTGTCGATATCAGATTCTTCCTCATTGTGGATTTCGGGTTTGGAAAGCACTTTTACCTAGAAAATCGATCTTATCTTTAAATATCAAAAAGATTTAAATATAAAAACTAACCTTTTTTGATGGTGGACCTTTTAAAGGTGTAAGATTATTAGAAACTTTACGTTTAAACATTTTTTTAATTTAAAGAACTCAAAGTTTATTCTTTTCAGAAAGTTTTGAAAGAAAAAAAAATATATTAAAAAAAGGCTCGGAAAAAGGGAAAGCAAAGACCCCATATTTTGTCATTGAACCATCATTTTGTCAAATCGCGTAAGTATTATCCATTATTTAAAAAATATTTGCAAAGGCCAAAGCAAATTGAAGTCTTCGAAAGAAAAAAACAATGAAAGCACTCTACAAATTTGTTCGGTCAAAGTACAAAGTTTGTGCCATAGTTTATTTATGTGAAAAAAAAAAGTTGAAAGTTTTATATCGTTTGTTGTTTATTGAGCAAAATTTAAAACAAAAAGAAGTTTATTTATTTTTCATCGTTTATTTTTTTAACGGACATGGCTGATTTCCATCAACCAAAAAACGATGGTGAAGTTAATGAGTTTCCTACTCTAAATTCTTTAAAATCTTTGACTACTGAGCAAAATTTACCAGCTCCAATTAATCCAAATATTTCAATGGGAAGTAAAGAACCAATAATTGCTGATGCTAATATGCAAGACAATGTAAGATTAAAAATTTAAAATTAATATTTTCTTTGTTTTGGTAAAAACCTTTTCATTTTCAGGAAAAGGATGATCCAGATGGAAGATGTTTTAAATTCATTAAAAAAATATTTAAAAGTCAAGAAGCTACAAAAATTACAGAAATTGTATGTATCTAAAATTCTAACTAATCTTTGTCTAATGAAGACTTATTATAGGTTATTTCATGCCTCGCAATTATGCTTATTTCCTATAAGTTTGAACATCCAAAATATGCCATCCCTTATCGACTAATCAATCTTACATCATTGTTTTACTCCAGTTTTGCAATTTGCATTATCAACGTTTGGAATTGTGAAGAAAAAATTCCACAAAATAAATGCTTGCAAACTTTTTTTGTTGGAAGAAAAGTTAATTGGCATGAAATTGTAAGTAAAAAAACTTTATGGTTGTTTTTATTAAAGGAAATTATATATGTTTTTTGCAGGAATTAACGTTTGCTCCAATCTTTTTTTGCGCTAATCTTTCTGTATTTCGTCTTATGTTTTATTGCAGAGATCTAAAAATTTTGGTAAGTATTAAATATGTATGATTGCCAAGCTCATCAAAAAATTGACGTAAACCTTCAAGGATGTTTAAGCGAAACGAATTTTTAATATATACATTTTTAACTTAAGCTTCGTATTTTTTGCCATTAACCATCTTAACCCTAATAATGTTTGGAAATGATTGGTATCAAGCTGCATTAAAAGGAAAGAAATTTAAAAATAAAAAAGTTTCACTCAAAGATTGTATAACTAACGTTTTCAAAGTATTCAACCAATATCCTTTGGTTTTTAATATTATTCGAATGGTGAGTTTAGGATAAAATAATTTTAAGTTTTATAAATAAATCTAAAAAAAATTAAGCTCTTTTTCATATTTATTCATTTCCATTTTAACACTCAACGCGCAGCATCTTACTTTTTATATTGCAATGTTTTCGCACTTTTTGGATCAATTGTTTTGACATTTTTATTTTCTCAACCGGAATTGTTCAAAGCTTTATCAACCGATTTAATTCCACTTTATAAATTGGTAAACCTTAAAAAATACATTTTCAGTTTGAATGATTGTAAAATGTTGGAAAAATAAAAAAAAAGTTATGCAAATTTTTTAAAAAACATATTGGTCGCTTTTTATCTCAACTTTTGCAGCAATGGCAATTGTAGCGGTAAATACCATTGATGGCGAAGAATATCATGATCGTAACAACGATTCTATTTATTATGTGAGTTTTTTTTATTTTGCTTTTGAACCGTTTTCAAGGTCGAGAAACAGTTAAATAATTATAAAACCTATGTCCCTTCTAACTTTTCATACATACTACAAATTATGTATAATTTTAGGTGCTCTATGGAATCATGTTTAAACTTTCCTTAATGGATTTATATTCTCAAGCCATTTTTAATTTTTCTATCCGTCGGCATGACAATGAAGAGGAAGAAGCTACAGAGCCGACAGAAGTTAAAACAGGAAACAAAACATTTTTTAACTTGCCTGAAACCATTGAAAATCCGTTTTTTATTGATGCCAAAAGCAAATATTAATATTCAATAATCTTTGAAATTTTTATTCTCAAATTTTAGTAAATTTTTGCATTTGCCTTTTGCCACTTTCCTATATTTTTTTAATTACTCAAAACTACCTCTTTGAATTCCCCAAAAAATCAATGAAAATAATCTCACAAAGAAAAAATTGTATTGTTTTTCTCTTTTTTATCCTAATTTTTTGTTACATTTTTTCTTATCTTTCTTATCCTAAAATTTAGAATATTGTTTTTATAATCGGAATATTATTTTATTTTTTTAATAAAACCTTGCACCTTTTTTTATATTTTATTTTTTAAAAATAAAAGTGGTAAATAAAAAATTGCGTAACATCAATTCTGCAATTGGTGCATTTTATTTTATGAAAAACAAACATAAAAAATTGATTAATTCTTTAATGAATTTCTACGTTTTTAAACTTCTGAACTCTTGGTGCTCTTTTAAATCAAAATAATGAATGTGACCTTAATTAATTTCTTCTAAGTTCTTGATTATTCTAAACAACAAATAAAAAAAGAAAACGATCTTTGATCGATGAAAAAAGGGCGTCTCTTGCTTGTTTATTGTTTTTCTGTGATTATAAATAGCCTGATAATTTTTAAAGAAATATAGTTTAAAATTCTTCTTTTTCGATTATAAATAGCCTGATAATTTTTAAAGAAATATAGTTTAAAATTCTTCTTTTTCACCTTCATTTTCTTCTTGTTCAAAATAATGAGTTCTACAAAAAACAATTTTGAGAAAATTGTCGATGCTGCTAAATCTGGCGTGGAATATAAATTCCAAAATCCAAGCGATCATAATCATGGAAGTCGACATTTTGTTGATAGTGTTTCCGGTCATGAAGATCATTCACTAGTAGATAATGGTAAGTTTTAATTTTAAAAAAAACATTAAAGAAAAATGACGAAAATAAGTTTAGGTTCTGATTTAATAAAATCTCATGAAAAAAGCAGCCATCATGAAGAAAAAGTTCCACAGCCCCATAAAATATCCACCAATATCCATCAACGAAAGGATAATCCTCAAGGAACTTACGATGAAGCATGAATGATTTTAAAGTTGTTTATGGAATTATAAAATGATGATTTTATGATTATCAAAACTAAAAAATTTCTTAATAATCTTTTTTTTATATACTAAATTTATAGTTTTTGCGCGTTTTTTTGTATAAAAGTTAAATAAAAGTAAAAAGTTTTTCTTTCTTATCTAAAAAAGGTTTTCCAAAGAGCTGATAACTTGTAAAAACAAAATTAACAACCTCATAAAAAATAATCCCGGATTAAAAAAGTAAAAAAAATGCAATTATTTACACAAAAAGTTATAATTAAGTTATTTTATACGCGAATACTTTCTAAAAATACACATTTTAGGTATAAATGATAAACATGTTTACAATTGCTTATCAGTAAATTTGCAATAAGCTCTTTCAAAAAAGTCTGTATAAAAGATGGCAAATTGGAAATTATAGCAATTTTAATTTCACTAGTGGAATTGCAAAAGAAGATGAAAGTATTTTCCTTTTTATTAGTTGCAATATGTTTTGGTTTCTGCGATGCTCGTTGCCCGGGTGCAATCGAAATGAGTGAAAATAAACAAACTTGCGCCATTCTTTATCAACATGATGATTGTACTGGGGAGAAGTTTACCATAAAGATTGGTGATGTAAATCCTAAAATAACTGAAGGGTCTGGTAAGTTGTTATAAAAAAATATATAAACAGTATTTTTAAATTCTAACTCTGGAGCCTTTCTAGATTATGCTCAAACAATATTTGGAATGGTTTTAAGTTTCAATGATAGAGCTACTGCTGCTCAAGTTAGACCGGGCTGTGAACTTACCGCTCATCAGCATAAAAATTTTAATGGAAGGTAATTCACAAAAATTTCTATAAAAAAGAGTTTTCTTACATCACTCCTTTCAGAAAACAAAAATGGACATACAAAGAAGGAGGATACAAAAACCTTAGAGATTACGACTTGAATGATAAAATTTCATCCTATTTATGTTTTTGCGAGTATTTTTTTTATAAAAATAAATACGAACTGAAAAGAAATTTTTTTAAGAGAGTGGATTAATTGATCTCCAGAAGATAAAGTTCTGCCATTATATGAATGTTCAGCAGCTAAAAATTTAACCACCCCTGTTGAGTGTAGCTATTCCTATCAAGAAGGTACTGAACATATTGCATCAGAAACGAATGGGCAATCATTTGGAATTACTGTACATATTTATTTTTTGTTTTCCTATTGAAACACTTATAGATAAATATTTTTTAGACAAGCGCGTCTATTGGAGTGACATTGAAAAATATGTTTAAAACATCCGCCAAAATTTCAACAGAATGGAAAACTTGGCAAGAAAAAACAACAACTGATGTTTTCAGTAAATCGACAACTCATACAATTAAAGTTATTGCACAACCAGGACAAACCATTCGCATTTCACAAGTTTGTAATTTTAAAGTTTCAAATAATTTAAGTTTTCTTGATGAATAACTTTTTATTCGTTTTAGTACTTTTTTGTCCAAGTCGATGATATTAATCATTATTAATTTTAGCGAATGGCTATTTGTGATTCTTATCATATCAGAGGACAGATTTACAAAGCTATATTAGGAGCCGAAATCAATAGAGTACGACCGTCCAAACTTCAATGGAAGTTATATTATAAGAGAAAAAACTCCTCCGTTTGATGATGAGGTGGAGACTCTTATTTTTGGGTTAACTTTGCGTTGGACTAACTTTTTATGCGAATTTTTAAAACTAGCTATAACTCCGTCGGGCCATAGATTCAAATGTGGAGAATTTTATGGTAGTATTAAAATTTAAATAAAAGTTTATAAATCTACAGAAAAAAATTCCCCAAATTTTAATATGACATTTTTTTAGTTCAAAAATATCAACAAAATTTGCAACATGCATTTTTTTCTCTTTCCTTTTGCCTCTTTTAGCGGCGGCGTTTGAAAATTTGAAATTTTTTTAGTGAAGTAAGAATTTTATAAATTCAATTTTTTTACATTTTTTTCAACTTTTTTGAAGGTTTTTGACTATGAATTAAAGATAATTTTGAAAAACAAATATTAAAAACTATTTTTGAGATATATTGAGATATATGTGAGGATAAAATAGCATTTGTTTATCAAATTTAGGGGAAATCAAGGGAATTGAAAGGGCAAAAAGATGGAAAGCTTTGAGGCGAAATATATTTTTATTTTTCACGTAGTTTTCGAAGGTCCAGTAGCAGATGGACGACAAGAAAGCCATGAATCGGGCGTAGCCCGATCATGGCTTTCGTTGAATCTCCTACATATCCCCATGGCCTACATATTCATGTATTTTTTGAAGGCCCAAAAGCAGATGGATGACAAGAAAGCTTGCCATTGCCGGAGGCAATGGCCATGCTTTCGAAGGATCTCCAACTTATTTCCTTAGGTTTTTTTCACACCCGATTCAAAGACACGACAAGAAAGCCATGAATGGGGCTACGCCCCATTCATGGCTTTCGAACGATCTCCTACACGATTCCCGTAGCTTTTTTGACACCTGTAACTGATTTTTTCCATTTTTTTTTTTGGCTCACTTAGCATATCTATTCCCATATAATTTTAATGATGAACGAAGCGGTATGAGCATCGCGAATACCGCTGGTTGAAGAAAGAAAGACAGACATCAATATGTAGAATATGCAACCATGCGACTTTTTTAATCGTCACTTATTTATTAGAAATAGTTCTTTTTTTCTTTCTTTTTTCTTTGGAATTTGGATAAATTTAAACCGCAAAAAACATAAAAAATTAATATGCTTTAAAAAAAGGTATTGAAATGAAAACGTCTCTTTCAGTTAGGTCTTTAAATTTTGCACAAAAATTATTTACAGCATTTATGATTTATTTGCACATGTGTTTGTCTTTCATTAACGTTCCTCGAAGTTGACGAAAATAAACTCAATGTCTGAATGACGAGTGTCCTTTTCGTGCGGTGTGTTTTTTTTTTCTCATCCAAATCGTTGATAAAATAAATTTAAACCAAAAAAATAAAGATTAAAGAAAATCATATAATTAACATTTCCTTTTATAATTTTTTAATGTAAAAGTTGAAATCTCCAATGCGTTCTTCATATTATTTTGTTTAGGCAGTGTCCTGCCGTTACAATTAAAACTTAAAATTTATAAAAAATTCAACTAAAAAATTAATCCATTACCCATCAATTCTTTTAGTGAAGATGATTTTGTTATTTGCCTTATTAATATTAAAATAATCAAAAAACTAAAAATAAATGGTTAAAATATTTAAAAAAAATAAGAAAAAAAAAATGAACGTGATGCTTCTTTGTTTTTTTCAACTTTGCTTTATTTTGTTGTTGGTGTTCGTCGTTCCACAACACCTCCTCGGTGGTTGAAGAAGGAGAGAGAGTCAGGCATTGATAGCATGCGTCAAAAATTTTCAGCTTTTTTTTTTTTCCGAACATGTTCATTTCTTTATTTTTGTAGTAAGTCCTTGGCATTCAAAGATTGCAGAACTTTTTTATCTTCCCAAATTTTATGAAGTCTCGTTGCTTTATTTTATTTGAAAAAATAATATGCAAATTTTGAAGTGGTTTTCTTCATTGCACAAAGTTAATTTACTAATTTTTTGATGCGTTTTTTATTCAAAAAATAATTTTTTTTATTTTTATTTAGAAAATAAGATTTTAATTTATTTATTTCAAGATACGTTCTTAACTTCTTTACTAAATTCAATTCACTAATTTTCGATGCAGTGTTTGGCGGTGCTTAGATAGCAAAAAATCAATAATGTGGTTAAAAGAATTATAAACAAATTAGATTAATTATTAACACTCAAAAAAACTTTGCTGGTTAGAGTGATTTTGAAAACCATAAACAAAAAACAAAAGGAAAAAAAATTATTTCAAAGATTCAAAAAAAAAGATAATGTCTAAAAAATAGCAGCCATTGTAAAAGTGTCTGTTTTTAAATTTTTTTTCTTTGTGAAGTGTGTCTTTCTTGTTTCTCATACAATTTTATCCTGTATTTTTTAATGCACATATATGTTCTTTGAAAGAGCTTTTTTCTTTTCATCTTTTTTTTCAATTTAAATGACAATGCTTTTTAAGAAAAAAAAACATAAAAGACACATTAACGAGTAATGCTAAACTTTTACCATAGTTTCCATTATTTTTGGATATTGATGATTTAAAAAAATAACATTTTTTTTAATTTATTTTTTTGTTTTTTGTGGAAGACCAATGCAGTGACTTTTCCATCTACTTTTGACGCAGTGTGTGGCTGTCAATAAGATTTTTTAATTAAATTGTTTTAAAAAAATATAAAAACCATTCATCAAACAAATATTTGGGTATGTATTTGAATGCGTATAATTTTACGCTTTTTTTGATTAATATAATTAAAAAGCAAAAACGAAAAAACATATTAAAATATTCAAACAAAAAATGACAACAAAAATGCAAAAACATTTTATTGGCGAACATTGGCTGGTTTAAATCATTTTTTGGTTGGTAATAGTAGCTGACGTTCTTCGTTCGCCTCCATGGTTGTTGAAGAGGAAGGCGGACATTGGAAGCGTGTGTTTACACTTTGAAGCTCTTTATTTTCTCTATATTATTTGATGCGTGCGTTCTCTTTATGTTTGGCTGTTTGAATTGCAAAAAACACAAAGGCGAACAACAATAAAAATTTCTGCAAGGAATGAAAAAAAAGTTTTACAATCAATAAAAACAAAAGTTGAGATGTTTTTTTTTCTCTTAACAATATGACAAAATGCTGATTATAAATGTTTCAAACAAAATCATTCGCAAATTATTTTTTCTCTTTTTCTTTAGAATGTTTCATTTCATTCATCAAAAATTGCTTTTGAATAAAACCATCTCTCATAGCTTTTGTTACCACCTTGCAGTATTTTTTTGCTTGTTATTCATTTTTATTTTTCACCGTTTTTATCTTTCTTTGGTTTGCTTTTTGAAATTCATAGCACTCTCTTTTTTTGTAAAACAAAAACATTGGATATATAGAAAACATTCGTTTTTCATTTAATTATTTTGGTAGTTTAATTATTATCGAGTTGGTACCATACTTGACACAGTGGGCGCTTGTCAAAATAGCATTTTTATTTTAAAGCAATTTTTTAGTGATAAAGATAAATTTAATTTTTGCTGAATGAAAAAGAAAACTGTTATTTTAATTTCTTTTTTAAATAAAATAATTACTATCAAAAATCTCTATCTAAAACAAAAAATTAGCTAAAATATTCAGAAATAAATTAAAAAAAAGCATGCAAACAATGTTGAATCAATTTTTTTGGATGGGGTTTTGTGTGTTTTTGTTTTTTTCAAAAGGGTGTGTGTCAGCCAGCCACGCTATGCTGCTGCTTTTGATGGAACAAACTCAATGTCTGGTAGAATGTGTTGGTAGATTTTTGCAATATTTTTTTTGGGACAAGTTCCTTTCACTTTGATAATATAAAAAAGTTGGTTAAATTTTGTTAACACTGCTACAAAGTGTCTTTTCTTTTTATTCAAAAACGGTGAAGAAAAAAATCTTTTCATACATGTTTTTCAAATTTCAGAAAAATATTGTTTATTAATGCTCTAATTATTATATATTTTTTTCTCTATAAAAACTTAGATAATGAAGAAAGAAAACAGTTTTACACCACTTTGAAAAATGAAAAATAATAGTTCAAAGAATGGTTGATCAAATAAAAATAAATGTGTCGTGGGAAATGTTAATAAAATATGCAAAGAAAAAATAATAAATAATAAAAGCAATTTTAATCTTTTTCTTAAAATTTTGTTTTACACCTGCTCTTCTTTTGCGCAAATAAATTAGGTATGTCTTTGATTTTATGTTTTAGAAGCATTAGTTGTAGCTTTTATTAATTTATTTTGTTTGCAAAAAAAATGAAATACAATGTTTCGGATATAATAAATTTTGAAAGAATAGAAAAATTTAAAATATTTAGTTATTTTGCTTTTGTCGCCAGTATATTTGCTCTATGCTTTTATGGATTTTTAATTATTTATTGTTCAACAAAACAAATGTTTACTTTTCGAATTTTAATGTTAATTTACATATTTATTTCATTTTTGGCAGAAATTTCATTTTTCTTGTTAAAACCAATTCAACTTTTTCCATTTAATATAATTTTCCCGATGGGACCATTGGCGCCTATATCATCCACTTTTGTAGCTTTACAAGTGACGTTTACTTTATTTCTATATTTTCCATTGATTGATATTTTGGTTATAATTGTTGCTGAACGGCATTTTGAAATTGTTAGTGTTTATGGTTCAGACAAAAAATTACAAAAAAAATTGATTTACGGAGCGATGTTAGTTTTATATCTGCCAAACATTGGTTTTTTAGCCAAATTTTCTTTGAGCAATAATGACGATGCTCAAGCTCAAAAGATTTTAACCCAAAATGTTGAAAATATTGAAATTTTATTAAATATTCAATCTTCGCTTGCCATGACTCAGTGTAAATTAAATTTTGATTCTTTGATGACTATATCTATTATTTCCATTTGCAATATTTATCGATTAATTCTAATTAACTGGTTGGTATATGAAAATTACAATTATGGAAAAAACACTGTTATTTCTTTGTCCAATCGAACTAAAAAGCAATTTTCTTTAATGCTTCAAACGACTTTGGCTCAAGCTGCAGCGGCCAGTACTGCCGGAGCTTCGGGTGGAGTATGGATATTTTTATATTTTCTACCAAATTTAAATTATCCAAATATTAGTTTGATTGCAAATGGATTAGCTATTTTGTATCCGGTCATCGATGTTATGGTAATTATTATCGTCGTGAAACCATACCGAGAAGTTGTAAAGAAAATGCTAACATTAAAATTTTCATTTAAAGGACGACACAATAATGGAAATCAAAGAAGCATAAAAATAACTTCATACTTTAATAAATAAAGAGAAAAAAAATCTTGGGAAACTAATTGTAAAGTTTATAATCAAAAAGAAATAATGATATTTGGTGGAAAAAAAGTTATGAAATTCTTAAAGTTTTTGGTTATTAAATAATTTCCTGTAATTGTTTATTTTGTGCACTATTTTTCTGGGGAAATTGCTTTATTATTTAACTCTTTTTAAATAACGGTTCACAAAAATGCACAATAAAAATTAATTGTTATGAATAATAGCGGAAGGAAAAATTTTAAACTATATAAAACTGTTTTTTTCTTCATTAAAGATGTCATAAATAAATGAATGATAAAAGTGCAAAAATATTAAATTAATTTGAATGTTTTTTTTTGCTACCGTAATTTTCACGATTGTCTCGACATCTTTTCTTGAAGAAAAAAACCGAGAAAAAATATAATTAATTATTTGTAGATTTTTTCTTTGCATTTTTTGAAGAATTTGTTAGTGGATTAATGTTTATTGTTTTTAATGTTCTTTCTAAAAAAATCAACTCTTATTTTTGGTTTTGTACCAAAGGCTAAAATGGACTTACTCATTGCATTATAATATGCCAAACCGCAAATTAGGATGTTTATAGCAGATATCAAAGTACTGTATGGTCCAATAATTTTATTCAAACTTATTCCAGCAGCAGTTGTTAAGCAAATGCTTATAAGATGAGGAACAAAATCAAACAATATAGCGGCTATTAAAGTTATGCTAAAAAATCATAAACGAAAAAAAAGAAAGAGTGAAACTAGCAATCATGAAGAAACCAACTGCTTTCCGCATTACACTAGAAAAAAGGCTTTAATTTTTTAGCAAATGGAAATGAATTAGATATTTATTTATTATCGCAAAATTTTGGCGGTGTAAACATTCACAAAAGCAAAGTTAAACATTGATTTATTTCATTTTAGGGAAAAATAGCCACTTGACATGAAGGACATCACTAGGGATGGCTCGGACCGGGATTTTCGAGGCCCGGGCCGGGCCGGGCTTTAGAATTTTGGGCCCGGGCCGGGCCTTCAAAAATTTTTTTTTGCCTTGGTAACCCCTTTAATTTTTTTCTTTTTTTATTTTTAAATCATAAATCTCGGCCCGGGCCCGGGCCCAAAAAAATTAGGCCCAGCCCGGCCCGGGCTTTTGCGGGCCGACCAGGCCCGATGCCATCCCTAGACATCACAAGTCAAAAATGCAAAGAGAAAAGAAAACCGGTAGTTGCTTATCCTTTTAAAAAAAGCCATTGATGACTCATCTTGAAAATAGGAAAAAATTTAGATAAATTTCTTGATTTTGAAAAAAGAAATCTTATGTAATATTAAAATATTATATGTTTATCACAATTCATTTTTTTATATTTTATTTGTCATCTACAAAATTTATAAAATTAGAAGAATAATTACGATAAGATAGAGTGATCACGGAACCCGTTCATATTTTAGGTCATTATGTTTATAATTTGTGCGCGGGCCGCCATCTTTTGTTGGAGTACGAGGATTTACTGTAGTATTTTTATGGTCATAATGTACTGCTTGACCGCCTTTAACAATAAATGTCGGATTTTCATAAAGCTTAGGTACTGGTTGTGATTGTGGATGGGATGGGGGGTGCGTTTGTTTAAGTTGTTCCTAAAAACAAAAGAATTTACCAAAAAAAATCACATAAAATAGAATACTTATATTTTATTTATATGCAATATATGCACTTGAAAATCTATTAAAAACGTACGTACCGACTTATGTTCGTATCCCTTAACCTGGTTTCTTATTTGGATATTCATTATGTGAGTTGATCGTTCATGTTCTTGGACAATATTATTTGCTCTAAAAATAAAATTATAATTAAAAAAATACTTTTTAAATCATAACCACAAACTTTAAAACGTCAAATTCTTTATCAAATGTTGCCTTCATTTCTTTATCAAACGTCTTTGGATCAATAACAAATGTAGTTCTTGGAATGCTATTATTAGAGTTGTTTTGGCGGCGTTTTTTTTCAACGCCACGTTGGAAATCAGTAACATCATCTTTTTCGCAACTTTCTGAATATCCATCCGATTCCTCGTACTGATTAATTATCTTAGGTGCTAATGGATGTCTTCCAGCGCTTTTGGAAAGGTTTTTATGATCTCCTGAAAAGGTATGTTTCATCTTAATTATATGGATTGGATTTTCAACGCTTTTATAGTCACTTTTTATAAATTTGCGATTTTTCTGATTTTTTTTTTGCCAAATGGACTTATATTAAATTATTTGTTGTCATCACAGCTTACAAAATTAATTAAATGTACCACCATAATTATCTCAACTTTTGCACGAATATTTAATTTAAACCACACGACTAACCTGTTGTGTCATTGTGTTCTTCTCCACCAATTAAACCCTTTTCAATTGCAATTGAATGCCAACCATTTTGAATATGTTGTCGAAAATATGGATCATTTTTAAATGTATCAGCTAAACCATGTCGAAATTCATTATCATTCATAAACGTGTCTTGTAATTTAGGAACTTGTTTAATGATTTCATCATATAAACAACTATTTCTGGAACTATTTTCTTCGGTTCCTGAAATATTTTTTATTTTAATTTATTTTACAAAAAAAAACGGGGCTATAAATTTTCATAAAAATGTCAAATTTTTTTATAAAATAAATAATTTATTATACTTACCGTAATGTTGTTTTGTGAGATCAATATTAATAACTTTAACATTTTCATTTCCTTCCCCTGCTTCATGAGTATATACATCGCCATTTTGATTTTTAATATTGATTATTACTGGTTGACCCAATTCATTACTAACCATATTTGCAACAGCTGAAGCACCAGTTTGATCAATTTTTACACTTTCAGTAATAATTTTTGCATAAATTTCTGGGCTTCGAGTATCACGTTGAAGTTGAATTAAATTATTTTCGTATGCTTTTTGAGCTTGAAGAACTTCATCATTTGTTCCAGCAGCATTTTTTGCTGCTTCAAAAGCAGCTTTATATTGTTCTAATTTTTCTTTATCCATTTTTGTTTTAAATGCTTCATACCCTCGAGCAACTAAAGATTCCATTTGTCGTTGTAAGGCTGAAGTAGCTATAGCCAAAAGAGGCATGGCAATTCGGGATTCTATAGTTTTATCAACGAAATCACCCAATTCTTTATGCCATTCTTCCATCATTGAATCGGATGCTTTTTCAGTTGCTTCAATTTCAGGAATTTCTTTTTTTTCTTCTTCAATCATTACCGATTTACGTTGTTCAAATTGGACTTTTATCATAACTTCAATTTGGTTCATATAATTTTTAAGCGTACTTTGCATCGTAAAAACTAGATGACCAAATTGAGTCAACAAGAAAATGGTTGGAAGGGTTTTTAAAATAGTTTGAATTTTTTGAGCGGTAGGATTTCCACTTTGACTCATTCCATCAGCCAAACCTTGTCCAAAATTAACAAATAAATGTCGATATTTAATAAAAACAAAATCACATATTTCATTCATCCAATCATTGGATTTTCCATGCAACACATGATTTCCACATTCTTTTACCAAACTTTTGCCAGCTTCAATTCCAAATTTGTTAAAAACTTCAATAAGAAGCATTCTTAAACTTTTAAATCCATCAAAAACTGTTTTTAAATTTTCTATAATTTTTCGACGTGTAAAACTTATTGCCTCTTGAATAACATATTTTAAGCCTTGTTGAAGCGCAGTAAATAAAGCCAAATTTAATACCGCTGATGCTACACGGCGAGCAATTTGTTTTAAAACTTCTTTTCCCACAATTCGTAATGATGCCTTTGCAATTAATGCTCCACCTTTAAGTGCTACATTATTGACGCCTGCTGCGGTCCATCCTGAACCATATATGCCATGGGAAACTGAATTAAATTGGCTACCACTTGCAAAATATCCACCAACTCCGCACAAAATTCCACTTGCAATCATGCTCATAATTTTATGTTGTTTATAATTATCTGCTTATCCGGTGCATGCTCCTTTTATGACATAAATTAAATCACTAATTCCTAAATTTAATAAAATATAAAAACTATTAAATTTTATTTTTTTAAAAGAAAGCCATACCTTCCGAAATCAAAAAATTTGCCACATATGCTCCAGTTCCTAATGAATAAACTAAAATTACGCCACCCAAAGCAAGTTGAGCTATAGCACCCAATGTAACAAGCGCGAGTTTTCCAATAGTTTTCCAACTCCATTTTTGTTCATGTAAACTTATTAAATGTGTAGCCCCATGTTGTACCATCAAAGATGAAGATCGAAGTTCAATAAGATTACATTCACCAAGTTTATCCCATAATGCAATAAGCTTTGCATCAAGTGTCTCAATTTTTTGAATGGCTGGAGAACGTTGAGAAAATAAATTTTCAAATTGTGAAGTTGCAACATTATTTGTTATTTCCTTATAATGTTCAATCTTGTCATCATCCATCAAAAAAATGCTAGTATTAAGATTAAAATTTATAATATCTTTAATGTTGCCATTAATAAAGGCTTTTTCCAAATCCAAAAATATTTCACTTTTTTCTCCTACTTTTTTCAAATTATTTTCACAAACTTTTGAAACTAATTTAGCTGCTAATGAAACATTTGATGAGACTTCATTATCCATAACATAATTCCACACACTTTTAATGATACCAGTAGTTTTTGAATTCTTATTTAGAGCTTTGAAATCAATATTGGATCTTTCAATAATACCCATATCAAGTAAATCAAAAATGGGCGAAGATTCCTTGAATGTTAGCAACGTAATTTTTAGGATTTCATTTGCTTTTAATTTTTCTTGCAAATCTCGGTAAGTTAAAGCGAAAATTAGTTTTTGTTTAAAAATATCTTTCATCACAGGATCAAAACAGTTTGGTATTTTTGTTAAATCTTTTTTTTCTTCAATTTTATCATTGTTTATTATTTCTTCTGATTCATCCTTTTCGACTTCTGCAATAATATCTGCCAATTCATAAATTTCAGTGGCCTTTAATTTCAAGACTTTTGTCTCCACATAAGTTTTAAGGATATTGTCAATTTCAGTTGATGGAATACCATAAAGCAAAATATCAGCTTTTGAGATGGAACTAAATTCATTGAATTTTATTTCGGAAATTTCTGCTTCATTTCTTTCAACAAGTTCAGCAGATTCCGTGTAACAAATTACACCAATTTGAAGCAAAATATTTATGCAACTTTTCTTTACTTTGCTTTCAAAGTTTTCCTTTTCAAGCTTTTTCCAGCTGCTTTCATTCACAAATGAATATTGAAATACTCGATACTGGGGTTTAACATTTACAATTTTATTCGAGCCATTCTCTTTTTGACTTTTATCATTTTTTAAATTACCATCTTGAATAATTATTTCTGATTTTGAAATATTCAAATCTTTTATTTCCAGGTTTTCTTTGATTTCAAATTCTTGAATAAATTTAACTAATTCAGGATTTATAGTGGAATATTTTGAGGTATTAACAAATAAATGGGTTTGAATGTCAGTGATTAATTCTTTTTTAGTCAATTCATCCCAAAATTTTTCTACGGTTGCTGGATTCATCAATTCTGTGATCACTTTTTCATCAACTTTACGCTTTTTAAATCCTTTAATTGTTTTAGCAACATTTTCAAAAGAAATTCCACGTTTTTGACAATATTTTTCCAATTTATCGTTTTCAAATTCTTCTCTCACTTTTGTTTTCATGATTGGTGGATTGTCAAAGTTATCCTTGCTGGTAAAATATTGATGCAATAAATATGATGATTCTTCATTAATTAAATCTGTTGCAAAATCACGTGAATCTATTCTTCCACCAAAAAGCACATCTATACTCTCAATGAAGAAATTCATGAGCTGTGCTAATTCCATTTGTTGTTGAGAAAAGGCATCAGTTTTAAATATTCTTGATTTTTCATTTTTTCTGTAATATTCTATTATTGATTTATCATTATAATATCCAAATAAACGCTTTTCAAATCCATTTCGAGCTTCTTCAAATAATTTTCCAATTTTTTTATAATCTTTTATTTTTGATTCTGTCATGTTTTTGTGTTCTTTAACATAAATAAAAGTTAAATAATATTTCGACTCGGGAGAATAAACAGGGTAATTTTGAATGATCCATTCAAACAAGCTTTTTGCGTGTTCATAATTTTCGTTAGAAGTCTGAAAAGGACATAGAAAATGATAAAATAAAATTAAATGAGTGTAAAATCATACCTCTAAGATTGCATATTTAATTACATTTAGAGGTTGAGTTAATATTAAATCCGGCTTTTGTCCAAGATCAAGATTATATCCCAAATCATTTGAAAGCTAAAAAGATTGAATGTAAAATTTAATATAACTTCTAATTCAAATGGCAATATTATACTTGGCATTTTTGTACAAAATAACATTGTTTCATTTTAAGCGCAAAAAAGTTTATTGAAATTGAAAACTTGCATATTTAAGGAACGAAAATATTATTTTTAAAGGTTGACTTTTCAAAATTCACTATGATTTTTGGCTTCTGCTTCAGAAAGAAGAAATGTTCCAAAAAAATTCTCCTAAAATTTTTTTTGTTTTGCCACTTTAATTTTTGGTTTCCATTTTTTTAAAATTTTGTTTAATAATCCAAATTTCCATTCGACTCTCGGCTAAATTTAGATTGAGAAACGCGTAAAAGAGAAATTTTTTTCAAAAAATGACAAAAATAATTATTTAAATCTTACCTTTGAAATGCCATGAATAATAAGATCTGAAGGTTGAACAAAATTTACATTTATTTTAATTTGAGTAGCGATTCCCAAATTTTTACAAAAATTTTCCGCAGCTTGAATTCTTTCATTTCCAGTTAATTTTTCATATCCCGTTTTATCCAACCATAGCGCCCATTGATCAAGCAAATCTCTGGAAGCCAATTGATTTCGTTCGTCATCAAAATTAAATTCATCCAAAATCTTTTTTCGAATTTTAAATTGTTCGCTAAAATGTTCAAAACATTTTTCTTCAATCAATAATTTTTCATTGTAATAATCAGTGATTTTTTGAATTCTTCGAATTTCTTGTGCATTTCGTTTGAGTTTAAGCTTAGCAATATTAATATTTTTTCCATGCTCTTTTTCGCTTGCATATATAATAAGTTGGGCTGTACCTTGATCCCCACAGCGAGCTGCTCGACCAAAGGCTTGATCTTCCACTCGAAGATTATCAGGCAAAAATGCAACAATAACATGCAAGCCTCCATTATTTCTCAATTGTTCGCTAAGTTTAATATCCGTTCCACGTCCAGCTAAATTTGTTGAATATATTATATGTTTTGGTTCCAATAAAGCTGTCCCATCACCATATGCAAATTTTTCGTGATCTCGACGATATAAAAGTGCGTTGCTAAATGGCTTGGAATCATCTAGGGATAAACATTTTTGGGCAACTTTTTTAACATTTTCACTCAAATCTGTTACTTGCTTTATTGATTCACAAATAACAAGCACCGATCTTCCTTCATTCATTTTTTTATTTAAAGCTTTGAAAACTTGATGGACGTGAGAATTCTCTCCATCGGATTTAGTTGTTGCAACAATGCTTTTTTCTTCATAAAATTGTTTGGGAAGTGAGGAAGGCAAAACGAGACATTGTAAATCGTACATTTCAGATAGTTGCTTTCTTTCGGCTGCAGCTCCTAGGGTTCCACTAAAACCAAAAATGCAACCAAACATTTTAAGAAATGAAACATTCGAAGTGAAAACAGCTTTCATTGAAACTGCAGTCAACCGAAGTCCATGCTTTAATTGTAAAAATTGATGTAATCCATTACTCCATTGAGTAGTAGGAAGATCCACGCCAGTTCCTTGATCAATGATAATTATTTTTGGCTGAAATGAGGTGGCCACATCTGAATGGACCATATCCACTTGATATCCTACACCTTCTTCCATAAATAATGCAGATTTTGCATTAGAAATGAATTCTTTTAAATGGCGTTTTACATATTCTTGGAGATGTTGAGGGATTTCAAGTCGTTCTTCAATCATAACTCGATCATATGCATAAATAAAACGGGTGATAGTTGATTGTGGCACGTTTTTAGACCTTTTAAGGGTCTCCAAAAGCTGTGGTTTATTTAACATTAAAATTTCGCCTTCATTACTAACAATATTTTCTTTTTTAAGAAAATCCAAAAAGAGTTGCGCTTCATCCTCAGAGATTCCAAGCATATCAGCAAAGTGTTGCAACAAAAATAATGGAAATATACTTCGATAAATAGTTTGAAAAAGATTTGCATCCTCAAATCCGCCATTTGTATCTTCAAGAAATCCGTTAACAATATGCCAAATTTTCACAAATAATGATTGCAACATTTCTAAATCAGGAATTTCATGAGATAAATAAAGCATGTTTGATCCTTGATCAAGTAACATGGAATCAACTTCATCAACGATAACCACATCAAATCCTCGACTACCCACAATATTCATTGCATAAAATTGATCAAGTAAATAATCTCGTTGAAAGCCCGTAAGATCACCATAAATTATTTCATTTTCTGCATATCTTTCAGAACGAATGGATGGAGAATTTTCACAAATATGTGAAGCTTTAATTCCAAAAGCTTCATAAATATCTTGACATCCAACGGGTTGAGGGCATTCGGTATCACGTTTGGCTAAAGTTGGAGAGCTTGTTACAATATTGACGCGATGTCCTTTGAGAACACAAACAATGCTAAGGGCAGTTACAATTAGAGATTTTCCTTCACCCGTTGCAAGTTGTTGTAAAAGGCCTTTTTTGCTTCGAATTGCGCATAAAGCTGCGACAAATTGATTCAATCGAAGATGATAGCCACGTTTTTTGGAAATTATATTACTGGTTATTACAAGCAAAAATGCATCAAAATCATCATTATCCACTTGATTAAAACAAGTTTTAAAAGCTTCGGCATATTGGATAGGGGAAGAATAGGCTTTAATCGAAACCATTTCCACGCATTCTGTCACAGCATTAATATATAGTTGGGTATTTGACTTTTTGAATTTTTCAAAAATCATTGATAGCAAATCTGATGATTCATTTCGTTTCATCAAAATTGTTATCCAATCTTGATAACTATAAATATCATTTTTTGAATAACCCATCAACTCTTCCGCCATTTCTTTATCGCTTCTCAAAATTCTTATTTCCAATGATTTTGGAATGGGTGAACAACTATTATTAAACTTTGAAACTGCATGAGCAAAGATTCGACTTGGCGATGGTTTTTGTCCGATATTACCAGCAATTATTTCATTATTGCATAATCGTTGAATAACTCGACCAAAAATTTTCACATCAAATTCCATATTTTTTTGCGCACTCAAAATAGCAAAAACTTTTTCTATTTCATCAATATCAAAATTGGCTGCAGCAAGTTTGAAACACCAAAATAATGCCAGATTTCGTTGAGTTTCATCCAAAAACGAATGCTTTTGTGAAGTTAATTTATAATATATTTGACTGTCTTTAATTACAATAGGCCATTTTTGAAGTTCCACTTCCACCAATTCTGGATATGCTCCATGTGCGTCCTTCATCACATCAACAATAACCAACAATTCTTCAGGAGTAATAATAGCCTTTTCAGTTTGTAATTTAAAAGAGCAAAGAATTTTTAAATTTTCATCCGATACTTTTTTCAATCTTTCTTGCAATTCAACTTTCCTAGCCACGGGTCCCATTAAAGCATTTTCAGCGTTAAAAATGAAAAATTCATCTATCCATTCTGATTGTTCGATAGAAAAAATAATATTAGGAAAGAAATATTTGTTTTGAATTAAATGATTTAATAATGAAATTAATACAGTTTCTAATATATATTTAAAAGTTGTAAAATCTATATGACATCCATCAACTTCAAACACATTTAATATTGAATTCGTGAATGCAATACCAATGGATGAAAATGCAATGCATAACGTTTCTAATTGATTGTATAAAATCATTCCATTTTTACCAATAAATGATAGCAAATTTTCAAGCTTGGGTTTTAAAATATCCCCTTGATCAAGAGATAGTTTAACTTAAAATTGTATTAAATTAAATTTTATATAAATGCTTGTGGAGACTTTTAGAGAGGCTTGCTTTTCCGCATAGGGAATTAATTTATCAAATATTTTAAATTTTTGTAAATTTTTTTTTGTCAAATTAAAGAGCCCCAATTGTTATCATTTTTTACGCCATTTTTTGGCTGCCCAACCCCAGTTTGCTTCTTCTTTGAAAAGGTTTGCCAAATCATTTTAAATAAATTTTAGAATATTATTTATAGTTTTACTAGCTACTTTTAATTCATTCAAAAGAAGCAGAAAAAATATTGAAAAAAATCTTAAAACTTGTCCTCCTCAAAGTTTGTATATTAATTAAATATATATGTTTTTACCTTCTTCTTCTTTTTGGCAATTTACACACCATTCAGAAACTGTGACAAATTCTGAAGGAAGCAGCTTTTGACATTCAAATTTCTTTTCAACTTCTTCAAGTCTTTTTTGAAATGATAAAACTTTGTTTTGCCTTTCTTTTTCCAAAATAATTCGATTTGAATTAAATACCAATGGGGTAAATTTTCCAGTTTTTTCATCTATTTCCAAATGTTGAATATTACCAGTGATAGAAGCCATATGATCTTCAATTAAATTTCCATTATTATAAATTCGAAGGTTCACTTTTGTTTCCCATGCCAATATTAAGCGTCCGCTCGCACATTTGGTACCATATTTTAATATATAATTTTTCCATAGTTCACATAGCTTTTTATCATTTGCCATTGTTAGCCATGTAATAAACCAAGAATTTTCACCATACAATTCTGGACTTTTATCAAGTTGAATTTCATTTGCTTGAGCTTTGGCAGTAAGTTTGAAAGCTTCAGCTAAAATTTGATTTGACATTACTTTTTCATAAAGTTGGTTATAAACAAAAATAAGTTTATTGGAGTCATCGCCTAATTCTTTTATAACTTTTTTGAAGTCATCCATAGTTTTTGATTTTATGCACGCAGTTTTTAACATTTTATCAACTTCATCTTTATCCGATTGAGGAAATTTAAGTTTTTGCATTAATTCAAGCTTTAATTCATAAATTGGTTTTTCATTTATTTGAATTTTATCAAATTCGCTGAGAAAATTAGCATATTTTGTATATAGTGGCACATCAACCACTTCAGCTAAAATTCGTTCAACAGCTTCACGAAGGATTCCCGAATATGATGAGTTACCCATCAAAGCGCCCACACAAGCATCAATAATTTCATCATTTTCAGAGTTTTTAATTAAAAAGGGAGCACAATTTCTCACTTCATTTTGGAACGCTTTTTTCATTCTTTGTCGTCGAAGAACATCCAATAACCTATGTTCAGCTTTGTTTTGTGATTGAATGAATTTTTTTACAGTTTTAGCAAATTCACCTTTGGATGATCGAAAGTGATGACGTAAAGTAGTTAATGAGATTTTAATTTTGAGTTTTTCATAAATTGAATTTTCTGGAGTTTTTAGTTGCAACTTTGATAATTCACCTACGGAGGTTGTTGCTTTCCATAACAAATTCCATAATTCTTTATTATCTTTTTGAAGAGTGTTTAAAACTTCCAATGAAAGTACAGGAACTTCATGCTTTTCTTTTGGAATATATAAAGGTTCTTTGGGAATATCAAATGTTTCAGCAATTCGATTTACTTGTGCTTCTGTTTCCGTCTCTTCCTCCATTTCTTGCTCTTGATCAATTGCAGTTTCAGCTTGAGCTTGACAAAATCCTTCATACTTTTCTTCTATTGCATTTATATTGATTGAATTTGTTTTTCGAGCAATTGCATCAGCTTTTCTTTCAGAATCACGCTTTTGTTCAGCCATTTTTTCATTCTCTTTTAAAACCTGCCTTCCGCATTCTCTTGTTTTTATCCATGCATAACATTTACTTCCATCGCCTGTATCCCGCTCTTGCACATATAAAGTTTTATCAGAATAATTACTAGTGAATTCAATTTCAAATTTTTCGTTATGATTGCTACCGTATTCTTTAAAAAATTCCATTGTTTTTCGAGTCATTCCAACATCCCATCCATCTTTTCCATATTCACCATTTTTTCCTGGCTTCCCATTTTCTCCGTCAGTGCCATCACGGGCTTCAATCTTAAAAAAGATTTTCTAATAAAATTTAAAATTAATGTTTTGCCAACCTTAGAAACTTTAACTTCTTCTTTTTCTTCACCTTGTGGTAAAATAGTGCATGTACCTTTTTTTCCACCTTCTCCACCAACTCCATTTTGACCTCCTCTTCCGCCTTTGCTTCCTTTAGTTCCTTCATAATATTCCAAAGCATGGGAAGAGCTGATGACATCGGTAAAAATTTTTGTAAAAAAACTAATTATTTTGTTGGATATTTTGATGCATTTATAGGTTGATGTGCTGAATACCCATGTTGTTCCATTCGGCCCTGAAGAATATCTGAATCCTCCCAACATTCGGAAGACAATTCCTGAGGACACCGAATTAACAACTGAAGCACAAACATTTCCAGCTTTTCTCCAAAATCCGAATACATCCTCAAACTTTACACCAGTCCCATCGAATCCTTTAGCTCCATTTCCTCCATCTTGTCCATTGGAGCCTTTAGTTCCATTTAAAATTAATTTCAAATTTTCTTCGTTTGTAATTTTTGAAGTGCAAAATACAATATTTCCTGATGATTTCCCAGCTGTTCCATCTTCTCCACTTTCACCATTTTCTCCCACGCGTACACCACTTTTTGCCGCTGTTTTATTGAGATTTAAATTTTCTGTCAACTCTTCACCTGATAAATCCAAAGTAATTAAACGAGGCACAATAACTTCAAGGGCAATAAGAGAAAAATTCTTTCCAGGTAATTTTAAACTATCTGTCAAAGTTAATTCTTGAATAGCAGAAATACGAATTTGATCAATAATTTTTGGGTCATATTTTTCCTTAAAACCTTCAGCGATCTCGCTCCAAACAATATTTCGACCAGAAATTTCAAGGATTTGATCACCATTTTCAGAATAAATTCGAAATTTAATTGGTTCAAACATTTTCTGAAAGAAAAACTTTTGTTTAAATTTTCATACTCTAAACATATCCAAAAAAGTGTTAATAAAAGTATGGGTAAATTTATATTCTTTTCTTTTAAATTTTATGCTATCTCCGGCATACTTTGAGATTGTCATATTATGAACCATTCTCTAGTTGAGCTCTAACTTGGCAGCTAAGTCTAAACGAGATCCAAAAAAATATAAAAAATTTACCTCAATTTTTGATTTAATGAATTTGAAATTTATTTCATCATCGTTTGGTTTAAATTGATCAACTAACGAAGCAAGCAAGCTATGCTCCATGTGAACATCTTCTATTTCAATTTTTAAATTGAGAACATCATTATCGCCAAATAATTTTAACCATAAATTTTTTGATGCCTCACAAAAAACTTTGGATCTTTTAGTTTTTGAATTACAAAATAATAAACAACGAAAAATTCCAAGCAAGCCATCGAGAGAAGTGGCTTCCAAAAAAGCAATGCGAAAATATTTTCGCATTTTTTGTAAAAACACCAAAACTTTTGATTCATCCATTTTTTCAAACACAATATTTAAGGCTTCAAAAAAGGATGCATTTGCAAAAAGTTTTAAGAATTTTTCATCGCTTTCATTTCCATAAACACTTGCAACCCAATTGGATATTAAATTGGCATCCATTTTGTTGATGACATCATTGATGTAATGCTTTCCCTTTTCAGGCGCAGAAATCCAAAATTGTTCAATATAAACTCGCTCAATAAAATCCAAATCTTTTTGATCAATTTTTTCTTTGGCATTTGAAAAAAAATATTCATGAACTTCTTTTAAGCTTTGATTTTCTTTAACAAATGATCCAATTAACAAATAAGCTTCAACCATGGACCAAACATTTTTTGGCTGAAATTAGCATTTTATGGGATTGGGAATAATCAAAACTCACCTGATCATTTTCATCACCAGGTAAACCATAATCAAGCTCTTGAGGTGGCATTATTTTTTTACCCTAAAATATTGATTTTTGTAATTTTCTTTTAATTGAAGAAAAAAATATAATTTGTGAAACAACAAAAATGTGTGAAAACACGAAAGTGAGAAGAAAGCTCATATTTTCTAACAAAGAACGAAATAATTTTTTCCTTGCGCGTTGTTTTGAGTTTGCTCAATAACATTTGCATTTTAGAATGCAAAAGGCAAAATATTGCGCTCGAAACCACTTTCCCCTTTTTTTCGGTCGTTGTTGTTTTCAATTTTTTTATTTATAAAATCAAAAGAATTTTTTTTAACTAAAAGAACTAACAATCGACAGTGTTTAGGCCTTTAAGGAAGAATAGTTTTTTATTATTAAAAAAGCCCTCGAAAAATTTGCACTTATTTATTTTTAGCTTTCAAAATTTTGGAATAATTTTTTAAACTAATTTTCAAACTGCTGAAGTTTTTTTGACATTACGATTTCTTGATTGGGAAGAAAATCCATTTAAAAAAATTAATAAAAATCCCGTTTTCTCAATAACTTTAAAATTAAAAACTGTACATAGTTTTTAAGTTTTCTATAAAAAAGCTTCTTTTAGAAATGCTTTCGTGATAATAAAAAAAAGCACTTAATATAGGCGCACCCCTTTTGAGCTTATCAATCAGTCTTTTTGGCCAACACTCAATATTACACTTTTTTTGTGTGCTACGAATATTGCAGAATAAAAACCTGAAAGAAAAAAAAAGAAAAGAAGAAAAAATCAACAAAAAAACGTGGCTCTTCCTGTTTTGTTTAAAACAAAACGATTAATCAAGTGAAGGCAAAAAAAACTTTTTTTTATAGCGCTATTATAAATGTGTGTATGCAGACAACGCTGTAGTGTCGATTATTATCAATGCAATATTTTTAGGACAATTTTTAGTTCTATGATGCTTTTCTCCTTTAGAAAGCTATTCTTATCAATATTTACTGACTAAACAAAATAATTAGGCCACAAAAAATCGAGAAATTAGTTTCCATCCTGCTCTTTTTTTAACCAGACATCCTTTTTTCTACAATTAAATAAGCTATTAAATTGCCTAATTAAGACAACTAATAAAGTAAGAATTTTCTGCATCCTTGAGTTTCAATCTCAAAAATATCAACTTTTGTCGGGCATATTTCTGTTTTCAAATAAAAAAAGCCCTGTTATTTTAATCCAAATATTCTGTTTTAAAATTACTTGAAACCTAGGATTTTTTTGAAAATCCACACTTAAAAAAACACTAAGCTTTTGCCTTATTTAAACTTGAAAATCAAAAATAATGTTTTGTTTACTAACTTTTATGGAATAAAGGCTTCACAAAATAAGAGAAAAAAAGGCGCAAATAATGGTTTTCTCCGTTTTGGTTTGGTGCAGCAAAAAAGGCGGACAAAAAAGTTAAATATAAAAGAGAGATATTTGGCTATTTATAGTCGTGCAATATTTTTTATTTTGCAATACATACTTTTCTGGTTTCGATCAAACTACACAACCACGCTACGCTCTTTGTTTCTTTTTCCGATGTGTTGATTTTTTTTAGCAGCAATCACTTTCGTTTTTTTTTTTTCACATAAATCACAAAAGCTTATTTTTTCTTCTTCTTCTATTTATGCCGTGTCATCTGACTTTTTTGTTCTAAGTTTTTTTTTCTATTTCTATCGTGAAACTTTTGTTCCTTGTATTAGTTGTGCTCTAAAATTATTCCAGAGCGAGAGAGAGAGCGTTTTTTTCACTCCCCGATTTTTTTACTTTTTGCAAGCAATAAATGCTTTTTTACTTTTTTCGAATGTGCATTTTTTGCAATAATCGTTTTCACTTTTCCCCCATTAATCATTGCCAAAAATGCTATTCTTTTTTTTTTATCGCGTAATCTGATTTTTTCCCTATATCAAAAATTTGACAACAAAAAGCCTGCTTCTTTTGATTTTTCCTTTAAGCTCGTTTTTAGCCGTTCAAAAAGTTTCCAAATAATTTTAATATTTTTTAGAACAAATGAAATAATGCCATTATTAAATAAGATCAAAGTTGAAAAAAGTTTAACAGCCAATGGGCCACCCCTCCTTGAATGGAATGACGATGGTCAAGTGAATATAACCATACCCGTAAATGATAAAAGAAGGAAGCTATTCTTCAAGAAACCATTAATAAGTAAAAATGATTATATTTTGGTTTTAAAACGTGGCGGATCTTCCAATTTTATTTTAAACTTAACACATCTGAAAGTAAGTTTTTGGTATTTAGTTAGAAGCCTTTGACTGTCCTCTTTCTTCCAAACTTTTTTTTTTCAAAGCCTTTTTTAAATGGAAAAAATCGAAAACTTACAAA
Source organism: Panagrolaimus kolymaensis (assembly GCA_028622995.1). Classification (NCBI taxonomy): domain Eukaryota; kingdom Metazoa; phylum Nematoda; class Chromadorea; order Rhabditida; family Panagrolaimidae; genus Panagrolaimus; species Panagrolaimus kolymaensis. The sequence continues at coordinate 1,411,325 of JAJQJQ010000025.1, read as the reverse complement.
ATTTTAATCTGCTTAATGGAAATAAAAATTTTTAGATTACGCTTATTTCCATAAACATTTCTGTTGAATCCATTTATAAAGAAAGTGAAGTGATAACAACGATATCAAAAATAAATTTTGATGCAGAGCTCACAATTGAAGCTCCTCAAATAATTATAAAAGGATCCAACAAAGGCCCAAACTTAAACTTTCTTTCTCATAATTGCATTTATATTTATGAAAATATTACATGCGAAGATGAGCTTACATTAAAAGCAGCCAAAAATATTCAAATTTTTAATGAAGCCAAAATTCAATGCAAAAAATTAACATCAAATTGTTTAAAAATTTATCATTATGGGGCAATTTGCAATTTGAGGGATGATAAAATTTTGGAATTAGACATCAATGCTGACATATTTCATTTAAGCATGGATGGACGAATTGGGACACGGCATAAAAAAATTGTTGGTGAAGAAGAAAATTTAACAAATGTTGTGAAAGGATCCATCAATGCGTCACTTCGAAATTTTGGAAAAATTAAAGCAAATCTTGAAATTTCTTTAATGGTAAAAGAAATTTTATCGCTTAAAACGAATCAAGATGACACGGCTCAACGGTTATATTCGTCGCTAATGAAATCTCCCACATCCACATCATTGCAATCAAATTTATCCAAATCCGATGTTACAAAAAATGAGAAAGGCATTCGTGGTTCAATTGAAGCTAGACTCGTAATTATAACTGTTGAACTTTCATTGGAAGACATGGCGCAAATCCACGGAGACCACATAATTTTATCTGTAGGTGATAAATGTATTTGCATGGAATCCTCAAAATGTTCAACTAAAACCATTGAAATTAAATCATGCCAAATCATAGATATTTCTGGAAATTTAAATGTTGAAAAAGCTAATATTAAGACAAATGGCAATATAGTTGTGGCAAAAACAGGCCTCATTTGTGCCAATGAAATTAATATTTCGATTGGAAATTTCAAAACATTGGCTAAAAACGTGGGCATAAAAATTAGAGGTCAGTTTTTTTTGACGTTGAATCAAAATAGTTCTAAGACAAATCAATTTTAAGGTTCATTAAAAACCACAGAATTACATTCTGATTCTTCCGGTTACTTTAATATTTGCAAGGATGGTTTCTTAGAAGCACAAAATGCACGAATTACTTCAAATAATTTCCATAATCGCGGAACATTATTTTCCAAACTCAATCTCTATTTATACGCGAATAAATTTCAACAAAAAGATGATGCTAAAATGAATGTAGGACGTTATTTCCATTTAAATGCTACTTCAAATAAGAAAAACTGGAAAGGCTTGGTTGAAGCTAATCATATCCGAATTGTACCAAAAAATAAGATAATTTCTCATGGAATCACCAAATGTGAAATATTTGAAATTAATTTAAATCATAAAAAAACTGTTTTTTGTTTAAAAAATTCTTTAAATATCGGTCAAACTTTTCTTGTCAAACAAACTGAAGATATTTTGAACAACGAAAATTTGGCACAGGTAAAATCTTATTTTTTGATAAACACGGATTTGGCTCCACAAACCCTTAGCCTCAAGAATACGAGTCGGGAATTATACCAGATTTAACAATAATATTAAATTTAAATTTTCAGATTTACAATATTAAAATAAATGGAAATTTAATTACCCCTAAAATCGCTGCAGAAAATTCTACAATTAAATTAAACTCTCAAGGATGTGTAAGGATTATTGAAAGCGATATGAATGAAGCTCAATTTCATGCGAATCAGATTTATTCTTGTAATGGTTCTATCATTATTTTGCCAGTTAAAAAAAGCAACAACATTTTATGCAATAAAACATGGTTTTGCAAAGGGAATGTCATCATTGCGGATACTATTTCAGAAGAAAAAGCACTATGCAACTCAGAAAATTTGGTACTAAATGGATCGATAAAAACCGAAAAATTACTTATCCATGCTGCACGTGAAAAAAATATTGAAGTTTATGCAATTATTCAAGCGCTTGAAATTAAAATTCAAGCAGAAAAAAATGAAATAAAAATTTGTAAAGAATCTTCGCTTGATTGTACTAAGCTTTCTCTCATTGGCGACCAAGCAAGTATCGAAGGTGAAATATTTAATTACGCTTTTGATAACAAACTTTTACTTGATTTTTATGTTAACAAACTTCTTATGAACGGAGGCATAGGATTAAGAAACAATGAATGTGTGACAGCTGAAATCAATGGAGAAATAAAAGGCGATCTACTTAATCATGGAATTATAGAATCTCTCGATTCGATGAAAATAAAAGTACAAAATTTATTGGTATCCAAAATGGAGAATGAAAATGAGAAAACACCGAAAATTTGTTCAAACAACTTGCAATTTTTCATTAATGAAATTTGCGAAGACTGCAATCAATTCAGTGGAAAATCCATGGAAATTGATGTTAAAGGAAATGCATATTCTTGCAAAGATACCATTTGGGTTGGTGGAAGCGTAACCTTAAATGTCGGCGAAAATTTTATTATTGATGGCACAATTATGTTGGATGATGCCAATATCGCAGCTAATGAAAGCATTTGTACAACGGCTTCTAGTGATATTAAAATCAAAGAAGCTACCATTTCTTCACCTAAATTCAAACACGATGGGAAATGGAATTCAGAAAATTTAAATTTAGAAAAAATGGAAAATATAAATATTACTGGCGAAATAAAATTAAATCATGCTAACTATAATTTTTGTGGCGAGTTGTTATTTGACGATAATAGCAAAGTAAATGCAGAAATTTCAAAAATTTTGAATAATGTAAATGACTCCCAAGATGGTGCAAATATTATCTTCAATGGTATGAAATTCGTTTATATTTTCTTCTTTTTCTTCTTCTAAAATATTTATAATTTTTAGGAATGTACTCCACTGAAATTTTAAATGTTGAAACAAATGCTAATGTGTTAATAGCTGAAAACAGTGTTTTAACGATTGATGAAGGAAATTTAACTTTAAACAAAATAGAAAACAATGGAATGATTAATGTTGGAAAGAATTTCAATATAGTTGCAAATAATTTCCATCAAAATAATTCTGGAAAAATTATTGCTGAACAAAACTTGAAAATCGAGGCAAAAACTATATCCAATGATGGGTTATTGGAAGTTAAAAACCATTTAATATTCGCTTCGAATAACTTTGAAAACTCAAGGAATGGAAAAATTTTATCCACAAATTTATGTGAAGTATATTCAGAAGTTATTAATTTGGATGGAATCCTTATTTGTGAAGAACTTTTTATTTATCCAAAAATTAGAGTTGATGTTATTGGAAATTTGGAAACTGACTATTGTAAAGTGCTTCTTGAGGATTCATCAGTTTTATTTCAAATTGATGGGTATTTGGCTTGTAAGAAAAGCCTTATGTTTCTTCCAAACAAAGATAAGCAGATTTTAAGTGATTTGAAAACAGTAAGAAATTTCAGTTTTCCTCATTTATTATCCTGAAAAAAAAATTTGTTTTTAGCATTCACATTTAAATGTTGGCGGAAACATTTCTTCTCAATGCATTGATGCCAATAATACTGCTATAGAATTAAAATCAAAGAGTCGTTTATTTATTCATAATAATGAATTAGAAGATGCTAATTTATATTCAATATTATGTGAAAAAATTATCATAAATGAAGGGGCTGTCTTAGCAATTGAAACATCTGAAAATTCTCCTAAAATTATTTGTAATACAGAATGGATTCAACATGGATTATTTATAAAATCACAAAATTTGAACGAAATTGAAGTAAATTTGTCTAATTCAAAATTGTTATTTCAAGGTTCTGCCAAATCTCCTAAAATTTTTATTTCGCCAGCTTCAGAAAATATGAGTGTTGTTATTGAAGGTGAAATGGATGCGGATGAAATCGAAATTTTAACAGAAAATGGAAATGTTTATACGTTTCAAAACTCAAGCATGCAATGTGATATGCTTAAAATTAAGACACCAATGATGTTCAATTTTGGTGTTATTTGTAGTAAAGATAAAACTGATCTACTTAAAATTGATTTAAATGTTAACGAAGTTGTGAACGGAAATACAGGAAATATTGAAGGACAAAACAATATTTTATTAAATATTACTGGGGATCTTTTAAATTATGGAAAAATCCAAGCAAATTCAAACATAGAAATGTGCATCCAAAATATTCTTTCAATTTCAAAAAATCCTTTACCAAAAATTGATTCTATGGACCAAAAATTATTAGATGTGCATTATTCCAATAAATCCGAGAAGCCGATGATGAAAGCAAAAAAGCTTAAAATTGTTGCAGAAAAAGCAATCGAAGATTGCAGTCAAATATGTGGGAATTTAATCGAAATATCAGCAAAAAGGAATGTGATTTGTGAAGAAAATTCGATATGGAAAACTTCAAAAATCATTTTGTCAACCGAAGGAAAATTTTTGATTGAAGGAAAAATTGAGATGGATGCAGCAAAAATTATCGCGAATTCGATAAATACTTCGTCTCACGGATGCGTTGAAATTGGAGAAATTTCATTAAAAGTTATCGAATTTGAGTGTGCTGGAACATGGAAATGTCAAGATTTCAAATTACAAAATTCTAAAAACGATGAAATATTTTCATTTGACGAAATTTACAATCCTAAATTTGATAGAGGATATTTTGAAAAATTTCATAACAAATCCTTCAAAATCGAAGGTACCGGAAAATTATGCTTTCAAAATGCAACCATTTTTACGCAACTATTTCAAAACATGGGATTATTAGAAGTTGAAAATGAATTAACAATTTTTGCGTACATTTTACGACAAGAAAATGGAACCATTTCTGGAAGTCAAAAGGCTGAAATTTGTGTAACTGAAGCGCCCATGTTTAGTGGCTCATTGTTATCGAAAAATCTTAAAATTGCAATATATGAAACATTTTTGTGTTCCGCTGTCATCGAAGCTGAACAAGCTGAAATTATTCTTTTTGATTCAAAAACTTCATTGTTTGAACTTAATAATGAAATGTTTGTTAAAGGTCCACTGACGATAAAAACGATAAATGATTCCGCAACTGATACAAATAATTTATCAGACGAAGAAATGCAAAATGGATTTGTAATTAAAGAATCTTTGATTGCCGATTCTATTAATTCAGAAGCTTTGATTCAATTAGAAGAAAATGGAAAAATCCATCTAGAAAAAAATAATCAAAAAATCTCAACCAAATCCGCCAAAAAAGTTTTATTGGATATTGCTTCAATTAATGTCAAACAAAATGCAATAATAAAAGCAATAAATTATCAACAAACTTTGGTTCGAATTAATGTAGCAAATATTATTATGTTTGATGGAATTTTGGATTCAACTCATGAAATTGATTGCCTTCCATATATTGACAAGGAAAGGGTAAATGAATGTATATCATTTACTGAATTTTTAGCTTGTTTACATGTAGCATAAATATTTTTTTACAATATCATAAACCGACATTAATTATTGGAGTTTAATAAAATCTTGTTGAATGTTGTTGATTTTAAAAGTCCACAATATTTATTTTAAAAATATTCTTTTTGATATCAAAAGTGTTAATTTTATGATTTTAGTAATTTTAAATATATTTTTTTAAACTCTACTTTTTATTATCAGTATTTTATAATTATATTGTTTTATTATTGAATGTAGACAAGAAATAAATTTTATATGTTTGAATTGAATAATAAATAATGATGTATTTAAAAAATAATATGCGTGAATCCCGAAAAATTTATTGATTAGATGTTTGTCTCAGAATGCAAAAAAAAATTATTCTTTTTTCCATTTTAACAAAAAAATTGAAGAAAAAAAACATAATAAAATATTCAGAGAAGAAAAAAAAACGTTAAATTTTTTTAACAAAAAACAAGAAAGTTTGCTTCTTTTTTTTGTTGTTGTTAGCGTTCATTTTTATTATTATTATTATTTTTTGCTTGCATTCATCGTTCAACAATTTGGTTTTTTAAACAAGAGAGTGTCAAGCATTGGTAGCGTGTATCCCCACTTTCCTGCTTTTTTCTTTTTATCAGTTTTTTTTTTTTGGTTGCAATGTATTTTTTTATTTTACTTTTTTTTTTGCATTTGAATGATTGTCGGTTCCATTTTGTAGTCTATTAGTTGCTTTTTGCATCTTATTTTATTTCTGAACTTTTCTTTGTTTCTTAAACTTTAAAATATTGATTTGAAGCGAAAATAATGAAAACAAAGTAAAGTTATTCAAAAAGTTAGAAATTTAATTTCTTTATTATTTATTTATTTTTCTGTGAAATGTTGCTGACTTTAACAACTTCTTTTAAAGGATCAACCATATAAAGCTTAGAGGATGTAAACAGTTACTTTGTAAAATGCTTGGATAAGAAAATATAAATTAATACTACGAATAAATACGAAATGCATAATTTTTTATTTCACTTTATTTCTCAAAATTATTAAAAAAAATCAGTAAAATTAAAAGAAATATGGTTAAAATATTGAAAAAAAGTAAAGGTAAAAAGAAATGCAAAAATAAAGAATATTTTTATAACATTTTTTGGACGTTTATTGTCCATTAAGTACTTGTGTGTTTAAGATACAGAGAGGAAGACAGTGGTGCAGTAAAAAATTTTATGATAAGAAATTAAGTTCCTTTTTGGTTGAATAATAATTTGTTTCAATTTCCCGAAACTAATGTGTGAGAAAAATGCGAAATATCATCATATCCCGTCCATTCAATTCATAAATTGCACAATGCGCGGCCGTTAGGATAAATCTTTTTTTACTAAATTTTTTACAAAGTAACGAACGGTAAATACCCTTTTCTACAAAAAAGAGTCTCAAGAATTATATTATTTCTGAATTCATTTCAAGAAGTTTGTTTTAAAATAAAATTGTTAAATTAAAAAAAAACTGAATTAAAATATTCAAAATTACAAACAAAAAAAGTAATAAAGAAAAACATCCATCAGCGAACTAAGTTCTGTTCAACTTTTTGTGTTTCATTTTTTTGTTCACGCTTGATTTTTGCAAACATGCGTCTTTCAACAATTTTGCCGCAGAACAAAATAAACACAACATCAAATATCATGAATCAGCGGCAGCCACGTAAAGATTTTTTGTTCTTGTACTATTATTTTTTTGCAACTTTTTTTTAATTGAATGTTATTTTTTTCGCAGTCAATAAAGACTAAATATGTAAGAATTCTAAAAAATTTAATTCTTTTATTTTTTATTTTTGCCAATTTGATATTATTGATCTCAGGAACTCTACTATCATTAAGAATTGTGAACACACACCCGTACAAAATTTTAAAAATTTGTATATTAAAAATTTTTTTTAAAAGAATTAATCCACCAATCTACTAATTAATTACCTGTTTTGGAAACTTTTAAATTTCATTTTGTTTTTATATAACAATAAATTTTTTTAAAAAAATGATGAAAATATTCAAAAAAAAAGTATAAAATGAATAAAGCAAAGAAAATGTAAAAATTATAGCTTTCTTTTCCTTGTTTCCTTTTTTTCTTTTTGCTTGCGTTTGTCTTTCATCACCGGAGCTATAAGGAAAGGAAGTCACTAACATTGATAACATTGATAAACACTTTGCGGCTTTTTAAAAAATTCTTTTTCTATTTTATTTTATTTTTAAGGACATATATTGGGTTGTTCAATAAGTTCATGAATCGATAAAACCGATTACCCAACTATAAGGAGCAAAGGTTGTCAGATGCGGCTTTTATCAAATTGTAGTCCCAATAAATATACTTCAAATGAGTGTTATAGGTTTTAAAAAGTATTTGCTTATCTTGGAAATATTGGCACCTAAAGTACTAAGATGCCAATTTGGAGTGAACAAAGGTGTCTTTGCTATTTTAACATTTAATTTTTGATGTTTTTCTTTTATAAAATAATTTTTTTTCATCAAAAATTATTATTTCTAAAGGATTTTATAACGATTCATAAGACTTTAATAGATAATCATTGCTATTTTGAAAAAAAAACACATAATTGAGCTTTTTATCCTTTTATATTAAAAAGAAAGAGGTTGATTCATTACATAAGAATATCAATGAATTACAAGAAATTGTTCACAACATTATTTTCAATGACTTATTTACAGATAAGAATCAAGAGAGAAGATAAATTCATTAAAAAAATGTTTTATTGCAGTCAAAAAAAGTAAAAAAAAGTATTTAAAAATTCAAAAGAAAAAAATTGATCAAGAAAAAATGTTTTTTTGATTATGATTGTTGTTCTCTTCATTTCCACGATTGCTGCTAGATGCTAACGTCGTTGAAAAAAAATAAGAACAAAATGAATCATGGGTTTTTGTATTCCCTTGCTTTGTTTTTCTTTATTAATCATCTATTAAAATTTCAATGCGCTTATAAAATTTTTTTATATTTTTTGTTTATTATCCAACTATACAAATTTAAAAAAAAAAGATCTAAGAAGAAGAAAAAAATGATTTAAGCATTTATATAAATAAGTTTAAATTTATTTTACACAATTTCCAAAAGCTAAAAAAATGACACACGAAGAGAAATTTTTTAAGTTAACCATAGTAATCACTTATAAGAGTTCAGAATAATTATAGGATGTGTCGCTGTATTTGAAACGGATGCGTTGACATTTACCAACTTTAAAGAAGATCCTAATATTAAGTAAATATAATAGTGTTTTTTGTTTCTTTTATTTTCGACTTACTCATAGCTTTGTAATATGCCAATCCACAAATAAAGGAATTGATAGCAGAGACCAAAGTACTGTAGGGGCCAATAAGTTTGGTTAAACTTATGCCAGCGAACGCAGAAAGACAAAAACTAATAAGATGAGGAACGAAATCAAACAAAATTGCAGCAGTTAAAGTTATAACAACTAAGCGGGTGTTCTGAAAAATTTTGCTTGGTTATTTAGAGAAAAAAGTAACAAAGCCAACAGGCATTAAAATTTAATGTTGCCACGGTTAGACAAGACTTTGCCAAATTTTAGAAACGTACCTTGATATTAAAATTTTTATTTGTCTTTGTTTGGAACAATCGAATCAATGCAATTCCAATAAATACACTTCCAATTGCAGTAATATACCGAAGTGTATTGTAAATTTGTCCCGTGCTTGATTGCATGCATCCAAATGATCGACAATTGGTTATTGGGGAACTTGGCCATCCTGTCATAACATGCAAGGGCATAATTAAAGCCACAAAGATAACGCCAGTGGAAATTGTGAGAAACGAAATAATTTTACTCCAAAATTTTGTGTCTTTGAATGGAAGCATTAAACAAAGGCAACGTTCAATTCCGAGGAAGCAAGCAAAAAGAGGTTCAGTAACAAGAAAAATTGTGACAGTGCCGCCGGTGAAAAAAATTACATAAGCATTATAAATATTTTCTTCAGCTCTCCAATAAATGGAAAAACAAAAAGCATAAATTGTGGTAGAGAGGCTAAATAAAAATTCCATCCAAACATACAAAGTCATGGAAGTGTTCATTCCAAGCGATAATTTCTTGAACATACTCCAATACAAAATTGCTCCAAAATAATAAGTTGCAAGCGAAGCACAAATTAACGTTAAAATATATTCAATTAAAGTTACATATACGATAGCATCGACCATTTTTTGAAAAAAATATAATGTGTAAATGACAAGAAAACACGAGGCAAGAAAAATACTTTGTTGTTTATTCTGTAAAATAAATTTTCTTAATTAATTAATTAAATATTTTTTAAAAGTTCTAAAAAAAGCACACGAAGACGTCAAGTAATTAGAATTCGCTAACAAATAATAATAAGAAAAACATGTTAAGTCAAATTAGTGATTTTCAGAGTTGCTTAAAATACAGTATACAAATTAGAATATTTTAATGAAAACACGAAAAAAATTATCGACTATTTTATGCTTTCAAGCAAAGAAAAGTAAAATTTTTTGGTATGGGAACTCAAAATTTATAAATATGTTTCTTATTCATAATATACGGCGTTTCCAGAAAAATTTTAATCTGACCGAAAAAAACGAAAAAAAAATAGTTAAAAATTAATAAACTGCCAAAGTAGATAATATGTATTTTTTCTGACAGGTTTAAGATTTTGTATTTTAAATATTTATGTTAGTAATTAAATATATATTTAACAATTTAAAAACGTTTTTTAATGTTTTATACCTTTGCCAAACAAAGCTTATTCATGCGTTCATAATTTTTGAAAACGTTAGTATCACGTTTTTAATTATTATTTTTTTTTAATTAAGAGAAAATGGATAAAAATAAATGCTTTTTAGCTGACAAAATTACACATTTATAAAATCGGAAATCTTAAATAAAATATTTAATTTTAATTATTGCAAAAAATTACTTTTGCCTAATGACTTTTTTTCTGAGTCATAAAACTACAAAAAAAAAAATTTATTTAAATTAATAGAATCTGCTGCATAAGATCTATTCACGGATTTTTGTTTTGATCGTTTTTTAAGAGCAAACATTTTTTCTTTTAAAGAAAAAGTTCGCAGTCTTTCAGCTAAAAAGATGCTAATTAAAAAAATTAATAGTGAAGATGAAAAAAATATCGTAAAAAATATGCATAAAAATTCAGTTACACATATTTAACGTTTTCCTTCAAATTTTTTTTACAATGTTTTTTGTTTTTGGAATATTTGTTTATTTTATTTTCTAAATATTTGATTCCGAGTGCATGCATGATCTCGTGGATTTATTATGCTAAAATTCTTGCCCAGGCATGCAGAATTTCATGAGCAATAATCAGAATTTTCTTAATATCTTTTTTTTGTATAATGAATCTTCATTCCTTAAAACATAATAGTTTTTGTTACACTTTTCTATTTTCATGTTTAAAACTCCATATTTATTTAAAGAAAACAAAAAAATAAAAATCAAAAAATAAATTAAAAATATTCAAAATTGCAGAAAAATGCTTTTGAAAAAGAAAAAAAAACGCAAAAAAAAACCAATAACATCAGTAAAAATATAAATTGCAACTCTTTCTTGAAAAATAAAACTTTGTAGTTTAATGCTACATTTTCTTCTCTTTTTGAAAAAAAGAAGCTTTGTTTGAGAAAAAAAGAGTCCAAGAGGCTTGAAAAAAAAATCAATAAATTTTGCAAAAAAATGGGTTTGAAACTGAAAAGAGTGAGAAGAATAATAATGGAAACGCGGACTTGGATTCCTTCTTTAAATCCATTGCTTTTTCTTTCACTTTTTATTTGTAACAATATTTTTGTGAAATAAAGTTTCATTCACTAGATTTTTCTTATTTGTTCATTTCCAAAAAAATAATTTATTAAAATTTGTTTAATTCTTTAATTTAAAACAGTCCCAAATGCGTGGAAAACTTCATGCGTAATAGAGCCAAAGTCCTTTTCAAAATTTTATCTTCAAACTCTTTGCTATTTTGTTTTTTAGTTTTTCATCCACTTTTGAAAATAATTTCAAAAATATACCTCAATTATTAATATTTTTTAATCTTGAAAATTTATTTTTTAACTGCTAATAAAAAAATAAAAAATGCATTTTAAATATTCAAAAAAGAAGAAGCTGGGAACAATTGTTTGAAAAAAAGAAATGTAGCAGTTGGTGCTTCAAAAAATAAACTAAACTGCAATAAAATTTTCTATGCGACACACTTTTTTAAAGAAAATGCATCGCGCGGGTTTGACTTTCTTTTTTTCTATTTGAAGAAAAAAAACTGCACGTCTAAAAAAATTGGGACAGAGGAAAAAGAAAATCAATGCGATAAACAAAAATATGAAAGGAACCTATTTACATAAGATTTTTTTTAGTTTCTTAAAAAGTTTTCCGCCAAAATAATTTTTTTCCAATTAAGTTTAGACAAACCAATTCAAGTAGATATCTTTAAAAAACAAAAGAACACATTTTCGGGAGTATTAAATAAAACTTTTTATGATTACAAACGATAAGTTTTTATTTTATTTGTATTTGAAACCTACTGTATGGAGTAGCTCATAAATTTATTTAAAACTTTTGCCAAATGCTCGTAGTATTTCGTTTGGAAAGAACAAACTCTTTTAAATTTTATTTTTTAATGACTTTTTTCCTTACATATTAATATTTCAAAGTTGTCAGATTTATATTAGGATTTTTCTTGCTCCAAATTATTCAAAATTAAAAACAAAAATAAAAAAAGAATTAATTTCAAATATTCAAAAAAGGTTGGAAAAAACCTGAAAAAAAATCAATAAGTTTAATATAAACAAAAAAAAATTGCAAAGAGAGTTTTAAAGTTAAAAAAAAGACTTTGTAGTTTAATGCTACAATATTCACTTTTTTTCCAAAAAAAGTTGCTGTTTGGAAAAAAATGTGAAAAACCCATTAAATTTTTGGTTCACTTTTTTACTTGCTTTTTAAGTTTGACAAAAATTTGCTGGAAAAATAAATGAAGGTGACAATTTAAATATTGAAAGAAAAAAATGCCAAGATTATGACAACGAAAAGAAGTTTAAATGAAATGCACAATCAATAAAAAAAGCTGCAAGAAAATTATAGATTTTATTTACTTTCAATTTTTATTTCTTCCCTTTTTTCTTTTTTTAAGATTAAAAAAACAATATTTCATTGTGCAAAGCTTTTGTTCTCTTTTTTTAGTTTAAAAAAATTCCATTATTGATTCGATTAATTAACTTTAAAATAAAGCCAAGCGCGTGCATTATTTCGTGCATAGTTGTCCCAAAATAGTTAATATCTCTTTCTTTTCGAATACTTATTTTTCCCATTATTTTAACTCTTCTTTTTTGCCTCATCAAAAGTCGTACTTTACGGAATTCATATAACAATGGATTATTAAATAGTTTAAATCTAAATTATACATCCAAAAAAATGTAAAATTTAAATATTCAAAAAAGTCACCAAATACTATTCGGTTTAAAAAAGAGGGTTGAATAAATTTAGCTCAGCAGCAACAACAACAAAAATATCAAGTGAGACTTTTATTCAAAAAACAGGGTTTCTCTTTCGTTTTATTTTTTAGTAAAAAAGCTACAAGTTTAAATAAAGACGTGAAAAGCCAAAAAAATAATCAATAGCCTCGAGGAGGAGAAAAAGAGAGAGACTTGGGTGTAGTAAAAATTTTTGGACATGATGTTTTTTCATTTAAAATTATTTTGTTTGAAACTCCGTTTTACATATTTATAATATTTTAATGCTCACCAAAAGTTAAATCTTTACTTTTAAAATGTTTGATGCATCCTATATGAAGTGGTCGGAGAGCTAATTGATTGTTGCCAGCTAACGTTTGGTACTTCGTTAATATTTGATACCAAGGCAATGAATGTAAAATTTCATGGCTTAGTATTTCATAGGTTTCACACCTTTCTCTTCAGTAGCGCTTAATTTTTAAATAATCTCATGTTTTTTAATTTCTTTTCTGCACTTTTATTTTGGTAATAAATTCCAAATCTTTTTTACCTTTTGAAAAAATAAAATGATAAAGAAAATTTGAAGGTTAAGAAAAAAGCATAGTGCGTGTTGTTCCATATTCTGATTTATGTGGACACTTAAACTTTTGCCAAAGTGATTCGATTGAATTATTGAGGATTTCGATAGTGGGGTCTACAAAATTTTCACTGTGGTTTACGATTTGATGTTTATAGCCTTCAGAAAGTTCACAAGGTTTAAATAATGGAATTCAAGTTTAAATGCTGATAATCAAGGTGAAAGATTTTTTTACAAATGCTAAATAAATGTTTCTTTTAAAAAAATAGAAGAGTTTACCAAATATTCAAAAATGCAGTTAAAAAATGTACTTTTTTTGTTATATTTTTTTTAACAAAAAAAGACAGCTCATTCCAAAAATAAAAATAATAAGATGTTGGCCAGCAAACGCGATTTTATTTTTTATTCGAAACCTATCGATTTTTTTGTTTGGATAAACGCATATGTATTTTTTACGCCCTTTATTTTTTTCTATCTTTTTTGCCAAAAATGTCAACAACAACAAAAAACCGAAGAAAACATTTTTTTGCTTTCAGTTGAACGTAAAATTTTTCACAGAAAAATAATTTTATTAAAAGGCAAATTATTTTTTGATATATTTTCGGTTGTTGTTTATCCAAATCAGCGATATCACGATCTATTGGTTCGACACTTTCTTGTATACTTGAGAATTTTCATTAATAACCACGATTATTTCCGCATCCGCAGTAACATCGGCAGTTTCAAATTAAAGCGAGACGTTTTCTTACTCATTTGTGATTGTTTCAAAAGCTTCGAAGTTTGGTGATTCTACTTCATTTATTTCAAGTTATTCATTATTCCTCCTGTAACTTCTTCAGTCGATTGGGTTACGGTAGTATGCAAATTTTGTTTAGCTTCCATTTTTCTTCGCTAAGATTTATTCGATAACATTTATCTAAAAGATAACAGAAAGAAAGAGAGAAGAGGGAGAGAGAATGAGAGTGTCTATGTTCACTTTCTAAAGATTAATAAGATGAATTTTTTTGTTGAAAAAAAAAATAATAAAAAATTTTTTAAACATTCAAAAAAATAAAGAAAAAAAATTATAGTTGCAAACGTATAATGAATTGGTTCACTAAACCCAACAACAGCAGCAACAAAATTTTCTAATGTGACTCTCTCTTTTTTTTAAAACAAGTCTGTTGGCTCTTTTTCTTTCTCTCGACTTAAAAAAAATTAAAGGTGAAAAAAAGTTTGTCACAAACAAACAAAAAAACAATCAATACTCTGACTGGAACTGCTTCGATAAAAATAATAAGTTTTTAAGTCAATTTTTTTAATACTTTTCACATTTTTAGTATTAAAGTAATTCCACGGAGAAAACCATTTTTCTTTTCATTGCAAAAATAGTAGCATTAATTAAATTAATTAATTTTTAAATGTAGCCTATGCATGCATAATTTCGTGTAATTTTATGGATCTTTTTGTGAGATTTTCTAGCTTTTCCAAATTTAATCAAAAAAACATAATTTTCCCCCTTTTTTTAATTTGAAAAAATACATTCAATGCAGAATTCGAATATTTTTTTATTTTTGCCTGACTTCTTACTATTTCAAATTCAAATAAAAAACAAAAAACAAAAAATATTAGAATTAAAATATTCAAACAAGGCAAAAAAAAAAAATAAAACTTCGTCTAAAAAGAACAAAATGAAGATTCTCTAAACTCATGTCAGTTCACCCCAACAACAAAAACAATTTAAATGAGACTTTTTTCAAAGAAGAAAAAAACGAGTTTCTTTCTCTCGTTCACTCTTTTTAATTAAAAAAAAGACACAAGCTTAAAAATGCAAAAAAAAAGATAATCAATAATTTAGGGAAAAAAAACGAAGACATGCATGTAGTAAAAAATTTTCTTTGCTAGTGGCCACATAGTTGTCGAGTTGAAAGTTTATTAAAGTAATATCCCTGAAAAACGCAAATGTGCTTGCTTTGCACGCAACTACCAAGTTTATTTCTTTTTCGTTTTTGTAATGAAAAAAATGTTTTTTTCTTGGGAGAAAATGTTCAAAATCGTAATACAAGCTTTTTTTACTTTTTTTTTATACTTATCATGGGTATTTTTCCTACACTTTAGTCAGTCATCATCTCGTTCCATATATATCCTCTTTTTGGTCTGCTTCAATTGTATCGACGCTTTTGAAAAATCAACTTGTTCATGGGTTATTCTATCCAAAATGTCTTTATTTATTCTTTCTACAACATCATTTTTAAAATTAACAACATTAGCACTAAAACGTTTAAAAAAAATAAAGGAATTTATTAAATATTCAAAACTTCATTGAAAAAAAATCTGCATTTTTTCGCTGCTTTTAGCAACAAAAACGAAGACGAAAACTCATTGCAAAAAAAAAAAAATGGTTGCCAGTGTGCGCAATTTTTTTTTATTCAAACTAATCGATTTTTTTTTTTTATGAAAATGTGCACGTCTTTCTCAATGACATTTATTTATTATTTTGGATCTTTTTGCCATAAATGTCAAAATAAGTAACCAAAAATAATTATTTGTGTTTATTTATTTATGAGAAAAAAAACAGAATTATTACATTGAAACTTTCGATAAATTTGTAGTAGAGAAATTTATTACGACTTTTTTTATATATTTGTGAACCCAAAAAAGGAAAAAAATCAACTCAAATATTCAATCAAGCAAAAAAAATATTTACTAAAACTAATTTTCTCTTTCAATCTCTCTACAATGATAATGGAAACTTGAAGAAAAAGTATTTACATGTTGTGATTAATTTTTCTTAAGTTTCAACTGTTAAATGATTTTTGGCCATGTAATAAATAAATTGAATTGGATGTGATTGAAAAACTTTGAAAGGCTGATTTGAAATCGATTTAAAACAGAAGGATAGACTAAAATTTTGATTGCGGAACAACCATAATTTAAAAAAATTTAAAAAAAACTTTAAATAAAATATTCAAAAAAAGAAATAAATATAAAAAAGATTGCAAAACTATTATCTCAGTAATTGCCAAAAAGATAAAATGAATTTTTAATACATTTAAAATCTTTTCTGCCACCTATGTTTTTTGTTTTTACAATATTAAAAACTATTTTGATTTAGGATCACTTAGGGGATAATCACACATTTGCTCGTAACCTCTCACTTTTATTTCATAACCTTTCCTTTTTTTGTTTTCTTGGGTTAGTTAAAAACAAAGAAAAATGATTTTTGTTTATTTAGTTGAAGTTTGGCCGGCTTTTATAAAAATTAATCGATAAAAACGCATAACTCAGTTTGCCAATTTTATTTAAGTCCAATTCAGCTTGTTGAATAGTAGCTTGAGTTTGTATAATTTTTGTAAATGGTAAAGTTCTTTTTTTTTTTTTAAGTAGCATTGCTTTGGATAGATTCGAAAGAGCTACTATGAAACTTGAAATTTTTCACTGGTTATTTTGTTTTTTGGTTTTATCGATTTTGGGGTATTTTGAAAAAAACATACATATATTCTATTTTCGCGTCTTTAAATTACAGTTTTTTATTGTCATTTTTACTTTGATTTTTTCGTTAACGTTGGGTGTAAAAAAAAGAAGCCAAAAAACGTCTTTTCTTTTTTTTCAAAAAGAAAATTACAACAATTTTATGGACAAAGAAAAAACGAATAAATCGTTTAAAAACTTTCCCGTTTTTTTTCATTGGTGCAAAAATATATTTATACAATTATTTGATGCAATCAAAATCGCAGCATGGCTCCACATTTATATGACAATAAACAAATAAAAATAAAAGGAGAACGAAGAAATAATGGTTTGTGAAAAGCATATTACAATGTTTTTCGTTAGCGGTAAATCAATTAAAAAGATTAATTTATTTATTAAATACTAAAAAAATAAATTTAAAATATTCAAAAAAAATACTATTCTTTACGCAAAAAATTCAAAACTAACATGTTGTAAATGCGTTTAAACTGACGCTATAATACAAATCATTGGTTTTATAAATATTGTAAATTAAAGTATATATGCTTGCTGCTTGGACCTATTTTATTTTTATTTCTTACTCCAATTATTGGTAATTTTTATTTAGAAAAAAAACCCATTAAAATTATGTACAAAAAATGCTTTTTCGTTTTCATTTTTTTTGCATTTTTTCGGGCGCTAAGTATCAATATTATTTTGCCATCAAATACATACATAAAACTTTTTTTAGTTGGTTTCTGTATTGATCCGCCAAAAGGAGATATATTTCGTCAAAGATTAATAGACGATTATCGATTTTTTGAAATTTTATTTGCTAATCATCCAAATGTAATGGGATTTCATCCATCTAAATCGAATGAAATAAAAATACTTTTTTATTTTTTCTTGCTCGCTGGTATCGTAAATTTTCCTTCACTTTTTCTATCGATTTATTTTTTTTATAAACGTTTAAAATATGTTAAATTAAATATCCATCATTCTCATTCGATACATTTACATACAATGTTATTACGGTAAAAAAAATTTTATACGGTAAAATTTGCATATTTATTACATTATTGTATTTTTTTAGAGCTTTAATTGCACAAGGTTTTGCACTTTTACTTTATTTAACTTCATTAGAAATTATTATATTTTCTATTATTTTTCCATATAAAATTGCAAGCTTTTGTGCTTCATGTGGACTTTTTGTTGCTCCATTTCATACAATTATTGATATTTTAACTCAAATGTATTTCATTAAACCTTATAAGCAATTTATGAAGAGCAAAATTAAAAATATTTTTGGAAATGTCAAGTTTTTACTTCCAAGCAATCAGATTACTGTCTTAGTTGAAAGTACAAATCATTAATCTATTTTTGTATTTTGATTTCACTATTAAAAAAATAAAGTATAATAAAAAGGAAAAGAAGAGCTAATAAAATTAAAAGAAAAAAATACTAATTTTCATTTAGCTGATTGAAATTTCCTTGCATTTTGTGAATTCACGGTGAATCCAGTGCTGCTATCAACTGGACAACAAAAAATAAAGTTCTAAATTAATAATCGTTTACTTATAAGAGTTCAGAAATATTTTAGGTGTATTTGGTATAGTGTTTGAAGCAGCTGCTGATGTGTTAACGTTTACCAACTTTAATGAGGATCCTAATTTTAAGTAAATACAATAGTATTTTTTGTTTCTTTTATTTTCGACTTACTCATAGCTTTGTAATATGCCAATCCACAAATAAAGGAATTGATAGCAGAGACCAAAGTACTGTAGGGGCCAATAAGTTTGGTTAGATATATTCCAGCAAAAGCTGAGATGCAAAAACTAATAAGATGAGGAACGAAATCAAACAAAATTGCAGCAATTAAAGTTATGATCACTAAACGAGTATTCTGAAATAATTTTTTTTGTAAATAATATTTAAAATTTGCGTATTTGCGCTTCTTTTTGTGAAGCTTTGAACTTTGTTAAATTGTTTAGCAATTTTTTTTTTTGAAAATGAATGGATGAACAACTTACTTTGATATTAAAATTCTTATTTGTTCTTGTTTGAAACAATCGAATAAGTGTTATTCCAATAAAAATACTTGAAATTGCTGTAATATATCGAAGTATATTGTAAATTTGTCCATTACCTTTTATCATGCAACCAAATGATCGACATTCTGTCACCGTCGAAGTTGGCCATGCGGTCAAAATATGCAATGATATAATTAAAGCCAAAAAGATTATGGAAGAAACAATAGTCAACGTAGAAATAATTTTACTCCAAAATGTTGTGTGTTTAAATGGAAACATTAAACACAAACATCGCTCAATTCCGAGAAAGCAAGCAAAAAGAGGTTCGGTAACGAGGAATAAATTGACAGTACCACCAGTGAAAAAAATTACATAAGCATCATAAATATTCTCTTCAGCTCTCCAATAAATAAAAAAACAAAAAGCATAAATTATGGTAATGAAACTAAACGTAAATTCAATACATACATATAAAATCATGGATGTGTTCATTCCAAGCGATAATTTCTTGAACATACTCCAATAAACTATCATCCCAAAAAAACCAAATCCAAATGAAGCAAATATTAAAGTTAAAATATATTCTATTAAAGTAACAATAACCAAATAATCAACCATATTTTTGAAGAAACTACAATGCAATGCGTAAATGAAGAAAAAAACCTTGAAGTACAAAAAGATAAGTAGTTGTTGACTCTCTAAAATATTGTACTTTCTCTTAATCAACTAAAGCATAAAGTATAAGTTATAAAAAAAATTGCAAGAATATGTCAAGTTATAAGAATTCATTAAAAGAAAAATAATTACAAAGAAAATAAATTAAATAAAATTAGTGACCTTTGCTGCTATATTATGTAAATACAGTATACACATTAGAATGTTTTAATGGGTGCACAAAAAAATATATTGGCTCTCTCCTGTTTCCAAGAAAAGAAAAGTAAAACGATATTTTGTTTAGTGACGCAAAATTTTGTGAATATCTCTTCATATGGCATATTCAGAAAAAATCATACCTAACCGAAAAAAATGTTGAAAAATTAACAAACTTTCAAAGGGGATAAGATTTTTTTCTGGCATATCTAAAGTTTTATGGCTTAATTTATTTTGTAAGTAAATAAATATATATTACGATTTAAGACGTTGCTTATACCTTTTCTAAAAAGAGCTTATTCATGCGACGGAACTCATTTTTTTGAAGTTAATATCACATTTTTAATTATATTTTTTTGTTAATTAAAAAAAAGAAGAAAAAAGATAAATGTGTTGTTATTCTGACAAAATTACTCATTAAACAGACGCGTGTCCTTTGAATATTAAAAAAATTATAATAATTTGTTCAAAGATTTTCTTTTGTTTAATGCCATTTTTGTTGAATAATAAATCTACAAAAAAAATAATTAAAATTGTACTTTAAAATAATTAGACATAATTTTTGCATAAAAAACTTTGCTTGATTAGATGTGGCTTAAGATATTTAAATTTATTTGATTTTATTTCCATAATTTTGGCTATTTTTGCATCGGAAATAGATTGGGCCAAGTAGAGTTTGAAATTTGTATGTAGATCTTTCTAAAATCAAATAATACACAATAATGAAAAGGAATATTTAAAAATTTAAGAAAAGGGCTGTACTGAAGTAATCAATTAAAAGACAAATAGCAAGGATAAAAAGTAAAAAATATTCTTAATAAAATATTCAAAAAAGAAAGAAATATGTATGTATAAAAAAGTTTGCAAAATTATTATCTCAGTGATTGCAAATAAAATGAAGTTTTGATACATTTAAGATTTTACTCTGCTAGCTTTGTTTTTTGCTTTTTACTTCGAACTTTTTTTGTTTGGGATCATTTAGGGAATAATCACACATTTGCATTTGCGCCTCTCAACTTTATTTTATGACCTTTGTTTTTTTGTTTACATGAGTTAGCTAAAAACAAAGAAAAATGATTTTTTGTTAATTTCGTTGAAATTTGGCTGTCATAAAAATTAATCAATAAAGACAAATATCTCAGTATGCCAATAATTTCTTTATTTAATTTATACAAAAATATACATTCTTATTGCCATAAAGGTCAAAGAAATAAACATGGAGATAAAAAAATTTTTGTTTTATGCATGTCAGAAAAAATGTTTTTTTTGCCGTTTTGTAAAAAAACTTCTCTCTGAAATTGTGAATACCACTGCCTTTGCCAACAAAGCTTTTGCGTAAATTTCGGTCAATCGATTCTTGAGCGAAAACAAAATGCAGTTTTCCTAAGTCTTGTTGTTTGTCCTTTTCCCCGTCTTTCCATTCTTTGATTTAATATATAATTTTTCGTTTTATTTATATTTTTTCTGTCATTCAACCAATTTTGTAAAGACCGAAGTATTTGAAGTCAGTTGGCGCCAGATCTAGTGAATATGGTGGATGAGGTAATGTTTCTGAACTCATTACTTTTATTTAAAATTTTATTATACTCTTCTACATTGATTAACTTAGCTTTAATACTCTAATTTTAGTGATAACTTTTAGCATAAATTCAAAAATAAACAAAACAATTAATAAAATATTCAAAGAAAAAAAGGAGAAAAAATTTAGCCATTTTTATTCCTACAAAAAATTGGTTTGTTGGTTTATTTTGAAACTTCACTGGTTTTTGTGTGTGTCGTTTTTTATTTTCTAGTATTTCGAAAAAAAAATCATTCTGTTTGCGCGTCTTTTATTTACAGCCTTTGCTTGTTCCTTTTGACCTTTTCTTTAATGTTTGGTTGTAAAAATAGGCAAAAATATGACCTTTCTTTTTTGTTTGTTTGTAAAATGGAAATTGCATCAATTTTTTATGAATAAAAAAAAGAAAGATAAATAAACCGATAAAAAATATTTTCCATATTTCTTTTTTTGTAAATATATTTATAAATATATTTTATACACTTAAAATCGCCGCAATGTTCCATATTGATATGGCAGTTAGAATAGGATAAAATAAAAATAGTTTATTGTGATAACATACCAGATTGTGAAATGAATTCTATGATGTTTTTTATTAGCAATAAATAAATTAAAAAAAGAATATTTGCATATTTTTTAAAAAATAAAAACATAAAAAAAGAAAAAAAACGATTTAAAATATTCAAAAAAGACAATCTTAAAAAATTTAAACTTTATATTTAGCAAAATTTTTCTTAAACTGAAGCTTTCAACGAATATTTATTTTCGTTCGCATTTTTGGTATCGATTGGTTTGAAAAGTTCAACGCCCTTTAATGTTTCTTTATTTTTCGCGATCATTTCTTATTTTTATTTACAATTTAGATAAAATAAATTTGCTGGTTATAATGAAAAAAATTTAAAAAAAGGAAGCTTTAAGTTTTTTTTTCTTGAAGTGTCATTGCCAATTTTTCTGGATTAGGCCTCCAAGTGTTGGGATATTGAGGTTGCAGTGGTGGAAGTCCATGTGCTTGTCGTAATGTTGCTCGAGTTAATGGGATTCGACGCTGACATTGGATACACTTTCTTTGCCTATGCTCTTTTCAGGCCGTTGCGCACGCTTCATGCAATATTCTCCTTGCTTTTGTTATTGTCATTTTGAAATTATTTTATTTTATTTTTATTTTTTGTATATAAAAGTTCCACAGAAATAAGAAACATTACAAACGCTTTTTTTTAAACTTGATGATAATCGCATTAAATCAATCGAAATTTGAAGCATTGTTGCAGTCACTTTTTCCAAATGGCTGCAAAAAGATCATCATATTTTGGAGGATTTTCATTTATTTTTTGGGTTCTCTCGTAGATGGCAAATGAAGATTTTTTTATCATTCTATATCCATTAAATGTTATAAGCTTTAACTCATTAAAATAATCATCAAAAAAATAATGGTGCTTTATAAAATAAAAAAATTAATTAAATATTCAAAGACTGTTTTGAAAAAAATAAGCATTTTTTTTTTTGCGATTTAGCAGAAAACGATGGTTGTTCAGTTCAGTGCATTATAAAATGCACAAATATGCATTCCAGCGTGCAAGGTTTTTTTATTTCTAACCAATCAATATTTTTTTGATATTGAAAGATGCACGACGGACGCCTTTTCGAGGCATTTTGGTTTTTTTGTTCTTTTCTTATAAATTTAATTCCTGCAAAAAGCTTCTTCAGTAGGTTCAATTTCATATTTTATAGCTGCTAGATCAAATTTGATATTTTCAATGTTATCACCGTCAGAAAAAGTATAAATTTCAAGATATAAAATTGGCAATCTTGAATGAACATTATTGTTTATTACTTTTTTATTGTTAAAAACTTTATTAATTTTTCATTGCCAATTTTATTTGTGATTTTCATAATGAATCGATTTTTCTTTGAGGTCGTTGAGGAATTACATACACGCCCTGTTTGCATTTATGGTATTTGTTGTTTGGAGTTAGTAACAGACAGAACAAAAAAAAATTGAAAATTTCTATATTTTCTTTTTTTTTTTGCCGCGACTAGAATTAAAAAGAATGCCAAATGAATTATAAAAACATCCAGTGTGTGGGAGAGAAAAAATTAAAAAAACACGAGTGTCCCCAAGTTTACCCATTTGCATTAAGTTTTTGGCTTTTTGACATTAGTTGTAATTCCATAAAATTGTGTTACTTCTTATTATATTTTTACAATGCCCTTTGTTTTTGGCAAAAATTATTTAACTTCATTTTCTTTTTTTTTTGAATCCGATAGCATGTAGTAATTCGTGTATTATTATTTAAAGATGTGGGGGAAAAGTAATCGGTTTAATTTCAAAACTTTTATTTTTAATTTTTAAATAAGTTTTGTTTCTTGAACATCAAGGGTTAGAGCTTTAATTTTGAAATTTATATAATTTTCAAACTCAAACGTTGAAATTATGGCAAAAAAATAAACAAAACATTAATTTTAAATATTCAAATAATAAAGAAAGAAGAAATCATCGGATGAAAAGGAAAAAACTTAATTTTCAAAAAAACAGAAATTCAATAAGCGGGTGCAGAAAAAAAGAAAATAAAAACTTGTAGTTTAATGCTACATTTAAAAAAAAGAAGGGTTGTTATTTAGAAAAAAAATGATATTAGTTTTTCTCTGCGTTCACTTTTTTATTCGCTTGAATTCCTTAAGCATTTTTTGGGCGTTAAAAAAATCTACCTTTCTTCACTCTTCTATCTTGTTTATATTATTCTTTTTTTTATAATTTAAAATATACTTTTTTTGCTGTCTGAGTGAATTCTAGGCATGGCTAAACATTCGTTCGATTACTGCCGAATTAGCAGGAATAGCTAAAATTAAAGAAAAAAATGTTATGAATATTTTTAATTTTTGTCTTTTTTTTTACCTGCACCATGTATCGCACCGAGCACCTGTGGTTTGTCAATTAGTGAGTGGTACACTGCTAACAAAATAAAACAAAAATTTAAAAAAAAAAGAGTTTAAAATATTCAAAATAAAATTATTTCATATTCAAAAAAGATTTCTCTAGCATTTTAAAATTAAATCTTTTTTTCAATCTGACTCATTCAACGAAAATTCATTCATCTTTTATTTCTTTTCTTTTTTTTTTGTTTGCGCTATCGATTGGCTTGAAAATTTCAGCGCACTATGTTTTTTTCTTACATTTATTTTCGGTTTTAAATAATCAAAAATAGACGAGCTCGTTTGGACAAATAACTCAGTTTCCCAATCATATTTTAAGCGATTATCAAATTCAGCTTGTTCAAAAGAAGCATGAGTTTGTATTATTTGTAACTGGTAAAATTCATTTTTTTGAGTAGCATTGCTTTGGATAGTTATTTTCGAAAATGTTAATGTTTTTCGAATTGTCTCATCCCTTTCAACACTTGAAGTTACATCCAGATTTATATTTTTTGTTGAACAAACCAAAACTTTATTTATTTTGTAAAATTAGTTTCGGCATAAAAAGGAAAGAGCTTAATTACGACGTCAATTGCTTGTTTGAAATCGTCGGGATAAATTCAATTAAATTAAAAATTTGTTTTTACGATTTTTATTGCTTACTATTTATTCTTTTCTGAAGATCTTCCAACAATCTATTCAAACCATCTTCGTTCATATTTTTTTCTTTCGACAGTTTCCTTTTTTCTTTTTATAAACCAAGAAATTTTGAAATAAAGTAATTAATAAAAAAAGGAAAAAAAGTTTAAATAAAATATTCAAAAAAAGAAAATAGAAAAAAAGTAAAAAGGATTGCAAAAAGGCTATCTCTTCGATTGCATAAAAATAAAATGAAGTTTTGATACATTTGAGATTTTTCTTTGCCAATTTTGTTTTTTGTTTTTAGTTATGGATTAATTTTTATTTTGGGATCACTTAGGAAACAATTACTCATTTATAGATAGCCTCTAAACTCTATTTCACGACCTTAACTTTTTTTTGCTATTGTTTAAAAAAAAAAGTTTTCTTAATTTTGTTGACGTTGGCTTCGATAAAATTGATTAATAAAGACAAATACCTGAGTTTGCCAATATTCTTCAGCAAAAAGTTTGTTGATTGAGAGCGCCATTCAATGAAGTGCTTAGATTTTATTAGAAAAAAAATAAAGATTGACAATAAAACATTTAAAACATAAAATTATTAGATCAAACTGATATATACAAATAAATGCATAGAAGTTTAATTAATTTATTTATACGTTCTTGTTTTTTGTTTTTTGGGTATCCTTCCTTCCTTATGCAGCAACTGGACATGCGGCTTTCTCAGCGGTGTCAGCAATGTCTTTGGCAATGACAGCGGCATCATCACAAGCGTTTTGAGCAATAACTCGAGCCTTTTCTGAAGCTTCTTTTGTGATTGAGCATGCATCTGCGTTAACCTAATTAAAAAATATTTTTATTATTAAAGTTTATTTAACAAAACAAAAAATGAATTAATTTACTTCTGTCATGTAAATTGATAAAACGATCATGGAAATGATTAAAACAGCTGAAATTTTTGAAGAGAACATTTTTTGAAGGAGGATACAATGAATGGATTGGTTTTAATATTGCTCATTTCTTTGGAGTATTTATACTAGAAACTCTAGCGCCAATAATAGATTAAAAAGCTTATAAAAAAATGTTGAAATAAACATTTTTATTATTATTGTCAATACATAAATGATATTATTGAATACACATGGGCGCTGTCTGGATACCATCGAAATTGAAAATTTTGCTGCAAAATTAAAAAGGTCATAACAACGTAATTTGATGAATTTTCAAAATATTTCTTTACACCTTTTGCTTAAAAGTTTTATTTTTGAAATAGCAAGTACTCGCTCTTTTGCATATTTATTGAAAATTTAAATAAAGTGGAACTGCCCTGTCTATAGGGTGCTGAAAAAAGTACTTCAAAAGTACCCGAGGCCCCTGTGTGTTGTTATTCAATAAAATAGTAGACGAAAGATAAAATTATGTATTGTTCTTTTTTTTATGGTTTTAGTAAAAAAAAATCAAGCTGTAACGACGCTAGACTTTCAACCAAAGGCTTATTGACATTGTCGGGAATAACAAAAATGATATATCAATTAAAACCCCACCGCTTAAAAATTTTTATCCCCTCTTTTTTTGTAAAAAAATACAAGTTCGATAAAAAAAAGGGTGAAAAAAGGTGAGCCTTTTTTAATTGTTTTGTTTCATTTGTTTGCTTTGAGTAAAAAAAACAAAAAACTAAAAACTAATCTTTGAAGTTTCAATCAAAAAAGTTTTTTATTTATTTTTTAGTCTTTGGGTTATCTCTAAACTTTCAACAACCTATTATGAAAGTAAAAAGGTTTAGTATGTACAAGCATGGTCCACAGTAAGAGCTTGCGTTATTTCGAAAACGGTGAAAAAACAAAAGAGTTTATGATGTAACTAGGGTGGACCGGGTAGATCTACCAGTAGATTCTACCGGTAGATCTACCGAAATCTACCGAAAAAATTTTCCAATCTACCGAAATCTACCGCGCCACCAAAATTTAAAAAAAGACGTTCTCGGAGTTTTTTAAGCGAAAGTTATGAATTAGCAGGTTCTAAAATGCATAAAAACGATGTTTTCTCTATTTCCGAAAATTTTTGAATTTTTTTAACAGGGGAGAGTTTATGATAGGAAAGTAATAGCTTGGTCCACCCTGTTGAAAAATTGAAATTTTTTTAAAAGTTTGCAAAACCTATTTTTGTGCCCAAAAATAGCCTTATATCCTTAATTTTGTATTCCTTGATTCAAAATCCCTTTCTTTTCGAATTTTGGACTTGCGGTAGATTTCAGTAGATCTACCGGTAGATCCACCGGTAGATCTACCGGTAGATCTACCGATTTTTCAATCTACCGGTAGATCGGTCCACCCTAGATGTAACGCCCTCGGTGTTGATGAGTGACTTACACGTGAATGTAGTTCCAACCTTAGATATTTAATAATCTTATATTAGAATCGGCACAGTCTAAAAAGTTTACTGGAATTTTACAAAAATATTAGTTAAAGTTGAAAAATATTTATAAATTCCATAAACATGAATTAATAAAAAAAGCATATACAAAATTATTTTAAAAACATATTAATTATTTAAAACTTTTTAGGTGTAAAATAGTCCTCAGGTTTGATACTCCTCCTAAAATTGGATTTGTTATGGTTTCTACTTTAGATTGGCATAAAGACAAAAAATGCATTGGTAAGTAATTTATTTAATTTTCAACTCTTTTTGTGCGCTAGCTTCATATTTATGAATTTCATACTAAATTTTACCTTTATTTTTTAGTGAGTCGTCAAATTTGTCCTCCAATGAAAAGGAAGGGAAATAAGGTTACAAAAGAAGAAGTCGATAGCAAAAGAAAATCGCTGATAAACCAAGGCTATAAACCCTTTGAAAAACCTGAACCAAAAGAAGAATCAGATGCAATTGATCAAAAAGAAGCTGAAAACTATGAAAGCGATGATTATGATTATGATGGAGATTCAGATGAAACAGAATATGGAACGGACTCAGATTTAGATGTAACTGAAGAGGATTCTATCAAAACCATTAGTGGTATGTTATTTCTTTATTATGATTGAAAAAATTCAAAAAAACTTAATTTCATACATATTTTTACTCTTTTTATTTTTAGAATTTGGATCTGGTGAATCCTATGTCGAAGAAGTAAAATTTAATCCTCATGTAAGTTTGAGTTTTTTCTCTTACCTTTTTCTTTATTCATTTTTTTTAGGTTGTCTCTTCTGATAATGAAGAACTAAATATTGCTGAATGGTCGAATGATTATTAAAACTTACCCGATGTGGAAATAATGAAGATTTGGTCAATCAATGTTAAAATATATTATTTGTGAGAAAAACAAACTTTTATTTTGTAAGTTTTGAATTTTTTTGCAAATTTTATTTATTTCTTCTCATTTTTAGGTACTGGCACGAAAAGATAGGAAATCTTATGGAACGAAGTGAAAGTGAACCAACAAATGGCAATGGAATTTCTTTAAAATTAAAAATAAAACTTTATATTACTTGTTGGTCATAAATTATTTTATTGTTTATTCTTTTTTTCTTATATAGTTTAATAAAGTTTTTTAACATATGGATTCATGCCTCATGATTCTGCTAAAAAGCAAGGCATCTGAATGCTATATAACTAACAATAGTGAAGGATGATATATTTAATTAGAGACAAAATTTTTAAGTAAACGATACTCAAGTAATGGTCAAGAATAACCATAAATATCAAATACACATCTCTCCCATAAAAGACTTTGGAGCTTCTAAAACCCTACAAAAAACGAGTATGTTTGACAGCAAAAAAAATGGAACATCATGTCAATTGCTTCATTTGATACATTGATTGGTATGAATGCTTTTCATAATGGAAACAACATGTCTGCAACTTTCTCACTCTAACAAAAGATTGTTGAACCATCGAGTAAAATTAAGAAAAAAGTTATTACTAAAAAAGGTAAACCGAATACATACATGTGACGAATTAAACTCAGGAGAGAGCTGCATATCTTTTTTTCATAATAACTTGCTACTGTTCTAACTGCTTTATTGGTTGATAGTTGATCCACAGGAAGTTAAAAAACTTACGAGTATCTGCTTAACTATAATAAAGCATCCTTTTGTGATGAGAAAACCTCACCATTTCCAGGATAAACACATAAAAAACAAACAAACATACATACAATAAACTTTATTAAAAACAACACAAAATAAATATTAAAAATATAAGGAAAACAAAAATGAGTAAAACCTAAGCTTAAAAAGTTTCAGGTTCATCACCTACGGATACATTTCGAACGTTTAAAGGATGAGACGACTTTACCATTGCTTCTTTCGTGTGCTCTTCTGCTTTCGTAGATGGCTTTTCAACTTGTTTAGCTGGCTTTTCAGTTTTCTTTCCATCATTAACACCTTTGAGATGACCATCAGGAATTTCAATGAAAACATCAGGATGTCCATTTTCAGCAGCTTTATCACAGATATAATGTTGCTAACGAAGAACTTGTATGATCTCTCCTTGCTTTACACTTTTGATTGCTTCTTCAGCTTTGAAAGTTTAAACATGCTAAAACCATAACTGTTAATCAACTATGTTCCATAAACAACAAAACATATTTTAGAATCTTTATTGACATAAATTTTCCATTCTTCTTCTTCTTTACCAATAACAGCTTTAGAAATAACAGGATCATAACGAACAGCTTGAATATCAACATTTGGTTCAGCAATCCATGTTACTTTGAGAGTTTTCTTGTAGTCTTTGTTTTCAAGATTGAGTTCAGCATTGATGGAAGTAACATGGCCATCTTTCTTTTCAACTTTTGTCAGCTTAAGATTTCCCCAGTTGACGAAAGTAACAGTATCATCATCATTCATCATATCAGCATCAATTTGTTCGAGAAAAACAATAGGAGCATAATGAATATCCTTGGTTCCAATCGAAGCATCCTAAAAAAGCATCATTAGTTGAGGATGAAGAAGAAATATAAAACATACTTTAGGATGTAAATTAGCTTTTTGAGTTTCAGATTTAGCACCATTCACATAAACGGGAACAAGAGAACCTTCTAATACTACATAACGTGGTACAATAGGATCAATAACCTTTAGATTGAATGCCCAGAGTTTATCTCATTCCATTACAACTACAGAGCGACTTCCACCTTGTGCAAGAATAAATTGTTTGAGACTTTCAACAGTTAATCCACGACGAATAATTCCACGAACAGTTGGCAATCTTGGATCATTCCATCCATCGACGATTCCATCATCCACAAGAAGAGTAAGTTTTCGTTTGCTCATAACAGTATGGATCATATTCAAACGCGAGTATTCCCATATGTATGGTTTACGCAAGCCAAGAGCATCACAAATGAAGTAATATTGTTCATCACGATCATGATATTCTGTTGTACGAAGAGCATGAGTAATACCTTCATGATAATCGACGATAGGGCAAGCGAAATCGCAGGATGGATAAACTCTAAAAAGTTAATGTGATGAGTGGACAAGAAAAAGCATATGTATAAAAACGCACTTGTATTTGTCACCAGTTCGAACATGAGTTTCATTCTTGCATCGATAAATTCTGGGATCACGTAGAGCACCATTGTTGCTTTGCATATCCATCTTGATTCGTACATCAACAAAAGTTCGATTTTGTTGAATACCAGCTGGAGGACGTGGAAAGTTGAATTGGTTATAAATGAACCTTGAACTTCTATCATTCTTTACGCTGCTTCGTTGACCAGGAGCAAACTCATTTCTTCTTTGTTCATTTTCTTTCAATGCCTTTTGACCCATTTGGTTATCACTACTTTGACCCACATGCGATTGAACTTTTGGAACATCAGTTTGGCTTTTTTGAGCGGTAGAAGCATTGTTAGGATTGTTTTGATAGTTTCTTGAGCGTGGATCACGACGAACATCATTAGAAGCTGATTGTGAAATGTTTATTTCTGGACTACGGCCATCTTTTGTAAGCAAACCTAAAAATAAAACTTTCATATTTGTTAAAACCGTGCAAAACCTACAAACAGTTTTACCAGGATCAGGTTGAGTAACAAGAAGAGGACGTCGATCACGATTCATATCACGGTAGCAACCTCTTGAATTACGAAAAGATCCTCTTGGATGATAAGATTGACCACGTCTTCCACGACTTTGTTGTTGTTGAATGACAGGAGAAGAAGATAAAACAGCAGGTTTTAACGCATCAGCACAATAAGGTCACGCGTTCTCGATACGAAAGTTTTTTTTAGATTTAACTGTAATTCATTTTTATGATATGATTTTTAATTATTTTTATAATTAAATTCATATTTTGGATGCGATAAGGAAGCTAATGATACCAAGTTTCATTACGTTTGTGAACAATTTGATCGACTTCCAATCAACTCAACCTTCAATCGAAGATCAGATTATCCTAGAACCGTGGATTTTTAATCGGTATGCAAAATCAAATCCCCCACATCGAGATGAACATGGTTAGTTCGTTTTTTCCTAAAAAAATTTGAAATTCGACCTGAATCATAACATTTTGTCCAAAAAATAGATGTTTTTTTACTCCTTTTTGACGTTTTCTAGCACTAAATGTTATGATTCAGGTCGAATTTCAAATTTTTTTAGGAAAAAACGAACTAACCATGTTCATCTCGATGTGGGGGATTTGATTTTGCATACCGATTAAAAATCCACGGTTCTAGGATAATCTGATCTTCGATTGAAGGTTGAGTTGATTGGAAGTCGATCAAATTGTTCACAAACGTAATGAAACTTGGTATCAATATCTTCCATATCTCTTTCCCAATATGGTTTTATAATCAAAAATATTTAAAAAATTTATTAATAAAAAGAATTGGTATAAACTTTGAAAAAAATATTTCGTTGGGTCTCGACACGGTCAAAAATGACCTTATAGTGCATCAGGTGAAGAAGAAACAGTAGGTTTTAGTGAAGCAGCTTCAGATTCAACAAAATGCTAAAAACAAGTTAAACATTATAAAGATAAAATTACAAGCTATTCAAACATAAATGTTGATCAATTTCCATACTCCAATCAGAGGCATGGTTTCCATATGTTTGAGTTCATGTTCAACGGTATTAACGTTTGGTAAAGTTGAAGAGATAACAGGATTTTCTTTATTATGAGATTTGCACACTTTCTTACAGAATAGCTAAAAAAGTAACGATAAATAAAGCAACAATTCTTACAAAAAGCACGCAAAAAATGTGTTAACGAATACGAGCAAAAACAACAATGTTTTATTCCATTTTTTGTTGTTAAAAATGAAAAAAGAAAGGAGAGGAAGAGAAGAGTTAGAAAAAAGTTTGATGAATGAAAAATTTGACTATTTTTAGGCTATGCATTTTGATTCCATTTTGCCAAAAATGGCCCGCAAAAGCTTTTTCATTGTTGGCTGATTTTTTGTTATTTTTCAAGTCAGCAACAGGCCTCTTCCACGGGCCGGGTTTTGCCGGCCCGGCCCGGCCTCGGCCCGTCCATGTCAGGCCCGGCCAGGCCTCGGCCCGGCCCGGCCCTGGGCCGGCCCGCGGGCCCTATTTTTTTTGCCTTGGTATCCCCTTTGGTTTTTTTTTATTATGCTGAAAATGTTCGGCCCGGCCCGTTTTGAAAATTTTCGGCCCGGCCCGCGGGCCGGGCCGGGCCGGGCCGGGCTGGACGGGCCGAAGGAAGAGGCCTGGTCAGCAATCAAACTTCCTTTCTTCTTCCTTTCTTTCCATCAACAAAAATGTCAAACCTTCGAAATCGTTTATCACCTAAGAAACAACAACATGTATCAATGATGAACCAACTATTGAAGCTGCAATTCTTTGCGATGAACAACTTATTGAAGAATCAAACAACAACAACAATGAAGATGGAAAGCTGGATGATCAAAAAGTTCAAGAAACAGAAAAAATAAAGAAATCAGATGATCCAGATGATATAAGTTTCTTTTTTAAACTTTTTGTGCACACTATTACACTCTTTCTTTTTTCAGATTCGTGCATGGCTATTTTTACTTTATTTAATGATTGCTTTTGATGGTCCAAAGAGTTACTCATTTTACATGATATGTTATTATGCTGGTTTGCCATTTTCTGTCTTTTATGGTTGGATTATCTTAATTTGATATTCTTGGTTTACTTTGTCTTGTTTGTATAATGAAAATGTGTTTTTTATGTTTTGTAATTGATTTTTACCGTTAATTTGTAATTTCTTTATTAATAATCTTTGTTTGTTTTGTAAATCTATCAATAAATACTTTTTTTGTTGTATGAGTGTTAGGTTTTCGATTCACTGTTTTGTTGCTTTATGATGTTAATTCACCAACAACTTTCCTTTCATCTTTGTGCAAGAAGAAATATGTTAATTTTTCATTCCATTTTTAGGCTATGGACAAAGTTTGTTTGCGATGAAAACGTTTGCTGCTTTTGTGTTTTTTTGAAGACTGCTGGAAAGTCGCTTCATTCGTTTGCTGATCACTCATCTTTAACAACTTTTTGTGTGAATTTCAACTGATTTCAAAATGGCTCCTCAAAAAACGATCTTTGGTCTTGATTTAACGAAGTTAGCTGTTCCACTCCTGCATGAAGTTAAAGAAATGAAACAAATGCTTGATATGAAAGAATCTTTACATGGTGAAATTCAACAATCAATGAAAAATGTGAGCAAACGAATACTCAATGAATCAGAAGATGAAACATCAACTCAAATAAACAACCATGATATTACTGAAGTTTGTTATACCTTACTCAATCTTTTCCTTTTATTTATAAGTTTTGTTTTCCAGAATAATGATCGAATGAAAGCTGGTTTAGATGCATCCGCTGAACCTTCAACCAATGTTCAAAGCTCAGAAAAGAAACTTCCAACAACAGAATCAAAGCAGCAAGTATCAGAAGCCAAACCTCAAGAAGCTAAAACAAAGCAACAAGAATCCGAATCAAAGCGTTATGAAAGTGAAAGAAAGTGGCATGAACCTTATACAAAGTAAAGACTAAAACAAAGCAACCTCCAAAAAAGAAAGTCAAAGAACACTCACAACGTGAGTTGCATTTTATAGTGTTTCTGTTTTGCTTATGTTAAATGCTTGTTTTATCTCTCATTTTATGTATCGTTTTTAAGTGCTTTTGATAGCTAACAACAATGCATGTGATCTTGGAATAACATTTAATGGAGTTACTGGTTATCTTTTAAGCTATCAACATCCTGAAGAATATGATGTATATTTCTTTGATTATTCTGGCTTTGGTCTTTCGTCTGGTAAACCAACTGAATCTGCAGTATATCACGATATTGAAGCAATGTATGAACATATTGTATCTGAACGTAATGATCCTAAACTTGAAGTATGTTTTTTACTTGTTAACAACAAATGTTTGCTTTCTATGTACATACCTGTTTTCAGATTATCTTAATGGGAATATCAATTGGAACTGCAGTGGTTGCTGATCTTGCATCTAAAAATCTTCCTCATGTTACTGGTCTTATTTTGGTTGCTCCATTACTTTCTGCCGTTCGTCATATTTCAGGTTCTAACCCACCCAAAAAGTCGTCCAAGTCTGATTTTCTCGAACGTGAGTTTCTTACTTTACTTTTACCAACTAACAATGTTATGTTTTTAGAATTGACAAAGCTCCATCAATCAAAGTTCCTGTATTATGCATTCATGAACTCAAAGATAATATGATGCCACCTAAAAATTCTGCTGCTATTTGTGATGCTGCTCCATTTGGTCTTGAACCTTTATATGTTCCAAATTCAGATCATTTGGGTGTTTTAACAAAACGACAAACTAGTATACGAATTTCAACTTTTATTGAAGATGACATAGAAAAATGGAAACTTAAGAAATCATCTGCTGAATGAATGAATTTATGATTTAACAAATGCGCTTTCTTGATTGAATGAACGAAAAAACTGATTCACTTTATTTGTAAACGTATGTAGTTTGTAGTAATTTGTCCATGTTTGTATGTAAAATAAAATAATAACAACAACTTTTTCTTCTTTATCGTAACTGAGATTTTAAAAGTTTGTATGTGCATGTTTTTGTATGGATTCCTCCGAGATATGTAGCGTTTTTAAACCTTCATACAAAACAAGCTTGGTGCAAGCGCGAACACGTTAGTTCTTTTTGGTGAATTTAGTTTTTTGCTTTTTTTGATAGTTATGTATGTAAATTTGTCCATGACTTATGAAAGTAATTTGTAATGATAAGGATAAATATGTTAGAACTCAAATTTACTTTAATTAACTCAAGACTCATGGAGATTGCGTTTATTTGAAATGAATGAGCAGTAACAATCGTCTTTTATGTTGGATTAAAAGTAATTAGTTTTCTTAAACTTTTTTTTCGATATGATGAAATATTGTAAAATTGCAGCTATGGGATGGATTCACAAAGGATAAAACAAGAGAAACTGTTTTTTTGGAAGATAACAATGAAAAATGTGGCCTCTTTTTTAAACTTTTTGAAGATTTAATTTTTTTTTCAAAGTTCCATAAATTATCCATAATTTTTGTTTTGTTTCTTTCATATTTTCTAGAACCTATAGTTTCTGTTAAGGCAGCGATTTATTTGGATGATGGATAACAACAATATTATTTATTAGCAGCTATCAGCTGGCTGTCAAACACATAGACAAGCGTAAAGTTCAAATACAAGAAAGTGGCAAAAATGAGTCAATCCAAATCCAAGTTTTTTAGGCTGAAGCTTCGCTGCTCTCGATATTCTTCATTGATTCATATAAAACCATACTTTGCGGCAATATGCTTTATCAGTTTCGCTACATTTTTTTTCATTGTTTGAAATGGAAAATAGCTATCTTTTTTCTTTACAAGTCCTTATTCCCGAAGACGCAAGCAACGGGTGATAAAGTTCAAAGAAATTTTTTTGGTAAAAATTTTTATGCATTTTTTTTTAATTCTGAAATTAATTGACAGATTTTTTCACGCGCAAACATCTCAAGCAATTTACATACATATGTGTTATTTATTCGAAAAGTGTTTGCCACTTTTTTTAAATGTTTTCTCTCTTCTTCACTAACTTTCTTTTCTTCGTTTTTGGCGCCATTTTTTTTAATGAAAACAATCACTTAATTTGCTTGGGTTTTTAGAGCTCAATTTATCAAATATGATATGTATATAATTTAAGAGCAAATCTGATTTAAAAATAAGTCTTTAAGAAAGTTGCAGAAAAATGATAGTTTCATAAATTTTTTAAATTTTATTGAACTTTTAAAAAAAAATTTATGCAAATAAAAGCATCAATAAATTATAAAAATAATAACAAAATATATGTACAAGCAATTTAGTTTCAAATTTTAGTTCGATCAAAATAATACCCATTTTAGTAATATTTACAAAATTATTAACAAAATATCAGAGAAAATTAATCAAGTTTAGCATTTATTCTTTGCCTTTGAGCATAAGCAGCAATAATTAATTCTTGTCTTTTTTTAGCTGCTTCATTATTCAATAAACTTGGTTTAGCATATTTTTCTCCATGTTTATATATATCACAAATTTGTGCGCTTCCACGTAATTCAATATTTCTATAAACTTCGGGTTGGATAGGTTTACGATTTCTTAGTATTTTAGCATTTTGTCGACTGTTATTTTGTTGATTAATACTGCTGTTTGTGAGTCGTTTAGTTTTTGACATTTGTTTGGGTAAGTGTCGAGCGGGAGATAATGAAAATCTGAAAAATACAAAAAAATTATAATTTTGCTTTAAAAAAATGTTTGCTAAAAGTTAAGAGGGTCTTGAAACGAAAA
Source organism: Panagrolaimus kolymaensis (assembly GCA_028622995.1). NCBI lineage: Eukaryota > Metazoa > Nematoda > Chromadorea > Rhabditida > Panagrolaimidae > Panagrolaimus > Panagrolaimus kolymaensis. The sequence continues at coordinate 1,374,694 of JAJQJQ010000025.1, read as the reverse complement.
AAACTTACGTTCTAAATAATAAATTCAAAGTATTTTCAAAAATAAAAGCCATAATTTCAAAAGTAAATTTTTTCTTCAAATTATAATTATCCAATAAACACAATTTTAAATTCTTTTATTTTAAGTTTCTTGCTTTTAAATTTTATTATTTGCCATTTTTATATTCTTTTACTTTATTTGTTCCGCCTTTTTGTTTTGTTTTTCATCCTTCCTAAAAAACCTCCTGATTGCGAAAAAAGAAGGAGAAAAATATGTTGTTGATGATCCTCAAAAAGCAAAAAGGAAAAGAATGAAAAAAATAACTAAATAATACTTTCTTTAAAAAAATAAAAATAGTTTCGTAAATATTTTCCTTCCTTTCTTTTTGCGGATTCTTTCATTCATTGTTTTTATTATCAAAAAAACATGTGTTTTTTTAAAATTCATAAATATTTAAAAACATAAATGAGTGAATGCACGCGATTGACCGTAATGCGATCGATCATTGATGCTATCAGTTCATAAACAATAAAAAAGAAGTGTGTTTTTTTTCAAGTGCTTTTGTTTGTTTTGTTATTGAAATTCTTTTTACGAAAAAAATTGAGGAATTCATAACTCCCAAAAAAAGGAAATAAATTGATCGTTATCAGGATGCGCGGGTTGAAAGACTGATTTGTGAAATAGGTAATTCGTAAATATTTATTAAAATTGGTTAATAATATTTATTATTTTCTCTCACATTTTCAAGCTTGGTGGGATATTGAAATAAAAATTTTTAAAAAATGAAATGATTTTTATCTGAAAATTTAATATTCATAATTTTTGAAATACTTATTATGTATTTCAAAAAAGTTTTAAAAATTTTGGTAATTTTTTTACAGAACAGTTTTTAGCAAATAATCAGCAAAAAAAGCTGCAAAATAAAGGAAATAAAAGAAACTTTTCTTATTTCTTTTATTCGAGTTTCACTATGTATTTTTAGTTAAAAATCATCCAAACAAAAAGAATAAATTTTCAAAGTGCAGACCCAATAAAATTTTAAATTTTAACTGCTTTAAATGTCCTCTTTACTATTTAACATTATTGCACTACAAAATACCGCCATGGCTACAAAAAGATACAAACCACTTCTTATTTTCTTTACCCAATAACTCTAATGTTTTCTATTTTTTATCAAATTTTTTTCATTATTATTGTTTTAAGAGAAGTTGTTTTTTAAACTCCATAATCTTTTTGATTGTGGCGGTGATGGTCATTGCTGCTTTGTTTGTGCACGTTATCGATTCTTTCTCCACTTTCTCTTTCTCTCCCTTGCTTTTCGGCTGAAACAAAAATAACAAGAGGGTGCGTTGTTTTTTTTTTCTTCACTGCAGCATCATGGCTGTTGGCTGGCTAGAATGTTGTTGTTTTTCTTTTTTCTTCCCTTTTTTTTTTTTGAAAGAGTTGTTTACACTTTTTTTCTTCTCTCTCTTTTTCCTTCGCAGTGAGCGTTTACGCGTTTATGAAAGTTCAGTTTTAAAAACACCCATAATTTCTAATTCCTTTTTTCTTCAGACGAGTGTCATTGTTTTTTATTTGCGTCTACAAAGTTTCAAAAAATATGAGTGGTGTTGGTAATAATATAAATCATGATCCCGATTATCATTATATCGCGAGGGATGATATCGCGAATAAATGTCAAGTGCAACAAGACAAGCATCATCCCGACCAAAATGATGAAACAATATTAGAAAAAATTATTGATGGCGTTAAAGATGTCGCAGATTCATTTGTTGGAAATAAACCTATTGCGGTGACGGATGCTTTGAATAAACCCGGCAGTGGCCAAGCTGATCTCATTGCAACAGGTTTGTTGTTAATTTATTTTTTCTCTAATTTTTTACTTTTTTTCTTAACAAAATTGCGGAGATTAACATTTTTTTTTGGGTAGTGCTTTGCATTTGGAAGTTTTTTTGTAACAATTATGAATGATTTTTTCAATTTCCTTTGGCATGAAAAAATTACTTACAAATGCAAAACTCTCCAAATACCAAATAATTAGCTTCTTGCACCTGTCTCACATTCAATGGATTTTTTTTCCTCCTTTTTTAGCCACTACAAACTTTGAAACTTAACCACCCACACCTGTGATTTAATAATATACGGTTCAATAATATTCATCTGTGATACATATTTTTCTTTGTTTTTTAGATAAAAAATCTTTACAAATTGGTGAAAAGCTTGAACGGGAAAAAGAAATGGGGAAACCTCAGTAATAATTATTCTATGTATGTATATTTATCATTTATTTCACTTATATCATATTTAATTAATTTACTATGTACTGTTTTTTTTATTATTATTTGTTAACTCTGATAATTTTTAATAAACTTTTATAATTCAAAACGGTTTTTGTTTTTTCCGCAACAAAAAAGAAAAAAATGGTTTTATTGCCAATTTTTTATTGATAAATTTTTAATATGTTTTTTTAACCTAAAAACCTTTAACCCTTGTTTCATTTCGAGTTTTATTTTAGTCCAAAACAATAAATAAAAAACAATGTGATTCATTAAAGTTATCAATTCTTTGATCTTCGGTTTGTGAAATAAAAGCGTTGTTGTTTGTTGTTATTCAATTTTTTCTTCTTTACTCCTTTTTTTAATCATCTAACATTTTTTCCCCCACTGACAGCCATTCTCTTTTTTTCTCTTTAAAAAATTTAATCAATATGAGCTCAAAAAATTGTGATAAATCTAATACTGCTTGTGAGGGGCAACAACCTGGTCCAGGATACAAAAACCCCGAATTGAGCACTCATCGGGATACCAGCCATGATGAATTTCCTGATGCCTCTGATCAACACAATGATGAAAGCCATAATAGTAAGTTTTTGAAAAGTTGCTTACGCAACGCAACGTTAACATGAAAAACAAAATTTAGGTTCAGGCGTAGCAAAATCAAGCGGAAAAGATAATTCGAATGGAAATGACACTAAACTTGCTGCACCAAATGCATATTAAGAATGCAGAAGTTTAAACCATTTATTTTTTACTTGCTTTTATTATTTATTTAGTTGTGTATTTTTTTTTATTAAAGTGTTAATCAATAAACTTTTTTTGTTATATCATTTCAAAGTCAATTTTTAAAATAAAAATATCTTCTTCTGTAAATGAGTTTAAAAAAATCTGTAGTTAACATTTTTTTTCTTACTGTAAAATCGATCTTGGAATTTTTTAGTTAGTTTTCATTAATAAAATTACTTTTTGTAGAAGTTCAAAATTGTTTAATCGGTTCCTCAAATAAAAGTGCCCGGTAAAGTCATTGTTGGTTGCAATGAAAAATAAATAAAATATAAACAATAATTCTAACTAAACAAGAGCACGATTAACAGAAAAAATGACAAAAATAATTTAATATATTTAGTCGCTTCTTTCCTCTGAAAAATACTTTTTGTTGTCACATTTTTTACTCTGTCTTCAACCATTCTATTTAAAATTGCATTATGTGTTAATCATGCACCCATTAATAGTTATAATTATTTTAATTTTTGCATTAGTTTTAGTTAAAAGTAAAATTTTTTCTTGAATAATTTATGCTTGCTTAGAAGTATGGTATTTTTTTGATAGCAAAAATTATTTGCTGTTATATTGCTAATGGAAATGGTAGAAAAGGATATGTAAAGTTTGTCATATGGCTTTTCCTTACTTAAAAAAATTATTTTTAAGGCAAAATTCAAATTCTCGAAAACGACATCTTGAACAAACTTTCGATGAATAAAACATTTCTTGCGATTCGGAAAATTATGGCCTTAGCTCTGTTGAAGAAAATAGTGACTCAAAAAACAATGGGCAAAAGTAAGCTAGCCTAAATCACTTTTTTAAACAAAAAAAAAGATGTTTTTTGCTACGTTAGAGGTCTTCAATTTTGTTATGGATTGAAACCTTGAAACCCCATTTCACTGTTAAACGAGATTATAAAGTTTTGTCATATTTTTTCTGGATGATCCAGTACTATCCTTCCATGCTTATTATTTTTTTCGTTAATGTAACTGTAAGAAATGAATTTGCAACATTTTATTTCTCATGTTTTCTTAAATATTTTAGTATTTCATTTAATAATATTGTAACTCCAATCAATTTACTTGAGCCTTAAAAGTTTCATCCAAAACAAAAAAAAAATTTCTCATTCGCAACGTTAAAAGTTTGGCAAAATAAGAATCAATGCGAATTTGTGAAAGAATCGAAAACTTTTTTTTGCAGCCTAAAATTTACATAGCTTTGATATTCACTTTTTTTCTTTCTGTTTGCGTGTTTCACTTTTTTTCTTGTTGCGGTTTATTACACTCAAACACGTCGTCGAAGAAAGCTGTTACAAATAAAGTTTTTTTATTATAACAATCAATCATGCCATTTTTCAATCGAAAAAAGAAAACAAAATCTTTCAATGTTACTCCTGCTCCTCCAACAACTCCAGTTCGTCCATCATCGATTATGGTATGTTCTATTACAACTTTGCTTTACATGTCTTTATGTTTCATCCTCCATTTTTTGTAATAATTTATTGTTACATTTTTTAGCAACAAATAAGTCCAAATTTTTCAGCAATTTCTACACTAAAGCTTTCAAATTCTCCTGCCACCAAACTTGAACTCACATTGAAGGCAACGTAAGTTGATTCCAAGCTTTTATGTTTCACTTTTTAATGACTGCTATCTTTTAGAAATCTCAAATGTTGTGATGTCTTTTCAAAATGTGATCCATTATACGTTGTTTTTCAAGGATTTCATTCAAATGATAATACTGGTTTGAAGTATGACGAAATTGGAAGAACCGAATGCGTGGAGAATTGTTTGAATCCAGAATGGAATACCAAAATCATGTTAGATTACAAATTTGAAAACCGCCAACGAATGTCGTTTTTAATGTAATTTTCTTATATGTTTGTATGCTTGTTTCACTAAAATTTGCTCTTTTTTTAGCTATGATATTGAAAGTGCTTCAAAAGATTTATCTAAACATGATTTTCTTGGACGAGCTGAATGCGATTTAGCTGATATTGTTGTTACACCATTTTCAACTTTAACGCTTCCTTTAAAGTATGTAAGACGCACTTACACAATATGTTTATCTTCTTCAAATACAAATAAACTTTTCTCTTGTTTTTATGGATGTGAAAAAACAAAAATGCACTGTTACTATTCATGCTGAAGAAATCGCTCAACGTCAAATAGAATCAATGGCTTTTATCATTTATGGAATTGGCTTGGATAAAAAAGACTTCTTTGGTAAATCTGATCCATTTTTAAATTTTTATCGTCCTATTTCTGATGGAACGTAAGTCATCCATGTGGCGTTTCGACTGTTTAATGAAAAAATGTTATATTTTAGACGGCAATTGGTTCATCGAACAGAATATATCAAAAAGACTTTGAATCCAAAATGGAAACCTTTCAGCATTTCTGTTCGAGCATTATGTCAAATTGATAAAGATAGGTTGGTATTTAACTTTGCACATATGTGCTTCTTTAATATTGAGTTTTTTTTCAGTGATTTCATTATCGAATGCTTTGATTATGATAACGATGGAGGGTAAGCTAAAGCTTTTTTACACTTCTCCAGTAGTGACATTCCATCATAGTTACTTAATCAACAACACATAAATGCAAATCATCCATGTACATTTTCAGATATGATCTTATTGGTGTAACGAAAACCTCAGAAAAAAGATAAAAAGCTATTCATTTGCTTCTGAATACTCAGAGAAAAAACACATTCACCAAAAGCTTTATCGTTTGTTGGTTCATTCGATCGAAATTTGGATGCGAGGATGTCTTACACAGAAAAGGATCGAAAGCTGCCATTCCATTGAAAAAAATTTTTCATTCATCAAACTTCGTAAAGGAAAACTCATTCAATCACTTTTTTTCATCATCGAAAACAAAATTCATTCAAATTTATATCATTACTTTCATTTTTAGTTCCATTTCTGAAAATGCAATGAAAATCTCTTCATTTTCTTGCATTGCCTTCGACGACGTGTTGTGACTGACTTGATAAAAGATGGCTGGTGATCGTGATCAACATCAAAAACAAGAAAAAAAGAAGGAAGAAAAAAGTGAAAGTCGTCTCTGCCAAAGTCCATTGAATTCAGAAAAACAACATATGAAGAAGAAATCAATAATTCAAGGTCCTGTAAACAATGGTGAACTTTCTCAACCAATGGTATATAAACCAAAAGAATCTCCACCACCTAAAGAATCACCAACAACGCCGCTTAAAGAAGTTAAAGACAAGAAACCAACTGATGAAGAAACAAGTGATGATCCATCAACTCAAGAAGCTGTCGAAAAACCTGGTACTCGTCGTATTGCTGTTATTACTTTTGGTGCTCCACCTAATAAGGATAATAGTAAGTTGCTTTATAACGGTTATGACTTATTACAACAACTCTGTTACTTATGTATTTTTTAGGTAAAGCTAAAGTTGAAGCTGATGAACGATTTCCTGTCAATGTTGAAACCATTATGACTGATTCAAAAGCTGTCGTAATTATGGCAACTAAACATCAAACTGTCAAATCTCTAAGATCTTCAATTCGAACAAAAACAAAAGCTCGACATTTTGGCATTTCTTACAATAATAAAGAACTTTTGTAAGTTTTGTTTCACTTCATCTTTATTATCACCTTGTTTACTTACTAACTTTATTTGTTTTTAGTCCTGAAGATAGCACTCTTGAATCACATGGAATCATACAAAATTGCAGAGTTCGTCTTCATGTTAAAGCTCAAACTGGAACGTCCAATCAAGAAGATATCAATTCTTTGATACGTCTAACAAAGTCATTCAATGATTTAAAAACTCTCATCGGAAGCATGCAACAAACTGTTGGTGAATCAAAAGATAAGAAGAAACCGTAAGTTGGGGTTTTGAATGCTTGAGCTGGTAGTAAAAGTATCACTATGTTTATGCACTTCTTGACTAATCATTAATATCTTTTAGTCGTACACCTGCTAAGAAACCGTTTGAACCTGAGAAGAAAGCTGAAGAAGATGTAAAAGCTCGTGATAAAATGGCAATACTTCGTGAAAAATTAGCTCAAAGAAATGGTAAAACTTCGGATAAAACAAAGCAAAAGAGAAAGAAGAAGAGTCGTAGAGATGGTGGAATAGCTGGTCAATATCCTCTTCCTCCAACTGTTCATGCTGGTGTTAATGCTTCTATTGGTGCTTCAACAAATTCTGATCCAACTAATAACTCTGCTGAAGATATTAGTGATCGTGAAAAAATCAAATCAACCATTCCGCCAGGGTATGTTTTGCTTTTGGTTGTTGACATTTTTTGGAATGTGTGTACATTTGAGCACTTGTTTATGTTATTATTAATTTGGGCCAAGTTGTAGCATTAACTACATCACTGTTAGCTAACAAAGTGTACACTTACATCATTCTCTGTTTACCTTCTCTAATCTGCAACTTTTTTTAGCATAGCTGTATCAATATTTGAATCCTCAATCAAACTTGGACAAGGACCTGTCACGAATAAAGAATTTCTCCTGTACTTTGATCCACCAGAATCTGAACAAGAAGCCAAATTATTTTCTACTGAACTCTTTGATCCACCAATCAATGCAGAACAACTAGAAAAAATGCGAAACGAATTCAAAACTTGTCGATGTGCTGTATGTTTTACTCGCTTGCCATTAACTCTTCGTGAAATGCCATGTTGATGTGGAAAAGTTTATTGTCAATTTCATCGTTCACCAGTCAAACATTCATGTGCTGTTGATTTGAAAAAAGTTGATAGAATCAAACTTGAAAAAAGATGTTCCAAAAGCTGCAAGTGTCTCGCAAAAAACTCAAAATGAAGAAGATGATCCTCAACCTAAATCAAGTAATAAAAAGTTACTGTAATTTTCTAAGCATGTATACTAGTAAATATTGATTGATATTGTGTATGTATGTACTTATTTTACTGATGTATGTATTTATATTTTATAAATGTAATGTGTATCAATAAAAAAGTGTGATTTTGTGTGTTTTGTTGTTTGATTGATGTTTTGAAATTTGTGGAACTAAAAGACGCAATCAGCTATTGTTTAGTGCAACGTTAGTTTCCAGCTTTCATATAACTTTTTACTCGAAATACCATGCAACCTTTTCCCCAAACACTAAAGTAAATCCTTTCAACTAGTCACCAACTTTCTAATCAACAAAAAAAGGGAAGCAAATAAATTGTTGTTTATCGAACTGCTGACATGTCTTTTGAAATGCTGCAAACCTAGAGGAGAGAGCTGGCCCACCTATGTTTTCAAGCTAACATTCAAATCCTATTGTTTTCATTTTTGTTGGTAAAATAAACCTTTTGAAGGTTCATTCAAGATAGTGATTGCATTTTTATTTTTGGTTTGAAAAATGAATGATGCCTTTTGTTATACAAAGACCAACAACCATCGCGATCGCCAAAATGGTTTTTTTGTAAGAGAAAGTTTTATGCATGTATTTCTTTAGTTTTGAAATGTGGAAGTACAGATTTGTACTTATTAGAAGCTGAAAAATTTGGAGAATATTATGGATTATTACTGCAGCTCTATTGATGTTGCAACAAAAAAAGTTATGAAAAATGAAGGAAAGTTGGATTTGAAAAAAAAGTGAAAAGAAAAAGCAACGAGCAAAACTTTGCAATTGTTCGCGGAAAGACCAAATTTACTTTGATCAATGAAGTTAGTTGATGGTGTTTTTTTTTTCAAAGTTCCCTTTTTTTGTAGGCTAAATAAAAAAAACATCTGAATTTAGTTGAATTGAACGAATTATTAAGAGAGACTCTACGAGTAGATTTAAAGATTTCGAGGTCTAGCGGTCCATTTTTTTTCAAATTTTTTTTCTGTCTTACTTTTCCGGTAATTTACGATGTAAAAAAATTATTGGCGTCAAGCTTTTTCTCAAAAAGTGAGCAGGATATGCTAATTTTTTATTTTGAAGTTAAAACCATGGATTAACTTCTAAAATTCGGCTAAATTCACCCATGAAGTATAAAAATTTGATTTTTATCCAGTATTATCTAATAAATTGCGGGTTAATTTATGGTGTATACCATATATTTTAATGTTCATCAAAAATGAGGTGAAATTTGCATATTAAAACTTCAAAAGGCTGTAACTTTTGATCCATGATACCGGGGAGACCTAAGAAAAATACCATATATTCCCCAGAATCTCTACTTTATTATGCAAAAGAAAATTAATTTTTACAAGGAGTCGGTTTTGAGAACCATAATTAAACGTGCCAGTGATCACATTTTTAACGGGGAAAATGGTTTTTCAATTTTTTCTTTCATTGAAAACAATTCGAACATAATGCCAAAATAACAAAGAGAGAAAGGGAAAAACACCATTTTCTCCGTTAAAAATGTGGTTTTGAACACATTTAATTATGGTTCTCAAAACCGACTCCTTGTAAAAATTAATTTTCTTTTGCATAATAAAGTAGAGATTCTGGGGAATATATGGTTTTTTTCTTAGGTCCCGGATATGTTCTGGATCAAAAGTTACAGCATTTTGAAGTTTTAATATGCAAATTTCTCCTCATTTTTATAAAATACTTAAATATATGGTATACACCATAAATTAGCCCGTAATCTATTACATAATACTGGATAAAAATCAAATTATTATACTTCATGGGTGAATTTAGCCGAATTTTAGAAGTTAATCCATGGTTTTAACTTCAAAATAAAAAATTAGCATATCCTGCTCACTTTTTGAGAAAAAGCTTGACGCCAATAATTTTTTTACATCGTAAATTACCGGAAAAGTAAGACAGAAAAAAAATTTGAAAAAAAATGGACCGCTAGACCTCGAAATCTTTAAATCTACTCGTAGAGTCTCTCTTAAATAGCAATTCCATTTCTTAAGCATTTGCTACAATAATATGTGGATTTGAAGCGATCAAAATATTTATAAATTTTTTCATTCGGCATAGTTAATTCGAAAATGGAATTCGGAACATTATTTGTGTTTTTTAATAGTTTAAAATTTTCTGCTTTGAAAATTCTATCTGCAGGAATATCTTCAAAGTATGGCCTTCGCAAATATTGAACATATTTCCGATTAAAATATAATGATTTCGTCCATATTTTTTAATTCACGAAATAAGCCACAAAAAAGTGCATTTATAAAAACTAATATTCAAATTTGGGAACTTTAACATATTTTTTTTCATTCTGCAAAAATGCTTAAAAAAATTTCAAGCAAGTCCATTCTTTGTAAATTTTATGGTTGAAAATGGTTGAAGAAAAGCTGTCATTCAATTTATCAAACATCCATCAACAAGAATTTCCATTTTCTCCGAAGCTCATTCAATATATCAATGAAAATGCTGATGCCGAAATCAAACAACTTCTTGATCGTTCTTGTAAATTTTTCTACAAAGAGGCTCCATTTCTCATTATTGACACTTTGAATCTTTATCACCACAAGGAAAGAATTGAAAATGAAATTTATGGTGAATACATGGACTTTATGGATGCTGAGGAACTTGAACAATTCTTGAAGAAAGTGGATAACATTTGGGTAACAAAGAAAGTGAGCTTCTAACTTCAGCATGACGCTTTCGTTTAAGAAACTTAAAAATAAAATCCCGATATGGTGAAATAAAATACAAAGTTGTAATAAATTCCATTAAACAATAGTCGCGCGGCGCAGCTCCTAGCACATTCAAACTTCCCGCTCTCAAACTCTTGCTCGTGCTCTTGCTTCTCCACTCTCAAACAGAATGCTCCACTCAACCAATGAAATGAAGTCAGCCAAACGGCAGCCTAAATTCTCTCTTCGTAGCTTTTGTTTGTTAGCTTTTAGTTAGTTGTGTTATCATGTGTTCATCTGTGCTGGTTGTTGTTTATCCTGAATAAATATGTTTGTGATATGCTCTTGTGTTTATTTGGATGATCCCAGCTGCAGAAGATACAACCAACTCCCAAAGAACTCTTCTTCCTAAACCTCGACGAAACCAATATCTGTCACCGCGTGACATGGAGGGCCCACCCAACTGTTCCTGTCTTGAAGAAATTGCTGCAATCAATGGATCTCAAAGGAATGGCTGAACTGTTTATGATACTGGTGAACTCTTGGTCTTGGTCGAATGCTCTTTGGTCCTCATCTCAATCGTGAAAAACTTGGATTGATCTGAAGTCAAACAACCTGTGGAATATGAAGTGCTCATGGAGAAGCCAATGATAAACGTGATGAAACTACTTGGATTAGAAGAAAACGAAGCTGGAAGTACTTGGTAAAGAACTTATGATTTTGTTAAACTTATGTATGTAAAACAATGCTGTTTATGTAAAGAAAACTCTGTGGATGTTATGCTCTATGAATATGATGTCTGGATTGCTCTTGGTAGTATGATGATGAAAGGAATCTCGTCGCAAAGAAGCTGGAGGTGTTACTTGGTACGATTTTTTTGGTTGTTTGAGGTTAAAGATGTAATTTGGGAAAGGCATGTAGCCTCTGTGCCTGTAAACAACACACGCATAATACTACCTCTGACCTGTTTGGCTTGTTTTGGAGGAGCCTCTGACCTACAGGCATGCCTAAGAGCCTCTGACCTTGTGAGGCATGCTTACCTCTGGCCTGTTTTGTGCCCATCCTCTTATGTATCGAAACGATAGTTATGGTTGCTCGTCTTCTTGTTTGGATGTGATAAATGGATTTGTCTTGCTCTTTTTCTCTTTGGTATGATCTTACTGTTATGTTCTTGTGATGACCACTCTTTGAAGGATGTCTTTGTACATGACTGCAATAATGGATGGAAACTCCTAGCTATACCTGTGAAGATGATTATTATATTGTTCAATGATGGTTTTGATCGATGGCTCGTATGGATTGAACATGATTCTTATGTTGATCGAATGCTGACTCAGTGCTCCAAAATAACTTGTATATCTCGTTATGCCTGTACCGAACGGTTTTCTGTTATGCTAGTGATTGCTCGTGATGATGGTTATGTTCTTATGCTCATGATGACTTGTGTTTTAAATCGGCTTGGATGCAGACTCGTCGAACCACTATGGCGTATTGCTGTGATGTCCTCTCGTGAAGTTAAAGCTGAAACCTGCTGATGCGAAGAAGATGCTATTGTCCAGAAAGATGTAAAGAAAGTGGAACTTTTATGTTCGTATAAAGAAACTGGTGATACTTGATCCAGAAAATATGTAAAGACGCTGTTGATCTATGATCCAGAAATTGTTTATGAATGCTTTGTTATGCTCATGGTAAAGAAATGTGGTAGATGCTTATTCTATGGTTTTTCTTGTTTTTGCTCGTATGGTTTTCAAAATGTGAGGACACATTCTTGGACGGGGACGGGGCGAGTCGCGCGGCGCAGCTCCTAGCACATTCAAACTTCCCGCTCTCAAACTCTTGCTCGTGCTCTTGCTTCTCCACTCTCAAACAGAATGCTCCACTCAACCAATGAAATGAAGTCAGCCAAACGGCAGCCTAAATTCTCTCTTCGTAGCTTTTGTTTGTTAGCTTTTAGTTAGTTGTGTTATCATGTGTTCATCTGTGCTGGTTGTTGTTTATCCTGAATAAATATGTTTGTGATATGCTCTTGTGTTTATTTGGATGATCCCAGCTGCAGAAGATACAACCAACTCCCAAAGAACTCTTCTTCCTAAACCTCGACGAAACCAATATCTGTCACCGCGTGACACAATGTAAAGTAATCATGCAAAAAAAAATTATAAAAATTGTTGAAGAATTTGGAACATCAAAAACAATAAAAATATATAACATTAAAAATGGAAAATTGAGAAAAATATTTGTTAATAAAATCTGCATAAATGAACTTATTATTAGAGAGCGCTTTAATTTTGTTGAGGTATTTTTTTTATATTTTTGAATGAGAAAAATAAAATAAAATGAAAAAAGCATAAATAAAATAATTATAAAGGCCATTAAAATTAGAGTGGATATAGCAATTCGATCAATGATTGGATGAGGAATAATAAAAAATGTTTGTTCATTAAAATATCTAGAAAAATATGGATCATATTCTAATGCAAATTTATGAATATCAGCTGTGTCAAAATATAACATTGGAGCTAATGTGGCTGCGTTAATGGCGTTGAGAATGCATGAAAATCCAATTAAAGAAATTAACATAGTTTTAGAATTTAAAAATTTGATATATTTTGAAGGAAATACATATCCATAACGGCTGATAAGTGTAGCGGTTAAACTTGCAATGGAATTTACAGTAAACAAAATGCAAAGTTGTGTTGCAATAGCAGTGTTTCGAAAATCTCCAAATTTTTTAAATATTCCTATTTGAATTCCGCAAGGACATGGCATAATAAATAATGGTTTAACTAATCCAAGTAAAGTCTCTAAAGCTAAACACCAAAATGAATAATTTAAAATTAACCATTTAATAGTTTTTAGTTTCTTGGATTGAGTCAAAATTATATATAAAACCAATGGAGCCAAAATCCAGCACAAAAGAAGGGTGAAATATGAAAAATAATAATAAAAATTTACCACAAATTCATTTGGTTCAATAACTTTAGACATTTTTAAAAAATAAGTAAAATAAATTTGCTTACTTCATGCTATGTGGGTTAGCTATGAACTTTATTTATTGGTTGAGTTAGCCAAAAAAATTTTTTTATAAAAAAATAAATTTATTCGAGGTAAACGATAAAATAAAAACACCTGGTTTCTTGAAATTATCTCAAAATGAAAGAAAAATATAAAATTTTTACGAAATTGTTAAATATGCAAAAAGAAATTCTGAGTTCACTGGGTTCAAAGTTCACTCTATTATATATTTTTATTTCTTTAAAAAATTATATAAACTTCGAAAGCATATTTTACAATATTTATTTATTTTTCCCGATATTCTTGGAATTTACACATTTTTCAAATTACTTCGAAAATTTAACTTTCCATCAGATTTTTTTTTACTCAAAAAGTGAAATATGTCAAAATAATTTAATTTTTTTTTTACTCTTGAATTATTTTAATAATGGGGTCTACTCAAAAAAAATCCCAATGATTTTCTTTTTTGTCCATTTTAATTATGTGTTCCAGATAACAATTCCTTTTTTTGCTTTAGCCGTTACTTACAAATTACAGGAAATAAAAAAATAAATCAATTAGATCTAAATTGCGGCAAATTTATTCTAAAAATTTGTTAATCTACGCTAAAGTTAAAACCAAAAAGAATAAAATATTGAAATTAAAATATTCAAAACATCAAAAATTTAGAAAACAGCAAACAAAAAAAGTTATTAGGAGTTTGTATTTGAAAATCAATAAATGAAACAAATCGGCCGGCGCTAGCCACTCACTATTCATTTCTTTCTCATATTCAATCGATGAAAAAGACAAATAAAAAAAGATTTTGAAATATATATTTTTTTCTATGAATAAAAAAATAAAAATTGCGGGGAAGGAAAAAAATCGAAATTTTAAAACATCTGTTTCTTTTTTTGCTTGGCTTAAAAATTTTTTTGTCATCAATAAAATTACACAATTTAAAAAGAAAAAAATGCAAAAAAAGGGTTAAAATTTTAAGAGAAAAACTTTATTTTATTGATTATTAGCATTTTTTAAATCTTTCAAGTTTGTTTTGGTGGTAGGCATAGTTGATAACGTTATCGTTGCTGGAAACAATCATATTTCTTTTCTGCTGATATAAAATGACCATTTTTTGTAACAGAAAAACATTTCCTTCCAAAAAAACGTTTATACACTTCTTTGAAATTTAAAAAAATACTTAAAATGGGTGTTAAAAAATTGTTGGTAGTTAATAGCCAAAATCAGCGATTAAAAATCCATGTGGATTCAAATCGTATGATTACTAATTGTAAATTTTCTGCTGGAGGCAAAGATAAAAACCCTTTTTAAAAATTTTCGATTTATTAAATAAATAATTTTTAGGTGTTCAAGTGTCAATATCTGAAAATAAATCAATTTATTATGTAGTTGATACAAGTGATTCATTTGCCTTTGTTGAGCCTAATAGTGAATTAGAGTTTACTGTAGAAAGTGGACAAATTGCTTATATGACTGCAACCGATGAAAATGAGGGTAATAAATTTTGAGAAATTTCAAAATTATCCATACTCAATTTTTTTTAATAGTGCCTCTTTTCATTAATCATGGTGTTCCACCTGGAACTACAGTAACCATCAAAGATAATCTTTCACATGTTGGCGGAAAGGGTAAAAAAAAGATGAAGCGAATTTTGTGTTTTAAAATTGTATGAATTTAGACGGAAAAATTATGACGATAAAGCAGTTTGGGTAAAAAATACATCCAAATTTGAAATTTGTGCTAGAGTTGATTTTGATAAGGGTCTTTGCTCCATTGATGCTGAAGCTGCTGGTGGTAAGCTTGCCTAAACAATAAAATGGTATTTAAAAAAAACGATTAAAGGGGCCTGCAATTTTGCATATTCACAAAAGAGTGAAATTTATTACAAAAAAATTGAAAAACAAGGGTATACAACTTTAAAGCCTGGAAGTGATACTGCTTTTTATGTTAACGCCATGGATAAGACTTTTTATTTAACTTTACAATTAGTAGTTAATGGTATGTTTAAAAGTCACTTTTGGTTTATCATAAAAATAAATAAAACAGGACACTGAAATAAATCATATTAAATATAAAGAATTTTTTAAGGTGGTGTTGCAAAAGATTTTGAAGGACCTTGCAACAAACATCGTTTAGACCAAGAAGGAAAGGAAGGAAGAATTATTAGCATGTAAGTTTTTAAAATATTTAAAAAATAAATAAAATGAAAGATTTTTTTAAAGGAAACCAATTTATAAAACAGGATCTGCTATTATTATTAGCAACAATGCTTCGAGATCTGCTCCACAGTAAGATATTTTTCTAAAAACAAATTTTTTAAATAAACATTTTTAATTAAATATATAGATTGATTCAAAAACGATTTCGATATGGTGAAACTAATGCAGTTGATGAAATTGCAGTCTACAGTCAAATCAAATGGGAAATTGTTGATTGAAACTAAAATCTATTCTAATCAAAGGCAGCTATTTTTATTTTAAAATTTGCAAAAAATTTTTTTTGCAGCATTTTTTTATAAATTTATTTATTTTATTTTGAATTATAAAATAATCAGTTTTATCTAAGACAGTTGAAACAAAAAATAAAAAATGCTTTGAAATAAGTTTAGAGACCCAGCAAAAAATAGTGTAAAAAATAGATTTTTAAATATATAAAAATCTAAGCAACATAACAATAATAACGAGAATCAATTTCATTTCGTTTCAAATATTCACGCTCAATCAAAGATTCAATCCGCATTTTAATCATGAATAAATCTGGATTAAATTGATGATTCATTTGCTTAATGATTTCAGTAACAAGCTCATTATGATTTAATTTTTGGTGTAATTTCATAATTCTAAGTATAGCAGCTTCGATTTCCCATTTCCTTTCTGCATCATTCTAAAATATGTCGGAAGCTGGAATATAAAAATTATTACAAAAAAAAACTTGCTTTCAATAAAGTATCTTTCGTTTCGAAATCACTTTCACAGTTTTTGTTTGAAACTTGTTTGATGCGAATTTTGGTCAAATTTGAGGAAAAATCATCGTTTACAGAGAAAATATCATTCCCATCTAAAATTCCATAAGCTTAGATAAAGTAAGAAAAATGTCAAAAAAATTACTCTTTCCATCTTCAAGCGACGCTCCTTCTAATTTTAAAATTTGTTGGTCTGGTTTACAAAGAGACATAAAAGCTTTTTTTAAATCACGATCTTGTACTTTTGTATATTCCATAAGTTCATTGTAAGTGTAAGAATCTCGTTCATTGAAAGCCATCAAAATACACATTTGATAAGTGCTAACAATTAGAATTTTGGTTTCTTCTCGAAATTGATTGGAGCCATCCTAAATTTTCTAATTAAATAAAAGGTTAAAAAATATTCGGGTTTACAATTTTTTTATAAAATATGGCTTTTATTTCAGCCGAACCCATACATGGATTGAGTGTAATAACACGGTCTTTATATTTTTGAAGATAAAATATTTTGAAATTATTAAATGTTCTTTCCTCAGAAATTGGAATATGACAAACATTAGCTTGGGAAATAGGCCAATAAAATTGATTTAATATGTTTACCGAAATGTCAACCTACAAAAAAATAATAAACAGTATAAAAAAAATATTAAGACAAAAGACAGACTTCTGAATAATATTGTGATTTTCTATAAGAATTCATGAAAGTATTCGAAGCTTCAATATCTTTGATCATTCCTTCAAGTTTTGAAATGAAAAAAATGCCACATTCTGTTTTTAATTTATAAATCATTGCCTTTTCTGCATCCGCAAAATGATCATTGGCATAAAGCAAACGTTTGGCAAGGTGAATTTTGTAAAATCTAAATAAAAGAGAAACCCTTTAGAGAAATCTCAAACAAAAAAAATAGTTTACTTTTCAAAAACATCTTTTTCTTCTAAATATTTGTAAAGCATCACCGCTTTGTCTATATCAGTATCAATATTCATGACATTTTGTTGCTTTAATATTTCATCAAAATAAAGTGACAAAAATTCTGGACATCTAGGATTACGGTTTATAAAATGCATAAAATGTGGTCGGATTTTATTCTTAAATTTTGTGTCGGAAAAATTGTTGCTTAGAAAATAATAAAATTTATCTTTAAGGTGGCTTTCAATATATTCGAGAGGATTATTACACTGTAAAAAATTTTTTAGATCTTTCAACTTTAAACTTGACTAACGACTAACCTCAATTAATGTTTCACTTTGGTCTCGCATAAATTTGATTATTGCATTGGCCATTATTGATGTGTCTGTTTTTGAAAATATTAATAATTCATGGAGCAATTTCAAATCATCGCTGCCATCATTTTTAACTGTATAATCAGGTTTGTTTATTATAATATCCATAATTTTTTTCGTGTAAGGTAAAATAAAATATTGTTGCAAAATGGAATTAATTTTAAATGATGACATTGCATCGAAGCATTTATCATACTTTGTTTTTTGCTGATTTATGCATTCCATGACAGTTTCAATAAAATTATTTAAATTATTTTCAGCTAAATTTTTTTCACCCAAGTAATAATAATGTTTAGATAATTCTTGTAAAAATGGAGTTTCAAATTGGGTTTGATAATATTCAAATGATTTAAAATCCAATTCAATCAGCATTTCTCGAAACGATTTTAAAACATTCCTGAAAAATTATTTTTTAAAATTTTTTTAATGAGAAAAAAATAATTTACCAATTAGAGGCATCTTTTTTGGGATCCATTTTGATTATATCCAATATTATTGATCTCAACCGACCATGGATAATTCGATTTTCAATAATGTGTTCACGAAATAATCGAACTCCAAGTCTATCGGTGGGTTCCAAATCACAACATTGTGGTCGTTGAGCAACATAATTTCGATCAAGATATATTGAAATTGCACTTATCCTTCCAATTAAAATATTTGTGATGTTTCCAACAAGAAATTAATTTTGATAAAAAATCTAAATTATTTCTTGTAGCAGCATCAATAATGGAAGACAAAACAATATTAATTAAATGATTAAATATTAATTCTTTAATTCCACTATAAAGTTGTTCACCGCGATTATTTATAACCTAAAAACAAAAAAATAAATAAATGTTGTTAAAGTTTTAATCGCAAAAAAAAACCATTTCATTTGCGTGTTGCGAAAGTTTACTGAATCCAGCATCAGAAATATGTTTATTTAAGATATTGGGAATATCCTATTTTAATGTTTCCCATCCTTCATCTATCTCGCTTTCCATTTTCATTTTTTAAACTTAAGCGTTATCTTTACTTTTATAAATAAAAAAATATTGAAGGCTTTTCAAAAATGCAACAGCCAATTTTTTTCAGGAAAATAAAAACAAGAAAGTTTCAAATACTATTTTTCTATATTTTTCAGTATATTTTTTAAATCGATATTAATCGCACTCAACTCGTCCCTTTGTTTTTTATGTTTAGCCAGTTAAAAAATAACTTGAGAGTTACCCTTAGAGAATAGGGGATAATAATTTTATATAGTTCTAGAGAACGAAAAGTTTCCTCCAAATAAATAACTAAAAAGAAAAATAATAACGCAGGCGGTGGATTTATATTAGACGAAACTTTAATGATTTGTTTAACCTTGATTGATGTTTTCACTATAAAAATGCATATTTCTTGCTTTATTATCCATTTTTAAATTTATATCCAAAAATCTTTGCTGTTATTAAAAAGCCATTTTAAACTATTTTCTGAATATTAATTTTTTAAAAACCTTTAATAAACTAAACAATGTATCATGTTGGTACTTTCTACCTATGTAAAGTGAGAATGTATGTCTGTCTGTTTGTTTGTCTGTCAATGTGGTGTCCCCTAGCAAATTGAAATGTGTCTAGCACCTCATATGCAGTTTTTTACGCTGATTCCGAATATGTGAATTTCATTCTTCGGAATCGAGATGGCCGATTCAGGACATGCGTTTTAAATTTGCATAATCGAAAAATTTCTCGACACGAATGTTTCTCTTTGTGTTTGATGAAAGGACGAAGCGTGGGATTTTTTGGAAACGTTAATTTTCTTTTCGAGATGTTTTACTGTAATTTGGTAAGAATGAGAGCGGTTATGGTTGAAGAAGTAATTGCGCATGATGAAATGGTTTACCGGAAGGTGTTTAAAGAAATGCTCGATTTAAATAATTTTTTGAAGTGAGGTGTAATAAAGTGTTATAGTGTTATTTCAAGATGTTTGGGAAATTTAAGAAAATTTTATTGCAACTAAGAATGTGTGGAAGTAGGTGAAGACGAAAATAGAGTAATGAAAATGGGCTTCAAAAGGATGGTGACGCATATCAGAATAATGAAATGCGAGACCGAAAAATCAAAATGTTCCCGGATTTATAAAAATGTGATTTTGGAAATACAATAATTGATAATGGAAGCAATGAAAATGGATGGGATGGGGCCCGTAGGGCCCATTATTAATTTCGAAAAGGGAGTAATTGTACGAAGGAATATGCTTGGAAGCAGAAAGGATAAACATGAAAGTGGAGCCAGAAGGCGCAAATCGGAACTCGCTGAAGTAATTGATGAGAAGTTACGCTTGCGTTGGGGCGAAGCCCCCCTAGAAAGGTATTTAAATTTGATGTAAGCCACCCGAAGAATTATTTTAAGTAGTGTGACTTTAGTATTGAAATGGAATGAAATGTTTATATGTAAAGGTATTTTAAAATGTTGATTTCAAACATGTGAAATTAAACTGAATTAGATTAAAAGGGTGGTTAAAATTTGCGCCTCATATGGAATTTCATGTTTGCGCGTTTTAAAACGTTTGTCTAAAAAATCGTGTGTTTAAGCCCAGTTTCTGTCACAGTCACACGTTTACCATAAGAAATCCCCATCTTCTTTACTACTCACACCAAATTAATCATAAAATATTATTTCTTAACCATCTCCCTTTTTTCATCCTTTTCTAAAACAAAAGAATTCCCTAACGTTATTTTTGTCAATGAAAAGTGTTATGTTTCTTATTCGAAAAGTGTTTATGTTTGTTAATAAAAAAGTTGTGAGGGACCACCGAAGGTGGGCCCCAATGCTCTTGTTTTTATAAATTGAAAAATCGATACAGCTTTTCAAACTTATTCTCGTATTCGTCTCTTAAAAGTTTGATTTTATCATGTTAGAAAGCATCGGTTTTCTTATCATAAATTTAAGTTTTTTCCCATCAATCAAATGGAACTAAAAAATTTAAGTTTCTTTTTTAAGCTAAATTTTTTCCAATAATTCTGCTTTTATCAGTAAATTTTTTATTTTTTATCTGATAATGGTTTATTTTCCCATACTTATAATTAGTTTTTATTTGAAAACGTTCTTTTTCTTCTTCAAGAAACAATCATGTTTCGTTTCTTATTTTTTCTAATATTCTTACCATATTTAACTCTTGGTGATTCTTGCCCAAATGAAAGTTATGAATGGCAAACGAAATGTTACTTTTTTATAAATCAATCGACTGGATTCCCCGATGCTGAAGTACATTGCAATTTAGTTGGCGGACATTTAATTTCCATTCATGAGGGTTTTACAAATGCATTACTCACAGGTATTTTTCTTTAAGTAAAAAATAATTGTTATTATAACTATTTTTAGAGAAAGCAAGAGATCATTTTCAACAAAGTTCCACAGCAAATTTTTGGATAGGTCTTTCAAATGTTGCAACATTAAATAATTTGACTTGGATCGATGGAACAGATTTGGATTTTATTGAATGGGATTCAGGCCAACCGGGAAATATTACAGAAAATAGTTGTGTCGGAGTGAATTTAAATAATGGAAGATGGGTTGTTGATGATTGTTTTAAACAAAAACCATATGTATGTGAAGTGGAGAAAACTAATTTTGAGCAAATTTCTACCACTTTCTCAAAAGAATCCACTATTACAACTAAAACAGCCCCGACAATTGCCATCACCCAATCAACAAAAACTTTCCAGCCAATTAGTAATTATTGCGTTTGGAATTCTACCTATTATGAACCAACTAATACTTGTTATACGGTTTATTATCATAAAGATGGAAGAGACTGGCACTTTGCTGAAAACCTTTGTCAAAGTCTTGGTGGACATTTACCTTCAATTCATAATGCTGATGAATTAAATATTTTAGAGCGTATGTTTCTTACATTTAAACTCTATTTGATATATATGCCGTCGAGATTTTAGGAGCTTGCGATTACCAAGAGGGTTGGTCTCCATGGTCCGGAATATTTTCAAACGACAATGGAACGACATGGCAATGGTCTGATGGAAGTTTATATGATTATAATCCTTGGGATAATGGACAACCTTCTCTAGGAGATCCAATCTTAAAGTGCGCATGGATAGCAGGGCAAGATGGACTAATAAATGTTAATTGTTATACGTCTTTAGCTGTTATGTGCCAAATTAAATTACAAGCAACAATAACTGTTTCGCCTCCAATAACTAAAAACTGCACCTTTGCTAATTTTACCTATTTTGAACCGACTAACTCTTGTTATGGTATTTTTTTACGTGATTTTGCTGGCGTTACTATTGGCTATAACTGGACTGATTCGGAAAGTTTATGTCAGTCGGTAAATGGACATTTGGCTTCGATTCACAGTGGATATGAAATGAGTTTTTTGATTAGTAAGGTTACATAATTGAAACATATGTTAGCACAATTTCGATTCAGGCTTAATGAATTACCTTGGTTATGTTCCATGGACTGGGCTTTATTCAAATGATGAGGGGGAAACATGGAAATGGTCTGATGGAAGTCCATGGGATTTTGATGTATGGGATCCTGATATCCCCACTTTGTCAAGCAATAACACGTGCGGAATGCTACGAGGAGACGGCATATGTAATGAAGACTGTAGCTATTGGGCAGCTCCTTTTTGTAAAATAAGATATAATAATTAAAAAATTTTGTCTTTTGTTCTTTTTCGTAATAAAAATTTATATTTCTTTTATAATATAAAAGTTTATCATTTCATTTCTTTTGGGCATTGATATAATATTAATTAAAATGTGATTTCATGTAAGCTTGATCAGCTTATCCTCCGCAATAATGGATAGACTAATAATTGTTCATATTTACTTTTTCAATATTCAAAAATAAAAAAATATGTCTTGTTTATTTTTATAATTTCTGAATCTTTTATCCATTAATTAAAGTACTCAGCTATATAGGATTTTTCATGGGTGTGGTGTGATGGAAATTGGAGATAATTTTATTGGACATATGAAATAAAAAAATTGGTTAGAAATTCGTGAAAGGAAATGTTGAGTAGAAAATGTTTAGGGGACTATAATAATATCTGGCTTTGGTTGTGGAAGATTCCATGCTGTAAGTAAATTGTTTACTCGTATTTTGAGTAAAAAGGTCAAAAGTATTTCAAGTGAAAGTTCTTCGCCATTCTCATTAATGATTTTTGTTTTATTTAGAAAACATGTTACCACATTTCCATGACCAAATAAAAATATAAAATCTTTTTCACTGATGTTATTGAGATCTATCTCAATATGGCGAGCATCGCATTTAAAAATTTTAGTTATAATCAAGCTTGAAAGTATCCACCACTTGCAATAGGTTCAAAATAAATGATTCATTGATAATTCTTATTATCATTTTTTGACGTCATCGGGGTTATGTCTGCACGTAAGAGAGAAAAAAAATAAGAAGCATAAAAAGCGCAAAAAAGAAAGCAAAACGTTGACAACAAACAATCGATAATTTGGACTGAAAACGAACTAAAAATATTGTTTTTAGAAATTTTTTGTGAAAAATAATCTTTTTTTACTAAAAGTTTGCATAATTCAAAATTATGGGTAATTCCATGAGTAATGAAGTAGGAGAATATAAAGATTTTTTAATGAAAGACTAATTTCAATTTTAGGTAAAATTAAATAAAGTGATTGTGATTAATCAGAATTCATATCCTTTAAAAGTTCGAGTTGAGTGTGATCGATTTGTAACAAATTGTAAATTTTCAACTAAAGCAAAAGGTTAATTTTTTTTTATTATTAGTTTTTATGCATAAATAATTATTGTATATTTTTTTTTAGGCGTTAAAATATCAAAATCTGAAAGCACTTCAGTTTATTTGGCCTAAAAAACTATGATTGTGACCATGCTGGCGGGGTTTTATGTCAAATTTTATTTTACTAATATGGTTCAATATTTGTCAAACTTTTTTATATGTAACTCCTTGTATAAATCATTTTCTGTAAGAATCAAACAAAAATGTATAATAACATTGTTATTGACACCAAATTCTTAAAGAAAATGAGATGTATAGTAACAAAGTTAACATGTAAAAGCTTTTTTCTTCTAAATTTGATGATAAACGATTGCATTTATCACAATGGAAAGATAACCTTTTATTTTATTTTTCAATTCTTTGGACTTATTAATATAGACAATTAGATTTTTTTTATTAGCCTTTAGTTAAAAGAAACAACTTTATCAAATGTAATTAAATCAATGATCATTTATTATAACGAGAATCTCAAAAACACAATCAGTGAAAGTTTTAATTTTAATCAATCTAGGTCACTTAATGCAAGAAAAAAAGAGAAAAAATAAAGGATAAACTTTCGATTTTCTTGTTTCCTAGTTCAATCATCTTTTCACTTTCTTCTTTTTTTGAATCAATGAAATGAAAAAGGAAAAAATAAAGTTAACTTTTTGTTTAGTTTTCTTTTTTTTATTTTTTGTTTCCGTTGTTTATGCAAAATTAGAAGAAAATAATGATGAATCCGAAGAATCCAGTGATGAGGAAGAAAACGAAGAAGAGCTTTCTTCAGCTGAAACAGAAACATACAAATATTTAGCTAAAAGATTAAAGCAATCTGCGGTGGAAACTCGATTGGCTTCAAGATCAAGACCCGTTGCGAGACCATATGCAATTCCAGGTTAGACCGAAAAAATTTAAAGAGAATATTAAAAATTATAGTTTTTGATTTTTAGGTCCACAAGAACCTCTTCCTGGTCGATCTCACAATGGTGATTATTGGCCTGTGTTCCCTTTTTCAAATCAATATTCTGGTGGTCTCGATTTGGATCCTTCCATTTCTCGGGTAAATATTTTTTTGTTTGAATTAATTTGCATTTTTATTCTGAACCTTTCACTTTTTGTAGCACATTGGTGGAGATATAAATATTCCTATTCCATCATGGGGTATGATGGATATCACTGGTCGATTCTTCAATCGTATTTCTGATACCACAACCAAATTTGGTTACATTAATCACCCGGTTAATATGCTTGGATTAAATAAAGATGATTTTGCTACATTGGTTTCTGATCCAAGATTGCAAGCTAATCGAAGTAAACATTTTTTAATGATTTTTATATTTTTGTGAATATTAAATTTTTCAGATTTACACCCAACTCTTCCACTTGGAAAAGTTGCAAAATCCAATGTCCCCATGTCTTGTAAACCGCCCATGTGTAATCCATATACCGGGACATTTCATTTGGGAGTAAGCTTTTTTTTGCTTTTTTTTCTTCGCAATTTTTAGCCAAGCTTTATCAACACGAAAGTGTCCCAATTTGACTTATTTTTTTATGCAAGTTTGAAATATGGTCTCCAAACAGAAATTTTCAAACTTGTTTAATTGAATTTTTATTACTTTCAATGCGATCAAAAACTTTTTTAAAAAGCCACTAAGCGTTATGTCTTTTTTAGGTTGAGCACGATATTGGTGGCCATGATGGTAATGAAGGGGATATCAATATTCCATTCCCCGTTAGTAAAGGCATAGCATATCGATTTCCATTTGGTGGACTTTATTATTATGGCAAGCTTTAACAATTTTTCTTTTTTATCAACTTGAACCACATTTTTTTTTTTGCAGATCTTGACAATATTACAATTACGTATGGTCATAACTTGGCTCCCCTGGATCCATATGCAAATCCATACTTTTTCAAAAACGATTATACTCGAAGACGAGAACTTCTTCCACCCGAGCCAAATGTTTTCCCTCGAAGGCAAAAACGATCAGTTTTTGGAGGATTTGCACCTGTTTATTCCCAAGTTTGTCTCTTCACAACAACAAAAAAAATTAGATAAAATGAAGAAAAGTTTCAGGAAATCACAGAGCCAAGCACAAATTCTCAAAAAGTTTTTGCCAAAGATTTTAAAAGTTATAAACCCATGCAAAAATTACGCAAATTAATTACCCATGGCAACCGATTAAATTCAACGAATATTCATAAATTGGAAGATATTGTCGAAGCTCCATTCCATTTGCAATATTTAAGTCCAAAACAAATCAAACAATTGGTAAGAATTTATTTGAGCAATCAAAAGCAGTTATTTGACCAAGTTTTTATAAACTAACCTTTTCTTCTTCTTTTTTTCTTATAAAAATAACAGCGTCTTTTAAATTTTTGGTAGTCTTTAACAAAATAATTGCTGCCAATTTTTAATGATTAATTAATTTCAGGGTATAAAATTGAGTGATGTTCTAATACGACCCAATAAAAATAGGCAAAGTCAATCTAATAATTTTATGGATAGCAGAGATTATAAAAACAGCATCGAAGCGATGCCATTTGAAAATGACAAAAAGATGTTTAACTCTTTCATGGCGCAGCAGCAAGTACCATATTTTTCAAGCGATCATAGATTGAGTAGTGTTTTATTACCAACTGAAGCCTTTTATAATATGCAAAATCCTTCTTTTGGCTTTCAAGAAAGCAGTGGCAATGTGAAAAACGTGGAAGCTATGCAAATTCAAGCAGAAATGTTGAATGAACAAATGATGATGAATGACTTTATGGATCAACAACTAATATATTTTGATCACAAGTTAAGTGATTTATTGTTACCAACTGAGGCGTTCTACAATCCTGTTTTTGACATTTCTGGAAACAACGAAGAAATGGATGCAGCTTTGGTAAACGAACAAGCCATGATAAACAACAACAACTTTATTAACCAACTGAACTCAAATTCTTTAAATGAAATTAAATTGAGCCATATCTTGCTGCCATCAGAAATCGATAATAATTTTGGAGAAATGCCAAACGAAAAAGCAATGGCAAATGAAGAAGCAGTTATACTAAATAACTTTATGCCAGCGCATGATAACTATTTTCCAAAGAATTTTTATTAAGTTTAGTGGTCAAAACTTTTTCAAAAAAGTTAATTCTTTTCAATTTGATAATAACTTTAATTTATTTTTTAATAACAACCTTTTATTAAATTAAAATTTAATAATTTTTAATTAATAAAGAATTTTATTTTGCTATTTTTGTCATTTTTATTTTTACACTGTTTTTTACTCTAAAATCAAACAGACCAAATTTGTTTCTATCAAAAATTTGGACAATTGAACTTCGCCAAAGTAAAAAAAAAGGAAAAAAAAAACAGTACCGATCATTATCGCGTCATCCATCAACCTTTCACTTTTTCTAGTTTTCACTTTCAAGTATATTCTTTAATTTTTGTAATTTTTAAGATAAGAAAAAAAACTTAATCGAACAACAACAGGTATTTTGCTTGCTGACGTCAAAAATTAAATTACCCAAATAGAACATATGTTCATGTAAAAAAAAATAAAAAAGATCAAAAAGGGTGCAAAAAGCGAGGAGGTGTTTCTTTAATTTTCAAAAAGTCCACTTTCACTAACGAAAAAGCAGGTTTTATTTGGAAGTGATGTCCTTGAAGACCATTCTACCTTAAAAGGAATGCACAAAAGAGTGTTGTTTTTATCAAAAAATAAGGTGGACTTCCTTCAACATATATAATTGTAGATCATTTGAAAACTACTTTCACTAATGCAATCCAATTAAATTTGTTAGTATAAAAAGGAAAGTAAAAGTGAAAGGGGAACATTAATGCGAAGGTGGACGCCATATCTAAAAGTGGCTGGCTTTAATGTGTCCAATTTTTTTAGTTATCGATGGAAATGCTTTTTTTAAACATTAAAACCCGTGTCTTGATTAGAAAATTCAAAGCTTTTTTTTGTTGAGACAAATTTATTTAACTCGCTTTCGTGGAATTTTCTTTATTAATGATTTCTACAGAAAAAAAGCGTCTAAATTTTAGCTGCAGTTTCAATCAATCATGTTCGCCACCAAATTAGTTTTTTTCCTTGTCGCTATATTAGCTATGGTTTCTTTTGTTGCTTCAGCCAACAGCTTTGCATATTGTGGTAAGCTGCTTCATCCTTTTGTGTTATAGTTAAGTCTATTTATTTTTTTCAGCAAGTTATCCTGAATTCCTTTGCCGAATGTGGGAACCCATTGATAGCAGCTGCCGATGGTGTGGAAGCGTATGTGCTCCATATTGTTAAAGCATATCTGGCAATACTGTAGTATGCTTTATGAATTGATGTTTACTTGAACCCATTTTTTATTACAACATATCACATTTATAAATAGTTCATACCTTTGATTTAGTTTTAAAAAAATTATTAGTTTCTTGTTTTTAATAAAAAAATAAATAAATTTTATTCCAAAAAACGATTTAAGCAAAAACAATATACAATATTATAAATGAAAAGAAAAAAATAAATATGTATACTAAATTAAATCATTCAAAATTTATTAAGCACAATTTCTGGGTTTGATTATACATTGTCGGGTGGCGCTATCATAAACTGCTTTTAAAAATGGAGCATAGAAATTAGTACACGATTCACTCTAAAACATGTAAAATTAAAGTTAAAAAAGCAAACGAGTAAAGAAAAGTACCAAAATTTTATAAAAAAAATTAAAAAAAACTTTTCGATAAATTACTTTTTATTTTTTGTTTTTTTGCGGAAAAAATTCTATGCTTTATGTGAAAAAAATGAGCTTACTTCCATTGAACTTGAACATTGGCATTGAGAATCTTGAGTAAAACTGTCGGGACAAATTTTATTTGTTGCAAAAACTAAAGAAAAATATCACTTTCCCCAAAAAAGTTTAAATTTAAGATTTACCATTCATTTCAACAAGTTTTTCATAAAAAACAAGGCCATCGCTGGTGGGAAATTTTCGATCCACAACATAAGTGTTGCATGGACCTGGATATACTCGAATATCAAACATCATGACGATGAGGGCACAAGTTGAATTTTGTTTGAGATATTCTAAGCCGATGCAAGGCTTATTACCTTCAACATAGTTTAAACATTGATTTTGACATTCTTGAAGAGAAATGGGAGAAAGCATTTTTGCAAAATTTGCAATAAGATAATAATCCTTTAATTGAACAAATGATACGGCAGCGGGTTCATCTTAAAAAATAATATATCCGTTTAAAGATTTATTGCAGCAGCTTTTATATTTAGTGAATTATTTTTGAGTTTAAATTCAATGCACGAAAACAATAATTGAGCAATTTTGTTTTATCAATCGACAACTTATTTCTAGCAAAATTTAATTTTTAACCTGTTACTGATGTTGTTTCCCATCCGTTCTTTAAAGCAATGTCTTCATATTTTTCTGGGACAACATTGGTAGTTATAACAGATGTCGTCGTCGTTATTACTTCTATTTGGGCTTTGCATTGTATTTCTTCCATCATTTGGACACAGTCTAAAAAAATGATATTATGTAAAAACAATAAATATTTTTTATTTCATACCATCAAAATCTTTCTTCATATTACAAGTTATCCAATAACCTCTGCACTCTAAAAATGAATATAAATATATGTTTTAATTTTTTGTTCTTACTCGCTCCTAACATCCATCCATATTGTTTCGCTAGAGCCACATAATCATTTGGATTAATTGTGGTGGTTTCAGCCAAAGCATTATTAACAAAATTATACAAAAATAATAAAATTGCTAAATTACTTAAAAGCATATTTTTTTGATTACTATAAAACCCGCTTTGACCTCGTTCAAATTTTAAGGAGTATATTGTGCAGATTTTAAATACGTTGAAATACGACCTTTTTTAAAATTATCAATAATAAGAAAAAATGTCTCTACCTTTAACTTCCATTTTCAATGATCCTATGGAGACATACATTAAAAGAGAATTTGGAAATATTATAAATAAAATGTGCTCCACTTCTTCATTTTTTTAAATTCATAAAATTCAAAAGCATTTTGACAAGAAGAATGGGAAAAAAAAGATTACTTTTTATTGCTATTTTCTTTTTTATCTAAAGAAATCCATGGAAGCATAACATTATTGTTTTTGTCAATTTTGCTTTAACAATGTTTGAAGATGTCAAATTTTAGTCATGTAAAACTTTACAGTATCTTTTTTTGCCCAAATTTTTAATTCTTAAATTTCCCCTTTTTTTCACTTTTCCTTTGAAGTTTGCTGATTGATAACCAACTTTATTTTTGTAATTTAAAAACACAATTTTTGGGGTGTTATTACTTTATTTCACCAATTATTGAATATTATACTATAAAATAAAGCAATTTTGTTTTTAAAAAAAAGAGGATAAATAGGCAGAAAGGATGATTAATAAATCAATGAATATCAGCTGATGATAATAGGAAAGTGATGGACACCATCTTACTTGCCACATCCACATGGTGGAGGAGGTGGGGGACTAAAAAATAAATTCAATGTTAGCTCCAAAGGCAATTCAAAAATAAACTTACGGAGCACAACCACATCCACCGCCGCCACCGCCGAAACCGAAAGCGGAGGTGCTACCAATGAAAGCAACAATGATGAGAGCAGCGTAATGAAGAAGCTTCATGATGATTTCGATTTCTTTGAAATAACTGAGATAAACTGATTTTTTCCGGAGAAAATTTCAATCGATTTTATATCAAACTTTTTTGCACATCCAAATTCCGCATTTTTTCATTTTTTTGTTTTATCCCGAGAAAAAATAAGAATGAATGATAAACCCGTTTATTCTTTTCTTTTCTTTATTAGTTTGGATTGAAAGCATCAAAGATGATCATAAAACGATGGATAATAAAATGGAGGCAGCAGCGTCTTCCATAAATGTTGAAACAAAGAAAAAGGATATCATAAACTTTTCATTTGTTCTCATTTTTTAGTTCACGAGATCTCGAGCAAGTAAAAAAAGGAGATCATGCATCCATGCCTTCCGGGCTTTTTAGGAACAAAAAAAAGTGAAAAGAAAGAAAAGAAAAAATGAGAACAAAAAAAATTTATTATTATTTTACATTCTTGTTGTACTTTGTGATAATAAAAAAAACCAAACAAAGAAAATAATAAAATTTCACTTTTTTTTGTGGTTGTCAAGAATCGAGCTTTGCTATGGATTTTTTAGTTTACTAGAAAGCATTTTCAGATATTTATATTTATTCACAATTTGCTTTGTTTAATTAAAAAATTTATTATGCACAAATCTTCCCATTTTTTTCTCTGTCAAAAATATGACATCCAATTCTCGTTCAGTTAAATGGAGAAGTATTTTTTCCATAATTTTGTTCTCTCAAAAAATCTATCAAGAAAATGCTTTTTAAATTTAAACCAACAATTTTTTTCTCATTACAGAGTTTTAAAAATAAAAAAATTGCATATTTATACACCAAAACATCAAAATTGAAAAAAGGAAAATGTTTGCCTTGGTAAACAGAAAGTCACCATGAACTGCCAATGAAAAAAAGCCAACTTTAAAATGCTATTACCAAAAAGACGAAAATGACTACCCAAAAAACAAAATTTGTTAAAATTATTAAAAGAAAAACATTAATATTGTGTTTTATTATTAAGAACACAAATTAAAAAAGTAATACATACACAAACATCCTTGATTTTTTTGTGTCCAATTGATATTTTTTTTTCAGCAACTTTTTTATTTTTAATCTACACTAATTCATGTGACTTTTTGTTAAATATCTCGGCAGCAAGTTTTTTTATGCAGCATATTTTTTTTTGAAGGTTTCAATGAACAACACGATGGTTTCCAATGATTACTTTTTTCAAATTTATTATCGCGTTGAGAGGTCTATTTTTTGCCGCCATTTGTTGAAAGCTCCTTCCAAAAAAAATTTTTTTGCTTCAATTTGTTGCTCCTTCTCGCTCTCAAAGCGATTATACATTTGAAAAAAATTATCCACTTTCTTTGTTCAGTAACCATCGTGACAAATGAAAAAAAAAATAATAGAAAAACGAATCCTTAGGTCAAGAGCAAAAATATACTTGTTTTTTATGGGTGTTTTTTTTCTCCTCTCGCATAGATATTAAAGATATGAATGCATATAGTCAGCAGCCTAAGGCAAAATGAAAAATTAATGGATGTGCTTGCTGCTCTGCTCGTTAAGATTCAAGAAGTTGTTTGATAGCGAGAATAAAACCAACATAAAAAACACCGGTTTTAGAGAAATTAAAATGCGGATGTAGCAAGTTTAGAGAAAAATGGAAAAAATACTATATAAATGAAATTTTATCTAAGTGTTTTTCATTCGACTCAAAAAATTAAATCATCATGAAGATCGTTTATTACGCTACACTCGTCGTTGTTGCTCTTGCTAGCAGTGTTTCTGCTTTCGGTTTCGGCGCTGCTGGCGGCGGCGGTGGCGGCGGATGTGGATGTGCTCCGTAAGTTTATTTTTCTATTAAACTTTTTTGAACAAAATTCATGATGAATTTCTTTTTTAGTCCCCCACCCCCATGTGGATGTGGTGGCAAGTAAATATTCAACAACAACTTTCCTGCTTGTTGTTGTTGCTATGTGCCAGATATATTTATCCATACCTCTTTATTAATTTCAAAAAAGCAATAATGGTGGCAGAATTTTATCTTTTTTTGTTTTACACCATCGTTTTTCTTTTCATATTTTTTTAACAAGTTAAAAATAAAGACTATCATCCTCAAAAAAAAAATGTTTCGATGCAAAAAAGAATTTCGGCACACAAGAGAACAGCGATTTTTTTATTTTTTAGCTTTAAAAAGCGAAAAAAACAAATAAAACAGTTAATTCCACATTTTTTTCAAACTTTTAAAATAATCTTCGTGTGTTTGAGTCGCTGGAACTTTGCTGGTCATAGTTTTGATTAATGTTATTTTGTTATTCATTGGAGCAGTTCTGATTGAAACAAAAAATCTTTTAAAAGCTGTAATTCTTCCAGTTTGATGTAAAACTCGAAGAAGATGAAGATATATAAATATGGATGAAATTTCAAAAAACTAAAAAAGTGCAGATTTTTTTCTTGATTTTGGAACAAAAAAACTTACTGAAAAATAAGTTGGAAATCCAACAATAAATGAAAGATTAAAAACATAAGTGGATGTTAATGAAATTATAATGGCGACCGTTCCATAAATTGCATCGATAGTTACCATGGGAAAATAAATATTTAATAAAACAAGATTTTTGCCACACTAAAATTATTAAAACTTTTAAATGCTAGAGAAATTTTTTTTTTATTTTCTCGAATAGCATAGGATTTTTTTGGCCAAAAAATACTTACTTCGTGTTTGTATGAAAGTGATGAAGATGAAATAGAATTTTTTCGCAAATTTTTAACAAAATAGTATAAGAAAAAACAAGTCTGAAATATTTTTTTTTGTTGATTAAATACAAACTTTAAAATTTAGCAGTTAAAATTGAAATAGTGAGTCCTGACAAGAAAAGAAAATTATGGATTTTTCAAACTTACAAGAATATTTATAAGTTGAACAGCAGATATCACAACTTTAAAATATAAAAGAAAATTAAAGGAGCTTCCTAAAAATATTTTCTTTAGACATAAAAAAAAACTAAAATTTTATATTCACCTGCAAAAATTAGAGAAGCTGCCGCCATAAAAGTGGACAGCCCCGCCATTAAAAGTAATTTTATCAAACAAATAATTACAGATATCCAATTATTTCCATAAGCTTCATGGAATTTTGCTTTTAAACCCAAATCAAAAACAATTAAAAGTATAATAAATTTTAAATAAATTGATAAACCCATTATCACGAGATTCGTATGAACTATTTTAAAATTCCATATAGGCACGTTAAAATTAATTAAAGCCACATTTAAAGCAGCTGCAGCTAAACTTTTGGATAAATTTACTATCAAATACGTGGAAAGTAAGATACTGAAAAATAAAAAAGTTAAAAATAACTTGCACCCAAGTTTTTTTACTGTACTTAAAAAAATATCGTGAAAAGGTTAAAGAAGATCAAAGGGTCTAAAAGGCATAACTGTTTTATTTGATCAGTGATGCATTTTTATTTCTCTAAAAAACAAGTAAAATATGGATTTTTTTTATCGCTAAAATCTTGTTTTTGGTTTAAAACAATTTTTTACTAAAAGAGAGAATGAAAACAGAGACATTGGGTTCTCAAAAAGTTGGTGATACTCTGGATTTCTAAATCTCACTCATGTTCGAATATTTTTATCTACATCCCGCCGATCCCTGTGTGCAACCCAAAAAATTAGAATGAGTAATTTAAACGCCAAAACTGGCATATAGAAATAATAAAAAAGCAACTTCCAAAAAAATGTAAAGAGCAGCAATAATTCAAAGACTGATCTTTCTTATTATATTGTATCTTGCCCAAACATGATTTTAAGAAAATAAGTGAAGTTAATAAAGCAAAAACCCATTCTCAAAGAATATGTATATTGAATAAAGAATTATTCAGGAGATATGGTATTTATCCTCTCTAGATTCCGTCAACGCAACGTGGTATTTAAAAATCAGGAACTTACAAAGTTGTTCGATGTTCGATATGCCGAAATCTTCTCCCTGCAGCAATAATAATAGTAAATATAGCCAAAATTATTGCGATAAAACTTAAATATTGATAACTTTTATAAAATAAACTTTCATGGTTTGTCAAAGCCATGATGAAAAAAAAGTGTTTACTAACAAAACATACTTTTTTTCTAAAACATCAAAACTTTAACATTTTTTATTTAAATACATGTTTTATTGAATTATTGAAACTATAAAAGCGACAATTATTTATTTTTAAATCAAATTTTTAAAGAAATAATTATTATCACATTTTTTCTCTAAGTCCTTTTTCTCGAAGAAATAAATGACTTTAGTTTTCAACGAAAATAGGGAAGTTAAATGCTTATTACAATTTAAAAAATTTAAAAGTGCTAATTTAATTTTTTTTACTTCTTAAATATAATTTTGATGCAGGTGTTAAAGTGCTAATTCGCTTTTTCTTTACTTTAGTTGCTTTGAAATTTGTGAATTATGGTTGCGGTAAATGTTTAATGTATTTATTTTTGAATTTTTTTATTAAAACACAAAATAAAATTTATTTTTAAATGCAATTTTAATTTCAAAAAAAGCAAACTTTTGCATGCAAAAAAAGTTATCAATAATTCTTTCAGAGATTAGAAAATGAAAAAAAATAATAACAAAAAATCTTTATTTTCTTATTATATTGAACCATTGATATTTTTATTGTGATCAAGAAACCCAACAAAGTCAAAACATTCCATAAAGATTCTGATTACGCTTTGAAGATTTACAACCTTTCAGAATTTTATCTTTCTCTTTCATTATTTTATTTTAGAGTTTTTATTGTTAAACTAACCAAAAAAAATTTTAGTTTTATCCTTTTTTTAAGAAGGGTATGTAAGTAGCACAAACATGAAATGTATTTAGTTTGAACCCGAAAAAATGCATTAATAATTGTTGTTGACACACATGACAAACTTGATTATCATTTTCGGATAGAAATTATCTTAAGAAAAAAAGATTTCTTATTTCTCCATGATTTAAAACACAATTAAAGGATAAAAGAAAAGAGAGATAAATCCGAGAAGTATCCTGACATATGCATGCATTTTTTTCATCCAAGAAACTTGATTTTTATTCCACGAATATATTTTTTGTCGTGTAACCTATTTTTTTATTTCCTTATAAAATCTCAAAAACTTTTTTGACATTTTTTTTCTTCTTTGAAACAGCGATTCAGCGTTTTCCATGTTTTTGTTTATTCTTCTTTTTAATTTCGTTGTGTTTCAGAATCAAACAATTATGGCCTCTGTTTCAAATTTCGTCAAAATTGCTTTTCTTTTCCTTTTTGTTTTTATGGTTGCAAACCAAGTTGCTGAAGCAAAATTTCAATTTAGAGGTAAAAAATCTTAACATTTTAAATAACTTTTTTCATAATTTTTTTTTGCTTTTCAGGACTTCAAGGAACTTGTTCCAATCATGAAGAATGCAAAAGCATTTGCACTGCTGGAGTTTTTCCTATTCGATGCATTGAAAATAAATGCTTATGCGGAATCAGAAGTTTTGAGGGAAATTAAAAAACTTTTTTTTAACAAAAATAATGACAATTCCAAAAATTTATTTATTTTGTTGAAATTTGAAAGTTAAATAAAAGTTCCGTTGCAAAAATTTATATATTCGATAGAATAAATCTTAGAAAATATATATAAAAAGTAAGATTTTTTGGATGATAAAATTACATATGTGTTGTGCCCACATATTCGAATGTGTCTGGCTCCTGATACGAATGTATGTGAATGTCAGTGACTCGCTCAATCGTCTCTCGCTTTTGGATCTTTGTAGTTTTGTCTTGCATTCATTCACAGTTGTCTTGTAAGCTTTGTTGTTTGTGCTTTTATTAGTTTGTCAATAAACTACTATTTAATATTGTTGTGTCTCCTGAACCTGTGCACAACAAATTGGTGGAGATATATTGAATTGTCCCCAAAGCTGCTCAACTTTTCCAGGTTTTTGATTCAAAACCTGCTGCTTCCTCTGCCGCTGCTGCTGCTATCATTCAATTTATTCCTGCATAACAAATTGGTGGAGAGATCGAATTGTCCTCGTCCTCAAAGCCTCAAACTGCTTCTGCTTCAACTACTGCTGCTTGCTCCTGCTGTGAATCAACCGTCGCTGCTTGTACTGCTCGTGCAACTCTTAATCGTCTTCAGCTTGCTGGTTATTGTTTTGTTCTTCAATTTCTTGATCAACTGCTATAACACTCGACGATGTCGCTTCCTGCAACTCCGAAACTGCCTCAACTTCTGCTTCTTGCTCTTGATTTTGTTCAATCCTCGCTGGCTGCTCTTGTTATGGCTCACATTCGTCAAATGCTCATGCTCTCAAAGTCGCAAAGAGTTTATGCTTTCAGCTCAAAAAGCACTCTTCGTATTGCTGCTCTATCTTGTGGAAAAGCTAATGGAAGTATCCTGCTTGCTGTTTTTATGCCTTTTTGTTCAAAAAGCACTCCTGAAGTTATTCAAAAGGAGGGAAGGGTGATGTCCACCATGTCGTTCTGTTCGTCAATCGGCACTTCCTTAGTTCAACATATGCACTATGCTCCTATTCGTCGTCTGCAACTTCTTCAAGTCAAGGTTATTGGTCAAGCTTCCTCATCAATCGCCGATGGAAATTCAAGCTCGTCAACTCAAGAAGAAGGAAGAATGATGGTCGTCGCCTTGATGAAATGCTGTCTATCATCAACCGTCAGCTTTCCATGGTCATGCTCACAACTTGTTCTATGTTCTTCTTCAGCAAACGTCTTCTACGTTTTTGGTAAACTCTCATCATCACTCGCCGATGAAAAACCATGTTGCTCGTCACCTGCTTGCTATGGAAACACTGCTGCCTGTTTGATGATGTCGTACAATCATCCGTTGTTGGTTATCGTCGCAAACCATCCGCCGCCCGCTTGCTCTAATCATCCGTTGTTGGTTATCGTCGCAAACCATCCGCCGTCTGCTTGTTCTTTTCTGTTTGGGGAAAATGGATGCTGTATGTTCCTCTTTGTTCCTGCTGCATGGTTCAAAGGTACCGCTGCTACTGTATTCACTCGTCATATTGCTTTTGATGTGATTAGTTCTCCTGCTCGTGCTGCTGTCAAAGAAAGAAAGCTGATTGTAATATTGCTGCTGCTCGCTATGCTCTGTTTGCCTGCTGGATACTATGGTCAAGCAAATGCTCATGTCAACGTCTTTAGCTGCGTAAAGAAAAACAATGCTCGTGCTCAACCTTCGAAAAAGGCCAAGAAGAATGTCAAATGGTCAAACGTCGTTCATATCGATGATGAAGCAACCGCCAATGATTCCTCGTCATCAAGCCAAGCTGCATGTACCATGCCCTGTACCATGCCCGAAGACATGTCAATCGATGATTACCAAACGACGACTAATGAAGCTATGGAAATCTTCGAAGATGCTGTAGAATGGATGGATCCAATGATCGTGAAACTCTCTGCTGCCGAACAACGCAAATTTCTCGAACTGGTCCAGAAACTCTTGGTCAAGTCAACCGCCGTCAAAGCCAACTTGTTAATCCTGGAAGTCTTATATAAGTGGGAAGGGATGTTGTGCCCACATATTCGAATGTGTCTGGCTCCTGATACGAATGTATGTGAATGTCAGTGACTCGCTCAATCGTCTCTCGCTTTTGGATCTTTGTAGTTTTGTCTTGCATTCATTCACAGTTGTCTTGTAAGCTTTGTTGTTTGTGCTTTTATTAGTTTGTCAATAAACTACTATTTAATATTGTTGTGTCTCCTGAACCTGTGCACAACAATATGTAAAGAAATTTTTTTTCACGTTTACTTAATTTTTAATTCAAAGAAATATAAGAAATCACATCCTACTTTTCTATAGATTCTTTCTTTCAAGAAACATGATTTTATTCCGGAACGTTTAACCTATTTTTGTTTTCTTTTTTTCTTTTGTTTTCGCTTTTCATACATTTCTTATTCAAGTTTTTAAAATTGGAAAGAAAAAAGTATCTAAACTTTTTTTTAATTTGCTATTGTTGGATTCGTTCATTAAGTAATGGCTAAATTTTCAAATCTTGCAACCATCTTTCTATTGATTTTTATTTTCACAATTTTCCAACATGTTAATTCTAGAGGATATTTATTCGGTAATTCTTTAATCTTTAGACTTTTTTCTCAATTTTCTTAGCTTTTAGGACTTCTTGGAACATGTTCCAGTGATGATCAATGCATTAGCGTTTGTGCTGATCAAAAAGCTCGAACCATGAAATGCCTTTTGCAGAAATGCTTATGTGGTAACTTTTGTGATTTAAAAATTAAAAATAAAAACACTTTATGTTTCAGAGAAATAAGAAAAAATTGCCACTCCTAAAATAATTTCTAACGCTCATATTTTTTTTTTGTTTACTTTGAATGTCTATTTTTTTATCAACGTTTTTTTCTGCTTGTAAATAAATCACGAGAATTTTCTTATCAGTTTAAAAAATAAATTTATTGATTTAGGGAGTTTTTTTTCTTTGCTATAACCATTAACTTAATCCTTGTTTCATTTTTATGTTGAACAAATAAATTCAGCTATATTATAATGGCCTCGTCTGCTTCTCATAATAAAAAATACATTGGATACCTACAATGTCTTAAAGAATTTGGTTTATATGTTATTGATCCGGATACAGAATTAATTGTTGATAGAAAACGTTATCAACCCGTTGAATTTAAAAATCAACTCCCCACGGATGTTTATTCGTTAAAGGCTTTAACTATTACAGTATGCAATTATATTGAAAACTCATTTCCTTATAATATTTTATTTTTTCAAAACCTTTCAAATCAATTAAGCTTGGCCATGATTCCACACTTTATTATCGACGAAACATCGTTAGCAGTAACCGCGCTGTTAATGGCAGCAAATATAACAACCGCTCCAAATGACACATTAATAACTCTTATTGTTGCATTCGATGAAATTATTTTAATTGAAATTTTTCGTGAACCTTTTGGATATAAAATGATTCAACAAACAAGTGTATTATTTAAATTAAATTATGAACCAATGGAAATTCTAAACAAAATAATAAAAAGATCAAAGCCTAAGGCAATTATTGTCGAACCTCTCTTTTTTTCAGCCACCATGATGGATGTTTTAAAAAATACTTTTTCTGAGTCACAACAGCTAATTATTCTGCGTAAAAATGCCCAAAAAGATTACTTATATAAGTCTGTTATTGAAATGGCAAATTGCTTATTTGATAATAATCTTAACAAATTTCATATTATACCTTATACAGCGTGTGCTTATTTTATTGCAAATAGAAAAGCAGATAACGGTTTAAAACATCTAGTTTTAAGTATAGATCAATATACAAAATTACCCTTCACAGAAGCCAAGGTTCTTTCCCGAAATGAAGAAAAATTTTTTGTAGGTTTAACTCCATTAAAAAATTTTCAAATTTCTTAAACCAAAAGCAACATATTTTTTTTAGATTTTTGCTAACATGGTGAATAACAAACCATTCATGCTTCAAAAAAGCGTATCACTGAATGAAAATTGTCATAAAATGAAGCTAGAAGTAAAAATTAACATTAATCAATGCATAGATTTTGAAATGAAGCCATTAATCGATGATAAAATAATTCGATTGCCTGAAACTCTTATACGAAAAACTTTTAAAGTTCCAATAATTGGATTTTTTGATAACTCATCTGTTATTTGTTTACATACAGAAAGTGAAGAATATAGGTTTCTTGAAAAGTGGAAAGGTAAAAAAAATAAATAAACATCATGCAAAATATTAATTTTAGGAATGTTCGGAAGTGACTTATTTCTAAATTGTGGGTGTGAAAAACCATATTTTTGCGATAAAATTGAAGATAACGATTTATCTATGCCATCATATATTATTTACGGTAAACTTTTTTAACGTAATGTTTAAAACATTAATATTAATCTTTATAGATTTAATTAAAATTATGTCTATGCCTCCTAGCGATATTAAAGTTAACCCAGATTGGGGTTTTAAATTAACAAAAACTGAAAATAATCCAATATTGCTAGAATTCAATACTTTCAATAAAACAAAAAAATGTGCATCGCCAGCATTTTTAATGGCTTTGATTTTAAAGGAGCATCTTAAAGTTATAAAAGCAGAAATAGGACAATATCCAAAGCAACTTGGCTTTGTTCTTTTTGATGACTTCACAAAAAATGCTAAAAAAAGAATTAAAAAAGAGCTCAAAGAATCTTGCAATTTGTTAAAAATTGATTGTTTTTTTACTTAAACCATTGTTTTAAAAAGAATTACAACTTCAATATCGTAAAACGAAAGTCAATCATATTAAATCTAACAATTGTATGGATGGAAACAACATCTCTTTTACAACAAATACGATATCCAAACTGCTTTATAAATAAAATTGCTTTTATATCTCTGTGATCAAACAATAAACTTTATTAGATACTCGAAACATAAAATGTTACATCGGGTTTTTGACTTTGTTGCCAATGTTTTTCTAATTCACTATCAACAATACTTTTAGTAGCTTTTGCACTTTCATGAGTACACGTTGTATTAGTGAATGTTATTAATATTTGTGCATCTGCTTTGAAACTATTCTAAAAAATTATGATTTTAATTAAAAAAACTGATTACAATTGATTTCGCAAAATTAAAATCTTTAATCACTTAATGATCGACAAACAATAATAAATAATGCGAGCGAACAAGCAAGCAACGAACAAACTATTAAAGTGAAAGTGAAGATAATCAAAAATTTTTTTAGGTTGAGCTTCATTCACAAACACGTTTACCATAAAACAACACTGGACTTTCTCTATCAAGATTAAAAATTTAAATATGAAAATAAAATTTATTAACAAATTTACATATATAACTAATTAAAATCGATTTTCAATAAAAGTTTTATATGGAATTGGATGAGTTGCAACGTCAATAACACGTGTGGAATCAGCTTTTTTGTCTTTGGGATGATTGAATTTAAAATGATTCAACATATTTGCTGCAAATAAATACAATTCCAATTTTGCCAAACCTTCGCCCAAACATGCTCGTTTTCCAAGGCTGAAAGGCATTAATTCTTGTGGCCAAAAGAATTTACCATTTTTATCCAAAAATCTTTCAGGTTTATATTTATTTGGTTCAGGAAAATATCGTTCATCCATTAAAACTAACATAATTTGATTGGTGATTAGCGTATTTTCAGGAAGTTTATAACCATGAATATTTACTTCTTTTGTGGTTCGATGAAAAACATTCACAGATCCAAGATTTCCAAATCGAAGGGTTTCAGCTACGATTGCATTAACATAATTTAAATTTACTTTATCATCGAGAGTTATTAATCGGTCGCTGCCTATGTATTTATCCAATTCTTCATGAGCTTTCTTTTGAGCTTCAGGATATTCCATCATATAAAGGGTTAACCAAGCAAGGGCAGATGAAGTGGTTTCTTGACCAGCTATCCAGAGACTTAATGCAGAATCGATGAGTTGTTTATCACTGAAAAAAGTGCATTTATTTTAGAATAAATTTGCTTACATTAAAAAGAAAATTTATGCAGAATTTGGATAAGACATTTTTAAATTTTAATGAGTTTTTAGTATTTTTTGGTACAGCTTCCGTGTGAAAACTGACATTCAGAAATAAAAATAAAAAGCTATTCAATTTTTGAAAAACTATTTTCTCATATATTTTTTAAATGTTTCAAAAATAAATTTAACTTCAAATCCTTTAGTTTTAAAATTTAATCGAATTTGAGTTTTATTGCATCCAACGTTTTTGATCTTGGAGATTCTTGTCTTTGAAAATTAACATTTTTCAGCTTTTTTGATATAATTGATTTGCTCAAAGTGTAGAGCTTTGTGAAATCCAACTTACGAATAAGTATGATCTTTGGTCCCATTTTTATTAAATTTATATTGTTCTCGAAGGAAAGCTTCAGCAAAATCTCTTGGTTCTTCATCTGCATCAAGATTGATTTGTTTTCGATGATTATTAATCTTTTCTTTGAATAACGCATTCAAAGTGAGATCAGTGTTTTTTACTCGTTCATAAACTTTATTAAATGGTGGAATAAATTTCATGAGTTCAGGATTCCATTGACAAATCTTCCATAATGGATCCATAAAGTTTGCAACTACTTGAGTTGCATAAGCTTTAAGTTTATAAAATTCTTCGAGGTTTTTTCCCTGAAAAAATAATAAATTTATGAATGGTTATTTTGAGTTTTGGAAAAAAATAAAATTTTGTGGGCTTTTTTGTTCGAAAACTTTTTCAAAAGCTTGGCTTCAATGCGTAATAACCGAGTTTTTTTTTCGAAAAAGTTACTAACCTTTTCAAATCGATATCCAAAAGTAAGCGAATTTATAATACTTCCAACACAAATATCCAAAATATTCATCATATCAATTTTTTCATTTCCTTCTTTTATTTCTTCTTTGACATTACTGAGCAAAGATGAAACTTCAGTGAGAACTCGTTCTTGCATTAAATTTTTTCCAAGACCAAAATTTCTTAAAACATGTAATGCAAATCGACGCTGTTCCTTCCAAATGGGACCATCAATTCCACCAAGGCCTCGATTGGGTTCATCATTAAAACTATGGCTCATACCTTTAGGTCGACCAGAATAAGCTTCACCATCTTTGACGAAAGTTTCATAAATGGTTGGAGAATCTCCAAGAATAACCACAGGGCTTTCACCAAACCAAACAGTAAAAAAAGTTCCATATTGTTTTCGCCATTTAAAAAAGGCTTGTTCGCCGTTGAGTTTTTTGATTGTCATGATATTGCCAATGATGGGTAAGGGAGTTGGTCCTGAAAAGGAATTTTTAATTTTTTGTTAAAATTTTAATATTGAGTATAAAACTATTATTTAAATATTTTAAAGCGAGAAATAATCATTCTATAAAAATGATCCAATATTTTCGTTGGAAAACGAAAAAGTTTTGAAACTTAATAAAAAATATAAATCACTGCGCTTTTAGCAATGAAAAAATTCATTCCCAAAACTCAACTAACCTGGCGGCAAATTCTTTCGTTTCCAATAAAAATTATAAAACATCCATAAAGCAAATATACAAAATATTATCTGCCACATTTTTTTATTCTTATTAACTTTTTTGAAATTAACTTAAACAATAAAATATATTTTTATAATAAAAGTTTTTTCGGTCTTTTTTATACTTTTTTTGAATCTTAAGACTTCATTGATCGACTGTGATTTTCTATTTTGCAATCTATTTTCGTATTGATCTCGAACTTTTCACATTGAATGTTGCACATTTTTTTGTGTCAAAAACGTTCAATTCTCATCTTTCCATTTGTTAATACCTGTTTTAAAGATAATGAAAGAAAAAGAGGCGACGAAAATGAACGAAAATGAAACAAGTCAATTATTGCGTTTCTTTCGTAAAAATAGTGTAGTTTCAAATTGGGTTTTTTGTGTGGT
Source organism: Panagrolaimus kolymaensis (assembly GCA_028622995.1). NCBI lineage: Eukaryota > Metazoa > Nematoda > Chromadorea > Rhabditida > Panagrolaimidae > Panagrolaimus > Panagrolaimus kolymaensis. The sequence continues at coordinate 1,331,107 of JAJQJQ010000025.1, read as the reverse complement.
TTGTGTCTATTATTTTATTTTTTGTTTTTAATACACATAATTTTTATCATTTTAACATTACAAAAAAATGGGACAATAACAAATTGGTTTTCCATGAAAAAAACCGGCACCATTTTCTTAGTTGCCATATTTAAAAAATTAAACTGTCAGTTTTGTGATTAAATTTTAGATTTTTTTCGCTTTTCCATTGCATCTGTAATTTCGATTGTATCCGCCAACATAACGTGACAAGCTTTAGCTCCATCAAGTAAATTCCCGAATACAAGTTTTCCATTTTCTTTATAATCTTTATATGGAAAATTAAAAAGTTTTTTCATTCCAATCTAAAAGTTCAAAAAAAAATGTTGTAAAAATTCCAATTGTCACAAATTAAAAAAAATAACAACCTTTTTAGCTGCTTCATATGAAGACAAAGCATTGCAATAACAAACTGAATATTTACAATTAAAATTTTTCCAATCTCTCATATTTTCATACATAATTTTTTCAGCTAATCCGCTTCTAAAAAAAATAACTTTAGAATTTAAACAAAAAACTTTGATATACACATTTATTTTACAAGTACCTCATATAATTTGGATGAACTCCTAACGCCATTCCAAAAGCCAAATTTTTAACATCGCTTGGAAGGAATTTATGAATTTGAGAAAAACATTCATCATGAATTGCCGCAATTCGATTTGCATTAAGATTATTGTATGGTCCATTTTTGATGACTATAAACGAAGGAATAATCAATCGTAAATATTCAGAAGCAGCTAAAAATAAAAAAATGAATTAACAGTACCTTCAGAATAATCATTTTTTATTTCAAATTTTTGATTTAAAAAATTATGTTCTCGTTTGAAAAGATTAGAAAATTCTTGAAAAGTGTAATAAGTTTGTAATCCAAATGCAATAAGTTTATTTTTATCAAAGACCAACCAGGAAACGGGTTTCTCGAGGGCTTTTACAACTAGATCATATGAATATTGCTCCATCTCTTGATAGGTTGCGCCTAAAAATCGATATATTTTTTTATAGATTAAAGGTAAAATTACTCTAACCTAAAGCTTGTCGAAGATTATTATTATTGGTAAAATGTAAATTAAAAAAATTTGCTACTAAAATCAAATCATTTTTATCCGCAATTTCAAATCTTAATGGATGACCACCATTTTTAGGTTTCCATGCTGGGTTCATAATTTTTCTTTCACCTTTTGGACGGGTATCGAGATAAAAGCCGTCATACAATGGAAGTTTGGTTAACGGAGTAAAAGTATCTAACATTGCGTCTGCAAATGTAAAAAAACATAGATTGAGAGTTTAAGTTTTTAAAAAATAGACATAACGATCTAGGTCGCCACCATTCAAGTTTTAAATGATTTACTTCCGCGTCCGCCCTTTTTTTACTTTTTTTTTTGAAAATTGAAAAAAAATATATCAAAGATTTGTTAAAAAATTTAAAAGTTTATTGGAAAAGAAAAAAAAGGTTCCATGTCAAAGTTTTAATTTTGTTTTTCTATTTTCTTGTGACCAAGTTGTAATTTTTTTTCTCAATTGTGTCTTTTTTTTCAAATATTTAAAAAATTACACTTTTTTATCTTTGAAATTATTTTGCTTCCATCGAACGTAGAATAAAAAGTTGGAAATTGTCCATCGAAAAGCAAATTGATTGTTGTGAAAAAAAAAACAAAAAAAAAAATACATAAAGACAAAAATGAAAGTTTTTATAAAAAGGAAGGTAGGTTCTTTGTTCCGCTGGTGCAACATTTTTCTTTTAACAAAAAAAAAATTTTATTTTTCATTTTATCGATCAAAACAGTGAAAAGGAATAACCAGTTTTTTTATTGGATGCATTGAAAAACAAAAACAAAAAACCTTTACGACGTCAAACTTGGCCGAATGTAACTTTGTTTTCTAATTTTTACGCTGTAATGAAGAATTCTTCTTTTTGTGAATGTTGTTATTTACTAAAAAGTAATGTGCTTGGAAAAAAATTGTCTTCTTTTTATTATTTTTTGGTAATTGCACATATAAACGTTGGTTGTTGTTTCAAGTTTTTTTGCCTTTTTTTGTTTCTAAACAAAAAATTATTTTTAAAAGGATTAAAACTCAACCTTTCATTCCATTTACCTAAAAGGAAAAAAATAGTGTCTTTTCTCAACCATTTTTGCTGAGTTTTTAGATTATTCATTTTTTATATATATTTAGTTTTAGATAATTATTTTGCAACTAGCATAATTTTTTCTTTCAACTTCAAGAATGGGATCTACAGGTTGTTGCGGAGTTAATATAAAAGTAGGCTTACGAAAAAAATATTTATCTAAGGATCTTTAGAATTCTTTTCGAAAAATGTTTTTATTCAATTTTTTAGACATGCGCAAAAATTGTTTGCATTCTTGGAATTATTTTTGCTTTAATCTCAATTCTTCCTTCCGTTCTTTTACTTTGGTATCTTCCAATGAATATTCTTCTCGTAATTACGCTTATTTTGGCTTTGATTGGAATTTATAAAGAAAAATCAGGTTTATTAATTCCTGCACTCATTATTCTTGTAAGTTTTTTAATTTTAAAAGAGGAGATTTCGAAATGAATGTTAAAAAAGTTTTTTTTCATCATTTTTTTAGGCTCTTTACTTGATCATTAATTTCTTGACGTTCATTGGATTTGTTTTCCTTTTAATATTTATACCTGAAAAAACTATTAAATCTCACGTTGATAAAGGATATTCCCAAGAAGAAGCTGAAAATGGTAAAAATAATATAGCTTTTCAATTTATAAACCATACGAATGCCTTTTTTTAGCCCTTCAACTTACTTTCTTGATTTCGGCTTTAATTTTCCTTATATTAACAATTTACACCATTTTCACTTTTATTGTTCTTTTAAAAGCTCGAAAACATTTCAATCAAAATAAAAAAATGACTGATTATGGTCGATATGAAACTAAAGGAGTTCATGGTCCTCCTGCATATCCTCCAAGCTATGCTATTCCGGTACCGATGCATTTCCCTGATTTTCATGGAGGATATGATAATCCAGCTCATATAGATGCTCATGAATATGAAGCTCATGCTTATCCATACGAATATAAAACCAAGGCTCTAAAGTATTAAAAAGAATAAACCTATATTTTTTGGAATAAAAAAAACGTAAACTTTCTTTTTTATTTTAAAATTTTCAAAATAAATTGTATTTCTTCTTATAATTCTTGGTTCCTATTTTTTATAAAGCAAATTTCTTTTAGTTATAAAAATAAATATCTTTTTGTTTTTTATGTTCCAACTATTTTTTTGTGTTAATTTTTTAATGAACAATCAAAAAAAACAACAACAAAATTATCAATACAAAACAATGTTCAATCATGAGTCATAAATATTTATAGGGAGTAAAAAACGACAACAAAAAAATCAGTTTAAACTTTAAAGAAAAAAGAAAAGGAATAGGAAGGGAACTGTTTTTGAATATATATTTTTTAATTAATGATTAAAATTTAGCGAATAAGAACAGGTTTTGCCTGTAGTCGTTTAAAACACATAAAATTTTAACAGAAGGTCAGCGGCGAGCGTAATTTTTTCAACTTTTCTCTGTCGTATTTTCTTTGATATTTTTTTTGTGTTGGCGATATTTAACACTCTCAAAAAACAAAAACACACTCATTTTTGTCAATTTTTTTTATTTTATAAATTGGACGTATATTTATTTTGCTTAATAAAATTTTTTTTAAACCAACGAACACTTTTTTATAAACTGTTTTAAAGCCGATATAACAGACAATAAAATTGTATCAATAATCTTTTTCTTTTTTTAAATTAATGATGTCCCAATTTTTTTTTATTAATTTTTTAGAACACCTCTGATAAAGTTTTTCATAATGGGATCAAGCGATTGTTGTTGCGGTGTTAATATATTAGTGGGCTTCCTACTATTTTTTTCGGAACTACACACTTATTAAATTAATAAATTTTAGACATGCGCAAAAATTGTTGCATATATTGGCCTCATTATTCCAATATTATCATTTTATTCTGGAGGTTTTCTTCTTGGTATTCCATATTTTTTGATTTTTATTGGAATTAGAAAAGGAAGACCGGGTTATTTAAATTCTGCACTTATTTTTCTTGTAAGCAAGCATTAAAACCAGGTGTTGTTAATTTTTTTTATATTGGTTTTCTTCATTTATATTTAATTTTCTAAGCTCTTCATTTGGTTTTTAATATTGTAATAATCATCGTATTTATGTTTCAAGCAGTAAATCCACCGGAAAGTGATATTAAATCTTTTAAAAACAAAGGATATTCCCAGAATGAATCAGAAAAAAGTAAAAAAAACTTTATTTTTGATTTCAAAACCAATGAAAAAAATTTTAGAAGCTCAACTTGATAATTTGTTTTGGTCTCTAATTATTTTTATATTAAATATTTACTTCTTTTTTGCTTTTTTGGTTATTTATAAAGCAAGAAAACATTTAATTGAAAATGTTGCTAAACTTAATGGTGCAGCTAATTCTAATGTTAATATTCCAACTTATCCACAAGGCTATGCAATTCCTGATCATATTCATTATAATCAAGGATATGCAAACCCAGTTTGTATGGAAGCGCATGCCTTTCCATGTACGACATTTCACTCAAATCCGTCGTCATACGCTGAAACTTTCGATAATATTGATAGTTTGTCATTACCTTTTCCAGCGCCGCCATCATATTCTCAAGCGTTTTCATGTGAAATTGATGCGCCTCCTCCATACATAGAAAAATAGAAAACTCTTCTATAGCTTTAGAGCTATAAAATAAGATAATTTTTCAACATCTGATACTACTGCTTGAATCTTTGACATGGTTGCATTTGTGATTGTTCTTTCCATTTTTTTAAAATTTTTTTAATATTTATTTTAATTTTAATTTTTTTTTGCTTTTGTTAAAGAAAAATAAAAACATCATATTATTTTTATTCTGAACAAAAAAATTTCAACCAATTATTTATTATTAAAAAATGATTACCTCCACTTTTTTAAAACTTGACTGTCATACAAAATAAGAAACAGAAACCATGATTTCTTTTTTTTTTTTAATTCATGAGTTTATAGTTCCCTTTTAAAATTCACGCTCGAGAAAACAATAAAATTACCGGAACAAAGCATGGTCCGAGCAATATTTATTAGAAAACTAGCTTGATGTAAAATAAATGGAAAAGGAAGCTGAAAAAAAATCTTCTTTATCACTTTCCAATGTTTTTTTTAAATGAATGATCAAAATAATATAGCGAATAAGAATATGTTCAGTGTCAGTAGTCAACGGAAACATACACATAAAAATTATAACCGAAGGTCAAAGGGAATTTGACATTTGCTTTTCAAATTTGTGTGTTTTAATCTTAATTTGATATATTTATCAAAAAAAAAGAAAATTGTAATAAATAAAACTACATCAAACTCCTTTTATTCCAAATATAAATAATTAAAACTGTTTGGCGAATATTTAGTTTGCTTTTTTAATTTTTCTCGATAAAAATTTTTTTTAAACCATCGAACACTTTTTTAAAAGTATCCTAAGGTCATTATAAAAAAATGTTATAAAATGGTAACAAAAATCTTTTTTTATGTTAATTTTATTATAAATTTTTATGATTAACTTTTAACTTTTAACCTTTTTAAAGATCAGCTTAGTTTTTCATCTGCCCTGACCAGTAAATCCCTCAAATCCAGGGCTAGCATAAGCTTCCATTGTAACAGGGGGCCTTCCGAGTGTTAATGAAAATGAAAATAATAAAAACAAACCAACAAAGCTGATAATTTTTACAACAAACCAAAAGGATTTTTGTTATCAATTTATTTGGATACCGTCAAGTCAATTATTTAAATGTATAGCTTGATTAAAAAACAAGCTCACGGTTAGTGCTAAAATTATCAAGACAAAAGATGAAGAGGAGATTATTCAATTTGGAAAAGTTCAACATGTTTGCAAATCAATAGAATATGTCCTGGAAAAAGAAAAGACGACTTAATTTTTTCACAATTTTGTCCAATATTTATTATTTCTATTTAACTATTTTTAAATTTTTTTTATTTAAATGAATTTTTATGTTTTAAAAGATTAATGTCAAAATGCAATATTTTTATTGAAAGCTGTACCGTAACAAATTATTTTTATGTAAACGCATTCAAAAGCATTATATTCATTACAAAATAAGTTTATGGATTTAGAAAGGTGGGCAGCAGAAACATTGTCCAGAAGGGCCTTGGAAAGAGAATCGAGTATCTCTGTTGCTTCCAGCAAGGGTTCCACATTTAGCATCGCGTTCAGCAAAACTTCCAAAGCATCCACCATTTGGAACATTTGTAGTACATTGAGCTTCAACATTTGCGGTGAAAGCCATGATGGCGAAAATAATAGCGAAGATGGCAATGAAGAAACGCATATTTTTTGATTGATTTTGAGTTGAGAAGATTGAAGAAAATATTTCAGTTGGATTGAAGGACTCATAGTTTTTTGCGATTTTGCGTTTACTTTTATACAGTGAAAAATTGTTTTCATGACCTTTTAAAACCTTAAAAAAATTCCGGTTTAATGCACTTTTTAACTTCAAAAATATTAAATTAACTGTATCTTTGATTAAAGTGTAATAATTGTGTTTTTATCTTTTCTGTAATTGAAGGAATAGAACGAAGGCGGTAACAATTATGTTCATCATTAAAATGCCCTTTTTTAGTAAGAAAACAACAACTACATAAACGAAAGAAAATTTTGTTTATTCTACTTATCGCACTTTGAAAAAAAAACTTAAAATGGTAACTTTCTTTTTGCCAAATCAAAATAAACAGTGAATCATTAAAAAATTTATACCAACTTGTGGGCAATTCGCAAAAAGTTAAGGTTACAGCCATCGAGCAAGCTTACATTGTTAATTTATGTAATTTGCGCAGCAAGCAAAACCAGGTTTTTGCTAATTTTTTATGTATATGATGCGAAATAGCGAAGCCTAGTTACCAAGGGATTGCGACCAAAAGCCATCGAAAAAAAAGAACAATGAAAATTACTAGGAAGTAAATATTCAAGTTTTTTTCGATTAAAATAACCGATTATAATAAAAAAGTTCGCTGTGTTTTTATTTTTGATAAATTAAGTATGCAGCGTACTTTAAATTTAATTTTTAAAAACCGTTAAAAATAATTAAGCTTTCATTTCGTGATTAAGCAACTTAATATTCTCAAAATAAATATAATTTATGAATATTTCATTAAAAATTTGCATAATTTATATTATGTAAACATTATGATTAAATCATAAAAAATTAATTAGATATTATTGTCTTAATTTTATTAAAACAAAAAATTTTAAAAATTGTGGGGACACGAACCTATGATATAAATATCATAAAATTTGCGCCTTCCATGCCTACACCACACAGTAAATAAAATAAAAAGAACTTTAGCCAATGACATTTTTACTCTAAATCAAAATATTTAAATTTCCATAGCGGCATACATCTATTTTTATGTGTTGTTTTTTAAAGTTAGCTTACTCATAGAGGTAATTGGGGGTGGAGAAAACGATTTTTATAGCCAAAATATGCGTTAACTTTGCTCTATCGCTCTCCGGGACATTGTTACCCCGCCCGATTTTTCGGTTTGAAGGAATAACGATATGTATCCCTCTATTTTTTTTACAGATTCGTAAATGCGACGAAAAATTGACCCTAGAGAGCCGGCTAACATAAACATAATTACGCAAAATAATAAAAATCATAAATTTCGGTTAGCAGATTGGGCGAACTGATTGCTAAAACAGCCGCACCCCTCGCTTCGCTCGGGGTGCGGCGGGATAAAATCCTAATCTTTAAAAATAAAAAAAGAAAAATGTAAAAAATATTTTAATGTAAATATGTATTTAATTATTACTTTTATTTTAAAAGCTTTTATTAAAATCCAGCCGCATTTTTTATTAATTTCAATAAATAATTTTATATTTACACTGAAAAAAACTGTTACACCTTTTTAAATTTTTAACAGTAAAAAAATAATAATATTACCGGCTATACGAATTTATTTATAAAAAAAGCAAAGTTCAAACTTCGAACCCATACCATCAATATCACAAAATTTTCGCTGTAAACGACTACGCCACACAAACAACAAAAAGTAAGAACCTCTAGCAAATGACATTTAGCTCAAAATCAGGATATTTAAATTTTCATAGCGGCATAATGCTATTTTAATAAGATATTTTTTAAGTTAGCTTAATCATAGAGGTAATTGAGGGTGGAGAAAACGATTTTTATAGCCAAAATATGCGTTAACTTTGCTGCAACGCTCAGCGGGACATTGTGAACTTTTAAAATGTTGTGATTAAGCACTTTTTTTCTATACTTCCTTCTATTTTTTTTAAAAATTCGTCAATGCGACGAAAAATTGACCCTAGAGAGCCCTCTAATATCAACAAAATTGCGAGAAATAAAAAAAATCATAAATTTCGGTTAGCAGATCGGGCGTTCTCATTCCTAAAACAGCCGCACCCCGAGCGAAGCGAGGGGTGCGGCGGGATAATTCTTTTGATTACAGCGCAAAAATTAGAAAACAACAAACAAAGAAACGAACGATCGGAATTGTTCACTTAAAGTTCTTGTTGGCTACGAACGCAACTTGTTTTTTTTGTTGTTGGCTTTTTTTTATTATTTAATCGATAAACAAAAAAAGGTAAAAATAAGTTTACCAAGTACTTGATTTTTTTTATAAAGTTTTGGCTCTTTTTTGGATTTTTCATAAAATGTTGCAAAATTGAATTTTTTCCACACAAAGTAATGATTTAAAAAATAATAAAAAATAAGAGTAATTAAAATTTCTTCTAAACCCTTTTTTAGGATGTATATTTGAGAAAAAAAGACCCAATATATTTTTATTTAAAAAAGTTTATTATTTAATGATCACAAAAAAATGACAAATAATATTATTTCATATTTAAAAAGAAAAAGCATCATCGAAGGGTGATGTCGTTTCAGTGGGTTTCGCGTCAATTTTAATCAGATTCCTCAGAAGCATCAATATTTTTGTCGGCTTTAAGGAAATCGCAACATACTCCAATGGAAATATCACTACAACAATCGCAACTTCCAACGGGGCATCCACAACATCTCATATTGACTTCATTTTGAGTTTTCTAAAAAAAAGCAATGTTTGATAACAATATTTTATGCAGCAGTAAAGAAAATAAAACTCATATCTTATTATATACAATATAACTTACGCCTAGTTGCAAAAATTTTTCTTTTGCTGAAGTTAGAAACATTTGTCGTTGTTGAATCTAAATTTTTTTTTTTAAATGTTTGGATTTTCTTGGTTTTTTAAATTTCATGATAATTTTTAAAACCAGCTGCTATTTTTTAAAAGGAAAATATGAAAATGTGAGTTTTTTTGCTTTCATTTAAGGTGTTTGTTGTGTCTGGGTCAAGTCTAAAGACTTACATCTTCCAAAGTATCGATAGTCCGGGTTAAATCTTTGTTTTGTCGCTTCAAGTAGCTGAGAAAAACTCCAGACGAGGATGGACCTTCAGGTGTCTAAAAACAAAGTTTTAGTCCAAATAAATTTTATAATTTTCTTACTTTTCGACGACGAACATAAGCATCAGAGTTAGCAACGAAAGCAATTAAAACAACGACGAAAAGAATACAAGCGGTTCTCATTTTGAAGCAATTCTTGGAAATGAATGATACTTAATCAAAAATTGGAAGCTTCTTTTATACCAACATTTTTGAGGAGTGCCAGCAACCTCGACATGTGATTTCTGATTTTAATATGCCCATTTTTTTTGCAAAAACACTAATGATATTACGCATTTTTAAGCAAAGATAAGAAAGTGCTAAACAAAGAAAAATTTTTACAAACAAAACAAAATTATTTTATTATGACTCATTTTATTACAATCGTACGATGTTTTTTAAATCTTTTTTAAATATAAAGCAATAGACACTGACATTTTTAATTTAATTAAATTTTGAAAAGTAAAATGGAAAATTTTGTTATCCTTCAAGCTCGCTTTTTAGTTGTTAGTTTTAAATGGATTTGAACAAAATGGTATTGCAAATTTTTTAAATGTGTAAGCATGCATCAAATCTATTCGTTGTACTCAAAAACATATTTTTCTTTGGTACACGTATTGCTATCATAAATAGGTGTGTATCATATACAAAGCACAATGTCTTATCAATTTTTAACAAAGTTTGCAGAAAAAATATTTGGTGCATAAAAACACAAAAACTACGGAAATGAACATATTTTAATAAATAAAATCCAATTAAAGATTAACCAAAAAAATCTACGTTTCAAAGAATATTTTTAATTAAAGTTTTGTGCGCTTTGACATATGAACAAAAAATGTTGAGTTATTCTTTGAAAGCTAATCGATAAATTTTAGTTAATATTTTTATTTATCACTTCCAATTTTGTTGTTTATTTTTTGTTTGTTTTTGGGGCCACAATTTATCAGGCTTATATCTCCCAAAAAATATCCTCGAACAACTTTGTCCTTTTTTAGTCCAAAAAAATATCACACTTATTGTGCTTTCTTTTTATCAAAGTAAACTATTCGTTTACTCATGATGAGTCAGTCACAATTGCTTTTGTGCATTTCCAGCAAGTTGTGACAAAAATATTAGTCAAAGTATATTTTTTTTGTGATAATAAAATCAATTTACTTTTCCATATTTTTTGTATCTTTTTCCTTCTAAATAAGCATTGATAATATTTTTGGAAAGCATATTTATAAAAAAAATGGTTGCTTATGAAAATGCATGCATTTGTGGTAAACGCTTTGATAACAATTGTGCCCATTTCCTTACCAATTGGTTAATCCGAAATGGACAAATGGAATCCAAATTAGCTGGATGTTATTGTTGTGAATCAGGACGCCCCATTCGAGCTAAAGAACTTCGAGAAGAATATTATATTCCAGTGAGTTTTTTCCCCCATTTTTATGGACGCACAAAATTAAGAGTTTTGGATGTCTCCAATTTTTATATTTTAGGACTTTAACAAAACTTTCAATGATCCTGGCACAAATTGTTTTATTTATTGTGAAAAAGCAGGTCGAGGACATGTTTATTATGGAACTAAAAATGAATGCGTTGCTGGAACCGGGCTTTGGAAAGATGCAACTTACTATGAATTTTACACCGAAAAATAATTTTTTCTCTTTTTTTTGTTTTTAATTTATTTTTATAATGCTTTTTGCTATACAAATAAAATAATATACAAAATATCTATTTTATTTTGAATTTTAATCGAGGGGAAATGGTAATTTTTTTTAATTCTTCAAAACTTATACGGTTAATTTCGATGCATAGCTTTTCGATTGAAACGAAACTAAAAGGCAATTGTCTAAGGAAGTGATTTTCATTAATTCCACTTGGAGTTGATATTTCAATTTTGTTTACTACTTCCATTTTTCCTTTTACAGAGGAAACATCAAAGCCCTTGCAAAATTCATTTTCTTTGCAAAAGCAAGAAATGGAATATTTGCATTCATAATTTTTGATTTCAACTTTTTTAATATAATGACATCGTTTTGCAAGTTTTCGAGTTGAGTAATTAATATTCGCAAAAGTTTTCAAAGTTTGACCATCACATATTTCCGCAAAGCGTCGTTGGCAAACATATGGAAGCGAAGGAAAATCAAAAGTCTTATCTTCAAACGGAAACTTTCTTTTCGAAGATTGATTTGATAGAGCAAAGCTTCGGTTAAAATTATTCATTTTGATCGATTAACTAAAAATGAAAATATTTTCAAAGAATGGAATTAAAAAAAATGACGAAGGGAAGGCTACTATGAAAAAATTTAAAAAAAAGGATTTAGAGATAGGAAAATTTACCTTTCAAAAAATTTTTGGTAAATCAACAACAATATTTAATTAAAAAACTTAAGAAAAAGAATAAAGGGGAATAATTTATTGAGAATATTGTTGCCTTAGAGCCTCATGGAAAAAAAATTTTAAAAATCAATCATTAAAATTTAGCCTCTTTCCATTCTTGAAGTACTGATGCCTTTTTTTCAGGGATAATGTGCTGTGAAAGTGTCCCCTTATTTCATAGTTTTTGACTTTTTTTTTGTTTGTGCAAAGATAATTTTAATTAAATAGGTCCAAAGTTATGGCAAACAAAAAAAAGCGAGCTCTTGTGATTTATTGTTTAATTTTTTTTTGAAAAGAATGCACTCTTGCTTGCATTTTTGTGGGTGAAGAAACAACGACGCTCTTCTCTCGTGAAAAAAAAAAATATGCCCGCTCTTTTTTGCGTTCTTTCTTTTTTGTTTATAGCCTTTCTTAGTCATTTTTTTTTTCATTCCTAACCCTTTCCCTTTATTGATTTGAAAAAAAAGAGCAACCGGAGTTATGCATGCGAATTTTTTTTATGTTTATAACTTTTCTCCCATTATCTCTTCCATCTCATATGTTTACCCTTTACATCTTTTTTTATTCTCGCACGAGAGAAGCCCATTGGTATTATTCGCTTATAGACGATCTACGTGAACTCGTTATATATATATTTTTTTGTTATCATTTTTCGTTATTTAACTAGCTTTATTTGTTTTAGTTATTTTTATTCTCAAAATGACTAAGCAAAGACAACGCACAAGTTCTGATGAAAGTGTAAATCCCAAAAAGCGTAAGCTTCAATATGAAGAAGATGATTCAGAATATAGCGAAGAATTTGAAGAAGAACAAGATGAAGCTCCAACAAAAATAGCAAAGCTTGATTTTCTTCCATTTATTGAAAACTTAAAAACTTATGCTCATGAAAAGCTCAAAAATCTAAGAGGAAAGCCTAATATTGCAAAAATAGCTGCAACCATTCCGGAACTTAAAAAGTACAAAGATTTATATGATCAAAGGTATAGTAATAATAGATTTTGTAATTGGGTTTAGAATTTATTTGTTTTAGCTCTTTCAATAGTGACTTCAATGCGCTTTATATGATTGCGGCCCGCCGAAAAAATGTAACAGTGGAAACAGCGGTTTTAGTCATGAACCGATATCTCAATGATGGACATACGGTTGAACAATTCAATGACTTTCCTAAAGCCCCCAAACTCCCTATTAATCTTTACATTTCCAAGAATCGTTCTCCTGGTCCTAGTTCTCTTGATGAAGCTGTAAGTTTTCTTACATTTTTCCAATAAAAATTAATTATCTTAATTTTTAGAGTAAATTGCGCAAAGAATTTGCAAGTGGTAAATTTTATACCAAAGAATATTTTAATCAATACAACGAAGAATGCAAAAAATATGTTAAACAACTTTATCAATACATGGATGAAAACTCAATGAATATTTTGGAATCTCATATTAAGCATATTAAGCACCTTATCGTACGATATGAAAAAGTTTATTCTGATCCTCCTCAAACACCCGTTAAAAGAAAGAAAGTAGTTAAAACTGCTTTTGATTGGTTTAAAGATGCCCACAAAGACTAGTATGCTTTTTCTTTCTTTTTTCTTTTTTCTTTTATATTCTCTTTATTTTAGTCAGGCTGATATCATGGATTCAGAAAAGCGTGAACGAAAGCTTTTACGAAAGTTTGAAAAATTGGGAATTGAAGAACGCCGCATTTATGATAATATTGCAAAGCTTAATTCTTAATACCTCTCATAATTTTTTGTTATTGATGATTTCTTTAGTTTGTGTAGTTTATTTATTTTTTTTGTTATTTGGTTTTTGAACTTTAGCTTTAATGAATTTTTTAAATGATATAAAAAACTATTTTAAAAATTTTCTGTTTTAAAAGTCCAATTTTTTTTTCTTTTCCATTATGAAATACCGGCTTTTGGCCATTTTTCGTCGAATGCAGATCTTGCGATTTTCTTTACAAATTATCTTCAACTCTCCTTCAAAGCCTTTAAATTTTAAGATTATAATTTTAATTTATGCAAAAAATACAAGTATTTAGAAAATATCGAAGGAATCGAAGGTATACATATTAGTAAATTAATCAAAACAAAAGTCGCTTTAAAAAAATTTAAACTTTAGTGAAAGGAATTTGAGGTTCACTATAATTTTGTAATCCACCATCAGCAATGAGCAAAGTTCCTGTGATGAATGAAGCTTCTTCGCTTGCAAGAAAAACAATGATATTTGCCATTTCATGCGGCAAACCTGATCGCTTCATTGGAACATTTTTCTTTACCCAAGTTTCTTCAAAATGTTTTTGTCCTTCTTTGGTTGTGCCACCGCGGAAACGGATTTCAGTACTAATCCAACCGGGGCTAAAGAGAAATGATTTGTAAAAAAATGAAAGGTAAAATCTAACTTTAAATTATTGATACGAATGTTTCGAGGAGCGAAGTTTACTGAAGCATTCCGACAATATTGATCGAGGCCTCCCTTGGCTACACAATAATTGAGTTCTTCAGGATGCTAAAAAATAATTTCTAATCTCTGTGATGCAAAAAAGTGAGGGAAAATTAAACTAACAGTTATGTGCCCAGCATCTACACTGCTAACATTTACAATATTGCCCTTAGTTTTTTCCAAATATGGTAATGCAATAGTGTTGAGTTTCATTACACTGGAAAATATTGCATTAAAATAAGGAAAATTAAGATTTTTGAAAACCTTTTTAAGTTTAATTCAATAACAAGCGCATGGGGCCCACCTTCGGTGGTCCCTCACCCATTTATTATGAACATACAAACACTTTTCGAAAACTTTTACACGATTCTATTGGAACTTAGCCACCACCGCAAGCTGGGCTTTATAACGATACGTTAACGTTGCGTTTTTCGATTTGAATTTTCGGGCAGTTTTCATATTCCTAAACTACCTCGGGAGCATCATTACTTCATCAACCCTAACCATTCTCTTTCATATTTTTATGCATAAAAACATCTCGAAAAGAACATTTTCCGTTCCAAAAACAAAAGAAAAAAGCGCGCGCTTTCCTTTTCAACATATGCAAAGAGAAACATTCGCGTCGAGAATTTTTTCGATTATGCAAATTTCAAATGCTTGTCCTGATCGACCATCTCGTTTCCGATAAACGAAATTCACATATTCGTAATCAGCGTGAAAAACTGCATAGGACGTGCTAGACACATTTCCATTTGCTAGGGGACACCAAATCGACAAACAAACAAACAAACATACATTCTCGCTTTATATAGGTAGACAAGATATATGAAGGGGCCTGCCTACGGCAGTCCCCACACTTTACATTTATTCAATTTTACAATTACACATCGGGTCCTTCGGGCCCTCATCTCGTCTTCCACCTTCCATCCCTCCTAATTTTACATTAGATCATTTCATATTTATCAAATGGCCCTTCGGGCCACACAACTCATACTCAAATTCCATTTCACACTTTCTCCCTTTCAAATTCAATTTCATTCCTGTCGGAAAGCATCACAGGCCCTTCGGGCCTCATCTTACATGTCACTCATATGCAGCTTCATTTTAGCACCTCGTGGTCATCCTCATTGCCCAGGATATCAATTTTCCATTTCTCATTTTAATATTTTCATTAAACTTTCTTACAGTCCATCCTCTCAATCCTCATTAAAAAACATTTTCATTAAACACTTTCCAACACCTTCACACATACATGCATCTCTGCACCATCACCAAATATGCAACTTTCAAATTACTGTTATAAATCATGCAACGAAATTCTCTTTCAAAAAGCAAACGACAAAGAGCTCACTTTCTCCCTTTCATCAAACACAAAGAGAAACATTCGCGTTAAGAATTTTTTCAATATGCAAATTTTCAAACCTCAATATCATATGCATATCTCTTTACCCGAAGCTCGAGACCCACATTTTTGGAATCAGCGTCAAAAACTACATCGGACAGTCTAAACACAATTCAAAAAAACAGCGGACAACCCACAGACAAACAGACAAACATAGTCAATTCAATTTACAAGGTAGGACAAGGTAGGATATAATCAAGACTGTCTATTTCAGCTTTATCATATCCTTCTTGAACAGCTGAGCCACCTGCGTTATTAACCTAAAAGTGCATATGGAAAAAATTCTTTTTCGAATAACTTTTTTTTCATTTTAGCGACAAAAAAATAAATTAGCTCTTAAACAAAGTTTTCCATTTTAAACTCCAAATTTTTTCTCTTTTTAAATTCGCAAATGAAGAAACGCGAAAAAACTCACAACAACATCAATTTGACCAAACTTTTCCACAGTTTTATCAACCAATTCATGTAAAGTTTTATCATGAACCATATCACCAAAAACAACTTGAATTCTATCTTCCCCGCATCCAACTTTGTTTAATTTTTCTTTAGTTTCTTCAATGCCTTTTGGATTTCGTCCATGAATGGTTACATTTGCACCTTCTTTACCAAATCGAACAGCGGTGGATTGGCCAATTCCAGCGCTGGAACCTTAAAATTTGGAAAGTTTAATGCAAAAAAATGCAAAAGCAAAAATCGAAGAAAATATGTTTTTAAAAAAAACAAAAAAAATTAGTTGTTTGTTTACCCGTAACAATAACAGTTTTTCCTTCAAAATTATACATTCGATTATTTCCCGTTGACATTAATCGGAAAGTTGTCGCCATTAATGGACGAGTAAAAATAGTAATTCTTGAAAACATATTTAACAAATTTATGGCAAATTGAGAAATAAATTAATAAATTTAAGTTTTTTTTTCACAGCGTTATGCTGTTTCGTGGTCAAAAATATTTTTATGACTGGCTTGGTTGTTGTTTTTTTTTGTGCAGCGAGTGAAAAAGAAAACAAGAAAACACGCGAAAGAGAGAAAACAAAGTTGTTCAAAGATCAAACCCTCGTGTCACTGTGCTTTTTTTGTTGACAACAACAACAAACGGAATATTTTTAGAATTTTTTTTATTTATAGCAAATATTAAAAAAAAATTATGCGAGCAAATTTTATAAAATGTTTTTAATCAATAAAATAAAACGTTTTTGTTTAGTTTCATTTTTTTAAAGCTAGTCTTTCATGGCAGTTTCGGCTACTTTTTTGGTTTGGTTAACGCCTTCATTGATAACTTCTCCAGTTGCGTGAACAATATTTTTAGCGGTGTTTCCAACTTTTTCTGGCACATCATCCAAATATTTTACAATTTTATCGGCAGCTTTTAATGTTTGATCAGCGAATTCATTAACAATTTTTCCACTGGCTTTGACGATTTCCTCTCCAGTTTCACCAAATTTTTTAGCTGATTCTTTAGCATCATCCCCCATTTTTTTGTTTGTTTGTAAGAATTTGGTTTTGGAAAACTAAAATTAAACGAAATAAAAAAAATCAATAGTAAGCTTTTAAAAATATGTACAATTTATCACGAAAAAAGACGGTAAATTTGTAAGTCTTGCGTTTTATGAATTTTTTAAACTCTTTATGCAATTTTATCGGCAACAAAATGCTAAAATTTTTGACGAATTACATGAAGTAACATTAGATATAAACTCAACAATAAATCGGAATAATCAACAAAAATACATGCACAGTTACCTTCAAAAATTCAAGTTCTTTTCCGATCCAATTAACTACAAGAAAATTTCTTTACATTTTATTAATATTCACGCACAGTTTCCAGAAAGTATACCTAAAAAAGAGAATTTCGTTTTTTCTTTATATATAAAACACCAACGATATAAAAAAAACAAAAATTCTTATGCCAAAAAAAAGTTACGCGATAAAAAAACAACAACAAAGAAAGATCAAACAAAGGTTTACGCGACCAAAAAATAAATCTGACATTTTTTACTTGACCTTTCTTTTTTTTCCTTTCATTCTTTTTTTCAAAATGGCTTTTTCGCTCATCTATTAATGAAAACACATGTGTATTGGCAATATTTTACGATGACTTTTTCTTGCTATAAAAATTTATTTTTTCCACGAAATACATAAAAACTAAATAAAACATTGTTGGATAATGATTACAAGAGAAATAAAATTACAATAAAAATATCAAGTAAGAAATTTCCAAGCCATGGTTTTTTGTATAAAAATTTGAGTTTCTTGACAAAAAATGGAGCCCTTTTTTAACAAATATTTGCAAAATACGAGAATATAAAATAAAATTTTTGTTGGCTTATAAGCTTTTATATTTTTATGATGTAATGGAACTTTCTAATCTATAGTTGTTGCAAATGCATTTGATATTGGATTGATAGTAGTTAATTGAGGAGGAGTAACATATAAATTACAGCGATTTTTAATATTAAATATTTTTATCAGAATCTTTTTAATTACGCGTCGATATGCTTTTATTGAACAAATTGTAACTAATGGATTTGTTATTGGAACCCTAAAATTACATAATTTAATAAAGTTTTTAATGCTACCGATTTTTTTGATAAAACTAACCAACACCAAAACGACGCAATAAATATACCAAAACCAGGAATGTTAATTTGTGCGAAGGTTGAAATTACAGCGACGCCAATTGGTAACATCACAAATATTAGAGGAACTAGAGCCTAAAAAATTAAGAAATTAACTTAATTTTTTTCACGCCACAAAAATTAGTTTTCGTTGAAAGTTTTATGTTCAAGAAACAAACCTGAAAAATAATAGTTTTAGTCATTTGTTTATGAATTTTTTGAGTTTGAAGGGATAAAGTGCTTCCATGATAATTTAATTCATTCCAAACTTTGATGCATGAAACAATAATTATTCCATAACAAAATCCCACTAAAATCATAGCATAGATAAATAAACATCGTAGACGCCAATGAAAAATATTTGAAGTAAAAATTTGTGGAATTCCTCGAAAATAAAAAATATCAGATTTTATTAATTCTAAAGCAATTAATTTATCGTTGTTATTTTCTCGGGGCCAGAAAACATAAAATGCAAAACAAGCGTATGAGAGAGCTGCAGTTACAGAAATCGAGATGCAACAAAAATAATGAAAAATTGATAAATGTTTTTTTCGAACAATTATAAAATATCGATAAACAAATTGAACGGGAAGTGAAGTGGAGCACAAAAATAAAGCAAATATTCCAATAATTACGAATGTAAAATTATAGGGAAATAGTAAAGTTGAAGATTTTCCTGAGGTTAAAAGAATAAAGTAACCATTTTTAGATTCAGTTTGCTAAAAAGTAAGAAATTAAATTTTTTTTAATGTTAAAATTAAACGCAAAAAAAATTGATAGCAAAAAATTGACTTACAATGCTCGTGATTTCATTAATAATCGTAAAAAATATATCCACGAAACAATTTTGAATTAAAATAAGTTTATAATCATTTAAAAGTTTAGTAGTTTTAAAAAATATTAAATATATTAATAAACCATTCAAGAATAATCCAAAATATGCGATAATATTAGCGGAAATTAGTTGAATACTTTTCAAATCTATCCAGGGCTCTTCAGACATATTTTGGTATAAAGAAAAAAAGTTTTATTTAGCCCAGACTTGGTTTGAAATTTTTAAGCTAAAATAGCATCAAGAAACAGATGTTTCAGCTTTTTTGAATAACTAAGTCGTTGACTTTTTGAAGAACCAAAAACCAATACAAATTTAGAATAATTTTTTTATGGTAATTTTATTTGAAAATTTTGGAGTTTTATTTAATTTTTTAGCTTTTAATAAATGTACACTTCTGCCTTTTTTAAATTCTTGCTCTTGGTCTTTAAATAAATTTAAATTCTATTATAGTATCATTTTTTCGCGTTTATTGATGCCAAAAAAAACAAAAAATAAATATGCATGACTGAACTTTGCAGCATTGCGTAATTAATTAAAGTTATAAAACAAGAATCATTCATCAAATTTAGAAGGGTGAAAACAATATTTTTTAAATATAGTATCATCTTCATTAAAAAAGCCTCTTCACAAGATTTAATAGAATCATTAAAACAATGTATTTTTGGTGGTGCATCAAACTAAAAATAATAAAATCAAATTTTTAATTTGTTAATTTCGCATGGCCAAGTTTGCTTTAATGTGAAATCTTTTTAAGTAAACAAATTCATAAGTTAAACATTTACCGCGCTAGTTTTTTTTTCAATTTATATTTCTAAAAGAATGACATTTCAATCAAAACATATACACCGAATAAAGCAAATAAAGAAAAAAAATTTATCGGCAAAAAATCAATAAAGTCTTCTTTAGCAAAACATTTTTGCTGCTTTTTGTTTTGCCTTCTTTTCTGTTTTCTTTTCACACTAGCAAAAAAAGAAAACAGATTAAGGTTTTTATAAAAAATTTCTAAGCTATTGATTTGAATATTTTAAAATGCTTTTTTTTGTTTTTCTTTTTAGTTTAATTATGCTTTTATTACAAGTGGATATCTTTAAAAAATAAAAAGTCCTTTAAGTGGGAAGTGGATAATATTTCGAACAAACAAAGATGAATAAACATAAACAATCTTAACGATATTTAAAGAAAATCAAGTATATGATTCGTGGTGAAGAAAACGAAAAATAAAATTTAGCAAAGTATGAGCCAACCACAGTCGTAAAATTAGAAAAGTTTATTATGGGCAGCGATAAATATGGATTATGTAGATTATTTAAAAATCTCCTCCACCCCCAAAGTCTCCGCCGCCACCGAAATCACTTCCACCAATATCGCCAAAATCAGTTCCACCAAAATCTCCTGCTCCAGTTTCAAATCCACCACCACCACCTCCATCATAGCCTCCATTATCAGTACCACCACCTTGATAGCCAGTGCCGGTATCTCCTGGGTTTCCTCCAGCTCCATTTTCACCATTATAATAATTATTGACTGTGGTATCATTGTCCTAAAAATTAGACATAAAAATCGAGGCAAAAAAAATTTATAATTTTTACCGAAATATAACCTCCACCCATTCCTCCAAAATGAGGTCCAAAAGCTCCAAAGCCAAAACCAGGCGTTGGAAAATAACAACTTCCAAGTCCATAACCCATTAAAGCTCCAGTGAGCATTCCAGTTCCAAAACCTGGACCACTATTGTCATAACCACCGCCGCCGCCATTAACAACGACGGTCGTGCCACCATTACCGCCACCGTAACCTCCGCCATTGCCAATGCGACCATCAGATGGATAATTGAAACCATTAGTCGGTGGCGGAGGATAGGATTGAAAACTGCCACCTTGATTTCCTAGACCATTGCCGGCAGAATACGGTGGTGGAGCAGACGATTCTAAAACTTTTTAATTTACAAGTCATTTGTTTTGGAAATAGGACAAGCTTAAAAAATTATTGGTCAATAAAAAACAGTCAAGAGTTCATTGAAAAAATAGAAAATTTAACAAAAAAAGATAATTTAAAATTATTTTGCGCTGATTTTAACAACTTATTTACTAATTTACCTCACACCGTTGTAATTCAAAACATAAGCAACCTAATTGAATTATGCTTTAAAAACAGTAAAAAGGAATATTTAAAAGTTGGATATAATTACTGCCAATTCAGGGAAGCAAAAGAAAATGGGATGGAAAATTGCTTTACTAAAGAAGATATCATGGATTTACTAATTCAAACACTTGATAATAGCTATGCAAAATTCGCCACAATAATTTTTAAACAAATCAATGGAATTCCACAAGGCAATAACGCTTCACCTGAAATTGCAGATTTAACTTTGACTATGATGGAATACAAATACTGTCATAATAAAGAAAACCAATTTTTTGTAAAAAATATTGCTCCATCCAGATACATGGACGACATAATTGTAATCAACCATAAAAATATCGACTTTCAAAAAATTGCCAATAATATTTACCATGAAAGTTTAACACTCGAAACTACACATGAATCCGAATTTAAAACAAATTACCTCGATATTACGGTTGAATTAAATCAAGGAATCAACTACAATTTATATAATAAAACTGACGCATACACCTTTGACGTGCTTAGATACTCAAATTATCGCTCAAATATTCCTACAGTTTATAAACATAACATAATCGAGGGAGAAACATTAAGAACAGCGAGAGTTTCAAGCAATAAACATAACTTTAAAAACGCCTATGAAAATCTAGAAAACCTACTGATACGCAATAATTACCATAAAGAAACAATCAAAAAACACAAGAATAAAGTTCTAAACAAACACAAATACTTTAACTTCATTTAACTGAACAAATAAGAAATACAAAAAGTTACATAAGTTTATTTGAATATTACTTACAAAGACAAAATATACAAAACAAGATAAAATGCATTAAACAAAAGTTAAAATTTACAATTAGCAATATCTGAATAAAAATCTTTAACAATATCAAAAGTTTTAGGTTCATCAGCTCCTACTTTAATTGTATTACCTTTAAGCAGAACAAAAGGTATAGCATTAATCTTCTTTTGATGTAGCATATCCTTGAACATAGCGATCAATTCTTGCTTGATAATTAATCCAATCTTCCGTTTCTTCATTGAACTATTTGATAAACATCGTTGAACATCAATTCGACCATTAACTTTAAACAGCTTTGGCTTGAACGTTTTCAGGCGATGAAGTGAATCCATAACATTATTAACCAATAGCGAACCAAGTTTAACTTTAATGAATTTCTTTTCAGTTTTACCAAGATATTCTGGAGATCCAACAGCGGTTGATGAATAATTTTTATCCAAAATATGATCCAGTAATTCAAACACGCCATTGAGCAATAATTTACGATTATCCTTTCTATTGTTTGTAAGTGCAAAATCAACATTGTAAATCATCAAAAATTCTTTTGAATTATCTGCATCCAATCGATGAACAACGGGAGCCAATACATTAACAACTGAAGACAATTTATCAATTTGATCCTAAAAAACAAAAAGTAAAAAGATGAGAAAATTATATAAATTATAAAACATACCTGCAAGTCCAAATTAGGCTTTTTGGCTCCTGAATGCATTCCTTCATCACCATTAATATCACGTTCAATTGGTCGCTTCTGTGGCATTTCTTGAATTAGCTTTAGAATTCTAACAATTATTGGATGATACTAAACATTGCTTCAAAACAACAACGATAAAATATTATTGCTCTTATGCATATAAAGCCAAAAATAACCACTTCCTTTTTTCAATCTTCAAAAAATTTATTTTTTCTCTAATTTCTTTTTCCCTTTTTTTCAACTTTCATCATCGCTCAACTAAACTCTTTAATTTTATTATAATTTTATTTCAAACCTTAGACCATCGAACTCTACTGATGAGGCCCAACGATGCAGGTTTCCTTTTCAAACAAATGTAAAATACAAATTTACTTTTATAATTAGGATGTTTAGGGTTCAGGGCCGAAACATCCAAAAATAATAAAACCATAAAAATTCAATCTTAAAGATCTCGCTTTAATGTGTTTTTTTTTAAGTTGAATTTTATTTATTTCCAATGTCATTAAACTAAGTTATTGCATTAGCAAAGCTTAGCTAACAGCCTTAATGCTGTTATGACATTCATTCATTTATATTTTTTGATTTTTTAACATTCAAAAATCAATAAATTAAAAAAATTCAATCTTAAAGATCTCGCTTTAAAGTGATTTTTTTTAAGTTGAATTTTATTTATTCACAATGTCATTAAACTAAGTTATTGCATTAGCAAAGCTTAGCTAACAGCCTTAATGCTGTTGTGACATTTATTTACAATTTTGATTTTTGATTTTATTTCTTTAACTATCATAACCTAAAGTCTTCAAGTAATTGTTTTTAATGCAATTCTTGCACAACCTTAATGTTGTGTTGACTTTTTTACAAAACTTTTTTATTTTTTGTAATTTGTTGATTTACTTCCAAATTGATGTGAGGTTGAAAAAGCCCACTCTTTGGAATAAATCTTCGAACCCAGGAAATTAAAATTTCATTTATAAAATTCCTTTCACTATAAATTAAAACTTCCTGAGTGAACTCTGCTTATAACAATAATTTATAATTTTCATTTAAATAATGCCCGCTTTGGAATTCGAAAGAATTCCAAGAACCCGACATCCACACTGTTTATAAACCTTATTCTTTCATCCCACACAAAATGTGACTTAAATTACTCTTTCAACATTATTTCAGCTTACAACTTATAATTTTATTCAATTAAAATTATTTAATCTTAACCATTCTTTCTCTTTCCTTCTTTCCTCTCTTCATAAAAGGGCAATTCAAAAACCCTAAATCTGTACAATATATATTTAATAATTTCCTTCTTATTCTTTCTTCGAAATTAGTTATAACTTACAAAATTATTCAAATATGGTTTATTAAACGGATTCAACGTGAACCGTTCAACTGCCTTTGAGTGATAAAAGTGGAGATCCGGACGGGAGGGATCTGACCATGCTGCCAGCAGTTGTAAAAAATACGGTTTTCATGCCTGTACCGAGAGAGGCCGCTCTCTAAAACACATCTCGTGCCGTCTTGGTGGAGAAACCGCCGCCAGGAGGGTCATCCCAATTGGTTTAAAAAAACTCTAATTTCGAAACCTTTTAACTTTTATAAAAATTACATAACAACTATATCAAAGGAAAGAAGAAAAAGAATCATAAAACCATTTAAAACTACAGATCAAGAAGGATACAAGTGTAAAAAGAAAAACTGTAAAGTATGTCCTAGATTAAATAATCGTAATTTTGTTGAAAGCAGCGTAACTAAAGATAAATATTTAACCTGTAAAACCAATAAATTTAATTGCTGTTCAAATAATTTAGTTTATCTCTTAACTTGTAAAATATGCAAAAAGCAATATGTAGGAGAAACAAAAAGAAAATTAAAACAAAGAATTAGCGAACATTTAAATAACATCAAAAATGGAACTGAAAAAACTGTCTTATGCCAACATTTTATAAATCATGAAAATAATGATTTTGAAATAGATGTCCTGGATAATATTGATTTAGAAGATAGACAAACTCGCTTAAATACCGAAGAAACATGGATCAGACTTTTAATGACTGCATATCCATATGGATTAAACGACAATATTAAGGCTATAGGAAACCTAACAAATTTATCTTTAATAAAAGAAAAATTAGATAAATTGCCATATTTTAATTTCAACTTTCCACGAATAAAAAACACAAGAGGCAATAACAGAAAACGAAAAAAGAAGTTAAATAATACTAGCTCAACCGAAATAAAAAATAAAATCATCACAGCTGAAACAAACGAATTATTCCAACTTTATTACAACACCTCCAAAAATATTAAAAATAAATTAACTAAAGACGAAAATACTTTGACATTTAAAAAAAACGATTTAAAACTATTAAGTTTTAAAACTAATGATAAGAAATCTAGAATGGTAACAAATAATTTTCTAAACATAAGTCTAACTCATATCCATCCAGTCCTGGATAAAATTAAACTTGGAAAAATTTTAAACAAAATATTAAAAGAAAACCAAATAATATTACACGACAATGCTAAGTTCAGAATAATTAAAAAATGTCTGCCACCGATCAGTACTAAAGTTTTTAATTACAACCAATTTTTAAATAACCTCACTATAAATCAAGTTAAAGAAATCAACACCTCTAAATGTATGTGTTCACCAGAACATCCATACTTTGATAACCACCATAAACATATCATAACGGGGGATATTAACTTTATAAAAAATCTTAATCTTAAAAAAACACTAAAAATGGGTACTAAATTTAGAGATATAAATATTGTAACAAAAAAAGAAATCGAAGAAGAAATAAATAAAGTCTTCTGCCAATTTCAAAATAAACTAATTAAAAAATATAAAATCACTAACAAACAAGCCTTAAAATTGGAAAAACTTTGGAAAAAAGAAATAAAAAAACTCGCTAAATCTCTTTTCTTTAACTTAAACAAAAATAAACCAATTTTCAACCAAAAAGCCAAAAAAGAACTTGAAAACATTAAAAAACATTTTATTATTACAACGGCCGATAAAGCAACAAATAACTATGCATTTACTTGCAAAAAACTATACGTTGAAAGTCTGCAAAAAGAATTAGGATGGGATAAAGAAAATATTAAAGGTAATGACACTTATAAAATAAGCGAAATAAATTTAGACGAAGTTTATACAAAATGCTGCATACTTAACGAAAACAGAAAAATAAAAATGAATTGTGAAAAAGAAAAAGTTATTCCAAAAATTTACGCAATACCCAAGTTGCATAAAACCCCAATAAAATTCAGATTTATTACAGGTGCAAGTAATAGCGGAATTAAAGAACTATCAAAAAAACTACAACAAATATTAAAACATTTTAAAAACCAATTAAAAAATTATTGCAAAGTTATTGAAAATAGGACAAGCTTAAAAAATTATTGGTCAATAAAAAACAGTCAAGAGTTCATTGAAAAAATAGAAAATTTAACAAAAAAAGATAATTTAAAATTATTTTGCGCTGATTTTAACAACTTATTTACTAATTTACCTCACACCGTTGTAATTCAAAACATAAGCAACCTAATTGAATTATGCTTTAAAAACAGTAAAAAGGAATATTTAAAAGTTGGATATAATTACTGCCAATTCAGGGAAGCAAAAGAAAATGGGATGGAAAATTGCTTTACTAAAGAAGATATCATGGATTTACTAATTCAAACACTTGATAATAGCTATGCAAAATTCGCCACAATAATTTTTAAACAAATCAATGGAATTCCACAAGGCAATAACGCTTCACCTGAAATTGCAGATTTAACTTTGACTATGATGGAATACAAATACTGTCATAATAAAGAAAACCAATTTTTTGTAAAAAATATTGCTCCATCCAGATACATGGACGACATAATTGTAATCAACCATAAAAATATCGACTTTCAAAAAATTGCCAATAATATTTACCATGAAAGTTTAACACTCGAAACTACACATGAATCCGAATTTAAAACAAATTACCTCGATATTACGGTTGAATTAAATCAAGGAATCAACTACAATTTATATAATAAAACTGACGCATACACCTTTGACGTGCTTAGATACTCAAATTATCGCTCAAATATTCCTACAGTTTATAAACATAACATAATCGAGGGAGAAACATTAAGAACAGCGAGAGTTTCAAGCAATAAACATAACTTTAAAAACGCCTATGAAAATCTAGAAAACCTACTGATACGCAATAATTACCATAAAGAAACAATCAAAAAACACAAGAATAAAGTTCTAAACAAACACAAATACTTTAACTTCATTTAACTGAACAAATAAGAAATACAAAAAGTTACATAAGTTTATTTGAATATTACTTACAAAGACAAAATATACAAAACAAGATAAAATGCATTAAACAAAAGTTAAAATTTACAATTAGCAATATCTGAATAAAAATCTTTAACAATATCAAAAGTTTTAGGTTCATCAGCTCCTACTTTAATTGTATTACCTTTAAGCAGAACAAAAGGTATAGCATTAATCTTCTTTTGATGTAGCATATCCTTGAACATAGCGATCAATTCTTGCTTGATAATTAATCCAATCTTCCGTTTCTTCATTGAACTATTTGATAAACATCGTTGAACATCAATTCGACCATTAACTTTAAACAGCTTTGGCTTGAACGTTTTCAGGCGATGAAGTGAATCCATAACATTATTAACCAATAGCGAACCAAGTTTAACTTTAATGAATTTCTTTTCAGTTTTACCAAGATATTCTGGAGATCCAACAGCGGTTGATGAATAATTTTTATCCAAAATATGATCCAGTAATTCAAACACGCCATTGAGCAATAATTTACGATTATCCTTTCTATTGTTTGTAAGTGCAAAATCAACATTGTAAATCATCAAAAATTCTTTTGAATTATCTGCATCCAATCGATGAACAACGGGAGCCAATACATTAACAACTGAAGACAATTTATCAATTTGATCCTAAAAAACAAAAAGTAAAAAGATGAGAAAATTATATAAATTATAAAACATACCTGCAAGTCCAAATTAGGCTTTTTGGCTCCTGAATGCATTCCTTCATCACCATTAATATCACGTTCAATTGGTCGCTTCTGTGGCATTTCTTGAATTAGCTTTAGAATTCTAACAATTATTGGATGATACTAAACATTGCTTCAAAACAACAACGATAAAATATTATTGCTCTTATGCATATAAAGCCAAAAATAACCACTTCCTTTTTTCAATCTTCAAAAAATTTATTTTTTCTCTAATTTCTTTTTCCCTTTTTTTCAACTTTCATCATCGCTCAACTAAACTCTTTAATTTTATTATAATTTTATTTCAAACCTTAGACCATCGAACTCTACTGATGAGGCCCAACGATGCAGGTTTCCTTTTCAAACAAATGTAAAATACAAATTTACTTTTATAATTAGGATGTTTAGGGTTCAGGGCCGAAACATCCAAAAATAATAAAACCATAAAAATTCAATCTTAAAGATCTCGCTTTAATGTGTTTTTTTTTTTTAAGTTGAATTTTATTTATTTCCAATGTCATTAAACTAAGTTATTGCATTAGCAAAGCTTAGCTAACAGCCTTAATGCTGTTATGACATTCATTCATTTATATTTTTTGATTTTTTAACATTCAAAAATCAATAAATTAAAAAAATTCAATCTTAAAGATCTCGCTTTAAAGTGATTTTTTTTAAGTTGAATTTTATTTATTCACAATGTCATTAAACTAAGTTATTGCATTAGCAAAGCTTAGCTAACAGCCTTAATGCTGTTGTGACATTTATTTACAATTTTGATTTTTGATTTTATTTCTTTAACTATCATAACCTAAAGTCTTCAAGTAATTGTTTTTAATGCAATTCTTGCACAACCTTAATGTTGTGTTGACTTTTTTACAAAACTTTTTTATTTTTTGTAATTTGTTGATTTACTTCCAAATTGATGTGAGGTTGAAAAAGCCCACTCTTTGGAATAAATCTTCGAACCCAGGAAATTAAAATTTCATTTATAAAATTCCTTTCACTATAAATTAAAACTTCCTGAGTGAACTCTGCTTATAACAATAATTTATAATTTTCATTTAAATAATGCCCGCTTTGGAATTCGAAAGAATTCCAAGAACCCGACATCCACACTGTTTATAAACCTTATTCTTTCATCCCACACAAAATGTGACTTAAATTACTCTTTCAACATTATTTCAGCTTACAACTTATAATTTTATTCAATTAAAATTATTTAATCTTAACCATTCTTTCTCTTTCCTTCTTTCCTCTCTTCATAAAAGGGCAATTCAAAAACCCTAAATCTGTACAATATATATTTAATAATTTCCTTCTTATTCTTTCTTCGAAATTAGTTATAACTTACAAAATTATTCAAATATGGTTTATTAAACGGATTCAACGTGAACCGTTCAACTGCCTTTGAGTGATAAAAGTGGAGATCCGGACGGGAGGGATCTGACCATGCTGCCAGCAGTTGTAAAAAATACGGTTTTCATGCCTGTACCGAGAGAGGCCGCTCTCTAAAACACATCTCGTGCCGTCTTGGTGGAGAAACCGCCGCCAGGAGGGTCATCCCAATTGGTTTAAAAAAACTCTAATTTCGAAACCTTTTAACTTTTATAAAAATTACATAACAACTATATCAAAGGAAAGAAGAAAAAGAATCATAAAACCATTTAAAACTACAGATCAAGAAGGATACAAGTGTAAAAAGAAAAACTGTAAAGTATGTCCTAGATTAAATAATCGTAATTTTGTTGAAAGCAGCGTAACTAAAGATAAATATTTAACCTGTAAAACCAATAAATTTAATTGCTGTTCAAATAATTTAGTTTATCTCTTAACTTGTAAAATATGCAAAAAGCAATATGTAGGAGAAACAAAAAGAAAATTAAAACAAAGAATTAGCGAACATTTAAATAACATCAAAAATGGAACTGAAAAAACTGTCTTATGCCAACATTTTATAAATCATGAAAATAATGATTTTGAAATAGATGTCCTGGATAATATTGATTTAGAAGATAGACAAACTCGCTTAAATACCGAAGAAACATGGATCAGACTTTTAATGACTGCATATCCATATGGATTAAACGACAATATTAAGGCTATAGGAAACCTAACAAATTTATCTTTAATAAAAGAAAAATTAGATAAATTGCCATATTTTAATTTCAACTTTCCACGAATAAAAAACACAAGAGGCAATAACAGAAAACGAAAAAAGAAGTTAAATAATACTAGCTCAACCGAAATAAAAAATAAAATCATCACAGCTGAAACAAACGAATTATTCCAACTTTATTACAACACCTCCAAAAATATTAAAAATAAATTAACTAAAGACGAAAATACTTTGACATTTAAAAAAAACGATTTAAAACTATTAAGTTTTAAAACTAATGATAAGAAATCTAGAATGGTAACAAATAATTTTCTAAACATAAGTCTAACTCATATCCATCCAGTCCTGGATAAAATTAAACTTGGAAAAATTTTAAACAAAATATTAAAAGAAAACCAAATAATATTACACGACAATGCTAAGTTCAGAATAATTAAAAAATGTCTGCCACCGATCAGTACTAAAGTTTTTAATTACAACCAATTTTTAAATAACCTCACTATAAATCAAGTTAAAGAAATCAACACCTCTAAATGTATGTGTTCACCAGAACATCCATACTTTGATAACCACCATAAACATATCATAACGGGGGATATTAACTTTATAAAAAATCTTAATCTTAAAAAAACACTAAAAATGGGTACTAAATTTAGAGATATAAATATTGTAACAAAAAAAGAAATCGAAGAAGAAATAAATAAAGTCTTCTGCCAATTTCAAAATAAACTAATTAAAAAATATAAAATCACTAACAAACAAGCCTTAAAATTGGAAAAACTTTGGAAAAAAGAAATAAAAAAACTCGCTAAATCTCTTTTCTTTAACTTAAACAAAAATAAACCAATTTTCAACCAAAAAGCCAAAAAAGAACTTGAAAACATTAAAAAACATTTTATTATTACAACGGCCGATAAAGCAACAAATAACTATGCATTTACTTGCAAAAAACTATACGTTGAAAGTCTGCAAAAAGAATTAGGATGGGATAAAGAAAATATTAAAGGTAATGACACTTATAAAATAAGCGAAATAAATTTAGACGAAGTTTATACAAAATGCTGCATACTTAACGAAAACAGAAAAATAAAAATGAATTGTGAAAAAGAAAAAGTTATTCCAAAAATTTACGCAATACCCAAGTTGCATAAAACCCCAATAAAATTCAGATTTATTACAGGTGCAAGTAATAGCGGAATTAAAGAACTATCAAAAAAACTACAACAAATATTAAAACATTTTAAAAACCAATTAAAAAATTATTGCAAAGTTATTGAAAATAGGACAAGCTTAAAAAATTATTGGTCAATAAAAAACAGTCAAGAGTTCATTGAAAAAATAGAAAATTTAACAAAAAAAGATAATTTAAAATTATTTTGCGCTGATTTTAACAACTTATTTACTAATTTACCTCACACCGTTGTAATTCAAAACATAAGCAACCTAATTGAATTATGCTTTAAAAACAGTAAAAAGGAATATTTAAAAGTTGGATATAATTACTGCCAATTCAGGGAAGCAAAAGAAAATGGGATGGAAAATTGCTTTACTAAAGAAGATATCATGGATTTACTAATTCAAACACTTGATAATAGCTATGCAAAATTCGCCACAATAATTTTTAAACAAATCAATGGAATTCCACAAGGCAATAACGCTTCACCTGAAATTGCAGATTTAACTTTGACTATGATGGAATACAAATACTGTCATAATAAAGAAAACCAATTTTTTGTAAAAAATATTGCTCCATCCAGATACATGGACGACATAATTGTAATCAACCATAAAAATATCGACTTTCAAAAAATTGCCAATAATATTTACCATGAAAGTTTAACACTCGAAACTACACATGAATCCGAATTTAAAACAAATTACCTCGATATTACGGTTGAATTAAATCAAGGAATCAACTACAATTTATATAATAAAACTGACGCATACACCTTTGACGTGCTTAGATACTCAAATTATCGCTCAAATATTCCTACAGTTTATAAACATAACATAATCGAGGGAGAAACATTAAGAACAGCGAGAGTTTCAAGCAATAAACATAACTTTAAAAACGCCTATGAAAATCTAGAAAACCTACTGATACGCAATAATTACCATAAAGAAACAATCAAAAAACACAAGAATAAAGTTCTAAACAAACACAAATACTTTAACTTCATTTAACTGAACAAATAAGAAATACAAAAAGTTACATAAGTTTATTTGAATATTACTTACAAAGACAAAATATACAAAACAAGATAAAATGCATTAAACAAAAGTTAAAATTTACAATTAGCAATATCTGAATAAAAATCTTTAACAATATCAAAAGTTTTAGGTTCATCAGCTCCTACTTTAATTGTATTACCTTTAAGCAGAACAAAAGGTATAGCATTAATCTTCTTTTGATGTAGCATATCCTTGAACATAGCGATCAATTCTTGCTTGATAATTAATCCAATCTTCCGTTTCTTCATTGAACTATTTGATAAACATCGTTGAACATCAATTCGACCATTAACTTTAAACAGCTTTGGCTTGAACGTTTTCAGGCGATGAAGTGAATCCATAACATTATTAACCAATAGCGAACCAAGTTTAACTTTAATGAATTTCTTTTCAGTTTTACCAAGATATTCTGGAGATCCAACAGCGGTTGATGAATAATTTTTATCCAAAATATGATCCAGTAATTCAAACACGCCATTGAGCAATAATTTACGATTATCCTTTCTATTGTTTGTAAGTGCAAAATCAACATTGTAAATCATCAAAAATTCTTTTGAATTATCTGCATCCAATCGATGAACAACGGGAGCCAATACATTAACAACTGAAGACAATTTATCAATTTGATCCTAAAAAACAAAAAGTAAAAAGATGAGAAAATTATATAAATTATAAAACATACCTGCAAGTCCAAATTAGGCTTTTTGGCTCCTGAATGCATTCCTTCATCACCATTAATATCACGTTCAATTGGTCGCTTCTGTGGCATTTCTTGAATTAGCTTTAGAATTCTAACAATTATTGGATGATACTAAACATTGCTTCAAAACAACAACGATAAAATATTATTGCTCTTATGCATATAAAGCCAAAAATAACCACTTCCTTTTTTCAATCTTCAAAAAATTTATTTTTTCTCTAATTTCTTTTTCCCTTTTTTTCAACTTTCATCATCGCTCAACTAAACTCTTTAATTTTATTATAATTTTATTTCAAACCTTAGACCATCGAACTCTACTGATGAGGCCCAACGATGCAGGTTTCCTTTTCAAACAAATGTAAAATACAAATTTACTTTTATAATTAGGATGTTTAGGGTTCAGGGCCGAAACATCCAAAAATAATAAAACCATAAAAATTCAATCTTAAAGATCTCGCTTTAATGTGTTTTTTTTTAAGTTGAATTTTATTTATTTCCAATGTCATTAAACTAAGTTATTGCATTAGCAAAGCTTAGCTAACAGCCTTAATGCTGTTATGACATTCATTCATTTATATTTTTTGATTTTTTAACATTCAAAAATCAATAAATTAAAAAAATTCAATCTTAAAGATCTCGCTTTAAAGTGATTTTTTTTAAGTTGAATTTTATTTATTCACAATGTCATTAAACTAAGTTATTGCATTAGCAAAGCTTAGCTAACAGCCTTAATGCTGTTGTGACATTTATTTACAATTTTGATTTTTGATTTTATTTCTTTAACTATCATAACCTAAAGTCTTCAAGTAATTGTTTTTAATGCAATTCTTGCACAACCTTAATGTTGTGTTGACTTTTTTACAAAACTTTTTTATTTTTTAGAGACCGAAGCTTATTTAAGAAAAAGGTTAAATAAAACATAAAAATGCTAAATGTTTTTAAGGTTATTGTTGCCTATAGCAACATTAGTTTTACGTATAAAAAATTATACTCTAAAATAAAGTAAAAAAACCATTCAAAAGAAAGAAAAAATTATAAAGCGTAGTTAAGTAAAAAAAACACGTGAGTTTAAAAATAAGATTTTTACGTAGTTTTTGTGTTACAAAAATGAAAGAAATTTGTTTAACTTTTAAAAAAGTTGCCAGCGTCTTTATTTTATTTTCTTGTAAAAGTTTTTATTATTATTTTTCTTCAAATGAAATAATTTTGGTAAACAAAAAACGAAAGCATCAAAAATTTTCGATAATTAATATATTTAAAAAATGAAGAAAATTTTGAAAAAAAAATCAAAAACAAAAGTTTTGAACTGTACATACAATTGAATTTTTTTTCTCGAGAAATTACTAAGACGCTCCATGATTACGGTTTCCCAAAGTAACATATCGCTCCAAACTTTTTGATTTCCAAAATGGAAAGCATTGGCGCTTCAAAATTCTCTCGATTTTATTAAATTGATCATCAGTAATCGAATTGCTTTTTATTTTAATTTCTACATGAGAAGGGCATTCGAAACTCTATAAACCAAAAAAAATGTTTTATATTTAAAAAGAATTATTATTATTCTTACTTTTAAGAATTCATTCAAATAATCGAGATCATGTGGGTCAAGAAAGTTTTTGATTTTGATATTTTTTAATTTGTTGTCACCATTAACAGTTTCTTTACCAAATGGAAAAGCGGGGTACTTAAAATTATAAAATGAAGCATCTTCTAAGTTTGATAAGTTTTCAATTAATTCTGGAACAGATGCGATTTCGTTATTTTCTAAAATAATTTTTGTGTCATTTAAAAGAAGCTCGGAAACTTTAGATCCCAGAAATAATAATTCTTTCATTGAAAGTTTTTGGTGGAAAAGATACATAGCAAAAATATCAGATTTATAAATTCTTGGAATCATAGAAGACAAAATAGAAGGATTTTTGTTGTCGTTTACAAAAAGTTTTGTTTTTAAATATAATTTTTAGATTTCCCATTGATCTTTTTTGGAGTAAAATAATCCCCTTTTATAAGTAACTGTAGAAGGATAAAGACCGATATCAAGCATTGAGCAAATATTAATTCCATACAAAGCATAAAAATATTTTGATGCTTTATAAAATTTTTCCAAAACTTTTGAAGTTAATTTTGTAAGGATATAATTGGAAATAGTTAAAGGGAAAATATGTTCTGAATTTGAGCCATTGAAATGCATTTTGGTTGATTTTTGAGTTAGTTTAATTTCATCATTGTCTAAGACATAATTTAAATTTGCAGGTTCTGTTGAAATTTCTGAGATCATTTTAGTTATAATTTCTTCAAAGTTTGTTTCATTGATTTTGAATTCTTCATCTCCAAAGAATTTTTTAAAAAGCAATATTGCATTTTCGATGAAATGAAAATCGCTTTCAAATTTTACAGCATCGAGTTGCATTTTCTAACATTTTTGTTTGACTTAGAAGCTTCATCGATTTCATTTTTGTATTTTTGAAACATTTCTTTGTCACAAGTAAAAAATCGACAGTACCGAGAATAAACATCAAGCATCAAATCCTAAAAGTTCCATTATTCACATACATAAATTTTTATTTTGGTCCGCCACTTACATTTAGATTTTGTTCTTTTAAATATTCCAAATAAAGACACCACATTTTTTTGTTTTGTGGTTTATCACCAATTCGAAATTCAGTATTTTGAATAATAAATTTTCTGTCATTTGTTTTCTTTACTCTTTCAAACCATTCATAATCGTCTTTTTTATGTTTAATTTCTTTATGTAAACCACGGTTGTGTTCAAATTGGATTTTAAATTGTTGAATTTCTTCTTCAGTGTCAGCTAAAAAACACAAACTTATAAGTTTTTATATTCCAAACAAAATTCAGCGATAAAATTTTAGCTTCTTGGTTATAAAAAATAACTAAAAAACTTACTTGTAAATTTTATATATTCTTTGTAACATTGTTTTAGCGAATAATGATGAGCAAACAATATACTTTGTTTAATTATTTCAACAAAACGCAACTTTTGTAAAATGGTTTTTTTGTTCCATTTTCTATCATCGATGGCAAAATAACGTTGATTAAGAAGCTTTCCAAAAAATTTCTCCTACAAAAAAACTTAAATAAATATCAATTTTGCTAACTTTAAGAAAAACTTTTTCATGATCTTCTTTTTTTTTGTATGTCAAAAACCATAAATGACTGAATAAATGCGATAAATTTTTTAGTTTAATTTTCTTTATTTTCGACAAACATCCTCTTCCTTTAAATTCGTGCAAACTAAAAAAGAGCTTAACATCCAAAGTTCTCAAACTTAAAAACTTACCCATAAAATAAAAACCAAATATAAGAAATAGTTGTATATTTTTCAGCAAACTTTTCAATAACCTTAATTTGTTCCGCTTCATCGTCATCTGCCGCTTCGTAATCATGGATTAAAGCATTCAAAGCGATTTTATAAGATTCATGGTAATCTTTCACACGGCTTTCTACCATACTAATATGCCTCAGAATCATTATTATTAAAACTCTTTATAGCTTTAGAAAACTAAAATACATAAAAAAAGATGAATGTGAAAACTTTTTGAAAGCCACTCAACTTAAAAAAAAAAATTATAATGCTCCCGCCATTTTTCTTTTGGCATTCATTCTTATTTTGTCAATGATGCTATTTTTCAAATATTGTTTCAATTTTTTTCTGTTCAATGGAAATGAAAAATATAAATATAAAGAGGGTACAACAGTCAACAACATTCACTAAATATTTTTTCTCTATTTATTATCGAATGATACAAATAAAAACAAAAATTTTATTAATTTTAAAGAATAAATTCATTTTTAATTTGTCAATAATTGTATTATTTTAAATTTGATACACGAATGTTAAAAAAAAATGGTTTTGTCAAAAATTTGAAAGATGTGTTTTTTTTTTTTACTTTCATTTTTTTCCAATTTTCAATTTAAATAAAAACTCTTACTACTTTTTGGCATAACCTCACATTTTTTTTCTTTCATAGTTTTTTAAAAATTAAAACATAACATGGGCATTAAAAAAATTTTTCGAAGTTTATTTCCATGTTTTTTTTAAATATTCATTTCACAATTGAAAACCGTTTGCTTTTTTTAACCACTAATCTTTTGGAATTGATGACATTTACCAGCCTGTTTCACGCACACCAGGTACTTTTAAAGTAACCCAACGATCCAAATTTTTTGATTTCCAAAAAACTTCAAAATTGTTTAACATTCTTCGAATATTTTCATATTCATTTTCAGTAAAATTGTTAATTATAACAATATATGCGGAAGAAGGGAAGTCGTTACTCTGAAAAATTAGAAAAGTTATGCTTTATCCAATAAAAACAATTTATTCATAAAAAAAAATGCTTCTTACTTTTAAGAATTCACTTAAAAAATTGAGATCAATTGGTCCAATAAAGTTTTTAATTTTGAAATTTTTAAGTTTATTCGAACAATTAACACTATCTTTACCAAATGGAAAAGCTGGGTATTGAAGTTCAGAAAATGTAACATTTTCTAAATTAGGTAACTTTTCAACCAATTCAGGAACACAAGCAATTTCTTGATTTTCATGAATTACTTTTGTATCATTAAATAAAAGTTCAGAAACTTTAGATCCCAAAAATAAAAATTCTTTCATCGTTAAATTTTGATGATAAAGATACATAGCAAAAATATCAGATTTATAAATTCTTGGAATCATAGAAGACAAAATAGAAGGATTTTTGTTGTCGTTTACAAAAAGTTTTGAAGTTAAATATAGTCTTTTGATTTCACATGGATTAGAAGTTGATAAAAATAAGCCATTTTTATAAGTGACGTTTGAAGGATATTGGTCGCTAATATCAAGCATCGAGCAAATATTAATTTGATACAAAGAATAAAAATATTTTGAAGTTTTATAAAGTTTTTCTAATAATTTAGGAGTTAAAT
The DNA here is from genome assembly GCA_028622995.1 of Panagrolaimus kolymaensis. Classification (NCBI taxonomy): domain Eukaryota; kingdom Metazoa; phylum Nematoda; class Chromadorea; order Rhabditida; family Panagrolaimidae; genus Panagrolaimus; species Panagrolaimus kolymaensis. Next base: position 1,293,323 of record JAJQJQ010000025.1, on the reverse strand, counting down.
GTTTCAAAATATAGTTAGAAATAGTTAATGGAAAGATATGTTCCGAATTTGAGCCATTGAATTGCGTTTTAATTGATTTTCGGGAAAGTTTCATTTCTTCGTCTGTTATAACATATTTCAAAATTGCAGGCTCATTTAGACTTTCTGAGAGCATCTTTGTTAAAAAATAAATGAAATTGGTTTCATTGATTTGGCACGCTTCTTCTTTTCCAAAATTTTTTTTGAAAAGCGCAATTGCTGCTTCGACGGAATGAAAATCGTTTTCAAATTTTACAGCATCGAGTTGCCATTTTCTGACATTTTTGTTTATTTTTGAAGCTTCTTCGATTTCATTTTGATATTTTTCCAACATTTTTGTATCACACGTATAAAATCGACAATATCGAAAATAAACATCTAGCATCAAATCCTGAAATATTCCTATGATAAAAATTAAATAATGTTCAAAGTTTTTTTAAAATAACTTGCAGTTAAATTATTTTCTTTTAAATATTCCAAATAAAGACGCCACATTTTTTTGTTTTGTGGTTTATCACCAATTCGAAATTCAGTATTTTGAATAATAAATTTTTTGTCATTTGTTTTTTTGACATTTGCAAACCAGTCATCATCGTCTTTGTTAAACTTAAGTTTTTTGCATAAATCAACGTTTTTTTCAAATTGGATTTTTACATCTTGAATTTCTTCTTCACTGTCAGCTAAAAATTAAGAATTTAATTTTTTTTATCTTCCAAACAAAAACTAGCAAGAAAGTTTAGCTTTTTGGTTATAAAAATAATTAAAACTAACTTGTAAATTTTATATATTCTCTATAACTTTCATCAAGGGAATAATGAGGAAAGAATATATCTTGTTTAATTTTTTCAATAAATCTCAACTTTTCTAAAACGGTTTTTTCATTCCATTTTTTATCTTTGATTGCGGAATAATGATAATTAAGAATTTTTTGAAAATATAGGTCCTACAAAAAAAAACTTTAATATACATATATTAATTTAGCTATTATTTAAAGTTCTATTATTACATAATCGTCATCATTTCGATATGTTGCGTACCATAGATGATTAAATAAATGTGATAATTGGTTAAGTTTAATTTCCTTTCTTTTTGAAAGCTCTTCTCCATCTTTAAATCGGAATAAACTAAAAAAAAAGAATTATTTTTAAAACAAATTTATTTAAAAAAAATCTAATTTTACTAACCTATAATATAAATACCAAATATAAGAAATAGTTGTATATTTTTCTGCAAACTTTTCAATAACTTTAATTCGATTTTCTTCGCTTTCCGCAGCTTTGTAATCTTTAATTAGACATTTCAAAGCAATTTGATAAGATTTTTGGTAATCTTTCACACGGTTTTCTACCATACTAATATGGTGCCATATCGCCATATTATTATTATTTTTAAAATTTTTTGTAATAATTTTTAAAGACTAAAATTAAGAAAAAGGAATATAAAAACTTTTAGGGGTTCGCTTGTTGGTCTCTTGGCTGCCAGCCAAAAAAAATATTTTTGTCATTTTTCCTTTGTCATTCGTTCTCATTATGTCAAAAAAGGATTTTTTTCAAATAGGGAATGACATCTTTTATGTTTCATTAAAAGAGCAAAAAAATCTTAAAATATGTAAAAGATATAGACAGAAAATTCAAAAAAGTGTTTTTATTAATTTTTTTTCAACTAAGTAAACAACAAAAATTTAATTGTAATATTAACAATTTGACTTCAATGATTTACCAATAATCATTATCATTCATAATTTCTACAGTAATAATTTGAAACCAGGGCTTATCCTTTTTGGGTTCCCATCGTTCAATGTTAGATTTCATGGTTCGTGAAAACGCCATTCTTCCTAATTCATTTCCTTCAAAATCATTGAAATGTAATTTGACTGTGGCTTTGGGCGCCAAAGCTATCTAAAAATTTCTGATAAAAAACTTCTTAAATAAATTTATTATTTGCTTACTTTCATAAATTCATAAAATAAGTTGACATCAAACAAATTGTTGATATAAGCTAATTTTAATTCTTTAATTTGATTTTTCCATGGCCATGATAACAGTTTGCTCATAGTTTGTGAAGTTGCTTGACAGGGATACATACTAAAAAGTTATATTGTTATCTATTTTTTAAAGTTAAAGCTTCTTTATCAAAGGCAAAGATGTACATAATTTTGAGTAAATGCCTAATTGATTCTTAAGACATGAATGCCTTACTATAAACTACCTAATCTATAATATAAAAAGAAGCATACTCAATTATTTTTGCATTTAAAAGACAAAAAAGCGTGTCTTCTAATGATAAATAGATCTCTCCATTGTCATGTCCTCTCAATTTAAATTCTTCTGCACTTTTTGTTATAAATTTAAAGCTTTCATAGGATAAGGGAGGATGTAGGTTCAATTCAACCTTTTTAGCATCTATTCGTGATATTTTAGAAATCAATGATTCAGGATTTTCATCGTCGTGGAAGCCAATTTCTTCCGTAATCCAATAATTATCGCGATTCAAATAATCTTCCACGCTTTCTTCTTTTGAATCAGCCGCGCAAATGCTATCGTCATAAAACATAAGACTTTTGGCAATGCAGAAAGGAGCTTTATTGTAAAAATATTTGCAGGTTTGATATAATTTTTTCATAATATTTCCATTTGCAGCTTTAATAAAATAATGTAAAATTGGTTGAGGCAAACCTTTCTCGGCATTAACTTTGCTGTTTGGAGTTATAAATTGCGCTAAAAATTAAAATAAATAGAATGTAAAAATCTTTTTTTATTAAGTTCCTGCTTTTCTTTCTTTTTTAAATCATTTTTACTTGCCAAAATATTGTCCAACACTAACCTTCTTCTTTACCACCAATTTCATCCAATTTAGGCTTTTTACTTGGAGGTTCATTTGGAAGACCAGAAATCCGTTTAATATTTTTGCGTTTATTTTCTTGAGTTTCGAGAACATTTTCCTAAAAAATATAATCAAATTTGGTATATCAAATTAAAATTCGAACTAAATACTTTTATAAATTTTTGAAGCAATTCAGCATCAAATATAATAGAATCCTGACTGCTTTTAATTGTAAATTTTTTAAACTTTCGTTTCCATGGAATTTTAAATAATGCGTTCATGGTATTGGGAGTGGCATGGCAATAATATATGCTATAATTTTTCTTTTAAATTGTGTTTTTATATAAAAGATAAATTGTAAAAAGACTTACCAAATTTTATCAGCATTTGGGACAAGTTGTAGTAGATTTTCTATTGGTACATCATCATTTTGAGAAGATTTAACAGTGACCCATTTCATTGATAGTTCTTCTACTTTTCCAGAAATGGTTAAAATTTTAAATGAATCAAAAGTCATTTGCATATCTTCCATTAGTGAAATTTTGCGAGCTTCACATCGAATGATTTTGGAAACCATTAATTCATTCCATTGATAGTAATAATCTATTTCGATTTCATCTTTAACCCAAATATTCTTAACTAGTTTCAAATCTTCTCTTTCATAAATATCGAAACAATCATATACTTTTTCAAGTTCAAATCTGCTTTTGTTTACATTAAAATAAATTGAATCACAAATAAAATAAGGACGTTTTCGATAAAAATATTTGCATGTTTGATACAACTTTCGCATAACCTCTGCATTAGCATTATTGAGAAAATATTTAATAATTTTTTCAGGAAGCGAGAAAACTCGCAAAAATACTTGCCCATCGTGAAAAAATAATCGGGATTTCATTTTCAATGAAACAAGAAAAAAAAGATGTAAAAAAAGTTTGAATGCAAACTATGTGCCAAAAATCATTTTATCGAAGAATGAATGAGAACTAACTAACAATTTGATTTGACCTAATATTTCAAGTGCCATTATTTAAGTGACGATAGTTGTTCAGAAAAGTAACAGACGTTTATATTTTCTTCACTTTTTTTGTTCTTAAGTAAGCCTTTAGCACCTAAATATTTTTGCTCCCAATAAACAATTTTTCAGTTGAAAATTAAGTATATAGGGTAAAGAAATCGATATGCCACAAAACAGTGGTTGAATATACGACTGTTCTCTCCGAATTTGTTTGAAAAAATAAAGTATAATTTTCCAAAAAATTCATTTTAAATTTTTTTTAAAAAAGTTGAAAGAATTTGCTATGTAATTATCAGCCCGATTAATTACCAAAATAGCTTTATTAATTAACGATGAAAACAACACACAAAAAAGCATGCAAGAAGCAACTAACTATGAACAAACTAAAATAAGGCAGCAAACATTTGTTGGGCTTTGGCAATCAGGCAAGACTAAGCCAACGCTTAGCCTATGCTTACACATCAGAATTTATAACTCTAAAAATGTGTTTATTTTTGTATTTATAAAACAAAAAGTTGAATAGTAATAAAAAAAACACCAAATATGGAAAAATATTCACAAATAATATAGAAAAAAAATAAATAAAAACAATGCAAGATTTTTGGTATTCTGTTTTTTAATTCCATCCCCAGCCATGTCCTCGATTTCCTAAAGATCCAATTCGCTTTTGATTATTTGTTTTCCAATATTTAAATAATATATCAAATGTATCGGCTACGGCTTGGACCTCATCTTCAGTGAATTTATCGTTGTAAATATTAATTTTTGCATATTTTTCTAAGTTATTCTAAAAATTAAAAGAAATTTTTCTTTAACCTTTTTTTCTAAAATATATAATAAATTTACTTTAAAAAAGGCACTTAAAAAATTAAGATCCACTGACTGGCCCAGCAAAGTTCCGAATTCCAAAATGTTTTAATTTGTTAAAACATTCAATATTTTCTTTGGAAGGAAATGGAGAATAATGAAGATCATAAAATTTTGCTACTTCTAAATTAGGTAACTTTTCAACCATTTCTGGAATTGAAGCAAATTCTTGATTTTCCAAAATAATTTTCGTGTCAGTTAGTTCGAGTGTAACTAACTTTTGAACCAAAAATATAAACTCTTTCATTGTTAAATTTTGATGGAAAAGAAACATGGCAGAAAGATCAGATTTATATATTTTTGAAATCATGAAAGATAAACTTGAAGGATTTTTACCATTTACAAAAAGTTTCGAAGTCAAATATAATTTTTTGACATTTTCTAAATCATTGCCATTAACGAATAAAGCATTTTGATACGTCACAGTTGAATCATAATCTTCAATATCTAGCATTTGACAAAGGACAATTTTATATATTTTATGAAAAAACTTGGAAATAGAATATAATTTTTCCAATAACTTGAAAGATGCCTTATTTAAAATATCGCAAATAATCGGTTCTGGGAGGGCTAAATTTTGATTAATTTCTGATTGTCCATTATGTAAAATATATAATTTTTTCTTTAATTTTACACATTGTCTAAAAGATAGGGCAAAACAGCTGGATTTTGTTCGGTTTTAGAAATCATTTCTTTTATAGTTTCATCAAAGTTTTCAGAAGTAAGTTTAATTTTATTTCCAAAATATTTGTTAAATAATGCAATTGCAGATTTTATTGTGCCAAAATCATTTTCAAATTTAATCGCATCAAGTTGCCATATAGCTACATTTAAACATAATTTTTCAGCATCATCGATTTCACTTTTGTATTTTCTAAACATTTCTTTGTCACAAGTAAAAAATCGACAATATCGAGAATATACAGATAACATTAAATCCTATAACAAAAATTTGTTATTTGTATTTATTAATTTTTGTATACATATTTTACTTACAGTTAAATTTTGTTCCTTCAAAATTAGTAAATAAAGATACCAAAGTTTTCTTACATAAGGTTTATTTCCTAATCGTAATTCAGTATTTTGAATAACAAATTTTATGTCGTTTGTTTCTTTGACGTAAGCAAACCATTCTTTTTCGCTATCGGATGACATTATTTTTTTGTATAATTTTACCGAATTTTGAAATCGGATACATATTTGTTTAATTTCTTCTTTGGAATCAGCTAAAAAAATTATATTATAATTTGAATTAATGGTGGATAATTTTTTAAAATAAAAAAACCAACTTGTTAATTTCAAATATTCATTAAAAACTTTATCGAGGGTTTGGTCAGGACAAAATAATCTTTGTTTAAGCCTTTCAACATATTTTAGCTTTTCTAACACTGTATGTGATTTTTGCCAATTATTTAAATGGGTAGAAATATTTTTTGATGATTCATTGAAAAAACTTTTTCCTGAAAAATATTATATATTAGATTATTATTTTTTTCATAAAAATTTACCATTTTTTTAGTATTTGGAAAATACAAATAAACACAATTTTCAGAGAGTAAATGAGCAAAAAATATTTTTTTACATTCGATTCTTTTTAATTCTCGCTCTTCGCCTTGAAATGCATTCCAAACCAAACTAAAAAAAGGTAAAATTATTTATGCCCAAATTTAAATGAAAAAAAAGACTCACCGGTTATACGTTGACCAAATTTGGGGTATAGTTGTATGCTTTTCAGCAAATTTTTCAATAAGCTGAATTTTAGTTTTAATGCATTTTGCAGCTATGAAATCATTGTAAAAAGATTTAAATGGAATTCGATAAGATTCCGGAAAATATTTTATCAGTTTGTCAGTAATAAACTCCATTTTTAATAAACAAAAAAATATTAATTATTGCCAATGAAAAAAGAACTTCGATTAACTCATCAAGAGCAAACTGACCTGCATATAGGTATGTATATATTTTTTTTTCTCTAAGAGGTCAAAAAGAATGATAAACAAACAAATTTGTTTTATTGAATAAGCAATTTTTGTTCGGTACGACTTTCAATAAATCAATATATATTTGGAATTTGCAAACACTTTCGACATTTGATTTCGCATGGAAAAAAATCCAAATAATAAATCTTTATTTTTGCTTTTATTCACCAAATAAATTCATAAGCGATTTTTAGTTTAGGTACACACATTTATTTAATTACATTTTAGATGTAAAATTTTTAAGTTTCGGTACATAACTATAAATTATCATTTCGAGAAAAATTACTGCTTTTATTTTTCACAATTTGAATAAGCGCTTATAAAAGTGGCTCAAATGAAGCTGATTTATACCAGTGTCCAAAATCATTATTTCTTGGAACTATTGCTCTTGAATATGGACTATTAATAATTGTTGAATAAATGGGATGAAATCCAGGAATATAATAAAAGTTAGGATTCCATTGTTGAATTTCTTGTTTCTGCTGCTTTTTAGATTTTTTTGAAATTTTCGAAAGCGTTGAATAATTATCTAAAAAAGTTTTTTTAAATAAAAAACGGATTTTTTATGTTTACCTTGAATGCAAGCTATTTGCATATTATTACATGGAATAGTTTCAAATTCGGGTGAAATATCTGTGATGTGATTAAGCCATTCATCAAAATCATCATTGGAGTCAAATAAAAGCCATAAAGCATGTTTGCCTTTTGGATCCGTGGAAATTGCTACCAATCTATCCATCGACGCTTCCGATAACAGAGATGTCGGGAAAGTTGGTCGTTTTGCAGCAATTTTAAAAGTTGCATTTCCGCAATAAATATTTTGTATATCATTTTCAATTTGAATCGATGCAATTAATTTATTGTTTTTCTGAAATTATTAAAGTTTTAATGAATAAAACTAAGAAAGTTAAGAGAAATAAAATAAATAAATAATAAGACATTTAAAATTGGACTTACTTTGGTTGAAAATAATCGCAAAGTTGAATCCTCACAAACCGCCAAAAAACAATCCTTCCATTTACCTTTAAATATTTTGGGTTTGTAATATTTTGCTTGAACCAAAAATTCGTGCTCATAAATGCAAGATAATGTTATTGCCATTTTAATAAAAAAAAAAGTGAATATCTCTCACTAAAAGAAAATGCAAATGAAAAAAAAAGACGAGGAAGTCACTTACTTTTCTTTGTTTTTACCATTTTTTGTTTCTTTTATTTTTTATCGTCGTCTTTATTTCCATCGATTTTTAAGGTGTCGAAATAAATTTGCATAACTTTTTAGTTGAAGAGACGAAAAACGGAGACCGCGCATTTTTGACCTTGGAATATTTTCAAAAAAAAAACGACAGGCATGGGGCCATTTTTTTTTTTTTGCACACCTAAAGACAACCAAGACCGCGCAATTTTTTCACAACAATAATCGAATAAAAGAGGATTATTTCTGCGGGAGCCGTCACAGATTATGTTAAATACTCAAGGAATTCTAATAGCCAAAAATAATAACAGATCATTCCATTTTTTCCGTTTTCTTCAACCTCCGTTTTTAAATTTACTTTTGAATATTTTGTTTGTTTTTTTTATTAATGGTAGTAATTCTAAATCTTTTAAGATTTTCTCGAAAAAGTGAAGAATATTCATAAACTTAAAAACTTTGATAAAAATAATTCTAAAGAATATATCATAGAAAAAACCATTTTTATAAGAATATTTCTTAAATAAAAAAGCTTCTATGATAGAAAGATTCATAAAAGATAAAATCTCAAATATACATAATTACATATAATACAAGCTTGGTTTTTTTTAAATTATGGTTTATTTTTGACAAAGTTTAATGCTTGCAAAACTTTTTTTAGGATTTTTTATTTTTACTTATTCGCGCGACTTTTTTTACTTCATCAAACAAGTTTTGACCTTTAAGGAAAATTTTTTTAATTCTAAAACAATGGTTTTGCATAATATAATTTAAAATGATTAAATACATTTTTAACTTTATTTTAATTTTCTACTTACTTCAATACTGTTTATAAACTACAATTTTCTAAAAAAAACTATGTTAAAGGAAGTTAATAAAAATTGTTCTCCTCTTTTTTCTACCGTGAATTTATTTAATAGGGCTTTTACTCAATGTATTATTTCAGTGTAATTTTTTACAAAGTTTTTAATTAAATGACAAAACTAAAACTTTTTTTGATGAGTAGAGAATCGATATTTTGTCGTCGTCGACCAATGTAGCTTTTTTGATTAAACAATTTTTATCTCTTTTCTATGAAATCAAAGCGATAATATAGTTTTCGAAAATTTTTGTGATAATTTCCTTTGCCTTTTTTTGTGTGGGCTAAAAATGAGCTTTAATCACTTTTATAAAGCTACTTACAAGTTCTTAATACAATATTTAAAGTTTTTTTTACAAATTGTGTTACTTTTTCCTGTTTAAATTTGTTACGGTAAAAATATTTCAAGAGAAAAGCAGTTTACTCGTTTTTATTAGATCTCCACTCTCTTTTTTTCTCTTTGTGAATTTGTTTTAGTAGGGCCTACGCTTTTTGAACATATTTATTTTTAAGTTAATTTATAAATTATTATGTTATCTCGTTGCTAGCATGGAAGCAATAAATATAAATTAGATTTTTTTTTGCCTCTACCAAAGCACAAAAGTTACAAAAAAATAAAATAAAATTAACTGAATTTTAGCTACATTTTTTTTTTGTTGCTGTGAATTTAGTTGCAAGTTTTTGTGCAACGAGGCTCTCGTTACTTTTCATATTTACTACTCTAATACCAAAATCTCACTTACCATGGCAAAAGATAATATGACTTTGATAATTATCTCGATATTCTTGATTATTGGAAAGTATGGTATTATGATTCACTAACATATGTATTTTTTATTTTAAAATTTGCTATTTTTATATTTTTTATTTATAATTTTATTATAAAATCTTCAAACATTTGTAATTTATATTTTTATTTACTTTTTATTGGACTTTTTTGTGATATTTTAGCAATGTTTAGCGAAGTTTTAATATGTGTTTGTGATATAATTGAAATACCTGATAATATATATGATTCGCTAAATGTATTTTATGAAACTTTAGTTTGGTATAATATGAATTTCTCCGCATTCTGGACTTTACTTTTAACTATCAATCGATTAACTGCGATAGTTTGGTGGCAAAAATATGAAACTCTTTGGTCTAAACATTTTTGGAAGGCTTTAATTTTATTATTTATTTATCCATTTTTAATCAATGGATATAGTTTTGTAAATTATAAATGCAGATTTTTCTTGAATGGATGCAAACAATATAATAATTATTGGATTGAAGATGCAACAGTTACAGCATATGGAAGTGGAATCACCTCTACAGTATCCCTAATTATTGCAATCACAACAGCCACGATTTATCGAAAGAAAATAAAAAAGAATGATTCGAATTTAAAATCGAATCCTGATAGAAAATTAATTTTTCAAGCTGCTATTTCTTCTTTCACTTATATTTGTTATGTTTGCTTATTTATGTTTAGTCAAATAATGGAAAAATATAGTGATAAACAAATAATGAACAAATTTGGAATATGGTATTTAATAATTAATATTTCTACTGATATATTTTATTTGATTTATCATTTATCTGCATTTATTTTGCTTTTTTCGTAAGTTTTTAATAATTTAAATAAGTCAAAAAAATCTATTTAATTTTGCAAAAAAAAAACAATACATATAATTTTAAATTTTAGTTCCCATCTTCGAAAACAATTATTTAGTTTTTGTCATCTTTTATGGATTTATAATTTGTTTTCACAAAACAAAGTTATTCGAATAAGTACGATTACTAATCAAAAAAGCACTAATACTACAACCACCACTAAATCAACAACATTGACTTTGAATAACTCTAGAAATGTTTAGTAAAAAAAATTCTTTGAAACATACATTGTTTTTTACTTTGTTTGTGTCTTTAAAGAAAGAAACGTTTAAAACTTTTTAAAAATTGTTTAATTCATAATAGTTATTTTTTTGTTTTGTTTCATAAATGCTTTATTTATTTTTACATACAACTTTTATTTATAAAAAAAGAGATTTAATATTACACAATGTCAAGAGGAAAAAAATCAATTCATTTTAGCAAATATTATGGGTTTCTGCATTTATATAATCCAACATGTTTTAAAATCCACCTCCTCCACTACCGCAATCTCCTCCACCACTAAAGCCACCGCCACCACAATCCCCGCCACTACTAAACCCTCCACCGCCACTGCTGAAATCACTTCCACCACCAAAGTTGGTAGCTGTTGTTATTCCATGATCATGTCCTCCTCCAACATGAGAACTTCCATGTCCACCGCTAAAGGTGTTATCGTGGTGGTGGCTGACATGATGGGTAGAAGTCGCATGATGTGAAGTATTCATATCACCACCGGAACCGGAAGTGAAACCACTATCAGTATTGTTTAATCCGTTATGGCAATGACGATGATTTGTGGGACCACCACTATTACCATTGTCATGATCATGGTGATGGTGACCGGTATGATGGTGATTAGAACAATGATCAATGCCAGTTGAATCCTAAAAAAATTACATAATTTTTGCATTTTCACTGTTTTTTAATAAATCATACCGTTGGCGGATAATTATTTCCTATAATTCCACCTGGATATGGATAAAAGCAGCTTCCAAAACCATAATTATAAAAAAGAAGAGAATCATCAGTTTTGTTATTGGAAATTATTGGCTTTTTGTTTTTATTGCTGCCTGCAATAGTAGTTGTTGATTTAGCTGCGGTTTTTCCATTTTTTGATTCAACATTATTAGCGGATATAATAGAATATTTTGGAGGTCCATATGTGTCTATAAGCAAGAAACATTTATTTTCTAACCAACTTTAACAATGGCGATATTTTTTTGATGTATATTCTTTTTCTTCATGGAATTAATTTATTAAGGATTTTAGATAAATTTTCTTAAACTTATTTTGAATGAAAAATGAATTTTTATTATTTAATTTTTGGATTTTTTAAGCAGAAATAAATAGTTAAAATTTTCAAAATATGGTAAGTGTGTTAGAAAAATTAAAGCTTTAAAAAAATTACGTTTTTTAAACTAATTTTGTAAATATTTTTATAATGGAAATATTCAATGAAAGAAAAACTTCTCTTTATAACTTACATCTATCAAATTCACTTTTTCCTGAAGCATCTGGAAGAGTTTTAAGAATTTCATTAAACCATTGATTGAGATAATCTTGAGTGCTAAAATAAAACCAATGACATTTCTTTGCCTTTGAATCCTCTGCAAATGCAACCAAATATTTTTTAGACCAAAATGATTGAAGTTTTGGTTTTTTGATTGGAAGTTTATTTGTTGTCTCTCCAATACAAATATATGGAATAATATTTTTGAGAATTATTGATCCCAAGGGTTTTTTATTGTCATACAAAACCTATAAATAGAATTAATTTTTTTGCAAAAAATAATACTCTTATGGGATTTTTTTTATAAAAATTCTTTATTTTAAGAAAGTTAACTTACCTTTTTATTATACCATGTTAAAGCAGAATTTGAATCTAAAACAGCATTGCATTCAATCCAATTCCCGCCAAAAAATTGTGGTTTATAATATTGTAATAATCCTTCAAAACAAATCGCACGGTTGGGATCTAAAAAAACATTTTAGATCGTTTTTTGTTTCTTTCAACAAACCATTTAAATTAGCCATAACTGGAATACAGCAAAACAAAAAATAATATTAAAAAAAATTAAAATCTTAAACTGAAATCTTTTTTAACAAATTTCTGGGTTTAAATGGAGAAGAAAGAGTTATGCATTTTTTATGTGTTTGTTTGATTTTTATATTTTTTTATTGACGTAAGAAAACAAATACATTCAATTGATTAACGGAAAAGAAAAGAAAAAATGTGACAGAGGTAGATGAATCACATACAAAAGATTAGGAAAAAAACTCATATGTTTTTTGTGCAAACAAAGCAAGCGGGCTAGCATTTTTAAAGAAAACATTTTTCGGTTACGAAATAACTCAAACAAACAAACAAAAAATTACAACAAAAAGATGAATGAAAAAAACTTTAAAATTTGACAAAAATATTTTTAAAAACTTGTAAGAATTGATTAGTCATTTGTAAACCAATTTTTTACGGGAGTATGTGAAATTTGGATTGAACGTGTTGCATCTCCTTGATGAAATAATTTTCTAAATGTATTCCAATAAAGAATGGATGAAACACCAATATTGATTGAAGTAAATGAAATTGAAAATGGCCCAAGTACGTCTGTGAGAGATTTACCAAATATCTAAAAATGGTATTTATTAGATTCATTTCCAAAATCTTAATGAAAAATGTAAATATGTTATATTTTTTTGCGCCTTCACTTAAAAAAATTGTTGTTTGTGAAATCTTGAAATTTTTAGATATAGCTCTTCTCTTTTAATTTTTTACACACAAAAAATAAAATATCCGGGAAAAAATAAAGAAAAAATCTTTTTAATTTATTTTTAAAGCTCATGATTTATTATTTATGAATAAACAAATTTTCCGGGGCTAGAATTTTTGGTCTAATTTTTAAATTTTTTTAAGTGCATGTTTTGAGCAAAGACTAAATATTTTAACAAAAAAACATACAATCATTCCAATGGCATACGACAAATTCGGAAGAAAGTCTGTAAAAATAGAAACAATTAACATCGCCAAAATAGCATTATTTATTTTTCTTGATTTATTAGAGCCAAAATGTATTTTTCTTAAAATGAAATAAAAATATATTGTAGCAGAAAAACATGAAAGTGAAATGGTTGCTTTTTTAATGGTTGAATAAATCATTGCTCCATTTTTTTGATAGATCTGCGAAACTCCATTATTTTTATTCCATTCAAATGGAATTCCACCAATTAAATCCAACGCATAATTATAACCAAATTGAAGGCCAAATGCGATTAGTATTGCAGCAATAACAGGAATGTAACGTTTCCGATGAGTGTATTTTCCAGGAAATAAAACAGTAAAAATTCGATCAAAACACACAAAAAATTCCACTAAAGGTACGGTAGCTTGTAGCTGACCTAAAATTAATTAATAAAAAATATAATACGACGCACAGAAATGCAAAATGCGTGTAATTGAGGAAGTTATTATTTTTAAAAACAAGTACAAATAATGAGTATTTAATTGTGATAAAATTAAACGAAGCAGAAGAATAATTGAAGGGACTACAAATTAAAAAAATCTTTTTTTAGCTAACAAAAACAGTTATTTTCATTTCGGGGGTTTTTTTTTTAAAAAACAAAGTAAAAGATTCTTTTGACTTTCGAATAGTAAAGGGCTTTTTGCAATTATTTCCATACACGTGAAATTTATTTTTTGCAAAAATTTGAAATAATCCTAAAATTTTTGATATAAAAAACTTAGTGAATTTGTATCTTTTTGAAATGTTTGGAAAAATTGTCGACTTGAATGTTTTGTCGAGAATTTCTAATAACTTATATTTTAAAAAGTTCCAACTATTCTTTAATTATAAAAGTTTCAAACAAATTTCAATAGAACAAAACGAGATTAATAAATTTATTCTTACTTACTTGAAATCGCTTGAGCAATATACGCATAGACTGGATCATAAATTGGACCATCAGGTCTCCAAAGCACAATTAAATATAAAGTATGCCAAAACGTTTGAAAACTTGAAATAAAAACAAGTAAAAAATAAAATAACATTGTTGGAGAAAAAGATAAAATTTTATGAAAAAAATAATGATATCTCAATAAACACAGCGATAAAATCCAAGCTATTCCAGACATAAGAAATTGAATAATAGGATTTATTAAAGTTAAATTATTTACTAAAGTTGGAGAAAGCATGTTTTTTAAAAATGAAAAAAAAAATTATATAAATTTGCTTTAATATTTTTTTTTTGCTTGCTTCAATTCATGCATGCGCAAAATTAATGATACAAGTTAAAGTTACTATACTCGTGTGCTTAATAATTACGTAAATCTTAGAGCAACGGAAACTCTACCTTTCACGAGATATATTTTTTATAAATTTACAAATTTATTTCCCGCCTATTTTTTTACTTATTTAATTTTTTAGTGTAATTTTAAAGCCCAAATGTACAAAAGTTTTTTTAATTATCATTATTCTGTTGTTAATTTATGCATTTGGACCTTTTTTTGTTTTTTGTTTATAAAAAAAAGAATTAATTGAAACAAGAATTTAAAAAATGTTTCTTGGATTTACAAAGAATATTCCATGGGAAATTTACCATATTAGTCAGACATTAAAATATTTTTCTTGCTAGAATTTAATTAGTTTTTTTTTTATTTACTCTAGTTGCTGTGTAGTGTTTTCCCAACCTTGAATACAAAAAAAATACCATATATAGTATGTTAATTTTTCTTTGAGCCTTGAAGCGAAAATAAAAGAAATATTTTTTCATGGTGTTTTAAGCTTCAACATTAAAATACTTTGTTTTTCTTCTTTTCTTTTTTATTGAATGAAATTTATCAAAAAAACAAAATAAAATCTTGTGATTATAATATTTAGAGCAAAAAATGGTATGAAGGCAATGGTGGAGGAAGCATTGATGATAATTAAAAACACTCCTTACCAAACCTACATAACTTCCGTTTTGTTAAAATAAATGATGTAACAATATCACACCTAAAACTTTTCTCAACTAACCAAAAAAAAACTAAGAAGGTTAAAAATTTTGTGTTTTTTTTTTGTTGCAGAAATTATTAGACACTCAAATAAGCCCTACAAAAAATGATTTTAATGATTTCATGACGCATTTCTCCGTCGTTTGCTCACATCAGAATCGAAAAGTTCACCTTTTTCTTTTGTTTCAAGAAAAAATATTAAAGCTTGAAAGATACCGCTGCAAAAAAATATTCATGCTGAATTTTATTCTAAATGAATAAGTTTCTTAAAATTGACTTTTAGCCTTACAATAAAAAAAATTTATCAGTGTTTAATAAAAAAATTAATCTCCTACAGTAAAAGTTGATGAAAAATAAAATTCCTGAAAGAATTAAAAAACACTCAAAAAAAAAGGCTTTCTTCCACCACACCCAAAATAAAATGTCACTCATAATAAGGATTAGGAAATTTTTAGCAGGCAAAATTAAAACATGTGAGAACCCGGACTCGACTTTTTTTGTTTCTACCCATAATCCCATTGTTTGTATTTCCAAAAAAAGGCAGTGCGGCACGTATAGTTTATCACAAAGAATCAAATTTCTTATCATTTATAAGAAAAAGAAAAATTTTATATGGGTCAGCAAAATAAAAACTTACATATGTCAATTATTGGAAGCGAAAAGATGTTGCTGATGTTTCAAAATATTTTTTGTTTGGTAAAAAATTGTTTTTAACATTTTTTAAATAAATTATTATTTATTAATTTTTTATTTAGATTTTGATCCAAATCGTGACAGGATTCAATGCGCCATGGATGTTTATGGGTCGTCCACTTTCTGGATTTAGACAATATAATATTCCCAATGACGTAAGTCGAAATAAAAAAATATTTCAAAATAAAACTTAATTTTTTAGGTTAAAAATCAACTTGATGCTTTACCTCAATCAAAACCTTCATGGTTTGAACAACGAATAGACCATTTTTCTTTAATAAATAAAGCAACTTTTCAACAACGATATTGGTATAATGGAAATTTTTCCAAACCAAATGGTCCACAATTTTTAATTCTTGGTGGTGAAGCTCCAGCAATTCCATATGATGTTTTATATGATTTATTTCCACATGTTTTATACGCTAAAGCATTTAATGCTAGCTTATGGACGTTGGAACATCGATTTTATGGTGAAAGTCAACCATTTTTGTAAGTATTTTAAATTATAGAAAGTTATTTAAAATATTTAAATTTTTTAGAAGTTCAAACACTTCTCAACTTGAATATCTAAATACTCGACAAGCTTTAGCTGATATTGCCTCATTTATTTTGGCCCAGAATAAAAATATGAATTTAACTGATCCAAAATGGATAATTTTTGGCGGAGCATATGCTGGAAATTTGGCCCTTTGGTTTCGTCAACTTTATCCAAATTTATGTGCTGGAGCTGTTGGAAGTTCAGCTGCCGTTCAACCCAAACTTGATTTTTATGGTTTGTACATATTAACTTTTGATTTTCTATATAAATTTTTTTGTTTTGTTTTTAGAATATTTGAAATCTTCTGAAAGCATAATTAAAACAATTGATCCTATATGTTGGCAAAATATGAAAACATCTTTTGATGCTTTACTTTATACTTTTAATTATACTATGGGTAGACACTTTTTGACAAATGCTTTTGCGTAAATTATATTCCACAAATTTATTTTTGTTAATCCCAACTTCTTTCAGCGTAAATCGAGAATTAAGCGATAAAGATTTTGTTCAACAAGGAGTCGCATATTTTTATAGCACTATTTTAAGTTATTTTCAAGCTTCAATTCAATACAATAATATTAATACAGTAAGAATTTTAAATTAAATATTCAGAAATAGATTAAAAAATTTTATAGGGCCCAGAATCAAGTAAATATAATGGTATTTCATTAATTTGTCGAAAAATGGCTGAGCCCCAGGGACAATTTAATATATGTTAGTTTATAATAAAAAAATTATAATTCTTTTTTCACACTTTTCTTATTTATTTGTTTTATAGATAAAAACGTTCCGAATTTTGTCTATTCATTTAAAAAGAGCATAGAATGGTCAATAGTTACTGATGGTTATTATGAGAATTTGGTGAATTATTTAAAAATTACAAGTTTTGATGATCCTTTACAAGCTTCCACTCGAGCTTGGACTTGGCAAGCTTGTAATGAATTTGGTTATTTTCCATCCACAAATTTTGTGAGCGTATTTTCAAATAAAGTTTGGGTTTTGTAAGTTACACAAACTTTTCATTTTTTTGAAATCACAAAAATTATACTTTATTTTAGCTTTTATACAAATCTGTGCAACGATGTTTTTGGTCCAAATTTTAATATTTTTACTATTGAAAATGGAATTTCGAAAACTTTCTTAACTTATGGAGGAAAATATAATTACAAAGGAACCAATGTTATTGCTTCTCGTGGCTCAATAGATCCATGGAATAATTTGGCTTTAGAAAAAGTTGAAGATTCTTCTGTTATTACTTATCTAATTAATGGAACCTCACATTGCGCGGATATGGTACCCATCGCAGCCACGGATAGCGCAGCTATAGAAGAATTCAGAAAAACTGTTTTAACTACAATTGAAAAATGGCTTAAAGTGTAATTATATATTATAAAAAATGTTTATGTTAAAATTAATAAATTAAATACTTTGTTATTTTTTTTTTACTGTAAGGGTTTAGAAGTGAGTTAATATATTGAAAAAAAATAAACGCTTAAATTCAAAAAGAAAAATTATTTTAATACACTAAAACATCGAGAGAATATTAGAGCCTCTTTTGTTTTCTAAGAAGCTTATTTAAGAAATCCTCTTTGTTTAAGAAAACATTAAAATAAAATGGGAAAGAACAATAATTATCATAGTGAAGTTTTCTTATCAAATTAAGCTTTTAATCCCAAAAACCCAAGAAAAAAAAGCAAAGTTTTTTCCATTATTTTTTTTGACACTTGTTGTGGCAAATATGTGGCTGCAATCCATCTTTTTCTTGGTAAATTAATTCAAATTTAAATTTTGCCGTTAAATTTTTTATGTTTAGATTTTCGTAAAAGCCGTAGCAGGATTTAATCCGCCATGGATGTTTATGGGTCGTCCCCTTTCAGGATTTAGACAATTTACTATTCCCGATGACGTAAACTTTTAAATTTCGACAAGTGATTCGGCTTTTTAGTATTCCAAAATTTTAGAAAAAAATAGAACTTGACAAGTGGCCTGAATCAAATTCTTCATTATTTGAGCAAAAACTTGATCATTTAACTTATGAACCTTTTGAAACGACATCTAAATGGCAACAAGTAAATTATCAAAAAAATTAAGATTTTGCAACTTTTATATTTTAGCGTTATTGGTATAATGGAAAATATTCCAAACCAAAAGGTCCACAATTTTTGATTCTAGGAGGCGAAGCTCCAGCAGTACCATATGATATTTTGTATGATAAATTTCCTCACGTCCAATATGCTAAATTCAATAATGCTGGTCTATGGTTGTTAGAACATCGATTTTATGGTGAAAGTCAACCTTATGAGTAAATCCTTAGAATTCCCTTTTACTTTTTAAAGGTTAATGTTTTCAGAAATCTTGATACGGTGCATCTTGATTATCTAACTAGTCGACAAGCTTTGGGTGATATTGCCTCATTTATTTTGGCCCAGAATAAAAATATGAATTTAACTGATCCAAAATGGATAATTTTTGGCGGGGCATATGCTGGAAATTTAGCCCTTTGGTTTCGTCAACTTTATCCAAATTTATGTGCTGGAGCTGTTGGAAGCTCAGCACCTATCCAACCAAAACTTGATTTTTATGGTTTTTTCTAAAAGATTTTTTTCAACATTCTTAAAACATTTTTTTAGATTATCTACCATTTGCCCAAGAACTTATCCGATCAATAGACTCTGCTTGCGTTAAAAATCTTTTAACAGCCTTTAAAGATTTTACAGCGCAATTTACTTGTGGTAAATTCGGAAGACATGACTTATCATCGTCGTTAGGGTTAGCATATTTTCTATTGTAAATTTTGAACCCCCTAAAAATAATGTTTTTTTAGATGGACGGAACACGTGAATGCACTGACAGATGATAGCGTGTCTTATGAAAATATGGCTTATATTTACAGTACTATTGTTAGCTATTTTCAAGCTGCTATTCAATATAATAATTTAAATGCAGTAAGAATTTTATTTAAATCTAAAATGCATAAAATTTTTACTAATTTTAGGAACCATTTAAAAATTTTGATGGAATTTCTCTTATTTGTGATCATATGGCAAAGAATCAGAAACCTTCACTTATATGTCAGCTCAATTATTTTAAATTATAAAAATACAATAAAACTTTAATTTTTTTAGATAAAAATATTTCAGAATTCATTGCCGAAATAATGGGACACCTTAAAATGCCAAAAATGGATAATGTTTATGAGAATTTGGTGAATTATTTAAAAATTACAAGTTTTGATGATTCTTTACAAGCTTCCACTCGAGCTTGGACATGGCAAGCTTGTAATGAATTTGGATATTTTCCATCCACCAATGCTGGTCGAAGCGCATTTTCTAATCAAATTTCAATCAAGTTTGCATGAGTTTTTCTCTACATTCTGTCATATTCCAATTTTAGTTTTTACATAAATTTGTGCACCGATATTTTTGGTGCCGTATTTATAGGTTGTTTTATGAAGATTTTTTAGTTTTTCCAGGTTTTTAAATTTTTGCCAATATTGCACAAACTAAATAGAAATTTAACATATTTATTTTCACATATTTTAACATTGAAAAAATTAATAAACTTGATAATCACTTATAAATGAAAGAGAAGCAACAGAAACTTTACGTTTTTTAGGAAGCACCTTTTCTCTGAAAATTTTAACAATAAATTTTCTGTAAGGTTGAATGAAATACAAAGTTGCCAAATATTCTACTAAACAATGAGACATAAGAATACACATGAAGGCGCAACTTGAAGTTGCAGTTTTTCGAATATCAAAAGCGATAAAAACAAAAAACAAAAAAACAGGTAAAACTAAGAGAAATCCAGTGATAAAAATTTGGACTATTGAACTCATAATTAGCGAATATTTTAGTTTTGCGGCTGTCATGGATTTAAATTGAAAAGCTTGATACGTAAAAAATAGCACAAAAATCCCTGTGATTGATGCCAAAAATACAATTAAACCCAAAACAACGAAGGCTGGTGTTTGAGACAAACTTTGGGGTAAAAAGCAAAAAGTTGGTTCATTCGTAAAATATGTTTCCAAAAAAGGATCATATTCCGTTGCCCATTGTTGAATTTGCTGAGAATCAATTTGCATTAAAGGAAAAAATGCAAAACCCAAAATTAAATAAATTAAGCTTGAAAATAAAGCCATCGCAACCACAACAATTTTGAGATTAAACCATTCTGTTAAAGGAGAAGGAAAAACAAGCATATATCGACTTCCTATAGTCGCTGTGAGACCAATCACACAATTTCCAGCTATGGCGAAACAAATAATTGCTGAAATGGAAGTATGTCGAAAATCTCCAATATGTCGGAATATTCCAATTTGATATCCAGCCGGAGCAGGAAAAAGAAATAATGGTTTTATAAAAGCCACCAAAGTTTCCAATGCCAAACACCAAAAAAGATGGTTTAAAATTAGCCATTTAAAATTCTTTAATGCTTTAGATTGGGTAAAAACTATATAAAATACGATGGGTGTTAACATCCAACAAAGTATCATAATAAAGTATGAATAATAATAATAAAATAAAATCATGCTTGGCCATGGGGGAACAACCTTAATTCCTTCCATTATTTCTGTTAAAAATTAAAAAATATAGTTTTTTCGTAGGAAAAAAGGTTAAAGACTCTTTTTTGAGAATGAAAAAAATGTTAATAAAAATTTGTTAATGAAAAATGTGAAAAAAACAAGCTACTTTGAGGGACTTTAAATAGGAGTGGAAAGTAAAAACAAGAAAAACATCTGCTACATTTAAATCTAATTTTCTACGTTTAAATTAATTTGAGTAAATAAATAACAAAATAAAAATAATTTTATTTATTTTTCTTGTTGCAAAAAAGCCACAGTACACTTGTTTATTTATTGAATTAGGTTTTGGTAAAAAGGTTTTTGCTTTTTGAACTTTTGTTAATTTTTGGAAAAATATTATGGGTATGTTTTTAAAAATATAATTATGCAATAACAAAATATAATAAATAATTCACCTGATGGTCAAAAAGCAGTTTGCAAATATTTTATTTAAAAAAATTTGTGATGCAATAACTTTACAAAATTAAACAAATATTTTGTTGTTCACCAATGAAAGTTTTTTTGCATTATTATTAATTACCAAAATGTAGTTTTCTTTATTTAATTTTAATGTTGGTTTGTCAAAAAACGAATACCAAGAATGCTTTTTTTTAACTAAATTAAATTTTAACGGCATTCCAAAGTTCAAAAGCAAAAAGTTAATTTTGATGTAAATGCAATTACCAACTCTCATTAAAAAACTTTTCACTAAGTGTATTTAATTAATCATTCAGTAATATTTTTGTTAAAACATAGGTATAAAAATTTAATTTCATCAAAGAAGGAATTAACTTGTCTTCATTTATTTTTGCTTGATGTTACTTAGATCACCTTACAATTCAAAATCTTTTATTTTTATTTTAGTATACTCAATTATAATCTTTTTACAAAAAGAAAAACAAAAAGGTTTAAAAAATATTCAAAAAAGAAAGTTTCATTCATACATACTTTTAGTGTAGAAAAAAGCGTTAGCTTGATTTTTTATCGATTTTTGTTCGCCAAAGAAAAACAAACGTCTAATCTTTTTTTTTCATTTTCTTTCTATCTCATAAATTTATTTAATTTTTTTGCTTCGGCGAAACTGGGGGCTGGAAATTTTTTTTATAAGAATAAAAACAAGAAAGCTATTTTTTATTATGTAATCGATAACATTCTTTTCTTATTGAAATAAATAAAATACAGTTTTAAAATGGTTCTTGAAATATTACAGCTTTAATGTCAACTATTTTTTATGAATTATGGGTAAACTTTAAAAAAATGTTTAAAATTATTTTCACAAATATGATTCCATATAATTTTGCGATGTTCAGAATTATGACACATAAAAAATATTCCATTCTTACTTTCCGAAGCCTCTGTGATATTTGTAACAAATTCAAATTCTCCATCTCCATGGATTCGACTTAAATTAACTTCAGCAGCTAATTTTTCAGTGACAAAAAAATCTTCAATTTTATGATAATGAACTTTGTGGGTGATTAAATAATTCCATTGTTTTATTATTACAGCTGTCGAAGTTAAATATGCTCCACCAAAACAATATTCATCATAAAAATCATTTGTTAGAGACATTTCATCTTCGGGAATGTACCTAAAAATTTAAGGAAATATTGAAAAATGACGAAAGAAATTAGAAATTTTTTAATAAAAAATGTTTATTATTTTTTAAGCAAAAATAAACTTTCGAATTAAGCTTTACCAACGAATTGTTTTAGACTAAAAAAGTAAAAATAAAAAAAATTTGAAAGAAAATTTGCCATGGATGAAAACTTTTCAATTTTTCAACTTTCTTTTTATGAACATAAAAAAATAAATTAATAATTTGGCGGAAATTCTGAAGTTTGAGATATTTTGAGGTCAAAGCTCCAAGATTTTAAGAATACTTGCTACTCAAGAAAATTTTTTAAAATTTATTTTTCTTCTTCACTTAGAAAATTTTATTAAAAAACAAAGGTCTAGTAATAAAATGGCTCTAATTAAGCCATTTTTAGACGAAAAAAGTGTGAATTTGCTATTTTCAAAGGGTTTTTAGAATATGTTCGGATGTTCGGATTAATGTTCGGATTTTTGACTCTAATCCGATCGTTCGGATGTTCGGAGTTCGGATTGAAGAAAAAGCATGTTCGGGGACATCCCTGATGCTTATCAAAAAATTAAAAAATAACGTATGGACGAAAAAAGTTTATTGCATTAAAGAAAAAAAACAAACAAAGTTCGCGAAAAAGGAACAGCTAAACTTTCATCCATATTAATTGTTTGTTTATTTAAAAAAAAAATACGGTTTTAAAACATTTTTTTCAAAACAAAGGATTAATTAATGAAAAATTTTTTGATAATGTGAAAATTTGGTTAAAATATATGTTTGAGATGATAAAAAAAACATATTTTTATCGCTTTTATTGAAACTAATTCTTAGGTATTTTTATAAAAATTTTCTTGACCTTTATGCATGTTTCGCAATCAATTTTTTTTTCTAAAGTCATTGTCTTTTTCTAAGATTTCTATTAATGAGTTATGTTATAGTGACATATTTTGCTATATTTCAATTCTATTAGCTATTTAAAAATTCACTAATCAAAAGTATGCATATTTAAAGACTTTAAGCTTTTAAAATTTTGCATTACGCTTATTACCAATTGAAAAAAAAAATGATAGTTAAAAAATTCAAACCAAGAAAAAATTAAAAGTAAACGAGAAAATTGATGGGGTTTTTACAATAACAGCGATAAATAAGAACAAACACAGAACTAATTGCTTTTCATGTGATATTTTTTTATACTTATCAAAGCAAAGATAAAAATGGAGAAATATGTATTTCTTTAATGTTAGCCAAATGGAAGACCAAAAAATAAGTAAAAGAATATCGATTTACCTTTATTTTTTCTTAATGTTTTATTTTAAGATTTCAGGCATTCTTTTGAAAACTTCAGAAGTATTTATTTTATTCAAATTTACATCAATAAAAAAACAAAAAAATAATTTGTTATAGATTTTATTCAAATTTTAAACATTTTTTGTTTTTCAAGTCCACTGTCTTCTTAATTCTGCAAAATACATAACTCTTTGATCTTCCGCGGAAGGGTTGCATTGTGATTCGCATCCAACAGCATTTCGTTTCTTAATGCTGCAAAATTAAGAATTTATAAAAAAATTTAATTAGAAAACTAAAACTATAAAAAAGTATTAATTTAAAAAAATGTTTTTTGCATCGAACAAACAATGCGCAAGTGTGCTTGAGAAAAAACCAAACAAAAAACTTACTAAATAATTTGAAATGAAGCTGACAATAAAATACATTGAATTGCAAAGAATGCATTAAATACACACTGCCAAAACACATATAAATCTATCATTTCTCTAAAGCCATAATTAATTTTTAATTTTCACAAAATAATTTTTTAAACCTACAAATTTCGAGTATATCTTAAAGATATGGTAGCAAAAACAGCACTGCTAAAAATATGTAAAACAAATATGACACTTAAAAAAGAGATTAATTTCACAGTTTTTAAATTTTCTTTGACTTGAAAAATATGTGTCAAAGTTTTTTGATTTCGATTTTTAAACAAATTTTTGTTGTAAATAAATAAAGTTATTGAACCCTGAAACTATACTTTCAAAGTAATTAGGCAACAAAGAAAAATAAAAACAAACCGCAAGAAAAACTATATTAATGGTAATTATAATGGCAATAAACAGATTTCTAGGAAGGAAATGAATCCCAATAGCCAATGCCAAACTAACTAGCCACTAAAATAAAGAAATTGGTTAATTACAAATTTTCATTTCTAAAGTAAAATAAATGGTTTTTTTCAAGAAAGGTTGATTTATGGTGCATTGTTTTAAAACCCTTCGCACATTAGGGAACCAAAGAAGGAACAAGAAAAAAGAATGGTTGAAAAATAAAGTTTTAAAATAAAAGATTTTTCTTCATCTTCGGTAATGGTTAAATTTTACGAAAGAAAACGTTATCTTTACTTTTTAATTTTCTATAATTTTTAGATATTTTAAAACTTAACAAAAATGTGCTTCGAGTTTCTTTAAAAATATCCGTAATATTGTTTTGTCCATCGACATAAAATCTTTGTGCTTTCCTTATTTTTAGAATTCGAGTGCAGTTGAAATAAAGTTAACTTACCGGCATTAAAAACAATAAAATAATCTGTGGAAGTTTAAAATAATTTTCATAATGTGAAGCAAATACCGTCGATAACCATCTTTCCAAAAGTATAGTTGTCATATTTAAAATAAAAAATTGTTGCATTCCATCTCGAATATAAAATAATATTTCATAAACTAAATCATTCATTACATTTTGTTCTATAAATTGTAATGTACCAGCAAGCATCAAAAATCTATAAAAAAAAAAAGCATAGAAAAAGATTTCCATTTTGGAACCAAACAAACCTAATAAAAATGTAAAAAATGCTTCCAAGACAATTATTTGCGCATAAAATTCGAAAATTAATATGCAATAATTTATGTTTTTGCAAAATTCGCAAAAACAATGAAATGCTAATTAGCGATAAAATTAAAATTAATATTTCGATTGCACTTAAAATTATGGAAGCCAAGTTATAATCAACAGATCTCAAAAATATATGAAAAGCCATAGGTTTATCTTCTAATGTCATCGTTTTATTTTCCATTTTTGAAAGTAAAAAATGCAAATAAAATTTTTTGTTGCTTTAAAAATAAAGCAAAAGCTAAAAAATAGTTAAATAAATTCAATTTTTTATGCTCGGTTAAGCCCTAAAATAGCTGTAAATATTAATATACACGACTTTTATAAAGAAAATTTTGAATTATAAAAGTAATATAAAAACACCAAAGTAAATTGTAAAATACACCCGGCAAAGAAATGAAGGTATAAATCAAAGCATTTAACTAAAATAAAGGACGAATGCCTTCGATGAATTTAAAAATGTCAAAAAAGAAGGAAATAATGAAACTCATGGGAAAAGTTTGAGAATGTAACAAATACGGAATGCCTCATTATTGCCACTACAGTATTGTTCTCTTGGGAACATTTGTGTTCTGTTAATATGTTTTTTTAACCTTTTTGCAAAATGAAAAAATTTAATGCGATATTTGCCGTAAGAAATTTATTTATTGTGCTTTTTATTAATTAACGTCAAAATTATCAATAACGTGAAAAAGCTCAAATGAACATTAATCATATCCAAATTGTGATAAAATAACTTCAAAATATTAATGACCGTATAAAAGCAAATTTTTTTTTTTGAAATTTGGACTTGGCTTGAATACTTATGAGTAACTTTTTTCGTTACGGCCTTTTAAAATTTGCATAAAAGACTTTTTTTGAATAAAACTGGCGAATTTGGAACCCATCAATAAAGTTTTTTATTAGCTAAAAAGTGATAAACCTGGAAAAAATCTTTCATTAGATAATTAAACATTGATTTTAGTAAATTTTTGTTTGATCTAATTAAATGAAACTCATTTTCCATGCGCCAAAAGAAGCTTTATTACTATAATTAAAAACTATCATTAAATTAATTATAAAAAAAAAGAGAAAAGAAATCCACACGTTTTTTTAAAAGAATTTTTTTGTTTTGTTTTCGTTGATATTTTTTTATTATTTAGAATATTTTGCCGCCCAATTTGTTCTTCCACTCGTGGATGTCATATTTCCTCCGGTGTTTTCAACATTGCTTTGATTTTGTTGTTGTTGGGCATTATTTCTATTTCCAAATGATGGAACATAACCTAAAAATTTTTTTATATTTCTTGGCTAAAAATTTATTTTTAAATCGAACCATATGCATATTCAAATCTAGCTTGAACAGCAGATTTGGCTTGCCCCGCGGCAGCTGGATTATTATTTTGAGCTTGTGGTTTTCCTGCTCGCAAAGTTGAATTTAAAGTGTTTGAAGCATTATTACCATTTTCATTTTTTATTACACCTATAACATGATTTTATTATAAATGGCTATTAGGAATTGTTGTGAATTCTTACCCGGAATATATCGAGATTTTGCAAGATAAATATCTTTAACGGTATCTTTCTTGCCACTATGAGCTCGATTAGTTCGATCTGCTAGGGTGGTAGATTTTTCCATTGGTTCATTACTGAAAAAAATTAAAAATGCTTTTCATTCTTCTATTTTCTCTAGAGTAATTAATTAAAAGGGGTATATCTAGTCTCAAAATGAATAATTTGATGACAAATTTTTTTTGAGCTATCTTTAATTAAAGATTTTTACTTTTGCGAATCTCTTTTTTGATTCAACAGTCAAATATTTTTTAAATTTTGAAGCGAAAAATATTGATAAATTTAAAAAAATCTTTCTGCCTTTTTCGAAAATAAAAACTTAAATTAGATATGTATTTTCTTGGAAGTTCAAAAGTTACAAGAATAGTTAAAGAAGTAAACATATAAAAGTCGTTATAATAAAAAATGTTAAAAATAAAATTTAAAGTTTTAGAAAAAAAAAATTGGTTAAGTTTAAGTTAGAGGAGAAAAAGAAATAGTTTGGAGAAGTTGGGAAAAAGGAAAGAAAAGTAGAAAAACCCACAACGACGACATTGAAACTTTAGGAAGTCCACGAGTTCCATAAACAAGATCACTACGATCACGAGATAAACGAGAAAATATTGAACCATTATTATTATAATTTGTTTTAGAATTATTTGTATTATCAAAACTTTTTTTCTTTAATGGTAAATTTAATTTTGAGGTAGGTAAAAATGGAAGAGGTTGGGCATACGTTGGTGGAGCTGTAGTTTTATTGAGAGGCAAATTTCGATTTATTGTTCGATCTGAACCATCTTTGGGAGCTGAAACTTTCTTAATTGAATCTATTTCTTTTATTAAATCATGAGGCAATGATGGTGGAATTGGCGAAGGAATCGATAGTTCTGATGGACCAATTTTTTGTGAATTTCCAATCTTCGTGACTTTTGATTTGGTGAAAAGTTTTGAATCAGATTGAGTGGAATTGGCTGAGTTTTTCCGATTCACAGATGTCACAGGTTGAGAGACACTCGGCGCTCCAAGTTTTTGATTTACTTGGAAATATTTGTATTTTAGGCACTAAAAATGCAAAATTACTGTTTTATTGTTTGAGTTTAAAAAACGTAGAAAAACATAAGTTTTTTAACATAATTCTTAAAAGTTTTTGATTTTCTTTATTTTTGTCAAAAATCGTAAAATTTGCATAAAAAAAATCCCTTCCTGTAATTTTTGGGTGAAAATAAAACAGAGTATTTGGGAGCCTTTGAAAAAAAAAATAGTTCAAAAGTTTCTTTTTTTCTTTGGCTATGATTACTTACACCAGCGGCGGATGGCCTCTTTTCCGGAACCCATAACATCATATCAATCATTAATTTCATTGCATCCGTTCCAGCTGTATTTATAATAGTATCCAACGGAACTCCTTGACATTGTTGAAATCTAAAATTCATTGCTGCTGCCAATCGATAACCTTCTGGCCATTCTTCTTGAGTTGGAGTTCCCATAATTGTAAGGATTTTAAAAATTTGATCCAATTCACTCGTGCCTGGAAATAAAGGCCTTAACATATATAATTCTGCCATTATGCATCCAAGAGCCCATAAATCAATAGGAGAATTATAATTTGTTGAACGAAGGAGGATTTCGGGGGCTCGATACCATCGAGTGGAGACATAATCAGTGAATGGTGGTCTTGAACGGATTTCACGAGCTAAACCAAAATCGGCTACTTTAACTAATTCCACTCCATTACACATAATATTTTCAGGTTTCATATCTCGATGGAAAAAACCTGGAAAAAAAATTTGCATATTAGAAGTAAAAAAAAGTACCTAAATGCTTTAGTTTTGGCATTCCAATTTTATATTCTCATTAACTAACCATTTTTATGCATGTAAGTCATTCCTTGGAGAATTTGATAAATAATATTTCGAATTACTGATTCAGGAAAATATCGATCACTAAAAATTCCCGTAATAATTATTTATAGAAAACTTGTGATATGGCTTACCGATCTTTCATAAGTTCATATAAATTTTCTTGCATGAATTCAAATACAAAATATAATATATCATTTTCACGTATAACTTCGCGTAATTTAATTATATTTGGATGATTTAATTTTTTTAATGATTTCACTTCTCTTAAAGCCATAGCTTCATCCCATGAATAAAATTTCTTTTTCATTCTACAAAAAAAAACATTAGATTAATTAAAGTTAATGCTTAAATGATTTTTTTACTTGAATAATTAAAATCTCAATGATTAAAAGTAAAAACAATAAAAAAGCGTTTTCTAAATAATTTTGAGATGAGAAAGAAAAATTTACCTTTTGATAGCCACGACATCACCGGTGTCAATTTTTTTAGCCAAAGAAACTTCACCAAAAGTTCCATCGCCAACTTTTTTAGTTAATCTATATCGATCGGCAAGAGTTTGACCTCCACCTGGAGCTGGGGCGGATTGCATCTTATTTTTTTGTTAAACTTTCTCAAGAAAATTTTCGCAAAAGTTTAACTTTCAGAAAATTTGTTAATAATTAATTTCAACATTGAATGTTACAGTAATGTTTTTAAAAACAGATGATAATAATATAATTTTAGTCCAAATGTTTGAAAAAGAAGAAAACCCGTAATTTGATACGCACTAATTTGGACACTCAATGGAGGAATAAAAAAATAAAGAAATAGGAAGCTGAAAATTACAGTTTGAGTATAAAAAGTTGTTTTTCAATAAGAAAAAGAAACACGAGTTCTTTTAAAAACTTTCACGTTGAATTAATTAATTTTCGAATTAAATTTATAAAACCTTTTTTGCATTAAAACAAAATTAGAGAAAAATTTGCGTGGAGACATTTGAAAACAAAAAAGGGTAACTACGGGTAGTCTAAAAAAAACCGTTTTTGTTAGAAAAATTTAGGAAACAAAGAATTAATAATTTGTGTTTTTTTTCTTTCAAAAGTGCAATAATTATGACATACCGCGTTTATTTGGTCTTTGCTCTTCCTTTTTTTGCAGTAATTTTAAATTTTGGGTATAAAAAATGAGGCTTACAATAAGGAAGCTTAGTTCTTGTGCAAAGAAAAAAATTATTTATAATTATTATAGAAAGCCAAAATATAAAAGACATATGGAAGCAAAAGCAAAAAAAAGTAGATACAAACTAGCCATCAAAAAGGAATAAATGAAGATAATTAGGGCTGGTGAGTTATTCAAAAAGGATATCCGGTTTAAAGAAACTTATTTTGCTAATAATGGCTTTTGTAAAACAAAATTAATTATTTAATTTTAATGAAAAACCAAAAAGTTAAATGTTGAAGCCTGGTTCTTTTATTTAAAAAAAAAGTTTAATTCAAACATCGCCTTTTGACATTAAATAAAAGTTTATTTCTTGAAAGAAAAAGAAAATCTAAAATTTATAAAAGCAAAAAGAAAATATGGCGCAAAAGTAGCACAAACTTAATAGAAAAAGTTAAAACAAATTTTTAGATATTCAGTCGTAAATTTTTTACAAGGAAATTGGCAAATAAAAAGCTAATTTTGAAACATTATGGATTAAAAAATTTCATGAAAATAAAGTTTACTCTGAGGATTTTGGAATTTTTTTTCCTGTTAAGCATTTCTCAAAAACCAAATTTACGTCACTGTTTCAGACGCCACTTTAAAATATGGGGGTTTCCTTAAAAACTTTTAAAAATAAAAACACAAAAAAGAAACAACTATCAAAAATTAAATCCCTTATTTTCTTCCAAAAATAAAAGCTTCATTGAACCTTAAAAAAGGGTCCTTTTCTCCTTTTCTTCCTTCTTTATTTTCCTCAAAAATGCGACACGAATAAATACATTGGATTAGATTTCTATGCTTTTGCGGCTGCCATAGCTTTTAGCGACAACGACAACGACGACGCCGAAATGATGAAAAAAAATTTGAAGCCTAAAAAATTTTTTTTCTTCATTTTTGTGAAAGAAAATAGGAACACAGGAAAAAGAGCCAAAGCGAGAAAAAAAGTCGCTAGGGGCAACCAACGGAAGGAAGCTTGTTTGTTTGGGTGAAACTCACTCAGCTACTTTTAAGTCATTCAATAAATTTTTTTTAAAACTGTTTAACAGAAAAATGAAATAATGTGAACATGTGGGAAAAAAATAAAAGCTTGTTCGCCGCTGCGCAGTAGTTTAGTTTTGCCATTTTTATAATAATAAATTTAATATTAAAAAAAATTAATATTGACGACGCATTTTTATTTTTGTTGTTAAAAAAGAAAAAGCACATGAGAGAGAGAATAAGGTTAGGGAAAATAGAGGTACGAAATGAGAGCAAAATTAGAGCAAAGTTGTTTCATAATAACTTTACTAAATATAAAATAAAGAGCAAAAGCCCAAATATTAAAAAAGGTTATGGAAGAAAGTTTTAGTCGACGCAAATTAAAAAATATGGTAAGCGTCTCATAAATGCTAATAATAAAATTTTTGATCTACAACGAGCTAACATTTTTTAGGTAAAAAAACCATTTAATTAGAGAACCAAATCAACAACAAAAAAACGACCATGGCAATTGAAAAAGTTTAGTGAGCTCTGAATTCTGGTCTAATATGTATGCTGATGTTAGTGCTTTGTTACTTTTCTTGTTTTCCACTTTTAAGTTTTTTCAATATTTTTGTTTTTCGTTGATTTGTTAAAAATAGAAAAAAGAAAACAATGCATAGTTCTATTTCGTTTCGTTTTATTCTTCTTTCATAGACAACATTTTTAAACTATGCAAAACAAAAGCATGGATGTCGTCATGGCGACAACACAAATTGTGCCATTTTTGTGATTCTTCACTTCCAAAAAAAAAGAATGAGAAAACAATAAATACTTATTTAATTTAAAAAATAAAGAAAGATTTGAATTAAAAAAAATTTATTTTATTGGAACAAACGGACGAGATTCATGGGATGGTGGCAAAAAGGGTTTTGGTTTAGCTGGAATGGAACAGTCAGAATGAGATTTCGAGGCTCGCCAGGGATTGTAGCATGGATAAAATCTAAATTTTTAAAATATAACTAACCTTTTTAAAAATAAAAATCCGCCGAGTAATAATCCCAAAAGTTTCTTTGAAAAATATAAAAATGGTCTATAAAAAGCTTACTTTTTTAATCCATTAAATATGCCACCACATTTAGCTAAACTCCATCCAAAAATAAGGCCCAAAAGTAAATTAACAAATAACCATGGTATTGTGCAATCACACGAAGCAGGCATAAAATTTCTTACAATCAAGGTTGGATTTTCTTTACAACAAGTTTCCATCATTCCGCACCAGGCGACATTATTATTAGCATTTTGAGTTTCATTAATTTTTTCATTTTTGTTGTTATTGATTTTTTTATTCCCAAAACATGGTTGGAAAAGGCAAAATATTAAAACTATTATTAAAGCAAAAAAATTGAACTTCATTTTTTAGGCTAAAATGAGAGAAAAAAAAAGACAAATAAAAGAATTGCTGCGGCAATGGTTTTTTAAATAAAGCTAAATAAAAGAAAGCCTGTGCAAACAAATTATGTATGTGTTTCATAAAAAATCTAATTTACACCTATGAATGTGCATTTACGTAAGCAACAGAGGTTATTTATTTTTTATTTATCTAAAAATATATTTCTACGTAAATTAACTTTATGCATGCAAATTTTTAAAAAACCTTATTTATACATACTTTTTTGACATTTTTTAACAAACTTAAAAACTATTTAACATTCTAATATATCTTTGCTCCATGCCCATATAAATGATTTAACGCTTTTTTGTTAATATAATCAATATTTTTATATTTAATTTCAATATGCAATTCTCATAAAAGATAAAAGATAATTTCTTGAAAGTACGGTAGACACGTACGCGAAAATTTTGGGGAAATTAAAACTTTAGTTGCACAAAAAAAGAACAAATATTTAATAATTAAAGTATTCAAACATAAAAAATTTAAAAAAGCATGAAAGTTTCTAAAAAATAAAAAAGAAAAAAAGCTTTTGCTATTTTATTTATCGATGTTTAACATCGTCGATTTCTTTTCTTACTCCAAGACAAAAAAACCATCTTTATTAATTTTTTTCGTGCTTTTTGGAAAAACTTTTCTTTGTCACAGAAAAAAAACAACAACATAGATGTCCGTTTTTTTTTCCACGACTGCAAAAAACGTGTTATTTTTTTCTATATCCTGAACAAATCTTGGTGGTTTGTCTCGACAATTACTGCCCTTCTATTTCCAAGTGAGATTACAAAAATTTAAAAAAAAAGCAATGGAATTATCCTTTTGAGAAAAAAGAAGATTGGAACTTGCTTGCGAAAACACTATAAAAGCATACTGTACATATGAGAAAAAAATGAGACTTCTCACGAATTTTACACTTTTTTATGTTTGTTTTTTTTTATATTTGAAATTAGGTAAAAAAATTTAAAAACAAATTTTGACGTTAAAGTTTGTGAGATGATCTAACATATGTATTCTTTGTGAAAGTACCTTTTTCATAGGGGAAAAAAAATCTTTGAGCAATTTAAGAAATGCTACCCACATATCTTTTTTATCCCAAAGTTCATTTAATGAAATATTTTTTTAATGAATATAAAATTCTTCATTGAACCCTAAAACTACAGATTTTTGTGAAATTTTAAGGAACAAATTTTTTTTCTTCATAATTTTCAAGCTTAATGAGAAAAGGTACAAGTTAGAAGTAAAAAGTGCAAATGTTCAATGGACAGAAGAGGAGGAACTTGTTTCTTTTTTTTCTTGATTCCTACAAATTCAGATTGATGAATGACATAAAATGCACTAATGAAAGCAAGCTTAATCTCCGATTTTCATTACGTATTTGCTTTATTACATACAGTTTTCTGCTCCGGTGCTATTTTTCCTCGTTTCACCTACCCTTTTTTTATTAATCAACTAAAAATGCTTAATATTATTGACTTGAAATAATGGCAGAAGTTACTGAAGCCAATTTTACTTGCATTGCAACGGTCAGTGGCCGCCGGGTAGATCTCGACGAAATTAAATGTTTCTTGGTTTATTTTTCTGTTTTGTTAGAAAATATACAATTTGGTTATATTTGCATTTCGCTCCTGATAGTTATTATGTTTATTTCATTTTTTGGTGGAATTAAAGAAAATTATCGATGGTTTATCCTTAATCAAGTTTTTTGGGATTTAGTAATAAGCTACGATTTTATTTGCAATAATTGGATTAAGTATATTTTTTATGGAATCTGTAATCCAACGTGTTTCTATATTTTTAAAACATTATGGCTAAAGACTTTTTTTGAGTTTTCTATTGGCAATAACGCATATTCAGCTTTGTTACTTTTCTCATTTGCAAGATTTCTTGGATTGTATTTTTCAAATTTTTATCAAAAACTAACAACAAAACGAAGAATAATTTATTTGATTTTGATCTTTAATTTTATTATTATTTTTACAAACATTCATGCTTTTCTTTATACTTTTTTTAATCAAAGAAAAAAAGAGTTGGAACAAGATTGTTTTTAAATAGCTGTAACGAAAAATATTTCTCAAGACACATGTTCTGAAAGTTATGACAACGATTTTCAAAAAAATCTATATAGAATTTTATTTAAAGTATTTAGCTGTATTATGTTTGGTAAACCAATTTTATGTTTATTTCTTTCATTCTCTTTTGCAATTTTGATTATTATTAAAATTTTAAAGCAATTTAAATTTCAATATAACCATAATCAAAAAGACTTACAAAATTCCATTCGAATTAGCTTGGTTATTCTCTTACAAACTTTAATAAATTTATTTGTTTTCATTATTGAATGCGTCAAAAATATTCCTTCTTTTATGTGGAACACATTTGAAATTGAAGTTTTAAGTTATTATCCAAAATGGGAATGCAACATTTGCTTTATTCTCATCCTTCCTGACTGGTTTAACGATGCATATTCATTCACCTTTCCACCCGTTTTACAAGCAATAATTCAAACAAGGACTTTTATTGAAAGTTTAATAATTTTATTTATTATGAGTGGTTATCGAGAAGCTGTTTTTAGATTTATTAAATCACCACAAAAATCTTTTAGACATTTTAAGTCAAAATTAACTGTTACTAAAGTATCTTCATTTAATTAAATTTGATCTATTCTTGATTTAGAGTGAAGTTACATAGTTAGCTTTAGAAAAACATAAAATGTACCAAACTCTTTGGAAAATAGAAATTTTTTATTTATTAATTCATTTGGTTGATAGCAATTATTGCTGTTCTTTGTGTTAATTTTTGAAAAAATTTTTAATTTTTTTTGTATATCGTTTTAATGAAATAAAAAATGAAGGCGTTTTTTAAAAGTAATCGTTGAAAAGAATTTTTTTTAAAATAAAATAAAATGTGTAAAGCTTTTTTTTATTTTTGCTAAATTATGACAAAAACAATTTTTATTTGTATGGTATGTTTGGTGAAAAAAAATAATTACCTTTTTTTATATTTTTCTCCGACTTTGAATCAGGCCTCTTACACGGGCCGGGTTTTGCCGGCCCGGCCCGGCCTCGGCCCGTCCAAGTCAGGCCCGGTCAGGCCTCGGCCCGGCCCGTTTTGAAAATTTTCAGCCCGGCCCGCGGGCCGGGCCGGGCTGGACGGGCCGAAGGAAGAGGCCTGGGCTGAACACGATTTAATTGTTTTTGTGGAAAATTAAAAATCTTTTGTATCAAATATTTCTTACTTTTAATCCTAATTTAGAATAACAACAATTTTGTTTAATTTATTTCTAGCTTTTCCTTTGTTTTCGGAATAAAATGATTTTTTGTATTTATAAATTGAATTTTAAACTTATTGTTTTGTGAAAATAATATTTTTAATTCTTCATTTTTAAATAATAAAAAATAAATTTATGATCCTAAAGTTCGTGAGATAATACAACATATTTTTTTTGTGACAATGCGATTTTCTATTGGGAAATTCTGAACAAAGTTTATGGAATCAAGGCTAATTTTTTTTTATCTAAAGTTGTTTATAGGAATACATTTTTAAGAAAAATAACCCTTCCTTTTTCATTCTTTGAAACTAAACATTTTTTTAAATTTTGAAGAAAAACATTTCTACGAAAGTTTTCAAGCAAAAACATTACATAATATTTTTGCAAGCATCATTGATCTGAATACAAAAACTTTGATGTTTGTTTTATCTGTTATTTAAAATTTGACAACTTTGAGAAAACATACAAGTTTGAAGAAAAAGGTGTCAATGTTTGGTTGATAAAAAGGGTGGAACTTGTTTTTTTCTATGTTATGCAAAATTATTACAGAAAAAAAACATGGAATTCGCGCTAGTGAAAGTGAACTTCGAAGTTTGATTTCAGTACTCCTCGATTTACTTTTTTTGTAAAAACATGTTTATAAATTATAATAGGCCATAAAAAGGAGTTAACATTTTTCATTCCTTTCTTGATTATTTGCTTTGCTCTGACGATTTTAACCTTAAACAATGGCTAAAATAACAAAAAATAACTTTACATGCGTCGCATATATTCTTGGACCCGAAGGTACTACCATTCATCTTGATAGCTTTCGATGTTTTTTGACTTATTCTTCGGTGTTTTTAAATCATATTCAATTTGGTTATATTTGTATCGCCATTTTACTCATAATTATTCTAATTTCTATTTTTGGTGGAATTAAAGAAAATTATAAATGGTTTATTCTTACTCAAGCTTTTTGGGATTTAGCTATAAGCTATAGGTATATATGTTTTAACATGGTTTCGTATCTCTTTTTTGGTGAAACAAATTCAACATGCTTTTATAACTTTGAAACAGGATGGTTACAAAACTTTTTCGAATATTCAATTGACACAAATTCATATTCTGCTTTATTTCTTTTTTCATTTATGAGAATCTTGGGATTATATTTTCCACATTTTTATCAAAGAATTACAAAACATAAAAGAATTTTTTATGTGATTTTAATTTTCAATTTCTTTATTATTTTTACTAACATTAACACACTTTTTGCTGATTTATCGGAACAAAGAAAGAATAATTTGGATAAAGAGTGTCTTCATGGTGCTGTCAATCTATCGAAGCACTCTTGCCCAAAAAGCTATGATGACGATTTCCAAGTTAATTTATTTGATTTATTATTTTCTTTTTTTAGTTGTATTATGTTTCTAAAACCTATGTTATGTTTAATAATTTCGTTTATGTCATCGATTTTAATAATTATTAAAATATCAAAACAATTTAAATTTCAATATAAACATAATCAAAAAGATTTGAAAAGTTCCATTCGAATTTGTTCAGTTATTTTTCTGCA
Organism: Panagrolaimus kolymaensis; assembly: GCA_028622995.1. Taxonomy (NCBI): domain Eukaryota; kingdom Metazoa; phylum Nematoda; class Chromadorea; order Rhabditida; family Panagrolaimidae; genus Panagrolaimus; species Panagrolaimus kolymaensis. Next base: position 1,255,882 of record JAJQJQ010000025.1, on the reverse strand, counting down.
AAACATAATTAATTTGTTTGTATTTTTTATTGAATGTGCCAAAAATATTCCTATGTTTATGGGAAATACTTTTGATGTTATGATTATTACATCGATATCAACATGGAAATGTGACGATTGTTATTATTTTATTTTTCCTCCATGGCTTACGGGGAAATATGGATTATCTGATCCCACACTTCTTCAAACGATCGTCCAACTACGAATATTTCTCGAAGCTTTAGTTATTTTATTTATTATGTCTGGATATCGCGAAGCTGTTGTTCGTTTTATCAAATCTCCTCGAAAAGCTTTACAGAATTTTACAACGGAAATAACTTTGACAAAAGTGTCCTCATATAATTAATAGCTATCATCTCTCATTTGTAAGAACAGAAATAAAAAAGAAAAAAAAAACGATCGACATTCAGTAATTAGAGTACAATAAAGAATTTCAAGCTTTTATCCTTTAATGTAAAAGTTTTTTAAAATTGTATGTTTTTTGCTGAATAAAAAACTTTGGGCATACATATGCGTGTTAAATTCTATCAAGTACGATTTATTAAAAAGCCATTATTTTCTTGCAAAAAATATATTAATCGTTTGTTCCAAATTTTCCCGACTTTCGGCCTATTATTTGCAATAATAAAAGAAAACTTTTTCAAAATGTATAATATTTCAAAAATATTTTGTTTGCTTTATTTCAAGGATCAATTTTATTTTCAGAATTTAATGTTTTTTGTATCTACAAAAAAGCTCTAAAGGTTAAAAAATGAAATGATATATTAATTTATAAAACAAATAACAATAATATTTTCCAATGTTTTGAAGAGAAATATTCTATGAGAAAATTGTTTTACATCGAACCTATGTTAATAGCTCGTACTGTGGATATTTTAAAAAAAACTTTGGGTTTTAAAAAAATATTATTAAATGAAAACATTATTGTTTGGTTGTTCATTCTTCTTACACCTAATACAAAAAGCTTTTTCCTCTTTTTATTTAAGAATCCAAAAAAGGAAATGTAATAGTGCAAAGTAACAAAACCAAATATCATTAAACGTTGTAAGAAAAGTGATGAGAATTCTTTTTGAATTTTCTACGAAATACATATAGCAAACTGTTTATTTCTCACACAGTTTGTTTTTTATTTGAATGGCGTGAAAACTTTAGTAAGTTTATAAAAATTTATGAACTTAAAGCCTATGTTTACTAACTACAGTATTTTAATTTATAGGTGTTCTTTCAACTTTTTTCTAAAAAAAATTAAGGATAGTGCATTAAAATCTGAAAAGTTTGGTATTGGGTTGCGAGTTATGAACGAATCAAAGCCTGAATGGCCTGATACATGCATCGCATATATTAGTGGATTGGAAGATATCAAGATTAACTTACAAGGGAACGGTCAAACATGTAAGTGAGATTTCGATATTTTGTTTAGCCCAAAATATTATTTAGCAAATTTTATAACATATTCCAAAATCTTAGCGGCGAATGGAAAGCTGGTCTAAAGTTACAAGTCCTCAAAGTTTCAAATGATCAACTGGGAAACCCTATTGGTCCTTTTTGACTCATAGGGTTTCCCTGTTGATCATTTGAAACTTTGAGGACTTGTAACTTTAGACCAGCTTTCCATTCGCCGCTAAGATTTTGTGATATGTTATAAAATATGCTAAATAATATTTTGGGCTAAACAAAATATCGAAATCACACTTACATGTCTGACCGTTCCCTTGTTAGACAGCTTTCAATGTTTTTTATCTCATTTTTCTACTTTATTACATCAAATAAATTTTGGTTATATTTGTATTGCACTTTTGTTGATTATTATGTTTATATCAATTTTTGGCCGAATTAAAGAAAATTATCGATGGTTTATTTTAAATCAAGCTTTTTGGGATTTGGCTATTAGTTACAGCTTTATTTGTAGCAATTGGACGGCATATGCATTCTATAGAAATCAAAATACAACGTGTTTTTATGGTTTTTCTATTGGATGGATAAAGACATCAATATTCAGTTGATACGAATTCTTACTCTGCTTTGTTACTTTTCTCATTTGCTAGATTCATTGGTTTATATTTCCCTCAGCTTTATAAAAAACAAATAAATAATCAACGAATTTTCTACATTATTTTTATTTTCAATTTATTCGTAATATTTACTAATATAAATGCATTTTTTAGTAGTTTGTCAACCCAACGAAAAGCTACATTAAAAGAAGAATGCATTCAGAAATCTGAAATTAATAACACGAATCAAGCTTTATGTTCTGGTAATTACGATGGAGATTTTCAAATTACGATATTTAAAATTTTATTTAAAATTTTTAGTTGTATTATGTTTCTTAAACCTTTGCTATGCTTATTTCTCTCATTCATATCTGCTGTGTTTATCCTTTTTCTTGTTACGAAGCAATTCCGCTTCCAATATAACCAGAATCAAAAAGACCTGAAAAGTTCCCTTCGAATTTGCGTTGTTATTTTCCTGCAGAACATAATTAATTTGTTTGTATTTTTTATTGAATGTGTAAAAAATCTTACACTTTTTATGGGCAATACTTTTGATATCAACATTTTGACTTCTAATCCAACATTTGAATTTAAGAATTGTTATTATTTCATTCTTCCTGAATGGCTTAGTGGACAATATGGATTAGCTTTTTCACCTGTTTTACAAGCAATCATACAAACGAGAATAATTATAGAATCATTAATTATTTTATTTATTATGACTGGTTATCGAGAAGGTCTTATCAACATTGTAAAATCACCCAGAAAAATGTTTAGGAAATTTATAACAGGTGAAACATCTGATGTCACGATTTTAGTAACACACGTTTCTTCTTTAAATTGATTTTTTCATTAAAACTTAACTGATTTATGTAATGTTCATAACAAAAAGTAAATAAATAAATTCTTTGTGTCGTCAGGTAAAATCTAAACATCATTTTATGATAATATATGTATTCAATTTTCCTGAAAGTCATATCTTTTTTTAAACTTTCTTATCTTTGGTGAATAAAGAAAGATTTTTATCGAGAATTTTACATATTCTCCGTTATCAAATGCAATTAAATTTACATAAGTTAATGTACGACTTTTCGGTATAGTTATAGTAACCAAGAAATTAAATGTACAAAATTTTTATCCCTAGTTTTTTACTTTGAGAAAATACAACATAGTCTCTAGTTTAAATTTAAAAGAAAGTGAATCAAAGTAATTATTGAAACGTTTTTGGTTTCTATTTGTTAGTTATTTTCGTTAAATTTTAAACCGCTTATGTGACGAAAAATTTTTAATTCCCATAAAATCATCTGACGTCCTTTAATACGACGAAGATCAAACATGTGACAAATCTTTTGAATCAAATATTATATCATCAATAACACAAAATTTTTACGATTAAATGATTATTTTGAGGAAAAAAAAGAATAAAATTAACATTAAAAATTATTTATGAATGAACAAACGTTTGATGCTCATATGTTGAAAAAATAAAAAAAGAAATGAAAACAAATTAAAAAATGATTTAAAAAATCGGTGTAGTCTATACAAAGCCGTTTAAAATTATGGTAAGAATTAGTATCGAATAAAATTAAAAAATCCATGACCAACAAAAAACCAAAAAAAGTTGGCCCAAAACCAAAAGAATGACATACTCAAAGCATGGCGAAAAAAAGTCTTATAATCTAGACCATGGGAAAAAATTATTCTTTTTGTAGCCCTTTAATCAATGATTAAATTACATATAATTTATGATAAGCTTGACCACCCCTAAAATCATAGGGTTAATTAAGACTTCCGGGTGGAATTGTATGAATAAAATCATATAAAAGCATATCAAATCGATGGTAAAAACATAATTCTTCCTGCTTTGTAGATATGAAAACTGCTTTTATTATTCTTATAGTTGCTTTTGCTTTTCTTATAGCTGCAGATGCTTTTAGTGTAACACTATTTAAAGATGTAAGTTTCATATTTTTTGATTATCAAAGAGCAAAAAATTTGGAATATTTATAATTAAACTTGGTATAATTGAATTATCGAGTTATTGCATTTAAAAAATGGTCAACATGCTATGTCTCATTAACAAACTTTCAGGGATCTCAAAGTGCCCTTTTTGAGCCGTGTTGTAATTGCCCTACAGGAGCAGGAACAACATGTCAATGCTGTAGTTCATTGCCCGGCGGAACTGGATTTTGTTGTGACATGTAATTATGGATTCAATATAACGCTAGCTGCTAAATTAATATGGAAGATAAAAGCATAAAAAAGTTATTACTTTCTACATCCAGGACATTTTATTCAATACTTTTCTTTGTATTTGAGTTAAATGATAATAAATAACTTTTTTGTTGAAAGCTTTAACATAAAAAATCATTGAAGATAAGAATGACATCATAACTAAAATTCTTACTCATTTAGTCGAATGAGCTCTTTAAAAAACTCAAAAAATCTATTCTCGTAATTTAAAATCATACTAGAATAGAGGGGTTGTATTTTGGCGCGGCCATTGAGGTCCTCCTCGTCATGCGCAGGGTAATCCACCCGAAATTTTTTCCAAATTGAGGTCCCTCTCGTCATGCTTACACAAAAACCCTAAAAATTTTTTTTGAGGTCGGTTGGACGGAGGGGCTGTAAATACAACCCTCTATTCTAGTATGTTTAAAATCGTTCACAAAGTTGCTCTATTGGATTATTCTTTTATTTTTATTTCTCACAAAAGGGATTGCGAGGATTAAAAAAATATAGGTATGGGTTTTAGTCATTCCTTACCCATTTTAGTGTTCAATTCTTTTTTTTTTACCATTACTTAAGGAATGTGGGAGCACTCTTGTCCGTTTCGGCGCAGCATACTCTATTTTCATCGTGTTTAAAAAATAATTTAAAAAACAATAATATTGATTTTTTTTTGTACAAATCAGAGTTATAAAAAATTTTGATTGGTCTTCGCGAAATCGAATTTTTTTCACTCTCCTTCATCTAAAAAGAAATTAAGATTATTAAAATTTTCCTTTTGACGCTTATCTTCCTTACATTCTTTTTCCATTTTCTATGACGCCTTTTTTGTATTTTATACCTTATTAATTAATCTCTTGTTTAAACATTTGCACAATTCAAAATAAAAAGAGCTAATTTCTCAAAGAAGCGCCATGCCGTCTTTTCTTCTTTTTTATATTATTTACATCTATCAAAAAGCATTCTTGTAATCAAAAGAAAAACAAAGTTTAAAATTTAAAACAAATTGAATAGCATTAATAATAAAAAAAATTTTAAACAAAATTTTAAAAAAAATGAATTTTACTCTACGCTAAATACCACTTCATTTTATTAAGTTTTAACGGCTGCTGTATTTCGTCGCATGGTTAGGTGAATCGTGCATATTCTTGCGTTTAATTTTCGGGTTTCATAAAAGCTAATTACAGATTAGGAAGGCGCACCTTCGGCGCGGCTCCACCTTGATTCCTTTTACTTTTTGAATATATGTTTCTTTGGACTGTATCCTTGCGTTCGTATAGAACATATCCTTCATCCTAGTACCTGCAGCAAGAGAATAGGAAGGAGTCACTGTGGAACCAAGTTTTTTTTTCATTTTGGCATCCCGTGAACTTTAGCTCTTTTTTCCCTAATGAAGGTTTAACGCTCATCCTTTGTTTAAAAAGGAGGAGGGAATGGATATTATTGACATATACGTTTGTTCACATTTGTTCCTTTGGTATAATTATAAAAGTTAACATGTATAGGAGAACTCGTCTTGAGACTAACCAAAATTAAAAGGTCATAATAAAACTAAAAGAATAATATCATACTAGGGAATTGAAGGGGTGGTTTCTTTATTTTTTTCTAATATAAAAGCATTGCGATTTTTTACATTTTTCAGTGTTGTATGCCATTCTAAAATATTTTGAGATTTTATCAATGGCTGAAGTAAAGGATGATAATTTTACATGTTTGGCTTATATTGGTGGAACCTCTGGTCTCAAAATTGATGTTGACAGCTTCAGATGTTTTTTGGCTTATTTTTCTGTTTTCTTGAGCAAAATTCAATTTGGTTATGTTTGCATTTCACTTTTGGTTATTATTATCTTTATTTCTATTTTTGGTGGAATAAAAGAAAATTATCGATGGTTCGTCCTTAATCAAGCATTTTGGGATTTGTCTATAAGTTATAGTTATATATGCAGCAATCGGATCCTATATACTTTCTTCGGCATTACTAATTCATCATGTTTCTATGATTTTAATTTAGGGTGGTTATCCGCCATTTTCAATTTTTCTATTGACACCAACTCTTATTCTGCCTTGCTACTTTTTTCATTCACAAGATTCCTGGGTATATATTATCCACTTTTATATCAAAAATTAACAACTAAGAAAAAAATTTTATTTATGATTTTAGTTTTTAACTTTTTTCTTATTTTTACAAACATCCATACCCTTTTTTCTACGCTATCAACGCAAAGAAAAAATTATTTAACTCTAGAGTGTCAAAAAGAAGCAGAAATGAAAAATATCTCGCAAATTTCATGTTCAGGCAGCAACAATGGAGATTTTCAAATTAACCTTTTTACACTATTATACCGTATCTTTAGCTCTATTATGTTTTTGAAACCTTTGCTATGTTTGCTGTTATCATCGATTTCAGCATTCTTCTTAGCTCTCAAAGTAGGAAAACAATTTAAATTTCAATATGAGCATAATAAAAAAGACATAATGGGTTCTATCCGAATATGTGTGGTTATTACTCTCCAAATTTTTATGAACTCATTTATTTTTATAATTGAATGTGCAAAAAATATTCAACTTTTTATGTCGAATACATTTGGTATTATTATTTTGACATCTAAAACATCTTGGGTATGTCCAACTTGTTATTATTTCATTCTTCCTGAATGGATCAGTGGAAATTATGGATTAGCTTATGCACCGGTTCTTCAAGCGATTGTACAATCTCGAATTTTCCTTGAAGCATTTATTCTATTATTTATTATGACTGGATATCGAGAAAGCCTTGTAAATCTTATCAAAAAACCCTATCATTTTTTCAAAAAGAAACAGATGGGAATAACTACTACACCTGTCCAGTCATTAAGATCGACACCTGTTAGATCATTAAGATAAATATTTCGGTCTAAAACTTGATTTTGTCAAAGAATTTATAATCTCAAAGCATTTCTAAGATTTTAAACAATTAATCACGGGCTGTTCCTCTTTTTTGTTGTTGCTTTTTTCGTTTTTGCTTTCTTATAACTTTTGTAAGTTTGTATTATTTTGTAAATAATTAAATTATTTTTCAAGAAAAAATTACTGTATGTTTTTTGCTAATTAATGATGTAATAAAAAATTTTGATGAATTAACTGGCTTGGCATTTTCTTTATCATCTACACACATCCCAAAGGTGGGAAGAGTTTTTAATAAACATGTTTTCATTCGATTTTCTCCCTTAGGGAATCATTTATTAAAAATTAGTTTTTATTAAAGTCATAAAACTTTTTGTTTAAATTAATTGGCTTGGCCTTTTCTATACCATCACCACACATCACAAGGGATTATGCGTTTTGATAAAAACATGTTTACTACAAAAGTTTCCTCTGGGATGCTTTGTTAATTGGAAGTCATGCATCCAGTGACGTTATTAAAAACTAAGGACATTCGAAAAACTCATAATTCCTTTAGTAAAAAAACTTTTCACACAAAAAAAGGTTAAAATATCAGATAAAGTTTTACCAAAAACTCATTAACTTATAACTTCAAAAAGGTTAAAATATCAGCAAAGTTTGAAAAAAAGCTCATTAAATTGGATTACTGTAAGTAAGTGGAAAAAATCGAAAAGCCTTGGTTTAATAAAAAAATAAAAATTTTATCCAAGCGAAAAACTGATTTCGTATTTTGTTTGAAAGTATGTATCGACAATGTTTTAAAAACGCGAAAAAGGAAAAAAATATTCAATGTTTCAAAGAAAAAACTGATATGCCAGGCTATAAATTTTACGCTATATTGCTTATTCAAAAAACTAAGTAAAGTAGCGAAGCGATTAACGTCTGAAATGTTTTAAAATGAATAGAAAGAAGAAGTTGTTAATCAGAAGAGTGAGATAACCATTCTTCCATTAAATCATTTGTCCTATTCAATTCCTCACTTTTTTAAGTTATTAAAACATTAGATAGTCGTTTTTATAACTTTAGAGTACAATTCGTTGTGTCTAATCTAAGACTAATTATTTTTAATTTTAATAATCATAGAATTATTTCTAACTAGAAATATTGTTACTCAGGTTCAATTGAATAAAAAAAATAGTATTGGCGGGCCATGCCTATAAAATTATATATGTTAATAGAAAATTTGAGGCATTAAAATGAGCGATATTGCCAACATTGTTCAACAATTGTGCACTTCAACCTTATTTTTTTATGTGTTTTCTCTCTTAAAAATGATAAAAAATATCCCCTAATATGTTTTTTTGTAAGAGATCAACAAACAAGGAATGAATATATAATTTTTGCGATAGTTTTTTTTATAAAAAAGCATAAATTAAAAAAATGTGATTTTTAATCAGATAATAAAAAACCGGAAATGCAAATGATCGATAAGGAAGAAATAATTTTGTTCAATAGCTCATTTTTTTTCTACATGGCATTGTGATGAGGTCATAAAGTGATATGATCAAAAAGCTCATAAAAAATGAAAGTAAGAGTTTAAAAGCATGATAATTAATTACCAAATCAATAACGCAGATTTAAAAAGTTAAAAACGAATATCACTTATTTCTTTTAAACATAGTATATTCGATAACCTTTGAAATGTTAAAATGCAGCAAAGGTTGAAAAACTCGAAATAATTAAAGATCAAAGAAATGGTAATATCCGCAAAGAGTTTTAAGACATATTAAGTTTTTTTATTCCCTCATAAGAAAAAACGTTCAATATGCTATGTATAAAAAAATCAGTTAAAAATGATCTGACTTTTTATTTTTGGCTAAAATTGATAGGAGAAAAGTTTTAATGAATCCAAAAAGCATCACAAACTAGATCTTTAAAATAAAAAATTTACAAGCATTGGCTTTGTAAATTATGATTCTTGATAATTAAAGTATAGGAAACATTTATATTTCTATAAATCAATGTTCGTTGATTAAACCTATGACAAACCACATTTCAGTATGGTTTTCTTTTTTTTATTCATAATATTTTTATGAATGAAACATACGTTAACTATACGAGTTTAGTTTAAACTAAAAATACATAATAAAACTTTCAAAAGGTCACGCTTAAACAATTACAATTATGGAAATCAGAAAGAGTAAAGGTCATCAGACATTTTTAATCTGGATTTATTGTATAATTTAAGTTTGATTAAATCATACTAAAACACGATACACTGAAAAAGCTGACAATGCTCCAATGTAAAAATTTTTGATATAAAAGTAAATCAGGTCAAGGACAAAACTATATTTTAGGGTTGAGAAGATGAAGGCAGCATATATTATCCTCATTGTCGCCATCGTTGCTCTTTTGTCAGCTGATATCGCAAAGGTAAGATTAATAAAATAATAATAATGATTACTTTAAAAACATTATTTTTCAGGCCGCAGCACATACCCAATCTGATTCTGTCAGTGCAGCTACAAATGCTTTATTGGTAAGTAATATGTATTTTAATTTCGGAAAAATTATTAAATTTTTTGTTAATTAAAATTTACATCAATAATAAATGGGCAAGATTGGGTTCAGATCCGGTTTTTGGGCTATATACCGTTTAAGCTAATATTTTTATGTAATTTTTTGGGTGAATAAAATTCAAGAAGTATTTTCTAAATATTTTTTCATTAAACTTATGCAAAGAAAATTGATCTCTTTCTTTAAATTTATAAGCATTATAATTTTAGGGCGCCATAAGGGGTTCTCTCTTATGCTGCTGGTGTGTTGGAGTTGGAGATGCTTGTAAATGCTGTAGAGGAGGAACCCTCGGTTATTGTTGTGACCCAGCTTCTGGATAAAATAATTCTACCTAAAGAGTTTATGAGAGATGTTATAATGCTAAAAGCCTATTAAGTTTTCAACATAACCCTTAATCTTGTTTTTAAAAGTTTTAATCTTTACAAATGTATAATAAAACTAAAATTGTTTTACGACAAAAAAACAAAAAGAGAGTTTAACCTCCCAGAGTTAAAGCAGGGTTCAAAACAAACAGGAAAAAATGTCGGTTTGTCGGTCTTTGAATCGTTATCTTTATTCATCTGGCTTGCTTTATCATTGTTCAAATATACAATCTCGCAGTTTGCCGGTTCTTGCGAAAACTGAATAACAATTTGTTGTAAATGACAAAATTTAAAAATTTATAAAAATGTAAAAAGCTTTTAACTCATGGTAAATTGAGAGTGTGAAATTTTTTTTTGTTCACGGCATTGTACTTCAAAATCACTATTTTAACGTTATGTAAGGGTAAGCGCGCAAGACAATGAAAATTTGTTGGTTTAAAATGCACAATTTTTATTCGACCTCTTGTTATTTTTTTCTGATATGCTTCCAGCTTCAGTGACTTCTTATAACTTTTTTATAGTCAGTTATAAAGACGGTATTTTTCTTTGATTTTTTACATATTAAGTTATTTTCTAGTGAAAAAATAAAATAAAAAGCTTGTCCCTTGTGGATAAAATGGGTTGGGCTTCTGTTTTTTTAAAGTTCTCTATAAATATAACATGTTTTCTGTATGGTTTCCAATATTTTAGTTGGAAAAACTAAAGGATTCCTTAATTTTTTTTCGGCTCTTCTGGTATCATATAATTCCAAAAAAGAAAACTTATTTTTAACGAACTGCTGTTTTCATAAATTCTAAAAAAATTATACACATTATATAGTTAAAACTAGCAAAAGTTAATTTTTAAAATAACACTAAGTGTTACAAAAAAATGACAGAAGTTAGTAAAGATAACATAACTTGCGTCGTTAATTTATTTGAACTTAATACCGTTCTCTTGGATGTTGATCGATTCAGATGTTTTTTGGCTTATTTTTCTGTCTTGTTATATAAAATTCAGTTAGGTTATATTAATATTGGCTTCCAAACGATTATTGTTCTAATATCAATTTTTGGAGGAATTAAAGAGAATTATAAATGGTTTATTGTTAATCAAGCTTTTTGGGATATGGCTATAACTTATAATTACATTTGTGGTAATTTTGTTCCGTATTATTTTTTTAGGATTACCAATTCTACATGTTTTTACATCTTCAAGACACAATATATAACATCTTTTATCTTTTATTCTATTGACACCAATACATACACTGGATTGTTGCTTTTTTCTTTTACCAGATTCTTGGGATTGTATTTCTCTCAATTTTACCAGAAAATAACAAAAAAATGGAATATTTTATGCTTGATAATTATTTTTAATTCTGTTATGGTATTAACTAATATTCATGTACTTTTTGAAAATTTGGCTGGAGAAAGATGGAGTTATTTAAACGATGAATGTATTAGTCAAACAGAAATAAAAAACATATCCCAAGATCCTTGTTCTGACAGTTTTGACAATGACTTTCAAATATATCTATTTACTCTCTTATATCGTATCTTTAGCTCTATTATGTTTATTAAACCTTTATTATGTTTGTTGATATCATTCATATCAGCATTTTTTTTGATTCGCCAAGTATCAAAGCAATTCAAATTTCAATTTCAACAAAATAAAAAAAACTTGATGAATTCCATTCGTATCTGCACGGTTATTACGCTCCAAATCTTAATGAACTTTTTTGTTTTTTTCATTGAAAGTACCAAAAATCTTCCACTTTTCATGGGGAATACATTTGGCGTAATGATTTTCACCTCACAGATGCCATTTGAGTGCCCTGATTGTTTATATTTTATTCTTCCATCATGGCTCAGCGGCGCATACGGATTGGCTTATCCTCCCGTTCTTCAAGCAATTGTTCAATTCCGAATTTTTATTGAATCTTTCCTTATTTTAATCCTTTTGACTGGATACCGTGAAGGCCTCGTCAAAATGATTAAAAGACCACATGAAATTCTTAACAGATTCAAACAAATTCATCCCACTATTACCACGACTCCTGTATCTGCATTCCATTCCAATAATGCTTCCAATAATACCAGGACTCGTGTATCATCATTTCATTCTTGAACTTATCAAAGCAGTGGTCGCATTTTCAAAATCGAAAATATAAAATTTTAAGAAACTTCATTTTTTCTTTATAATTTTATAATCTTTATTTAGCTTGCATTTATTTGTATTTTTTAAATTGTTTCTATAAAGTATGCGGTAATTTTATTATGAAAAAGATAAAAAATAAAAAACCAAATATATTTTAATTTTTTTAATTCTTGTTGTTTTATTGCTTTTATAAAATATTTATTGTAATTTTGTCTTTAAAAATTTTTTTTTAATAAACTCAAAAACTCTGTATTTTTATTTTTATTTAAATTTTTTGTTTAATATTACTTTTATAAAATATACTCTGAATTTTTTTTATTGTTAACTAATGCTATTTTAAGAATAAATAAATTTGTGTGTGTTTTTTATTTTCATATACCATGGTACAAAAATAAGAGAACAATGCGCAGTTAAACCCAGTGTGTGTAATTATTGTATCTTTATTCTTTATTTTGAAAAACAAGTTTTTAAAATTTTCATATTAAGTTATAATGGCCATCCTTTTAAAAAATTTTAAGAACACTCACAGAAAAAACGTCTTTTTTTGGACAGCCGCCAAGAAGATTGTCCAAAATTTTGGACTAAATTTTTTTTTTGCACGCTCAATCGTCCAAAATTTGGACAATCTTCTTGGCGGCTGTCCAAAAAAAGACGTTTTCGGGACTTTTTTTCTGTGAGTGAAGGGCAAAAGTCAGGAAAAGATTAAAATAAATACAAAAAAAGCAAACCGGTGCATACTAAAATGGACCATACGGTAAACACTAAAACTCCTTATGTACTTAATAGAAAAGCTCGGATATAAAAAATGGAAGTATTGTTACCGTATTATGAAGTGATACCTTGCATAAGATCCCTTGGGTAAAAGTGTAACTTCTTTGTTTAAAAAAAAGCTGTTTAAAAATTTTTTTAGTTTCTAAGGATAGTTTTATAATTAATTGCTGAGGGATTTAAGACAAAATTCATCAAAACTTTAAAAATCCTATAAATTCGGATGTAAAACAAAAACATTGTTACTGTATTAAAAAGTAAGATTTTTAATTAAATCTCTTGGGTTTCAATGTAGCCCTTTATATTTTCAAAAACATGTTTACCGATTATCATTTTTAGTTCTAATAATCAACTTTTTTTTATTATCAAGAGGAAGAAGAGTGCAAAGTTATTTAAATGTCAAAAAGTCAAATGAAATACAGACAAGCAAAGATGAAAAAGAAGAAGCTAATGTTACCTATCTAAGAAATAAAATTTTTCGTCATATCTCAGGAGTAGCAATGTAGCACAATTTTATTCAAAAACATGTTTTTCACAATTATCTTTTTTAATTCCAATAATCATTCTTTTACTTATTATCAAGGGATATAGAGCAGAAGTCAAAATTATTTGAAAAACATAACAAAAATACAACGAAGTTAACAAAAAAAAAATGAAAAGGCTACAGAATTAAAAAGTGCAAATAATTAAATGTTTAAATTTTCTTTACATATTTCTTTAAGAGGCAACTTTGTAAAAACACTGTAATCTTGGGGATTATCATATTGAAAACTTGCCTCCCGAAACAGGAAAAAATGTTGTCAAATTACAAAAGGCTAAATACAAGGAAAACACAGCGTTTACTAGTTTGTAAATCGAAAAGGCTTTTTAGGCTAATTAATTTGATTTTTTAGTAATACTTAATAAGAACCTCAAAAAATTACAATCCAAAGTTTCAAATGTTTTTAAGAGTCTTAGCAAAAATTATAATTAGCAAACTAAATTTCTTTTTTTTTATAAATTTAATAATTTTGTATTTTAATTTGTAGCTCTAAAATTTACTTTATGGCACTCACAAATATTTAAAAAATAAAAGTAAGATTAAGCAAAAAGCATTAATTATTATTAGAACCTAAAATAATTAACTTCCAACTTTCGGTGCTTTAATATTTTCTACAAATGAAAAAAACACCAAAATGTGCTTTACCCTCTTCTTTCTTTCATTGTGTATTCGTGACAAAAAGCATTTTGAAATACATATGTAGTTAATTATAATTTTATTCATGATCTACTTATCAATGAAACCCCTATTAACAATATAAAAAAGTGTTATAAAACTTTAAAAAAGTCACGTAAAATGGATTATTATTTATTAAACCAAGAAGAATTATCGGGATATGCTCTCTTAATCTGGTTTAAAATGTATAAATTATGATAATTTTGACCATGCGAAATCAAGTTTCGATGAAAGCAATATTTGTAGTTTATTATTTTCATATAAAAGCCATGCATGCTGATCATAAAAATATAATATTCTGCATTTGCCAAAATGAAGCTTGCTTTTAACATCCTCCTTCTTGCAGTTGTTCTTCTTTTTGCAGCTAATGCAGTAAACGTAAGAATTCAAATAAAATTTCTTTTTCATAATTTAAAGTTTTTTAGGCAGCTGATGCTGAAACAAGCAGCGGATTGAGTAGCTTAAACGTAAGTTATTTAACACATTGAGAAAAGATTTTTCGAGTTTCACAAAATGGTAACAACTTTTTTATGAGATCATGGTTGACACTAAAAAATCTGTCAATACCAAAAGTTTCCTTTCACAATAATATATGATCGTAATAGATCGGTTTTTTTAAAGCCAAACAAGCTAATTATTGAGTCGATGGGATAGTTACAAACAGAAAAGAATATCTTTTCCTTTTAACTTTATACATACAATTAAATTTATAGGATGTCCTAAAGGCGCAGGCGCAAAAATGCTGTACATGTCCCAGAGGCAGTTGCAAATGTTGTAAAAAGTATCCTGATGAATTTTGTTGTGATATAACAGCAGGATAGCCATGTTATGCACAAAAAAAATTGTTCAAATAAGAAGTTCACAGTGTAAAGTTTATTATTGATTGAAACTTATTTCCGACCTCATTTTTACAATTCTAAGCGTTTTTTGTAACCATAAACAATAATAAACTTTTATAATATGTTTTTATCTATCTTTGTTGAAAAACAATGAAAAATTTTCAATTTGTGGATAAATGTTTTAGCTCATTCTCAAAAAAATTTTCTTTGATCTTTCCATTTTCTTATTATTACGCATACATATCGCATAGTTTCGTGATTCAAAGTGAGACTGTTCCTTTTACTGTATTTTTTTTAAATTCTGATCTTAGATAGCACTTATGTGAGAAGGGCATATTAAGTCCTTTTTAAAACTACTGACATTCTCATCATCGTTTTATATATATTATTTGAAAGCGCTGTATAACTACAGCTTGGTGTTTGCTTTAAGCTTTTAATACATTTGACAAGTATTAGCGCTAAAAAGTACCTTTTGGGAATAAAAGAGGTGGGACATTTATTTTCGATTTGTTTTTAAGAAAGATAAAAATAGTATTTATCTTATGTTGGTTTATATATAAGCCGAATTTATACTTTTCCTAACTACGACAAGTGTTATCGCGCTTATAATTTTGCGCAATCGTAAATTTGGCTGTTACTGTATTTACTTTACATACGCACCATTTAACCACAAAAATTAACTAAAATAACATCATTTAATTTATTTCTAAAGATTACCAATAATGGCACGTGAAAAGAATTTTACTTGTGTTGCATATGTGATGGGATCCACTGGCCTCAAAATAGATTTGGATAGCTTCCGTTGTTTTTGGGCATATTTTTCTGTTTTCTTAAATAAAATCCAATTTGGTTATATTTGTATTGCACTTCTGATTATTATTATGATTGTCTCAATTTTTGGTGGAATAAAAGAAAATTACCGATGGTTCGTCTTTAATCAAGCCTTTTGGGATTTGTTTATTAGCTATAGTTTTATTTGTGATAATTTGACGTCGTTATTATTTTTTGGTTTCCTTGATTCATTTTGTTTTTATAATTTTGAAACAATATGGTTAAAGGACTTTTTTGTATATGCCATTGATACTAATTCATATTCTGCTTTGCTGCTTTTTTCATTTTCAAGGTTTATAGGCTTATATTACTCGAATTTTTACCAAAAGCTTACAAATAATAGAAATATTTTATTTGTGATTTTATTTTTTAATTTCGTTATTATATTCACCAATATTCATACACTTTTTGATAGTTTAAGTAATCAAAGGGCCAGTTTTTTGGAGGAAGAGTGTATTAAGCAAGCTAAACTTAAAAACATTTCTCATGATACTTGTTCTCAAAGTTGGGATAATGACTTTCAAATCAACTTTTTTAATATTTTCTTTAAAATTTTTAGTTTTATAATGTTTATTAAACCAATGATCTGTTTAATAATATCTTTATTGTCAGCTATATTCTTAATTCTTAAAGTTTTAACACAATTTAAATTTCAATATAAAAATAATAAAAAGGCTTTAATGGGTTCGATTCGAATTTGTACAGTCATCACTCTCCAAATTTTAATAAATTTATCTGTATTCTTCCTTGAATTAGTAAAAAATGTCCCAATGTTTATGTCAAACACATTTAATGTTACAATTTTAACATCTAAGAAAGCATGGGAATGTGATGAATGTGTTTATTTTATTCTCCCTGACTGGCTTGTTGGTAATTATGGATTAAGTTATTCTCCAGTCCTGCAAGCGATTGTGCAAAGTCGAATTTTTATCGATTCTCTACTCACTTTATTTATCTTGACTGGATATCGAGAAGGCATTGTGAAAATTATTAAACGACCTCTTCGAGTTTGTAAAAGAAACAATCAAACTCATCCAACTATTACAATGACTCCAGTATCTGCGTTTCATTCAAATAATACAAGGAGTCGTATGTCCTCATTTTTTCATTCATAAATACATCCTAGCCTAACTAACATTTTTAATGCAAATCTCTAAAAACTAAAGAAAAGTTATCATTTTTGTTGAAATCCCAGAAACCTTATTTTTGCTTTTATTTGAATTTTTTCTATGTATTTTCTGATTTTATAAAATATACTATATTGTGATTTTATTTCATATATGTCAATTCATTTCCGTTTTATGAATTAAATAAACTTGTGACTTTTTTTCCGTATATAACACATTACACAAACTGATAAAACGAAGCTCCTTGAAATCCCAGGTGTAAGTATATTATAGCTTTATTTTTTCGAAAGTATAGTTCTAATTAAGATTTTAAGTTCTAAAATTATTATTTTTAAATTATCAAGAGAGTTCAAACCAAAACTCATTAAGAGTTTTTTTTAAATAAAGAAGAAAATGTTAGATGAAAATGGAATATTACCATAAGTAAGAAGTGATATTTGTTATAAAATCTCTGGGGTAGAAACGTAGTGTAAAATTTAACTTGTTTACAATTTTTTTTCTTTCTTTTAAAGATGGCATTTTTTATGTTAATTGTTAAGGGATTTAGGGCAAAATTAATAAAAACTCCAAAAAAGCTGATAAGTTTGGATAAAAAACAAAAAACATTGTTACTGTATTAAAAGAGTTAGATTTTTATTTAATCTCTTAGGTTTCAATGTAGCCCTTTATATTTTCAAAAACATGTTTACCGATTATCATTTTTAGTTCTAATAATCAACTTTTTTTTATTATCAAGAGGAAGAAGAGTGCAAAGTTATTTAAATGTCAAAAAGTCAAATGAAATACAGACAAGCAAAGATGAAAAAGAAGAAGCTAATGTTACCTATCTAAGAAATTATATTTTCTGTCATATCTCTTGGGTAGAAATGTAGCACGAGTTTATTCAAAAACATGTTTTTCAAAATTATTTTTTGTTTGTTCAAATAACCTTTTTTTTAAATACAAAGAGGCATAGGGCGAAAGTCATTAAAAATATTGAAAAACAATTAATTTAAACAAAGAAGTATGTTTCGATAAAATAGTAATGCTACAGCATTAAAAAGTGCAAATAATCAAATGCCCAAAATTTATCTACATCATTTTAATTTTTTGACAAAACAGTCTTGTTCTGAAATCATAGAGATTATTATATGTATTTATTTGTTTTAGTAAAAACATTACGCAAAATAAATATTGTTCACATTTTTTATTTTCGGAATTGGACTCAGGTTCAATAATTCAAGAAGCTTCTCGCAAAATTGTCAAAACCAAAATCCTTGGGAAAGCAAATTCTTAAACAACAATTTAAATTTGTTAAAATGCATCTTAATTTGTGCGGTTATAATTTTGGTAAATTTAATTCTTAAAACCTTAAAAAAATATACTCAAAAATTATGTCATCTTCTTTTTAAACTTTTAATTATAATATTTTAACTAAATTAAATTTTTAACAAAATTTTTGTGCTTTTTTTGTTTCAAGTTTTGACTTTATAGCATATTTTTAGAGTTATGCATGCATTTATTTTTTGTATTTGTAATTGAATTTCTCTGATAAATTACATTTAAACGTGGCAAGAAAAAAAATATTACTAATTTCATTTATTTTGTTTTCAAAGTAAAAATATTAAAAAAAATTAAGTATCCAATACAATTCCTTGTTGAGAACTAACAGATGAAGTTCGAAATATTCGAAAATTATTACTAAACTTCCTCGAAAATGCTTGAGTTGAATAGGCATATCTTTGTTGATAACCAAACAGCTTGGATTGTAATTTTTCCACTCGTTTGATTAAATAATTTCGATAATGTTTAACCATGTAAATAATGCAACAAAATTCTATGGTTGAATGAGTTGAAGAAACCATGCCCGCAATAAAAACAATATTTTGAGCATATTTATATTGAGACATAACTATTCCAAATGCAGTACAAAGTGGAACGGCGAGAAGCATAATTCCAAGAAAAACTTGGAGTATCGTAGTTTTGAGAAGCATCAAAGACATTCGAAAACGTTCTTTAGACATTTCAAGTTTCTTTTGATAAGTCAAATAAGTGCTGATAGAAAACAGGAAAATAGAGCCAATAATTATTGCAACCATAGTAATACTAATTAATCCCACAATATAATTCACCCAAAAATCATTGTTTTCTGGATTATTATAAATTATTAATTGAGAAGTATAATTTTTCAAGAATTCCAATTCTGGATGATCTTTAACCAAACAATTTAGACCTTTGTGAATGTCCACTCGAGCCAAGATAACTGGAGTTACATAAACCATGGTTGGCATAAGCAAAGCAAAAAGTAAAACCAGCACCCTTAATCGATTATTAAATTTATACGTTATACTCATGGGAGTCAATAACCAAAGTCGAAATAAAACAATACAAAATAAACTTTGAGCATAACCAGTGCCAATAAAAAATAAAATTTCTATAACTAAATTACATCCATGCTCGTTGCAAAGAATATTAATAGGCCCCGTTATTCGACCCATAATGTATGGAAAATAAACAACTGGATGGATGAGAGATAAATACATACCAAAAAAATATGACCAAAAAATTTCAAGACACAAAAAAACTTTGAAAGAACCCATATCTTTTGTGGATTGAGTGAGAATGGTGTAAATTAAAAATGGCAAAATAATAGTTGAAATAAAAAATAATATCATAAAAAAATTAAATGCTATACTGACGAGTTGATTCGAAGAAGAATCCAATATTATAGTATCATTCATATTTTTGGTTTATGAATGTAAAAAATAATTTGCATATCGTCAGTTTCTTTGAGACTAAAATATGTATACGAATAAAGTAAAAAATAAAGCAAAATTGAAAGCAGCAAAAAGTTTCGTTCAAAAACCCAAAAATCATATGCATAAGACATTATTTAAATGAATGTAATAATTTTCAAAGAAAAACATTCATTAATTATGCAAATATTTTATTTTATGGGCTTTTAAGTTAAAAAACAGAAAAACAAATATAATATTTAGGTTCAAAGTTTTTTGCGTTTGGAGAAAAAAACATTTTCAGGTGTGAAAATAATCTTTAAAATTTTATGTCTCAAAAATGAAAAAACAACAAAACAATATTTCTTTTTGCAATTTTATAATAATAATAAAAAGATTTCTTGCAATGGCAAAAAGTGCAAAAGTCACAAGAAAAATAAAAAAGCAAAATTGGAAATGGAAAGAAAAAACTTAAGAAACTGTAACAACACTTCTTTCATTTAAAAGCGTGAAAAGCAAAGTCATAAAAAGTAAAGTAATATGTATGTACTTCTCTCTCTTCTTTTTTTTTGCGTGGTAACGAAAAGTTTCAATGTAAAAATACTCAAAAAAACTCATAAATATTTAATTTAATAAATAATAGGTAATTTAGTTATTGTCAAGTGTAAGTGTATGTGTGTGTTTGCACTTTAAAATTTAAAAAGAAATACAAAATTAAAGTAATTCAAAAAAACGTTACCTGAAGAATTGGTTTTTAGTTTTACAATTTGTATTTTTTTAATGTCAAAGATCTTAAGCCCAAACCTGGAGTGAAATTTCTGGAGGATCTTAAAATTCATTTTAAAAAAGTTGCAAAAGAAATTAAATAATTTTTTAAAGCCACTTTTTTTCTTTCCATTTCTTATTATTTACGATGAATGTAATAAAATAACAAACTTTTATATATTTTTGCCGGTATATCGTAGGAAGCTGCTTACTTGCATAGAAAATTCATCGCTAATTAGGATCATATTTTCTTTCATAATACATACTTGAACAAATTACACAAAAATCATTAATACCAAGAGATAAAAATAGAAATTTCATTGTTTTTTTACAACAATATTTTTTATTTTATATCTTTGATTCGTGTTTCTTTCTTTGCCAAAGATTTCTATATTTAATGATCGAAGTTTTTTTTAGCGAATTCCAATTCTTAGATTTATAAAAAAACTTTAAGATAGGTACTTTGAAGTTTTAACTTTTGTTAATTTTTCTCTATCTTTTTTTGTTTGTTTGTTCCAATTTAATTTTCTTGGTACTGTATTTTTAAAATTCGTTGATGTTTGCTTTTGATGTGCTATAATGAAATTCAAAAAGTTTGTTTTCTTCCTGGTTTTAAAAATAAATAAATAACATGATCCGATCAAAAATATTTTGAAAAATGACGATGATCAACAACAAAAAAGTGTGCTTCGGATTATGTCGATATGTATGTAAATTTTAATCTGATCAAACATTTTTTGGATTAATCACAGATCTGTTGAAAATAATTTATTCACGCGAGACTTTTAAAACCTAATTAGCATTTGTTTTTAATTTTTTGATCATTGGAGGGATTGCATGATCGCGGAAGTGATGATATTGACAACAAGTTAAGAGCATTAGGAATTAGGAAATAAAATTATCTTTATAAATTTATGCGAGAATGATGTGAAAAAAAAAACAACAAAAAATTAAATAAATTTTTTTGAAGGGACCAATCTTTTATAGCAAAAAAAGAAGAAGAAATTACAAGCTAAAAGAAAAAGCAAAAACCACTAATTAATAATGGACTCATTTTTTACATATATTTTTTTTGTTGCTTGAAAATCAGTTTTTTCTTCTTCAAAATTTTCATGTACAATCTCTGAAAAAATTCATACTGAAATTTTTAGTCTGAATAACTTTTTTCCAACAAAATGCTTGGCAATATTGAAACTTTAAAGTGAAAACAATGTTTTAAAAAGCAAGAAAATAAAATTAATTCATGGAAAAGGATTTTTGGAGCGCAAAATACATGTATGTTTTAATTCGTTTATAGCCATCTATTGATTTTTTCACTCGTCCTCTTTTTCGTTTATTGCAAACAAAGACTTTTGCGCAAAGATTTGGCGCGCAAATTGCAACTTATTTACTGCCTTCAATCAAAAAAGGGTCTCTTTGTTTTTTCAATAAATTTGCAAGGTTTTTCAATAAAAAATTTGAATTTTGACCAGCATTGTCATCGTTTTTTTGCTATCAAGTAGAAGAATGGAAAAAAATAAAGTATGGCTTTAATTTATTTATTTTTTGATAACAAATAACCCAAAGTTTCTTTTAGACAAAAGAAAAATTAAATGATAATAAAATGGATTCAAGAAAAAATTATAATTTGAGGAAAAGAAAGTTTGCTGAAATCGTAAATACAAGTTCAGAAGATTGTGAACCTGTGACAGATTATTCATCTGAGAGCGATGGAAATTCCATTAATTCCGATGAATTAGAAAGTAATTCTAAATCGAAGGCAGGGGCCATAAATCAAGAGTTATACTTTTTAAATTTTTTTTCAAGGCTAACTTCTATTATTTTAGTAAAAAACTTACTCGCAAAGTTAATAAACCAACGATTAAATCATATTATATTCAAGTTATCCAAGCGACAGCCATGTCAAAAAAGATTCTAATTATTTTTGAAACAAAAGAAAAAAGTTTATGCCGAAAATATAGTTGGAAAACTTCTGTAAATCATTATGTTTGCGTTGGATGTTCCAGTAAAAACAAACATTTAACAGCCAATATTAAAAAAGATAAAAATGGAGTGGAATATGCAGAAATTCAAGACAAAATTCATGCTTGTGAGCCTCAATTATTTGAACCCGAAAAATTTCAGCTCCAACTTTTAAAACCACCAGAATATGAACTTGCTGAAGGAAATATCAATGGTCTGAAAAAGAAAAGATTATTTATTAAGGATCAAAATAATCCTGAATTATGTTATGAATATTTTTGGTTTGAAAGAGAAAAAAAGTATTTTTGTTGTGGATGTAATAATTTGAGAAAGAATGTTACAGCAAAAATATTAAATGTTGGCACTGAAGATGAATATATAGAATTGTCAAATAAGCCACATATTTGCGAACTTCGAAGAATGGAAGATTCACAAATTTTTAATGATCTAAAAATCATTAAAGCTCCCGACTTTGAAATTCATACTTCTTTGAAAAATGGTCTTGAACGACAAACTTTAATTACAATTGAACTTGAAAATCGTGAACTATGTTATAAATATTTTCAAACAAGACCCGATACTTTTGTATGCTTAAAATGCATCACTAAAGCTAAACTACTCTAAGATGATAATGGTCAAAGCTATGTATTATTATTAAGTGAGCATATTTGCCCTCCAGTTCCATATATTCCTGAAAAGAAAGATATAATCATTGAAGCTAAAAATTTCAAACATTTTTATCTTCCTAATGGATTAGAGAGACTATTTATTTTTGTTAAAGAGAAAGAAAATTATGGATATGAATTTTCACATCGTGATAGAAAAAATTTTCGTTGCTTGGGGTGTAATAGCGTCGATCATAATTTTAATGCGCAATTGTGCAAACGCGAAAATGGTGAAGAATATATTAAAATCAAAGATGAAGGACACCAATGTAAACTTCGAAAATTTGAAAAACAAAAATTTGTGGAAAAATGTATTTATGCTCCAAATTTCATATTTTGCCTAAGTAAAAGAAAGCAACGAAAATTGATCGTTTTTTGTAATGAAAAGCAAAAACTATGTTATTCTTTTGTTTTTCTTAAACAAACCAAGCATTTTTATTGTCAAGCATGTAAAAAGCTGAAATTACATGTTAGTGTAAAAGTTCATCAAAATGAAAACGGAATTGAATTTCTTCGCTTAGGACAAGCTGAGCATATTTGTGAGCCAATTCCATTTTCAACAACAAAAAAAAATAAAAATTTTCAACCCTTGGGACACAGTGGACTTGGAGTTCAAAAGAAAATTGTTGTAGAAATTGATGAAAATAAAATTATTAAAGAAGGTGGATTTGAACTTCAAGCTAACCATCTTGGTATTCCAGAAAGAAAATTAGTTATTTTTTGCAGTAATGATAAAAGTTTATGCTATGAATTATTTTATAAAAAGAACGATAAAAATGTTATCTTTATTTGTAGAAGATGTGGCGATAAAAAGCATGTAATTGCTAAACTCCATGTTGACGAAAATGATGGAAAACGATTTGTTGAACTTGGAAACAATAACCATATTTGTGAGCCAAAGCAATATAAACCTGAAAAATCAATCATTAAATCACCTAATTTTGTTATTCACAATCGAGAAAACAAAGATGCCTCATCTAAGTTAATTTTATTTATGCCAGAAGATAAAAAACTTTGCTATATTTATTCTTTTGTAAAGAATGAGAATCTTTTTCGATGCATTTCCTGCAATGGCCTAAAACCAAGGAAAAGCGTTACAGCAAAAATTCTTAAAGATTTGAATGAAAATGAATTTATTAAATTAGGGGAAAATGATCATTCTTGCATTCCGAAAAAATATAATGCGAATGATTTTGAGAAACCAACTCTGCATGGCTCAAATTTTGAATTAATGCCGAATTTTAATCTCCACGAAAATGGAAAATTATTTATTTTTCCTTTTGAAAATAAAGATCTTGGTTATGAATTTTCTTTACCCTCTCGTGGGAAAGCTTATACTTGTAATGAATGTATAAATCTAACCAAACGCACTACAGCAACTTTATTGAAAGGCAAAGATGGTAAAAATTATGTGGAACTACAAAAAGATGATCACGCTTGCAAAGCCAAAAACTTCCTAAATGAAAAAAGAATGTTTCTTCCCACAAATTACAAAATTAAAGCAAACAAAAATGGTGGTTCAAAACTTACAATTATCATGAATAAAAATAAATCGCTTGGAAATGAATATATTTTTTATAATAAACTCCAACATTATTATTGCCAAAAGTGTAAAGAAAATGAAAAATTTACTATTGCTAAGATTTGTAAGCGTGAAAATGGTGAAGAATTCTTACTTATCAATAGCAAACATTCTTGCAATCCATGACCTATTTAATTAACTTATTTTCTTTTTATTTGTTTTTTAAATAAAAACTTTTTTTAAATGTTAAAAAACCCATGATATTATTATTTATCTAAAACAAAGCTATTTTGATTATTACAACTCTTTTTTACAAGGTTCGATTCTTTGTAGTCATAAAAAGCGTAATACAAATTTTAAATAAAAAGAATTCTATAAAAAGTCATTTTAGATGCATTAGCACTTTAAAATTTTTTTACCTTTTTACAATTCTGTCTAATAACCCTGCCTTTTATGTTCCAAGAATCATTATATTTTTGTTCATCGTATATTTTGTAAATAAGATACTGATTACGCTGCATTGTTGTTGGAGCATTTTGATACATATTTGTTTAAAATAATTTTTTCCAAGATGATGCAAACTTTTCAAAAATATGGCACTTTTTATAGTAACCTTAATCATTTTGAATATTCAAGAACAAACAAGCAAAATTTTATCAAATGCAAAAAAAATTTGTTGTTGTCTTTCTTTTTGAAATAAACAAAAAAGGATAAAATAAAGCACACTTTTATTTGTAGCATAAATTAGCTTTTTTCAGCTTTTTCCATGTTTTATTTTCAAAGGTCAGAATTAATTAGCACAATTTTTTATAACTTAGCTGGAAAAAGAATCCGAATAGACACGACACATGATGGTTTTTAATTTATTTATTTTTTATGGTTTATTCTGCACATGTTGTAAATCTTTTTTAAGGCATTATTATTTTCTTAGCAGCCTTTAAAGAGGAGTTTTTTAATTTATTAAGCAGGTGTGATAATCCTTTTCCATGTTTACTGTAAAAATCTAACCATTTGGTCCCTAAGCTATTAAAGGTTTATAAAGGTGGCATATGTTTTAGAAAATTTTATTTCTATTGCAATTATTTTTTTGTTTATCAAGTCTAAGTGGTTAAAAAAATATATAATCAAAAAAGTTAAAAATATTTTTTTGAAAAATGAAAGTAGGAATAGCTGAAATTTGTATGTTCACTGTTGATGGAATTATTTGTTCTTTTTTGCTTTCATTAATTATTGTATTTATTGCTAAAGTTAGAACCGATCTCAACAGCGCCTTTTATCATTGTTTATTAGCTGTTTTAATATCAGATTTTTTGTTTTCGTCTGTTCATGTAAGTCATATAATAAAACATCCTAGACGAAGAATAGTCTTTTATTTTTAATTGCCTTTATATTTTTGAAAGCTTTGTTAATATTTAAATAAAAAAACAACAAAATTCTGTGGGAAAAAAACTAATTAATTTTGCATTGTTAAAATGTAATTATAAAATGTTTTCAAAAGAATTTAAATGTCAGATAATTTCTTTCATTTTTATTTTATCATAGCATTAATTACCAATTTCAATATTATTTTTAGATGACATTTTTTCTTAAAATTCCAAGATATGGATTATTCACAGATTTTTATAAGGCAAATCAATGGCTTGGTTCAGCTGCGTATGCTGGAACCTCGCTTTTCACCATTACTCAATATCTTGGACAAACTTTAATTTCCTTCAATCGATTTACAGCGTTATGGATGCCATTTAGTCATAAACGAGTAAGTTGGTATAGGAAAATTATAGTGTCGAAGAATAGACCTTTTAGATTTGGAAATCAAAATGGTATATTCCTATTTTGGCTTTAGTTCCAATATTATCGATTTCGTATCGATTTACTGCTCCTGGGGTTTATAAATTTACAGATGATGGAAATGTAGAAATTGCTTATGCTGATAAAGTTTTTGAACAAAAAGTTATTATGGTTTTAAATTATATTTATGGCTCAAACATGGCAATTTCTGCTTTATTAAATTTTCTCTCGGTCGTTAAATTTTTTAAAATACGTCATTCAACTGTTATAACCCAAAATGATACAAGCGTTCAACTTTTGAGTAAGATTGTTTTTGAGTCTAAAAAACTTATCCTCTTTTCTTTTAAAAACAAATGGTTAAAAAATTATTTTTTAAATTTTTTTACTGATTTATATTTTTATTCCAAATTAAAATAATATTTTCTGAATTTCCTAATTTTTTTAGTATATTCCTTAATTTTATTGGGCATCCAAATTGTGCGATTTAGTTACAGTTACGCCAGATCTTTATTTCTTGGAAATCACGTTATGCTTGCAATTTTGGAAGCAATTTTACAATATATTGTTGAAGTTCATGCAGTGGTTGCATTTGTGGCTATTATGATCTTAAGGTAAACCATTCATTTAGCTTCTCCGGTTAATAAAGATACTTAAGCTCAGTATTTTTTTTCAGTTCTGTAACACGAAAATGTTATTTTAATTTTTATTTTTCATGCTTAAAAAATTCGTGTTTAAGTTGGAAAGGAAAACCTCGGATTTTAGAAACAACCATAAGTACCAGAGTTATGCCTGCTGCTTAAAATTTTCATATTTGTATAACAATAACTTATTTTGTTATTATTTTTTTCTTCAAGACTTTTTTTCAGATTTAAAATTTTTAAGAAAAACTCTGTAGTTTTGTAAAATTTTATTATTTTGAGTTTCAAACTTGTTTTTTGTTTGTTTGATTCGAAATAATAAATCTTCTAACAAATTCATACCACAAGAGCAAAACTAAAAAAAAGAGTTAAGATTGAAGAAGAAGAAAAGAAACACATGTAATTTTAATTTGTTTTTTTAAAATTATTATTTTAACACTTTTAAATATCCGTTAAAAATTTTTAAATTTACATCCCTTATTTTTTGATGATTTTTTGTTTATTCTTTTTTTTTTACAATCATAAATAATAAACGATATGAAAGTTGTGTTGAAGGGTTGCTACCACCCGATGAAGTTGTGACTGTGGGTGTATAGTGTGTTATCGTTGTTGTGCTTTATATATTAAAACAAACAAAAAAACTTCAATCTTTTTGTTGTTGTAAAAAGATTTTTTTAAAGAACTTAAAAAATACAAAAGAACATCAATGTCTGTGGCTGTTGGCGGATTTAAAAATTTACTTATGCTTAAAAAAGAAAAGAAAAATTGATAAAAACAAATAATGAAAATTATTTTGTTGTACCTTCTTCACACAACATTATTTACTTTGTTACTTTTAAACAACTCAAATACTTTTACCTCAACAACCTCAAAAAATTTAAAACCATTGTCATTTTTTTCATGGAAGAAAATGGTTGAAGAAAAGCAGCAACTTAAAATTAAAGATGCTTTGAATTTGGATGAAAAAATTAGTGGTCGTTCAATTACAATTGGATGGTTATTGGATTCTTTGAGAACTAATGATGAATATTATAAAAAATTACATGGTCATCGAGGTGTCAAAGAGGCAAGGCAAAAATATATAAGTTTTTTTAATGAAAAAATCTTAAAATTTTCGCAAAAATTTTTTTTTTAAAGTCCCAAGCTTTAAAAATTTGAATATTTTCTTAGTTAATATTTTTTCATAGGAAAAATTTTATAATACCTTTTTTTGAAATTTTAAGGTTTTAAAAAATAAATCAATTTTTTTAAAACTTTTATTTTTTTTGGAAATTTGCGTATTAACCTAAAAATTGCATTTTTCTTGAATGAAAAAATGTTTACATTCACTCCACATTTTTCCAGGTAACTTATTCTTGTATCTCTGAGGGAAAAGGATTTCTTTCTATTATTCTTCGATGCGTAATTACCTTTATTGATTCCATTGATGAATTTGATATTTATTCCACAGTTATCAAAATTCCTGGAACTGAATCCCTCGAAGATGCCCAGAAAAAGTGTCAAGGCGATAATTGGTTTAAAGCGAATGACGAGAAATTGCCTTTAATCAAAGCTCATGAAAATGAATGCAATTTTTATAAAAATGTTTCACAAATTTTGGGTGAAACTCCTATTCCAAAAGTTTATTTAACAAGAGAATGGATTTATGGTAAACAAGAAGGATGCATACACATGGAAGATTTAACCATTCGTGGCAAAACCCTTTCATTCTTTGATAATATAAATTTAAGCCAAGTTAAAAGTTTTATTCGAGCTTTGGCTAAAATGAATAAAAATTGTTTAATGGCTGATCAAAAAATATGGAAGGGAAAATATTTGAGCCAAAAAGAAGAAAGTTATAAACAAATTTTAATTATTTTTAATAAAATGTCAAATAATTTTATGGAAAAATCTAGTTTGAAACGTAAGTTTTTATAATCTTTGGATTTTTATTAAATAATTTAAAATATGTTTTTGTGGAGAGCTTTTTTTGCTATGATCTCAAAGTTTTTGGCACGAAAACATGAAAAACAATTTTTCTTTAATTTTTTTTTGTAAATTTTGCTTGGAACTTAAGCGCCTTTAATAAATTTTTAGAGAAGTGCTTATTAACATTCAAAAAAATTTCAGATCTCCTTGAACCCATTGCCAAAAAACATCATAGCTTTTTTCTGAATCATGAATTTTTGGTTTATGCTGCTCGAGATGCCGCCAAAGAGATTGGAATAGAACCCGTGATCGTTCATGGAGATATGAATCCAAATAATATTATGTGGAGCATCAATGAAAAAGATGAAATTCAAAATGATATTATTTCATTTTTGGATTGGCAATGTATGCATGAAGGTTCACCAATGTATGATTTAGCAAGATTTTTATGTCTTTGCTCTGATGGAGTTGTACGTAGACAAGCTGAAAATTTTGCAATTGACTATTATCTCGAATGTTTGACCCAGGAATTTGGAGGTGACTCAAAAAAAGTTCCATATACTTTTGACAAACTTAAAAAAGCTTATGACTTTGCTTTTTTGACTCATGCCATTCTTTCCCTTGGAACAGTTTCATTTTATTTGAATTCCATTGAAAATCAAAAAACGATACCGATAAATGAGAATATAAAAAATGCATATCGTGATTTTGGCACCCTCAAAGCTTTGCATATGTATGAAGATATTGATAGAATTTTAAGTGGAGAAGAAATGAAAAAAGTATATGAAAAATTTGAAAAACAAAGCATCCTTGTTGAAAATATTTAATTTCATAACCATATATCTGTTCTAATTGTTTTTATTCCAACTTGGCTTACTGGTGAATATGATTTAGCCCATCTTTCACTAATTCAAGCGATTGATATAATTAACAAATTTTTGTGGAGTCACTAAAAATTTTATTTTTTATGTCATGATGACGAGAAGCTATAGTTTCTTTAATTAAAGTTCTTTTTAAACTTTTCAAGAAAATAAAACTTGAAATAAGTGTAACTTTAATTTCTGATTTTAATCAATAAATGCTAGATTGGATTTTTTTGTAGATTTTTATTCTTTCTTTCTCTTTGTTTTTTTTCAATTTAAACTAATTTTTTTTTATCTTTTTTTAAACTTCATTTCTTTATAATTTTTTATATTGGTCCCTCCATTTACATACTTCTGCGTAAAAAAATTTTTGACAATAAAAATTGTTTTTTTACTTTATTTTTTTTCTCCAGGAAATTATACCTATTTCTTCATAAAGAGCTTTGTTTAATTTTAATAATATATATTTAAAGGCATAAGCATAAAACACAGAAATTGCCACTTTTATGAAACAATGGATCTAATAATTATTAAAAGTTGTTTTCACGAGAAGAAAAATAATAAATACTGCATTCCCAGTTCGTGAGAAACACATGACAAGAATTCTATGAATCTTGTAAGCTGATTCACTTATGTGACATAATTTTCTTAATTTGAATTTTCAGATATGTCATTTTTTAAAATGTCCCCTTTTTTGTTTGTCTTTTTGCGTCAATTTCTTCGGAAACAAATCGAAAGGTTATCATAAATTTTAAATTAATTTTTTTTCAATTTTGGATTCATCTGTAATTTTTTAGTTTTTCTCAAAAAAAAATAATGGAATATTTAATGAAAAACGGTAAAACACATTTTCTAAAAAACGACAAAAATACAAACATCAGCTGCTTTAAAAAGAAATTGCTTTAGTTGCTGGTACAAATGTTTAAAAACAGAAATATCCATTTGTTTCTTAAAATAAAAGTGTCCAAGATTAAAACTCACAATTTCTGTAGACTTCTAAAGCTTGTTATCGTGAAAGCAAGGAAAAACAAACAAAAAACTGAAAATATTTTAAAATAAATTTTTAAAAAAGTTTTTTAACAGAGACTTAAAATTTGCATTTTGAAAATTACCAAACACCAAAAAACTAGTTTTTGTGATTCATAAAAAAATATTTTGTTCTCTCGAAAGTGTGAAATGAAAGTTGATCAACAAACAAATGCATTTCACTCACTACTCTTTTTTTTGTCGAAACAAAATAAAACTTGTTTTAAACTAAACTCTCACAAACTCATTAGCATATTACGCAATTTTTTTTCCAGAAATGTTTTATAAAAAGCTCGAAAAAAATAATAGTTCCAAAACTAATATAAAAAAAGTTTTTGTGATTTTTTAAAAATAAAAATTTCTGAATTTATGAAACAAAATTATTTTATTATTCTACTTTGCTTTTCGATATTTTTGCCAGCGTTCGCAAGTTTTTCGTTGCATTTCAATAATTTCTTAACTCTTCGATATGGCGCCGATGCTCAACGAAGGCTTGAACGAACGGATATGTCTTTTGGAATTTTGAGTAGTTTTGGTGGAAAAATATTTGAAACTGATTTAATTCAAAAAGATGTAAGCCCATTCTTATTTATTTTTTGATTCCTGAAATAAAAGGTTTTTAGCCAATAATCTTTGTTAATGGCCTTGGTTGTCGAGCTGGAAGTTTTTTAGCAAATTATTTTCATTACTTATTAAAAGGATATAGTGCAGCTGAAATGTATGCCACTACTTGGGGTGATGGAGGCATTACTCCTGGATGTTTGAAAACTCTCGCTTGCGATGATGTGAAACAAGTAAGACATATTTGCCAAAGGAATATTTTTTTACTTTTTTTATAAGAAAAAACAAAACTAAAAACTTCGAAAATTACCATCTTAAACTTTCATGGGTTATCTTTGAAAAAAATGCATTTTTGCTCCCAAATAAAAAATTGCATTTATGAAAAAAAAACTTTAAAATTTCTTTTTTCAAGAAAAAAGTTAACCGATTTTAGATTCGAGCCATGATTCTCGCAGTTAATGATTATACAAATCGAAGCATCGACATTATTGCATCTTCAGAAGGTTCCGCAATAGCTCGAAAAGCAATTTTAGGTGGAATATGTGTGGATACCAAAGAATCTCTTGGCCCTCCATTGACTCCATTAATAGATACATTTGTTAGTGTTGGGGGAATGAATTATGGAAGAGAAAATTGCAATCCCCAACTTGGAGGTTGCAATTTAAATAATGGAATGAATTGTTCTTCAGAATTTATGGTAATTATCTTCTTTAAAAACTAATGTTTTGGTTCTCGAAGCGATTTTTTTAATTTATGTATTTCGAACCTAAACTTTTATTTTTAATTTTTAGCGAGAAATAAATAATCAAACAACTCTATACGAAGGAACTTATTCATATTATATTTTTTCTGAAAATGATTATGTGATTGGAATAAATTGTTGCAATAACACAACTTGCTCTGAACTCAAGAATGCCAATGGTTCATCAAAACAAATCATGCCACATTCAGAATTATTTGGATTAACAAAAGATATTCAACTTGAAATGATTCAATCGCATTCAAATACAACTTTATCAGCATCGCCGTTGTCAAATGCTTTGTTTAGATTTTAACTTTGGTTGCAGCTTTTTTCATTTTAAATCTTCATATGTTTTTGTTGTTGTTGTATAAATATATTTTTCTTCAATTCTGGGAAAGGCAATTAATTTATTTTAAATAAACAAAATAAGCAAGTAAGCAAAGAGATGAAAGAAGAAAAAAACTGAAAAGGGACTATTCATTTAATTTTATTTTTAAAATGCGCTGCGGCGAAAAAAATATCCAATATTGATCGAAAAAATAATGATGAATGCAATATTTTTATTTAAGATTTTAAAACTTTTTTGTTTGTTCAAGAAATTGATAAAGTTTTAGCATGAATAAAAAGGCTCGGAAAATCTTGCACAAAGATTGAGTTTTAAGCTTTTTAGAATTTTCAAAAAATTGTAAAAAAACAACAATGTTAAATGGCATAAATTGCGTTATTAACGCAGTTTCTTTTTTGAAGAAAAGTTTAAAAATTCAAATCGAATTGAAGACAGTCGATAATACAAAGCACCAAAGTTGAAAACGAAGAATAAAACAAAGATTGGCATAATTCAAAGAAAATAATAATTAAGCATAAAAAGTTAAAAGGGTAGCGCATTTTACAAAACAAAGGAGATAAAAGTTGCATAAAAAGAATGAAGCAATATATTAAAAAAACATTTTTCCTAT
Source organism: Panagrolaimus kolymaensis (assembly GCA_028622995.1). NCBI lineage: Eukaryota > Metazoa > Nematoda > Chromadorea > Rhabditida > Panagrolaimidae > Panagrolaimus > Panagrolaimus kolymaensis. The sequence goes on along the minus strand of JAJQJQ010000025.1, from coordinate 1,222,831 downwards.
TTCACCCATTTTCCATCATCATGAAATCCAATAAAAAGCACCAACGAGAAGTTCAGAAATAGCATCAACATGAAATTCTTCAATAGCACCAAGAAGAGAAGTTCAGCGGCAAAAATGGGTTCTGTTGTGATCTGTTTAAGGATCACAACAGAACCCAACGGGCAGTTGTTTACAGCAAATACACGAGCCCGCTGGGCAGTCGCAACACATGAAAGGGTTGCTATGCCCAGCCTGAAATACAAAATTTAAAAAAGGCATTGATTTGTATTCTAATTTTTTTAAAGCAATTGTTGAACTTACTTGGGGGAGCAAGCTATGAAGGAGGGAGCGAGGATTAGTCTAAAAACCATAATGTATAAAGATAGTCAAAGAATCACTAAGTATAATAAAAGGCTCGAATGATTTTTAAAAAAAATTTACCTCATTCAAAGCATGTGCGGCAGCAGAGAAGAGGATAAAAACAAGAAGAAAACCAAGAGCGAGCTTCATAATGGAAATATACGGCGTCTGAGAATAATGGAAATGGTAAAGAAACAGGCAGTAATAAGCTCTTCTTCTATAAAAATACCGATTAATAGTATCGTTTCTTCATTTACAAAATATCATATATATAATATAGGAAAATTTGTTAAAAATGAGTTGCGTCGAACCAAATAAAAAAAGTAGAAAAATAAAGGTACATAAGTTTTTAAATGTTTATTGTTCAAGTAAAATTACATAAAAGTCTTAACAATATAGCAAGAAGGTAGGTCGGAACGAAAGGAAATTAAAAAAAAAGTTTTCAAATAGGAAGGAGGATATTATGAAAAACATACTTATGATTTATTTTGCATTACGTTATGAAATAAATGGTCGTTAATTTTCTTGAAAAATTTCTTGTTTTAATAATATTAAGCTTTATTTTTACAAATAAAAAATTTGACGAAAAATCAATCAAACTATTACAAAAAAAGAAAGAAAAATTAATAATAAATTTTCCAAGTTTATAATCCTACTATATATCACTTTTTTATATTCAAAGAAGAGTAACGACAAAATCGACACTTCCGTACATCTTTAAAGCTACTTAAACGACGAGAAAGCGATAGCATTAAAGAGAAAAGAATGGGGAACAACGTTTTTTAAAAAGTTTGTTGATACTTTTATCCTTTTTATTTAATTCTTCTTTGTAGCTAAGAGACACATAAAGAAGTATCCTACAAGTCTTTTCAAATAGACAAAGAGGCATTTATTTTTGTTTTAAACCTCACGTTTGTCTCTTTTTAGCCAATTTTTTTGCCACCGACATTTTTTTCTCTTTTCCTTTGATTGATGAGTTCAGTATGCTTTTTCTTTTATCAGCGATTAATTTTTCTCCTTTTACTAAAACAATTTTTTTTTCTGACAGCTGCTTTTTTATAACAATCAAAAACGTTTTTTACTTTTAGCTTATTTTTGTTGTCTTTGAAATGAATGTACATAATCAACATTAAAACATAAAAGCATCATTTATCCCCAAATAACACATGTCTAGCATTTTTTGCAGTAAAAATAAAAAATAAAAAAGAGAGCTAAATTGAAAAAGATGATAAAATTTTCAAACATATCGCAACTTAAAAAAAGAGAAGAAAAAACAGGCAAAAGCATAACTTTTCAGTATTATTGTAGATTAGGTTTTTAATATGAGTTGTTTATTTATTTCCCTGCTAAGAGGATCGTGTACAGTTAATACCCAAAAGTCCACTGTATTATTCCCAACTTCAGCAACTAAACCTCGAGAATGTTAAAGTCAAGCTCATAGGGTCATATAAGACGCCGATATTTAAAAAAATTTTGTGCAGCACAAAATTACTCACTTTTTTGAAAAAGTGTCTCTTTTGCCAAAAAAATCAATTGAAAAAAATGGCAAAAGAGACACTTTTTCAAAAAAGTGAGGAATTTTGTGCTGCACAAAATTTTTTTAAATATCGGCGTCTTATATGCACTAAGTAATTTTTTACAGGTTATTATATATTATTAATAGATCATCAACATTTTAACCAAACTTAATAAATAAATATGCATTTATATTAAAAACAGTAAATGTTTTATTATTAGGAAAGGAGTGTGTATGATAGTCCTTCTCGATTAAAAATTTACAGTATCTAATGGAACAGGTGGTTTTGGTAAATTAATTAAGAACTTTTCACATAACCGACTATGAGAAAAAAAATGTTTACTTTTAGTTTTTTCATTTGACATTTTCCACATTTATGTTTTACCAATAAATTTTTGTTAAAAGATTCAATTTTTTAAATTATATAATGTCTCAAGTAAACGGTAACAATTATACTTGTATGGCATATATACTTGGCCCCCAAGGTACTACCATTTACCTTGACAGCTTCCGATGTTTTTTGGCATATTTCTCAGTTAGATTAAACCAAATACAATTTGGGTATATATCTATTGCTCTATTAACACTGATTATTGTAATATCAATTTTCGGTAGAATAAAAGAAAACTATCGGTGGTTTATTTTAAATCAATCATTTTGGGATTTGACTATAAGCTATCGCTATATTTGTAGTAATTATATTGTGTTTTCTTTTTTTGGAATTAATAATCAAACATGTTTTTACAATTTCGGTGATCCCTACACTAGGGATTTTTTATCGTCCATACAAGATTTTTTTTTATATTGCATTGATACAAATTCTTATTCAGCTTTATTGTTATTTTCGTTTATGAGATTATTAGGAATTTATTTTCCGCAAAAATATAAAAGGTTGACGCAGAATCGTCGCCTATTTTATTTAATACTTTTTTATAATTTCTTCATAATTTTTACTAACGTTCATTCTTTCTTTGATTATTTTGCTAGGGAAAGAAAAGCTCACTTAACAAATGAATGTATCGAAGACGCTGAAAGAAAAAACACTTCCGATATTTATTGCCTTCGAGAATATGATGGTGATTTCCAAATGGTTTTACTTAAAGTTTTATTTAACATCTTTAGCTTTATTATGTTTCTAAAACCAATTATTTGTTTGCTCATATCTTTTATAGCTGCAATATTTTTAATCATTCGCGTTACAAAACAATTTAAATTCCAATACAAGCAAAATCACAAAGATCTTATGGCCTCTGTTCGAGTTTGCATTGTTATTTTCTTACAAACTTTGATAAATTTATTCGTATTTTTTATTGAATGTGTAAGAAATGTTCGACTTTTTATAGGAAACACGTTTTGGATAATCATTTTAACCACTAAACCTCAATGGGATATATCTGCATGTAAAAACTGCGTTTTATTCATTCTTCCTGATTGGATTGTTGGTGATTATGGTTTGGCTTATACCCCAAATTTGCAAGCAATCGTGCAATTTCGAATTTTTATTGAATGCCTAATTGTTTTATTTATCATGACTGGGTATCGTGAAAGTATTATTCAAATGTTTAATGTTTCTCGAAAAATTTTCTTAAATCAAGTCGCACCGGAAATCACAACAGCCCCCGTTTCATCATATAGTTAATTTATGAGTGTACCAGAAAGCTATTTTAATTCTAGAATAAAAACTAAAATAAATTAAAAGTATTTCATGGTTTATGGAATAAATTTTTGATGGGTTTGAGTAAAAATGATTCAAATGTTGTGAAAAACTAAATAGATTTTTTTTTTGATTCGTGAGTGTTTTTATTGACTATTATAACTATTTTTTGGTTTTCGTTCTTTCTTTAAAGTTTGAATTTGCTGTATATTTTTTCATATTATAATATAATATCATAAGTTTAGTGTGCGATAAAATAAATAAAGTTTTTTTTGTATACGTCAGTACCCGGTGAAACATTTTAAAAGGTTATTATAAATAATGAAGGGCTTATTTAAACAAGAAAACATCTGTAATTTTCAAAATGGTAAGAAAATTTAATTTTTTATGATATTTAGTAAATACACAATTTGAAAACAAAATACATAATTGATAAATCGAGAAATAAAAAACTGAAGTCAAAAAAGAATATTGGTAAATTATTACTTGGCGATAATTTTGTTCTCCTTTAAAAGCCACTTATTTTATGAGTCATCAAAATATGTATGTGATTTTGTTTCCTTTCTAACAAACGCAACAAGAAAAATAAAACATCGCAAATGATTAACTATAAAAAAGGAAAGAAAAGAGGCAACCGCTGCACAATAATATTTCTTAAAAATCTTAATGACTTGGTATAAAAGGCGCTTATCAAAAGAGAAAAAATGGTTTTTGACTTTAGCCAAAGCATAAAGGTTTGAATTTTGGTTTGTAACTTTAACTAATATCAGTTCGGAAAAACAAAAACAAAAAAAAAGAAGAAAAAGAGAGACCTAAAGAACAATTTTAAAAATGTTTCAAAAGTTGAATATGTACATGTTATTGTTTGTTGATTGATTACTTGTTGTCTTTCTTTTTTAGGTTTATTAATTAAAAAACGACACAAAATTACGAAATGTTTTTTCCATTTGTTTATCACGTTTTTTTTTGTAATTAAGGCGGGAGAAAAATAAAATAGAGTATAAAAGCACATTAAGATAGAAACAAATTTATTTAATAAACTTTTAAGATTTAATTTTTTTTCTTTTGGAATTTGAAAAACTTTTTGGCGTGGAAGTTTTAAATGTTGTTATTATTCGTCCATTGTTTCGGAATTTTTTAAAGAATAAATTTTAACATTTATTTTCAGAGTTTTTAATTTACTTTATAAAATATATTCCAATATCAATCATGAATAATTCAACTTACACAAATGATGGAGATATGGGACTTACTGGTGCTGCGCAAGGTGGCATCCGCCCTGAAAACTCAGCTGGTGGAATTTTGCATGATATTAAAGAAGGTGTAAAAGAGGGAGTACAAGATGTTAAAGATGGAATGAGTAAATTATCCGATAAAATCACCAACGATAAAGATCATGATCATCTTTCAAGTAAAATCGAAGTTGAACAACCCATTCTACCTGGATTTGGTGATAATCAAAAATATGGAATAAACAATCAATAAAACTTTGAACTGAAACATTTAATCGAAAAGTTGAAAATCATGGTATTCATACTCAAAGTTGTTGTAATATCCTTAATGAATCTCAAATAATAAATTTTTTTTTGCATTGGTAAATCAATTTTTTAAAATTGTTAGCTTATTAATTTTTTGAAAAACTTTTCAAAACCATTTCTGTTAATTTTTTGTTTGCTAATTTTTAACATTAATTTTACTATGATTTTTTAAATGTTTTAAAGAATTCATTATTTTATCATATTTTAAATAAAATATTTTCCATGTAAGTATTTTTTTAATTCCCAGTGATTTTAATGAAACCATTTTCATTCAATAAAAAGCTAACAGATGTGTTATTTTCTTTGTTTGCTAAAAATTTTTTTAGTCTTTTTTACTTTTTTTCTTCAAGTTTTATTGCTTTCATCACAATTTTTTTCTTGCATTCAAGAATTACTTTTTTTTAAAAGGAGTTGTTAAAAAAAACAGGTTTAAAATGCAATAGGTAATAAAAATAACAACAACAGAAAATTCCTTTGTGGTTTGAACAACATTTGTTGAAATATATGTCGTCACATTTACCTTGAAAAAAATAAAGATGAACAAATATTAATTTTTTTGTTTATTTTTAATTTTAAAAACACATTTTTTTGGGAGAAAAAGAAGGAAAAAACGCGTGGTTTTTTAAGAAAAGGGCAAAACGAGTTCCTTATTTATATGTCGATGATTTTCTTTTCCTTTGGATTAGAAATTTTTGTTTTGATGAATAAAAAATAGGAGGAAAAGAAAAGGAAAAATAAAAAAAGATACAATAACTTACTTACAAAAATTTTGAAAGAAACAAACATCTATTTAATAAAAAAGTTAAAAAAAATCTCTAAATAAAATAAGTTTCTTTGAACACTTATTCTATGAATTATAAAAATATTTTTGACATTATTTTTTAAAGAAAGCAAACATATATATTTTTAAATCAAATTTCTAGGTTAATAAAAAAAGGTTCTAAGTCTAAAGTTATTTTTTTTGTTCCAAAAATGCCCCTAAAAATTACTAGTTATTGTTTCATGTAACTAAAAAAGCAAGAAAAAAAATTTGGTTTCTACTTGTATTTTTTGATATAAAAAATCGCTGTAAAAAAATCAGAAAAGAAATTAAAACTTTTATTAACATTAAAATTTGTTGCTCAAAGAAAAAATATTTTATTTATTTAAACATCGAAAATAAAGTATGAAATGTACTGTGTTTACCTTGAATCGATAATTATTTTTTAATTATATTTAATAGCACAATTTTAATCAAAGTAACCAAAAATGCTCCTTATTTTTTATGTTCATGTATTTTCTTAGAAAAATTTAAACCCATAAAAAAACATTCGACACATTTTCAATAAACTTCAAACAAATAAAAAAAACACACATTAATTGAATGGAATTTAATTTGATAAAATACATTATTAAATTTTATGATTTATGTCTTTTACAGGTACAAAAAGCTGTAATTTTTAAATATTCTTCGTAACCATAAAAAAACAAAGTTCCTGCTTCAAAAACTGAAACTAAATTTTAATGAAATAAAAAAACAACCTTTTTAAAGAACTACGTTTGAGTCAAAAAAAAATTGTCATCTGTAAAACTATGCTTGCTTTAATTTAAAGTTTTCTTATTCTTATAATTTCAAATATTTTTTAAGTTAAAAAAACTATGACTACTGCATTTAATTATGTGGTTTTATGCCATTTATTGTGTACTTTATCCTTCCAAGTTGGAACCCTTTATAAATGTTCTCAAATGTTCCAATCTAAACAATTGAGAGCAAATTCAACTCCAACTTTTATTTTATTTTTTTGTTATTTAACTTTGGTTAACTCCACAGCTATTCCATATTGTTTATATGTGTTAATTTTATGGCGACCCAATGAAATAATATATATTCAAAGAACCATGTATTTAGTAGGAATATTTCCATGGATATTTCTAATTTCAAATCCTATTTTTCAATTTGGTCTTTGCCTTGAACGTTGCTTTATTGTTGCATTTCCATATCGATATTTAGATAAATGGAAAAAAGCTATGCAATTATTTATTTTAGTTACATCTCTTTCTGTTATGACTTTAGTTATGTGGTTGGATGGATTTTTTTGGTTGCCAAAAGATGCATTTCCAGCATGCCAATATTTTTCATGTGTTATTTCACTTTTACCTCAAAAATATATGACTATATATAAAATTTCTATAGCTGTTCTAGAATTTATTGTATCATTAATTTTGGGTGTATTAATTAAACAAAAAACTAAATCCATAAAGGGCAAAACAAAAAATGTGGTTATTTTAGTGATGGTTTCCACCACAGTAGTTTGTGAATTAACTCCTAATATAATTGATACAATTGTTTATAATGTAAGTCACTTTTTCCAAAATTAAAATTACTGCAAGTTTGGATCTCGCAATGAAAGTTGTAAAAATCTTCTTTTTTTTTGGCTCTCGACACGCAAAAAAAATTTCTTCCAAAACTGTCACGGAGAAAATGTTTATTATTTTTTTGGTATATTTAATTTTTTTTAGATAACTGGCTTAAGCATGGTAAATGTAATTGGTCCATATCGAACAACTATAAGTTCATTAAATATTTTTGTTAGTGCAACTTTATATACTCATGTTTTTACTAAATCAAAAGATGGAATAAGCACTATTATGATTTCTCCACCAACTATGTATTCAATTTCTCGAATTCGTTGATAAAAAGATATAAAGTATTTTAAAATTGTTTTTATTGCATAAATTAAAAAATCATAATAATAAACTGCGTCAAAATATTCCGAATTTTTTTAAAAACTATTTAACGAAGTATAAATTAACTTTTCACGCTTTCTAAAAAAATCTGATTAATTTTCACAATTAAAATTTGATCAAATTGATGGCCCAAAAACAGTACACCTTCATTTTTGAAGTTCATAAAATTAAAAGTGTATTAATTTTTGTTTGACATTTACTCATACAAACATAAAAACATTCGTATAAAAAAAGTAATTCGTTTATTTATTAAATTTTTTATTAGTTCTCAAAAGTACATAAATTTAAAAGTTAATAAAAGGTTTAAAGACGTTCATGCCCTTTTTCAAATTTAAAAAGCCAACGTTAAAATAAAAATAAGTTGAAAGTTTTTTAACTTTATTTTCTTTTTCCCAAAAACAAAGTTTTGTTAGAATTTTTAATTTTAATATTTAAAATTTATGGATTGGTTTAACTTTATTGTTTTATGCGAATTGATATTGACTTTATGTTTTCAATTTGGAGTTTTATACAAATGCTGCCTCATGTTTAAATCCAAACAGCGTCGATCAAATTCCACTCCAACTTTTATTTTATTTTTTTGTTATTTAATTTTGGTTAGTTTCACAGCGATTCCATATTGTTTATATGTAATTATTCAATGGAGACCGAATGAAATAATTTACAGTGAAAAAATTATGTATCTAATTGGTGTAATTCCATGGATATTTTTAATTTCAAATCCTATTTTTCAATTTGGTCTTTGCCTTGAACGGTGCTTTATTGTGGCATTTCCATATCGATATTTAGATAAATGGAAAAAAGCTATGTGCATTTTTGTGTTTGTTTTTACTTTTGCAGCTCTTTTAATAAATCTTATTTCCAATGGATTTTTATGGTTGCCGGAAGAGGAAACTACACATTGCCGATATTTTTCTTGCATAGTTTCCATGCTTCCTCAAACCCAAACATTTATTTATAAAATTATTATTTCCACTTTAGAATTTGTTATTGCAATAATATTATTTTATTTAATTAAACATAAAACCGTTTCAATGAATTCGAAAGGTAAAAAGAAAAATCTTGTAATTTTGATGGTTATTTCAACAACGGTTTTATTTGAATTTGCTCCAAATATAATTGATGCAACTTTGTATTCTGTAAGTTTTTTCGTTCCTTAAAAATTTAGATGAATGATATGAATATATTTTTTAGTTAACGGAAACGCATGTAGTAAATGTAATTGGGCCATATCGAACATGTTTAAGCTCATTAAATATTTTCATTAGTGCCACTTTATACACATATGTTTTTAATCGAACTAAAAGCAATGTTTCAACCGTACAAATTTTTGCCACTACAAGTTAATCAAATTAAAATTAATAATTAGAATAACTTTTTAAAACCTTTAAATTTCGAAAGTCGCGCGGCGCAGCTCCTAGCACATTCAAACTTCCCGCTCTCAAACTCTTGCTCGTGCTCTTGCTTCTCCACTCTCAAACAGAATGCTCCACTCAACCAATGAAATGAAGTCAGCCAAACGGCAGCCTAAATTCTCTCTTCGTAGCTTTTTTTTGTTAGCTTTTAGTTAGTTGTGTTGTCATGTGTTCATCTGTGCTGGTTGTGTTTATCTCCAGAATAAATATGTTTGTGATATGTTCTTGTGTTTATTTGGATGATCCCAGCTGCAGAAGATACAACCAACTCCCAAAGAACTCTTCTTCCTAAACCTCGACGAAACCAATATCTGTCACCGCGTGACACGAACAATAAATTCTTTTTGTAGTTGAAAAAAAAATTTGTTGTTGAACGTATAAAATGTAACGATGACGAACAACAAAATGATTTTTGAATAATTTTTAGTACCGCTTATTTGATAAAAAAAAACATAAAAGTGATAAGAAAATTGGCTTTTTTAAAGCAAAAAAATATTTAATACAAAATAAAAAGATTTCGAAGACGCACGGGTTATATTCATCACTTAAAATTTGTTTTTCATGTTTTTTCTTCTTTTTTTGTTAGGGGGCTAAAATTCGAAAGGAAATTTGAAGGCCATTTTTATTTGAAAGATTCGGACGCAATTTTTTCTTATTTTATTTACGTTTTTTTATTTGCGCTCTTGACAATCGGTCCCTTTGTAAGGAAAAAAGGCCGCTGTTTTATTCTTATCAAGGCCATCGAATAAGTGTTTCCAAGTGATGCATCGTTTTCACGATTATGCCTTGCCAAGTCTTTGTTTATTTATTTTTTTAAAAAGTCACATGCTATTTTCATAAAAAAGGATGAAAGGAAACGACCAAGACACAATACTTTTATTCATGTAGCTAGCTGCAGGCTACCAAGAGAACGAAAAAAAGTTTAAAAAATTTCCAAGGTCTTTTCTTTTCAGCATTTTTTGATTTTTAGTCCTGTTTATTGCATTGTTATTGTTTTCCTTGCTATTGCCGAAAACTAAAAATTGGTTTCATCGCAGAGAAAGAAAAGCGTTTGCCACCATGGACATCGCAATGCAGCAATCTCTAAAACTAAAGAATGCAATGCTAAATGTTTTTTTTTTAAAAAAAATCAACGTAGTTACAAAAAATCGAAAAGTCAAGGCACAAATTTTGTTGGTATGCTACAAAAAAAGTGCATAAAAATTGCTCAAGGTCCTTTTGATTTTTAACACAGGAAAAGTCCAATTTTGGAAAAATGCTAGCCTCGAAGGCAATTTTAAAACTCATTTTGTAATTTACTAACTTTTTGTTTTATCCTCCCCTTTTTTGTTATGTTTAAAATAAGTCAACACAAAAAAATTTATTTAGGAACAAAAAAATTTTTAGGAAAATATTAAAAAATAAAAACGATGAATGTATTTATTGAATTATAAAAATTAACATGTTTTTTAACATAGCATATCATTGGTTGGGAACAGTGCATTATTTAATCACAACACTTCGTTCCGGGAGGAACGGTGGAACAACAGGCGCAACTTCCAATAGGACACGTGCAGCAAGGGCTCCCTACTTCTGCGTTGAGCCCCTAAAAAATGGGTTAATAATTGGCTTATCAAATGCATTTTCAAATCGAATTAAGATATACATATAAAATTAATTTACCTGCTGCCGCCACCATTGTGCTGTAATGGGAGATAATGGTTCTTTCAACTGAAACATATTTAATTAGGATATTATTAAATAAGAAAACTATTTTTTGTTAAAAAAAAAGACTTTTTTAAAAAGTACAAAAGTCCAAATAATTTTTTTTAACAGGCCAAAAAAGATTTTTATCCTTCAAAAAATACAGCTATCAGTTTCTAGAAATTGTTATAAAAAGTACAATGTATTTTAGATAGGAATTTTTTGTTTATCACAGAAAGTACTATGATAATGAAAAAAAACACGCTTTTAGGTTATTTTTGTTTTTTAAATATTATTAGCAAACAATTTTTAACACTTACAGCATTTTCAACAAGTTTGATTGTAGCTGCAGTTTCACGGTTTTGATGACGCAAATAAGAAATAAGAAAATCAGCGGTATCACGATCATGCTGTAAATACATATAATTATAACTATAAATAAAATATCAAAACTTTTTGTACCTTTTCGAGAATTTCAGCAGCAGCGAAGATGATAACAAAAGCAACGAAGAAAAAGAATGAAAACTTCATCATGTTTTGAAAAAATCAAAATTCACAAGAGTTAATGCAAAAAATTAAAGAAAAGTTTTTAATTTCAACAAAAATCAAGTGGAAGAAGATAGGCTAAAAATGGAAAACGTTTAATATTAAAAAAAAGACATGATAGTTTTAAAGTAATATGTATAATCAACATAAATAAAGTTACAGAAAAAGATGGGCCTTTAATATTATTCCTATGTTTGATCAAACTCAACTGTGCTTATCGTCGTTACTTTTTAAATGAAAAAATTCAACAACAAAAAAAATAATAAAAAAATCGCCTTTTTATGGGCGGGTTCAAAATTGCAGTCATAGTTAGTTGTTCATTCTCTTCGCAAGTGATCGAATAGTAAAATTACACTTTCCAACTTTCGCCAAAAAATAGGGAAAAGAGATATTCCGGCGATTTTCACTATATACCATATTTCAACAACTCAGCTTTCTCTTTTTTAGAACTTTTCCAAGTAAACTCTTATTTTATGGCGTTTTTTATCAATTTAAAAGTAAAAAAGCATAAAACAAGTTAAAAATGAAAGAAAAGCTCTGCTTGAAGTGAGATAAAAGATCTTAGCTTGCGTATATAAAAACATCATTTTAGGGTTAAATTTAAAAAAGAATAATTTCATTTATTCATCCACATAAGTTCGCTCATAAATATCGTTCAGCGTAACCTTTCGCAAACGACATCAAAAAACTTAAAAATGTAAAGATATTTTGTTTTTAATAGCAAAAAATTGTTAAAGTTTTTCTGTATAAATTGTAGCTATTAACAAGCCCATAATTTTATTTAAGATCGTCTTTATGGTTATAACATCCGACTGGAAATTTTTAAATCGATGTAAGATAAGGGGTCATCAACGACCACGAAAACTTATGTATATTGAATATTTGCCATATCCCGAAGAAAAAAAAAGAAAACAATTTTTTGAAATCCAAAATTGTAATTTTCTTTAAATAATTTTTAATCATTGTGTCATCAGTAGAATAGCCTTTCAATTCTCTCATTTTTAGCTTAAGTTTCTTTCTTTTTTATAATTTTTTTTGTGAGGTATTAAGAAGCTTTTATGTTCAATATTCGGTAGAATAGACGTAGTAGGGGTTAGAAAATAAGCATGTACGGTTATGTTTAATTCTATATATTTAAACCATTTCTTAATTATTATATATGTAATTTATCTATAAGCCATAATCAAAGAAGCAACTATAACACTATATAAAAATAAAATTTCATCAGCGACATTTTATAATTCTACCTTAAAGAATAGCAAACACTTGACAACTTTACTTTAATCTTTCGAAACACTATTTTTTTAGCATTTATAACCAAGTAGCTAAAAAAGTATTTAAGGAAGTTGAAAGACTTTTTTATTTTTGTGATTAATAAAAAGTGGAATTTAGTGTTTTATTTATGGATACCGATACCTTTACATGCATCGTATTCGCAGGGGGCCCTTCAGGCTTAAAGCTTAATCTTGATAGATTTAGATGTTTTTTGGCTTTTTTTTCTCTTACGTTAAATAATATAAATTTCGGTTATATTTGCATAGCTATTCTAGCTATCATCATCTTTTTCACTTTATTTGGTGGAATCAAAGATAGTTATAAATGGTTTATTCTTAATCAAGCTATATGGGATTTAACTATTAGTTATAGCTATATTTGTAATAATTGGGTTCCATATATATTTTTCGGTGTGTATACACCTTCTTGTTTTTATAATTTTAAAACACAATGGTTAACCACAATTTTTCAATATTCTATTGACACCAACTCGTATTCAGCTTTATTGTTACTTTCATTAAGCAGATTCATAGGGTTATATTTCCCATTTTTTTATAAAAAGCTGACAAAAAATCGACGACAATTTAATATGATTATTATTTTCAATTTTTGTATTATTTTTACAAATATAAATGATTTGTTTATATATTTATTGTATCAAAGAAAGAATTATTTGAAGGAAGATTGTATTCAACAATCAATGTTAAAAAATATTTCACAACAAAAGCAATGTTCCGATACATATGAGAATGATTTTCAAATAAATCTTTTTACAATCTTATATCGTCTCTTTAGTTTTTTTGTTTTTTTTAAACCCATGTTATTTTTGTTTGTGTCTGTAATTTCTGCAGGTTTTATTACTATTCAGCTTTTAAAAAGATTTTTTTTTCAATTTAAGCAACACCAAAAAGATTTAACCAAATCTGCTCGATTTTGTGTAGTTATTGTATTACAAATTTTTATTAATTTATTTGTTTTTTTTATTGAATGTGTAAACAATATTCCACTTTTTCTTGGAAACACATTTGATCTTAATATATTGACATCATTAATACCCGAAGGAGGATTTGTGTGCCCGAATTGCGTATATTTTATTCTTCCTTCTTGGATGAGTGGAGAGTATGGATTAACTTATCTCCCTGTTCTTCAAGCAATTGTACAAACTCGCATTTTTATTGAATCTTTAATTATTTTATTTATTATGACTGGATATCGAGAAAATTTAGTTAGATTTATCAAATCGCCTTTTAAATTCTTCTTGAAAAATAAGCCACAAATAAGTGTAACAAAAGTATCAGCATTCAAAAAATAAGCTGTCAAATGGGGTATTTTTAACCTTTTTTTCTTCTTTTGTCTTTTTATAAGTAGCTTTAGGGATATCTCCATTTAATGATTTTTTTGCTGTTCGTCTTCTATGTGCTAATTTTGTTATTAAACTCAAGTTTTAATTTTGTGTTAAAATAAATAAATACGTTTTTTTTCGTATCTTTAAAAATGCCGTAGGATTGACAAAGAAAATACATTTACTTTTAAAAGCTCTTTGTTTAAAATTTTAATAACATGTATTTTAATTTGATCAAGGAAAATGAAAAATAAAATGTTGGAAATAATAAATGTTGCCTTTATGCAACAACAACAAAAAAGTAATCATATGCTATAAAAATTTTTTTTCTAAGAATAATAACTTTGTTGATAGCTTTCTAACAATAAATAAAACTCCATTATCAAGTTTTAAAAAACATAGCTTTACAAAGCATCTTTGTTCTGTTTTAATAATATATATTTATGTATAAAGGGAAAAGAAAAATATGTATTAAAGAAAAACTTAATCATAGCTTAGAAGAAAAATTTCAAAGAAAAATAATTCTTAAATCACTAATTCTAAATATTTATTATTTCTTCTGCATTTTGTTCATAGAAACAGAAAAAAGATAACAAAATCTCCAAAATGAAATCAAAAAACAATTTTTTTTTTCTCCAAAAAGAAACATCTCCTTGTATTTCATAGAAAAAAAAGCAAGAAATCTTGAAAGTTTTCCCGAAATTGAGGTCCCGAATGTCCTTGCAAAATTTAAAACTCTAAGAAAGGTTTTTAACAGAATCAAAGAAATAACACATTTGTCGTTATTTTTTGAAAAAACTCATAGCTTTTGTTTGTATATGTTTATAAGAAATTTATAAACACAAAAATAAAATCAAATGACATGATTCAATTTTTAAAAAAACGTCTGACTCTGACACTAAGGATGCGTTTCAAATGTTTCTTTTTGTTTTCAATGAATATAGGAAAATAAGAATGAAAATTTATTCGACTTGTCCTAACAAAAGAAAAATATTAAAGTGAAGTGAAAAGGATAAATTCCGAAAAGCGTAGAAAATTGAAGGCGTTTTTGATGGTCACCGCTGAGAAAATTTTAGTATCACGAATTTATTTTTATATATTTGTTTTGTTTAATTATGTAAATCTAACGAAGGCTTGAAAAAGTTTTTATTCAAAAATATATATAAAACAATATAAATCAATGCTTTACAACCAACAACATATGTATGATTTTTAACCATTGAAATCGTTCTTCCAAAAAATTTTTTTTATTTTATTTTATAAATTATATTCATTGACATACGTAAAAGTAGGGTTGCAAAAATCTAATTCTTCGCACATACTTTTATCATTGTTAGTTTTAAAATAAGCTTCAATCATTTTAGAAATGTTGTATTGAACGATATCTTGGCATAATAATGATAAAGTGTAATCCTCATGACTTATTTTGTTGCAAGCTTTGTATTTTTGAAAAATCAAAGATAGAGAAAAAGTTTCTAATTTTATATTGATTTGTTTATTTTTTTGTATAAACAAAGTGTTTGAAAAAAACTTTAAAAAAAATTGGTGGTAAGAAAATTTGTTCAAAATTTTTTCCTTATTTTTTTCAAATAAAAGTGTTCATGCCTTCTGCTTTTCGAAACAAACAAAACTCGATGAGCTTTAGTTCTTCCATTCCGATAGTAAAGAAATGGCATCTAAGTTTTACACTTATATTTCAGTCGAACCTTTTTTTCTTCCTGTTACGTCATTCTGAGAAAATGCATTTTTAGTGCATTTTTGGAAGTTTACAGTACCAAAAATACAGTAACGCTGTTCAATGAATTTTACTTCAAGGCATGCCATACAAAAAATTAACTGATTTTCTAATGAATGAAGCGAAAGTGAATGTATAATGTTTAAAATTAAATGCCATTACTTAAAAGTCAATTGCGTCGTTATAAAAAAAATAAAATAACCTTTAAATAATTAATCTTTATGAAGCAAAAAACTTTGTTAAAAAAAATGAATCAGTAAAAACAAAAAACAATTAAAAATTACAAAAAAAAAATTATAAATCGTTAAAGAAGTTTAAAAATTAGTGCTTCCACGTTCATCAATTTTAACGTCATTATCGTTTGCTTCTAGTGTTCCAGAAGTTACCCAAATAGCATCGCTTATATCCGGAGAGGAATCAATGCCACTGTTACAAAGTTTCAATTCTTCACAAATATTTTGCTTTTTCCCAATAGCCTTAATAAGTTGGTCTCTTTTTCCATTAGCGAAATCTTGACATAATGAATTCAAAACAAATTCATTGTGGCTAATCTGATTGCAAGAATTTTTGATTGCCATGTTAAAATGCTGAAAAAATAAAATAATAATGGAAAACTCAATAAAAAATATTTAAAAAAAAAATACTTACACTTAGAACAATGGGATATCCATAAAATTCATATGAATGTCCATCACCAGTTACCAAAGCCCGAAGAAATTCTTTGCAATAAACACAAAGAGCTGGACTTTGAAAAATTGGATGAGCATTTACATAATTAATATTGAAAAAATAAAAAGCCAAGAGAATAAATAAAAATGAAATGGGCTTCATTGGATTCTTTTTTTGGAGACGACGATGATTTAAAAAAAATGAAAATGCTTCTAAATATTAACTAAATAACCAAAACAAAACCAATCAAAATGTTTTTAATGGTTCCGCTTGTTGTTTATAACTTTGAGACCCAATATAAACATTTGACTTTGCAAAAAAAAAGCTAAAAATCTTTCATAGTTCGATTTTTTTTTCTAAATCACTATTTTTGGAGTCAAATTATTCGACAAGCTATCACTTTTTATTATGAATCATATGTATTTTTCCTCTGAATGAAATTGGAGAAATTCTCTTGAAAAAATAGATATATTCTTTAAACATAAACTAAACAGACTGAAAAAAAAAGAAAAAAAGGTTTAAAATGTTTGAAAAAAAGAGCAAATAAATATATAAATTTCAAAAATTTGAGCAGCGAACCATGAATAAAACTTTGCTTTTGATTTTCTTTGCCATTGGGTTTATTGCGACAAATTATGCCAACGCTGATTCTTTTAATTTCCAAAGTTCTGCTCTTTGTGTTTATTGCAAAGAATTTTTTCGAGCTTTAAACGAACTTGATGGTAGTGGTACTTATAGACTTACTTCTGTATGTAACTTTTTTTAAAGCTTTCATATATTTTTTATTATAGGATCATCGAAAGGCTTGCGCCATGATTAGTGGTGGAGAATTTACTTTTGCGTCATTATGTAAAGATTTTGCAGAAAAAAATTATGAACAAATTACTAAACCTGGACGCAATTTAATCAAAACTTGCGAAGATTTAAAACTATGCAGCAGAGATGATTCCAATGCAACACAATCAAAAAAATAATTTACTAAACGCCATGTTCCAAATAAAATAAAAAAACTTATTTGCAACGTATTTCTTTTTCCTTTTTGTTCGCTTTTAAACGTGCCTACGTTTTATAATATTTAAATAACCAAAATTTGTCTTAAAGTTTAATAAATAATTGAATCTTAACATTTTGAGCGGTAAAAGTTTGGAAAAGTTCTATCCAAGAAAAGAATTTTGCTTTAAATCCTACATTTAAAAAAAGAACGTTAAAGAAAAGAGAGTTTGCATTTTTTGTTTCAATTTTTGATTCTTAAAATTTAAAACTTTTTTGGCTGTTTTCTTTTATGAACTAAAGTTCTATCAGAAGTTTTCAAATATGTTTATGATTTATAAAACTATCAAAAGAATTTATTTTGATAAGTTTATTAATTCTATCAAGCCTATGTTTTAAAAAATTCTTATTATCTAGATTTTTTAATTTTTTAACGTAATATACATATATAAATACTTTGAACCTTAAATTTTAAGAAAACATTGATGAAAGTCGAGCAATTCGTATTATAGCATAAAAAAAGAGAAAGATGTCAAAAACTTACAAAAACTCTTGCATTTTAAAAACATTTATATCTGTTGTAAAAAAAGAGCCTCTTTTTTATCAACAATAAAAACAAAATTCTCTCGATAGTTTTCTTTTTTCTTTTCGCAAGTATTGCAACGGAGGCAAAAGTTTGATTGGAAGTTTTCAAGGTCTTTTATAAAATTGAGAAAGATTCCAATCAAATATTTTTTCCCTTTTAACTTTTGCTCTTTTTATTGTTTTGTTTACGTTTTTTATTTTTAATCAGGAAACCATTAAAATAGCTAAGAAAACTCTTCTGCTTTTAATATCATAGTATTGAGTGTTTCAAAAAAGATGCATCGTTTTTTTTACGATTAAAAGAAATGCAATACATTACCAACTCTTTTTTTTTTTTGAAAGTATCAACGTGTTTTTAACAACAAAAAAAAACAGCAACCAATACATAACCTTTTTTTCATACGGGCTACAAAAAATAAGAAAACATAATTTCTCAAGGTCTTCGGTTTTTACACAGAAAAAAATCAAGTATTTTAGTGGAAAAAAATGAAATTGTATCAGTGTGAGTTTTAAACCATCTTCTTTTGTGCTCCATGTGTCGGTGTTTTATTTCTTTCATTTTTGTGATAAAAATGCGTTTCAAAGATATCATTATTCAATTTTATTATGAGGCAGTAGAGTATAAAAAAAAATTACAAAACACAAACAACATCATTTAAAAAAATCATGGAACTGATCGAGTTTTTGAAATAAAAGAGGTAAAGGTGTTCATTGAGAAATTTGTTGATTGATGATAGAATTTTATCTTCTTCAATTACAACAAAACACCCCAACTTGTTGGCCCCTGCAACATGGGCAGGATCCAAGGGGACAAAGGCAACAAGGGTTACCTTCTTCGAGAAATCCCTAAAAAACAAATCATTTGAGGATACTATTAAGTTTTAAATTTTTTCATTTAATTAACTATGTAATTTACCTGTTGCCATTTACTTTCTTTGGCGCCACTCAACATCGATTTCGCTTGAAGCTGAAATGCAATAATTTTATTAAACTTAAATGGCCGTATATTATTTGAGTTAAATTTATTTTTAACTGTCCACTGTCCATAATATCTTATGTAAGGTTTCTATTAAGGTTGGAGACGGAACGACTTCTTTCGTTTCCGATTCCGGTATCAAAGTTGGCGCCAGCCACCGCTGCGAATGCTTCGGTGGCTGGCGCGAACTGGGTTTACGTTGACCCAGGGCATCTCTTTCGCAACTTGTGGTCCGCTTTCTGCGCAGGTTTTCCATCCCATTTTTTATTCTGCTTAGAGAATCGGGTTTCGGATAGTCGAATTAACAATATCCAGTCAAACAGTATAGTTAAAAAAAAAATTTCGTAATTCAAATCTTTCAAAATTGTGTCACTCACTTTTTTCTCCGTTTGTCTGTCTGTCTGTCTGTCCGTCCCTCGCATGGTGCTTGCACGCTTTTGTCAAATGGAAAATGAAAAAGCTTTCAAATGCTTACAAAAACGTTACAAACAACTACAAAGGCTTACGAAAGTTGACAAATAACTATTTTCTTTTTTCTTCTTGAAGTGGGTTTTGTTTTTTATGCCTGATCCACCCGATATACCAAAATACACCCGGTATGCCTGATGCACCCGAATTATTATTCTTTCCATTTTTTTTGGGCCTCGTCAATTTTTAGTTATTCTTATTTTGGCCTCATAGAGTAACATTTGGAAAATTTGCATAAAAATTATGACTTTTTACATTTTTTTTAATTTTTTGGCCACGCCATTTTTAGTTATTCTAATCAGGGCTTTGCGATATATCGATTTTTCCGTGCAAATATCGATATCGATATCGATATATCGATTCGATATTTTGCCAAAATCTTTATTTTTTTCTTAAAATATGCCTGGTTGTTTTGGCATATATATAAAACACATAAAAATGTATTTTGTGAGATAAAAAAAATTGAAAAAAGCTTTTGTTTCTATTGCAAAAATTGAGAATATCGAAAAATATCGAATTTGATATCGCAAAGCCCTGATTCTAATTTTGGCCTCATAGAGTAACACTTGGAAAATTTGCATAAAAATAATGATTTTTGACATTTTTTTAAAATTTTTTGGCCACGCCATTTTCAGTTATTCTAATTTTGTCCACATAGAGTAACATTTGGAAAATTTACATAAAAATTATGATTTTTTTAAATATTTAGCTCTCCATGTATAAGGTTGTGGAGAGCTTAAAGCTTTATTTTTCAAAAATTCAATAAAAACAAGGAAATCATATAATGGAGAAATAAAACAAATAAAAAGGAGGGAACTGGGTTCTATGTAACTCAATAAACGTCTGGAAATCTTTTTTGGATATAATAAAAGTTGTTAATCATGAAGTCAATAAAAGTGGGGAAATCTTTGATAAAAATTAAGTCAATAAACGTGGAGAAATCTTTTTTTAAACAAAAGTAAATGTTTTTTTGAACTCCCAGTTCAGCGGCGGCTTTAAAAAAATTTTTCCCTCTGATTTTTAAGAATGTTTCTCTTTTTAGTGCACTAATTTTTCTAAATTTTTTATTTTTGTTTTTCTTCCATAGCGATAATTTAAGAAATTTTAAGAGCTTTTTTTAAGTTTATGATTTTTATAGTTATGCAAGGTGGAAATTAAAATTTGTTTATCTTTAAAACTATTTTTTCCATCTTTTTTTGGATTCAATTTCACAACGTGAAATATTTTTTGTAAATTGTTGATGAAGAATAAAAATAAATACATCGTTTTTAACATTTAAAATTTTTTATGTTACTAAAATTGAATTGGGGCAATGATGCGAATATTTATTATAGTTGAGCACATATAAATAAATGATAAAAAAGCACAAATCTGAGTTTTGAAAACTTGAAAAAAGTACTTTCGTGATGCTAATATTATTAGAAATTCTAATATTTATGTAATGAAGTTTCACTAGAAAATAAGCAACTTATCTATTTCTCGAATCATATTTTATTTTGCCTAAAAATTTTTTTAAAGCCGCCGCTGAACTGGGAGTTCAAAAAAACATTTACTTTTGTTTAAAAAAAGATTTCTCCACGTTTATTGACTTAATTTTTATCAAAGATTTCCCCACTTTTATTGACTTCATGATTAACAACTTTTATTATATCCAAAAAAGATTTCCAGACGTTTATTGAGTTACATAGAACCCAGTTCCCTCCTTTTTATTTGTTTTATTTCTCCATTATATGATTTTTTTTCATTCCAGGGAGGGGACGGACGGGATGTCACTTTTTGAAGTATTTTTTTTTTAATAAATGATAATTTTTTAGTCCCATCCCGATGCGGAACTGCGTTCGTGACGGGATGGAATGGATGTCGAAAAAGCCCAGTCATGTTTCAAACCTTATTTTTTATGTATACCATTAAAAAAAAGCGGGGAAAACTTTAAAAAAATTTCTTGATCCGTGAAAAATTAAGAAAATGTTTTTTTAAGCACTTACCTTTTCAAGCGATTCAATTGTGGCAGTGAGTTCAACATTTTGATTTCTTAGGAATCTGATAAAGAATTGAGTTGCAGTGGTATCAGCAGAAGGCTAAAAAGAGTGTGTAAAATGGGAAAGTAAATTTGACTCATTAATCTTACTTGTTCAGTGATACGACCAAGGCAAAAAATTAATGAAGAAGCGAAAACGACGAATGCGAAGAGTTTCATGTTGGTAAACAAATCAAAATTCACAAAAATGTTTGCAAAAAGGTTGTCTGAAAAAAGTTTAAAAATTATTATTCTGAATATTGAAAAAAATAGAGTTTCAAAACAAACCTGCGAAAAAGACAAATAACCACTAAAAAGTGTAATTTTTATCACAAAAAAAATTTTATTATCGCAAGGTCACTTTTTCTTTTTATACTGAAAGTTTCTTGAATAGAACCATTTATGATTTTAATTGTAGTTAAGGCGGGCAAAAAATCGCTTCAAAATAAAGTAAAGGCGATTGATCAATTGCCAGCATAAAAAATAAATTCAACGTTAAGAGAAAGTTAAAAGTTTCATAGAAGTATAGCGCACACGTTTCTTAAGATAGCAATCAAATGCGCTCACCATTAAAATTTTGGCTCTTTTTTTATTTCACATGAAAACTATCTTATTAAACGTACGTTTAAATAAAATGTACTTATGTTGAAAATTAAAACATATAATAAAATATAATACAATAAAAACAAGAACGCATTAAAATAGTGGTTGACATTAATATGGTTTTTATTCAATTGCACTACAGCTTTAAAGCTAATATATCCCGCTAACACCATGTTATTAGTTATTAAACTATAAACAAAATTGAGAGACGCTTAGAATTTTCCTTTATTTAATGTAAAAGGTATAAATTACTACTTAAATTTACTATAAGCTTAGCTATAATTAAGTTTCAAAAAAAAAAGAGAAGTTTATTAGAAGCCTATTGAATTAAAGAAGAAAAAAGAAGCCTTTTTTTATTCAGTAATTTTAAAAAAAATTTTCGAGGTTGTTATAATAAATGAATAATAATAGCTCAAGCTGTTCCGCATATTCCGATGCTTTTTGGCATATTTTTCATTTTTATTATATCAAATACAATTTGGATATATTTGCATTTCCCTTTTATTTATTATAATGTTTATTTCAATTTTTGGTGGAATAAAAGAGAATTATCGATGGTTTATTCTAAATCAAGCATTTTGGGATTTTGCCATAAGTTATAATTTTATTTGCAATAATTGGAGTCCATATTTATTTGATGAAACTTCTAATTCAACATGTTTTTATAATTTTGAAACAGAATGGTTAAAAGACTTCTTTGGATACTCAATTGATACAAATTCATATTCAGCTTTAATGCTTTTGTCATTTGCTAGATTTGTAAATTTATATTTTCCACATTTTTATCAAAGAATGACAAAAAATCGAGGAATTTTTTATATAATTTTTATTTTTAATTTCTTTGTTCTTTTTACTAATATATATACTGTCTTTACACATTTATTGTATCAAAGAATTGACACTTTAATTGATTCTTGTATTCAACAGGCAGAAATAAAAAAAATTTCGCAAGAGTTTTGTCACAGCAGCACTTTTGATGATGATCCTCAAATAATTACTTTTCGAATTATATCGAACATCTTTAGTTTTGTTATGTTTCTAAAGCCTGTGTTATGCTTATTCATTTCATTTATATCTACAATTTTTATTGTCTTAAAAGTTTTAAAACGCTTACGATTTCAAATTGAGCATAATCCAAAAGATTTGATGGGGTCTATTCGAATTTGCATAGTTATCTTCTTACAAGCTTTAATTAATTTATTTGTTTTTCTCATCGAAAGTGTAAAAAATATTCCTCTTTTTATTGGTAATACGTTTAATATTTTTATTCTAACATCAAAATCAATTTATGATTGCCCCATTTGTATATACTTTATTCTTCCTTCCTGGCTGGATGGTCAATATGGTTTATCTTATTATCCCGTTCTTCAAGCAATTGTACAAACGCGAATTTTTATTGAATGTATACTTATTATAATTCTTATGACTGGATATCGAGAAAGTTTATTTAAATTTTTCAAACCAATTTATTACTGTGTTCTAAAGAAAAAGACTGAAATAAGTTTAACAGAAGTTACTGTTTTAACCAAGTAAAACTCATGCCTTTTTTTTAATAATTTTTTTTTAATTTTTTACGGTTACCTTAATATAATCTTTTTTTTGTAAACTTTTTCTTTTTTTTAACAGTTTTACACATTATTAAGTTTATTTTTACATTTGTTACATAAGTTGGAGCTAACATAAATATAGGTGGAATTGTTATATCATTAATTCTACCACAAAAAGTTACGAAATGGCTTTAATTAGGAAGTATGGATCTCAAAAAAATTTAATAATATATTATTATATCTGATTAAAAAAAATACACAATAAAACAGAGTTTAACAAAATGGATTTGAAATTTAATTTAAAGGTTAAAACATAATTTGTAGTTTTTGTATTAAAATTATATCAAATTAAGAATCATCTTCATCATCATCGACAATAAACATTCGATGCCAAAAATAATGAACTTCTCGAGAAAAATGAACATTGGAGCAAGAAGTCTCATTTAGTTCTCCATCCGATGCAAAAATATTTGGAATATGTTTATTCATAAAATTTTTACAATATGCATTCATAGTTGATCCTTCTTTTTTCAAATTATCACATACGTAATCGGGAAGCTAAAAAATGCTTATTGTTAAAAAAATATTTGGTTTAAAGCCAAAAATTTATAAATTTTTTATTTTCGGCATAAAAAGTTTTGCATAAATTTTTTATTTATAACATAATCGCTAAATTCTTGAATAATTCCTTCCTAGTAATTTTCATTGTGTGTTCGTTCGTTCGTGCGCACTTGGAAATCGATCATGTGAAAATTGAAAAGAAAATGAAAAAATTTGCATTAAAAAATGAATGAATGCGCAAGGAAAGAAAATCGCTTTGCATTTCATAAAAATGAAGCGGTGATGAGAGGTCGTTTGTCTTTTGATGAAACAATTTATTAAAGTAAAAAAGGATCAAAAGCCCCAATTGTAAGAAAAAGATCCAAGGAAACAATAGCAAAAAAAGGATCAAAGGAACCTTAAAAATTCTTCGATATTAAAGAATTCAAAGATAATATAAGATTCTATAGTAGTTAGCATGCTTTTGTTTCGTTTAATGCAGGTTAATTCTGGAATTAATTGTCCACGATCATGGAAAATTAAAAACTCATTTTTTATATTGCAATGAAAAAAGTTACATCGCTGGCCGAAGGCCGGCGGAGCTTCTAGTAATTAATTAAAAAGCATTAAAATCATTACATCATCTAAGCCAGCATCATTTGAATTATCCAAAATTTCAAGGAATTTTTCACATCTTGTTGTTGCTGGTTTTCTTGTTGCTTCTCCTCCACCAACTTCTTCCGCTGATGAACTTTTAACAGAAGAAGTTTTCTAAAAATTAAAACATCAAAAATTTAGAAAAAAAGCTAACTAACATTAAAACTTTCAACTAAAATTACAAATAAAAACAATGCAACAATAAATCCAATGGTTCCAAAAATAATTTGAAGTTTATTCATTTTTTGAGGAATGAAAAACAAAACTAAAATTTTGCGAATTTTGTTTTTGATTCTCTAATTTTGATTTGGATTGAATTTCGTTTTTTTCGTTGTTTTTTAATTTTCCCATTTTTTGTAAACAAATTTGTTGAATAAAAAAATTGGCAAACAAAAAAAGTTTATTTATTTTAAACAAAATTATTTACAAAATTTTAATTAACAAAAATAATTATTTTCGAACAATCAAGCAATTTTTTTTATTAAAAACCATAAAGAAAAGTTTAGCAAAAATGAATATCAGCACAAACTTTTTGTGGAGGATCATTATTTTCAATTCCTTTAACAATGGTATCAATTTCTTTATCGATGAATTGTTTGCATAAAGCATCCAAGGTTTGATCATTCATTGTAATTTTATCGCAAACTTTTTCGGCTTTCTGTAAAAATATATTTTTTCTTTATTTTTTTTTTCATTGCAATTTTTGCAAATACATAACTCTCAAAAAAATTTTGTTGCACAATACTGTAATTTAATTAACGTCGGCGGCTAATTGTATTTGAAAAAAAAGCGAAACTAATGAACACAAATTTTATTATTTTTTTCCATTTAAAAATCTACGGTAGCCAAATTTTATTTTCTTTTGCCATTCTCTTTTAAAATGACATTAATGTTCGCATTTTATTAAATTTTATAAATTTTTGTGGAAAATAATAAAATTTAGCGAAGCAAAAAACCAAGCTTTCCCAATCTCATTATAATCTTTTATTTTAACTCAATTTTAAATTAAGAAAATTCTAGCTTCTGGCATTTCATCTTCAAAAGTTTGTATGCGCTCTTTTTTCTTTTGAGGGCTTGAAAACAAAAAAATAAAATAACCATAAACCTTACTTGTTCGATAGTTCCTTCATCATTTTCAAGTTCCGTTTCCAAATCTTTGACAAAATCTTTACAAAGTTTGCAACCAATTCCACGATTAGCTGGGCTTTGAACAGCTTCAATGGCAATCAAACAGGCAAGAAAAGCAACAAGCAAAACCAAAGTTTTATTCATCTGTAGATGGTTCTCTAACAATTTTAATAAAAAAATCAAAAAAATTTGGTATTAGAGAAACTGTGACCTTTTATTTATATACGCAAAATTTTTTTAAAGTTTTATCATCGGAAGCTTCATTGCTTGCTTCATATACATATTTTTTTATTGATAGGTGTGCTGAATCATGCAAAAAAGGAATATCATGAGTTTTGTTGTTTTGTTTCTGTTGCTGAAAAAGAAAAAAGATAAAAAGCTTATAAGGCTTTTTTTAAGGTGCGATTGTTAAGCTTGCATCGAAGCACTCTCTTCTTTTTATTTTTATTTTAGCTTTTGATCAGTAAAAGATAATTCATGAAAAAAATATGTGAGTGTTCAGAAAAAAAAGTGTTTACATTCACTATTTTACCTAAAATATTTTTTAGATACGGTAAAAAGAATTAATGGCTGTATTTTATGCATCAAATGGCTACGAAAGTTTATGTCTAAATAATAAATTTGATTCTAGCTTGCTTTGGAAAATAACTCTATAATCAAGTTTTCGAAAACAACCAAGCTTCACAAAGGCTTTGTTAACAATTTTAATAACATATGTTTTAAATCGGATAAAGAAAGCTGAAATAATAAATGTCGCCTTTATCCAACAATAATACAAAAAATTAAAGATTGGCAAGGAAATTATTTTTCTCAGAATAGCAACTTTGATAATACTTCGCTCGGATAATTCATATTTTCATCAAATTTTAAGCCTAAAATAAATCTTTGTTTAAATTTAATAATATATATTTATGCAAAATGAAAAAATAGAGTGTTTTGAAAAAAATAATTTAATTAGAGTCTATGAAAAAAAGGTTGCCAGAAAAATAAATTTTGAAGTAGTTCGATCATCAAAAAACGTCAAAACATGTCACAAATTGTAGCCTGCGGAGTACAAATGTTCAACGTCTTGCTCGTGGGTTTTTTTGTTACTGTAATTTAATAATTTCCTTAAACATAATCTTTTTTCTTTAAATTATTTTTTTTTCATGTTAAACTTTTAAGCAATAAACCAGGGATAAAGCTACTAAAATATAGCCAATAAATTTTGAAAAAGAAGAATAAAAACAAAATGAAAAATTGCTTGCGTCTGTAAAAAAAAAAGAAAAGGTTGAAAAAATGTTTGTATTTAGGTTTATATTCAATCACCCATTTTTCAACCATTGTTCTGGTAGATTACAGTAAAACTACCTTAATTTAGTTTGTGATTAGAAATTTTGAATCCCATTAACAAGTTGAAAAATTTAAAAAATATTTAAATTTATTTTTTTTACTCATCTAACTAATGTACCAAAACATAAATTCTAATTATAAAAATTTTATAATTTTTCTTTGCATTTTTATGTCGAACAGAAATTCAGATTAATCAAAATCCCATAATACCGCAAATAAATCAAAAAAACATGAGCTTCTTCCAACCACAAACAAATATGCTCTCGCAACGATACTTTTTTTCTAATCGTTTTTGACTCACGTTTTTTCATCATTTCCATCAACCACCACATTCCACGTCGAAAAAAATAAATTAATAAATAAATAGTATGCCTTTGATTCCACCAATCAAACGAAAAAAGCTCGTGGTAACGGGATATGGTCCATTTGGACAATATCAAGAAAATCCAAGTTCAATTTTGGTTAAAAAATTAGCTGAAACTGGTCTTCCCGACGATTTGAAACTTAATTATGAATTAGAGACTCATTTCTTGGATGTTGCATACGATAAAGCAGATAATTTTGTTAATGAAAATGTTCAGAAAAAATTAGCCCATGTAAGATATATTTGAGTTTTAAAAAGTTTAACCAAAGTTCAAAAAAAAATTTCAGTTTTATATTCACATTGGAGTTCACCACCTTAATAAAGTTATTAAACTTGAACAACAATCATGTAGTGATGGATATTGTCGAAAAGATATTAATGGTAAGAGAACTTCCTTCATTCAAATTCTTTATATATTTATTTTGTATTTTATTTATTTTAAAACTTGTTATCAAAAAACATTTGCCTCTCAGAAACGCTGTGTTTTTTTTGGTTAATAAAAAAATCGTTTCTGTGAGGCAAATGTTTTGGATTTCAAATTTTTTTCCTTTATATGTATTCATTTATTCATTGCTGATATTCCGGGTCGTTAATAATAAT
This sequence comes from Panagrolaimus kolymaensis, assembly GCA_028622995.1. Lineage (NCBI taxonomy): Eukaryota > Metazoa > Nematoda > Chromadorea > Rhabditida > Panagrolaimidae > Panagrolaimus > Panagrolaimus kolymaensis. The sequence goes on along the minus strand of JAJQJQ010000025.1, from coordinate 1,194,585 downwards.
CCTGCAAAATCATCCTCCATTTTCCAGGCACCTGTCCAGCCAATGATCGAGCATGTGTGGCTCCAACTTGTGGAACCACCGAAAAACTTCAATCTGTTTTTGATTGTGATAAAGCTGTAAACAATCTTAAACCTAAATTTTCTGATAGTGGATTGATTATTGAATCTTCAATTGATCCGGGAAAGTATGTTTTTACTGTTGCCAAAAATTTTGTAATTTCATGCTTTTCTGATTTTTAGTTATCTTTGCGGATATATATTTTATTGCACTTTGAAAGCTAACAATGGCAATAGTTTATTTATTCATGTACCAGAATTTGATGAAACTGCTAAACCTGAAATCATTCAAAAAATAATTGAAGAAATTATTCGAGAAGTTTTGAAACAATGTCTTTGAAAATATTTACGATCAACAAAAACAATGAAAGAAAAAATTTCATTGCCTCCTTCAAATTTCTAAAAAAATTCTTGTCACGAAAATTCAGTGCCTTCATTTTTCTTCAAAAAAAAAACTTTTTTCTTTGATAACTTTTTTTTGTTGCTCAATTTTGCTTCATTTTTTTACACAGATTTAATTTTATTAATTATTTTTATACATACATATCTAATAATAAACAACTATCGGAAAATGCTATATTCGTGTTATATGTTAAAACTGTTATTATATATTTACGACGTGATTTATTCTTATGATTGGATTATTTTAGATTTTTTATAAATATGCCTAAAAGAAAACATGATGATGTTTCAGAAGATCTCGATGAAACAATACCAGAAGAACCAACAACTAAAAAGAAAAAGCGACCAATTGAAGAAACAAATGGTGATGTAAGTCATGATTTTGCTGCTGAAAGAATTGAATATTGGCTTGTAAGGAAACCTAAAAATGTAAGTTTTTTGTTTTTCTTGAGTAAACGAATATATAAACTTATGTTATTTTGATATAAAGGCTTGTATGATACCTTGTTAGCTTGTGATTAATGTTACTTCATTCCTTATTCTCTAAAGTACTCGTTTTCATTGTATGTTTGTTTAAGATTTTCATTTTTAGGTCAAAATTTCTGAACTACCAACTTTTCGACTTCCTAAACGTCTACCAGCAAAAGATACCGCAGTGTTACGACCTGGTCGAGTGGACGAATTTTTTAGTGTTAAATTCTCAACCACTGATAAACAAATGTTTTATATTGATCGAAATAATGCTAAAACAACATCATCTGGCAAAACAAGAGTGAAACCAAGTATGTGCTTTACTTCTTTTACATAATCTTTTTGCCTACAAATATTCTCGTGTGTTATCATCGCAAATATGGAAAAGATTAAGGATTAGAAATGCATATTTAAGCTTCAAAAAGGTCTAATCTTCTCATGATTATATTACTATTCATTCCGTATTAACTTTAAATAAGGGTTTATTCAAAATAGAATGATGCTAACTCATATGATAGCTTTTTATAACGGCGTGTTAGATTAAACGATAAACTAAAATGACGTTGCTCTAATCCTTCTTTTTTTAGCGGCTGAATTACGTGGAACAATGATGATGGAAGCTGAAGGAACTGATGATGATTATACTGGACCATTACCACCTCAAGAAGATTTTTTGAATCCTGGAAAATGTGATGCTCCAATGAAAATGCCTTTTAATATACCTATTATTCGTCCATTACCATATTCTGGAAAAGCGGATCCTATTGAACGATTGAAATCTTTTGGTTCTGGTAAAAAGACGAAGAAGAGACAAGAAAGTGAAGAAGTTGAATATTAGAAAAATGAAACTTTGTTATGTTTTTATGAATTTTTTTTTGGTTGTCGTCGTTGTTGTTGATTTTGAATAGTTTATTATACCATAAATAAAAGAAACTTTTTTGTTCTTTATCATCATTCTAGAATGTTTGATTAACTTTTTTGCTGTTTTTGGTAATGACCAATATGTACACATTTCTTATCTTTGTTTACGTCAAACAAGAAAAATTTTAGTGATAACCTTTTTGCGTGTGTTTTCTTGTGTTTGATTATGGTTGGTTTTTTGTCAGATGACATTGGTTTTTTATTTTGCTTTGTTGGTCCCTTTTTATTCTTCTTCGACCTTTCATAACGCAACGTCATCCCTCTATTTCTTTCTCTCTATGTTTTTTTTTTACTGCTGCTGAAAATGAAAGAAAGAGATCCTATGACAGAGAACAACAACAGCCAACAACGAAAAAAAATGTGATGATTCCTGTTTTTATGTGCGTTGGTCGTAGTCGGTTTTTTTCTATGGGCTTAAAACTTCTTTCTTTCTTTTACTCAAACAAAAAAAGTGAGGCAGCGATGCGACTCTTTGGATTGCTTGCTTGCAATTTGTTTATTGATTGAATTTCATATTTGTGAAGGATGAAAAAGAGAAAGAGGGGCAAGGCAGCCTCAGAGTCTTCTTTATCGATGCTGCGAAAAATTTGGGTGCTGCTGCGCTGTATTTTTTTCGCTCTCTTTCTTTTGACTTTGCCTCCATTATTTTTTTTTGTTATTTAATTTGCCCGCGTATTTTTTCTTTCTCCATCTTTTTTTCTAGTCTTTTCCAAAGACCTCTCTGCTGCTGGGTGTCGTCCCTCTTTCAATACACTCGTCACATGCTTGCTTGCTCGCGTGTTGTTGTCGTCGTCTTTCTTTCATTTTTTCTCCGATAACTAAATATAAAGAAGAGAAGGCGGGTATGTAACACACTTTTTCTAGTTCTCTGCTGCCTTCCACTCTCCTTTTTTCTTTCCCTCTATTTCTCGCGTTTGCGTTGTTGGTTGGTTATCGTTGTCGATGCAGAGTTTTGGTTGTGTTTTCTAAAAAGCGCATATAAATATTTTTTCCCATCCGTTGTGAAAGAAAAATATGAAACGATGTTGGTTGTTATTTGTGGGGTGGTGACTTACGACGACGACAACCAGGCAGGCAAGCAAGCAGCAAGTGATGGTTCTCTCCCAGAAGAAAGAAAAAAAGTTCTTTTTTCATTATCTCGCGTATTTTTTTATTTCTCTTGTTGTTGATTAGAATTTTCTCGAAAAATATATATATTTATATACAGTATATGTATGATAATTATGATCTCTTTTTTTTTACAGTTCCATCTAAGAACGTTCGCTTTACGCGACTACCGCGCTTTTTTTAACATCTCAAAAATATCAAAAAAGTAGGCTTTCAGCCGAAAAAAAAAACATCAATAAAATCAATCAATAAAACAACCAACTAAAAAAATTGAATAAGAAAATTCTGCGAAGTGCAAAAAAAAAAATAGGTAAGCGTCGATTTGAATTTTCTTTTTGCAATCATGAGTGGCAAGTGTCATGAGGAGATATTGATTGGTTTTTGATTTTCTTTTTTTAGTACAATAAAAATGAATACTACTACTACTAAGCAATCCAAGAAACAACAACAACAAGCCTCTCCATTAAAGGCTAATAATAATGCATCGTCATCATCATTGACGCCCCAATCAACCCCAAAAACTCATAAAGTTTCATCGGCTCGGCGTCAACTTGTTGCATCCCAACAATCAACACCAACAAGTGCAACATCAACAAAGAAACAACAATCTAAAACTAATAAACTTCCATCACATTTGGAATTTTTATCTTTTCAACCCGCACTTCAAACATGCTTTCAAACAACAACGCCTACTCAAAATCAACAACAACAAAATCAACGTCGATCATCTCCACGAACCCAAAACAATGGTGGCGGCCAACAACAACAATTTGTTAATTCCAAATATTCCAATCAAGTTAATGGCTTTAATAATTCCTTGTCACCCATAAAATTATCATCCCCTGCAATTGCACCTATAATTCGACAAGGCCAAAATGCTGCTTCCAAACAACAACAAAATCAAAAACGCAATAATACTCCACCAATGTTTAAACAAACTCCATTTGCGGGTGCAAAATATTTAGAAATGCCATCCACTAAAGATTTACCTTTACCACCTGCATGGTTGATTGGAGGCAACAACAGTGGAGATGAAGAAGCAATGCCATCAGAAACTTCATCAACATCATCTAATTCATCGTCACCTTCTATGATGATGATGGCTGAACCTCCATCACCCACAACTGAAGCTGCGATGAAGGTTGCAGAAGATAATGGATTTGATGGTCGAATTCGAATTCATCCATTACAATTGATTGCAGCGGTGAGCTCAGCTTAAAAAAAAATAAAGTTTATCATCTTCATTCATTCATTCATGGAATATATAAATATTAGAATACGTGTTTTGTTTTTTAGTTTTTGTTTCTAATCTTTTTCTATTTCTAACTTTTCTTTAAAAAAATTATTTTTATTCCTGTTTATTTTTTTGCTGTCATTTTTCACTGTTTATTTTAAAAAAGTGTTGCAATTTTGCTTTTGAAGGTTTACTGTAGCTTTGAAAGGAAAGTAAAAAAATAGTTTGCTTGAACTTTAATTTTACAGTACACCTTTAAAAGCGTTTTTGCTTTTTTTTATATCAGTGAAAAAGCGACTTCTTAACTATTTTTTTATATTCATATGTTTTTTTAAATTTTAAGCATTTTAAATTTGTATTCCAAACTTTTTTGAGCTAATTTTATTATTATTTTTTTCTCTCTTTTAATTGTTTGTTAGTTGTTTGTTATATCTTTTTTAATGTCTTTATTTTTATTTTTTTTACCTCAACGAAACCAAACCAAACAAAAAACTTCTTATTTTTTTTCTTTTTGAAAATTTTATCTGTATCTGCACCACTCTGCTTATTTTTTTTTGCAGTACAGTAAAACATACATAGGTTTCTTATGGTCTCTCTATCTCCTCTATGTTTTTTTTTCAATCCTTTCATGGGTTGAAATTTTCTTTTACAAATGTGTTATAGAAAGTTGTACAAATGTATATTTTATTACTTTTCATCTTCTAACCTAGCAACAGCATTTGTCACATCTTCCATGATTTTTTTTAAACAAAGCCTAAGAAGCTTGCTTTATTTCTCCAAACAAAAAAAACTATTTTTTACGGTTCGAAAAATTTATCTTCGATGATTCCATCCTTCCTATATTTTATTTTTGATTTTTGATGATTTTATTGTTGTCTTAAATTTTTCTTTTTTTCTTAGTTTTTTTTTTACTTTGAATTTTTATGAAACGGTGTCTTGCTTTGTGAGCAATTATTTTCCCCACCTAAGCGGCCGTCAAAATATTATAGGTTTTATTATTCATTTATATCGCACTTTTTTTTATGGATAGCTTTTTGCATTTTTTATAGACAACTTTAAATGAGTCATATTTTAAATTTTATATAGGATTCATGAATCATCAAATAATTTTAGAACCGAAAACCTTTCTGTATTTTTTTAAAACTGAACATCCACGCTCCGTTCAGAAATACAGTATTCTTTTTTTTCTTTTTCTCAATTAAGTCATAACTCTTAGGCGTTTTCAAAGATCAACCAACTATAATTTTTTTTATATTTTAAATTGTCGTCGCCTTACAAAACCAAAAAAAACAAGAAAATATTTTTTTAGGCTTAGTTTTATAATATTTTATTTTATTTTCCTTTGAGAATTGTATCAACAAAAAAAGAAGTTTGGTGGAGAAATATTTGTTTTCGCAGTGCGAAACTCTTATTTTTTTCACCCAAGCTTTTTTATTTCTTCCAACAAATTATTTTTTAGCTTCATTTTTATGTAATTTTTTTTCCTTTTTTTAATTGTAAAAACTGAAACATTCATTCTTCAGAAATTCGTGTCAAACTTTTTCGGGTTTTTATTTTTTTTTGTAACTTTTTTTCTATAAGTTTTAAGTTTTAAGTTTCTTTTAAAATATATTGTTTAAAATAATGAGAGAGTAGATAATAATGATGATTTTTAATTTTTTTGGGTTTGAAAAATCTCATGGTTTTTGAATTTTTTTTATTAAAGTTTTTAAAAGCCAAAATTAATCTATTATGATTTTAATTTTAATTTTTCTTCCGAGTGGTATCAAATTTTTTTCTGGTGTGAAAAAAAAAAACAATTTACATAGAATGAATGAATGAAAAAAATTTCTGGGACCTTTGCATTCCTATTTTTTTTTTGTTAGTTTGCAAAGTCCAAAATTTTTTTTATTTTATTCTTCTCAAAGCTTTTTTTATAAAGCTTCTGTGTACTGTATATTTTTTTAAATGTATCAGCCTTCAGTCAGTGTCTTCTTCTGATTCTGATTTCTTTTATTTTTTTTGATCTCCAGTTTATTATTTTTTAATTACCACTTGATGCTCCCAGGTTTTTTCTCTCTTAAAAATTCCATTAAACTTTTTTAATTTGAGTTATTTATTTTCAAACTCAAAATTTTTTATTATTATTGTATTCTCTCACTCTCATAAAAAATAAACAATCATCAATCCCATCTTTTTGACCCTTAAATATTTTGTAAACTTTTTCTCAAAAGAGGCTTGCCTCTCTCTATTTCCCGATAATTATGAAATTCTTTGACCATCTCTGAAGAATATTTTTTTCAACATCTAAATACCTAGCTTTTTCTTCCATCGTTTATTTTGTTTCCAAACAAAAAAAGCTTCTTTCTCCATTTTAAAAAAAAAAAAGCTTACAGTATAGAAAATAGGATAGGATAGGATAGCTAATATTTAATTCTATCTATCTTTTTTATCGCTTTTTTCCATCTCAATTTATTATTCCTTTTTTACGAACAACAACAAAAAAATTTTAAAATTGTAAGCGACAAATATCTAACTAAATTTTTTTTATGTTTCTGATTTTTATCTTTCTAACATCTCTCACAGATTTTGAGAAACATTTTTTTAAAATTTTGTTTTAAATCCGATCTTTTTTTTATCTTTTCGAATTGTATCTTTTTACCATCTCTCTTTTTCACCACACATCGATCGGATTATCTCAATATTTCCCCGTTTTTATTATATATTTTTTTAGTTCTTCTTCATTTTTTCTGTCAAAATAGTCTTTTTCTTCCCTTTTCTCGATTTATTATTATTTTAAATTTCATTTTACTGTAAAATATTGTGTAATAATTTTTTTATTGACAGAAAATGAAAATAGTTTACCCCAAAAAAATGATGGATCGAAACAAATTAAATTTAATTGAAACAGCAAAGATTAAAATTAAAGTTTAAAAAAAAAAATACAGTGCACCTTGAAACAAAGTGAAATCATTTCCGATAGGCAAAAATAAACATAAAATTTTAAAGCAATAATTTATCCGAAAAAAATTTTATGTATAACAAAAATAAAAGGAAAAGAATTATTTAGATCCATTTTTAAGCAAATATAAATTTGGTTTATATGGAAGAACTTTGATGGATTTAAAGGTTCGAGAATAAATTCCAGCACATATAGTTACATTCGTTGAACTTAAAGTAATCAAATATGGTCCAACATAATATGATAATGATTTTCCCGTTGGCTAAAAAAATATTTAATTTAAAAAAAAACACGAAATATCAAAACTCAAAAAACAAAAGAAACAAAAAATTCGCAAGTTCAAAGACTACCGTATTTTTTTTACTAAAAAAAATGGTGAAAAAAGTCTATCCATAATTATTTTTAATCCCATCCAATTATTTTTTTAACATATTCAGTGGGAAGAGGAACTAAGTTTAAGAAAATTACTTGAAAATGGCAATTAAAAGATAAAACTTACTGATTGAATAAAACTAGAGAAAATATTTGGTAGAAAATCGAGTAAAATTGAAAACACCACAATCATCACTGCCACAATATTCAATCGCTTGAAATAACTATTTTTATTATCTCTAAAATTGCATCGAATAAGAATAAACAAAATAATTCCAGCAATTATATCAAAAATAGAAGTAATCATTTTTTGATTTGAAAAATTCGCAGCTGTTTTACTTTGAATGATGCAACCTCGATAATAACAATTTGTGGTTGTTGGTTGATTTTCGGGGATGGAATCCAAAGTTTTATTATACCATAAAACAAAAGAATAAATTACGATTAAAGTTGAGCCAGCGAAATATCCAAGAAATTTCCTTTGCTTTTCCATATATTTAATTGGAAAAATAATGGAACAACATCGATCAAAACAAAGAAAAATAGCCATGATTGAATTTAAAAATAATAAAATATCTGGAATAAATCCAAATAAATACATAATTTGTTGGTTATAAATATTTTGTAATCGCCAAAATACAATGCCTTACATCCAACTGGAATCAATTTCACCGTTTGTAACCGTTTGTAACCGTTTGTAACCGGTTTGCACCGAAGGATGCAATGCCAAAAAGTCTCTTTCATTTGAAAATTTTTTCAAGCAAAGTTTCCATAAATTTTTTTGAAAGTTTTCGTAAGCTTTTGAAATATTTTTTTCAAATTTTTGGTTGTAAAAATTTTCAAATGAAAGAGAGTTTTTGGCATTGCATCCTCCGGTGCAAACCGGTTACAAACGGTTACAAACGGTGAAATTGATTCCAGTTGGATGTAAGGCATTGTAAAATCAAATATCCATTATTGATGAAAGAAGCCAAAGACCAAATAAAAATATAAGCAAAATAAACTTGCAAAATTGGTAATAATTTTATTGTTCCACGATAAAAAAATTTAATGGATGAATATAAACTAAAACTAGAGAGGAGAAAAACAAAAATATCATGGCATAATGGAATCCATGGGTTGTAATCATCATCCATTAACTGAGAGCTATTCATCATTCACGACTAAAAGAAACAAAGGCCACTCAAATTCAGTAGTAAAAACAAACTTGTTTTATTAATTCAAAAACAAACCCAACAATAAAAAATTAACTTTAAAACTATAACTATATATACCCATCATCTTCTTTCATTAGGGCAATTACAACCATAGCTGCTTGTTTTTCTAAGAATAATCAACCAAAAAAATTAATTGCTTTTACATTTTCACTTCCTATTAAGAAATTATAGCCATCCATGTCAATCATTATTGTTGTAAGTGAAACCCACAAGGATTATCAGTCTGGTGAATGAGGTTGGGGAAGCATTTTTTGGCAATAATTAGTCTAATTTTCTTGAAACTCAGTTAAAAAGAAAGTGCAACCTTTCATCATAAAGAAATAATTGCCTTTTGATATGAAATTAGTTAAAGTTGAGCTTTTAGTAAACCATTTCGAGAGCTAATATGTACGTCTTCAAGTAAAAAGTAAGTTTTAAAACATCTGCTTAATGCATTAGCAAGTTGGAGAACATCAACACAATTTGATACAGTAATAAAAGATGCAAGAAACACTTTAACATACAGAAAAATAAAAGCTTTATTAAACTCAACAACAATAAATTTTACATCAAAAATACGAAAAATCAAAACATTTCTTTTAACTTCCAATCTTTATTGTGCTTTCAGGAAATGGATCTAAAAAACAAGAATATTAGCAAAAATAAGATAGGTAAAGTAAAAAGCATACCAACAAAGTATCGAAGATGTCCTTTCGATGAAACTGAACATGCGAGCATAGTATCTTGAGATAATGGACGCATTGCAAATGCAAAAGTGTTGATCTTTCCACGAGAATAGTAAATCTGAAAGCAAAGAATATAAGAGTTATGTTTTGAATTATGAAGTCGAAACTCACATCCAAAAGTTTTTCAGAATGAACATCGAAAACATATAACGTTCCATCATAAGATCCTGCATAAAGTTTGTTGGCACCTTGATCAAAAGCAAGTCGTAGGATTGACGTATCACCAGTAGCGTATTTGAATCGAAGACCATTTACTGTAGCCATATCATGAAGTTCGATATCACCAGATAGAGTTGCCAAAGCTAAAAACTGTCTTGTTGGATGTTGACTAATGCATATAGCTTCCACAGGAACATCTTCTGTTTTCACTTCACCAAGACGAGTAACAACTTTCATCTTTCCTTCGTTTGTATAAGAACACACAGCAACTTTTCCAACGGATAAACCAACAGCAAATGATGCACCAATTCCAAGTTCAGTTGCATGAATAGGGACTTTCATATTGAGAGCAGAAATTTGATTTCCTATTGCAATATCAAAAAGTAGAATCAGTCCATTATCAAAAGTAATAATTGCTCTTTGACTATTATCAGGGAGCATCTTGATTGCAGTAGGTGTCTCACCAACATAATAAAAACCAAAAAGCAAATTTGCTGCATTCTTTTCAGCTTGGATTTTTGCAATGTATTTACTCTCAGGAACAGCAGCAAGAACGAAATCATTTTCTTCATAGGTACCAGTTGTTTGTGGATTCCATGTTAAAAGAGAAACGTCAGCACCTAATGCAATCTGAAAAGAAGAAAGTAATATATGTAAAAGTCGTTAATATCGCTAATAATTATGTCTTGACATTACTAGCAACAAACGACAATGGATATATGAAAATGAGACCCCGTTTAGCATGTTTAAAGACAGAATCATAGATCAATAAAGCAAACGTACATTTCGAGGAGAAAAAAAGTTGTTCAAATCCACGATATTGACTTCATCGCGAGCAGCAAAAGCAAGAAATCTTTCTTTGGAATCAAAAACAAGTTCAGAAACGGTATCCACAGCTTTGTAAACCATCAAGGGAATCTTCACTAAAATATTCAATGTGAAAAGAAAGAATAAGAAAAACCAAAAACTTACTGCTATGACTTGGCTGAAAGAGTAAAGCGACATCATCACATCCGCCAGTAGCGATATATTTGCCAGATGGTGAAATAGCAACGGATACAGCATCTTTTGAATGAACAGGAGTTAATAGATAGCTTGTTTCGATGAAAGCTGAAACAAATGACGATGAAATTTTAGGAAATTGTTAGGAAATAAACTTACCATTTGGATCTTCTTCATAAAATTGTTCTTCCTCAGCTTCGTCTTGTTCTTCCATTTCAACTTCATGATTTTCTTGATGTTCTTGTAGTTCATATTCACTATCCATGTTTGTAATAAAAAGATGTAAATAAAAAATATGAATTTGAAAGGTAAAATTCAGCGAATGAAAAAAGAAAGTTCGTCGTTGAATGAAATCAAAGATGCAGTTTCATTTTTATGGCAAAATGTTCTAATAGGATATAGGAGACAAATATTTGGGAAAATTGAAAGCTTTGAAAAAAGGTGTTTTTTGAAGGCAAAGTTTATCGTCAAATTGCTGCTAAAATTGATTTAATTTTTGGTAATGTTTTTCATAAAATCACAGTATCTTTAAAGAATGCATTGTAAATTTTACAGTTCAAAAACCTTTGAATTTCCTGGGAATCATCATGATTTGTAAGATTTGTTATTACTATAATTTTTGGCTTCTTTATTGCAAAATATAAAACAAAAATTTTTTATTATCAAAAAAAAATTAACATAAAGCAAATTTATTTATCTTTTCTTTCTTGTTTCGTTTTTCCTCCACACGCCGCCCATGTTAAATAAACAAAAATGAAAATAATATCAAATACAGTAATAACAGAAAAGCCAATGAAAACTCCAGCCAATCCACCAACGTTACTAATAAATTGATTAAACTGAAACATTTATTTCTTTGTCAAACAAAATTTGGGAATAACCTTTGGACTTACACTCATTGCAGGAGTTTCAGCAAAAACTTTTTGAGTTAATCGTGGAATATAAACTGAAATTAAAACCATATCCGTGTAATTTAACATACAATAATTATATTTGTCTGTATCATTTTCAACTAAATCACATGGAAAAAAATATGCCGGGAATGATGCTTTAGTGAATGAAGAATCAAATTGAGATTCTGAGCATGGACTTGGACAAATACAATCAGACCATGTGGAAGCATCACCTCTTTCATTTGTGATACTATTAACGCAATCCCACTGAGTAATGTTGCAAGCATGAGTATCGGGTGGCATAGCATATCGAGGATCCATGCAATCGCATTGTTCCAATACAGCATCTTGATAACATCCACGAAAGCAACCCGCTGTGGTATAATTTCCCGTGTAATAATAGGATTTGACTTCGGTTTTGTCTCTCACGCATGTTCCATATTTTCCGTTTAATCGAGAGTAAGCATTCTGAAAAAAATTTTTGAGGTTATTGCCTTTTGCAAAATTTTCAATTTTTAATTCAAAGTTTAGCGAATTATGTAATTTTTTTTGAAATTAAAACTCTTACTTTCTCTGTAATAATCGTGGTTGAAGTATTTGGGGATGCTTGATATCGAACTGATTCAGCAAAAATAGTTTCTTCTGGTGGATGAACAAACACCAATAAAGATGCCGTATCAATCCAAGTCAAATATTGATCTTGTCGAACTCTCATTAAAGCTTTAAATCCTCCATCTTCTCCAGATTTTCTTGAAGTCCATTTCGTTGGACAAGTCGCGTGATTAAAAGTAAAACAATTTCCAAGGGTTGTATCAAAAGTTTTTATAATATCTGTCCTGAAAATTTGACGAGTTTTGTCAAATTTTTTGAAATTTTTGTCTAACAACTCAAAAAATAATTTTTAGACACTAAAACCTTTAATTAACGAACCTTAAATCTAATTCATTTTTTTCATATGAAGCCCAAACAAATAAATCTTCATACTCCCAACTCATTGCAGATTGATTTTCAGGAGTTTGTTGACCAAGTAAAAATGGCATTAAATCTTTTATAAGTGAAGGAGATTTAACAACTTCTTCAAGTAAATTAAATATATCATCTAATCCACCAAAAGCTTGAGCCACTTCCCAAACTATCATACTTATAGTGCAGTTTGTTCCTGTATAATCGGGTGAACATTGGCATCTGAAAATTATCACACCTATCAGATTTTGATTTCGAGATCTAAGGTAATTAATAATATTACCTATAAGCATTTAACCCATCCAAGCATGTGGCTTTAGTATCTATGGTATTGCAATTAGTATTATTTTTTCCACCTCGAACAGTTGGATTACAATCATTGGTATTATTTGAACAATCTTTTCCTCCACTTCCAATTGGACAATCACATGTAAAATTAGCGAATGTTGAAACGCAAGTGGTTTCATTTTTTATTCCCCATTCCGTATATTGGCATGGATTAGGATCACAATTGTCTTTGACTAAAAATTTAGATATGCAAAAAAAATTTTAAAAATGTTAGAATGGAAAAAATTCTCTTCCATCAAAATATTTTTATTTTGGGGTTCCATGAAATTTCTAATCAAAAAAAGGAGTGTCAATAACTAATTAGGCTTTATAAATAATTATTCGCTTACTCTCTTCACAATAATCTCCCGTGTATCCTTTAACACAATTGCATGAAGCTACATCATTTTTAGCTACACAAGTTCCTTTATTTTGACATTTCCAAAATTGGCAAGCATCAAAACCTGTAAAATTCAAATAATAATAATTTCATATATTAAATTTCAAGAAGGAGAGATCATACTTTGACAATTAGTTCCGGTCCAAATGCTTAGACAACTACAAGAATCTTTTCCGCTTGAATCTTTTACACATACACCTCCATGTTGACATGTAAGACTGCAAGTAATTTTAGCTGAAATTTAATAATTTTTAATATCACCGTTTTTTTTTCTTCATGAAATCAGGAAACTAAGAAAGTTTTTTTAACAATAAAAGCATTAACGAAAATAACTTTTATAGTATTTTAAACTTTCTTTTTCGAGCCAAAGTTTATGGTATACGTTTTTTTTTGTTAATGAAATAAATTTCACCGTTCCAAAATTATTTAATATTATGAAAACTTACTATCACATTTAGATCCAGTATAACCTGGAGCACATACACACATGCATTTATTATAGGCGGTTTCAACACAAGTTGAGCCATATTTACAATTTTTTGCATTGGCTACGCATGGGCCTAAAAAAATATTTTTTATCTTATTCTATTTTTTAACTCTTCTAAAAAAAATAGAAAACATACAAACAGTGCATTTTTTGGAACCTAAAAAATATTTAATAAATTCATTCTGATACTTTTTACAAAATTCTTACTTTCACAAAAATCTCCTTTAAAATCTTTAGCACAAATACATTCAGTTCCATTTTTCCCACCAACTGAACATGTGCCACCATTAAAGCATGTCACTTCATCGCAAGGATCGATGGTTGTATCACATTTGGCTCCAGTGAAACCTTCCTCACAAGCACATGAACGTTGACCATGGCCGAGATCGGTGCATTCCCAATTTTGACTTGCTGATTTTGGACATGGATTCAAAGTGCAAATATCTGTGGGTTCTGAAAGCAAATATAAAAAGTTATTTAGAGTTTTGAAGTGACAAAAAAATTTTACATACATATTAATGTTTGGTTTTAGAAATTCAACGTACCAATTTCACAACAATCTCCACTAAAATATTTTGGACATTTACATTCCGCGCATGTTCCATTATCATATTCAGTATTACAAAATCCATATGGAGGATTGCAATTATCACAAATTGTCTCAGCATTTATGCAGCCATAAAATAAAAGGCATACTGTAAAATTTTAAAAAGATTTATTAAAATTTATTTTTTAAGAATAAAGTAACTCACTAAAATTTATTCCAAAAAATAATTTAATTATCATTTTTTTTATTAAATAAGCAACTGCTGAGAATTTAAAATTTTTTCCAAACAAAAAAGTCTCTAAAAATTTTGTCAAAAAAATTAATGAATGGTTTCCGGGTGTTTATTTATTTACAAACAACAAAGGTTAAAAAAAATAAAGTGTGTTTTAAACAGGACATTTTTTTAAGAAATCTCCATAAGGATTTCAGTATCTTAACAAACAACAAAAAAAGAGGAAAGAAATTATTAACAAAAGGTTTTTTTAATTTGCGTATTCACAACTTTCAAAAAAAAAGATTCCTTAGCAACTTTAAATAAGAAATTAAGTAACAAACTTTTCTTAAAATAGAGTATACTGTAAAAAAATGAGTTCGAATGCCCTTTTACGGAACATTTTTTTTGTTGAAAAAAATAAAGTGTCATTAAAACAAGGCTGTTCTTTATAAAAAAAAACAGAAAAATATTGCAAAAAAAGATAACAATAGCTTTATCAATTTTACACAAAAACTTTCACTATTTTTCTTTATGTTATCACTTTTCAATAACGAAATAGGCGATCATAGCACAAAAAAATGATTAACGATGCGAATAAAAACAGCAAAAATATATAAAGAATTAGTTGTGTCCGTTTAAAAAGCGGATCTAAGAGAAAAAAATGTATGTATTCGGAATTAAATTTCGAAAAATTAACAAGTGTAATTGGAAAATAAAAATTTAAAAATAAATTTTGGCGCCATATTGCTTTTTTAGTCTATGCCATTTACTTTAATTGGTGGCGTTTTGTTTTATTAAATTTTAGCATTTTAAAGTTATTACATAACTTTTTCTTTATAATTTTTTTTTAACAAATCCCTTCACTTTTCAAAGTCATTCACGGGAAAACTTCCAAGAATTGTTAAAAATTTATTTTTTGGTTATTTGCTTTTTATCTAATTTCATCATTATTTTTCGATAAAAACAATAATATCGACGGGATTAATAATGCTAACAAAAAATACTGCTTCAAAATATATTCTTCAATCCAAAATTGGTAAACAAATATTTGAAGTTAATCAAAAGATCATTGATGCTTCAATTTTGTTAAAAAATGTTTGTGGTAAAAAATTTCTTTTTTTTCTTCTGCCAACAAAAATTTTAAAAACATAGTTATTTTTCAGGTTTAACAAAAGTAACTCAACCGATTATAGTTGATTGCTCTGCATTGTGTTTGGATATATTTATCAAACTTTTAAATCATTATGAAAATATTTCCATTGAAAAACATGATATCGAATTTGAAGAAGATTTGTATAAAATTTTAACTAATGTTGATCAAATTATTGGGCTCATTCGAGATATATGTTTGTTAGATAGCGATTTTTTTCTTGATTCATTCGCAGATTTAATTTTGCGTCGAATTAAAAAAATGGATTGGAAACAAATGAAAGAGTATTTTGCTTTTGAAGATGATTTCAATTCAGTTGAACGAGAACTTATAAATGAAAATAAATTAGAATATTTGTTATCCATAAATGTAAAATCAGAAAAGGCTGAATTAAAATTTCCATTTTTGAACAAAAGTTTTATTTCTCTTAAATCCAAATTCCATTCTCCATTGAATGCTTTATTAGCTCGAATTATTCTACGATCCAAAGAAGGCACAGCTTTGAATTTGTCTTTAATAAATAAAGCAATCAAAAATGAATTTAATCGTCATCCAATAAAAGTATTAGAATTTCATGGATATGAATATTGGAAAATTACAATTGAAACAACTCCACGCTTTCAAGTTTTATTATCCATGGATAAATATGATGAAAGATATTTTAATGCTATAAAAGCTCGAAAAATTATTGCAGAAATAAATGTTTCATTGACATATAAGACGCCGATATTTAAAAAGTTTTAGGACAGTGCTAAATTTCGCACTTTTTTGAAAAAGTGTCTCTTTTGCCAAAAAAATCAATTGAAAAAAATGGCAAAAGAGACACTTTTTCAAAAAAGTGAGAAATTTAGCACTGTCCTAAAACTTTTTAAATATCGGCGTCTTATATGCATATGGATATGAAATTGATAAACCTGCAGAAAATAATAAAAATCTATCATCCCTGGATTTTGTTATTCCAAGTGATACGATGACTGAATTGGATGTTGACTTTCAAGAAGATTCAAATGAAAATGATATGGATTTAATATATTATTTTAATATTGAAAAATGTCCTTTCCCTTCCATTTCTTATTCATTCAATATTGACATAATGGATTTTAATATTATTTATAAATATTTAATTGCAAAAGATTTTTCTAAAAATATTGAGTATCTTTATTTATTTTTATTTTTTTATATACAGTTTCTTTGTCTTTTTTTCAGGTTATATGGTGACGGATTTGGTTTCATGGGATCTGTGAGACTTTTCAAAAAGCCAAATGCTACAATGTTTCACAAATGTGAAGTATACGCTCATGCTCAACCTTTACCACCGTTTAAAGAATTTGTTAAAGTAAGATAAATAAAGAAAATGTTATATATTAATTTAATAAGTTTATAGAATTACGTGGGCGACAAGGATATTATTCAAAGTGCTCGCAAAATTTCTTGCATACCCGATGAATTCACAAAAAAAATAAAAGCCAATTTTATTTACAAAGCATCGAGTATTAAAAAATATTTATAATTTATCGGAAATTAATAAAAAAAAAATTTGAATCTTGTTTTTAAACGATCTTTTTAATAAACAGTGAAAAGCAAGAAAAAAATTAAAGCTTTATCTCCAAATAAATTTCCATTTCTAAAATTAATTTGTAAGAAGAATCCATGTACTTCGTTAAGAATTTATTAATGATTTTTATTTAAAAATTAACAAAATACTTTTTAAATTCAATATCGTCAAATTTAACAATCACAAACGCAAGCTCCATCTTTACTTAGGTCATTGTTGAGTGGGCCACCGCTACAACTGCATTTAGTTCTCCAAAACCATCCAGGATCAGCATTTGCATAACAAAACTTTCGATCTTTCAATGGTTGAGTATTATTGATATTACTGGTTGCATTTTTAGGATAACATTGACAAATCAAATGTACACCTTTATCACCCATTTCGACACCGCCGGGTGATGATCCAATGCATTCCATTTTACCCGTTGCTCCTTTAGACCATGCAAATTGTTTCAAAGTTGCAATTGCGCGACATGTGGAATCGGCCAATATTGGTGATGATGATATGAAAGCAAAAAATGAGAAGGACCATGAAGATTTTGACGTTCATGATTGATTATTACCTAAAACACAATAAAGTTAAATCACACAACTTTACATCGGGCAAAACTCAAAGCTATGTTTCAAAACCAACATCTTACATGATTACAAAAAATCTGACATAAATAGTCAACATGCTTCTTTTTGACACACCTCATAGCTTTTCGCATACAATACATATATGTTTGCCATTGATACAAGAAAAAGCAATAAATTAATAATAGCAAACCAAAACTTATCCCGCCGCACCCCGAGCGAAGCGAGGGGTGCGGCTGTTTTAGCAATGAGAACGCCCGATCTGCTAACCGAAATTTATGATTTTTTTTATTTCGTGTAATTATGTTGATATTAGAGGGCTCTTTAGGGTCAATTTTTCGTCGCATTGACGAATTTTTAAAAAAAATAGAAGGAAGTATAGAAAAAAAGTGCTTAATCACAACATTTTAAAAGTTCACAATGTCCCGCTGAGCGTTGCAGCAAAGTTAACGCATATTCTGGCTATAAAAATCGTTTTCTCCACCCTCAATTACCTCTATGAGTAAGCTAACTTTAAAAAACATCACATAAAAATAGATGTATGCCGCTATGGAAATTTAAATATTTTGATTTAGAGTAAAAATATCATTGGCTAAAGTTCCTTGTTATACATTTGCTGTGTGGCGTAGGCGTTGAAGGCGGTGATGTTTGGATATTTCTGTCATAGGTTCGAATCCCCACAATTTTTTTTTATTAATTGTTTTAATTGAATTGAGACAATTATATCCAAATAATTTTTTATGATTTTTAATAATGTTTTCATTAGAAAATATGCAAATTTTTAATAAAATATTCACAAATTTTACTTTTTTTATGAATATTAAGTTTCTTTATTATGAAATTAAAGCGAAATTATTTTTAACGATTTTCAATGAAATTTTTTTTAACTAAGCTTTTGGATCGTATATTTTTTTTTCTAAATTTAATTGGATTAGCATACAAAACTTTTAGGTATTCTAAACGCAAAATTTAATTAAAAGTACGCTGACGTTTAGTTTATGAAAAGAATAAACATAGGGAACTTTTTTTATTATTTTCGGTGAGTTTAATCGAAAAGTAACTTGAATATTTCCTTCTTATTAATTTTTATTGTTCGTTCGTTTTCGATTACTTTTGGTCGCAGTCCCAGGGCTACTAGGCTTCGCTTTTTCCCATACATATTATTATTCTTTTTCTCTCTGTTTTTTTGTATCTTATCTTGAAATCTTTTATATTAAAATAGGAAATTCACCTAAAAAATTTGCATAAATTAGAATGAAACTATATTTTGTTTTCCAAGCGCGATGAAATGATTTGGGTAATTTTCATATACATAAAAAATCAGCAAAACATGGGTTTGCTTGCTGCGCAAATTAAGTGATTTAACTATTGTAAGCTTGCTCGATGACTATAACCTTAACTTTTTGCGAATTTTTCACAAGCTGGTATAAATTTTTTTTTAATGGTTCAGTTCATTGTTTATTTTGATTCGTGCAAAAAAAAAGTTTTAAAGGCTTACACATGTTTCAATTTTTAGGATCTCATTATTGAAAATTAAGTGATTAAAATAGACACGAGTGATAAGATTGTTCGGGAAAAGTTTTAATTTTTATAAAAGTCAATACAATAACTTTTTGGAAAAGTAATTATTAAAACATAGGCATTAATACGAGTGGCAATTTTGTATTTTTCAATAAAACAAGTAAGATCGCCGACCGGAGGCAGCGGAGTTTCTAGTAATTATTGTTGCAGACGGCTCAAGAGATTAGTGCACAAGATTACTATGTAAAAAAACAAAAGGCTGTTCAGGAAAAAACTTTTAGACGGTTGAAGAGATTAAATTTTAATTGATTTGGCTTTTAGACGGCTAATGAGATTAAATTTTTTTTATTGATTTCAATAAATTATTTTATATGTTACACTGAAACAAACAGCCGCAGCACCGTCTTCGATTGTTATTACCCAACTTCTTTACCAACTATTTAATATTGAAAAATTTTTTTAAAAATGTTAAAAATTAAAAATTTTGTTTTATTCTTGATTAGATAAGATGTAAAAGCAACTCGTATATTCGCAAGATTTTTGATGTAAAAAATGTTTTGGTGTAAATTGAAAAAAATAATAATTATAAGGTCAATTACAAAATAAAATTTTTAGTTTTTTTTTCCAATTTTCTATTGTTTTCTGAAACAAAGCATGTTTGAAAAAAGGTATTTTAAGCAAAAAATTTAAATATAACTAATTGTCGGACCAAAAATTTTTTTACTGTTAAAAATCGAAGACGGTGCTGCGGCTGTTTGTTTCAGTGTAACATATAAAATAATTTATTGAAATCAATAAAAAAAATTTAATCTCATTAGCCGTCTAAAAGCCAAATCAATTAAAATTTAATCTCTTCAACCGTCTAAAAGTTTTTTCCTGAACAGCCTTTTGTTTTTTTACATAGTAATCTTGTGCACTAATACTGTCACGTCTTTTATAAATACAAAATTGTTGTTAATAACGCAAACATTGCGACACATAAAAGATGTTATGTTTATTCTTTAACCTCAACGCCATCCCCACTATTACACAGTTACATTTTCTTTATTCCTGAAACAAACTAAACACATGAACAATATAATAACAGAAAAACAATACAAAGAGATCAACAATGAAAAAAGCTTATTCAATAATAGCAACAGATTCATCCAATAAATTATGGTACTTTCTTTTGAGTGGATTATAACCTTCTGGATAAGGCAAATATCGTTGAGCTTGAAGTTGTAATTTCATAATTTTATCTGATTCTTTTGGCATTGGACCCCATGAATCAAGAAGATTTGGAAGTTTTGAGATAGGCTTATAACGTTTAGCTTTAATCCAACGATGTTCCTAAAAATGGTATGAGTGGTTAATGGAGAGTGAAAAGAATGAAAAAAGCTTACATTGTGTCGTTTATTGTTTCGAATACGTTCTTGAAAGCGAAAAATAATCTTGAATTCATGCACTGAAAAGCCAATATGTTATATAAGTAAAGAAATGAGCAGTAGTTTCATGTATATACAAATCTCTTTATCAAAACACGTACATTCACCATCAGTAACTTCAAAAGGATCAGATAATTCAAATTCTTTCAGCAATCCACCCAAATGTAGTCGTAACGCTGGGAATCGATTTTGAAAATCATGCCTAAAAACAACATCATTCATTATTGTCGCAACAAATACATAAACGAGATATCAAAGTTACAATTAGCTTTACATAAACAACATACATACAAGCAAACTTACAATCTTCGAGCCATTCCACCGCCAACAGATTCAAACAGTTCAATTTTATGACATAGAACAATTTTAGATTCTTTATTAAAAAAACATATTTTCATTGCTTCAAGTCGTTGATGTTGAATCCATCGTTTGATACTTGGAAGGCTTCTGACGATATATCTGTCCACTCTATAATCAAGGCATCGTTGAAAAGCAATTGGAGCATCATTAGGTACCCAACACCAAATATCATGTTTAATCAATCCAGGATATTTATCTTTTGAATATTTACAAAATACAGAATGAGCATATGCAATACAAAAACGTGATAAAAGATCAGAGAGCACTGAAAACAAGATTTTATATTGAGTAAATGGTAGTTAGAAAAAAAGAAAAAAACTCACATTCTGAATCATCTCTTGGTTCTCGTCCCAATGTTATCTCATGAACGCCATTTACGTATTCATACATCTAAAAATATGTTACTTGTCAATTATGAAGCGAAAAAAGTAAAAATCGAAGAAATCCATGAAAAGAACGAGCACGAAATTCACAAACAAAAAAATTAACGACATCATCAAAAAAAAGCTTCAATAGAAATTTCAAAAGCAAAAAAATGGAAGAAAAGGCAGATTTTGCCAAGACATGACGAAAATTTTTGTAAATAAAAAAAAGAAAAAAACTTTGAAGGTCTATTATAAAAAATTTTTGCTCACAAACCTAAACTTTTTTTACGATTATGTTGAAAGTGAGACTCTGTTTTCTTTATGTCTTCAATAACTTGGTGATTTTTTATGTGGAAAGTTTTTTTAGCTTAAGCTTAGTTTTTTTAGTCTCCAAAAAATTATTACAGCTTTCAAAAACTGTTTTCCTCTCATTTGATTTCAAAATATTTTCTTTTTGGTACAAACAAATTTATTAATTTTTTAAAACAAAAAAGAGTAAAAATAATAAATAAAAAAAAGGAGTTGGTTCATCATGAATTACGGTACTTGCAGATAAATAAAAAACACGAGATGCGAGTGTCAAAACAAAATAGAAAAGAAACAGCAACGCTAAGATCAAGGAGAAGAGAAAAGACATACATATTTAGTATTTTTTTAAATGTGGTAGGATAACGATAAAAAATAAAATAAATAAGAATCAGAAAACAAAGAATGTAATGCTCAATCATTAAAAAAGGGAAGAATAGAGAAATAGAGAAACGATTACCACAAATACAATAAAGTTTTTTAAAAGAATCATGATTCAAAGTTTTTTTCCAAGTTTTAAAGGTTTCAATGAACACTTAAAAATTTGGCATAATATCAGCTGAGAAATCATCAGATCGTCCTCCACGTTTGGATGCAGGGCCGCCTTGGCCTTCACCAGGGCGTTTGGAACCACGTCCACCACCACCGCCTCCTCCACGACCTCCGCGACCTCCTTGGTTACGATTTCCACCGCCACCGCCGCCGCCTCCACGATTTCCACCACGTCCTCCACCGACACCACGATACTAAAAAATATATATTCAAATTAATATTATC
The DNA here is from genome assembly GCA_028622995.1 of Panagrolaimus kolymaensis. NCBI lineage: Eukaryota > Metazoa > Nematoda > Chromadorea > Rhabditida > Panagrolaimidae > Panagrolaimus > Panagrolaimus kolymaensis. Next base: position 1,172,111 of record JAJQJQ010000025.1, on the reverse strand, counting down.
CTTCAAAATCAAAAATTTCTTTAAACTTACGCCTCCAGAACCTCCAATTCCTCCACCGCCTCGAGCTGGGCCATTGTAAGGGCCAGTATAATATGGATCTGGACCACCACCATAACCGCTGTATGGATCATATCCGCCGCCGCCATATGCAGGAGCTTGATATGGACCTCCATAGCCAGCTGCATAGGGATCTGTGTATCCACCATATCCAGCATTGGGGTAAGCAGAAGGATATTTGGGAGCTCCATATCCGCCACCTACATTTCCAGCTCCACCACGTCCTCCACCGCCGCCTCCACGTCCAGCTGGGCCAGCATAATAATCTCCATATGGGCCTGATGGAGGTGCACCACGATTTCCGCCTCCTGAGTTTCTACTTCCTCCTCCACCCATTTGATTTCGTTTTGTGGTGGGAGCAGCTTTAGCTCGGCGTTGTTTATTTTCAACTTGGGGCTTTGCAAGGGATACTTCAACATCAACTCCATCAATTTGTTGACCTTTCATTGCTTCCAATGCCTAAAAACAAAAGTATATATTTTAGAGGGCTCAAAATTAAGTTTGAAAGAACAACTACGAACCTTAACAGCGCTTTCACGTTCTTTATAATGAATGAAAGCATAATCACGAATTTTTTTAGTTCGATCAATTTCTCCATAAACTGCGAACATTTCATTTATTTTTTCTTCCGAAACTGATTCCTTCAAATTTTTAACATATACCACTTTAACTTGGGACATGGTTTCTTCATCGGGTTCATCCTGTTGATCAGCCCAATCTACCACGAGATCGCTATTCCATGGTCGAACCTTTCCAAGACCTATCCGACGTTTAGCATCCGAAGCGGATTTATGGTCGATGAAATCAACAAAACAAAATCCTCGATTCTTTTTATTATCTGCTGCATCAGGATTGTTATAAACAATAACTTCATTAACTCCTTCTAAAAATTATAAAAAATGGATTAGAAAAACTTTTGAATCTTAAAAAAAGGGAAGCTGAAAAGTTAAATTAAGAATACATAGTTTCGTTTCGTTTCGAATTAGTCATTGGCATTATTATTTCAATGCGGCTTTTAACTCATTTTTTATCCATTTTATATATTTTTTTTTACCCATTTTTTATATTTTCAAGTTTTTGATTTGTTGAATTATTATTTATTTATTTACCTGCGTGCTTTTTCAATTCATCAAGAATTTCATCTCTGGTTTTTGATTTAGGTATATTTCCGATAAAGAGACGTGTATTTGCAACCGAAACATTGACTTTGAGAGATTTACCGGGAATTAATTCGTACCCGTTGAACTAAAAAATGAAAAAGGTTTTGTTTTTGATCAAAAAAATAGTTTTCACCAAAAAAAGACGCTATATCTTTAAAAAAAATTGCGTCTGTAGTTTAAAAAATAATTAAAAATGAATGAATGATGGTAGAAAAAAACAACACATTTAAAAAAGTCGCAGGTTGTTGTCTGTGTGAACTTTAAAAAATATATGTCAAAAAAACAATGGTATATAAAAAAAAGTATCCATAAAAAGTGTGAAGTAAAAAATGTAAAAAATCCAGCTTGACCTATGCATTCAAAAAAAGATGCAAAAATCAAAAAGTATCAAAAAAAAAAATGAAGTTAAAATCCTATAAATATTGTATTTTTTCCCCTAAAAAATACACCTACCTTTTTAGCTGCTTCATGGGCATGAGCTCGATCAACATAAACAAGGAAACCATAGCCTCGGGATTTTCCATTAACTGGATCCATCATAATTCGAAGATCCCAAATTGTTCCAATTTCTTCGAACAATGGAATAAGTTTATCTTCATAAATATCTCGAGGAATTTGACCGATGTAAACCTATAAATAAATAATTTTGTGAATATTTAGAAGTCACGAATTGGTGGCTGGCTTACTTCATGATCAGATCCTGTAGGTTCTCCAACATCTCCGGGAGGGCAATGATATTTTCGTTGACCAACAGTGATTTCCATTTGATATCCTGTACGCTCGATGATGGATTTAATGGCTTCAACATCTGGGCCAGGAATTAGCGGAATGGTGGTGGCATTGGAACCCATGGTGCGTACGCGATCTTTGAAGTTTCTCATCACGGACATCAAATATTGGGCTCGATTTTGAACTCCATACAATTGGGAATCCTTAAAATTATAAATTAATAAACTTAGTTTGTTATAAACATTTTAGATTTTAGCTAACCTCAATTTCCTTAAGAATAAACATCGATTGATCAGGAGTGAAAGTGCTCAATAAATCCACGGCACGATCATCAAAATCATCAGGGGTTAGGCCAAGCTTTAAAACAATTTCCGCAAGTCGGGTTGCAACCTTTTGAACGCATTTCTTTTCACAATATCCATCAATGAGTTTTTGCTTATCCGCTGAATGTTCCTAAAAAAATTTAAGGCATACGTAAATATATGTATCAAAGGTATATGCAAAAAAAAGGTAGCTTACAACTGCAGGTTGTTGTTGTTGGTCTTCTTGTTTATCTTCTTCGGCATTTGAACCTTCTAAGCCGCTTTGGCCATTATTGGTATCATCCATATGTTCTTCAGCCGCTGCTGTACCATTGCCATTTCCGTTATTATCGCCATTGGTAGTAGTACCATTTTCAAGTTGTTGTTGTTGGACGACGACATCATTATTATTTTGGGTTTCAGTTCCGTCGGCGGCATTGGTGGTGGTAGTTGTTGTAGTTTCTTCCTTTTTAATCGCTGTAGCTGTTGCCGTTGGGTCGGTAGTTGCCGCAGTTGTTGTATCCATTTCTACGTCAGCCATAATTGTAATTAGTTAATAAATATGCTCGAGGAGAGATGGATGAATGGAGATACAAAAAAAGAAGTAATATATTAATATATCTGAAATCAAAAATAACAATTGAAATTGTTGATGAAAGATAATTCAGTCGTTTTTTCGATTCAATAATAATGATTTGGATATTTTTTTCGCCAAAAATTTATCGTTAGCCAAAACAATAAAGTTTTCTTACCAAATTTTTGGTGATATATTATTCCTTGAGGTTATTATTATCAATAAAGAGGGAAAGTAGTGATTGACCTAGAGATAAAGATAAAAAAAGTAAATAAATAAAAAAAATGGCGGGGAAAAAAGCTAAAAAAAACAAAAAACAAAAAAGCAATAAAAAAATAAGAGGGAAAGAAAAAGGAGGAACGCTAGCTTTTTTTAGCCAAAGAAAGCAAAAACACAATAAAATTGATCGATACTCTTCTAACGATGTCAAGGCATACGGTAACCTTGAATGCGGGACATTCAAAATTAAACCGCAGCTGCTATGTTTGTTGAATGCTTTTTTTTTTTCTTCTTCCTCGCTTGCTCTTTTTTGTCTTCTCTTTTTTGTCTTCTTTGAACAAAAATTTATGCAGTCTTTTTAAAAAAATAATTTTTGATAAAAGCTTTTATTTTTTTAAAAACATTATTAAATTTTGAAGCAAAAACCTTCCAAAAAATAAATAACAATGAAAGTTTTGAATTAAAAATTTTATAATAAAAAAAATAATAAATTTAATACACAAAAAATAAAAGGAAAAAAGATCAATTTTTTTTTGCAATGCAAGGGAATATATAATTTTGGAAATACTTTTTTGTTATTATCCCTGCCTTTGTAATTGGGGTTTAGTTGGCAATGGTGATGAATATGATCCTGTTGCAGCTGCACCAGAAGAATTTCGAGATTGTTGAGTTGCATTTGTTGAACTCGTACTTGTATTTGCTGTTGCTGTCGGTGTAGTTGCACGTAATCCAATTCGATTAGATGCAGCTGATAAGGGAGTTAATCCAGGAGGCATACTTGGTCTACCACCACCATTATTTCCTCCAGAATTACTATTGCGAATTGGTGGTACAACTCCTGTTGTTGTTCCAGAACCATTTGAAGCAAGTGAAGATCGTTTTAATGGAACAAAACCTCTTGGAAGTGGAGAAGGTGTAGTAGTAGCAGGCGATGATTGTATATATCCGCCTCCACCTTGTGGCGAAGGAATATAATATGTTGATGATGAAACTGGCGATGAAGTTGTGGATGGAACGGAATATGGCGAAGAAGTTAGATTTACAGAATTTGTAGTTGGTCCAGGTGAACGAAATTTAATATCCGCTAAAGATGGATATGGTGAAACAGAAGAAGCAGGTTTTTTATTTACTGCCGCAGCAGCCATTTGTCGATGAATTGGATACATTTGTTGCCGATAAAATTTTGGCCTTAATTCAGTTGCCAATTGTCGAATAGCTGGAGGTGGATGAGATTTATATCCAGCTGGATTTCCCATAATTTGAGGCAACAAATTTCCTACTGTTGGTTCAAGTCTCTTGGATCTCGCGAACCCAGCCATAAATACATGAGCCAATCGAGAAACTATACAAAATTTTGTTCCTTTATATACTTGATTCATTAATTCAATTCGAACATTATTAGGTCCATCAAATAATTGGGGCAGAGAAATAAAATTAGTGGTTTTATGAAAATTTATTGGTTCATTTCCATTTATAAGTATTTTTCTTATTGGAGATTGTTGCCACATTCTTGCAATGTGGGTTTCATTAAAAGTATCAATATCCACGACCGCGCATTCAAACAATAAATAATTATTGGGAGGACGAACTACAGTGTCTTTAGTTATATGAAATGAATATTCAATTACTTCAGTTTCAGCTAAAGGCGAAATATAAAGCGAAGAAGGAATGGTTCCAAATGTGGATACTGTAGCTTGTGGAAGAATATATTGTCGAGCTTCATCCAAACATTCAACAATTTTTTTTCGATGTAATATAACTAAATTACATATTTCTTCGCTATTGGCTTTTGATCTCTCACAAAAAGTAATGGCTAAAAAAATTAAACAAATTTGCATAAAATTAATTTTTATTTGTTTTGTTTACCTTTTTCAACATTCGCTCCAGCGTTTAGCAAAACTTTAACCATTTCTAAATCTTTTGTAATTATTGCTGAAATTAATGGTGTAAATCTTTTGTAATCCACTGTATTCACTGGAGCTCCAAGAGAAACCATCATTTTAACCAAACATAAATGTCGCAAAATTATGGCTGTATGAAGTGGGGTTCTTAATTCTTTATCCACTGCGGCGAGATCAGCTTTCTTTTGAACTAATATTTCTATTATTGCATCGTATGAATGGTGGTTATCACATTTTCTTTCAGCCACCTGAAAAATGGAAGAAACTATAAATAAATTTTTTGTTTTGTAAAATTATTAATTTGGAGTTTTTTGGATCTCAAAGCAAAAAAAGTTCGAAATAAATTTTGCTTTTCACCAAAAAATTATTATAATATTTTATCAAAATTGTTTGATTCAAAATCCGTGGATTAATTAATTCACTCGAAAAATGAATGAAAAAAATTCAAATAAAATCGGGTTTTTAAAATTTTAAAATGCTTCAAAAAATTTAATATTTGGAAGTAATCGCCCCAACTATCTTAAATAATTTTTTCAATACTTTTCATTTAGCTGGAGAAAAACCAAAAATGGAATAAAAAAACTTACATGATGAAGTAAAGTTTTTCCTTTCGAATCTGTATCATTCAATTTTAAATCCAAATGACTCAAATTTGCTGTGGAATAAACTGCTTCAGCATCCCCCGTTAAAACACATACAACAAATTCATCATAAGTATTTGCAATTTTTTGTGGATTAAATGTGGAGGTTGTTACATCATCAAAATATGCATCAACATTCACTTCGGGATAAGGCTGGTTTCGAAGGTTTTGGAAGTCATCTTGAGTTAAAACTTCCACATCTTCCGCTTCAGTTTTGGGTTCTAAAAAAATTAAAATGGTTAATTTTGCAACAACAAAAACTGAAATGGAAAAGAATGTTTTTTATGGAAATTTATTTTATTCTAGAAATTTTAAATATGACTGCTATTTTTGAAGCAGGTTTGTTGCAAAAATATAACTTTGTAAACATTAGCTAGCTGAGAATTAAAAATTAATAAAATGATTTTTTTGGAAAAATATTGTTTTTATTTGTGCAATAACATTAAAAATTTTTTCTCTTTTTGCAATCCATTTCGCTTAATTTTATCAGAAAAAAATACAAATTTTAGTATTTAATTTTAATTCCACTAAAAAATAATTAACTTAGAATTTTGCCTTATTTCTTCGAAATAGATTTAATTTTTAAAAGCTCTTTAATTTTTGAGTGAATCTTTAATAGTTGTAAAAGGAATTAATTCCCAAACAAAATAAAATAAAAAACTAACCCTGAAGTTTGGATTCTGCAAAAGCTGTAGCTGATGAAGTGGAAGGTCCACCAACAACACTTGATGATGTGGATTCTCTTTGTTTTGAAGCGGCTCGAATAACCAATGGATCAAGAATTAAAGGGGATTTTGGTTCAGTTGATGAATCTTTATTTGATGATGCTGAAGATTGGGGTTGTAATTGTCGAATTCGAATTTGAGGTGGCAATGATCCGGAATTATTTTCTGAATTTGCATTTTTTGTTGCATTTGTTGGTCGAATTCGATCAGGAATTAGCGAAGTTTGTGGAACAAGTGAAATAGGAGTTGGACCTTAAAAATATGTAATTATATTTGTACATTTTTAATGAAAAGAAAATAATAAATTATTTTTAAATAAATAAGTGTTTTTTTTTGTGAAACAATTCTTTTTTATTTTTTAGCGGTAGTTGAAAGTGTTGTGCATTGAAGGGAAATAAATTTATTTAAAATTATAAACTTTTTAATTAAAATTTAAGGCAATTATAATTAAATTTACGCGTATTCTTAGAAATTTTTTTTTAAAAAACCACAGTATTTGAAAAGATGTCGAAATAAAGCCACAGATAGGATAAAAAAAATTTTGCATAAAATTTATGTCTTTTTTTCGGCACCCATTCAAATTATCGTGGTTTTAAATTATGTTTCAAAAAAATGGGGACGATGCACAACGAACACGTAAAATCACCAATTTCAAATAAACCCTTTTCAAAGAAATAAAAAAAATGCTATCACACTAGATATAAATAATCAAAAAAACTAACCAGATTTTTTTGGTTTTGGAAATGCTTTTGCAGGTACTGAAACTTCTGCGATCTGAGCTGCCTTTGCTGGCTCTGGAACTGAACTAGAAGTTGCTGCTTCTGTTGTTGTTGGTGTTTCTGAAACTACAGCTGCAGCTGGAGTGATGGATTTTTCTTTGACGATTTGAGTTTCTTCCGTCGTCGTCATTTTAATTGGTAAATCTGCTGTAATTTCTTCAACCGTCGCTACTGGAGATACTGTAGCTGCACTAACTGAATCTGATTTCTTGAAACCTGTTGTTGGTGCTTCAATTTTGCTTTCTTTTGTCGTGATTGGCTTTTCTAAAGGTTCTTTAATCGAAGCAGGCATAGATTTTCTTGTTTTCTTTGGCCCTGGTGGTTCAGGGGAATATCGATTACTCGCTGAAGAAGCTACAGCTGGTGAAGCCGTTTGACGTCTTCGTCGTTTTGCTGCAATCGAAGGTTCAGGAGTTTTTGAACTTCGATCATCATCTTTCGGTGGGTCGATGTCTTCTTTCAAAGGTTTTAGGGATGAACGAGTAACTCGTCCCCTTGAATTTGTTCCAACTTCAGAGAGCAACTAAAAATAAATTTAGGAAATAAAAGAAATTCGAAAACTAAAAAAATGTTTTTTGTGTTTTTTGAGGCTCATAAATTTTGGCTTTTGGAACTTTCAATAAAAATAACTTTTTTATAGCTACAGTAATTTTTTTACGAAAGCAAAAATGGGAAAAAAATTAAACAAAAAGTAATGAAAAAATACCGTACCTTTTCACTCAAAGTTTGAACTCGATCTTTAACAAATAAATTTTTCATTTCTCTCTTTACTCCTTTTTTCATTACATCTTCTTTTTTAATTCCATACCAATTATTTCCTTCATTATCGCTCATATCAATAAGGGATCCACCTGATGAAGAAAAATCGGAAGGCTTGTTTGAGGCAGCAGTTTCTTGACTGCTATCAGCAACAACAACTTCCATAGGTTCAGGAACATCAGTGGTAGTAGAATCAATGACGGTTGGAATGTTTGGAGGGGCATTTGCTGGAATCGAAGCAACAACAATAGCGGCAGAAGTTGTTGCAGGAATGACTGAAGCAGCTTTGGGAGTGACGTGTTTTTCTTCTTTTTTGGAGATAGATTTTCGGAAGCCGTGTTTCTTCTCTTCATTTTTAGTGATTGATTTCCCTGAACCACTTGGTCTACCTCGACCTCGCTTGATTAGCGCTGGAGGTGACTCGTCAGTTTTTTGTTTTTTTGCTGGAGGTTCTGAAACTGATTTTTCTTCAACAGCAACAGAAGTATCTTCGCCACTTTCTTTCGTCTTCTTTTTTTCTCCTCCAACAATTTCTGGGGCTTGCTCACTTTCTTGCTTTTCTTTACTTCCGCCTTCGCCATCTTTGGATTGTTTTTGTTCTTCCCAAAATATTGCGATTTGTTCTTTAGCGGCTGGACCAAGAATATTTTCTTCTGGTTCCCATGTATCTGCTTCAGAGCCATAACCAAGCCAACGAACAAGATATTCATTAACCATTTTCTTACGCTTTTTAACCACTCGATGAGAAAGGATTTTTTCTAACTGAAAAAACAACAAAACTTATAAAATACCAATATGTAAATTTTGGGATTTTGAACAAATCTCAAACTTTTTTTCGATGTTAAAAAAGTGAAACTCACTTCATAAGTTTCTTCAGCTTCTGATGATTCACTGCTGCTACTATCTGAAGCAACTGCATCAGTTTCTTTTCCAACTTCTTCTTCTTTATCTTCTTCATCTTTATTGACTTCACTTTCAGAAGTTGTTGGCTTCTTTTTGCTAATTTTCACCTTTTTTGGAGGCTCTTCAAGAAGCTCTGGCTTAGGTTTGGGTTTACGTCCACGCTTTTTAGGAGCTGGCTTTTCTTCTTCTTTTGGCTTTGGAACTTCCTCTTCTTTTTCTTTTTCTGTATCCATTGCTTCAGAAACTTTAGCTTCTGAATCCACTTCTGAAGCCTTTGAAGGAGGCGAAGAATTTCCATTTCCATTGCTATTGGGTTCTTTTTCATCCGAATCTTTTTCATCTTCTAATGTTGACTTTTTTGGACCAGGTTGAATATTGGCCCAATTGGATTCTTTACGCTTCAAAGGAATATGAACATCTTTTTTAGAAATCAATGGATTTAATTCCACTTCGAGCTCATATACTTCATCATTAATGGTAAGGGTTGTGGGTTCAGGTTCTATGTCGGTTGACATCTATAAAACAATGAAAATATATATTCGCGAAGTGAGATTCTATGTGTGGAAAAAAAATCATATATATTCCAACCATTCACGAAGACAGACACGATCAGGGTAAACCAAATAAAATCCACGCAAAATTAAAATCATTACTCTTCTTTTTTTAAACCTTTATTTTATATTTGAATTTTATAAACCACGCTTGAGCTCGCAAAAAAAAGAAAGCAAGAAAATAAATAAATTCATAGTTAGTTAGTTGCTTTTTTTCTCGTCGTTGCATCGTTTTTTTTTGCTGTTGTTGCTTGTGATGCAGCAGCAGCAACGACAAAAAAATTATATTTTTTTTTTTTTCGTGCGTTGTGAGAAATGCCCGCGTTTCCTTTTTTTCTTTTCTTTCTTCTTTGTCATACGGTGGCCATCATCCATCCAATTCTATTCTCAACGCAAAGACGCCTTGCCTTCATTGCGTTGTTTTTATTTTTATTTTTTGGTGGTGGCTGTCGAATGCAACCAGCAACAGCCGACGACGAGCAGCGGTGGCGGTGAATGTGGTGGTGGCGGCAAAGGAAAAAAAGAGACCAAGTGTGTCTCCGCCATCGTTGCGTTGCGTCGTCGTCGTCGCTTCGTCGGTGCAATCTCAATATAAATTTTTTTTTGTGTTTAAAAAAACGCAACAAAAAAAAGAGTATTAGAAAAAAAAATATCACAAATAACGTTGAATTTTGAAGAAGAAAAAAATAGTAGCAAGAAAAAAAGAAAAAAGGAAGAAGACGAATTTTTTAGTAGCAGGCAACGCATTTTTATTTTTTCACTATTGAAAAATAAAACTCTCTAAGAGATGAATCAACTAAAATAGTCGATAATAAAAAATGGGGTTCTTTCTCCAAAAATGGAAGATGAAGTTAATGTTTTTCTCTTCCATATTTTTTTATGGTTGAAGTAAAAAAAAAGAGAGCGTGATGGCAAAAAAAGTTACAGAAAAATATGTAACTGCAAAGAAAAATAATTAGCTACCGTGATCGAATACCGTAATCGATCGACTGTACCAAAAGAACAACAATGTAAGAAAGAGAAAGATGTTTTTTACTAAAAAAATTTCTTTAAGGGAATTAGAAACTTTAAAAAAAAAGATTACTTCTATTTTTGTGAAAAGGTTTAGTCATTGTTGCCGCCAGATTTAAGCAAAATAAAAAATAGGTCTAACAATTTCTCCAGCCAATGGCACTTCTTATATTTTAGCAACAATAATTGAAACCATAGATTTTTAAATAAAATTTAAAAAAATTGATAAAAAAATTAAATTACAAAATGTAAACAGAAAAGAATCGAAAGATAAAATTTTTAGGAAATTTCGAAGTTATTTATTCGAAAAACAAACGCATCGTTTTTTTTTATTTTTAAATTTTCGCTGCGTTTATTTATTATGAAATATACATTGGCAAACGTTTGTTTTTGATGAAATTATTTTTAATCGAAGCAATTCAGTCAGTCATCGTCCCTGACTACTATTTTTTCGCCACGAGAGTTGATTTACTTTTTAACGATCAAGAAGTCAAATTATTAAAAAAAAAATATTGCTTTAATTAAATAAAAAAAACAAAAAATATTTAATCTGGATTTATTTATAGTTTTATATTTTTTAAATAAAAAATCTCTCAAAAATGGAAGAATCCCAAAGCACAAAGATTCAGCCGGCTGTTATCACATAGAAAATCATAACAGCTTTTAATTTTTTAAATCTTTTAAAACTCAAAAATACCATTTTAAAAATTGTGATTTTAAGAAAAAAATAGTTTCACTTCTGAAAAACCAACAATCAATATTTAAAAGTTATAAAAAACCAAAAATATTGATTCAACTAAAAAACAGCAGTTGTAACTATGACATTCTAAACTTACCAATACATTAAAAATATGAAACAACAAATGTTAAAAAAAAATTAAAGTTGTCCTTTCATAATAATATCTGTCATTCGTTTAAAAAAAAATTTACTCTCATTTCCAACATGTGCTTGATTTTTTTAACCCTTTTTTAATGTTCACTAAAATATTTAGATATTGTAAGAGAATAAAAGAAAGAAGAATTTTATATTAATATTTTCCTGCTTATTTTTAGATAGAAAAAACCTCGAAAAATAAATATAAAAATTTATTAGAATTTCCTCATCATTATTTCACAAAGTCCAGTGGCGTTCTATGATCGAAAGTCCACGAAACGCTTCCAGAAGTTTGCAGCCTAAAATCGTTTTCATTGTCTTCACTTTTTGGTTGTTGTTCACTTGTTCGATGGTTGCTTATTTATTTATTGTCGTTGATCTCAACATCGAGATGCTAATAAAGTTCATTGGATATTAATCAAGGTCGATTAATTCATTAGCAGATTTTAAAAAATTTTACACGAAGCTTTTGTTATTTTTCATTTTCATAAAAAAAAATCTTGAATATTTGTTGCACGTCTATTTTTCTCTCTTTCGCTTTCATCATTTTTTCATTTCTAACTTTTTATGCAAATTTCAGATAAACCTTCTCATGCGTTTTCAACAATGAATATTCTATCCTTTTTTTTTCTTGCCGCTTTCATTCAATCTTCATTTTTGAATTTTTCTGCTGTCGTCGTCGTGTGATCGCTGCTTGAATTCTTTCTTCATCTCTTTGGCATTTTTTCTTGGTGCTCAAAAACAAAGGTATGTGTTTTTTTTAGTTTTGATTACTTACTTTATTAACCTTTGTTTATCTTTTAGCTACAGTGATAATCTTTATGAACAAAATCTTGTAACAATGCAAACTGAAATCACAGCAGAAAATACTACACCTGATCAACCTCAACAAATTTCATTTAGACCTGGACAAAGGTAAGTTAACTTTGATTTTGGTATATGACTACTAACGTGTTTGTGTAATTTTAGATTTGGTGAATGGAGAATTGTAAGCAAATTGGATGAAGGTGGCTTTGGTAAGTACTCTTCTTCCAACATGATTTTGTGTGCTATATCTTTGTATCTATTTACTACTCTCTTGGGGACATTATTGGAGCTTTATATAGCTTTCTTATGCTTTATTAATGATTATGCAACAAAAGAATCGTGCCTATTACTTTTCCGTTAGGTTATATAGCTTTTTAATAAGTTACTAGCATCTTTGTTTGGATGATTAGTGCTTTCGTTTCCTTCCAGAGTCATTTAACCCGAAACCTTTTTGTTACTTTGTTTTCTTTCTATGGTTTTCATACATTCATTTTTCCTTATTTTCAGGTCAAGTCTACAAAGTGCAAAATTCAAAGAATCAAAAGAAGGTAGCTGCATTGAAAGCTGAACCAAATAGCATTGAAGGTGGATCCGCAATCAAATTGGAAATTGCCGTATTATTACTTTTGAATCAAAATGGTGAACTACCTCATATTCCAATGGTGTATCATTCCGCTAAAAGAAAACGATTTTGTTATATGGTTATAACATTATTAGGACCAAGTCTCAAAGCACTCAAAGCTGAAACACAAAATGATAAATTTTCCATTTCAACATGGTGTCGAATTGGTATTCAAGGTTTATATGGTTTAAAGCTTTTGCATGATAGCGGTTTTGTTCATCGTGATATCAAGCCAGCCAACTTTGCTATGGGTGATCCAAATGATGCTGAACGAGCAAGAATAGTATTTTTACTTGATTTTGGTTTAGCTCGCTCTTATGCTATTGAACGAACTAAAGGACAATGGATTCCTCGTCGAGCTCGTGGCACAGCTGAATTTCGTGGAACTGCTCGTTATTGTTCACCATGTGTACATGAAAAATTTGAACAAGGAAGAAAAGATGATATTTGGGTAAACTTTTTGTTTGTTTGGTTATCCTATAAATAGAAAAGTGCAATAGGCTATTACAATAATCGTACGCTTCACTTAACTTATGCAACGAGTGAATCATTATTGTTCTGTTTTCCATGTTTTTGTTATCTTGTTGTTAGTGTTATTTTCTGTATCATTTTTCTTTTTACACAAACCGCTCTTCAACGTTACTCTAATGATTCCTTTTCAGGCCTTGATTTATGTTCTCATTGAATTCAACTTTGGTCTTCCATGGCAAAAAGAACGTGATAAGAAGAAGTTAGAAATCAAAAAATTGAATATATCTGATGAACTTTTGATGAAGAACTTTCCTGGTACTCTTTATTTTTTGTTTGAACATATTTATTTATGCTCGTATTACTTTTTCAGAAGAATTGCATCCAATTGTTCCACATCTTCGTGCTCTCAATATGTACAATCGACCAAATTATTCAATGATATACAATTGTTTCTTAAAACTAATGTCAAAACATAAGGTTAAATATTCTGATAAATTTGATTGGGAAACTAATGAACAAGTTGCACAACTTCGTAAACAATATTCGAAGCCAGCTGCCTATGAAAATGCTAAAGAATTCTTTGAATCTGATCCAATTCGAATTAATGAAGCTCCTCCACCTGGACAATCAACTAAAAGTACTGCAACAACGGATGATATTGAAAATATGCTCAAACGTGCTAAAGAAGCTTCTTCCGTTGCTCCACCTGGAAGATCAACTATAACAATGTTGGAAGATATGGATAATATGAAACATGCTAAAGGTGATGAAAAATAATAATATTTATTATTTTTGTAAAATGAATATTTTAATGTTTGTGGTAACTTTTGTATAAATAAAACATTTCACTTTGTCTTTTGTGTTATTTTAGCTTCATTGATAGCCTTTTTTTGAATGTTAGTGTTAGTGGCGAGTCTTCCATGAACAAGGATATTAAAGATTTGTTTGGATAGTGATTACTTTGATATCTTTTTCTCATCTTGTAAAGTTTATTATGTTAAGGTCAAGTTAATCCCATGTTGTAGTTTATGCTTTCATTGTTTTTGTATAACCAGCTGCTTGCGTGCATTGATGATGATGAGTCAATGAAAGTACATCACAACCACCAAATGAATCAATTGTTTGCATAATTCAATTTTGACGAAAGCTTTTTTCTAGAGAATCTCCATCCAGTAATAGTCATACTTCAAACGATCTAATGTTTGCCTTCATGGTAATTTTTATGAGGCATGGAGTTAGTATAAAAGCAATTACTCGAAGACCCATTTCAACAATTTCAAGTTAACTGAAAACTAAAAAGTGAGAATGTTTATTAAATTTGTTTTTTTTCTTTTTTTCTTTGTTACCATGTCTGTGGCTTTTGATTGTAACAACTCAACCGAAGCTGATGCAAATTCCCGATTCAATCCAAATAATTTTAATGGTCGCCAACAACAAGGAGGAGGACTTGGTGGTTTGGCTTTTCCTGGAAACATCCAAGGCACTAATAATGGAAATGGCCGCGGAACCCAAGGATTAGGTGGAAGAAATCAAAATGGATTTAACAATAATGGTGGATTTGGTGGTTCCAATTTCCCTCAACAACAACAACAAGACACACAACAACCATCAGGTTTTCGAAATCCATTCTCCGGCAATTTAGAAAATGATCGTCAAAACAGCAACAATGGATTTGGTTTTGGTAGAGGCGAACGATTTGGTTTCAACAATAACAATCAAGAATCGGCTGGACATTTCGGTGGAAGCAATCAATTCCCTCAATTCGGTGGAGCCAACAACCAAAATTCAGGATCCTCATTCGGGCAACGTCGTGGATTTGGATACTAAACTAAATTTATTAAAACATAAATAAACCTTTGAGTGTTAAAGCCTTATTTATGAATGTTTTCCCCTTTTTATATGTAATTGCAAATAAAAGATAAGCAGCACAACAATTCTTTTATTTAAGCATCACTTTTAACCATTTACACACCATAAAGAATATTTTTTAATCCTTTTTGTTTAAACCCTTCTTTTTTTTGCTATACTTTATCTATGCACATTTGAAAAATACGTTTGTGGTATGATGAAACACATTTTTTTGGCAATCTTGGATATCTATTAAATGTAAATTTTTTTTGGAGATGCTGATATACTCATATCCTATATTAGCCCATTTAAAAGAGACTCTAGCCCTTAAAGTTTTAGTTTTATTATTCGAGTTAACATCATTACTTTTTTTCTTCTTCAATAAACTTTTGTAGCTAATTGCTATTTTATTTGTTATATAAAGTTGCAATTTGTTTTTCTCCCATTTTTTGTTTTTCTTTGAAACTTTTAAATATAAATAATTAAATTTTTTAAACAAAGAGTGTTACGAAGCCTGTAATCTTCAAAAGAAACCTACGCAACTTTTAATTTTATGGTAAAAAAATGTTACAAATATATTTATTTCAAGGAAATTTTCAAAAAAGTAAGTAAATATTGACACGTTTCAATAAATATGTAAATAAAAATTAACAAAGTTTGAAAATAAAAGAAGGTTAGCCTAGCCGTAAATAGATAATTTCAAATAATGTATTGTAAATTAAAAAAAGACGTTTTTGGCAATTTATTTTTTGAGCACAGAAACTTTTGATAAACTTATTTGTGGTTTCCTCTTCTTTAACAATTTTAAAACCGATTTAATAAAAGCAATGATGACTTCTCGATAACCAGTCATAATAAATAAAAGAATTAAAGATTCAATAAAAATTCGAAATTGTACAATCGATTGAAGGACTGGGAGGTAAGCTAATCCATATTGTCCACCAAGCCATGGAGGAAGTAGAAAATAAATACAATCTGGGCATACATATGAATTTTGAGATGTCAAAACTCTAACATTAAACGTATTCCCCATGAATAACGGAATATTTTTTGCACATTCAAGAAGAAATACGAATAAATTTATTAAAGTTTGTAAAAAAACAACAACACAAATTCGGATGGAATCCATTAGATCCTTGTGAGCATGTTTAAATCGGTATTGAAGCTGTTTTATAATTTTAATAATAATGAAAAGAGATGATAAAAATGAAAAGAATAAACATATTACAGGTTTAATAAACATAACACAACTAAAAATGTTAAATAAAATTCTATATAAAATTATTTGAAAATCAGTATCATAATTATTAGCACAAGAATTCTGTGAAATATTTTTAAGTTCTGACTGCCGAATACATTCATCTCTTAAATAACTCTTTCTTTGTTGCCAAAGATAATAAAGACAGACCTTCAAAATTTCCTTTGAACTTTAGCCTCTGCTCATAAAATTCAAGATAAAGAAAAGAAAATTATCGAAAATAATGTTTTAAATATTGTAAAAGGGACTCTCATTTCAACAAAACATTCGATTACCACCGTTTATAATAAATAGCTTATTCTTGTTTAGTTCTAATTATTAGATTTTTTTTATTGATATTTGAAAAAAAATTCGTTGCTAAAAATACACCTTTACTGTAAGATAAAAGAAGATTTATCAAAATAAATATAGTTAACGGAATTTTATTTTAATACTTTCGTTGTTGCCTGAAAAATTATTCTGAATTTTAATAATTATAATCAAAATTAGGGTATTGATTATTGCTGCCTCCATAACGTCCTGAATTTTGTCCGCCACCTGTGCCAGAGCTTCCAAATAGACCACCAAAACCTGCTTCATTGCTATTTTGACGGCGATCATTTTGAGCATTACCGTAACGATTGCTTCCATAACCTTGGGATCCGCCTTGTTGTTGCTGTTGTTGGCCGCGGAAATTAGATCCATTTTGAGGAATTCCAAAACCATTGTTGGAACTTCCATTATTTTGATTTCTTCCTCCACCACCAAATCCTCCTCCTTGGGTTCGTCGATTACTTCCATTTGTGCCACCGCCGCCACCTTGGTTATTATTGTTGTTTCCATTATTTCCTGGAAATACTAATCCACCATAACCACTTTGTTGTTGTTGTTGTTGACGGCGACCATTATTGGAATTATTATTTGTATTTAATCCGCCATTTTGTGTTTGAGTTTCTTCTTCACTTGAAGCACTTTTTTGGGCTGATACAACAATAGCTGTTGCAGCAACGATAAAAATAAAAACAATCATTTTATACATTTCTTTTTTAGAAAACTTCAAACAACTTTGAAATTGATAAAATAAACATTTCATCGTCTGCTTTTATACAAACCTATGTCCCTGAAAAAAGTAAAAAGCATCAAACATAACTACCTACCGTGCTGATGTATTTATTTATGTATGACTGGACCTTTATTAATTTTTTTAAACCCGAAAAAAAATGAAAAGCTTGTGTAAAAAAAAATTGGATTATGCAAATAATGATTTCATTTTTTTTTGTTAAATGTCCTTCCTTTCCATTCATTGACTCATCATTTATGATTTTTGCTGACTGCTGATTATACAAAAAAAAAATACTCATAACACTAACTATAATACAAAGAAATGACCTCAACCCAAAAAGCACTATTGCATATTTGAATATTTGTTCATTTGAAAAAATTATAACTTCCGCGATGCCATTTCTTAACTCAAAACAAGGAAGAAATTTACAGAATCATGCTTTTTCTTTTTCATGTCTCAAAGATCTTTAATTTTTTAATTTAAAAAATCTTGTTGTAAAAGGTGTTAATTAATTATTTCTGCGTGTGAAAATAGGCATGATTAATTTAAAAAAAATTCTCATTAATTTCCAAAACAAATGAAATGAGACTAGACAGATTTGGAAAAAATAAAGAAAAATTTGACAGTAATGCTTTACTTTTTTCTATAGCATTCTGAGATCCGCCCGCTAAAGGACATTCAGGAAAAATTTGTAAAATATTTTCATTTCATTAATTTTGTAGCACCGTGGAAAAAAATAGCGAATAGTTGGTAAAATAAAATATGATGATTAATGAAAGAAAATAAAAATGAATGAAAAAGACTACTGTATTTTTTTAACTACATATTTCAACAGAAATTGTCAGAGTTTTTATGTGTCTGATAAACTTTAATTAATTTCGAGACTAAAGACTTTTTGTGAAATTATTTTTTAGAATCTTTTGCCTCTTTGTGTATTTTCTGTTTTGAAAATTTATTTAACTGCATAATTTCGAAATTTTCCATTTTTAAATATTTTCATTTCATTGCTAATTTATTTATTTGCTCATTTAATTTTCTTGTAGTTTATTATAAAAAAATCTCTTCAAAAATTATTTCATATTTCAAAATACAACAGTCAAATTATTATTATTTTTTGATATTACTGTAATCGCTTCAGATCGTAGATTAGTTTTTTTTCCACCAACTAAATATTGGCAATATTTAATCATGGCGCTTCGATAACTTCCAATTATAAACATAGTGCATATTGGACTGGTCAATGGCGCCCAAGCTGTGAGAAACATAAGCAAAGTATTAAAATATGAAAGCATTTGAGGAGACATTGAAGCAAAAAATGATGACGCTACTTGTGGAAATACTTGGATTAATAATGGAAGGAGAGCCTAAAAATAGGTGATACATTTAATTTTATAATTATCAGAAAATCAAAGGATATTAAAAAATATTGGAAAATTTTGTGATTTTTTTGGTTCATAAAACTTTGTTTTCGTGAGTTTTGGCCTTTCTTTTTTTATTTTTCATTCAGTTATTTCGTTATTTAAAGAAATAACAACCTTATTATAAATATTTATAAAAATTTATTTACATTTATTTACATTTATCTATTTTTATATTTGCTTACTTGGATAATTAAAATAAATGTTATTTGAGTTTGAACTTTTTGGGTGTGTTTGGAAGTTGTCCTCTTTAATCGTCTCAACGTCACCAAAACCATTATAGAACAATAAATAATGATGACATAAACAATAATAAACATAATATTATTTAATATATGAGTAAAATCCAACTTCTCAAAATAGCACGCGACAAAACCAGGAATTTGTCCATTGGGAAGAAGCCATTCAGGTTTGTTTAAAAATTGTGCAAATTTATTAAAGTTTTCATCTGGCCAACATCCAGTTACATAACCAAAAGCTACAACACCTGGAATAATTGCTGCAATAACGCAAAGGGCAAGAAAATATGTGAGAGAAAGGGATCGTTTATGGCAGAGAAGAATATATCGGTAAATATATTGAACAGGTAAGACCGCGACATCAAAATTCATAAAAAAACAAGTAATGACAAGACCTATGTGACCGGCAGTGGGAGAAAGATTTCCCAAAATGCCTTCAGGAATGAGATATGCTATGGGATAATTTATGGCCAATGTCTAAAAAATAATTTATTTAACAATAGTTTTAGCGATGTAAAGCATGCAAATCAAAAAAACTTACAGTTTGTAAACAAACTCCACTAATGGAACTTGCTAAATTGCAAATTATAGTCAAATATAAAATTTTCTTATACGATAATAACAATTTCGAACTGTGGAATGTTACAAAATACGTCAACAAAATATTTGCAGTTATGGATAAACTTTGAGCCACTACAGTATTAATAAATTTTAAATTACGGTATTCTCGACTTGAATCCATTTTTTTTTTAAATTAAAAAATACCGACTGCTAAATACCTGAGACTACAAGCTCAAATGATGAAAAAAAAATTTTTTTTATGCTGAAGTTAAATTTTTGCTCTCTAAAAACCTAACAAATTTTCTTTTTTACCCACGAAAAATAAAGTAATTAAAAAAATTAGTTTTTTGTATTTTATTTTTAAATTTTAATGTTTTTATACCCTGGTGCTTTAATTATGGCTTGAAAGAAAAAATGTGAGAGATAATTAAGAAAGAAAGAAAAAAACGTGGTCTATCACATTTGAACTCTAATTGTACTCAAAAATGAAAGAAACATTAAAAAAAACTAATATTTATATCGTATGACCCAAAATGTTGAACAAAAGGTTAACCGAAATTTTTAATTAATCATGTGATTGGAAAAAAATAAATAAAAAAGCAATGTTTTATATTAGGTTCAAGAATTTTAAAAATTATGTGCAACAAAAAAATAGTTTTTATGCAGCACAAAAATCTTCAAAGCAAAAAGCCAAACTTAATAAGTTTTTTTTTAAATTTTGCCAAATCATCGGAGAGGGTACTGTATTTTTTAAATACCTGCTTCGTTTGTATTTCAGAAAAACATAATTGATTTAGTAAAATAAACCGTTTTTAAATTTCAAATTTTATAGAAAAACTGTTGCAAATGAAAAAAAAATTTTAACAAAAAAAATATGAAATAACTATAAATTGTCTTCTCACTATGTTTAAGTATGCAGATAATCAAGAAAAGAAAAATATTTATTTTCATTTTTATCCTAATTTTCATGACTTTTATTTTTAAATGTTTCCAAAATTTTTTGTTTCTTTTTGCAGAAATACTTTCTTTTCCTTCAATTTTACTTTTGTCTATTGTTCTAACATGCGGATCTTCATCTATCCATATTTCCTAATTTTTCTGGACAACAGTTAACCTTTCCAGTGCTGTAATAAAAATTAAATTTTATTCTCCATATATTTTTTAAAAATATTTTTACATTAACATTTTTCGTAACTAAACAATGAAAATTATAGGATTGTCAAATTCATATAATTTTGAATGACTCATTCAAAGATATAATAGTTTAAAAAAAAGAAACAAAGTTTTTTTTAAATATTCAAAAAAATAACAAAACGTAAAAAAATACGTTGCAGTGAGAACATTTTTATTTTCGTAAAAATGAAAAAACTGTTTTCAACGAAAAAAATGCAACATGAATCATTTTTTTTTGTAATGCTTTTTTGAAACAATCACTTTTTTCCTTCAATCAGAAAATTTTGAGTCTATTTTTGAAGTGAAATAACAGACATTTTAAGTTAAGTTTTGCAAAGATGGCTTGATTTCAAATGCTACAATATTTAATTGGTTATGAGTTTTCAGCGATATTTACCTATTTCTCACAAAAGATTTATGATATTTATTAATTATAAATTACTTTTATCAAATTGTAATCTAATTTTTTTTTCCATTTATTTTAAAATGATTGAACATTCAGGGTAAATTCCAGCAGATTTTAATTAAAAAATTTTGATACTATCCTTTACTCAAACTTTGGAGTATAAATTTTTTTCCGCATTTTATTATTCAAGCTTATAACAAAAAAATCAAAATAAAATAAAGTAATTTATAACTTTTATGTTAAATTTATTTTTCGATCATTTTCTTGATCATTAAAATTATTATAAAAAACAAAAACAATTTTTTAAATATTCAAACAGCTTTTTTTTTATTAAAATAGCTCGAAAAAAAGTAACGCAAATGATAGATAAGATTTTTTCGGAAAAAAAAAATGAATGGAAAAAATGTTTTTTCTTTGCTATGCTTTTGCTCTAATCGATTTTTTTAAAATCAAGACACATTTGTTTTCAACACCAAATATTTTTAGCTTAAAATTGCTTTTTGATAAAACTTTAAAAAAGCGACTTTTGAAAAATAAAAAAACCCAAATTTCATGTTCACCCTTTTTTTTTCTAAACACGCATGCAATTTCTTTTTCTTTTTTTACTTTGTTCTCTGATCTTCTTGCCTCGCTTTCCATTTTTTTTCATCTCTTGTTGAAAAAAGGGGAATTTCAAAAAGTTGTTCTTTGTCGTTTTTTTGTTGTTATTGATGAAATGCGTTTGTTTACGCTTTTCTTCCTTTCATTGCTTGCAAAATAAATGGGAAGAACGAAAGACTCAACCGCATTTTTTAGTTTTGTTTTTTTGGACATTCTTTTTCGTGCTTGTTTTGGCTTTAAAATAGTTTGCTTTTATTTTTTAAGTTAAAAAAGGTTTCAGAATTTGATGAAAACGACTTTTAGAGTATTAAAAAATATGGCAGGGCTTTCACATGATGGTCCAGCAAATCGCTTAGCCCAAGAAAAATCTCCATATCTTTTACAACATGCTCACAATCCCGTTGATTGGTAAAAATAACTCAAAATAAATAAATGAAGCTAAAATTTATGCATTTTTTAGGTATCCATGGGGAGATGAAGCATTTAAAATTGCAAAAGAAACTAATCGACCTGTTTTCCTCTCAGGTAGGTTACCTTCTTCATTCTTTTAAAATTTTCGAGCTTTTTTTTAGTTGGTTATTCAACTTGCCATTGGTGTCACGTAATGGAGAGAGAATCATTTATTGATTCCAATATTGCTAAAATAATGAACCAAAATTTTGTTAATATTAAAGTTGATCGTGAAGAGCGACCAGATGTGGATCAAATTTATATGAATTTTATTACTGTATGCTTTAATTTATTTTTTATTAGTTAATTTCTCAAACAATCTCAATTTTGCAATGTTTTAGGCAACTTCTGGACATGGTGGATGGCCTATGTCAGTATTTTTAACTCCAAATGGCGAACCAATGATGGGTGGAACATATTTTCCTCCAGAAGATAGATGGGGTTCACCTGGATTTAAAAGTATTTTAAGAACTATTTCCGAGCAGGTTTGACCATCTAAAAATAATCGAAGTTAAAGAAAAAAATTTCAGTGGAAAAATAATAAAACAGAACTACTTTCTCGAGGCCAAAGCATAGCTTCAGTTCTTCAAAGAGAAATGAAACCAAAAATTGGAGGCCAAGCTCCAAATCCAAAAATTATGCTTCAAAAAGCTTATAATCATTTTGTTGAAACTTTTGACAACCAATTTGGTGGATTTGGACAAGGAACAAAATTTCCTAATCCAGGTTTGCCTCTCTTCTGCAATTTTTTATTAAAACTTTCTAAATTTTAGTTGACTTGGATTTTTTGATGTATTATTACCGCCAAAATAGCAGCCAATCATCTGGACATTCAGCATTAAAAATGTTGGATGAAACTCTCACTGCCATTGATAATGGTGGAATTCATGATCATTTGGGTAAAGGATTTCATAGATATTCAGTTGATCGAAAATGGAGAATTCCACATTATGAAAAAATGCTATATGATCAAGGACAACTTTTAGCGGTTTATTCAAATTTTTATAAAGAAACAAGTAAATTTGAAAATGTTGTTCATGATATTGTGGAATATGTTAAAAAAGATTTAACTCATAAGGTTCGAAATTTTTTAATTTGTTCATCAATCAACTTTTTTAAATCTAGAATTTTTATGACACAAAATTATCTTTTTTTAGCTTGGTGGCTTCTTCAGCGCTGAAGATGCTGAATCATATCCAACTCATGATGCAGAGAAAAAGGGCGAAGGAGCATTTTATGTTTGGACTTATGATGATCTTAAAAAATCCTTAACACCTGAACAATTCAAAGCATTTTCAATTTATTATGGAATTGAAAAAAATGGAAATTGTCCACCTGGTTCAGATCCACATGGAGAATTAACCGGACAAAATACTTTTTATATTGGAAACACGAGTATTGAAAAAATTGCAAAAGAAATGAAAACTTCAGAAGAAAATGTTTTGAAATTAATTGATGAAGCAAAGAAAGTTTTACTTCCAATTCGAGATAAACGACCAAGGCCAAGTTTGGATAGTAAAATTATTACAGCATGGAATGGATTAATGATTTCTGGATTAACTGCCGCGTATGGAGCTTTTCCAGAAAAGAAAGAATATTTAGAAATGGCACAAAATGCAGTGAAATTTTTGAAAAAATATTTAATTGATCAGGAAGGAAGACTTTTAAGAACAGCATACTCAGATGAAAAAGGTGAAAATGTTATTCAAATGTAAGTTTTTAAACCTCTTAAAAACCCAAATTTTAAATTAGATAATTTTCTTATAAAAATAAAAATATTTTAAAAATTGAATCATCGTTTTTTTTTTAGCCCAAAACCCATTCTTGCTTTCGCTGTTGATTACGCTTTTCTTATTCAAGCTCTCCTTGATTTGTATGAAATTGATTTTAATGAATCCCATCTTCAATGGGCGAAAGAACTTCAAAATGAAATGAATGAGTTATTTTTTGATAAAGAAACAAACGCAGGATATTTTAATAGTCGTCAAGATCCAACAGTTTTTGCTCGAATGCAAGAAGATCAAGATGGCGCAGAGCCATGTGCAAATTCCATTGCAACTAAGAATTTGCTTCGATTATCTGATATTTTTGGAGATGAAAACTTTAAAAAGATGGCTCAAAATATTTTTAACGGACACGCTCATCAACTTGAACAATATCCATATGCTTTGCCCAAAATGGTTTTAGCTTCAAATCGAATGGAAAAATCTGCCATGCAAGTAAGTTTCTTGGATGGTAAAAAAGGTTTTTAAAGAAAAAGGTTTTCGATTTCAAAGCAAAAAAATGTTCAAGAAAAACTTATTAAAAAAGAGATAATTTTGAAACCATTTCGTTTCAAGAAAGTCATATCTCAAACAGAAAATAATCACTTTTTTGTTTGCAGATTGTCGTAGTCTCACCCACTAAAAATGATGAAGTTGTTCATAAAATGCTTCAAGCTATTTCATCTCGATACATCCCAGATAAATGTGTCTTTTTCCTCTCCGCTGATGATACCAAAGGTTTGTCTCTTTTTTCCATATAATTTTTCTTATCGAATTGCAAATCATTTTTTTAGAGCATGAGTTCCTCCTTTCAAACAATCCTCAATTACAAAAACAACTTGAAGTTGGAAAAGAATCCGCCGCTGTTTTTATTTGTGAAAATTTTACTTGTTCAACCCCCATTCGAAATTTGGATGAACTTGAAAAACGTATCACAGCCAAACCCCAAACAAAATAAATGACTCTTAAAATAATAAATGGATTCTATTTGATTAATGTTTTTATTTAGTTTTTTTAAAGATTTTTGTACAAAAAATGAACATATTTATTAGAATGTAAAAAAGATTTGCATTAAATCATGCCCCAAGATAACCTAATTATTGCTTTGTGTTTCCATGATTTTATGGCCATTCTGATAATATTACTGAAATTTTCTCTAAAATCTGCCGTAGTGTCACCTCTAAACATAATGGAATAATCTGAAGAATTATCATCTTGAGCACTATTTTTCTGAAATTTAAAATGAAAAGTTTACTCTATTTTTAATTTATTTTTTTTATTAAAGTTTCAACTATATAAAATTTAAAAGCTTACCAAAATAAATGCTGCAAATTTTTGAGCGTCAAAATCATTTGGTACAAATTTCAATGAAAATTCGTGTATTTTCTTTTTTCTTTCTAAATTTTCAAGTTTAGATGCAGTTTCCGAAGTATAATGTCCTGTTTCCTCGATTTGTGGGAAACTTAAAAAATTTGGCTTAAAATGCTTAAAAAAATATTAAACTTACTAACCAAAACAAATAATATCAGGGACACTTTTGAGAATTTCTTCTACTGGAACTATATTCCCATTCAAATATAACACTTTTGATCGAAACATTTTAAAATATTTAGTTTTCTTCGTTATTTTTTTCCATTCTTCTAAAGTTAAAGTTTGATCATAGATTGTTAGGTGATTTGGCATAAAATGATGTCTTGAAATTAAGGATGAAAGCTGAAGAATGTAATTTCTAATTTCCAAGTAACCCATACAAAAAAGCTTGAAGTTACATGATAGCGCTGTTTGTAGAGTAATGTTTAATACCTTTGAATCTGAAGGACGACAACCCCGAGAATATAATTGCATTACATATTGTGAAAAATTTATGTGATAACATGGAAGAATTTTTAATTTATTATAAAAATATTTGGAACAATAATAAAGTTTATAATATATGCTTGAAGATGTTTTCGGAATTTTTGCTACATAATAAATAAAAGATGGCGGTATTGAAAAATATTGTGGACGAGCAACAAATTTTTCAACCATGCTACCTGCCATCTTTGGAAGATGAATAAACTAATAAATGATGGTTTTTAAGATAGCAAAACCAAAGTCAGTTTGGGAAAGAACAAGCAACTGAGGTCAAAAAAATGAAGAAAAAAAAACTACTCAAATCAATAAAAAGGAAATGTCACAATCGATATTCCAAAGCCTCCAAGTTTTTTTGTTTTGTTTTGTTTTTTTTGTCATAAAAGAAAATACCTTGTGTGCTATTTATGGAATTGAATGCATCAACAACAAAAAAAATGGTTGGGTATTGAAAATTTATGCACCATGGGAAAAAACAATTTGTAAACAAAAAATTAAATTTTCAAAGCTTAAATGGAAAAAAAAGGAATATTTATCGACTGTAGCTTAAAATAACTTGGGGTTTAGTTGTTTGTTTTTCCCATGATTTCAAATGATCGTTGTAAATATTTTGAAAAATTTTTATAATTTCAATTGGAACAGTTGGTGCAAATTTAATTATATATTCTGAACGGTTATTATTTTCATCGACACTTTTATTCTAAAAATTAATCTTTTTATTTTACTCAAACTTTTAAAGAAAATTATTTAAAAAAAAGGCACTTACTAAAACAAAATTCGCAAAATCTTCACCATCAAAATCTTCTGGAACATATTTTAATGCAAATTCTTCAAATTTTTTCTCTCTTTTTAAGCTTGCAAGTTTTGCAGCTGTTTCAGAAGTATACTGTCCAGGCAAATCATTTTTCGGGCAACTAAAAAACAAAAGTACATATTACTTAAACTTAAATTTTTAATAACTTTTTAACTTACAAATCAAAATTATCTGCATTTGGGAGGCATTCTAAAATTTCTTCAACTGGAACAGTATTTCCATTAAAATTTAATACCAAAGTTCGATGCATTCTTAAATTAATAGTTTTTGTTGTTAATTTTTTAAATTCATCCAAAGTTAAAGTTTGATGAAAAATTGTTAGCCGAACAGGAGTCAACCAATGTTTTGAAATTAGTGATGAAAGTGGAATTGTATTATCTTCAATATATAAAGAACCAATATTGTAAAGTATAAAATCACCCGATAAAACCGAATCTTTGGAAACAGATGTTTTCTTTGGATAATCAAAAACTATCGAACATGCATGCATTTTTGATTTGGAACATGTCGCGTAAAAACATGGAAGAATTTTTAATTTATTATAAAAATATTTACAACAAAAATAAAGTTTATAATAAATTTTTGGATTGGATCTTGGTTTTTTGGCTGCCACATAATTAATAATAGTTAAAGGTAATGAAAGATTTTGAAGATGAGGAACAAAATTTCCAAAGTTTATCATTTAAAAAAAGAAAGTTAATAAATGAATGAATAAATGGAAGTTATTTTATGGGAAAAAAATAATGAAAGTTTTTCAAAAATAAAAAAGAAGGTTTTTGTTAAGAAAGAAAGCATGCTTATTTGGATTTAAAGGCAAGCCTCGAAGTTATTTTTTCCATGAAGTAATAAATGGTGATGGTCTAGAAAAAAGTTAACAGAAAAATAAGTAAGAAAGCAAAGACAAATCGATTAGAGAGAAAAAAGGTAAATAATCAATAAATTTCTTGGGATAGTTAGAAAAATGATCCAATATACAGAAACGTAGAAAAAACAAAAAATAATATTAATTAATATTAAAAAAATACTAAACACTTATTTAATTATTATAAATTATGGAAGCTGTAGCATTTACAACATTTATCCTTTTCCAAAATTTTGGATAAAATTCATTGATTTCATTTTCATTAAAATTTCGACCCCTTCTTTGAATCATTCCATTATAAAATATTGGAATGCTTTCGGGAAGCAAATAAGCTATCCACCAACCAAATGTTGAGCCAGAAGCCGAAATTAAAAATGAATCACAAAATTGATGAGCAAATGCAAGATCGTGATCTCGAGAAGATAGCTTTGGTCGATAAACATTTTTGAAAATAGTTTTATCAAAGTTGAGTGTTTTAACAAAAGCTTCGTCTTCGCCAAATAAAATTACAGAAACATCATTATTTATTTTTTGATTTTGGTGATAGAAATATATTTCTTCAGCTGCATGGTTGATAAATTCTGCTGAAGAAAGAAAAAAGCGAGTTTTATTGAAATCTCCTCGTCGAAAGTGTATGCATAATTTATGGGACCTATTTTTCCTAAAAAATAAAAAAAAATTGAGTCGTATTAGAATTTTCGTAAAAAAAATAGTAAAACATACCGGAAAATCAGCTTCCCATAAAGTCTAATTTCATTCATTAAATTATTACTGAATTTAAACAAATGCTTAATTTCTGCTTTGTAATTATCAAATAATTTATAAAAAAATGGATATCGTCTAGTAAATGAAATATATTTCTTCTTTACTGGTTCTATTCTAAAATCAACGTTTTTAGTTTTTAAAATATTGAAAAAATGAAAGCTAATTTTACCTATCAAAATTGCAACATCTATTAAAAATACCCGTAACAAAAGTTTCATTTTTATTTGGTTTAAACATTTTTATGTGGTTGTAAAGATTAGGAAAAGTGGATTTTATTTCTTTTAAAGATTGCATTTCACATTTTGTTTGAACATTAAAATATGGAGTCCTTCCAACATTTCGACCAATTCCATAAAGTTCAGCATAACGAAAGAGCTGAAAACAAAAAAAATATGAAGAATTTTTTTTAACTAACTTTGATTGAAAATTTTAGAAAACATGTTAATTAAAATTTGTTAAACCACTTTTAGTTTTAAAAATTTTTTTAAATTAAAGAAGTGTCATTCGTTTTTGTCTTTTTAGATCCCTGCGGTCTTAAATAAATTGACACCTTTTTTGATAGGCGCCAAAATTATTAATGTCTTTCTTTATTTTTTGCGCGTTTTTTGATGAAAAAAACAATAAATCTTTAGGTCTTTTTTTATTTCTGAAAAGGGAATTTCAATAGAAGGATAAAAAAGACTTTTCAATCAAAAACGTCGTGAAAAAAATATCTATCAATAGTGAAAAATCTTAATTTGGGATATTTTGACTTTTCTAATTTAAACTCAAAACATCAAAGAAAAATAACTCACTTGATTTCCAATTCCACCACAAGATGTTTGAGTTGATAAATATTTATCATAAATAGGAAGATGAATTGCCTCCTCCTCATAGTAATTAAAATTATTTTTAACTTTAAATAAAACTTCGTTTGGTAAAAATGAATATTCTATTCTAATAAAATGGAAAATAAATAAAATAAATAGAGCTGATAAAATCATCAAAAATTTAAGAATATTTGCATAATTTTTGAAAGACATATTTTTATTTTTTTGGTTAGAAAAATCCACAATTTTTTGATGAAAGATTGTAATCACACTGATGAGATAATTAAAATTCTTTATAATAATAAACCCGAAATAAAAATGTCATTCAACAATAAAATAAATAAACGCATAAAAAATTAGACGATTATACTAATTTTTTTGTTTTGTTTCAACAACTTTAAATATAACAACAACGAAAAAAGTGGCTGCTAATTGTTTTGTAATGCAAAAATGCAACTACAAAAAAAAAGATGAATCAAATTTGCTCTTTCCCTTTTCAGCAAAGATCACCTTTAAAATTTCAAAAAACACAAGCGTCGTTATGCATTTTTAATGAAGGCGCTTTTCTTTGAAGCATCGATGCTCACAGAAAATGCATTTATGAGAAAATAGAGTAATAAAAATATTTTTTGTTTGAAAAATAATTTCTTTCCCCCCAAAATTTTTATGCTTTTATAAATGACACCATAATCCAGGAAATTTATAACTCTGGAAATTGCTTCAGGCATTGTTTTTTTTATTGTATAATTTATTTAATTAAAAAAACTACCATCCTTCTCTTATCTCCATGCCGCCCCCATAATTTTTACATTCATGTCATATTTTTTGTTCTAATCTTTTTTTGATCTCAGAAATGGGATTTGTGTTTAGGAATTTGTCAGAAACTTTGGTGCGAAAGAAATAAATTTTTTGTTTTTTTCTTTTCTGTGCAAAAACAATAAATTCGTTGAAAACTTTTTTCCCTTCTTCCTTTACGATCGGCTAAAAAAAAAACAATAAATTTTCTTTGTTTTTTTTTTGGATCTTTGCGTAAATAACTACATTAAAAAAAATTTCGATCAATTTATTTTTTTGTTTTTAGTAGGTTAATTGCTTTTCCCAAAAAAACCATCTCGCACATTGAGAACTTTTTTTATTCGATGAGAAAAGTGCAATCTTACGTTTTTTTTATTTCTTAAAAATAATAAATTCAACAATAAAAAAAGTTTAATTTGCAGAGATCATTTTTTTGTATAGAAAAGGGTTGGTAAACGTTGGTGGACAAAACATGAATGAAGCCTTTTTGATGCGACCTAGAGCTATCATAACTTATTTTAAACAGCTTGTGTTGCTATAATAACAAAAAAATTTAAATAACACCTTTTTTTTTAAATAAAAAGTTTCTTTGGCAGTATCGTTATTGATTTTGTCATTGCAAAAAAGAGGTGTTTTTTATTTTTGTTGCTTTAAAAATGATTACGGTCAGTGGAATGTGAAATATACATAAATTAATAGAAAAATTCATAAGTGTCCTTGGTTACGATTGCCCCATAAAAAAAAGTTTTTTTTCCAACTTTTTTGCATTTTAAATTTCCTCATAATGTTGCTTGGTAGCTTTTTTATTTTGACAAAAAAACAAAACCCCTTTTCTCGCATGTTGAATAAAATAGAAGGAAGCTTCTCTAAAAAAAATAATGTTAAAATCAATTTTTATTTTTATATTTTTATTACCCATTTTAATTTCATCTCAAACAACTAATTTTGTTCAATTAATTGGTTATTCAATAGTATCAGAAATTTCTGAAACTATTGCATCTTCAAATTTAATGGATTGTCTGGGACTTTGTGTGGATGCAACTCCAACCCTTTGCATTGGGGTTAATTTTGATGGGTTTCAATGTAGTTTATTTATTCAAATAAGAAATATTATTGAAAATGCAACCGCTTGTAATAACTATGTTTATGATCGAAGGAATTCCACAGCTGGAAGTATGGGTTTATCAGAAATTGATCAACTCATTTATTTTGATGCATTTTTAACCGGCACATGTCCGCAAGGTTACGAGCAAAAAGATTATGGGTGTTCAATTGAAATTTCCGTGAGTCATCGATAATAGAGCTGTTTGCAGTATCTTTAGTCATTTTCTTCTTCTATTTTTTTCTTCAAAATAACAAAAATTAATTTTGAAATTCAAAAATTTTTATAAAAGTATCTTTTTTAGAATGCAAAATGTCAAGAATATGCGACATTTTTTAATGCCATTATTTCACCAAATACTAGTAATTCTGAAGAATGTATAACCGATATAAAAGCTGGACTATGTTATCCATATGACAGCATTTTGGGCGGACCTTGGAAATATAGTGAAAATGGAACAACTTATTGTTATTATAATGTTTCAGCTTCGGCTAATCAAACAATGAATTATTATGTTTCTACGTGTCAAACAGTCTCATCTCGAAGCAACGTTATTTCCGTTTGCAGTAATATGGAAAATAATTTTGTTAAAAGTAATAAAAAAAATTTGAAAAAATACTAAAAATTTATACAAATTTTTTTAGCCAATCAATTTACTGAATTATTTTTTGGTTTATATATTCCTCCAAGTAAACCGTGGGCATTAGAAAATTTTGAATGGACGGATGGATGTAATTGCACCTTTCGACGATGGAGCGGCGGAGAACCAAATGGAAATAAAACTGGAGCAGAAGAACGATTCACGGGAATGAGCAGTAATTGGTTTGATTTTGCATTTTGGAAACATCCAAATGTATTTTGTAAAGAAAAAGGCATAACTATTGTGGATTATTATAATATGTAAATAAATAAAAAGGTTTTAAAAAAATGAGAGGTAACAAATATGTCTTTGTAAACTTCAAACAATTCAAAATCCCGGCCATTTATTTTGTTTAAACTAGAAAAAAATTTGCAAAAACATTTAAAAATTTTAAACTCAAGGTATGTCCTCTTCTTTTAAAAATTTTTGCTTATTTCTTTTTTTGTTTCTTAGAGACACGATTGCAAAAATAATTGAAAAGTGTTTAAAAATACACTTCAATTAATTTTTTCCAACACTTTTAAAAAGTGTTTGGTGTGATTAATTTTCATTTGTAAAAGTTTGTCTTTTTACAATCATCGATGAGAAACAAAGAAAAAAATGTTAGACTC
Organism: Panagrolaimus kolymaensis; assembly: GCA_028622995.1. Taxonomy (NCBI): domain Eukaryota; kingdom Metazoa; phylum Nematoda; class Chromadorea; order Rhabditida; family Panagrolaimidae; genus Panagrolaimus; species Panagrolaimus kolymaensis. The sequence continues at coordinate 1,140,019 of JAJQJQ010000025.1, read as the reverse complement.
CAAATTTATTTTTTTGGAGAAAAGGATAACTATTTTCCCATAATTGACTTTTTTTAAATAAATTAAAGTTTCAAACATTTTTTTGAGCTCTCACGATTGTGATAAATCACAAACGAAAAAAATTTGTTATAAATCGTTTTTTCCTTATTGTTTTTTTTATCCGCGAAAATATAAATTATTTTTTTAGTCGATAAACGTTCTAATTTCTTTATTTTTTTGAAGAGGCGGATAACTTTTTTTGTTGGTTTCGTTCTTGACAAAAAAAAAGTGTGTTAAAAGTTTGTAATTAAAATTTTATTAAAAAACTGTCATTAGTTTTTTCAATTTCCTAAATGCTTCTACAATATCGTAATTTTATTCTAATCTTTTTTATCGGCATTATTATTATTTCTTATTACTCTATTGGCAAAATAGATTCTCCACATATCATTTTTAAAACTTTTGATTTGAAGCCAGAAAAACTTAAAAAATATTTTATTTCATATAAAAATTCAAATTCGCTGCAGAAGTGTCCTTCATTAAATTCAAAAATATTAAAACTTTTTAACGAATTAACAACTCCAAAAGTATTTGTGACGGAAGATGAAAGGTCAAAACTAAGTATCAAAGATATTGGATTTGTTACTTTCACGTCACAAAATCATGTTCATGAAGCTTTGTAAGATTCTTACTATTGACTCAAAAACAACTTATAAAATATTTTTTTTTTTAGAGTTAATTGCAAATCCATTCAAGCCCATCCAGAATTAAAGCTAGTTCCATTAACAATTTTTATCACCGAAGATGTAACAGAAAATAGTATAAAAAACTTGGAAAAAGTATGTCCAAAATCGATCACAAAAATAATTAAATTTCCATTTATATTATTTCCAAAAAAACTTGAAATTGAAAATTTGGATAATTATCGCTTTAAAGCTTTACATCAAAGTATGGCATTCAAAAATCATAAAGTTTTATTAAGCTTTGATACTTCTATTATGTTTAGAAAAGATATTAATTTAACGGTAAGCAACCATAGAAAAATAAAGAGACTTCAGCCTTTTTTCAAAAACAACTTTTTTTAAACTTTTTTTATTATTTGGTTCAAGCTCTCAAATTATTTTCAACCTCAAAAAGGCGCTCTTTTTATTTGGTAAATTACAAACTAACTAAAATTTAGGATATAATTCAATCTAGCATTAAAACAAATCCCACCGATGTAACTCTTTTGAGTGGAACAAGGCATAACATGTTTGCTGCTACACATCCCAAAATGTATGATTGCTTTGCTAAAATCAATTCAACTGATGTAAGATAAATTTGCATACATATTTGCTTTTAAAATTTTAAATTTTTTAGATGACTAAAGTAACCCAATTTCAAAGTGGTTTAATTTTATGGATTGGAAGTAAAAATGGTTGGAAAACCATGCGTCGATATGTGGAATGCAGCTTACAACAAACATGTTTGGCGCCAATTGGAGCAACAAAAAAATGTAATATGAGAGTAAATTTTTTTTATTTAATAAAAAGTTTGATTTAAAAATTTATACTTTTTTTTAGAAAATCTTTAGTGACCCAAAGCATTTTTCTGGTTGTCATCGATTTGATCAATCAGCAATAAATTTAATTTTATATGAAAATTCAAATTTCAATCAAAGTTTATATCAGACTCGTTCGCCATATTTTAGCGTTCATCGGCGAAATGGTTAAAAACTAAATTATTAAAAAAATCAATTTTTATTTATTGTAAATTAAGAAAATAAAAATACAAAATTTTGATATCATTAAACAGATATTAACTTAAATATTTCCCATAAATAGTTTTAACTTCATAATCGGCTAAGCAGCTTTCATGAATGAAACCATATTCACTTAAATTATGAAGACTTCCATTTATTTCATAACTAAAAAGATAAAAACCATGTTGAGATAATTTTCGAAGTAAATTAAGTGTTTTTAATGCACTTCGTCCATGAATTTCAATTAAAATTTGACAAATAGGTACCGATACAAGTTCATCAGAAATTATATATTCTGCTCCTTCAATATCTATTTTAAGAATATCCACTCGTTTATCGCCAAATTCTTTTAAAATATCTTTAAATGTATAATAATCTTTATTTCGATTTGTTGTATTCGTGATGAGAGCCTTCATAAAAACTCCATTTGCATTATTTATTATTCGAAGAGTTTCATTTCTTTGTTGCTTCTTATCAAAGGATCGAAGTTTGCATTTATTATTTAAAAAATGTTGAATTTTTACATCAAAACTTGGATCATTATTTATTCCAAGAGAATATATAGTGCATTCATCAAGTTTAAGCATACTCATGGGATTGCAAATCCATTTACCTCCATCCACAACCCTTCCAATTCGAACCAAATCTCGACAAAATACTTCTGGAACTAATACATTATAAAGGGTCGCCCAATTATCAGCATCAGGCACTCGCATTAAAGCTTTATTTCGTTCATATACTTGAGATTTATAAAGTTCTAGAACATGGGAACTAATTTCATCTGAATCATTTATAGTCGTTGTTTCTAAAAATTCTAATTTCATAGTTTTTTGTTTTTAATGGTCTAACAAAAAATTACCATTATTAAAAAGTGAAGTTATAACTGGATGCAAAGTAGGGCGGTTGGCTTCAAAAATAAGTAAACCCATGATTACCATAGCTGCTATAACAAACTTAAACATATTTCTGAAATCTAATGAGGCGTATAAACACGGATTAATTTTAGCAGAAGACCAACGTGATTAAGATATTCCAAAGTGCAGTTTTAAAAATATTTGATAACACCAGTTTTATTAATGGTTAATTACCCTCTAAATATAAAGGTTATTGATGCTATTCTTCCAGATTGCAACTAACGACCGTTGCAAATGAAAGTGGACAAAAATTGATATTTTTCGTTTAAAAAATTTTTATTCCTGCGCTTCCAACAAAGTATTTTTCAACAAACAAAAAAAAAAAATGAAAGAGATATGTATGGTTTTTTTTCAACAGCTTAAATATACATAAAAAAGAGTTTAAATGAACAAAAGACCTCTTCTCTAATATTCGGGTTCCAACTCTTTCGATTCGATTAATTCAATCAAACAAATGAAGAATAAAAAAAACTAATCAAACATCCACGTCTTACATTTTGATTTTTTTAAAGCAACTAACGACTTATCTTTATTTTAATATTTTCATAATTTCTCTGTTTTTACCAATCTCTTTTGGAGAGTCAAATTTATTCAGCTGGATTATATACCTTAAAATTATATAGAAAATGTATGTATTTAGGTTTGTTAACCTTTTTTCTCTCATTTGTATGTATACACTTTTTTGTAATAAGCTCTGTGGAATGAAAGAAAAATTAATTGAGGAAAAACATATTTTTTGGAAGACAAATAAATTTACAGCTAATTAAATAATTAAAGGCTGTTTGCTCAAGGCTTTTGGATTATTGAATGCCATTCAATAAATAAAATTTGTCGTCGACGACATTCGAATAAAAAAAATCCCAAACCCATTTTTTTATTATTCTCCTCCTATTCATTTGCTTGCTAGTTAATTTTAAACAAAAAATATGAGAAATTGTGACGTGGAAGTTAGTTCAAACTAATTACAAAAAAGAGTGTTAAAAAATGGCATTATATAAAAAAAAGACGGGTGGCACACAATAACAAGAATGGTGGCGTTCAAAAGTATCGATGATTTCACAAAGAGAAGTTATAACTTTAAACTTTTTGAATCAAAAGGATAAATAAAAAGTCAACATAAATATCGATTTTTCGTGAGATTTATAAAAAAAAATTAAAACTTCTACTTCTACTTCTACTTCTACTTCTACTTCTACTTCTACTTCTACTTCTACTTCTACTTCTACTTCTACTTCTACTTCTACTTCTACTTCTACTTCTACTTCTACTTCTACTTCTACTTCTACTTCTACTTCTACTTCTACTTCTACTTCTACTTCTACTTCTACTTCTACTTCTACTTCTACTTCTACTTCTACTTCTACTTCTACTTCTACTTCTACTTCTACTTCTACTTCTACTTCTACTTCTACTTCTACTTCTACTTCTACTTCTACTTCTACTTCTACTTCTACTTCTACTTCTACTTCTACTTCTACTTCTACTTCTACTTCTACTTCTACTTCTACTTCTACTTCTACTTCTACTTCTACTTCTACTTCTACTTCTACTTCTACTTCTACTTCTACTTCTACTTCTACTTCTACTTCTACTTCTACTTCTACTTCTACTTCTACTTCTACTTCTACTTCTACTTCTACTTCTACTTCTACTTCTACTTCTACTTCTACTTCCCTTTATAATTTTAAATTTTTGAGTTACAAAAAACACTAATTTGCCATTATTTTTTTAATATTTAAATTAAAATCTTTGAAACAAGAATAAATTTTGAATCTAATCATTAAAAATAAAATAAATTCCGATAAAAAATTTTTAAATTTATTTTTTCTTCGAACAATTTTTATTAAGAATTAAAAGTTTATAACGGAAGTTTTTGGGAAGTGGAAGTTATAGATTGAATTGATAGAAGTGATTTGAAGTAAGGAGTGAACAGGAAGTCGGGAAGTGGAAGTTTATGGAAGTAGAAAAATGGGAAGTTCGCAAACACTGGTTTGAAGTATACAAGTCAAATAGAAGTAAATTTGTGTTAGTTGGCAAAAAATTATTATTTATTTATTTAGCTGCTGTTTTTGTTGAAATAAACGGAAGAAAGAACATTTTTTGATTCAATTTATGATTGTAAATGAAAAAAAAGCGGTGTTGTATGCTGTCATTGTTTTAATTTGAGGAAAAAGATAGCCTATTAAATTTGTATAATAATATTTTGCCATTTCCATTAAATTTTGCATAATTTTTTAAAAATGTCTTTCTTCACGAATCATACAAATATTATAAAAATATTGTTTACTTTAATTGGAATATGTTTGTTATTAATTCATCAATTTATTGGATTAGAATATTCATTTTTTCCAAAAATTGTATTATTTAAAGAAAAAAATAATTTTATTGGCTATAATCCGGCAATTGTTTATATTCCTAAATATGATAAATATTTATCTACTAACACAGCTTGCGGTGGAATAGGAAATCAGGTAAGAAATTCAATTAAAAAACTTTATAAAAATTAAAATAAACATTTGTCACAATTTTACTCTTTTTTTTAAATTTTAGATGTTTCGCTTTGCCGAACTTTATGGAATTGGCCGATATGTAGGAAGATCGCCATATTACAACGTTGATAAACCCTGTGAAATGCAATATGTTAAAGAATTTAAAACAACTTTTCCAAATCTTTATAAACATTTGGAAATTTTTGAACCAAATAAAAATGAAACATTTAATACCGGCATTTTTAGTAAATGTTGTGAATTTGATAGGTAACATTAACAACCTTCATTTTTTTGTGAAAACCGGACAATATCATTTCAGGATAAAAAATGTGACACAAAAATATATTAGATTTCATCGACGATATCCTTTTTTCTATAAATTATTTGATTCTTTTAAAAACGAAATAAAATATTTATTCCAATTTGGTGAAAATTTAGTTAATGAAGTAAAACAAGTTGGTGATGAACTTTTTAGGTAAGTTTTTCAAATAAAGTTCTCGGAAAATAAGGCAAACATATTCAATTAGATTTTTTTCAGGAACGACACTTCTCATAAACTTTGCATTCATTTTCGACGAGGAGATTTTTTGAGTACTCGCTTTTATGCTTCTTCGGCAGAATTTATTAATCCAGCAGCAGAAGAAATATATTTCTATCTTCAAAATAAAAAAGTTTCCGATATTTCTATTGTTTTGTTTGGACAAGATGAAAATTTTGTTAAAACACTCAATTTTGAGAAAGCACTTTTCTATGAAGTTTATCGACCAAAGCTATCTTCCCGAGATCATGACCTTGCATTTGCTCATCAATTTTGTGATTCATTTTTAATTTCTTCGTCTGGATCAACGTTTGGTTGGTGGATAGCTTATTTGCTTCCCGAAAGTATTCCAATATTTTATAATGGAATGATTCAAAGAAGGGGTCGAAATTTTAATGAAGACGAAATCGATGAATTTTATCCAAAATATTGGAAAAGAATCAATTTTGAAAATGACACAGTTTCATTAATGCAAGATAATCAATTTGATGACTTTCCTTTATAAAAAATAACATAATAAAGCAAATAAAGAAGATAATCCATCTTTGTTATTTTAAAATTAGTGTACAAAAACTTTAAGCATCGATTTTATAGTGTGGGAAAAGTTTGACTACTTTGGTGGCGACGACATGTTTGACTTTTTATCGATTTTTAATTCATCCTCATAGAGGTATAAATGATCATCAGCAAGCCACATTTCACCATCAGCATTTGTGTCATTATTATTTTATTCATTTAATTATTTTTAAGGCCAAAAAATACGTTGTTAATTCAAAAAAATTGTAGCAAAAAATCTTTACTTTGTATTTTTGTCAAAAAAGTAAACATATTTAAAAAATAAAAAATAAAAAAGCGCCAAAAAAATTAAATTTAAAAAATGGCGCCGGTATTGTCATGATGATTAGTATTGCCAAAACGAATTCAAAGAAAAGGTTATTGCCTTTACTTTTCTCTATTTCCCGCGCAACAAAATATTTAAACTTTAAAATAACTTTGAGTTAACTTTTCTATGTACATAATTCGTGTTTTTTTGTTTTTGCGTTATTAATATTCACCTGTGTTATTCCATATTTCCTAAGTGCAACTATTATTACAAAAATTGAAATAAAATAGCGAGAATTATTTTGTATTAAAAATAAATTTAATGTTTTAGAAATTTTCCAATGGTTAATCTGCGGAAACGAAAGCTCGTCGAGATTGCAAATAGTTGTGCAGATGAAAATGCTGAGAGCGCGTTGGAATTTTCTGATGATCAGTCTTATTATTCTGAAGAAGGTGAAAGCGATGAAGAATTGAAACAATCAAAGTATGTTTCATTTTTCGTTATAACATCGATACTAACAGTTTTTGTATATTCCTTTAAAGAGCTCAACCAAATTTGAAAAAAATTTCGCGCTTTGTGGACGCATGTTCAGAATATAAGTTACATACTTATGAAACAAATGGAAAGAAACGGAAAGTTTTGATTATTTTTACTGACGCTGTTAAAAATTTTTGCTACGAATATTCAATGGATAAAAAATATAGTTTTTATTGTCGCGGCTGTTTCGAAAAACAAAAATATCACAGAACAAAAATTCACATTAATAAAGATGGCATTGAAAGTGTCAAAATGAATGCGAAGCCTCATGTTTGTGAGCCACGTGAATATATTCCAGAAAAATTTAAGAGTCCCATTATTCTTAAAAAACCCGATTATGTATTTAAAGAAAGCCTTGTTGTGGATAAAACCACCGTGAAACTTATAGTTTTTCATCGGGAAGATAAAGAATTATGTTACGAATTTCATTGGAGTTCATCTTACAACTCTTATTGCTGCTGTGGATGTAATCTACTTAGTAAAACTATAAAAGCCAAAGTCTATAATTTGAAGACGAACGAAGAATTTATTGAGATTGATGATCGAAAACATGTTTGTGAACTTCGTATTTATAATCCAAATAAATATTTCAACGAAAATCAAATAATTAATCTTCCAAATTTTGAGCTTCGTGAAAAAAATGATGAAGATGGTTATAAGTATTTAATTCTTTTTGATATTGCTAACAAAAATCTATGTTATAAATACAGTTTTCAAAAACAGGAATTTCGTTGCCAAAAGTGTGTTAGTAAATATGTTTATGCTAAACTTTATTATAATGAGAAAAATGAGCCATATATTGTTCTTGGTCAACAGAAGCATGTTTGTGAACCGCAGCCTTATAAACCTGAAATAAAAGAAATCGTCATTGAATCAACTCATTTCAAATTTATTCCCATGGCTAAAGGAAAACCAAAGTTAATTATTTATGCAACAGAAAAGAAAGATATTGGTTACGAAATGACGTTGAAAGAAAATAATTCGTATATATGTATGGGATGTGTAAGACGACAAAAAAATCAAATCATAGTACCATTTTATGCGAAATTAAGTGAAAAAGAAAATGGAGAAAAGTATCTTATATTAAAAAAAGCTTTGAAACATGAATGCAATTTTAAAAAATTCCAACCGGATAAAGAGATACAATACGAAGAAAAATTTTTGTTTGCTCCAAATTTTATTTTTTATTTCAACAAAAATGTTTCAAAGAAGCCAAGTTTAGTCATTTATGATTTGAATGATAAAACTTTGGGTTATGATTATTCTTATAAACCAAGTCAAGGGATATTTCTTTGCAAAAAATGTATTTTTGAATATAAAATTTCTGTATCTGCCAAAGTAATGGAAGATAAAAATGGAAAAGAATACCTTTGTTTAGGAATGAATAAACACCGATGTACCCCTGAAAATATTTCCAATTTATTAACGCCTGAAAAAGTAATCATGGAAAGCTCAGAAGTTGCAATAAAAGATAAAGAAAATATCGATGAAAAACAAATAATTAATTTTGATTCATTTGAATTACGATCAAATAAATCGGGCGTTGTGGATGCTGAACTCATTATTTTTAAATCTGATGATCGAAGCCTCTGTTATCGATATTGTTATTTTAAATGCAGAAAAAAATATTACTGTTCAAACTGTCTTAACCAAAAGAAAAAGAATGTTACAGCCGAGTTGAATTTAAATGACAATGGGGAAAAATATTTAATTCTTGGCAAAAATCAGGAACATCTATGTGAACCAATTAAATATGATGATATTAAAGAAACAAAATACTATAACTTTCAAATCTTTAATTTAGAAGATAAAAATAAAGCAACGACTTTATTTGTTTTTATTTCAAATAATCAAAAGCAATGTTATAAATATTGGTTTTGCAACAGAAATAAACTATTTTATTGCTGCAGTTGTGTTAGAAAACAAGAAAGAAAATACATCAATGCTAAAATTGATAAAGATGAGGATGGAAAAGAATATATTAAATTTGGACCAAATAAACATGTTTGTGCTCCTCAAGAATATGATCCAGAAAAATTTGAAAGCAAACAAGCTTTGCAAGCATCTGAATTTGAGTTATTCCCCAATCTTAGTGGTATCCCTGATTCTCGAATACTTATTTTTGATAAAAATAATCAAAATTTAATTTATGAATATCATATCAATAAAAAGCAATTTTGTTGTTATGATTGCAATAGGAAGGACGTGTATGTTTCTTTAAAGCTTTTCACAAATGAAAGTGAAGAAAAGTATATTGAACTTGATAATACTAAACATATTTGCACACAAAGAAATTTAGTTGAGCGGAAAAGAATGTTTATGGATTTTAAAATAAAAAATTCTTTGAATGGAAATCAAGATGTTGTCGTGACTGATACCAGCAATAAATCTCTGACTTTCAACTTCGCATTAGATAATGAACTAAATTTATATTATTGTATTAAATGCAAAGAAAAAAATAAGTTTATTACTTACAAACTCCGCAAAACAGAAGATGAAAAAGAAATTTTAATATTTAATGAATCTCATCACTGCTGTTCAAGAAAATAATTTAAATGCATTACGATATGTTTCATAAGACATAATTATTTTATATTCCACATAAATTTGCAGCTACATAATTTATTTTTCATTAAAATACATACTATTTTATAAAAGAAACATTTTTTTAATTCTCGATTTTGTTAATTATAATTTAGATAAATTTATTTCCTTCCAATAAATAATTTTTAAATCAAATTTTTGTTAAACATTTTCTTTCAATACAGTTGCAAATCTCCCATTTTATTTTATTTTATAATAGACGAACGCAATTACGGTTAATGTGGTTAATTTATTTCAAAGTACAAAGTATCGATCTTTTTACACTACTAACAAAACATAAATACATAAAATTGATGTTTGATAAAGAAAATAGCTATTCCTTAAAAATATTTGGAGGTATAATTTAAAAAAATTTAATAATGTTTTAGATCATTCTTGTTTACATGTTACTGTTGTTTTTGTTATTGCTAACATTTGGTGGAGCAAAAGCTGTCGTAGATACAATTCTTGTTTGGAGTTTGGTCATTTTTAATACTCTTCTTCGAATACTTTTGTTAAATACAAGGTAAATAATTGATGGAAAGCCTATAATTTTAATTTTATGAAATGTTATCCTTCTGACTCAACGTAATCACATTTTTGCCCTAAATTACTTAAGTCACTTACCATGAATACACATCCAACCAAATTGTGAAAATTGCATTATTAATTTTGGAACAAGGTAATGCATTTCATAAACATAAATAAGAGCGCAAGTAAAATTCATAAATGACATAAAAAAGACTTGAACAAAAATGGGTTTATCTGGAAATGAAAAGGTTCCACTTGAGCCTAATCTTTTTTTACAAAGACATCCAATAAAAATTGTATAAAGTATAGCCAAAGAAAATGCGATGATGATATTGTGAATGTCATGGAAAACATTGTTATACTGAAAAATGAATACGTTATAAAAAATTAAGAAAGGTTGATTTTTTTTGAGTTAAAAGCAAAATATTTTTATCATGCTTGAATATACGAGTATTCTTTTCTCAAGAGTTAACCATTCTTTGTGAATGATAAGTTTTTCTATTTTATATTGCAATATGGCAATATTTTAAAAGCATTTCTCAACCTCTTTAAAACTCGCAAAATGGGTATTCGTTTCAAAACATGGGTTTTTGTAAATAAAAAAAGATTTTTAAGATTTTGGCTTTTTTCTAAATATTTTTAAATTCTAATAACGCACTCATGAGTCACAGAAAAAATTGTTTTAACGGGGCATCAATCATTTTCAATTTCGATACAAAAACATTTTTTTCTAATTATACCTAACAAGAGCATTGGGGCCCACCTTCGGTGGTCCCTCACAACTTTTTTATTAACAAACATAAACACTTTTCGAATAAGAAACATAACACTTTTCATTGACAAAAATAACGTTAGGGAATTCTTTTGTTTTAGAAAAGGATGAAAAAAGGGAGATGGTTAAGAAATAATATTTTATGATTAATTTGGTGTGAGTAGTAAAGAAGATGGGGATTTCTTATGGTAAACGTGTGACTGTGACAGAAACTGGGCTTAAACACACGATTTTTTAGACAAACGTTTTAAAACGCGCAAACATGAAATTCCATATGAGGCGCAAATTTTAACCACCCTTTTAATCTAATTCAGTTTAATTTCACATGTTTGAAATCAACATTTTAAAATACCTTTACATATAAACATTTCATTCCATTTCAATACTAAAGTCACACTACTTAAAATAATTCTTCGGGTGGCTTACATCAAATTTAAATACCTTTCTAGGGGGGCTTCGCCCCAACGCAAGCGTAACTTCTCATCAATTACTTCAGCGAGTTCCGATTTGCGCCTTCTGGCTCCACTTTCATGTTTATCCTTTCTGCTTCCAAGCATATTCCTTCGTACAATTACTCCCTTTTCGAAATTAATAATGGGCCCTACGGGCCCCATCCCATCCATTTTCATTGCTTCCATTATCAATTATTGTATTTCCAAAATCACATTTTTATAAATCCGGGAACATTTTGATTTTTCGGTCTCGCATTTCATTATTCTGATATGCGTCACCATCCTTTTGAAGCCCATTTTCATTACTCTATTTTCGTCTTCACCTACTTCCACACATTCTTAGTTGCAATAAAATTTTCTTAAATTTCCCAAACATCTTGAAATAACACTATAACACTTTATTACACCTCACTTCAAAAAATTATTTAAATCGAGCATTTCTTTAAACACCTTCCGGTAAACCATTTCATCATGCGCAATTACTTCTTCAACCATAACCGCTCTCATTCTTACCAAATTACAGTAAAACATCTCGAAAAGAAAATTAACGTTTCCAAAAAATCCCACGCTTCGTCCTTTCATCAAACACAAAGAGAAACATTCGTGTCGAGAAATTTTTCGATTATGCAAATTTAAAACGCATGTCCTGAATCGGCCATCTCGATTCCGAAGAATGAAATTCACATATTCGGAATCAGCGTAAAAAACTGCATATGAGGTGCTAGACACATTTCAATTTGCTAGGGGACACCACATTGACAGACAAACAAACAGACAGACATACATTCTCACTTTACATAGGTAGAAATTTTACTGCATTCAACTGACCTCATATCCATTTTGTGGATAACCCATATGTGGATTAAGTAACCATATACCGTAAATAGAACTGAAGGAATGAGCATTAGTGCCAATAGCAAAAATCACCGAATAAATAAAAGATAAAGAAACAAGAAAATATGTGAAAGTGGTTGAAAAAACTCGATCACATAATTTTATATTTATCATTGCTAGACATCGGTTTAAAGCTAAAATGAGAGCTAAACAACTTTCAATATGCCAAAATATAACTGCATGAGGGCCAGCCCAAAACATGATATCGGGATTTGTGCAATATACTGCTCCAATAATTGCAAAATATCCAGATAAAATTCCATTCAAGGAAATTGCTACGACATCGATGACAGAAATTATTGCCATTAATTGGTAGCATGTTTGTTCAAGAAAATGAGATTGCCATAAAACTGGGATAACCATGAAGTAAAGGATCTAAAAAAGTTATGAATTTTTTAATCAAATTCTTTGTAATTTTTGTGTTGTGATGGAAAAATTACAAAAAAATAAAAAAAACTCACTTCAAAAATAATTGCTCCAAGAATCAAAATAATTCCATAAAGCACATCTCGACGTTCTTCAATTGGATGTAAATTAACATCATAATAAGAACAATTATAATATTTTTGAAATGCTTGAGGATCAAATAAATAATGATTCATTATTTCCCTGAAAAATGCAGCAACGACAATTTAATTTTGAAAAAATTTATGAAAAGAAAGTGAAAAAAAGGTTTGAATGGCGACGAGATTTTATAACATTTTTTCTACCAGTAAATTAAATTAAATTATAGGTGTTATAAAATTGAGCAAAGTAGAAAACGAAATGAAAAAAATGTAACACCGAAAAAATGATATATGATGGCTAAATTTTTTTCTTACTTTACTGTTTTTTAGGCTAAAATTTTTCACATTCATTTCTTTTTATATTATTTTTTAGGATACCCTTTTTGAATAAAATATTATAATATCCATGTGTTTGCGTCGGATTTGAAAAGATCAAAAAGATAAATATTTGACACTTCTTCTTCTTTTCATAAATAAAATGTTTTCATAAAAATTTTACTTTCTTTTTTGTTTAAAATAAATACGATAGTTTTTTGTTTTCTTTCAAAGAAAAAAGTTATTTTCAAAAGAGATTAAATATGCAAATCCGGGAGATTTTCGTACGTGTTTATTTAAGTTTTTTTATTATCTTCTTGTTGTTTGTGCTTTGATGCTTTCTTTTATGGAAAAAAGAAGAATTTTTGATAAACGAAAACAGAGGAACAAGAATTGATAAATAAAAAATGGACACATTGATCTATTCATTCCGAAAACTCAAAAAAGGGCAAAACCTTAGTCATCGAAGTTATAATTCAGATAACACCTCCTCAAAAATACTTTTTTGGTGCATAAAATAGAGCAAAGTGGAAAAACTAAAAAAAGAAAGAAAACACAAAAAATGTTAAGTGTAGTAATTAAACTTTGTTACAGCATAAAAATTTTTATTGTATATTACTACAAGCTTCTTTTTTTATTTTTTATCTTACTCATTTTAACCATCAAACATCGCATCTCCTTTCTGTAATCAAATATCATAAAATAATGATTATATAGTTGAAGTTTTTTTTAATATACATAAATTTTTTCATTAAATTCTAGAGCATGCTTGACAGTTATGGCTGCCCAAGTGATAGTTGTAAAGACATGACGCAAGAAACGATTTATGAGACAAAGATCACGGTGGCTTAAAAAAATAAATAAAAATAAAATAATTTAATACCAGGGATGGACGACATCTACTTCTACTTCTACTTCTACTTCTACTTCTACTTCTACTTCTACTTCTACTTCTACTTCTACTTCTACTTCTACTTCTACTTCTACTTCTACTTCTACTTCTACTTCTACTTCTACTTCTACTTCTACTTCTACTTCTACTTCTACTTCTACTTCTACTTCTACTTCTACTTCTACTTCTACTTCTACTTCTACTTCTACTTCTACTTCTACTTCTACTTCTACTTCTACTTCTACTTCTACTTCTACTTCTACTTCTACATTTACATCTCGAAATGTTGATGTCGATTTTTAAAAAGTCGATGTCGTCCAGCCATATTAATACACAAAGAAAAACAAATCGCTTCTAATATTTTTGAGAAGAAAAAAGTAAAGAATTAAAAAAAAAGATTAACTTAAAGGGACATAGCTATTTCATGCCTTTTCAAAAATTTCGATACTGGGGCTGATAGGAACAGTCGGGGCGGCGCGTGTTTGAATTACCGTGTCACTTCTGTCTTACACGGTAATTCAAACACGCGCCTTACCAAGTGTAACTTTCAGTGCCCGCAAACGAAATTTCAAAAAAGGCATGAAATAGCTATGTCCCTTTAAATATAACTTCTTTCCGCTTATTGCTGTAATTTCGTTAAGCAATCTATTGCAATATCAACTTCGCCAATCATTAAATGAATCCCTGTTGCACCATCATGAAGATTACTAAAAATTTCTTTTCCATTTTCTCTGTATTCTGAATATGGAAATGTAAAAACTTTTTGCATCCCCATTCTTAAACATCCTTTATAAGTTGCTGTAGCGAAAGTGTAAGCCATAAAATAATTGCAATCATATTTTTTAAAAGTTTTTAAACTTTCGATAAATAAATAATAAAGTAAGCCGCTTCTAAAAATTTTTGGGAATTATAAAATAAATATCAGAGGAAATGGAACAAAAAAATAATACCCATTATATTCTGGAAGAATTCCCGAACATTTCATATAACCCAAATTTTTGATAATTGGAGCAAAAATTTTCCTGTTTGCTTCATACATTCATCGTGAATAACATAAATTTGATTTGCAAGATGATGATACGGGCCATTTTTGATATCTAAGAATAAGGGTATTAAACAAACTGTGGAACTGTTTAACGATAAATAAAAACCACCTTCAGATTAGTTTTCTTTTAGCAAAAGTTTTGCTTTTGGATTAAACAATTCCGCGCCAAAAAATAATGGAAACTCCTCACAGCTGTGGATTCTGTTTAAATGAAATCCAACCAATCGATTATCATCAAAAACTGCAAAAGAAGCAGGTTTTTGAATAACAATTTTAAGGGCATCGAAAGCTGATTTCTCAAAATCTTCATATTTTGCATCTAAAATAATTACAAAAAATAAAATAAAAGTTATCGATAAAATGAAAAAGTGTAAAAAAAAACTTACTTAAAGATTTCCAAAGACTGTTATAATTAACAAAAATATGAGTATAAAATTTTACAATTAAATCAAAATCCTTTTTATCGATGACTTCAATTCTCAAAGGTTTGACACCGTTTTTCGGGTACCATTTGGGTTTAATTATTTTTCTTTCACCTTGCGGACGAGAATCAATGAAAGCATTTTCTGTTACAAAATTTCGACTTGAAATGGATAAATGAAAACCACGAAAGCCATTTTTGAAAGAATTAAACATAAATTTATTTATCATTTTTCAAAAAAAATATAAACAGGCTGTTTCTTCTCTTTTTTTCTAGATCTTTAAATATGAACGCTTAATGGAAAAAACAAGTCTATTTCTCTTGACTTTAATTAAACTCGCCTCGTTCTTTCGTTTTTTTTTTTTATTATTTTGCACCGCAACGACCACGACCATCAAGCAAGCAACAGACGAAAGTCAAATGGATCACTGATTTGTGATGTATCAAAGATCAATGATCCCTTTTTTATCTTCTTCTTTTTTTTTTTGCTTCAGTGACAGTTTACTTTTGGTCTTGACGTGTTTGAATTTTTTTATTTTATTAATTTGTTAAATATTTTTTTGTAGTTTTATTATTTTATTTTTTATAAAGAAAAGTTTTTGAGTTGATTATTTTGCATTAATGAAACAGAACCATTTTCAAAATTAATTCTTTTCCAATATTTTGGATAAAATTCATCGATTTCATCTTCATTAAAATTTCGACCCCTTCTTTGAATCATTCCATTATAAAATATTGGAATGCTTTCGGGAAGCAAATAAGCTATCCACCAACCAAATGTTGAGCCAGAAGCCGAAATTAAAAATGAATCACAAAATTGATGAGCAAATGCAAGATCGTGATCTCGAGAAGATAGCTTTGGTCGATAAACTTCAAAGAAAAGAGCTTTCTCAAAATTTAGTGTTTTAACAAAATCTTCGTCTTGTAGTCCAAATAAAATTATAGAAATATCGGAAACTTTTTGGGTTTGAAGATAGAAATATATTTCTTCGGCTGCTGGATTGATAAATTCTGCCGAGGAAGCATAAAAGCGAGTTTTATTGAAATTTCCTCTTCGAAAATGAATGCAAAGCTTATGAGAGGTGTCGTTTCTGAAGAAGAAAAAAACAACAATTATTCAAAATAAAGTATTAGATTTATGGAAATATTGTGATTTTTTTGAATTATTATTACTCTAAGAGATTTAAAACCCTCGCATTTCCTTAATTTTTTATTTCTCTTGGATTTTTAATATTTAAAATGCTAAAATGCTAAAAATTGTTTGTAATAAAAAAAAACTAACCTAAAAAGTTCATCACCAATTTGTTTTACTTCATTAACTAAATTTTCGTCAAATTGAAACAAATATTTAATTTCATTTTTAAAAGCATCGAATAATTTATAGAAAAATGGCCATCGTCTTTTAAATGAAATGTATTTTTTTGTTACATCTTTTATCCTAAAAAAGATAGTTTTTTGATTTTCGCAACAAAAAAATGAAGGTTAGTTTTACCTATCAAAATCACAGCATTTATTAAAAATACCTGTTACAAAAGTTTCATTTTTATTTGGTTCAAAAATTTTTAGGTGGTTGTAAAGGTTTGGGAAAGTATATTTTATTTCTTTTAAAGATTGCATTTCACAGGATTTATTAACTCTGTAATATGGCCTTCTTCCAACATATCGGCCTATTCCATAAAGTTCGGCATAGCGATACATCTAAAAAAATATAGTAAAATTATAACAAATATTTGTTTTAACTTTTATAATTGAATTTCTTACTTGATTTCCAATTCCACCGCAAGCTGTGTTAGTAGATAAATATTTATCATATTTAGGAATATAAACAATAGCCGGATTATAGCCAATAAAATTATTTTTTTCTTCAAATAATACAATTTTTGGAAAAAACGAATATTCTAATCCATTAAATTGGTAAATTATTAACAAACATATTCCAATTGAAACAAATAATATTTTTATAATATTTGTTGCTTGATTTTTGAAAAAAGACATTTTGTTTAATGGATTTTTTTCCATCTCAAATTAAATAGCTTAAGATTATGCAAATTAAATTTAATGGAAATAATAAAATATTTTTATACGAATTTAAACAATGAAAGCAGCACATCTTTTTCTCATTAATGTCATAAATATAAATATTGATTAAACTTTTTCTATTTTTTTAAATAACAAAACAACAAAAATGTTCAAAAAAAATTTACTTTTTCAATAATCCGATTTTTTTACCATTTTTTGTTGTAATTGGTCTCATTAACGGTAGGCGTTGAAACTAAACACAATGGAAATGGATTAAGACCTTTGATACAAAAAAAAGTAAGAGGAAGGTGCGGCGATTAAAATATGAAAAACATTTGGCGGCCAGTTCACTTCATTTTTTTGTTATTTCACTCATAAAAAAGCTCACCCAAAGATTTTTTATGTAACACATAGCATTTTTCAGTAGCTTTCAAATATTTAAAAACATTTTTGCCGTTCTTTTGCTTAGAAAAATTATTCTATATTTTTATCAGGCAACAATTATAATGTACAATATAAAAAATTCGTTTATTGTTGATTAATTATAAAAATAAGACAATAAAGATACATTTAAAAAGAAAATTTTTTTTCGTGCTCAATTGAAAGAAAAAAAAATTATTATGTTTTGTAAGAGTTTAAGCCGGTCCAATTCTGACGCTTGTTGTTGGTTCAAATAAATAACCCTTTCCAAAACAACATGAAAATACGCCTTTGCACCAAGAAAAGTAAAATTTAAAATATGATTTACGAGTTACAGAACTAAAAATGTTCTTATTTTTAATTTAATTTTTAATTAATTCTCTTTTGTTACCTTAAAAGCATGATAGCCACAAACGCAATAACAGCATGAATTTCAACAATATATTGCAAAGCCGTTTCGATGATGGATAATGCAACATAATTATTAACAAATAAAAAGCGAACATAAGTATAACTAAATCGGACGATTTGAATGCACAACAAAATTAGGGAGTAAACTAAAAAAAATAAAAAATTGAATTTTTAGTGAAAAATCAAGCTCACTTAAAAGTTGAACACTCGTATCATTTGGCACCATAGCAGCAGAATTGCGAATCTTAAAATATTTAATCACCGATAATAAATTCAAAATAGCCGAGATCGCCATATTTGAGCCATACATGTAACTTAAAATTTGTAAAACTTGTTGTTCATATTTTTTATCTGCATATCCAATTTCTACATTTCCATCGTCCTTAAAATTCATAACTCCGAGTGCGGTAAATCGATAGGAAATGTAAATTATTGGCACCAAAGTTACTACGGGGACATACCATTTCGATTTCCAAATCTTAAAAATTTTTGATACTTAAAATTTAAAATCTGTATAAAGCTCACGCGTTTATGATAAAATGGCAACCAAAGTGCTGTGAAACGATTGAAGGAAATTAAAGTTTGTCCAAGATATTGAGTGATCGTGAAAAGTGAGGTTCCAGCATACGCAACTGAACCCGTCCATTGATTAGCTTTATAAAAATCTGTGAAAAGACCATATCGAGGAAATTTCATGAAAAGTGTCATCTATAAAACTTTTTTTATTATTTTAATATAAATCCAACTTTTGTGGCTTACATGAACAGCAGAAAATAAAAAATCCGATACCAGCACTGCTAATAAGCAATGATAAAAGGCGCTGTTGAGATCGGTTTTGATTTTAGCAATAAACAAAATAATTAAAGAAAGCAAAAATGAACAAATAATTCCATCAACAGTGAACATACAAATTTCAGTTACTCCAACTTTCATTTTTCTTTTAAACTTTTTTTTTACTTTTTGAACTTTATTATAAATAAATTGTTTTATATTCAAACAATTTTTTACAATGCAAAAAAATGCAATTTTTCAATATAAAAACAAATGCATCTCGTCTTTAAAAATTTTTAGAGGCGGAACATCTTGCTAACGTGCATTTATTTTTTTACAGTAATAAAATTGCAAAATAAAAATAAACAAAGAAAATTATAGCTTTTTATTACTTAAATGTCAAGTATCATGGAATCTTTGATAAATGCACGCTTTCCAAAATTAAAAAATCAAAATTTTTTTTGAACAATTGTAACTTTATGATATTCAAATTATCGCATGAAACATAAATTTAAAATTAAATGCTTTGTATGCGTCATAGCTAACAAAGATAGAAAGTGATTTACAAAACAATAAGAAAAATTTGAGGCTATAAAATGTTTCTGTTTTTATTTTTTTTTTATGTTGATGTCGTCTCTAAGCACCTACTCAAAGTGTAGTCCATAAAATCAAATTTTTAACAATATTTTTTACAAGCTATAATTTTAAAATAAATGCTAACCATAAATCATCTAAAAAATAATTAAGGCATGTTAAAAATATTTGATAATTGATACTTAAAATTTTTTTAAAATAAATAAACAAAAACCAATAAACTTTTCTTTTTATTAAATAACGAAACAAAAAAGAGCCAAAACAATATAAACAAAAAAATAGAAATAAATTTGAATGTTGAATTTATTTAAAAAATTACAATGAGAAAACCGCGTTCAAACAACCCAAAAACAAAACAAAATTGCTTTTCCCTTAATTTTTTTCAAACACTTTTTTTGGCAAAAGTTTTTCTTTAAAATTCACAGAGAAATTCGTCATAAAAACAAACAAACAAATGAAAATGCAAAAATACAAAAAATAAATTATTTTTTTTTGAAAAAATCCATTAAACTTGATTGGTGTTTTGCTCCTCCTCCTTTGCCACCCTTTTTGACTGCTGGAGCTGGAGCTGGGGCTTTCTTTTTAGCTTGTGGTGGAGCATTTGTTGAAGTTGCATCGGATTCAACAATTTTCTTTGTTAGACTTGTAACTAAAAATAAATTCAATAAAAATTATAATATATGTGTTTCAAAGAACCAATTACCTAAGAACCCTTCTTCATCTCTAGTAGTTTCTGGAACCAATTTCATTTCTCTAATTTTATTTGGTCCTTTTTTGGATGAGGAACCAGCAACAACTTCAGGTTCATCATCCATTTCAATATCTTCTTCGACAACTTCTTCTTTAACAGTTTTTGATTTATTTGAAGTATCACGAGGGGTGGATTTTTTAGTTCGAGTTTCCGCAGGTTTAACAACAACTTTTGCAGTTTTTCGTGGTCGTTTTCCTAATTCTTCCTTGCCGGCGTCTTCCACATCTTCGATATCTGTGTTATCTTCGTCGTCTTTAGTAAATACATCATCCATCATTAAATCATCATCGCTATCTTCATCCTCAATTTTAACTGAAGTTTCCATTTCAAGCTTTCTACGTCCACCTTTTTTTGGTGGAACTTTAGATTCTTCATTTTCAGCTGTTTTCTGTTTTCTACAAAAATTCCACTCTTATTTTAAGGAAAAATTAATTGATTTTTTAAACTAACTTGCTGGGTGATGGAGTAAAGAAATCATCTTTAGATTTGATGGGAGTAGGATATTTTGGACCTTTGGGTGAAGCTACAACATTTTTGGGTCTTTGACATTCTTTAGCAAATAATTTTTCTATTTTTACTTCATCTTTTCGCTTTTTTTCTTCTCGAGCTTTCATTGCCTAAAAGGGAAAAAAATATATATATAAATTTAAATTTTATTTAGTTAAAAATATTTACATATGCATCAGGTTTAATCGAAAGTGGCTTTCGAGTGACTTTTGAATCTTTAGAATCCATTCTTTTAAAATCGAAAAGATTGATATTGTAAATAGTCTAAAAATTATTTAGTTATTTTTGGACTAAAAAGTTTGTATTTAAAATTTACATCTAAGTTTTTTGGATGAATGCAATAAAGTCGCTTTTCAACAACTTTTCCTTCTTTCTCCATTTTGTTAACTTTATCTTCGGTGGCCGTGTATCCAACATATTCAATCAAGCCTCCATCTTCATCAAAATTTTCTTTGGTTTCGGGTTCAACAAACCATCCACGCTTCAAATCATATTCTTCATGATTTTCAGAATAAAAGTTTTCCAATAATCTAAAAAGATTAAATTATAGTTGCTAAAGTTAATTAAATAAATTACTTCTTAGCTCTTTGAGGAGAAGTTCTAAATGTGGAAATAATATGGGTGATCGTAACACCTTTATCTCCATCGTCGAGCCATTGACAAATTCGATCAAAAATATGTTTATCCGAGAATGCTTGGGAAACAACTGTTGGATTTATCGTTACTTCAGATGATACTTTTTTATATGATTTTTTTGGAGACATGGTTTACAAAAAAAGGAATAAAATAATAGGATTGAGGAATTTATAAATAAGAAAGTTTGAGTTTGAGTTAACAAGTTTTCAAAAACAAAAAATTTCTTCAAGCAAAAAAGTGCGCCAATTTTTTTTTGAAATTATCAACTTTTTTGGCTAAGTATTCATAATGCAACTAAAGTTAATTTTGTTTTGAAATCTTTCACCTTTGAAAATACGATTTTTTTAAACAAAATTTGCAAATCCTATTTATAAAAAAAATATTAATCTTCAAATAATTTTTAATCTAAAAAAATTTGATTTGGTTAAAAAACAAAAATATCCACCAAGTTTTTTATAATGTAAGAGTTATAAAGTTTACTGCTTGGCAAATAATAAAAAATTAAATTAATCTTTTAAAATCGTCGTCAAAGAAACGAAAAAATTGAAAAATTGGTTTTAAACCATCAAAGTATAAATCAAAGTAAATTGTTAGCAAAAAAAGAAGCTCATAAATACATCTATATCCATAGTAACTAAAATTAATGAAAAGAATCTGGGGCAACATACTATTTCCTTGGTGATTTCTTTTTTCAATTTCTCGATTCTCAATTCTCAATACTTCAGCCACCATTTTATTTAAAAAAAGTGTGTAGCGAAAGAATTGTTTTAAAGTATTTTTTAAAAAATTTAAATCTTATTATTTTTGTTTTTTTAAAGATTTTAATATGTAAAATACAATAGTTAATAAAATGAGTTGCATGAAAGCATAAAAAAATAAAATTATTATCAAAAAATAAAAGAAGATTTATGTATTTTGAATTTAAAAAAAAAATACGCTTCCATCCAAAAAGGGTCTCAGTAAAAACCGATCCGATCGGTCACGCAAACTCAAAAATTTGCATCATTTTTCCGTGCAAAAAAAAGGGATCGGATCGGTTTTTACTGAAACCCATCCAAAAATAATATTCATGGATCAAGCGATAATAAACTTGCCCAAGAAATTTGTAATAATGGAAACATGAAAATAAATAAAATAAAAAGTTTAAGTAGCTGAAGCAAGAATGAAAACCGTATTTTTTTTATCATACACACTTATTCCATTTATTTGAATTGAAACAAAAAAGCAAAGTATCAATCTTTAGTTTTTTATTGTTGTGAACAGATTGCTTTTTCTTAAAATAATTTAGCATTTTTAGGCTATCTTTTTTTTAAAGTCTGTTGTAGACAAAAAAGCTAGTACATACATTCTTTTCAACTTAAATTTTCTATGCTTAATTTTTAAATCTTTTTCTACCACAAAAACATGATTAAAAAGGTATCGATTAAAAGATTCCGGAGTTTTAAAATTTTTCTTAATTACATAATCCGTGACATATAAAGTTAAAAAATTACTAAAAGATCACGGATATCCTTTCTTGCTGGCATTCTCTAAATATTCTTTAATGGAAAAGATCATAGAGTTCAAGAAAACATTTTATTTATTTATTTATTATCCAAACATTATTATGTTAGTTTATAACAAAACCCTTCAAACCAAGGTGTTGGAAGAAAAAGATCAGTAAACAAAAATAAAAATAAATTTTTATGTCATTGATTGTTAGTTATTTGTGAAGATCTTTGATCCTCTCTTCTTTTTTTTCTTGAGTAATTAAAAATGGTTTTTTTTATTTTTCTAGAAAATTCTATCTCCATTTTGAAGGTTGATTTTGACTTCAATCTTTCAATTTCTGTTTCTCGATGGTAAGAATGTACTTTGAAAAAGATATACGCACACACACCCGAAACACGTTGCATTATTTGATATATTTTTTTTCTGCATAAACAAAAACATTGAAACATAGAAATTACAAACTACGATGATCATTTTTAAGGGTTTAATTATCTTTTTTTTCGATCGCGCAAGAAGAAGATGGAAAGAGAAAAAGGAAAATAAACATTTTGTTGTTTTTGTTTTTTATTATTTCAAACTGTAAACAAGTTTTCCAAGGTGACACCTTTTTGTTCGATGGGTTTGCCACTGCCCAACAAACGAAAAAATATTTTATTTGGGGTGGCACGAAATTTTTTGCTATAAAAGCACCAATGAATTCAGTTTGAAACATTCAACCTGATTTCTTTCAATCAAGTGAATAAATAAAAAATAAAAAATGTTTAAAGTTTGTATTCTCCTCGGTTTTTTGGCTATTGCCACTTTTGCTGCTAATGTTGAAAAGCAAGCTTTGAAACAAGGAGCCAAAGCTATTGAAGCCGCACAAACTGGAAAGAAAATTCGTGAATGTTCTTGTGATGAACAAGAAAAATGTGTAAATGAAATGAAACAACAAATTCAAGGTTGCTTTGATAGTTGCTGGCCTATCGTTGAGAAAGTAAGTTTGAGGGAAATCAGAAAATAGGATTACTTTGACAAAATCTCCAAGAAATACAATTTTTAAATATTTTTCTCTAAATTTTAGGACTTCAAAATCGTCAAAAAGCCAGATACCTTGAAACAATGCTTCACTGGAAAGAAATATGTTGTTGATGATATCCTTGAATGTTTTCAACATGATGCCAAGACGTAAGTGTTTTTAGCTCTCTTTTTTTCTTTTATCTAAACCTCTATTTTTTTTTACAGTTGCGTTAAAGGAAAGGATGGCCCACAAGTTGATTACACTGATATCAAACTTTTCCTTAACAAAGGCGAAGACAAACTCCACCGTCAAGCCAATGCCCTCACCACCACTTTCGGTGATGATGGAAAAGAAGTTATCGATGCTGCTTTCTCCGTTGGAAAATGCATGAAAGAATGCTTCCTCAAGAAAAATTCCGGTGGATTTTGCTTTGATAAATCCGAATGTCAACCTAAAATTGAATCGGAAGATGCACCAAACGCCGTTCAAAAATGCATCAAACAAATTGGATGGAAAAAACAAGCTCATGATCTTTGTCAATGCAGTACTAAAGCTGGCGTTGAAGGCATGGAAAAATATTGCGGACTCATCGATACCGTTGCAAAAAGCAATGCAAAAGTTCCATCAGCTCGTCGCCGTTAAATAAAATGATACTCCTCTAATTTTGTATTTATATGCAAATTTTCCCTAAAAATTTTTTGTAATAATTTCTCGATCTTTGACTTTTCACTAAAATAAAACTTCTAAAGTTTTAACTTTTTTTGGCCTTGAACAAAAAAGAGAAAAAATAAGCAGCGATCATTAAAAGAAAGGTCACATAAAAGTTAGAAAGAATAAAAAAAAACTTGTTTTTTTGTTTGAAAAGGAAATGAAAGTAAATGAGTTTGGCCTTTGGTCAAAAAGGGAAACAATTGCAAAGTTTGCAAACGACCTTGATTGAAAAAAGATGGTCAATAACAATAAACCGGTATGCATGTATTTGTTTACAAACAAAAATTTAGAAAAAATGTTTTTTTTTGTCTTTTACTCGTTTTTCTTTTTAACAAGGTTGAAAAGATTCAGTTCTAAGAGATATTAACTTCGAGTAAACCAAATAATAAGATAGCAAAAAGTGTGAGTAACAAAACTAACCTATCGTAAATAAATGCGGCGTTTAATAAATAAAAAAAGACGCCTCTAAGGGTAAATACTCAATGAGAACATAACTTAAAGCACACAATTTATTACCTTTATCTTCAATATACAAATGGTGAGATAGCTTGCCATAAAGTATGACCCATATTATAGACACCTCTCTCATAGATCGCAAGGGCATTTTTTTTTGATTTACAACCTCTTTTTTTGAGAAAAAATAGGAGTAATGCAAGCGAGAATAGTTTTCCAATTCCAAATCTTAAAATTAAAAATTAAATATAAAAATTTAGATTCAACAGAAATAAAAAAAGAAGCATATTTATTTATTTTTTCTTGCCACTAAAAATGAGAGGAAGATAGTTATTAAATTGATTAATTGCAAACCATCCTTTTCATTGCATCTCCTTGGATGCTAAAATGGATTTCCATGGAAATCTTCTAAAGTCTTCGATGTCAAAAAAGACCATTCTCAAAAAAAGTAGCTTTTTCTTATTTATTTTTTTCATCTCAAAAGTATGGTCTTTTTCAACTTTTTAAATATTTTATTTTCCTTTTTTTAAAAGTTTTTTGTTATGAGTTTAAATTCTGGTAATTTGAAAATTCTAAGGAAATAGCTTTTAACCTTTTTTAGTAATTAAGAGTCCAAAGTAGAGTCTTATTTAATGAAAAAAGTGAAAGAAAGTATACATATAAAAAAGGTAAAATTATCATAATTTTTTATAAACTGTCCACCAAAATGAATAAAGAAATCATGAAAAGTATAAAAATAAATAGTATTTTCTCTCACCTTTTTATGGGCAATTGGATATGCTAAAGCTGTGCATCGATTAAATCCCAACATAACATTCCATAAACCAAGAGCCAATTGAGCATACCATTGAGTGATAATTACTACTGGAGTCAAAGGATTATCGGGTGAATAAAAAATTAAATGACCATAAATCCAAAATATTGTAAAAATTATATCCACAATATAACCATAATTTAAAATTATAAAATATGATGAAGCAAGAACTGATTTGGGTTTGGTCCATTCATGACAAAGAAATACAACAACCATCAAATCAAACAAAGCTAAACTTCCATGAATACCCATAAAAGCAAGATATGGTATCGTTTGCATTTTTTCTTGCTGAGACATTTCTAAGTGTAAATTTTTACTTTCAAACACTTTGAGCTGGAGTTTCGCTCTGATGCAGTTTGGTAAATATTTTCTTATTGGTACACTATGGAGAGATAATTCTGGCTTTTAGATAATGAAAAATAAAACTTTTCGACCGAGACAAATCTTGGTTAATTTTCGTATTGAGAGCGATAGAGAGATAATTTTTTAGCAAAAAAAAAATGAAAAAAGGGCAGTGTAGTTTCTTCGCTTTTATAAGCTTTCAAGTATGAAAAAAATATAATTTATTTCCCTTAGAAAACAGCAATAAAAATAAATTAAATTTTTTTACGATTT
This sequence comes from Panagrolaimus kolymaensis, assembly GCA_028622995.1. NCBI lineage: Eukaryota > Metazoa > Nematoda > Chromadorea > Rhabditida > Panagrolaimidae > Panagrolaimus > Panagrolaimus kolymaensis. The sequence continues at coordinate 1,113,394 of JAJQJQ010000025.1, read as the reverse complement.
CTTTTTCACGCTACAAACTGATTGTTTCATTTTTTTTCCAACAAATTTCAGCGTTAATCTGATAATAATATCAAAAGTAGAGGAAAAGAAGAAAAAAGAACTTAAGAAATTATGAAAGTCAAGTTTCAAAAAACATTATTATATTATCCTCTAATAAAATACATTCATATGCAAAAATATAATACACAGTCTTTTTATCATTTTTTGAAACATAATTTATGGCTTTTTCAAAACTAAGTTAAAGCCAATTTCCTTTTCTTATTAGCAAAGGTAGTTTACAAATTAACTTATTTTACAACAAGCAATTCGTTATTTTTTTTTTGAGATGTGTCATCGACAAAATCTCGAGATATGATGTTTATTAATTCCAGAAAGGTGAAAAACATGCTGACGAAATTATGAATTTTAATTTGTAGCTTCCTTAAAAAACTCTAAAATACCCATAAAAAAATTACGTCTGAATCCTTTTTTGGGTTTTCTGTAGTTACAATTTCTTAAATTTTACAACCATATTTTTTTTTAAATAAACTTTAAACGATGAGAAATATTTCATCACGAGACTATATGAGTTTTTAATTTTACGATTGCTTTTAGTCTTTTTTTGGCTAATAAACTAAATTTTTGCCTTTAGCATCAAGCGAAAAAGTAAAATATACTAGAAATTATCTATGCTTTAAACAGACCAAGATTCATCAAGTTGAGAAAAAAAGAAACAAAAAGGTTAACTATAAAACATCTTTAATTGTAATTTAAATTTTTATAAGACTGTGTTAAAAAAACTCTTTAACAAAAGTGCGCTAAACAAAAGTAAGAAATTCCAAAAAATTTTATCGAAAAAAGGGATAAAAAGTTACAATATTTTTTGAGACCTTTTTTACTTATTTTTTGCTTTCTTGAAAATCTATAGTTTTCCAAGACATTTAAGTTTTTTATTTCTTTCTGACGTCACAAAAAAATGTTAAAGGATTCCAATGTTTTTGACAAATTTGATCAACAACAGAAAAAAAAATTGGACAAATCAAGATAGATAACAATTTATGTAACACAAGGTCAAGATCATTTTCAAATTTTTATTCTATTTTTGATGGATGTCATTAACCCAATTGTGTCAATTATTTTTCTCTTCGCTAATCTTTTTTTCTTTTTTCATATAAATTCAATTGAAAATCTTTTTCTTTTTGTCATTCAAGTGTCACAAAATCTTTTTAAACTTAAAAATGAATTCAATTTTTAAATTTTTATTGTTTTTCTTTATTATTGTTATCGTTGCTGAAACATGCCAAATCACGGTGAAATTGCGTTCCAAAACCAGAAATAAGTTTAGAATTCAAGTTTATGTTCCTTCAATTGAACAAAAATCAGAAAAGATTTTGTTCACTCAACCTGGAGATAAAAAAATTACCGTAAGTCAAGCCTTTTTCCGGCAAGAAAACAACAGAATTTTTGTTTAGAAACCTAAAAATTTTAACAAAAAAATTTTTTTAAAGTAAACTTAAAAATTTTTTAGGTTAGCGGAGAAAATTGTGGACGTTTGCCATGGGTTGTTCGAACTTGGAAACAAGAAAATGGAAAATGGATTCATGCTAAAGAAATCAAAGCCAAATTAGATGGACGTGGATGGCTTCGAGTTGTCGTGGGTGATGATTATTCCCCATATTTCTTAGATCGAAGTGGAATTATGTGTTCTGAAGGTTTTTGCGGATAAATAATTAATGTTTGTGAATCAAAAAAATTACAAATAAATTATTTTAATAAAAAGATGAATTTTGTTACTTATATTGAATAAATAAATAAAAAATCCTAAAAAAAGTTGTTAATTTTTTTGATTTAATTTTGAAAAAATAAAAACAAAGCCAAATGATGTCAGAGTCCAAAAGTTTGGAAGTGAGTCATTTTATGAAGAAAAAAAAAAAGTTTTATGTATTATTGATTTTTTAAAAACGCAAGTTAACAAACAAACAAAAAATGACGAATAGAGAAATCGAGTTTTTTTCCAACGAGTTCTTGATAAAAAAAATAGTTAATGCATCCATCCATTAAATCAATAAGACAAAAAAGTTTTTATTTTGTGTGTTAAAAAAAATCAATGAGTTCGGTTTTTTTTTGTTTAAAAAATAGCAAATAAACTGTTTCTTTGCCTGAAAAAAATATGTATATTAAAAAATGAATAAAAACTTAGAAAATCAATTAATTGATTGCAACTTTACTACACCTTGTTTAGTATGTTCTCATTCAACTTCAATATTGCATTTTCAAGTAAGTTTTTAAACTTTAAGATTTTTTTAAGAAATGTTGTTTCAAAGTAAAAAATAATTTTTAGTTAAATGTTTGTCGAGCATGCGCGGTATTTTTTAGAAGATCCCTAAATAATCAACAAAATTATGTATGCCAAACGAATACGAAAGATTGTAATATTACAATAAAACGTAATATATTTTTTAAATATAATTCTTTTTATTTTGAATTTTAGATCGCGGTAAAACCCTGTGTAAATATTGTCGATACCAAAAATGTTTTGAAGTTGGAATGAGGCATAATAATAACTCTTCCAAAAAGGAGACAAAAGAGAATGAAACAAAAACTGATAATATGGAAAATTTGGTTTTTGGGAACTTTGATAATGTTTTTGAATATGTTTTAAAAATCTTTAAGGTATGCAAATTTCTGATCTAAAAATGCATTAATTTTTATTTTAGGAAGCTCCATCAACTTCTATTGCATTTTCTGAAAATTACACGGAACAATTTAATAATCTATTATTAAAAATTTTGGAAACTACAAAACCCTCTGAAAAATTAGTTATGATGAAAGATGCGAAAATACGAATAAATTTTGTTAGAGATTTTTATATTGGCAGCGCACAGATGCTTTGTAAATATCAACCATTTGCAACTTTACCTTTCAAAGACAAAGTATCTTTATTAAAAGCTTTCATCAAAATATATTTTAAAAAAAATTTTAGGTGTTAATTCACAGTGAATTTTGGTTAATTTTTAGTATTTTGGAAAGAGCATATCAAACTCGCCAATATTATGGAAACGATATAAATGATACAAGGTTTTTAATTGATAAATATCAATTTATTGATATTTCTAGACTGAAAGAATCTGAATTTTTTGCTAAAAAAATTGAGCAAGAAAATTGCACTTCATTTTTAATTCCATCATTTCTTAAAGCAGAAATTAATATGAAACGATTTCGAAAAAGTAATCCTTCGTATAATGAATTTGCATATATGTGTCAAATCATTCTTTGGTCAACTTTTGGTAAATAAACTTTTAAAAATAAAAAATAGAAGTACAAAGAAAATATTTTTTAGAGATCGCAGACCTTGAAGAATCAACCCATAAAATGGCAGAAAATGTTCAAGAAAAAATTTCAGAAAACTTGCATAATTATTATATCGAAGAGTTACGAATGCCATATTATGCAGCTCGACAAGCAAAGCTATTCAGAATGATACATTCCATTAAATGTTATACCCAAGATTCCAAACAATCGGTTACAGCTGCAAAAATGTTTAATGATTTTGAAAAAACTAAAATTCCATGTTGTCCATTTATTTTTAATTTTGTTAATTATTTTGATAAATTATCTTTGTAAAAATTTATCCCTTAAAATAAATTATTTTTTTTGTTGTTGCATTTTGCAAATTTGGACCAAAATAGATTGAGGCAAGCCCCTGTTTAGAAATTTTTAGTTACCTTGGTTTTATTTTTTTTATTTGCAATGTCTGCTTTCACCCTATTTTTTCCTCTGTGGAGAGTTTGAGGGAGGTAGTGAGAGACACATGTTTTATTACCTCACATGAGCTTTAACGTGCGCATGTAGGAAGGAGGCTGCCTCGTCGTCTAGGTGTGTCTTTTAATCATCATTTTTTTATTCCAAAAAAACAACATTAAACAAAACAAACAATAATCGTTTTTTTTCTCTGTAGGATTAAATCAATAAAAAACAATATTCATTTTTTTGTTATTTTCATTTTAATTTTTTTGTCTACTACAAAATTCATTTTTGTTTTGTAAAATATGGAAAATTCTGAAATTCAATCTGAAGCTTTACCTTGCCTTGTTTGTGATTCTCCAACCAAAGTCACCCATTTTCAAGTAAGTTTTACTTTTAACTTTTTTCTATAAAAAAAAAATAACGAGAAAAAAGAAAAACTTTTATTTTTTTTAGTTAAACGTCTGCCGAGCTTGCGCTGCATTTTTTCGTCGATCTATCGATATTGAAGACACTTATGTTTGCCAAACTAATACGAAAAATTGTAATGTTAAAATTAAAAGTAAGCTCTTCAAAAAAATCAAATTTTATTTGATTTTTTAAATTAGTTTTTTCAGCACCCGGAAAACCTCTGTGTCGATATTGTCGATATCTAAAATGCATCGAAGTTGGAATGAAATTAAACAACAATTCTTCCAAAAAAGATGATTTACCTTTAACCAATTTATTAGCCAAGAAAAATGCCAACAAGCATGAAACCAATATTATTCAAATAATTAAAAAGCAAATCAATGAAAATGAAAATGAAAATGAAGATGAAATCCAAAAAATGAAGTATGAAGTTAAAAAAAATGCTGCACAAATTCATCGAATTATTACACTGAGTTTTGGGGACTTTGATAATGTATTTATGCATGTTTTAAAAATGTTTAAAGTATGCAAATTTCAAAATAATTTTATACATTTTAAAATTTTTTTTAGCAAACTCCAACAAAAATTTATGCGATCTCAAATAATTATTCCGAAACTTATTTGAACGATTTCAATTTGCTTTTATTTAAATTTTTAGAAACTACGAACCCAAAAGATAAACTTGTATTTATGACTGATAACGATTATAGAGTAAATTTTGTTAAAGATTTTTATCTTAATGTTACTAAAATGTTGTGTGATTATCAGCCATTTGCTAATTTACCTTTCAAAGATAAAGTAAGTATGTTTTTAGCTTAAAATGAGTGCTAAGTGTTTTTAAACCAAAAAAATTAAAGAAGTAATTTGGTTTATTTATTTTAGGTATTATTACATAATGAATTTTGGCAAAGTTTTTATTATTTGGATAGAAATTATCAAACATGCCAATATTATGGAAGTGATGTAGATGATTTAAGATATTTAATTGATGATAGCCAATATATTGATATAGCACTTATAAATTATCTGTGAGTATGGAATTAAAAACCCTTTTAGTTTTTGAGCATTTTTTTCAAGGAAATTATAAATAGTTTTTTTTGCTCCTTGAAAAAAATTATTAATTCTATTTTTTAGTTTCACAGAAAATAAATTTCCACAAGAATATGTTGAAGCAACTCTTTTTTCTTTTTTACACCCGCTCTTTATTAAAGCTGAAAATGATTTGAAGCGTTTTAAAAAAATTAATCCATCGTTCTTCGAATTTTCATATGTGTGTCAAATGTTTCTATGGTCATGTTTCGGTAATAATTTTTTAAATTTTTTTTGCAACCAATCTAGCCTGTAATTTTTAGATTTAAAAGGATTGGAGGAATCAACCCATCAAGTTGCAGAAAGCGTTGAAGAAAAATTATCAGAAAATTTGCATAAATATTATTCAGAAGATCTTCGAATGCCTGTTTATGCCGCTAGACAAGCAAAACTTTATCGACTTGTAAATTCCACGAGATCATGTTTGGATGAAAATAAGGAACTTTATACGGTGGTTAGAACATTTAGTTTTGCCAAACAAAAACTTCCATGTTGTCCATTTTTTCTTGAATCCGATGAATTTTTTAATAAATTATCTTTGTCATAGTTGTTTTTAAAAATCTGTAAAATAAATTATTTTATTAAAATAGCTAAAAATAAAATAAAGATAAACTTTTTAACAAAAAATAAATGACATCATTAATTAATTTTATCGAAGCTTATGCCGATGATGACCTCTGGTATGTAGCTCCGGTTGATTAGAATGTCTCCTTTCACTTTCACGTATAAAAAAAATTTCTGCTCATTTTGACGCAAGTATTTGTTGGTCTTTTTCTTTTTAGATAAGTAAAGAAACGAATGAACACAAAAAAATACATCATAACAAGAAATAGAAAAAAAAAATGGACACAAAAAACTTGATGCATTTTCTTTGCGATTTTCCATTTCGTTTGTTTTCTTGTTGCTCTTCACAAATAATATTGTTACACTTGCAAATAAGCTGTCAACTGCTGGTTTTTAAAGGATATTTAAATAAATATTTTTGTAGGCCAATTGGTGGGTCTTTCTTTTTGAAAAAATAAAAGAAAATATGATTTCTCAAATATTTGCTGAAAAGGTACCTGAACCATGTTTAGTTTGCGCAACTTTAACTTCAACATTAAATTTACAAGTTGGATTTTTGTTTCTTTTCATTATTTTGGGATCTAATTGAAAATGGCTTTTTAGATAAACGTTTGTTATGCTTGTGCCGCGTTTTATCGGCGATCCGTTAACGGAAAAAGAACTTATAAATGTCAGAGAAACACTGGAAATTGTGATGTCACAATAAAAAGTTAGACTTTATTTTTCATTGAAGATAATTTCATGAAACCTTTTTTAGTGCCCCAAAGAGCTTCTTGCCGATATTGTCGATATCAAAAATGTATTAAAGTTGGATTAAGAAGTGGAAAAACAAGGAGAAAAAGAACAACAAAAAATAATAAAATAGAACAAAACTTTGTTAATTTGAGTTTTGGAAATTTTGATAATGTTTTTGAACATGTTTTAAAAATGTTTAAGGTACGCAAATTTTTGATCTACAAATGGCTAAAAATTTATTTCAGCAAACTCCAGCGATTTCTATTACACTCTCAGAAAATTACGCGGAACAATTTAATAATCTTTTATTAAAATTTTTGGAAACCACAAAACCTTCCGAACCGTTGGCGGCAATGAAAGATTCCAACGTAAAAATAAATTTTTTAAAAGAATTTTATATAAACGCTGCTCAGATGTTATGCAATTATCAACCATTTTCAAGTTTATCTTACAAAGACAAAGTAAGCAATACTTTTTATTTCCATTATTTGATTACCTAATTTTTTAGGTGTTAATTTACAACAAATTTTGGTTTGTTTTCAGTCTTTTGGAACGAGCATATCGAACCAGACAATATTGTGGCGGAGATGATTCCAGATATTTACAAGACAAGCATCAATATGTCGATTTTTCAAAATTGTCCGAAAGTCAATATTATGCAAATAGATTAATTAAAGATGACTGTAATTCATTTATGATTCCATTATTTTTGAAAGCAGAAACACATATGAAAAGATTTAAAAAATATAATCCTACCTTTTTTGAATTTGCATATATGTGTCAATTTATTTTATGGTCAACTTTTGGTATGATATTTTAAAAATAAACAAATTATCTTAATTCCAAACTTTTTCAGAAATACCAGAACTTGAAAAGTCAACACACAAAATGGCAGAAATTATTCATGAAAAAATATCTGCAAATTTGCATAATTATTATATAGAAGAAATGTTTATGGAATCCTATGCAACTCGTCAATCAAGATTGTATAGAATAATTGTCTCAACTAAATCATTTGAACAAGAAAATAAACAAAAAATGATAGCAGCAAAAATGTTTAACGATTTTGCAAAACATAAAATTCCATGTTGTCCATTTATGTTGAATTTTTCTGAATTTTTTGATATAAAATAGATTATTTTTTCTAGGCTTTAATGAGAAATAAAAAAGAAGGAATAATAAATATGTATATGTAAATTTTTTTTTATCAAAAGCAAGTATGCTCCTTAAAATACGAATTGACAGTTGGCACAATTAATACAGAATAAAAAAAAGGCTTGGTCAAGGACTTTTATCAAATATATTTATCTCGATAAAAGTACCCTAAAGCTTTATAGTAAGTGTGAAAGGTTGCATCCCAAAATGCTATAAATTTAGTATATAAAGAAATCCTGGCTAACCAAATTATTCATTCTTGATTTCTATTCATTATCCATCTGGTATCCTTCCTCCACTTTTGTGCAAAAATTTTTATCAGTGATTTTTTATTTATTATTTTTATCGGAAGCTGGAAATCCAATTTTAAAGAAAAACATGCTTTATTTTTCCTTGATTCTTGCTGCTGCTGTTTCCCTTGCTTTTACTGTATCAGGAGAAAAAGAATGTCCTCCGAATAGTATAAACTTGAGCAATGATCCATCAGTTTGTTATTCCTTCCATTCAACTTCCAAAAATTTTGGATTTGCTCAAAACCATTGTGAATCTTTCAACGCCAATTTGGTTACTCTTAAAAACAACTATGTTAACTTTTTTGTTTCAGGTAAGTTATATTATATTTTGAATATCGATGGTTTAATATGCCCGTTAATATTTTAGAGTTTGCTAGCAAAGTTTTTGACGATCCCGAAAGCATCAGTTATTATTGGTCCGGTGGTTATCGTCTTCGTCATGTCAATTTTGAATGGATTACCGGAGAAAAATTTGATTATGAAAATTTCATTCAAAGCAAACAAAACAACAACAACCTTCAATTTAAAGGCAAAAAACTTGCTTGCATATCGGTTCAAGTGGGGAATGGAGGATGGAAGGCTGAAGAATGCTTCAAGGAATTTCCTTTTATTTGTCAATTTGAAGCTTCAAAAAACGTAATTCCGTTGGATGCTGTTTCCCTTGATAAAGATGATAATCAATTCCCCTCGATTTGTTGTTGTCGGTTCCACCTTGAAACAAAAACGTGAGTTACATTTTTTCTTCTTCCATCGAAAGCTATTATTAAATTTTAGCCAATAATGTTACTATTACCATTCCTCCCCCAACTGCTGCTTCATTAGGACCATGTAAGGAAGGATGGGTTTATAATCCTAAAACGCGTTCTTGCTACTTTTCGTCATCCGATATCAAACCTTGGAAGGAAGCCGAATCCACCTGCCAAAAGGAAGGCGCCCATTTAGTTTCCATCCACAGCAGCGAAGAAAATGAATTTATTATTAATAAATTAACTTCTCAATATAAATTGGATTATAATTGCTGGGAAAACCAAATTTGGATGGGATTTGTTGAACAAAATCATATGTATACATGGTCCGATGAAACTCCCAATGATTTTACCAATTGGCATGTTGGTGAACCAAATGGTGGTTATGGACGTGAAGATTGCGCTTCTATGTATACTCACACTTGTGGAAATAATTGGAATCGTCAAACTAAAATGAAATGGAATGATTTCCCTTGCATTTCAGCATTACCATATATTTGCAAAAAACCTGCATCATTTTTATAAAACATTGTTTTATTATTTATTTTTATTTTTATGTTTGTGTTTTGAAAGTTTGTTTCGAATAAAAAAATTTTACGTGCAAAAAAAAATCGTGAGCTCAGTTAACTAAATTATATATTCTTAGTTTCACCCATCTGAAAAAAGTTGTAATATGTGTAAAGGAAATAATTCGGATGGACGACTACCAATATCGCTGAATTTTTTTCAGTTTTGGGAAGAAATTTTGACTTCAAATTTGTAAAATAGCAAAAAAAGACATATAATTAAAAATGTGCATTTCTTCTAAACAAAAAAAATTGAACTTTTTAGTTTGGAAATGACCTCAACGATCTCTCTTCTGTCAATAAATGCGCCTTTAAAACCATTTTGAAATGTCCGCTTCACCTTTTTTTTTTCTCTTACCTTTATTGACAATTTGACTCGCCTGTTTTGTGTGTGTGTCTCTCTCTCTTTCTCTCTTTTGAAGTGTAGTTCCTTTAGATAAGGATTTCAACAAACATAAAAAAAAAGCAGCCATGGAAGCAAAAACGAGGGATGGAGAAAAAAATTGGTCGACAAAAGGAACAACTCGCGAAGGAACAACCAATTATTTCAATATTTTTGTCTGGAGAGGTCACAAATTTAAATAAATATAAATATGGTTAGTGAAAATGGTAATATTTTGCTGAGAGAAAATGAAAAAAGAATTTCGGAGCCTTGTTTAGTTTGTGGCAATCCAACTTCAACAACGCATTTTCAAGTGAGTTTTTTGAATTTTAAAATTTCTTGGAATTTTTAAAAAATGATTTTTTTAGATTAATGTTTGTTATGCTTGCGCCGCATTTTATCGTCGCTCAGTTAATTCTCTGAGAACCTACACGTGTCAGAGAAACACCGGAAATTGTGATGTCACTAAAAGAAGTTAGTTTTTTGTTTTCCTATTACACAAGAAAGATTGTTACTCGAAAGTTTTTAGAACCAGGGAAACCATCATGTCGATATTGTCGATATCAAAAATGTAATAAAGTTGGAATGAAATTGAGTAAAGAAAATAAAGATAATGAAATGGAAAATAAAATAAAGATAGAAGAAATTGAAATTTTTCAATCAGAAAATAATAATTTTGATAATGTTTTTAAACACGTTTTAAAAATGTTTAAGGTATGCAAATTTTTTTAAATTAAAAACTTCATAAGTTGGTTTTAGGAAACTCCTTCAGCTTCCATTGCATCTTCAGAAAATTATACGAATCAATTTAATAATCTTTTATCAAAATTTTTGGAAACAACAAAACCTTTAGGAAAATTGATTCCAATAGAAAATGATGCAATTAGAAAAGAATTTGTAAAAAACTTTTACTTTAGCAGTGCTAAAATGTTGTTGAACTATCAGCCATATTTGAATTTATCCTTCAATGATAAGGTTTGCATTTTACCATCTTTTTTTTCTGATTTAATATTAAAAAGATTTTTCCAGGTCACATTGCATAATAAATTTTGGATTCGATTTCATTTCCTTGAAAGGGCTTTTCTAACTTGTCAATATTATGGCGTAAATTTGGATGATGGTCGATTGCCCGTCGATAATTATCAATATATAAATACTTTGAAAGAGGAAGAATTTCTTAAACAAGGAATTTATCAAGATGGTTGCGCCTTCTTTTTGGTTCCATTAATTCAGAAATCTCATATATTTTTGATGAGATACAAAAAAATTAATCCAACTTTTTATGAATTTGCATATTTGTGCCAAATGTTGCTGTGGACAACTTATGGTAAAAAAAATTACGAATTATTTAAAAAATAATTATTAATGAAATATTTTTTGCAGATTTGGAAGTTTCTGAATCCACTCACCATCTCGCAGAAAAAATCCAAAACAAAATATCCGAAAATTTGCATAGTTATTACACAGAAAAGCTCCGAATGAATACTTATGCCACACGACAAGCCCAACTTTTCAGAATATTGCATTCCATTGAAGTCCACATGCAAGAAAGAAAACAAATATTTACTGCAACAGAAATATTTGATTTTAATGAAAATAAAATTCCTTTTTGTCAATTTGAACTTAATTTTGTAAGATTTTTTAATAAATTAATTTTATAACGAAGCAACAAAAAAAGCTTATTATGTTGGATATAAAATTTTTTTATACATATTAAAGTGGTGAAAAATTAATATGATAATTTCTTTTTTTTATTGTCTATTGCTTTTCCATCATATTTAATGTCATAATATTATAATTCATAGACGATGGCATAAAAAAGCAAAAAGAAAAGAATGAAAAAATATTCCAAAAAAATAAAAATTGTCGGAAATGCTTTTTCCCCTTGAAGGTACCTATTCACAGGCAACAGCTGAAATCCATTAAAAAGGCTTGGTCAAGGGAAGGGCTCTTATCGCTTAGGATTTTGTTTATTCTTAATTAGTATTGCTTTTATTTACTCTAGAGTCTAAAAAAATTAACCTAAAGCAAAATAATAAGTGTGAAAGATTGCGCGCCAATATGCCAAAAAAGAAAAATAAAAGGAGCTCATGGTTTACCAAAATTATTCATTCTTGATATTGTCTCGTCTCTTGAATCTGCTTTTTGTGAAATTTTATATCAGTTATTTTTTCTCAATACTTTTTTGATTACTATTCTCGGAAGCTGGAAATATCCACTTTAAGAAAAATATGTTTTATTTCATTTTGTTTATTACTGCGTTCCTTGCTTTTTCTGCATCAGGAGAAGAATGTCCTCCGAATAGTATTAATTTGAGCAATGATCCCTCCATTTGTTATTCCTTCCATTCAACTTACTCAAAATTTGGCCTTGCCCAAAGACATTGTGAATCATTCGGTGCCAACTTGGTTGCTCTCAAAAACAATTACGACAATGTTTTTATTTCACGTAAGCTTCTGTATATTTTCAATACTCTTAAAATGTTTTTTAATATTTAGAGCTTGCAAACCAAGTTTTTGATAACACCGAAAGCAGTTATTATTGGTGCGGTGGTCATCGGCTTCGCCATCATTTCAATTTCGAATGGATTACCGGAGAAAAATTTGATTATGAAAATTTTATCCTTGGCCAACAAGAGAATCTTCGATTTAAAGGCAAAATGGCTGCATGTGTATCAGTTCAACTTGAGTCGGGGCTTTCCTCCAAGTGCCTTAGTTGTAGGCTTGAGGCATTTCCTCTAAGTGTCTCAGTAAAAAATTCCATTTTTGAAAAATTTTCAAAAAAAAATCGCAAAAATGGGGGGGGGGAGTAAATAAGTACCTGAATTTTTTTAATGCTTCAATAAACTTCGAAAAAGATACTTACTTTGGTGTCAAGATTTGACAATGCTGAAACTTCATCACACGATACGCTAGAGCCATAGTCTATGGAAGCTTTACATCCTGCCAATAATCCAATGGAAACATCAATATCCATTATAGTTTCTGAATCAATCCATGAAACTTCGACCCATGAAGATAAAACTAATGCAATCAAAGTTAAAATAAAAGCAGGAATTGTAAAAAATAATGTATAAGTTTGAATGCTTAAACCAGTTCTAACTAACAAGAAAATCATTTTCTAACAAAAAAAATTGAAACTTTTTGTTTATAAAAACGATTTTTTAAATTCAAAAAAAAATACTTTAGAATAAAAATGTGTACCAAAAAATAAAAAATAAAAGCGACAATGAAAGTTATTTTTTGTTATCAAAAAATAATGGAAAGTTTTAATCCAATAGAAAAAAATTGAAAGTGATCATTGCTGCTAAACTACTCTTATCATTAAAATGAAAATACTATAAGTTTATTAGCACTCATCAAAAGAAATTTTAACTTTTTTTATTATCAATAAAACATAAATGTATTATATGAAGAATGCATTGTTGAATCTTTTAATGAGCTATGTTGGCAAAAAAATTGACAAGAACTATTTTATAGAATTTTTAAATATCTTAAAATGAATTTTTCCTAAATAATGGAATGAAATGGACCAAATTTAAACTAAACAAACTTCCAAATTTTTGACAACGTTTATGTATCTTATAAAATAAATTTAGGCTCCAAAAACCAGGTGTTGATTTTAAAAGAAAAATTTTCAGCTGCATTTTTGAAAACCCTTTTTTGTCGATGCCTTTGCTATACTGTCAAATTAAAGGCTGGCTGGAAATATAAAATATTTTTAATAAAAAAAAAGAAAAGAAATGCCTTTATATTGACATATTAATATTTTTTATTTTAAAAAATTATGGTATATATGAATATTACACCAAAAATAAATATTGAAGATATTTATAATGAATCTTTTGTTAAAATTTATGGGTTAGTTATTCATTTAATTGCGATTCTTTCTATTTTACTAACATTTTTTTTGGTTTATATAATTATTACCCAAACTCCTAAATCTATGAGTACTTTAAAACATTATTTATTATTTTATGCAATTCACACAATTGTCGTGGAAATTGCTTTTGGTTTATATTCTCCTCTATTGTTGCATCCTTTTGTATATTTTTATCCCACTGGATTAGTTGAATTTCTTCCATCCAAAATTTCATTGTTAGTTGTTATTTGTGGAGTCTTTAGTGCCTTATCTATCCTTGATTGCTGTGTTGGAATAGTTTTGGAGAGATATTTCGCATTAAGAAATATTGAAAAACTTATTTTAAATGATTCCAAAGTTCCATTTTATTGTTTTATTTTATTAACTATTTTATCTTGTTTATTTTTATTAAGTTTTATACCAATTTTGTTGATTAAACCTTTCTATGAATTTATATTTATTCCATCGGAAGAGATCCCTGCTTTAGTAACTTCGAAAATCGAAAACATTGCAAAATTTTTAAATATTGAATCATTAATAGTTTTTCAAGGCTCCGAACAAAATTCTCTTCCATATTTCATTATTTTTGTTGGCATATTTTCAACAATTCGAGGGTTTTTGGCTGTTTCGATAACCTTGATAAATGGCTACAAATCTCAGCAACTCAAACAACATATGCCTCTGGAACATCAAAAAGCCAATTCCATGCTTCTTCGAATGAGTTATTTCCAATTTTTGGGTTTTACTATTTTTTTAGCTGTCCCAGTTTTAATTGTAGCTTTTAATTATTTGTTTAACCCATATCCAAGCATTTATGTAAATTATTGCCTTGCAGTAATGAACTTTTTTGGTTTATATGATGCAACCATGACTTTAACGTGTATTAAACCATATCGATTATTTATTTTAAGTATCTTTCAAAAATTCTTTAAATATACTTATCGCCGTCATAAAACTATTGTAATTCAAAGTATTGCATAAGTTTTTTAGAAAATAAAATAAATATTTTAATTTTTTGTTTACAAAAGTCATCAAATTTTATTGAGAAAAAAAACAAACTGATGATTAAAATAATAAAAAAAGAAGCGAGAAAAAAAAGTTTTCAAAAAAACGATATTGAGAGTTTCTCAATATTTAGTAAAGTAAACATAAAATTTTCTTAGGCATTCCAGGTGGTTTTTTTCTTCGCTTTTTTGTTTAACTGCCTTTAAACATTTTTTAAATGCTTTTTCTGATAACATGACATACATAGAATAAAATAAATTATTGCAACTGTTAGCAATCTTTTATAATTAAATAATTTCAATATTCACAGCAAGCTAGGGAATTTTGAAAACAGCTGTTTTCTGTGACATTTTTTTAATGTCAAAACTTTTGTGAAACTTCATAAACCTTTGCAAATATACTAATGACGGGCACCCTTTCTTTATCCATCGTAATTAATAGGACATTTGCACGCAAAATGCTTTGTATCAAATTAAAAGAAACAAGAAAAATAATACAAATTACAAAACTCCATTTTTTAAAGAAGCAAAAACATTTCTCGATGTCACAGTTTTAGTTTTTGTTTCTGCTATGAATAATAATTAACAAAAGTCATGAGGCGTTTTTTTTTCACACATGGATAAAAGATGAGACATAAAAAATAAAATATATGTACTTCTACAAATTATGATGACAATGATAAAAAAAATAATGAATACATAATGAATTTCTAATTAAAAAAGATGAAAAATTATTTTATGCTTTATAAAGCAAAAGTAATTGTCTTTTTAAATTCAGAATATATTTTCTTTCGGTCAAAAAATTTTCCTATTTTGTTTAAAAAAATTTATTAGTAAGTTTCAGAAAGAAAAATATGACTTATCTTGCTTTTGTAAATTTATTTCATTCTATATTCTGTTTTATATTTTCTATATTTAAAGCGGTAAAATAATAAATTTTTTTGCCAAGTTCAAAATTTTTCAAAACACCCTGTTTTTTTGTAAATTTTACAAAAAATGCACTGCTCTTTTTGTAAACTTGCGGGGCATTTACAAAAAGAGCAGTGCATTTTTTGTAAAATTTACAAAAAAACAGGGTGTCTGGAAAAATTTTGAACTTGGCAAAAAAATTTATTATTTTACCGCTTTATTTGCTTTATATTCTTCAACAAACGTTTTATTTCGTAAAAAAGTGCTTAAAAATAGTGCATCCATTTCTCCATCATTGGTTGTATATTTTATATTTATTTTTATTTGGGGTATATTAACTTTTATTTCTTGCGCTTATTTAATTGTTTATTGGAATTCGTCTGGTGGAAAATATAATAGTTATATATTATATTATTCTGGAATAGGTCCTTCCATAGCTTTAACCACAAATTCTGTGGTTGAATCATTTCTTTGTGTGGAGCGATCCATGACTTTACTGTTTCCATTAAAATATTCAAAACTCCAAAAACTTTATTTTTCATTAATTACAACTTTAGGAATATTTTTAATAATAATTATTACATATTTTATTAATGGATATCTTGTTGCATTCCCCAAAACTGAGCATACGATATGTCAAAATTTTGCATGCTTGATTGGTGCAACTTATTTATTTTATGTTAAAATTGGTTTAAATATTATAAATATTATTTTTGCAATTATTTTAGCAGTTTTAATTAAAAGAACTTTTAACACTATTAACTCCAAAACTAAAGCGATAAATAGAATGATGATAACTTTAATAAGTTTAACAACTTCAATCGAATTAATTCCATTTTTTGTTGGACAACTTTTTCTTTTGGTAAATTCAAAAAAATTTTATTTTTGAATAAATATTTAGCTTTTTTTAGGTTTTCAATCGGCAATTATATGATTATATTGGAAGTTATGCAAATACTGGTGTGTCTCTAAATATTACACTTTGTGCAATAATTTATTATAAAACTATCAAAAAATTTTATGTAACTAATTCTAATACAAAAATTATGTTTTTAACTTCATAAAATTGTCAAATATAAAAGATTTTTATTTGTGGTTTTTGAAATTTTTAAAAACAATAAAATTTATTTTTCTAAATCTTTTTTTTCTTTCAATAAAATTTATAAAAAAGCAGTTGGAAGTTTTTTTCAAGTCACATAGAAGGCAAAAAGTATGCACAAAGTTGTCACAAAAAAATATAAGACGTCATGGAGAAAAGCAAACATAATTTTTTTTATCTTTGTTTCACATTTTTTGTTGTATGCAAGAAAAATGGGAAAAGAGAAAAAGACATAGAAAAAAATGTTTGTGTCAAAATCGTTTTCGTTTTCTTTTCTTTTTTTTTTGACTCGTCGTGACAGACAACATTGATTTTATTTGGAACAAAGCGCATTTATTTTTTTCTTAGTTATTTTTTTGAAGATTATTTCATTTTTGAATAAATTATGGAAACTTCTAAATCACAATTTATTGTTAGAAGAAACGAGCAACATTACCAAATCGAAAGTTATGAGCCCTGTTTAGTTTGTGGAGCTCCAACCCAACTTCTGCATTTACAGGTGAAAAAAATTATTTATTTTTAATTTTGTTTAAACTTTAAAACCAAAAATTATTATTTTTTCCAATGATTTCGTAATTTTTTTGTTCTAAAAAGAAAGAGTCATGTATTTATTTACGGAGAATTTTAGGTGAATGCTTGTCGAGCTTGTGCAGCGTTCTTTCGTCGCTCTATCCATATTCACAAATCTTATCGATGTCAAAAGAATAAAGAAAATTGTGATGTCACAATGAAAAGTAAGTTTGTACTATTAAAAGTTTAATCATGCAATCCACTTAAGCATGACTTAAGTTGGTGGAGTTCGGTTTTATGCTTACTTTTGGATGACTGAACATTCGTTCAATAAATAAAAATTAATTAAAAAAAATAAAACATAAGATTTAAAAAAAATTTTTTAGCAATTGGCAAACCTCTTTGTCGCTTATGCAGATATAAAAAATGCTTGGAAGTTGGAATGAAATTAAGTCGAGGGGCCAATGAAGTTAAAATAGAAGAAACAAACCAAATCGAAAAACAAGTTGTTAATTCACAAAAAGAATTACTATCTCCAGAAGCAAAAAAGAATATAATAATAATTGATTTTTCTAAAATTTTTCAAACCCTTAACCAAATTCTTTGTGTAAGCAGTTTAAAACAAAAAACTTATAATAGTGAAACGCCATTTTTTAGACTTCTATGCCGATAGTAGAAAAGAAGTCAATACAAAATTATACAAAAGAATTTAGCTTACTTTTAACAAATTTTAATGAAACTTTTAAGCCACAAAGCCAACAACTTACAAATGTAATTAATGAAATGGATAATAAAATAAGAATAGATTTTTTGGAGAAATATTTCCTGGAAATCGCTAAACTCCTTAATAATTTTGAGCCATTTGCAAATTTACAACTTTTTGAAAAGGTTTAAATAATTTATTTATTTTTCAATTTTTAAAGTATTCAAATTTATTTATTTTAGCATTTACTTCACAAAAAATTTTGGCAAACTTTTTATATTCTTGATCGATGTTTTCAAACGTGCCAATTTTTTGGAAATGATTTAAATGATTCAAGAGTAATTATTGATTACATTCATTTTTATGAACTTGATCAAATAAAAACAAATAATGAAACCAAAATTAAAAGTAGTGAAGTATTTATTTATCCATTTCTTAATAAAATTCAAAGTGTTTTTCAAACTTTTAAAAAGATGAATTTAACACTTTTTGAATTTTCATATATTTGTCAAATTGCTTTATGGTCGTGTTTTGGTATGTAAATTTTTTTTACAAAAACACAGAAACTTTTTGAAGTTACAATTTTAGATATTACGGAACTAAGTCCTTCCATCCAAAATTTAGCTGATGAAATGTTAAACAAAACTTCAAAAGAAATGCATGATTATTTTATTCATGAATTAAGAATGCCTTATTATGCCACGAGACAATCACAACTTTTTAGAATTGTTTATTTTACAGAAGTGTGTTTTTAATAATTCGTTTATATAAAAAAATAAATAAAACTAATTTTAGGTTATCGTCCGACTGAAAGATCAATTATTAACTGGAAAAGAAATATTTAATTTTGGTGATTGTGCATTTGGTTATTGCGACTTTGAACTGGGTTATTATAAATTTATAAATAAATCAAAATAACAAAAAATCATTCTTTTTTATATTAGAAATTGTAAGAGTTTGAAAATAAATAGTTAAATGCTTTGAAGTATTCGAGGTTCATATGAAATTTGAGATGCATGCCATAATTAAACAAACGATTTACAAAGTTATATAAAACAAAAAACCAAAAGAAAATTTGCAACTTATTTTATAAAGTTGCGCATTAATAAGTTTGTTGGCCAACATTACTTAACAAATGATTTTTCCTCTTCAAAAAAAATTTCAAATAATTTTTTTTGTTCTCATTTTATTGTTTCGTCATAGTTGTAAGTCTTTTTTGTGTCTTTTTTCTCGTCAAATAAATATCATTCAAAAAACACAGACATTTGAAAGGTAAACAGTGAGAGAGACAAAAAGGGTTGAGACACAATTATTTATTTTTATGTATCCGACAACAATTGTTCAAATAAAAAACAATGATGAATCATAATCATACTAAGTCAAAAAAGAGAGGGAAAATGGGATTTACCTCTGTCTGCAACATAAATTTGACACAAAATTTACAAAAAATTGGAATATGTTTGCTGTATGTGAAATCTATGTCATTTTATAAGTCAAAAACAAAAAAAAAATAAATGACGTTTTTTGTGTTTACAAAAGCAAAAAAATATTAGTATATAAAGCAACTTTTAAAAGTCCAAAATTATCATTTATTTATTCCTTCTATTAAAAAACTCAAAAAAGTTTATTATAATTAAAAAAATGTTTGCTTCAAAATTTATTGTTATTCCAATCTTTTGCCTTTTGGCTTCTGCTGCATTTGCTGCTCCCATTGGAAACGAAAATTCTGATCCTTCTGTCTCTGATCCAACTGGATTACTTGCTGCAATGAAAGAATTCAATGAAGCTTTAACTCCAGAACAACGAAATCAAGTTCAAACAATTGTTAATGATCAAAGTTTAACCAAACAACAAGTATCTGATCGCTTGATTGCTCTTTATAAAAGTTATGGTGGAGATGTTGAGGTAAGAAATTAAATAATTTGATCAAAACCCATAAAATTATTTCAACAAAAAAGTTTGTTTTTAAGGCTAAATTCAATAAAGTCGCAGCAATCTTCACAGATATTGGAAAAAAGGTAGAAACTGATTTGGCAGATAAACAAGGAACCATGGATCCTGAAACTAAAACTTTCGTTGATAAAATTCTTGCAATTTTTTCCAATATGAATATCACTTTTGCTGAACAACAAAAACAATTTGAAGATGCTTATAATTCAACTTCGGAAGAATTTAAAAATAAAATCAAGCAATCGGGTGTTCTCGACAAAATTCAAGCTGCTTTAGCTAATTTTAAACCAACAAACTAAAAATCAATTTTTTTTTATCCAATTGTAAACTAAAAATAACCATTCCTTGTAAAGTTTCCTCGTAATTTATTATTAAATTGTTTTAAATTAAAATAAAAAGTTATTTCATGCATAATTATTTCACAAGCAAAGCATTTTTTGAAAACTTTCTGAGTTTTTTATTTATGTACCTCTTTTTATAATCGAAAATAATTATTTATTCTCCAAAATTACATATAAGAAAAATAAATGAATAGTTTAATTTAAATTTTAATAATGATCGTAGGTTGCTTTATCAAAAAAGTTTTGCAATTGTGTCTGGGAATCAAATAAATTTCAAAAATAATGAGTCAAACTAAAAAATTTTTTTCGCACTTTTGTCTAAAAAAAAGAAAAAATCGAAGCATGAACGAACATTCGATGAAAGGTGGCTGAAACACAAACAAGAAAAGTGTTGTGAACTTTTTGTGTCAATTTTGTGGCCAAAATGTTTTAGAGAAAAATAAAAAGAGCAACAAACTAGCGAAAAAGAAAAAAAGGCATGTGCAGCATTTTATCGACGCTCGTTAAAAACCCACGAAAAATATAAATGTCAAAATTATAGTAGAAAATGTGATTTAACTATTAAAAGTATTAATTAAATTTAAGTTAGGATAAACAGCGGCTAAAGCTAATAACCCTTTATTTAGTTATTGGCAAACCATTATGTCGGCAATGCAGATTCAAAAAATGTGAAGAAATTGGAATGAAAATTAATAGTTGGAACAAAAGCATCGAACCATCAGGAGAAGAGTTTCTTCCAGAGTTACCATCTAATAATGAAAAACAGCCATTATTGCTAGATTTACCTCAAATAATGGAAAAAATAAATTTCCTATTCAAAGTAGGTCCATCAAAGCATTTTTTTTCTAATGTGTTTTTGGATACCGGAACATAAAATATTAAAAAAGTCGGAACTCAAAGTCGCATTTTTTAGAAAAATTCAACGTACACCGAAACTTTCAATTACACTCAAGAATTTAATGATCTTCTTACAAATTTGTTAAATCAAACTAAAGCAACAAATCCGCCTTTGATGATTAAGCTTAAAAATGATGATATTCGGGTAATGTTTGTAAATCAATATTTTGTTGAAAGTGCTAAAATGCTTTCAAGTTATTTACCATTCTCAAAATTTCCATTCATGGAAAAAGTAAGTAAATCAATATAAGAAAATTTACATAATTTCTATATATTTTTGGTAGATTGCAATCCATGACAGAATATGGCAGCAATTTCAAGCGTTGGATCGATGTTTTCATACAGTTAAAAATTATGGGAATATTTTGGATGATTTTAAAATGGCAATAGATAATTATCAATATTGGGACCAAAGCTTTAAAGCTTCTTTAGATGAAGAAGAATCAAAACATTTAACAATTCTTAAACCATTATTAAATAAAAAGAAAAATTTTAATGAATGAATTTAAAAAAATTAATCCGACTTTTGAAGGATTAGCATATATTTGTCAAATTATTTTATGGTCCATGCATGGTAAAAAAAAATAATTTTAAACCTTTCTTTTTTGGTTATAAAACTAAATTTTCACCATATTTCAGATCTTTCTGATATTAGTTTACAAACCCGTAAATTTGCTGACAGAATCACCGAAAAAATATCTGAAGAACTCCATAATTATTATACCACTAAATTGCGAGTGATAAGTTATGCAATTCGACAAACAAAAATGTTTTATTTAATAAACTTGACAGAGGTAAAAATTCATTTATGCTTAAACAAAAATTTATTTAAAAGTTTTTTTAGTCCTTTGTTCGAGATAAAAAGCTTATGTTAATTGCAAAAGAAATATTTGGTTTTGGCCGATATCAATTTAAATATTGTAAATTTGAACTTAAATATTATGAATATTTAAAAGAAGCAAATAAAAATAAATAAGCAAGAGTTTTTTGTTTTGTAAGGCAAACAATTTTAGACATCGCGAAAATTATAAAGAGCTCACAGCTTCTTTATTTTATTTTTTATTTATTATCTTTTATCTGTCTCGAAGGACGAAAGATTCTAACAAACGACACCACGAATCAGACAAAGCAATGACATTGAGACGTTGGAAATTTTTTTCTTGAGTATGTTTCATAATGTCATCAATCCAGCGAGTTGGAGGACGTCCAAGAGGTCTCTTGCCAGCAGGTTTCCATTCAGTCAGTAAACGATTCCATCGATTGTCAGGAAGCAGCAGGAGTTTACGAAGATAATTCCATTTTCTTTTTCTTGCTTGATGAACGAAATCTTTGAGACCAGTTCTTTCACGAAGCCATTCACGAGGATGTTGATCGATTAATTTCACGTTTAGCATTCTTCTTTCCATTCTTCGTTGAGCTACAGCAAGACGATCTTCTTCAGATTTGGTCAAAGCCCAGGTTTCACATCCATACAATATGGCAGGAAGCACACATTGATGAAGATATTTTCTTTTCAAGTTCATTGGGACTCTTCTTGACATCAGCAAATTCTTCGCTTTGTAGAAAGAGCTCCATCCGGCAGATATTCTTCGAGAGATTTCTTTGTTGAATCGTTTTGGTTTTGAAGGCCAATAGATCAGTTGACCGAGATATATAAATTCATTTACCAATTCAACTTGTAGATCATCAAGAAGTAAAGTTCCATCAGGAGTATTCGCATTAGTCATCCACTTTGTTTTATCGACGTTGATTTCGAGTCCAACAGTAGCAGAAGTTCCAGCGACTTGGTTGAGCAAACATTGGAGACCTTCCAATGAATGAGAGCATAGCATGATGTCATCAGCAAAAGTGAGATATCCTAGTTTTTTTCCATTGATGTTGATTCCAGCATTCCAGTTGACAAGATCAAGAGCAGTTTGAAGGGTAAGAGCAAAGAGGATAGGCGAGAGCGTATCTCCTTGTCTTACACCTTTTTGGACATTGATGTTGATAGATGAAGAGCCAATATTTATACTTGATGTACCACCAGCATAGATCATTTTGATGATTTCAATTGTACCAGGATCAATACCAAATTTTTGAAGAGCATTCCATAGAGCAGAAAGTTCAATGGAGTCAAATGCTTTTTTGAAGTCAATAAAAACAACAAAAAGAGGCAAATTGAACTCACGACACTTTTCAAATAGTTGATTTGCGGAATGTATATGATCAATAGTTGAGTAACATCTTCGGAATCCAGCTTGTTGAGGAGGAAGAGCACCAGAAGTTTCAGCAGCATCCATTACACGTTGAGTAAGTACTCGAGTCATCAGCTTATACAAGACAGGAAGTAGTGAAATAGGACGATAGTTTTCAATATTGTTTCTATTTCCTTTCTTGGGAAGCAAGATGGTTTTCGAATGAAGTAGTTCAGGAGGCAGATTGTT
Organism: Panagrolaimus kolymaensis; assembly: GCA_028622995.1. NCBI lineage: Eukaryota > Metazoa > Nematoda > Chromadorea > Rhabditida > Panagrolaimidae > Panagrolaimus > Panagrolaimus kolymaensis. The sequence goes on along the minus strand of JAJQJQ010000025.1, from coordinate 1,090,030 downwards.
TCCGAGTAGTAATCCATTTAGAGCATCAGCAAGTCTTATAGCAAAACTTGAAATTGTTGTTTTGACAGCTTTTGATGGAATATTGTCGGCGCCAGGAGCAGTGTTAGCCTTCATTCGACGAGCAGCAGAGATAAGTTCATCAGGAGTAATTTCCGCAATTGAAACTTCTGGATCACGAACATGAACATAGTTCCCATCTCGAGATACATAGAGTTTTTCATAGAATTGAACGATGACATCCATGAGTTCAGCAACAGTTTCAGTGACAGTACCATCCGATCGAGTCAGTTGGACCATTTGATTCCGTCTTTGGATCATTTCAGAGCGACCACGTTTCAGTCGGTTGTCTTGGATAGCCCGTTCCATCACGTTTATATAATGACTAATGAGATCATTTTTAACGGATTTACGGACCAGTTTACAAAGTTCAGAATATTCTACAAGAGCATGACGAGCATCAGTCAAACCATGTTTCATTTCACGACGTTGTTCCATAAGATCAAGAGTTGTTTGTGAGAGTCTAGAAAATAAAACAGGTTGATAAGAGCTTACTTTTGAACTTGTTATGAGAGCAGATTTGATTTGTTCTAGTTCAACTTTAGGATTTGTAGCAGTTGGAAGTGTTTTCAGTTGTTCATTCATAGAGAAGATGAGCAGCGATTTATCATAATCAGGAGTGACAAAGTTACATGGTTGAGAACGAGCATATTTCTTTATTGGAATGTTTATCATAGCACGAACCATACGATGATCACTACCAGAGAATCTATTAAGCACTGTTACATCTTGAACGATTGATTTCTTTTTAGTGAGAATGTAGTCGATTTCTTTTGTTGTTTTTCCATTTGGTGAATGCCAGGTCCATCTTCGGTTTCGTCCTTTTTTGAAGTATGTGTTCATAAGGTACAGCTCATTTGATTCACAGAAGTTGTATAAGAGTTGACCATGTTCATTTCGAGAGTCAAAAGAGAACTTACCGATATAGTTTTCACCAGCTTCACCAAGACCAGTCGACGCATTAAAATCACCAAGAATCAATTCATAAGTTACACGACCAGAAAGAGCATCTTCAAGTTGAGAAAGGAACATTTCATATTCTTCTTCGCCGCGTCCACTTTGAGGAGCATAGACTTGGGTAACCCGGAATGTCTTACCTCCACGAAGTTTGAAAAGGATTTGGATCAGTCGATCAGAAATGTATTTAACACCAATTATTTTCTTGTTAAGTTCAGGACAAATCAAAAGAGCAACACCAGAATAGCCAAAAACAGACTTACCACTATTGTACATGAAGTATCCAGATGAGAGTTGTTCACATGTTTGACCAATTTTCCATGTTTCAGCAAGACCAAGAATATCAAATTTCTTCAATTTTGAAAGTTCATTTTGAAACGATTGGAATCGATCAGCGGTTGAGATGGATCTGCAGTTGTATGTCATTGCAATCAGTCTTCTTGTTAGTGGTGTCATTTGTTAGTTAGGTTTAGCTAATTATTCCCTTTCCGTACACGCTACTGTATGGTGGAAAGGTGTCTTCAATTCGTACACTTTATACCAACTTGCATCCATGCAAATTAGCATAAAGTTATTTAAGAGAACAATGAAGCGAGCGACCGCTCACCGTCTCAAAAAAACGTGCGAATGAATGATGTACAGCTTCTTATATGTATTCAATGTTTGTTTGAACCATCACAAAAAAAATAATTAAATTTTTTATTACCCACATGTTTATCAGCAACATTTAACAGAAGTCACGTCACACACAAAGCATTTTCGCCTCAAACATCGCTGCTAAAACTTTTTTCGCTTTCTTCTTTTTTCATGCTCGCAGTTTCTGAATTATTATCATTGTCTCTTTTTTCTTTCATGAATCCTATAGCGTGGTTGTATTGGTTTTCATTTGATTGTATTACTTGAAAAACTACAATAGCTGCAAAAAATGAATATTCTGTTCCAACCACAATTATGTACCATCCAATATAACCTAAAAAAAGATAGAAAATTAAATTTCAATGCATACAACAATCAGGGAATCGTTAAGAAAAAGTGTTACTTTCTGTTGTGGCATCCCAAATGGGATTAAAAAGAGGAACAAAAAAAATATTTGTAATTCCATAAACGACGCAAAGAATCTGAAAAAATAAAAATATTTAATTGCTTGCTACATTGGTACTTGATATCTTACGAGAAAGCCTAAAGCACAACCAAACTTTTTAATATCTTTTTTATAAATAGCAATAAAAATATAAATATGAGCTGCAAGCGACATAACTGGGTATATGACATATCCATTCCCAAGTTTTAGAAACCATATTTCCGTTGCCAACCAAGCTACAGAACCCAGAAATCCAATAATTGCAACAAATATTGCGAAATTCTAAAAAAAATATTGCCATCTATAAAAAAAGTCTTTTATGGATAGAAGATAGGATACCTGTGTATAAATTTGATTTTCAATAGTTGCCACCATTGAGAGCTTTTACCCAAAATTACGGAGGTGAAAAAACAAAGATTTAACATACAAATATCCAAACAATAAAGTGTCACAGCAAAAGCTGGCTGCTGGAAATGTGTTTGCGCTATTTTATTGTTGCGCATCGTTCACTCGTAAATCAATAACCAGCAATCCTTCCTCTGAAATTGATTGTAAAAGAAGCAAATAAAAGACCTTCAATAATAAGTGCTTGTTCATTTCCGAGATAACTGAAGTTTTTTTTTCTGAGCTGTGAAGGAAGTCTAACGGTTTAAAATAGAGAACAAACAAAGATTACACACTTGTCCAATCGAAGAATTTAAAAAAATAAATCAAGGCCACTGGAATACTCTACAAAATTCAAGCCGCTCTAGCCAATTAAATTCCAACAAATTATATTATCAAAAAATCATACATATTTAGAAAAATCATTCTTTGGAATGTTTCATAAAACCAACAAAGTTATGTGACTTTATTTATTTGTAATTTTTTTAAATAAATTTATCGCATTGAATTATATTTTTATTCCAAACAAATTTTTGATTTCTATGTTTTAAGGAAAAGAAAAAGCATGAGTATCCAAACAATAAAATTATTCTATTGTTGAATGTAATGAAATTTGATGAAAGCACAGTTTTATCATTGAAAGTTGGAGGAGGAAAGCTGTATGTATTTCTGCTTTAACAATCAATCATCAAAGAATAAACTAAAAAAATGAATGATTAGAGTTTTATTTGCCGCCGCACCTTAATTATACTCCATCCAATAATATATAGAAAAACATAAGATTTTGCACGTATTATTTTTACCAATTTTTTTTGTTGCTAAAAATGAAAATAAAAATAATTTTATTTCTGTTGTTCTTATTCTCATTTTGTCAGAAAGGCTCAGCAGATTTAAGTTATGACACTGCTGCTATCTGTTCTAGCTCAAATACTTCATACAAAGTTTCTGAAGGTTCAATAATTTATTTTCACACTCTTGATTTTCCCAAAACTATGCCAAATGATTTTATTTGTTATGCAAATTTTGAAAAGGTGAGTATTTAGTTGACATGGCCTTTATTATTATTTTTGAGATTACCTAATTTAATAAATTTTTTAGAGTGAAGATAAAAACTTATTAATTTTTGTATCGTTTAATGGATGGTTTCCATTCGTTTCGTTTGATGATAGAGAAGGGAAAACATTTAAGCAATAGTAAGAAAAAAATTATTTTTCTTTGATAATAAATCAATTTTTTAAATTACAATATTTATATTTATAGTAATTTCGGTATAAATGGCAGACGGTATCTAAGTTTTCATTCAATATCAAACTTTCTGAATTTTCAATTTGGACCAGGATATAATATAGATTGGAGAGCTTTTGAAGCGACTGTTTTATCAGTTTGTAAGTTAATAATTTTTTCATTGATTATTAAATTAATCGTTCCCGATGACGAGTGCACCAGCAAAATTAATTTTGATTACATTTTTTAGCTACTAGTTCCTGTCCATTATCAAATCAAACGATAATATTGGAAAAGGATAAAATTATTCCAATTACTACAAATTTTAATGATATTGAAACGACAGATTATCAAAATTGTAGCTTATAATATCACCATTCAAGAGAATCAAGAAATTCGTTTACAAATTTTAAACTTTTATATTGAAAGTGATGCGGATTTTTTAACATTAAATTATGGCATGGAATCATATGAAATTACACCATCCTTCAATAATTATGGTCTTAAATCTAAAATTATGCTAAATTTTACATTGGATGGAAATATTCAGGAAGCCGGTTTTAAAGTTCTTATTTCGACTTTGGGGAAGTTTTTTGTTTTGTTATCTTTTTTGTTTAATATGCAATGTTTTGTTTTTTAGATTGCGAATGCATCCCATCAGATTTTTATTTACCATGTGATGGAATAAAATATCTTACAATTCCAACACAATCTTTGTGCAGTAATATGATATGCAATTTTAATGTGAGTTGGAAAAATATTTCATTTTCTAATTTACATACATAGTAGCAACAAATGACATTATTTTTTTCAGTTCAAACCAAATCCATTTTGTACGAATAATTTTTATAAATTTGAAGTGGATTCATTTTTAAATAATAATGAAAGTTTAATATTTTATGTTAATGGCAAAATTATCCAAAAGTATAAGATAAAATTTTTTTTAAATAACTTTAGACAACTCCATTTTTAGTTTCACTATGGGCATTTTAAGTTCAAATGACAACAACATAACTCTTAGCCTTGGTTCCATGAAGACGACAAATTCGCCAATTTATACATACAACAATGAAGGATGGTGGAATTTCTGGGCGGTAACAGTAAATCCCCCAAATTTTATTGCTACTACTCAAACTATTGAAAATATTTCAACAACCAAGGAGTTGCTTGACACATCCACAATCAGTAGTAACAAGGCTTCAGCAACAACAACCTTCACAACTTTATTATCCTTCGCTATTTTTCTTTTAACAATTTAACATTTATTTTGAACTTTAACGTGTAAAGTTATTTTCTTTTTATTCACGTCTTTTTTATTTTTTGTTTTTTTTAATATTTTGTTCATGTCATTTTGATAATTTCCAATCGCGGAAGAAATACGTATGTCTCTAACCATAAATTAGTTCGATTGATTTATTTTTTTTTTTTGTAAAAAGAGACGCATTTATTTGTTGAATAAAAATGCAGGTAAAACTTGAAACGGGGTTTAAAAATTTTTTTTTTAAGAAACACTCTTTTTTATCACCAATTGTTAAATTATAAAATTTAGTAAAAGAAGAGGAAGAAAAAAATCGCTCCATCTTTTTCGTCGTTTGTTCATTTTTTATTTCTCATCAATCATTCTAGAATGACAATCCTCCTTCTCTCCCTCTAAACCTTTTTATTTACTTGCGCACCCACCTTTACAACAACAAAAAAACATGCCTATTTTTTTCTTTACTAAATGAACGTAAAAAAATTTAGTGTTGAAAGAAGAAACAAAGATCTATTTATTCTAGTCTTTAATGAGAGACTAGAATAAAAATTGAAAAAAAAATTGTCGTCTCACCTTTTCTCATATTTTTATACTTTGTTTAGTTAATTTTGTTTTAAATTTTTTTATTTTACTTAAATTAAATTGTGTTATGTTTTATTGATTTTTTAAAAAATGAATGAAAAAGATAATAATAAAACGAAGGAAAGAACCATTTTGGATAAAAGCATTGAATCTTGTTTAGTTTGTGCTACACCAACTTCTAAATTACATTTACAAGTGAGTTTTCATTTTTGAATTTTCTTCCATCTATATTAAATATTGCTGTCAATTAAACTATATTTTTGATGATTTCTTTATTAATCTTCCTCTTATTTTATCAATATTTTAATCCAAAAAATAAAATAAACTTCTATCTTTCTTTAGGTTCACGGGTGTTATGCGTGTGCAGCATTTTATCGACGTTCAACGAAAACTCATGAAAAATATAAATGTCAAAATTATGTTGGAAAATGCGATTTAACTATTAAGAGTATTAATAAGAATTTAAGCTAGGATAAACAGCGGCTAAAGCTAATAACCCTTTTTAGTTGTTGGAAAGCCATTATGTCGAAAGTGTCGATATGAAAGATGTCAAAAAATTGGAATGAAAATTAATATTAAGAACGAAAGCTTCGAACCACAAGAAAAAGAAGAAGAACTACCTTCAGAATTGCAATCATCTAAAACAGATAAAAAGCCCTTAAATCTAATTTACCAGAAACAATAGAAAAAATTAATATTTTCTTCAAAGTAAGTTGCCAATAGAATTTGTAATTAAAGCCTTTTAAGAAACAAGACGTTAGATTAAAAAAAAGTAGGTAAAACTTAAAGATCGCATTTATATTTTTTTAGAAAAACTTTATGGTATCAGAAGAAACCTTCAATTATACTCATGAATTTAATATTCTTTTAGCAAATTTGTTAGATAAAACAAAAGCAACAAAGCCGCCATTGATTAAGCTTGAAAATGATGATATTCGAGTAAAGTTTGTAGATACATATTTTTTGGAAAGTGCTAAAATGCTTTCAAATTATTTTCCATTTAGTAATTTGCCATTTAACGAAAAAGTAAATATTTTTATTTGAAAATTACAATTTTTTTTTTTGAATATTTTCTATTTATATATTTTTTTGATAGGTTGCAATCCACGATAGAATATGGGAACAATTTCATGCATTGGATCGATGTTATCATACAGTTAAAAATTATGGGAATATTTTGGATGATTTTAGAATGGCAATAGATAATTATCAATATTGGGATCAAAGCTTTAAAGCTTCTTTAGATGAAGAAGAATCAAAACATTTAACAATTCTTAAACCTTTATTAAATAAAAAGAAAACTTTAATGAATGAATATAAAAAAATTAATCCAACTTTAGAAGAATTTGCATATATTTCTCAAATTATTATATGGTCTATGCATGGTAAAAAAAATAATTTTAAACCATTCTTTTTTGGTTACAAAACTTAATTTTCACTATATTTTAGATCTTTCTGATATTAGTTTACAAACTCGAAACCTTGCTGATCGAATCACAGAAAAAATATCTGAAGATCTCCATAATTATTATACCAATAAATTACGAGTAGCAAATTATGCCATTCGACAATCTAAAATGTTTAAATTAATTAATATAACAGAGGTAAAAAAAAATTTAATTTCTAAAATTAAAATTTAATTATAAGTTTTTTTAGTCCTTTGTTCGAGATAAAAAGCTTATGTTAATTGCAAATGAAATATTTGGGTTTGGGAAATATCAATCAAAATATTGTAAATTTGACCTTAAATATTTTGAATACATAAAAAAAGCAGCAAATAAAAATAAATAATCAAAAAGTTTTTTATGTATTTATTCTGTGGAATTTAGAATAATAAAAGTAATTTTTAGATTTGTTTTGTTTATTGCGACAAAACAAGTTAATATATTGCATTCATGCTGGTCTAGTGCTTCAATTAGTGTAAAATATCAAAGTTTTTCCCAAAAACATTTATTATTTTTTACTTATAAATTTATAAAACTAAGAAAAATAATTGAATTAAGATTCTACTGTGAAAGCTGCAAAACATAATCAACAAATTAAAAAAGGAAAGTTTAGTACCTTTATTGAAAAGTGTTAGCAAACTTAAAAGAAAACTATTTTTTAACAAATGAAATATAAAAATAAAGGAAAATAAATCTTTAAAACAAAAATTAAATTACAAATTTTACTGTAAGTTTCTGACTGACTTTTGTGTGTTACAATTCAAACCATTGGGATCATCATTTTATTTTTCATTTTTATTACATACTAAGATTGGTGCTTGAAACTTCAATGCAACCATCAAATTCTTGATTTTCAAACCCAATATTATACATTTTAACTTTATTTTAAGTACAGTATTTGTGATTACGTTGGGGGCGACATTTTATTGTCATCAAATTTTTTTTTATTGCCTTTTCAAACTTTTTAATTTACGGTTTTTTATTAAAAAAAATATTGTAAAATAAAATAAAAAGCTTTAAAAACACCAATGTATTCTGAATCTTTTTTGATTTTAAATTAGAGGGGGGAGTAACGTGCGCAAAAAAATAAATAAATAAGTACCGGGTTAATAGTAAAAAAGCAAAGTTTTGTAAATAACAGGTGTCAATCGAGAAACAAACAAAAAAAAAAGCAAATTAATATTTACGATTTTTTATTTATTTTTAAATTTGTAAATTGCTGACAAAAAAGGAAATTAAAAAAATGCAACTATTAATTTACTTTTTTTAATGTTTCCCAGTAATTTCATATTTTCCATAATTTTACTACTGATGTTTCTTTTATAGTTTGTGTTGGGACAGGTGGGAACCAAAAAAATTCAAAAGTTGAGGGTTGAGTGCTTTGCAATAAAAACAGTTTTTATCTGGCCAAAATTATTTCCATTTTTAAAATTCAACAAAAAAACAGTAAAGAAAACAATTTTCGCCTTTTTAATATCACCTGTCTTTTTTTCTTCTGCCTACATAATAGGTAGGTAGAAGGTTTTAAAGAAAAAACTGTATCCATGCTATTTTTGAATATTTTTTTGAGTCCAAATGAGCAACATTTAACCGCAATGTGGGGGGATATTGCCCTTGATAAACTATATCATTAGTAACTTTCATATACATAAAAATACAGCCAATTTTACACATTTTAAAGTGTTATTTAAAGTTTTTATTTCCAACATTTGGCAAAAAAAAAAGTTGCCTTTTTAAATTTTTAAAAAAAGTACCACAACTTCTGGTGGATACGGTAGAGGAAGTAAAAGGAGTTGGAGAAATTTTTCTAATCCTTACGGGTTTATGGTAATAAAAGCATAGTCCAAGCTTTCCTTTTTATCCCAGGAGATCGGGGGAGAGGTTCCTTTGTTATGAGAGATACAGTAGACTTCCACTTAACTTTAGACTTTTCGATTTTAAACACTTTTAAAAAACTTCTCAAAATGAGGAGATTCATGTAAATACAATATCGACATGAATTATTTTAATTTACTTAGTTCGACGCGATTTTATATAATTTTTTCAGTTTCTAACATTTTTAATAGCCTTTTACTTTTTTTAGAAACCTCGAATAAAAAATGTCAGTCGTGGAAGATGGAATAATCAAAATTTATATTGATCGAATCGTAGATGTTTTTTATTATTCCGGAAACATTCTTGAAATTTTGGTTGCTATCGTAATTGCTTCAAGTTTTTTATTCAAAAGAGCTACTTCACCTTTGGCTGGAGCATATTTTTATATTTTATTTTGGAGCTATTTTTTTGATGCTTTATTTGAATTAGGTTTCACTGGTCAAAGATATTTAACTAAAGATTGGAGTTCGGATAATATAATAGATTTAGCGTTTATTAAAAACTTTGAATCCTTTATTGAATGGTATATTATGCTTTTTATGGGGCTTTCAAATGTGCTACTTTCGCTCAATCGATTTACCTCTATTTTTTATATAACCAAACATAAAATTATTTGGACACAATATTTTTGGATTATTTTACTTTTTCTTTTATTCTTTCCTTTTATTATTCATGGTTGGTCATTTAAAAATATCAAATGTCGCTTTGATACTTATGCACCTGAATGTTCTGAATATATCCAAGAAGATGTTCTAGTTCGTTCCATTTCAAATGGAATATGCGCAATTATCTCATTTATTATTTGCATAGCCACGTTTGTTTTATATCGAATTAAATTTAAAACCCACAACAAAAATGAAAATATTCAACAATCAAAACAAATGAAAATTGAATATAAACTTTTGATTCAATCTGTATGGTCTAATACGATGTTTGGTTTATACGCAGTTTTAACAATATATTTTGCATACGCACATGAAACAAAAGATGATCCAAATTTGTGGCTTTTTAATACCATTTATGGAGTCGTCTTAGATTTTTCATATATTTCTTCTCATTATGGAACGATTATCATACTTTTCTTTTTTTCGTAAGTTTTAAAAAAGTTATTTAAATTTTTATTATTTATTTCTTTTTTTTAGAAAAGCTTTACGAGTGGAATTTGTAAAAATTTATCACTTAGAATTTATTATCAGAAAATTTTCCAAAGGAAAAAATACCATTTTTATTTCATCTTCCACAACTAATACTACTACCTCTGTTGCTGTTGTCAAACATCAAACCATGTTCCCAAAAAAATAAACTATCATTATTTATATGTTTTTATTAACTTTTTTTCATTTTTTTTCTTATAAATTTTTATATTTTAACGAATAAAAATCGGAGTAAAAGTTTTTTCATTTATTAGGTTGTTGTTTCATAAATACCTATAGCTACCATTCAAACCATCATCAACACAGAAAGTTAGTTCAAAGTGAATACCAAAATTTTATCTTTAATTTCTTCTAAAGTAACTTTTTATAAATAATAATTAAACTTGATTCTTAAAAAAAAATGGCTTTTATAGACAAATATTTTTTGTTGTTTAAAAGGAAAAAGCGTTTACAAATATTTTTCACAAAAATTGACTATGCACTTTCGATCCTAAAATTACGCGATTTTATGACCGCGTTTATTGTAGTGTTTTTTGACTTTACGGATTTTTGGACTTATGTATTTTAGAAAGTATAGTTCTTATGAAAATATGAATTTAGTTTAAATCTTTTTTTAAACTAAGCGCAAGGATATGCAAAAAAATACTAGGTAGCAAACAAACAAAATTCAGTAAATAACAGGTGTCTTCCAAAAAATATTAATTAATATTTATGACTTTTTATTATTAAATTTAAAAAAATTGATGACAAAATTTAACAAAAATGGAACTATGAATTTATTTTTTTTTTAATGCCTACCATTTATTCCGTTTTCTAATTTTAAAAAATTATATAAAATCTCTTATGCGTTCATAGAAAATTTGTATTTGCTGGGAACTTGAAAATCCAAGAATTCAAAGTTGAGAGGTGAACTATAAAAATAGCTTTAATCATGCCTTAATTCTCAGTCATAAATTTAAAAACCATAAATTAACCATTTGTTTTTTCAACATCATGTGCTTTTTCTTCTAAACTTTAGTGTTATGAGAAAATGCATCCGTGCTTTTTATGGTTTTTTTTCTTCCGAGAACGTTACCATGTTAAGATTTACTTGAGCCTTTTTTAAATTAAAAAGGTAATGTGGAGAATTGGATTCATTTTGCATATTTTATAGGGACAAAGCAGGCTGGCTTTAGAGGAGAGGCTAAAGTTACATTTTTAAAGATTGATTTTAAATATTTTTCTTTACCCTTTGCAAAATTTTGCTTTAGCAGTGAAAAATTCAAGATTCCCGAAGTGGCTATTAGCGCTAAATTTTCTGAAATCTGGTTTTCTTTAAATCAAGAATTTACAATTTTAGCCTTAATTTATAAATGCGGCAAAAAAATCATGCTTGTTCCTTCCATTTTTAGTCTTTCATTTAACTTTTGTCTCTTAAAAGCTAAATCCAAAAACTATAAAAAAAGCCAGAGAAATGAGAGAGGATTCTTCTAATTTTAATCGTTTATAAATTTACCAACATTCTTGACGCGATTTTATAAAATTTTAAATATTTTGCAAAAATCGTTTTTCTTTTTAGAAAACTTCTTTCAATCAAAATGTCAAACGAAATAGATGTGGTAATCAAAAACTATATTGATCGAATCGTAGATATTTTTTATTATTCTGGATGCATCCTTGAAATATTAGTTTGCATTGTAATTATTTCAAATTTGGTGGTGCCTCGTAAACGTCGATCTCTCCTAACTGGAGCTTATTTTTATATATTATTTTGGAATTATCTTTTTGATGCTTTATACGAACTTGGTTTTACATGTCAAAGATATTTTACAAAAGATTGGAGTTCCGACAATGCCATAGATATACCTTTTTTTAAATACTTTGAATGCTTTATTGAATGGTATATTATGCTTTTTATGGGGCTTTCAAATGTGCTACTTTCGCTCAATCGATTTACCTCTATTTTTTATATAACCAAACATAAAATAATTTGGACAAAATATTTTTGGATTATTTTGTTTTTGCTTTTACTTTATCCATTCATAATTCAAGGATATTCTTTTAAAAATATTAAATGTCGCTTTGATACTTATGCTCCCGAATGTTCAGAATACATAAAAGAAGATGTTTTCGTTCGATGCATCTCAAATGGAATATGCGCGATTATTTCGTTATTTATTGGTATCGCCACTTTTATTTTATATCGAATTAAATTTCGATCTCAAAATATTCAACAACAATCAAAACAAATAAAAATTGAATATAAATTATTGATTCAATCTGTCTGGTCCGCGTCCATGTTTGGTTTATACGCAGTTTTAACCCTATATTTTCCATTATCCCATGAAACCAAAGATGATCCTAATTTTTGGTTATTTAATCGAATTTATGGTGTTATTTTTGATTTATCTTATATCGCTTATCATTATGCTACCATTATCATGCTTTTCTTCTTTTCGTACGCTTTTTTAAAGTTTATTTACCTACTTAAAAAAATTTTTTCTTTCAGAAAAGCATTAAGAGATGAATTTCTTAAAATGTATCATTTAGAATATATTGCCGAAAAATTATTCAAGATTCAAACTGGCAGAGTTAAATCAGCCACCACAACTCTTGCTGTTCCTTCATTTGCGATCACTAATCGTCAATCATTGTTCCCAAAATATTAATTATTTATATTTGTTTTTATTATTTTTTTGGTTTTTCAAACTATAAATAAATATTTAACACTTTTAGCAAAAGAGCAGCCATAAAATTTTACCATAATAACATTTAGATTATTTACATGCATTTTTTTTTAGAAAAAAAGTAATATATAAAAAAATTCCATAAAATGGAATTAAAATGCATGGAAAATAAGAAAATAATTTTAATCAAAATAAATAAAGGATGGCTTTATTGCAATGGCTTTTTAGAAAAATTAAAAGAACAAAAATATAACATATTATAAAAAAGTTTTGGATACTTAAAAAAAATTTCATGATAGAAAAACTTTTGTTGATTCATCTTTTTTGTCTTGAATAAAGTTTTTCCATTTCGCTTTCAATAAAAAATTGATTGGAGAATTTTGATAAGAAAAATAACACTCAATAAAAATTCATTTTGCGATGTTGCTTTTTCTTCACTTTTTTTAAATTTATATCACCATGGGTTTTCTTGTTGGAATTGATCCATATTTTGGTAAAGTTGCTGTTTATAACCCAAATTCTGGTAAAACAAATCGATTTCAAGTTGCCACAGGTATAATATTTTTCTACATTTTTTTTTTGAACTTCTTATTTTTTTAAATTATAGTAAAGGAAAATGATAATTATAAAGTGGAAATAATGTTTAAAAAAATTAAATCAAAAATAAATGGAGACATTTCTTGGACATATATTGCTTTATATCCAGGATATGCTAATGATATAAGAATAAAAATTATTGAAGCTGGAAAAAATTATGGATTTTTTAATTGTTATATTATTGATTTAAGTACCCTTTCATATTTATACTATATCACCGAAGCAGGATATAAACCAAAACCAGGAGAAATTATTTGTACTATATATTTTGTGCATTGCATTTTTTGGGAAATATCAACCAATTCTAAAGCTAAATCTATTAAATATTTGAAGCTTTATTCTTTTGGAGAAACCAAGGTATTTTTTACTCACGTAAAAAAAGAAGGTTTCGGTCTTGATAAAGATCCAAGTATAATAATATACACCGTTCATCCACAAATTGATCCAATTAAACTTAAAAAAATATACCCGGAATGTAGACTATATGCTTGTAAAACTGATTTAAAGGCAGAAGAAGTTGCATTAATTAAAGCTATGATAATGGCGAATTACGTGGATTTATTAAAATATGACATCGAAATGCATCTTGATACTAACCTTATCATTAAAATCAATGGAAAAGAAATCATGTCATTTGAAGATAATTTGCCATTACCATTACAAAAAACAATATTTGTTCCAATTGAAAATAATGAACAAATTTTAAAGGTATGTACATAATTATAAGCTATCAACTTAGCTTGGGTGGTAATGAGAATTTTCGATTGACTTTTAAAAAATTTACCAAAATTCATTCTGGCAGTCTTATGTATATTTTAAATATTAGGTTGCTCCATCGTGAAAATCATAGTTTTGTTTTTAAAATTAAATTTATTCGAACTTTATGAAAATACATAATAAAACCTAAGCAATATTTAAATTTTTGGATTACTATAGCTTTGAAATATACTTAGAAAATTTTTTTTAAAATTAATTTCATCTTCATATTTCAGGTTATTGTTAATCAAACTTTATTTAGTCAAGAAATAAAAGTTAGTCCTGAAATGTTAAAAATTGGAGAAATTGAATTCACTTTTATTATAGATGAAAATAGAATATTTTCTACAAATGTTTTAGTGCCTAAATACTCTTTTGAAGTCATTGTACGACGTGTAGAGCGTTCGTTTGTTTATTGATTTACCTATTAAAGAAGTAAACCTTTTTTATATATAAACACCGCCATTTATTTTCAAATATTTAGATATTATTAAATAATAACGCAAATCTTGATCCCAAACAAATTCATAATAATGCTATAGGAATAGATCTTGGAACTTCGAGATCTTGTGCAGCGGTTGCAAGAAAAAATGGGATTGAACCGATTTCATTAGAAAATACTGGTGGTAGGCAGCTTTTATCTTATGTTGGTTTTAATGAGGAAAAGGAAAAATGCGGTGAGATTGTGAAGGCAAGAATAGAAAATTATGCAAAATCAACAGTTTTTGATTCAAAAAGAATAATTGGAAAAAGTTTTGATGAAATTAAAATTGAGGAAAGTTGGCCTTTTAAAATTATAGATGTTGATAATAAACCTATGATACAAATACAAAAGTCATCATTAGAAATTATTGATAAGCATCCAGATGAAATAGCAGCAGTTTTATTAAAACATATCAAAGAAAAGGCGGATGAATTTCAAGGTAGAGAGTTAATAGAAGTCGTAATAACTGTGCCAGCTACATTCTCTCGAAATCAAAAATTCGCTACTTGCGTCGCTGCTACCCTTGCAGGATGGAAAAATGTAAACTTTTTATTTGAACCAATTGCTGCTTCCATTGCATATTTCATCGATAAACCTATTCCTCCTAATTTTATTTTGTTGTTATTTGATCTTGGCGGAGGGACTCTTGATATTAGTATTTTTGAAGCGTATTATTCTTCTATTTTAATGCAACCGAATAAGACATTTTGCTCCATTATGTAAAAAGCTCATAAAATATTAGTTTCTTTGATAAATAATAACCTTTTAAAAATGGACATTAATAGGCCAAAAAATCTTATAATCAAAGCTTCCAAATTTTATGTTAGTTTTCTCCTATAAAAATCAGAGTAAAGACATTTTTTCTTTCGTCAAACTTCCATGGGAAAGTTTGCCTTTTCAACGTTCATTTACGATGTAAAAAAAATTTGCATAAAAATTTTTCTTCTTCATTGCTTCTTTTTTTGTTTGGCATTTTTTAGTTGTAATTTTTTGCTGTTTGAGTGAAACTTCTCATTTGTTTCGTTTGCATTTTTTCGTTCGTTTGCTTATTGTTCATCAAAAGAAAATGGTTGCTGCTGCTTCAGAATCAAATACTCATCTAATCCGAAATAAAGCGGAACAAAGTAAAGATGTACAAAAAATGGGGTCTCGTGTAAGTTTTTTATTTATTCTGTTACCGAACTTATGGGATATGTTGTTTTATTTACATTAAAAATTGGGCATACTTTATATCTTCCTTAACTTTAAATCATATCTTTTTCTTTCTTTCTAACACTTTTTTCGTTTTCAGAAGCTTCCTGTTCTGCTCGCATTTGTATTGCTCTTTTTGCTCGTTCTTGAATGTTCGATTGGATGTGAACTTGTTTCAAGTATTTTCGGAATAATCGTCAGTAGTTTCATCTTGCTTCTCTCAATTATTGCATGTTACAATCCTAATCCAAATGAAGTATATCCGTTTATTATGGCAATTGGTATGATTTTTGGTACAATTCGTCTTGGTTGGATCGTAGGATATACTTTTCGAATAAAAGATTATGAAATGGGTCGAAGTAAGTTTATTTTTAACCAAATTCTTTGTTTATAACTATCTTCGTTTTTTTAGTGCTTGCTGATCAGTGTTATGCTATTCCTGGTGGATTATTTGCTATTGATACTACTGTCATTGGTTTACTTGTATTTGTTTCATGGATTCTTCAATAATTCAAATCAAGAATATATTTATGTCAATCACCAAATTTTATGTATGAATTGTATTTTGCTTTTTATGTATATTCTGATGTCATTATAATGCTTCAATAAAAATCTATGTATGATTAGTGCACAAGATTACTATGTAAAAAAACAAAAGGCTGTTCAGGAAAAAACTTTTAGACGGTTGAAGAGATTAAATTTTAATTGATTTGGCTTTTAGACGGCTAATGAGATTAAATTTTTTTTATTGATTTCAATAAATTATTTTATATGTTACACTGAAACAAACAGCCGCAGCACCGTCTTCGATTTTTAACAGTAAAAAAATTTTTGGTCCGACAATTAGTTATATTTAAATTTTTTGCTTAAAATACCTTTTTTCAAACATGCTTTGTTTCAGAAAACAATAGAAAATTGGAAAAAAAAACTAAAAATTTTATTTTGTAATTGACCTTATAATTATTATTTTTTTCAATTTACACCAAAACATTTTTTACATCAAAAATCTTGCGAATATACGAGTTGCTTTTACATCTTATCTAATCAAGAATAAAACAAAATTTTTAATTTTTAACATTTTTAAAAAAATTTTTCAATATTAAATAGTTGGTAAAGAAGTTGGGTAATAACAATCGAAGACGGTGCTGCGGCTGTTTGTTTCAGTGTAACATATAAAATAATTTATTGGAATCAATAAAAAAAATTTAATCTCATTAGCCGTCTAAAAGCCAAATCAATTAAAATTTAATCTCTTCAACCGTCTAAAAGTTTTTTCCTGAACAGCCTTTTGTTTTTTTACATAGTAATCTTGTGCACTAATCTCTTGAGCCGTCTGCAACAATAATTACTAGAAACTCCGCTGCCTCCGGTCGGCGATCTTACTTGTTTTATTGAAAAATACAAAATTGCCACTCGTATTAATGCCTATGTTTTAATAATTACTTTTCCAAAAAGTTATTGTATTGACTTTTATAAAAATTAAAACTTTTCCCAAACAATCTTATCACTCGTGTCTATTTTAATCACTTAATTTTCAATAATGAGATCCTAAAAATTGAAACATGTGTAAGCCTTTAAAACTTTTTTTTTGCACGAATCAAAATAAACAATGAACTGAACCATTAAAAAAAAATTTATACCAGCTTGTGAAAAATTCGCAAAAAGTTAAGGTTATAGTCATCGAGCAAGCTTACAATAGTTAAATCACTTAATTTGCGCAGCAAGCAAACCCATGTTTTGCTGATTTTTTATGTATATGAAAATTACCCAAATCATTTCATCGCGCTTGGAAAACAAAATATAGTTTCATTCTAATTTATGCAAATTTTTTAGGTGAATTTCCTATTTTAATATAAAAGATTTCAAGATAAGATACAAAAAAACAGAGAGAAAAAGAATAATAATATGTATGGGAAAAAGCGAAGCCTAGTAGCCCTGGGACTGCGACCAAAAGTAATCGAAAACGAACGAACAATAAAAATTAATAAGAAGGAAATATTCAAGTTACTTTTCGATTAAACTCACCGAAAATAATAAAAAAAGTTCCCTATGTTTATTCTTTTCATAAACTAAACGTCAGCGTACTTTTAATTAAATTTTGCGTTTAGAATACCTAAAAGTTTTGTATGCTAATCCAATTAAATTTAGAAAAAAAAATATACGATCCAAAAGCTTAGTTAAAAAAAATTTCATTGAAAATCGTTAAAAATAATTTCGCTTTAATTTCATAATAAAGAAACTTAATATTCATAAAAAAAGTAAAATTTGTGAATATTTTATTAAAAATTTGCATATTTTCTAATGAAAACATTATTAAAAATCATAAAAAATTATTTGGATATAATTGTCTCAATTCAATTAAAACAATTTATTAAAAAAAATTGTGGGGATTCGAACCTATGACAGAAATATCCAAACATCACCGCCTTCAACGCCTACGCCACACAGCAAATGTATAACAAGGAACTTTAGCCAATGATATTTTTACTCTAAATCAAAATATTTAAATTTCCATAGCGGCA
This sequence comes from Panagrolaimus kolymaensis, assembly GCA_028622995.1. Lineage (NCBI taxonomy): Eukaryota > Metazoa > Nematoda > Chromadorea > Rhabditida > Panagrolaimidae > Panagrolaimus > Panagrolaimus kolymaensis. The sequence continues at coordinate 1,071,800 of JAJQJQ010000025.1, read as the reverse complement.
TACATCTATTTTTATGTGATGTTTTTTAAAGTTAGCTTACTCATAGAGGTAATTGAGGGTGGAGAAAACGATTTTTATAGCCAGAATATGCGTTAACTTTGCTGCAACGCTCAGCGGGACATTGTGAACTTTTAAAATGTTGTGATTAAGCACTTTTTTTCTATACTTCCTTCTATTTTTTTTAAAAATTCGTCAATGCGACGAAAAATTGACCCTAAAGAGCCCTCTAATATCAACATAATTACACGAAATAAAAAAAATCATAAATTTCGGTTAGCAGATCGGGCGTTCTCATTGCTAAAACAGCCGCACCCCTCGCTTCGCTCGGGGTGCGGCGGGATTCATTTTGTTTTCTTTCTAACATATGTTTTACTATGTAAAATAACATCACTGAATTTTAGTAAGAGCTTTAGCTTGAACTTGATTGTAGTTGGTCATTACTTCAACTCATTCTTTCCCAGTTCAATCTTCTTCTTTTTTTGGGTGGTCGTTTATGTTTTTTTTCAACAACAAAAAAAGCGCCGACTAGTGTGTCGCTTTCAAAACGCATACGGCTGCAGTTAAATTTGTCTTTCATTCCGTTTTTTTTTTGCTTTGAAAAGTGGAGATGGGACAAACAAACAAACGAAGGAAAAAGAAAGAAAAGGAAGGGAAACAAAACAGCGGCAGCAGTACGCCCGTGCAACACAAGACAACCCTTTTAGATGGTTGGGTGGTTGTTTGTTGTTTACGTTTTCGTTCTTTCCTTTTTTCCGTCACAAACAAAACAACAATTCTTTTAATATATTATTTTTTTTGGTTATAAAAAGAACTCCTCTGTTTTGAAAAAGTTTATTTGTTCGATGAGTTGCGTTTGTTTGGTGATGATTATTTTAGGAAGCGCTTTCGTTCTTTTTTTGGATTTTTTTTCTTCTAGATTTTACCTTTGAAATGAATGTCCTTTTTTGCCATCATTTTTGTTAAACTATTAGCTTTATTTTACAAAGTTTTTATCCACAATTTTACAACCAGCCTTTGTTTATCGATTTTTCCCATCAAAGTTTCACGTTCATAATATTTTTTTTTTTGATTGGTTTTTCACCATAAACTTTTGTTTTTGATGAACACCAGTCAGTCAATAAAAGAAATATGTGTTTCATGAAACTTTTTTATATATAAAAAATAAAATATCGCCACGTTGTTCTTTTTTCTTTTCTGTTTTAACTTTTTTGTCGCGTTTTTTTTTTCTACGCTAAATTTGCCATTCTTTTTTTAAACACGATTTTTTAGAATACTACCAATACGAAAATCTAAAAATGTCCTCCGCTGATTCAGATCAACCCGAACTTAAAGGCAACCATGCACCCGCAGAAAAAATGTCTGGAGGAGTTAGAATTGCGCGAAAAGGCCGACCATCGGAATCGGATAAAGTTGAATCGAATGATGACATGATTGATGCTGGTGAGGGATTAGAAGTTACTTCAACAGCCAATGAAATTGCTATACAAAAGAAAGAAAAACAACATCGAGAAGAGGGAGTTCGAGCAACTCACGAAAAGCCTCATCCCACTCATGAACCGAGTCATCAATATTCAGGACAAGCTCATAAAGATGCATCATTCCAACCTCGTATAACCCAACCTCGTAAACAATAGATTAAAATTTATTGTTTAATTAATGGAAGTATGAATTATGCTGATTTGTATAATATATCCATGTTGTTGATGGCTGTTTTCTTTTAAATCCTCATTTTTTAAGATTTCAATAAAATAATTTTCAGTTTTGTATAAAATTTTGTTTGTTTTTTCTTTTAAATAAACACGACTTGTTGCTTACTAATGTAATTTAATTAAAAAATTAACTATAAAAAATCTATGTGATTTTTGAGAGAGGGTTTCTTTTCTTTTTCTTTTCTTTTCTCATTTTAATGGTTCAAAACACTTCAATTTTTTATTTATCATCAATCATTCTAGAATGACGACTATCCTCCTTCTCTCCCTATAAAAATTTATTTACTTCCCAATCAACCCTACGTTTTCCGTTACTAAATGAACCTAAAAATTTTTAACGTTACAAGAAGAAACAAAGATCTATTTTTTTTTCTAGTCTTTAATGAGAGACTAGAAATATATAATTATTATATTTTATTAAAAATTGTCGTCTCTCTTTTTCTCATTTTTTATAGTTTGTTTTTCATTTGATAATTTTGTTTTAATTATTTTTTTGTTATACATAAATTAAATCTCTGTTATTTTTTTTTATTGATTTAAAAAATGAGTGAAAAAGATAATAATAAAACGAAGGAAAGAACCATTTTGGATAAAAGTATTGAATCTTGTTTAGTTTGTGCTTCTCCAACATCAAAATTACATTTACAGGTTGTTTAAAAATTTTATGATTATTTTTTTATATTCGAGCCATTTTTAGGTTCACGCGTGTTATGCGTGTGCAGCATTTTATCGACGCTCAGTTAATAATACTCATGAAAGATATAAATGTCAAAGTAATAGCGAAAAGTGTAATTTAACCATTAAAGGTATGAAACAAAGCTAAAACTGTGATTAAATTTAATATTATTATAGTTATTGGAAAATCTTTTTGTCGATTATGTCGATTTAAAAAATGTGAAGAAATTGGAATGAAAATAAACAACAACAGAAATAATAGTAAAGAACCATCGAAGGAATTATTGTCAGAATTGCCGCAACCTGAAATCGAAACAGAACAAAAACAATTATTAATAAATATACCAAAAACAATGGAAGAAATTAATTCTCTGTTCGCAGTAAGTTAAAATGAATAAACTATGTTAACTATTTTTTTTTCGGTTTAGCTTTTCCTCCTTGAATTGAAATAGATAAAATTCAATTAAATTTAATTTTTTATTTTTCAGAAAACATTAAAAATGGATGAAGAAAATTTCAACTATACTCAAAAATTTAATGAACTTTTATTAAATTTCTTAGATAAAACAAAAGCCAAACAAACGCCGTTAGTATTAAATAAAAATGACGATATTAGAGTAAAGTTTGTGAATCAACATTTTATTGACAGTGCCAATATGCTTTCATGCTATTTACCATTTTCTGAATTGCAATTAAATGAAAAGGTAGGTTCCTCAAAATTATTTGACATTTGTTTAAAATTTGTTTACTGTTCTATTTGTAGATCGCTATTCATGAAGGAATGTGGCAACAATTTCTTATGTTGGATAGATGTTATCACACAGTAAATAATTTTGGAAATGACGTGGACGATTTTAGAATGCCCGTGGATAATTTTCAATTTTGGCATTATTCTTTTAAAGATAAAATTGATGTAAATGAAGACAGATGGAAATATCCTACCATTCTTAAACCCGTATCAAATAAATTAAAAGATTTAATGAGTGAATATAAAAAAGTTAATCCAACTTTTGAAGAATTTGCATATATTTGTCAAATTATTTTATGGTCTTTACATGGTAGAAAAACATTAATTTAAATCCCACCGAACATTTTAAAATAAATATTACTTTTTTCAGATGTTCCTGATATAAGTTTAGAAACTCAAAATCTCGCAGATCGAATCACAGAAAAATTATCTGAAAACATGCATGATTACTATAATAATGAATTGCGAATTGAAAATTATGCAGTTCGACAATCTAAAATGTTTAAATTAATTAACTTGACAGAGGTAAACCTTTTTTATAACACTTTTATGACAGAAATAAAATAATCTACGCAAAAAAATTTCAGTCGTTGGTTAGAGAAAAGAAGCATTTATTAATTGCACAAGAAATATTTGATTTTGGTAGTCAAAAAATTTCATGGTGCAGATTTCAGGTAAAATTACATGAATATTTAAAAGAAAAAAATGAAATTGCTATACAAAAAAAAGAAAAACAACATCGAGAAGAGGGAGTTCGAGCAACTCATGAAAAGCCTCATACCACTCATGAACCCAGTCATCAATATTCAGGACAAGCTCATAATCTTTCCAACCTCGAATAACCCAACCTAGTAAACAATAGAGATTAAAATTTATTGTCTTCGAAGTACATATTCTATTGAATCTGACTGATTTGTATGCTAAAATGATCTTTGTTGATGGCTGTTTTAAAAAAAGAACCTCACTCTGTAAAAAATAAATTTGTTTTATTTTTAATTTTTTTATAAATAAATTTGATTTATTAATACATACATACTTCATCAACATAGTGATTCCTAGAGCAAAAATCTTTTTTACCCTAACAATTCGTCCTTTTTATGTTTCCAGAAAGTTTTTTCCTTTTTATATCTCCTTTTTTTTCTATGTTCAAAGATTATTTTTACAAAAAATGCTCCTTTGTAAATATCAGTAGTAAACAAGGCTATTTGAGCATACGAAATATTTCTCCATGTTTACTTTTTTTTCAACTCAATAACGACGACGAAGGAAAAAACAACAACACTAAAAAAATTTCTTTTATTTTTGTTGTATTTTTTTTTCCAGAAAACGTCGCGGTTTTTTGCAGGAGTTTTAAAAAATTTTTTATATATATTTTTAGAAAAATATGTCTAAAAAAGAAGTAAAAGAAGTATCTGAAAATGAGCCACCATTATTTGAAGATTATGCTAAAATTGGAAAATCTCATTTTAAGCTATTTCGAAAAGCTATCTCTGAAGTTTGTTCTTTTTATTTTTGTTATAATTCATTGGGTTTATTGTGAAAAACTAAAAAAATAATGTTTTAGGGCCAATTAAAATTATCTGTTCGTACCCCATCTCGCCTTCATCATGGTATGCAAGATAATTGGCTTCATGAACCTTGTTTTTGGAAATTATAGTTTTTCCCAACATGAATATAAATGTGATGGTGATTCAGAAAAAGAAGATGCTTGTGGTTGCTCTTACAGTAGCCCAAATCCTCAACGAAAAGCTTTTAAAATCGCGAAAAATATTAAAAACAATAAAGGATTTTTTAAAGGCCGCCATAAACTTCCATTTCTTAAACAACGTTCATTTCCTCCTGGCAAGGAAGTTCATATGAAGCTTGTTATTTTTCCAATTTTTATTAAATAAAAAATTATTATATGGAAATTAATATTTTAGTGCACTCTTTGATAATCCTATTGATAAAATCTAACGTCAACGTCAAAGTTCTCCTCCATAATAATTCAAAAGCACAAAAAATTCATAATTTTTTTTTAAAAAATTTTAATTTTAAACAAATATTTTGCTTTAATTTTAAAAAATTGCATAAAATAATTAGTTATTATTTAATCATAATTTACGAAATTTCCAAATTCAGTGAGCTTTAAAGTTATAATTATTTAATTAATTACGTATATTTTGTGTTTTTTTTGGTACATGAATAACCAAACGTCAGATTTTTTAATTTTTTTAAATAATCAAATTGCAAAAATAAAAATAGAGGTAATTATCGAAAATTTAAAAAGCAATCATTAAATTTAAAAAAAAAAGATTTTTTTATTTTAGTTTGCATATTTTTATAAAAGATGGTTTCTTTTTGCTCTTTTCTCAACGTTCAAAAATATCAATTTTTTATTTCTCATCAATCATTCTAGAATGACTATCATCCTCCTTCTCCCTATAAAATTTATTATTTTTTTGCGCACTCGCCTTTTTCAACATCAAAAAAAACATTGCCTACTTCCTTTCGCTACTTAATGAACCTAAAAAATGTAAGTGTTGAAAGAAGAAACAAAGATCTATTTTTTCTAGTCTTTAATGAGAGACTAGAAAAATATAATTATTATATTTAAAAAAAAATGTCGTTGTCTCACTTTTTTTTCATTCTTTTAGAGTTTGAGTTGTTAATTTTGTTTTAAATATTTTTTATTTTATTTTACTTAAATTAAATTGTGTTATGTTTTATTGATTTTTTAAAAAATGAATGAAAAAGATAATAATAAAACGAAGGAAAGAACCATTTTGGATAAAAGTATTGAATCTTGTTTAGTTTGTGCTTCTCCAACATCAAAATTACATTTACAGGTTGTTTAAAAATTTTATGATTATTTTTTTATATTCGAGCCATTTTTAGGTTCACGCGTGTTATGCGTGTGCAGCATTTTATCGACGCTCAGTTAATAATACTCATGAAAGATATAAATGTCAAAGTAATAGCGAAAAGTGTAATTTAACCATTAAAGGTATGAAACAAAGCTAAAACTGTGATTAAATTTAATATTATTATAGTTATTGGAAAATCTTTTTGTCGATTATGTCGATTTAAAAAATGTGAAGAAATTGGAATGAAAATAAACAACAACAGAAATAATAGTAAAGAACCATCGAAGGAATCATTGTCAGAATTACCACAACCTGAATGCGATAGAGAACCAAAAACTTTATTAATAAATATACCAAAAACGATGGAAGAAATAAATTCTATGTTCGCAGTAAGTTAAAAGGAATAATCTATAATAATTTTTTGATAGCTAAGCCATTTCTAGATTTAAAAAGATAAACTTAAACGAAAATTATAGATATTTTTTTTATTTTCAGAAAACATTAAAAATTTCTGAGGATGAAGAAACTTTCAACTATACTCAAAAATTTAATGAACTTTTATTAGAATTCTTAGATAAAACAAAAGCCATACAAACGCCGCTCATATTAAATTTAAATGACGATATTAGAGTATTGTTCGTGAATCAACATTTTATTGACACCGCAAATATGCTTTCAAGCTATTTACCATTTTCTGAATTACCATTAAGTGAAAAAGTAAGTTCATGATTTTGTTGTTGGGTCAGGTTTGTTTGCAGCTATTAATTTATTTATATTTGAATGCTATTAATTTTAAACGATAACAAAAAAATTTATATTATCTAGGAGATAGTAAAAATTAAATTCGAAAACACTTTAAAATTTATTTTGTAAAAACTTTTATCTTTGATAGTAGCAAAAATTACAATTTTTAAAAATTGTTTAATGTTTCAAATATTTTATGGATTTTTCGAAAAAATGCTAATTATTTTGTCCATACAATAATTCTTGAAGTAAAAAAAAATTTTTAGATAGCCATACATGAAGGAGCATGGCAACATTTCTATATGTTGGATAGATGTTATCACACAGTAAAAAATTTTGGAAGTACAGTGGATGATTTTAGAATGGCAGTGGATAATTTTCAATATTGGGATTATTCATTTAAAGATAAATTTAATGAAAAGAAATGGAAATTTCCCACAATTTTAAACGCCGTAACTAATAAAATAAAAACCTTAATGAATGAATATAAAAAAGTTAATCCAACTTTTGAAGAATTTGCCTATATTTGTCAAATTATTTTATGGTCCATGCACGGTAGGAGAATATTAAATTGAATGCTATCGAAGATTTAAAAATTTAACATTTTTTGCCCGTTTAAAATAAATATAATCAATTGCTTCTTTTTTTCAGATGTTCCTGATATAAGTTTAAAAACTCAAAATCTCGCAGACCGAATCACTGAAAAATTATCTGAAAACATGCACGATTATTATAAAAATGAATTGCGAGTGTCAAATTATGCAATTCGACAATCTAAAATGTTTAAATTAATTAATTTAATAGAAGTAAACTTTTTATAACACTTTTCTGATAAAAATAAAATAATCTTCGAAAAACTATTTTAGTCGTTGGTTCGAGAAAAGAAAGAATTATTAATTGCAAAAGAAATATTTGATTTTGGTGGACAAAAAATTTCATGGTGCAGATTTCAGGTAAAATTACATGAATATTTAAAAGAAAAAAATGAAATTAAAAAAATTTAAAAAAAATTAATGTTTTTTCCCATATATTTGCTTTTATTTTTATGCATTTATTACATGCTTCATTCAAACTCAACATGTTCGTTCCTAACTTTGACCTCATCATTCAACCTTTTGTTTTTAAAACTTTTATAACACTTTTATATTCGGTAATAAATTTTTTTAATATTAATAATTTTTCAAAATCTTGTAAATGCTTACAAAGATTTTTAAATTATTTGAACAATAATTAACAAAAAAATACGTAGGAAAAAAAATGTCACCTGCTAATGAACAATATTATTCGAAAAAAAATATTAACTAATAAATTTTTTTTAAACTCTAAAAATGAGGAGAATAAATAGCAATCACAAAAAAAGCAAAAACCATCTACAAAGAATGAGTAAAGTGATAAATGAGAATAACAAGCATAATTTAAGTAAAGTGAAAAAAGAAGCGCGACAGCTAAAACAAACTGGGAACTTTGATTTTACTGATAATAATATTTTTGTGTTTTTTAACCAAAAAAAAGTAAAACATTTTTTTCGCCATTTTATTTACTTTCCTATTGCAAACTTATATCGTATTCAAAAAGACAACAAACAAAAATCTAAAATAACAGAAACAATGACGAAAAATTAATTAGTGACCTTTAGTAATCGTCTATCTGCCCAATCAAAAAATAACCAATGAGTAATAAGACTTTTTTTACAAAACACTTTAATAAATCAAAATACAAACCTACCTTTTTCTTTTTTGCCCAACGACATTAATAATTTTTTTCCAAACAAAAACACTTTACTGTAAAAAACAAAAGAAGACAAAAGAGTGTTAACTTTTTTTTGCAATGTATTCGCCAAACGTTTCGGGTCGATGAATCATTTCCTTTTATTTTGATCAACCCGATCATGATCTGTTTTTTTTTTCATTGAATTCGAATCAAATTTGACCTGCTCATTTCCTCCTTCTTTTTTTAATTTAATTGGTTTTAACACGTCTTGTCTCGATCGTCATAGAGAGAAGAAGGTAAAAAAATTAAATTAATTGATGTTTATTTTTTTTAATATTGCGTAAGAAAAACCCCATCCATACACACTTCGGTGTGATTGAATTAGTCAACAACGACGACGACAAAAGAGAGAGAGAGAGAGACTAAAAGAAAGTTTCATAAATACAACAAAAAAAAATTTTCACTGGTCAATTAATTAAACTGCACTCTAGGTTAGTTTTTTTTCTTTCTCCCTAAAATGAAAGAGAAGAAAAAAAGAAAGATTTTTTTTGCACGTTTTTGTTCATCAAAAAATAAAGCACATTTACGCAAACCAAAAAATAAAAAAAAACAAGACACAAAAAAGTGTCAAAAAGTGAGGGAGGGGATGGAATAGACCTTTAATTAACAAACGACAATGATTTGGAGAACCTTGATTCAAAACAAATTCAGATCAAACCCAGAAATAAAAAAAAGGTATAAATAAAAGACGAGTCAAAATTAACATTTTATTTATTTGGTTACTTACTTTAAAATAAAAAAAGGTCAAATGCTTTGTTGTGATAAAAATAAAAGTTTTTTATTTTCTTCTATCGACGACATCAGCAACATTGAAGAAATTGAAGAAAAATATTCATTTAATATTGATGAAATGAATATGGGTGGCGATGGATCAGGAGAATCATCCAATCAAAGCAAGCGAAGTTTAACAAACGAAAAAATTCCTGAACCTTGTTTAGTTTGTGGAGTTCCAAGTTTTACCCTACATTTGCAAGTATGTCTTTTTTAGAAATATTGTAAAAAAGCATGCTACTTTCTAAAGTGGTCTAAATTTAATGTTTTCAATATAGCCTTTATTTTTTTTCTTCAACAGCATTTTTGGAAACTTTTTTTTAATTAAATTATTTTCCATTAAACCAAATAATTTTTTTAGGTAAATGCTTGTTATGCTTGCGCGGCATTTTATCGTAGATCCATCAATACTCATTCAGGATATCGATGCCAAAAAAATAATGAACAATGCGATTTAACCATTAAAAGTAAGTAAACCACAAAAAAATTAATTTCAACAATACAACTTTTTTTATTTATTTATTTTAGCTATCGGTAAACCTCTTTGTCGTTTATGCCGATATAATAAATGCGTGGAAGTTGGAATGATTATTAGTAGCAAAAATCGAGGTGTAGGATCAGGAGGTGGAGGAGACAATAGTAGTGATAATGATTTTTCGCAAGATAGTTATCATTCTTTAAATATGGAAGAAATATTTGAAAAAGTTAAAACTATTTTTGAAGTAAGATTTTTTTCTGTTTTTGATTTTTTAAAGTCATTAACTAAAAATTAATTTTTTATAGATTCAAGCTCCACCTACTGAAGAAACAAATTACACTCAAACTTTTACTGAAGTATTAATGAAATTTCTTGAAATTATGAAACCAAAGAAACCATTGACTTTATTCACAGACAATGAAATTAGAATAAATTTCACTAAAAATTATTATGTGAAAACTGCACAAATGCTTTCCAATTATCCACCATTTAGTTCATTATCTCAGGATGAAAAGGTAATTTTAATTAATTGTGCCGTCGTAAAAATTACGATAAAAATAATTTTAGATCCTTTTGCATAGTCGATTTTGGCAAACCTTTCACATTTTTGAACGGTTTTTTCAAGTTACAGAACATTTTGGTACTGAAACCGATGATGATGGCCGAATTCCCCTTGATGATTCGCAGTATTTGGATCTTCAAAATGTTTCATATATTTTTGAAGGAAATAATGATGGAATTAGGACATTTATTTTGCCAATACTTGAAAAGAGTGCTTTACTTTTAAATACATTTAAAAAGTCAAAGATCACTGTATTTGAATTTGCATACACTTCTCAAATTGCATTATGGTCAGGTTATGGTAGGTTAAATTTTTTATTTGTTGTTAAACCTGGTTACTAGTGTGGTAATTGCAATTTGAATCAGTGGCAAAAAGTTAATCTCATGGTTCACACAACTAAGGATTCAGACTTTTAAAAAGTTCTTCCATTTTTTTTCTTCTAAAAATTGCCTTTTTAAATCATAAAATTTTTGTTTTTTTTAAATCAGTGGTCTTTTTTTCGAAAATTAGAGAGAAAAAAATATTCCTAAAAACTACTTAAAAAAAGTTTTAGAAAAGAAACGGGATTATTTTTTTATTAGCGTTCTTTCCTTTTCCAAATTCTAATATCGTTGGACCAAAATATTCTCAGCAGATAAAATAAGAATCATATTTTTAAACTCAAATTAAAAAAATGCCTTTTCAGATATTTTAAATTTAACCCCATCCACTCGAGAATTAGCAGAAAAAATTATTAAACAACTTTCCAATGACCTCCACAATTATTATGTGAATGAATTGAGGCTGGTATCGTATGCTTCAAGACAAGCTCAACTTTTTAGGCTTATAAGTTCGGTGGAAGTAAGTTTTTTCTTTATGAAAAATAAATTTTTAATTTTCATCAGCATTTTTTTTAAGGTTATTATTCGAGAAAAGCAACAAATGTTAGCTGCAAAACAAATATTTGATTTTGGTTCAAATAGTTTTACATTTTGTGAATTTGAAATTGATTATTTTGATTTAATGAAAAAATTTCATATTTAAAATTAGTTGTTTTAGTTAATAAATATTGTAATAGAAAATAAATAAGTAAATTTTTGAAATGCAAAAACAAATGTTTACATTTTGAATTTATTTCAAATTCTTGATTTTTTTACTTGGAAAGCTACAATCCTGCTTCACTTTTTTCTCTGAAATTTCTAAAAGAATTTACATTCGAAAATTACTGTAACCATAATTCGTTCAAAATTTTTTAAAGCGCTTTTGGTGCTATTTTCTGCACTTTAAAAAAATGTAAACTAAAACAAAATTAAATTGATCTGTTTGGTTTTAAAAAAAAATTAAACCTTTTTTTTATTTCCGTTTTTTTTTCTTTTTTTTCTTCATTTTTTACTTTGGAAGTAACAAACCAAATTAATTGATCTATCACAATTTTATGCATCAATGAATCAAATTTAAAAGTTTTAAATATTGTAATGAATCTTTTCTGATCATTTTCCTTATTTATTGATTTTAAGTTAATGTAGTTGCGTTAAATTTGATGAGAATTCTTTTTTACTATTGTAAAAAGACATTTCCTTGAAATTAAAGAAAAAGTATATTGAACAAAGACTATGAAATTAATTATTTTGTAAAAACAGTCACAAAGGCAAGCAAATTACAAAATTTAAACAAAAAACTTTGACTGAAATAAAAAAAAATAAATTATATAGGAAACTGGGGTGATTTGGCGATAATCATTTAAAACAAAATCTCATTTTTCTTTAAATTTTTTTTTCTCTTAAAAACACTAACATGACAAGAAATTTTTAAAGATATTATTTGAAAAGAAATACATAAAATAATTTCAATTATTTATTTTATTTTAGTGTTTTGTGGTTTTTTTTAATGTGAATTCAGCTCCAGAGTGAATGTCGTTGATCAAAACCGTTCTTGTAGCATTCAACAGGCACTAAAGCTAAATTAAAAAAAGCTAGTGATTGAAAAGGATTCAAAATGATTTTTCTTGATTGATTTTTGATTCCAAGTGATAGTTTGCGCCTGATTGTATTCATTCATAAACATTTTCATTGTTTTTGAAAAAAAAATATGTCTGTCATAAAAAATTAGATGGAAGACTATAGTGTTTTTTGTTGATCAATTTTTTTCCCTCTTTTTTAGTTTAAAGTTAATGTCCTTGTCTTGACTATATTTTTTCATTAGAAAAGATGCGCAATTTGATGTCGCAAATAAGGTTTTTTTGAAACTGTTGGTTGCTGTTACACCTACATAATTGCACTAAAGCGATCGCGTTGATTTGTCGCAAAAAAAAAAAACCATTTTTGTTTTTGTTGAAAATTTAAAATTGATTTTTTTTCATTAAAAATTTGACACTAAAGAATTATACGTGAATATTGGAAGAAAAAATTTTTTATGGCGGCGGATATTAAAGTGTTTGAGCCTTGTTTAGTTTGTGCTTCACCTACTTCAAAACTTCATTTACAGGTTATTTAAATTCTATAATTATTTTTTTAAATCAAGTCATTTTTTAGGTCACTTCTTGTTATGCTTGTGCAGCATTTTATCGCCGCTCAATTAATAATACGCATGAAAAATATAAATGCCAAAATAATAGTGGGAAATGTGATTTAACTATTAAAGGTATGAAATTAATTTTTTAAAGGCTAAAACTGTGGTTATATTTTTTAATATTTTTACTAGGCGGGTAGCGGGCCTTCGGCCCGCCAGCAATTGTTACTTTTTCGAAAATATAATGTTTTTGATTACAGTTTATAATAAGCAGTTCTTAGTAAAATAAAGTACCTACATGCTACTATATTAGCGAAATCTCTGTGCATTTTACTCTTTGAAAGTCCTTAAAACTCATCCTAAAATACCCCTAACATTTTCAATATCATTTTTATATTTTTCGGATTATTTCCGGAAATTTTCTCATTTTGTCCTCGGGATCCTTTCAAAAGATCACCTGCGTGCTTAAAAGCACCTAAAAGACAACATCGTATATCCCTGTTTCTATTCTATGTAAATGAAAAGCAAGCTTCTATTTTTATGATTATAAATTTCCTGATGAATGTTATAATTTTTTCGTTGTTGCAAAAGAGTAAATGGTGTAAGAAGAACAGAAAAAAGTAAATTTAAACTTCTTTTCTTCTTCTAATTTGTCAAAGAAACTTGTCTAATGACAAAATTTGAAAAAATCAAAACATTTATTCATTGCACGAAGATATAATAATTATATACAATAAATCAATAAATAATAATATTAAACATCAATCAAAAGAAACAACAACAAAAAAGAACATAAATATAAAATCAAGCCAAAAGACGAAAGTATGATAGTTGAACTTGACGTTCAAGTTTGTTGAGTTCATTCACGACACCACCCAATTCGATTGCAGATTGACCAAGCTCAACTTGAATTTCTAAAAACCAAATACTTTAGTAACAATAGATTTATAACAGCAAAAAGTTTACCCTTTTCAGAACGCTTTTGACCATAAGTAACTTTTCCATCATATTCATCAACAGGAACATCAAATTCAGTTGTAACACGATTGATAGTAATTCCAAGATGTTCTTCTATTTCACCAAGGCTCTAAAAAGGTAAATATAATTAGAGGAAAGTAAAAGAGGTGGAAAACATACAGCCATTTCATCATACCAGATTGCACATCGACGAGTATCATTACAGCTTCTTTGACGACAAGTGTGATACCAAACTTTTTCTGGAACAGTTGCAGCAAAAGAGATAGCTAAACCCATACGATCAGCTCTACCAACACGACCAATTCGATGAAGATAAGATGATGTTTCTTCTGGAGGTGGAAGGGTTACATTGATAACTAAAAACAAGAACATAAGTTTGGATATAAACAAAGATCGTATACATACCGAAAGGAATACCACGAACATCAATACCTCTTGCAGCGACATCAGTACAAATCAAAAATCGAACTTGTTTTTCTTTGAATTTATTGAGATTTGCAGTACGTTCTTCAGGTGATCGATCAGAATGAAGGCAAGCACAAATCCAACCCTTTTGTTGAGTCTCAAGATAATCTTCAAGGTTATCACAATCAAGCTTGGTACGGCAGAAAATGATACACTGTTCCATATCAAAATGCTCAATAGCCTAAAAAAGATAAATATAAATCTTCGAAAACATCCAAAGGTAATTTCACCTTTGCAACATATTCTCCTTTGAGTACTTTGACGCCTTCAGATAGAGTTTCTTGTTCTTCACTTCCAGGACGAATTTTATCTCTAGCATGAATACCATCAGTTTGAATAGCCATTCCCTTCTTTGAACGAGTTCGAATCCATCTTTTATCAGCGATAGGATCAACCATGCAAACGATTTGATGAACAGTTTCTGGTGCAGCATCTTGGCCTTTGAGATCGACCCATTGAGGGAAATGCATTGTTGAATCCTATAAAGTTAAACGTTACAAAGATATGAGATTGAGAGTAAGCTTACTGCAAAACGTCGAACACCTTGATTATGTAAAGTTGCTGAACATACAATAATTTGAAGGACGCTACCATCAGCAGCGAATCGTGGAATCTTTTGATAAACTTGGTTGATTTTGTATGTGAGGTCTTGTGGAGGTCCAAGTAAGCTATCCTAAAAACATTTTGTTATCATAAGAAAATCATAAATCTAAGCGGACTTACAGCTTCATCAAGAACAAAGAATCGAACATAATTAAGTTGAATTTTTCCTTGATCAAAAAGATCGAAAGCTCTACCAGGAGTACATGCAATAATATCGACGCCTTCATCCAAATTTGCTAATTGATCTTTGATTGGAATTCCACCACTAATGAGAACCGTTCGAACTTTTGGAGATGGTAACTTCTTAGCAAATAAATTGATTTGATCGAAGACTTGTTCAGCAAGTTCTTTAGTTGGTTCAAGAATGATACAAAGTGGACCATTTGATGGACGTTTGGCTTCGACAGAACCTTGAGCAAATCCTTGACGTGGTGAATCTTCTGTTTCTTCTTTAGGCGTTTGAGCGACGCCGACATATCCCTACAAATCAGAACTTATTAAAGATGTAAAAAAAATGAAAAACATACACATGATGGTGGAAAGGCAAAAGGTTGTTGACCAAAGTTCATTTGAAGACTGCTGTTTTTGAGAACAAAAGCTGGATAAAAAGTTGAATTGATATATTTTTGGTTGATTCTGAAAGCAACAGGGAATTCCTTGCCATTCTTTGAAAAGTGTATTGAGCCAGTTGCTAAGTTGATGAAGCATCCAACAACATCATTCAAAGTAAACGATTCACCATAATCGTCAAAGTTGCCAGCATTGGATCGTTTTCCAGTACCACCATAACCAAAACCTTGATCACAAGTTCCCAAGTCGTAAACTGCATCAATAGTTGACCAACCAATACGACATAATCCATCTTTGACTATCGTTGCTTCATAATAGTATTTACCTAAAGAAAAAGCTTTAGTAATAGCACCAAAAGAAAGTAATTCTTACCGTTGCCAAAGACACCTTTGTTGGCTCGACCACCACTCCAAGCTTTGGGATGAGTACTTTCACAAGTAAAGTTGCTACATTCAACGCCTATAAAATCATAAGCCATCAATAAAGTGATAACAGATCATAATTGACACATACCTAATGAAGGCTCGCGATCAAAGACATTCAAATTCCATTCATTTTCGACGGCTAAAACATGAAATATAAAGTTAATTGAGTGCACAAGTAACAGATGAACATACATTTAGTTGGCTTATTCTTTCCAGATTGAGAATCTCTCATCGTTTCCCATACGATTTGTAAGACCGGAAGACAAAAAGCACCAGTTTTGCCTGTACCCGTTTCAGCAGCCTGAAACACATCATTAATTTTTGTTCTTTTCAACAAAAAATATTACCATGCAAACATCTGCACCACCAAGGATTGCAGGAATACCTTCTTGTTGAATATCTGTTGGCAAGCTAAAAAGTGAAATATATGAATATCCATCTCAAAGAAGTAAAAAAAAAGTAAAACTTACGTCCATCCAAGTTCAGTGACAGCTTCACCCAATTCGGGTAGAACACCCATTTCTTCGAAAGCCGTCATCTTTTGCTTGTTGATAATATTTTAGATAAATAAAAAATATTGTTGTTTGACAAAAGTTGAATAAATTTGACGATGTTTTGCCGCAAAGACAAAAGCTTGGAAATGAAAAAAAGTGAATGAAATTTTTCGCGTTGCATGTTTTGTATGTGTCGCGTTCTTAACACGAATGATTGCACGGTGCAGCTGCCATTTTTCCATTGCACCCAAAAAAATGCTTTCAGCCTTTAAAAACTTTTTTTGTTTCGACGATTTTCTAAGTTTTTTGGATTGATTCTGCGTTATTTTTTGACCACTTTTATCTTTTTTTCATCCAATAACCTAGCTAACTTATTAGCATCTCTCATTGCTTTAGCTACTACTATCATACTTATAGTCGCGGTTTAATATATATATTTCTTCTCCCTTTGTCTTTAATTTGCGTACTTTTTTTGCCCTCTTCCTTTCCTATTTATGTCTTTTTATTATCGTTCAAGCACTGTGTTATATAATATTAGATAAAGATATGCTTTCTTTCTCTTTTTACATGTTGAGATTATCGAGATTTTTGAATATTGATGCTTTTTACCCATATATTCGTGTCAAAGTTTGCCGTTACTTTCCTACTTTTTTGAAAACTTTAAAACTAATTTATGCCTTGCTCCATGTCGCGTTCTTCGCTTATTTTTCTGTACTCCTTTCATTAAAGTTCTTTTGCTTTCAGGTATCATGATCTTCACAAAATTCGTCGAAATTGGCCGTGTGGTCTTTATCTCCAAGGGCAAAAATGAAGGCAGCCTTGCTGTTATCACTAACGTCGTCGATGGTAATAAAGTATGTTTAACTTTTCTTGTATTTTTTTTCTTCTTTTACTTATTACTTACTTTTAGGTTCTTCTCGATGGTCCATCAACTGGAGTGCCACGTTCTGTTCGCAACTTCAAAGATCTTCAATTAACCAAATTCAAAGTTCCTCTTCGTGTTGGTCAACGCACTGGTGGTGTCAAGAAAGCTTTTGATGATGCTGGAATCGCTGGTCTATGGAATGATAGCAATTGGGCCAAAGGCATTGAAAAACGCCGTCTTCGTCGTGGTCTTACTGATTATGAACGTTTCAAGGTACTTCGTGTCAAACAACTCCGCAACAGAATCATCCGTGCTGAAACTGGAAAATTGCGTGGTGCAGCTGCTGGTAGAAAGCCACACGTTCACAAATCGTCAAAAGCCGCCCAAAAGGCTTAAAAAAATGCAATTTTGTTAATCTTGATTTTTTTATGTATTCAATCAATAAAGTTGTTAATTTTTTACTTTGTTTGTAAAATTTATTTTGTATCATTTTATGTTTGTCCACCACTTTTATATGATTGGATTAGTCGAGTTAACACAGTCTTTTGATCAACAGTATCTAAGACATATGGGGAGCTAGCTAATATGCCTATAGTTCCTCCAACAGTTATCCCAAAGAAAACGTAAAGAAGTAATCGATCGATTATCATTGCAACATATTTCCAATCATCGCGATACATTTTATATTCTTCATCACGTTTGAGATGACCTGTTATATATTCAATAGCATCAACTGCTCGTATAGCATCGGGTGAAAGAGGATAAAATGAAGCTGTTGAAAGATTAGATTGAGCTTCATTAGGAGGTACTTGATTGAAGAGACTTTGTGCACTAAAATGCTAATAATATAAAGAGTAAAAAGCTTGATGATTGTTTGGCTTACATAGGATTCTCTGATGATGTGCAATGAGGATGATGATGATCAGGATTAACACTTGTAAAATCACCAACACCTGGCAATGTCATCATTCCATTTCTTGTTTGAGTCATGGTTGAATGAATGGTTCGACGCATTTTTTGTTTTGGTCTTTTCATACATAAAATCATTGGCATTATCTAAAGCTTATTATAAACCTAATCATTAATAACCGAAGGAATTTAGCAAGCAACTTACAGTAAGAAAAGTTGTATGAACCCATTTAGGCATTCGATGAGTGGTTGGTCCACGAAAGTATACATTAATTATAATAACTGTAACCAAAATAGTAATAACATTTAAAACAAATGTTAACAATAAATATTTAGCCATTAATGGAATGGTTGAACTTGTGGGAGGCAAAATTTTTGATACTAAAAGCAAAAAAACCACAATTGAAAGCAAAACCGAAATGGTTAAAGTCATTTTTTCTCCTGAATCCGTTGGAAGGAAAAATACAGCCATGGATAAAAATGCCATCAATACCGTTGGAATAATTAATACCACCGTATAAAAAAGTGCTTTACGTCGAACTCGAAGTTGAAATTCTATTCGAGATCGTTTATTTACAAGTGAAGCAGGAGCATCCATTACATCCCAAATTGATGATGGAGAATATTCACTTAAATCAATAAATTCAGCTTGTTCAAATTCAAGTTTTATTTCATTTTCATTATATGTCCAACTACCAAATATCTGAAAAATAAAGGAATTTGTTTAAAAATAATTTAATATTTTCGAAGGATGGAAACATTGGAACAACTTTCTTTGATTGCTTTGTTGTTTGTTTTCTGTCTGTGATTCATGAACCTCGTGAACCCGTTTTTTTGGTAAATTTAAGAGTGTTTTTTTTTTGTTTCGACATTATAAAAAATAGGTAATATAGCATTATTGGGTGTTTGTGGCTTTTAAATATGTAAGCATAGCAAAGTAATGCCTAATTAAAAAGAATCCCTTTAGCAGCTAGCTTTTTTTTCATTTACAGTGTTGTTCTTCTAATAACTAAAGCCACAGTATTAAAAGTGAATCAACTTTTTTGATTCATTTAGAAAATGAAATACTTCAAAAGTTTTAGTATATTTTTGGTGGAAAGCCCAGGAAATTTGGTTGTCATTTTTTTTAAATTTGTATTTATTACATAAGTTTTTTAACTTATTTTTGCTGATGATAATCTAAGAAAATATCTTACTTACCAAATGACAAGTTTGTTCATCGAATGGAAAAAATTCCACATCAATTATGCAAGAACTTTTATATATTGCTGGTGGAACCCAAAGCATATCACCTTTATGATTTATAACTACATTACACATGAATGAAACTTCATAATTTCCATCCGCATTATTAAACAACACAATATCGGGGAGCCATACTTTATCGGGAGCTACACGAATTTCTTTAATATTACCATAATTTGTTGGATTCCATGACATTTGAAAATCTTTCCATTTCTATAAAATAAATAAAAATAATAAAGGAATTTTTGGGTGAGAATTAACTTTAGTGGATTAAGTTTTATGAATTTATTGACTTCGATGGAATTCAAAAAGGTTTTTAATCGAATCAAAAAAAAAACATACCAATGTCAGCCAAACATTTGTATGCATTATTTGATCCTTTTCATCCACATTTATTAATAATACAAGTTGTAAAGCTATTCGAACAATAATTGGAGTATCATTTAAACTTTTAATAGGTTGAATTAAAGAATTATAACCTTTAAATAAATCCACCATAAGCCTGTCTTCATCATCGGAAGCTTGAATCGAGGGAACTAGAAAAAAACAAGAGCGAATAATTTGGATTCAAAATGAATATGCAAATTTTTTGAACTGACTCTTACAACGAAAATTTAAGAAAAATTTCTGTATTTGAATCTATGTAATTTTTTTTTGACACTTACACAATAAAATTACTGTAAAAATTAAAGGAATAAACAAAAATACATAAATTCTTGAATTTATTTGAACCATATTTTTATTAACCAAAAATAATTTGTTTGAAATTAGTCAAAGCATTCCTAAAAAAACTTGGAAAAAGGAAAACACAAAGAAATTTAAAGAAACAAAGAAAGAAGGGGAAGTGGATGGATGTTAGCAAACAAACATAAATATTTGCATTTGCTATTATTTAACGAAGAATAAAACTCGAATGAAAAGTGCCCTTTTTTTCTTCTTTTAACAGCCAAAAACAATAAAGAGAAAAAGTAGCTACTATCTTTTTTTTTTCGGCAGACGGCAAAAATAAAAAGGCTTTAAAATGAAAGAAGAAAAAGTAAAGAGTTTGAAAAAGAAGAAAGAAGAAGAGCAAAAAGTTAGCGTGAGAAAGAAAACAAAAAATTAATTAAATCCTTCTTTAAAAACAATTTTTTTTCTTTTTTTAAACTTTTTTAAATCGTGTCGCCTTTTTTTATTGAGGAAAAGCAAAGGTTATAAAAAAATTATTTAAGAAGTATGTAAAAAGAAGATGAAAATAAAATCACTCAAACAATAATTCTAACTTTTTAGAAAAACCCATAAAAATGGACATTTGTCCAACTTTTTTTAGTCAAATGCGAAAATATGCATAATTATAATCGTTGAAGAAGAAAAATTTTTTTTCATAAAAATTTCATGTCAAATTTTTTCGATTCAACTATTTATTATTGAACAAAAAAAAATTAACAATAAAAAATATGCTAGGTAAGAAAAATATGTAAATTTTAAAACGCATAAAGAAAAAACACACACAAAAAAAAGGTTGCAAAAAAAGTATTTTTTTCAGCGAAAAAATTGAAGAAGCGTATCCATTTTTTTTTATTCAATTTTTTTTTATTTACATATTTATTTTTGCAAAGTCAGTCACCTTGCTTTAACATTTTTTTCTAAACTTTTAGTAAGATAATTTTTTTTTATTTGAAGCAACAATAAAAAAAAAGCAAAGATAATGTGTGTGGCAGTTGCTTCAAATTTATTTACTTTTTTTGTTGAAGGAACAGCTGAAAGCAATATTATTTGAAAATCGATTGAGGGTGGGTGGAAGGTGTATTGATTTGAGCAAAGTTGAAATATATCCTTGGTCATTATTTTTTTTGGAAACTAAAAAAATTGTTTGCGAATAAATAGGTAAATCAAGAAAATATAATCGTTTTTGTTGTAAAAATTTTATTAAAAGTTAAAATCTAATGCATAAACACGCAGAATACATAAAAGGTTCAAAACTCTGTGAAATGCAATTATTTATTGATTCCGAAAAACATTTTACTTGAATTAAAGCTTTTTGTTTTTTAATTACAACCAAATAACAACGGGTGTTGAAAATTTTTTCAAGGGTTAAAAGTTGAATAGTTTTAACATTTTTTATTATTTCTATTGCAATTCGTCCAGCTACATCGTTACGTGCCAACTGAATATTAGTGATCATAACTTTATAAGCGAAGAAAATCGAAAAATTGACAGTTTTGTAAAATTTCAGTTTTATTTCTGTTTGTTCGAGGGTTGTGCCATCAAAGAATTTTTTTTGGTATTTTTCATTGAATGTTTCTACGTCCAAACAACAGCTATCAGTAAAGTTTAAAATTTAAAATAAAAAACATTAAAAAGTTAGTTAAAATGCTCCAAAAAATATTCATTTAACCCACGATTGATTAACTTTAAGAGTAAACAAAAATTTGCATAAAATGTTGGAAAAATGATTTCATATTTGCCAAATATTTTTGTTTAAATATCAATTAGTTTTTCGGTTTCATCTCCATTATTTTCAGGAAATGTAATAACTTTGGGAAGATTATCCCATTTGGTTGTTAATGGTTCATAGGCTTCATCACTTTCTTGACGGGATTGAGAGTTAATAGCGCGAGAATACAAATCCATAAGTGTAAAAACAAATGCAACACAAAGAAAAGTCTAAAAATGGAGCTTTATTGTAAATTTAGTTATGGGTAATAATAGTGAGAGACTTACAAAAGGTATTGGAGCTTCAGACGGCGCATTATTCATTAAAAACGGAATGAGAAAAAAATCGATAGCTGTTTTTTTTTTCAAAAGAGAAAGAATTCCTATTTGTGCAAAGGACAAAAAAAACAATTTTTGTGTTTTTTAAAAGGTGTGCACAAAATTTTTTTAAGAGGAAAAGAAAAAAAAGTGATGTATTTTTTTGTCAACCATTTTCCCCTTATCGATTTATAGTTAAAGGATACTAACATTAACCATGCTGTATTTTATATGGTAAAATTAATTCTTCATCTTTTTTGTATGAAAAAAAGAAAAGAAAAGTTGATGGCCTCAATGCGAATTTTGTTTTTTCTTATTGATACAAACATGAAAAGCTTCATAAACAATTTTAAAATCAAAAAAAAGTTCACAAAAAACAAACAAAAATGATAAATGAAAAATATGAGTGCCTTTGGAATATATGCAAATTTTTATGCTCTAAATTTCATTCATTTCTTCTTCTCTTTTTTACTTTTCAACAAAATTTTATCATTCTTGCATTTTTCTTTCCTTCAAAAACGGTTGTCTCTCGTGAAGAAAGAAAAAAATGTTGCTGCTTTCAAAACATGGTGGAAATCAAAAAATGTTGAAGCTGATATTTCTTCAAATTTTCTTTGCTGCTCTCTTCCTCTTCTCTCATGTTTCTTGTGATGGTGGTGGAAAAGAAGAAGTATATTATCGCGTATTCGATGCTCCAGGTGAAGTATTTAAAACCATATCTTATTGCAAACTTAACAATCAAAAAACAAATACTCATGGTTGCTTGGATGATAAGAATGATGAATTTAAAGTTTTGAAAACATTCAGAGCTGATGAAAACAGCAAGTAAGTTATTTTGATTGGTTTATAAAATCAATAGTAATCGAATCTATGTTTCTATTTATAATAGTTTGCGACAATTTTATTTATCTTGTTTTAGTGCAAGACTTGAAGCAAGAAAAATGGATCTCGCTGTGAACAAGGATGGAGAAGTTTCAAAATATTCTATGATTCCATTTGAAAAACTTGGCTTTCCAATATTCTCTCGTCACTCTGCAGGAAGTACAGGATGGACTTTTGTGATACTTAGAATGGCTTATGGCATCCCTGAACGTAATAATCCTGATTTACCGTAAATTTATTTTTTTACGATTAAAAACTTTGATGATTTGTTAATTTTTTAGAACGTTTTCATCTGTCCATGTGTATGATCGGTCGCAACAATGTAAAAGCTATGTGTCTGGTATGTTTATTTTTTTAGTTTTTTCTTCGAACGATTCATATAGATTGTTGTTTCTTTTAGATAAAAGAAACGGTAAAAGATATTATGATTATCTTGGAGTCGTTTCTTATATGAATCAAAAATATAATGAATATGGTTGGCTTTTTATTAAAAATAAAGAACATGTTTGTATGTTTTATGCAAAATTTGAAGATTTGGTAAGTTTTTTGCTTTTGGTTTATATTATGAAAAACTTGTACTTTAAAAAGCTTTTCCATCAAAGTAATTCATCCACAATTGATGAGTTAATAAAAAGTTGGACTAATATTTTATTGGATTTTTATTGAATATTATAATTTGTTTTTTCAGTATGATGGAGATTGGGATTTTGCGGATGAGCCTCTAACCATAAACACAAAACGTGTAGAAGATTCAAATGGCAAACTTCATTTTAAAACGATTGATAATTATCCAACACAAAGTTATCTCAAAAGATTTTTTGCGTTTGATCCATTGTTTGGTTGCTTTGTATCTATGTATTGGGATGGAAATCGAAATCATGATCGTTAGTTTTTTTAGATACCCTTATATTTTTGTTAAAGTTGTTGATACACATATTTTTTTTAGCTGAAGCACATTTTTTCAAGTTTGACGAAAGTAACCCTCTTGCTACACCTGAATTGGTTTATTCATATGCTTTGCCTGATTTTAATAAAGATCTTTTACAATCAATACTTGATGAACACTTTCTTGATTCAGTTCATCATGTGTTTCAAAGCTATGGTGGTCAAATTTTTGTTTTTGGACGTCATCCTGTTACCTGTAATGGATTTATTGGTCACTACAGTAAGTTTAACTTAAACTCTTGATTTTACCTGTAATGGATTTATTGGTCACTACAGTAAGTTTGACTTAAACTCTTGATTGTCTATGACATATTTGTGTACTGATTAAATCCTTATTTTTCAGAAGATCCATATGTTTATTATACAAAGGTCATACCATCTACAGCTGAAGGTGAAATGGATCCCAACAGTATGTTTTATTTTTTATACTTTTTCCTCACAATAATTTCATTTCAGATAAGAAGGTATGCTATTATAATAAACCAAATAGTCTAAACGAAGTTCCATTGATGTATGTCAAAGAAGATTGGATTACTTTTACCACTCCTGCTTATAAAAGTTTGTTGATTTTTCCTATATTGTTAACACCTTTATTATCATTATGTATTTGGTTTTAGTGAAAGGTCCTATTCCATCGCCTACTCCTCCAACATCATCTACAACTTCAACTACAACATCCACTACAACAACTACTACTACAACATCAACTACAACTACAACAACAGAAAAGCCAACAACTTCATCCACTCAAGCTCCTTCGTCTTCTTCTCCTGTACCAACTACATCGTCAACTCCTGAACCTATTCCTTCAACAGAAGTATCATCAACTCCTGATCCAGTAACTCAACCACCGACATCTATTCCAACATCATCAACTCAAGAACCAATAACTCAAACATCTGAACCAATTTCATCATCGTCAACTACAAGCCAAGTACCAAATTCGACTGAAAATGCTTTATCAACAACAAGTTCATCGGTGCCATTGCCATCAAACTCAACAAAAGGAGAATCACTTCCATACGTAGCTGCTACTACTAAACATTCTAATGATAAAGAATCTCAATGTTCATCCTACGTCGACGATTGTCTTTGGTGTCTCATCCTATTGATCATTATCGATGTTCTTTTATTGGTTGTATTCATTGTTTTAATCGTCTTCGAACGTCGTGGTGCTAATCAAAGAAAATCTGAAATGGTTGAAGAAACCGATGCCACAACAGCTGCAGAAACTGAAATGTCTAAGTATTCTAATGTCAAATCTCAAAAGAAATCAAAAGCAAAGAAATCCCAAACTGAGACTGTTGGAACTACAGCTGCTACTGGAGGTGAAACAACAACTATTAAAAAGATTGATACTGTTGATGATGGAACCAAAGGAACTAAATTCTTCACTGTTAAATCTGATTTTGAAAAACCTTCAAAGAAAAAGAAGAAGGCCGTCGGCAGAAAATAGTGCTCTTTTATTTTTTATTTATGTTCTTTTAATTTATAATTTATTTGTGTTTGTAATATAATAACTAGGCAAGAAGCGGCCCTCCGGGCCGCTATCCCTATTTGTTTGTTCACTATAAAAATTAATAATTCAATAAAATTTAAGTAATTTTTTTATTTACATCATGGCATGAAATCCCCATCCTTTTCATTCGTGGATCTAAGATCCTCATCCCATACACTCAAGTTCCTCCCACCGATAGCTAATGTCTTTACTCGAGCGATACAAAATACCAATAAAGTCTCCACTTCTTTTGATAATACTTATTTAAGGAATGAAGAATTCGCCTTTAAATTTCCCAGCACAAACTGCTTCCTTCCGATGTTTCCTTACATTCCTGCAATAAAATCCACCTTCTAATGTACCCAAAATAAGTTAAAGCCCCTCATTGACAACATCCATTCACTTATTTTTCATAAAAAAAAGCTTAATTTTCAATTATCACGCCGCCAGCCTTCGGCTGGTCGTGAAATTTGATAACTTAAAATCAACCGCCACTCACCAATATTTCATTGCATTTTACTTTTTACGATAAATGTCCTAAAATCTGCTCAAGTAATTTCCTATAGAATATGTATGCATTAACCCTGAAATGTTTCCTTACATTCTCTAAATTTACATTATTTGGGTATATTTTGGATCCTTTGGTTCCTATAGCTTTTTTATATTCTTTAGTATCTTTGATAACTAAAAATCAACCACCACTCTTCATCACTTCATTTTTATGCAATGAAAAATCAAACTTCATTGCCTTCACATTCATTCATTTTTATGTTAATTTTTTTATTTTTATGAACTTTCCCATGAAACATTTCCATGTGCGTAAATAACAATCAAAATTACTAGGAAGGATAAAGCTAATATTTTTCTTTTATTTAACCAAAATTTTGTTTAAAAAGAATAATAATTTTTTTTTGCAAATCGAAATCGATGCCGATTTTGTCGATATCAAAAATGCCTTAAAGCTGGCATGTTTTGTTTTTAATTTTAATTATTTTTGAGCACTAAACAAATTTTTTTAAGATTGCGCAATCGAACTTTAAGGGAAGTCGTTACTTTCTTGTTTGTTATCTTCAAAAACATTACATACAACTTTTATGACATAATAATGAAAGTAAAACAGACCTGTCCAGACGACTCACGTGTGTGCAAACAACACAAGCAACCGACAACAATCGACAAATCAATCGATCATTGCACTTTTCTTATTTTTCAACAAATAAGTTGATTTTGTGTTTTAAAATCAAATTTCTTTTTTTACGTTTTTTTTTGATAATGGATTTAAAAGAATGTGAAGTTTGTGGAGATGAGAGAGATGTAAGTCGGCATTATGGTGTGGCGTGTTGTAAGTTTATTAAATATTATTTTTTTAAGTAATAAAGTTTTTTTTAAGGTTATGGATGTAAAGCATTTTTTCGAAGAACTATTTTTGAAAAGAAAAAATATGTTTGTAAAGAAGGAAAAAATTGTAAAATGACTAAAGGTAAGAAATTTTGCTGACAGGTCCATGAAGTTGCGTTCAAAAATTGTATTGTAATTTTTTTAGCAAATCGAAATCGATGTCGATATTGCCGTTTTGAAAAATGCTTAAAAGTTGGAATGTCTGAAGACAATTTTCGAGAACCATATTCCACTTCCAAACCAGTCGAAGCTCCGAGTGATTCTCCAACAACAAATCCATTAGCAAGTCCATCAACTAGTTGTTTGCCACCATTGTTGCCTGGAAAAATGTCAAAAGAATCAGAAAATCTTATAACTTTTTTAAAATCCATGACTCGTTCAACCATAGACACTTGTGATCCAGCGTATGATAATTTGAGCCTTGAAGAATGTCAAAATCTTCCAATAAATCGAAAGCTTAATTTATCCGATGCTTTAAAACATCCTTCCATGGTTGTGGCAAAAACAAAATTTCATATAGAATATGTAAATAATTCAAATATGGCATATGGATGGTATTTAATTTTTGTATATGTTGCTGAATGGGCTAAAGGTAAATTTCTAAAATTGAAAAGGCACATCTTAAAAAAAATTATGTGTTGGAGAGAAAATACAAGAAATTTGGCTTTTTGCTTTTTTTTGTTTGAAAAAGATTAGAAAGTCCAAAACAAGATTAAATCAAAATTAGTAAATAGATTTTTTTACTATCAAAAATGACAAAAAATTTGAATACTTGGTGAATTTTATTTTTTATAAAACTTTTGCAAGTAAACAAAAAATATTTAAAGCCAAAATTTTAATACTAAATTTTAAGGAATTCCCCAATTCCGAATGTTAAAACCCATTGATCAAGAAGTGTTATTTCATTTAAATTTTGTAAATCTTTCTATTCCTCTGTGTTTGTATTACATGATCGATGATCCAAAAAAATATGAAGAAATTGAAAGCTGTGATAATTATATTCGACCTGATGCATTTGGTTCTGAAGTGTAAGTCGTCTACCATACATCCATATTTTCATTTTTTACTGTCACTATTTCAGAATTTTGACGATGGGAAAAAAATTAATTAATATTTATAAAACTCATTTGATTGAACCTTTTTTGGAAGTAAATCCAGATGAGGATGAAGTGGCACTTGGAACTACGATATTATTATTTCAATTTTCTGAAAGCCTTTCAGCTGAAGGACATTTAATTTGTAAAAAATATAAAGAAAAATTATATAATGCTTTGTATGAATATCAAATGTTTAAATTCCCAGATAAAACAGAACTTCAAAGAATTCAACGTTATTCTTTATTAACGGAACTTATGCATCGAGTTACAGTAAGTTTATGTGGAAAACAATTTGATAATTTTAAAAGTTTTTTAATTTTAGAAAGTGTGGTCAGAAGAATGCGAATTTCATTTATTGCTTTCAACTTTTAACGAAATGAATATTGACGGGTTATTGAAGGAACTATTATTTACAAAATGTTTAACAAAACATAGCAAATCTTAGAAAATAAAATATATTTTAAAAAAATTTATTGTTTTTTTTTGTTTGTTAAAATTTTGCATTAATTATAGAGCTTTTCTTTGTTCAACTATAATTTTGAGAAAAATTAAGTACAAACCCATGAGCTAATTATAGCTATGGTAGCAGATATGCAAAAGATTTATTCCTTTTCGCTTTATTTCAAATGGGGAAGAATAAAAACGATGCATGC
The DNA here is from genome assembly GCA_028622995.1 of Panagrolaimus kolymaensis. Lineage (NCBI taxonomy): Eukaryota > Metazoa > Nematoda > Chromadorea > Rhabditida > Panagrolaimidae > Panagrolaimus > Panagrolaimus kolymaensis. The sequence continues at coordinate 1,043,250 of JAJQJQ010000025.1, read as the reverse complement.
GCCAAATTTTTGTTTCATAGCACAGTTGGAAAAATATGCGTTTGATTATTGTATTTCTTTCCAAGATTTATTGTTGCCTTTTCCCCAATTCCACTTTTTATTGGTCAATCAATTTATTGATACTCTATTCAAACTCCAAGAAAAGCTTTTCATTGAGACCTTGCATTCATTCTTTTGTTTTTGCAATTTTTTTATAAATCGTTCTGGTGACTCATTTAATCCAAAATCTATTCAAAAACTTATATTAATTATGGCAGAAATTTCTACGACCGACTTTGATAATAAATTTGTAAATTCACATTTTATATTTATGGATCTCTGTAATATAATTCTATTTTAGGCGCGTGAATCTAAAATTAGTTTAAAATGGCTAATTAAAGAAGAAGCTTTGCGGGAATGCAAGAATAAAAAAATGCATACAGAAAAATATTTTGTTTCCAAAATCCCAGGAATTCGTTACTGCCTTCGCCTTCATGACACTTATCTTGACAAACCTAATGAATTTTGGTTTTATATTCATTTAAAATTTAAGGCTATAAAAAGTTTAAATGCTGAATTTACTCTAACTATCGCATCAGCTTCAAAAACCATTAAAGCTACTGAATTAGTTAAAAAATATTATGGATGTGTACGGAAATTGTGTACCAGGGATGAACTATTTGATCCTAAAAACAAATATTTTGTTGATGGAGTTTTAACTATCGAACTTCAAGGAATATTGAAACCAGAGGGATTAAGGAAGATTGCTCCAACTTTAAAAGCCATTGCTTTAACTCGTGCCCTTTGGGAAAAAGATGATCGAGACTTCACTATTTATATCAAAAATAAATCTTTCACTGTTTGCTATTTATTTATTTTTTGGTTTAGCAAATTTATATCACTCATTTTTTAGGTGCATAAATGGGTATTGGCTGCACGATCAGCTGTTTTCGAAGCTATGTTTCGTTCAGGAATGAAAGAAGCAAAAGAAAATAAAGTTGAAATCAATGACTTTGAGCCTGAAATTATCAAAATTATGATTGAATTTTGTTATGAAAGAAATATTTTAAATTTAATTACAGAGGAAAATGCATCTGATTATTATGAATCATGATTGTGTAAAATTTATATAACACGTTCACAACATTTTAACAAAACAAAAAAGTACATACTTTTTAAAATCTTTGTGGAAGTTTGCAAGAAATAATTCATCAAAAAGCTTCAACAAAATTTGTTTTTTTTATTACAAATAAAGGCTGACAAAAGGCAAAGAAAAAACTATAAAATTTTTTTTATTAATAAATAGGCAAAACCGGTATTCCCCGATTAAGAAATCCAAAAAAATTTTTAAATAATTTAATCGCAGTAAGTCTGTAAGTCTTAATTCCAAAAATAACCACCGTAAAATAAACGATAGAAAAATTCATAGTTATACAAACAGTAAATAAATAAATGATTTGAATATTAAAGCTTTGCGGAAATACATTTGATGGCAAAATTAAAAATAATAAAAATAAAAATGCTGGAAATGCAAATAAAATAATTGTCAAACATTGAGCGAGAAAAGTTTGAAACATGAGTTTAAACTTTTTTCTTGAATTTTCACAACGCGTAATTTCCGGGTTTTTGGAATAGTTAAAACTTTCATAAACTAGCCAGAGTACCAGAATTCCTCGATAAGCAAAATATAAAATCAGAGTGAAATAAAAAATTATGGAAATGTAATTTCCATTCCAATTAAAAGTAACTAACGAAGGTTGAAAATTTTGCGAAATATTACTTTCAATTACTGTATTTCCCGAAATTTCATTAGCTTCCTTGTCATTTGTTTTCATCAATCCTGCCAGAATTAGCGATACAATCAATAAAATATCGGTAACTATTATCAAAAAATAAACAATTTTTCTCAATCTCTCTGCTTTTAAATTAATAATTCGTATAATTTGAAAATGTCGTTCAATATAAACAATAAAAAAAGTTTCACCAAAAAATGTTAAAGAAATAATTAAAAATATAAAAAGTATTGCTGATGAAATTGTGGATGACATAGGACCCAATAAACCCACGGGATATAAAATGTTGGAAGAAAATAACCTAATGGGCAACCATAAAAATACAATAAATTCAACTAAAAATATAAAAAAGCTATTAGCAAATATTAAAATCCTAAACATTTTCATTGCTGTCCCATTATTAATCGAAATATAAATTATGTAAATATAAAATATTAAATAAATCGTTGTGATTATGAAATTTATGTTTATATAAAGTTTGAAATAAAAAATATATTCAAAGTTTAGAACTTCCGAAATGTTTTGAAGCATTTTATTATTCATAAAAATAAAAAACCACAAAAAATTATAATATTATTATATAAAATATTTTTGGGGCATTTTTCTTAGATATTTATATTTAAAAATAGAAAAAATAGACGTAGTATTAAAAGCAAAATAAAATTGTTTATGATTTCCGACATGTAGCACCAAATATGGAGAAAGTTGTCGTCCGGTCACTGGAACATGTTTTGCCGTAATTTTCTTTATTAACGTCATTCTCAAGTAATTTCACACTTTTTTAAGCTTGAAAAGTCTAATTTAATAAAGATGGGAGTAATTTAATAATCAAAAAATTTTAATAAAAAAGGCACTTTTCAAGAAGAAAACTGTAATAGCATAATAATTTAATTGAGAACTCAAAATTCCATAAAAAACAATTTTTTTTTAATAAATAAAAAATAAACGATTAATAAACAACTTTAAAAAGTTAGTGGCTTCAAAGAAAATATTTTTTGCGTAAATTTTGATCTTTGATAAATGAAAAATAAATAATTTAGAAAACAGTTAAATATTTGACCAAACTTTGTCTTAAATTTTTTATGCTTCTATCAATATTTTTTTGTTGCATTTTTTCTGCAAAATAAATTTTGCACTTTTTTTACTTTACAGACCTAAAGATTAAGATTACCTTAAAAGAATTTGGTCTAAAAAGAGTCTAAATGCGCATTCATTTTTGAACATTTGGACCTTTTTTCTTTCTTTAGTTTTTTTTTGTCACAATTTTGACTATTTTTTGTATTGTGATCTCTCTCCACCCTCTCGCTCACCCTCTCCTTTTCCTTTTACCAAAAATCACGTAGTTTAGCGATCTCATAAACTTTCGACACTAAAAAAAACAAAAAATTATCGATGTTTGTGTGCTTTGAATTAAAACAAGAAAAACATTCTTAAAGAATTTTTCTTTCTGATAAAAAAAAAGAAGTCTAGTTCATATAATGTGTTTTGACAATGAGGAAGTAGGCACAAAAAAAGAAAGTATAAAAGAAACAACGAAAAAAAAAATCAAAAAAATTAAATACAATACAATTTTCTAAATTGTTGAGAGTAAAAAAAAATGTTTTTATTGATTTTATTTTCGTTGGCAATATTTTTTGTTTTTCATCAGCTTTATTGGCGTCGAAGAAATTTGCCTCCTGGACCTATGCCATGGCCAATAGTGGGAAATATTCCAATTTTGGATGAAAAAGATTTGGATGGACAACTTTTAAATATGAAAAAACTTTATGGACCTGTTTTTACTTTATGGCTTCCAGGTCCCACTGTTATTGTTTCGGACCACGAAGTAAGTCAAATAATTATTTTTATAATTAATTTTTCTTTTGCATAATTTCTAAAACTTAATTTTTTAGTTAATGAAATCAACTTTTATTCACGAAGGCGATAAATTTGCTGGAAGACCCGACCTTGTAACATTGAAAGATTTGGTTCAAGGAAATTATGGTTTAGCTTTTTCAAATGACATATTTTGGCGAAGTCAACGTCGCTTTGGGTTGCATGTGCTCAGAGATTTTGGATTTGGTAGACCCATTCTTGAAGAAACTGTTATCAATCAAGCTGCGGATGTTTGCGAATATTTTAAATCATTCAAAGGTGAACCAATGGATCCTTTGAAAACTTTAGTGGTAAGTTTTTTTAGTTCTCTATTTTTTCAAAAATCAAATAAACAATAAAAAGTTTGAAAATTTTGCCACAATTTTTTTTGAAATAAAAACTAATTTTATAAGAAAAAATTATTTTTTTTTAAGATTAAATTTTCCCTCTAAGACACTTATCTAAAAAATCGTTACTATATTTTAGACTTCTGTTGGAAACATAATCTATCAATTAACTTTTGGAAAGACCACTAACCTCGATGATGATTTAATTCTAAACTTTCGAAATAAAACATTGGAAGCTTTTTCAACTTTAAATCTTCCAATAGTATTTTTAATGGAATTATGGGAACCTTTGAGAGGTCTTGATTTCTTTCTTGGAGGCGGATATAAAAAAGCTTTAAAAATAAATAATGAAAATTTGGAATTTTTGGCGAATGAAATTGATGAACATCGAATTACGATTGATTTTGATGCGGAACCTCGAGATTACATAGATTCATTTTTAATTGAACAACAAAAACAAAATCCAAAATTAATTAACGATGGAGAATGGAGTGATAAACAATTAATTGGTTCATTATATGATTTATTTGCGGCGGGAATGGAAACTACAGCCACGACATTGCAAATGTTAATTTTACATTTACTTTATGAACCTGAAATTCAACAAAAAATTCATGAAGAAATTGATCGAATTATTGAAAAAGATGAAATTATTTCGATGTCTCATCAATCGAAACTTCCATATTTTAATGCATGTTTACAAGAACTTCAAAGAATTGTCGCTCTTTTACCTATGAATCTTCAACATCGAATGACTGAAAGAGGGATAGTTAATGGATATCAGCTTCCAAAAGGCACAGTGATAGTTCCACAATTTGAAAGCGTTCATAAAGATGAAAAAGTTTTTGCAAGTAAGTTTTTTTTCTTCTTCTGGAAATTTGTCAGACTAAAATCAAATTACTTTTATTCAATCCATTTTATTTTTATGCAAATTTTATTTTATTTTAGGTCCTCAAAAGTTTGACCCAACTCGATTTATTGATTCTGAAGGAAATTTCAAAAAAGATGAACGAGTCACTCCATTTTCCATTGGAAAACGCGCATGCTTGGGTGAAAGTTTAGCTAGAATGGAATTATTCCTTTTTGGTGCCACATATCTTCAAAAGTTCGAATTTCTACCAGAGAATCCAAATAAACTTCCGCCCTTTGAATATGATATTAGTTTCGTTAAAACTCCTAAACCCTTTAAAGTTCGAATTCAAGAACGTCATTGATCCAACATTTATAAATAAATTAATTTTTTGTAAAATAAATTAATTTTTAACACTATTTTATATTTTTTTAAAACAAAAATAAGAAAATAAAAAATTATGAACAAATTAAAATAATGTTTTTTTAAATTCAATTTACATATTTGTATAAATATGTTTTATTAATGAAAGATAATAGCCTGAATCCGTGTCAAGTATCATTTGATAAAATGTTTTCTCCAAACTTTCAAAAGTTGGACGTTTTTCTGGGCTTTCATACCAACAAGAAAATGCAATTTCGTAGCTGAAAGTTTTGCAGTTATGATATTATTTTTCTAATTATTATTATTCTAACATTTCATCATCCATGTTTTTGGGCTTTTCTATTCGCTTTCCAGAACTTAAATATTCAGTCATTTGGTTCATTCGAATTCCGGGGTAAAGTTCTTCTCCACAAGTGAAAATTTCAATTAAAGTTAATCCTATAAAAGCATTTGTCTTAAAAATATTGTACAATATTGTAGCGAGTTTTTTTTACCAAAAGCCCAAATATCTGATGCTTCTGAAAACACTTTATCCACAAGTGCTTCAATTGACAGCCATTTAATTGGAAGGCGTTTTTCAAATGATGAATTATAAACTTTTGTTGTTTCATCAGCGTTGCAAGATAGTCCAAAATCTGCAAGTTTAACTGCAAAGCTATCACCTTCTTTTGATAATAGAAAGTTCCGAGCTGCAACGTCCCTAAAAAAACCAAATTTAAAAGAAGAAAAAAAGTATAAAAAAAAAGATTAATTTTACCGATGTATAACATTCTTAGATGCAATATATTGTAAAGCCACTATAGCCTGCCAAATAATTTGCATAAAAATTTTCTTTTGTTTTTCATCAAATTCAGGAATAATTGAATTTGAACTTTCCCATAATTTCGAATCTTCACTATTTTTTAAACTTTTTTCATCAACCACTTCTACAACAGGAATTCGTAAAGATTTGACATAACTTAATAAATCTTGTTCCATGGGTTCATAAAGCAAACATATTTGGCTGCCATACAACGACCATCCAAGGAGAGTACAAATATTTTTATGTTGTTTTAATTTTTTTTGTTGGCTAAAAATTTTATAAAATCCTTTATTAAGTTCTTTAAGCAGCTCAGATTTTATGAAATAGCCCACCTAATTTCAGCGATAATTGCTTCCATTTCTTCCCCTTTAAAACTAAAAGGAATTTTAACAGCCACTTGACAATCATGAAAATGTGTCATCATCGTTAATGATTGATATTTTTTTAGAAGAGGTGATTTTCCAAATATATTTCCTGGATAAACAATCGAAGAAACACCGCGCCCTAATTCGTGTCTAAAGCTAATTTGTAAATTTCTTCGATGCAAATATAGTTCTTCCACAGCTTCCGATAACATTTTTCTTTTTTCAGGAGTTCTGGATTTTTTTTTTGCAATTATTTTTGAGGCTTGGAAAATAAATATAAACTTACATATCTTTTTTCTTTTTAATATAAATTAAAATATCATCTTTTTTTCTTGGGCAACAACAACAGCAACACCGTATGCACAGACAAACTATGATCAAAAATGCAATGCCTATACAAATATATGCCAAAACTCTAAATATCGCTAAACTAATATTTATATCAGCTTCAGCGCCGGTTTTAGGTAAGGGAATTAATTCAAGCACTTTAGGGATTATTTCATCTTGGCATAAACCAAAATTTTCATATTCGTGATCAGAATTCTCAAAATTTAAGCTAATCAATGAGTGATCGACTTTTTCAAATTGTTTATAAAATTTATTTCTGTAATATTCTTCGCTTTCAAATAATGTGGAGTCATTAAATAAAAAAACATCCAAATTACGCTAAAAACATATAAAGAAATTGTTTAAAATAGTTTTCAAATATGTATTTTACATTTTTCCCATTTAAAGGTGGAAGGTCATTCAACCATTCATAATAGTCATCAACAAAAATTACATTAAATTGAAGATTGTCGTCGATTTTACTGTCATTAAAAATTATTTCCATTTCTTTCGATATTTCAAGGATATATTCGTCTTCAGAATAATCTAAAAAATTACAACATTGTTTAAAAAAATTTTTTGTTATTATTTCTCTATTTTTGTTTTGAACTTTGATCGCTGCTGGATTGACGCAAAAATTAGGAAATGTAATATCAAAGTGGAACCCTAGACTCTAAAATTATTTGGTTGCTTTCGTCATACTTACCAGAAAAACTACTTTCAAATATATTTTGAAAATATTCTGTGACATTCATATCCAAATTTTTTAAATTAGCAATAGGAATCGTCGTGGCTAAAAATTTTTAGATAAAAATAAATACTTTTCTTAATTTCAAAAACATACATATTTTTTGATATTTATTTACAGAACTTGAGGTGTTGTTTTTTATTTGTAAATAAAAAGAATAATTTTTTTCATTTACATTGAATGAAGAATTTAGCCCACATAGAGGTGTATCAAAAACATGATAAATAAAAAAATCAATAAAATTATTTAAATTTTCTTGATCAAAAATTCCAAAAATATTCACAAGATTTCCAGCAAAATCAACACTTTCAGCTTTAGCAAAAAATAAGAAACAACAAGAAAAAAGAGTAAAAAAATAAAAAACAACGAGCTTCATTTGCTATTAATTTTGTATATAAAATCATATATTAGTTTTTATTCAAAAATATTATTTGTTTTTACTTTTTATTTTTTGCTTTCTTATCAACGTTGTTTTTATGAAATTTATTTTAAGCTTCTTTTCAACGATAACAAATTATATGGAAGTGATGTGGCGAAAAAAAGAAAAACAAGCTTTTTGTGGAAATCAAGACGAGCATTTTTTTATTGGAAAACACTGTTTAATTTAGAAGAAAATTTTGATTTCAGCCCAATGTAGTAGTCTATGGAGGAATATCATAAAATTGTTGAACCACGGAAAGATAATGACCCGATTGAGTTTCAAGTATCATTTGATAAAATATTTTTTCAAGCGTAGCAAAAGTTGGTCGTTTATCAGGATTTTCATTCCAACATGAAAAAGCAATATGATATCTAAAATCCATAAAAATAATTTAATTGAATTGAATTTTACTTACATTTCATTATCCATGCTATCAGGCTTTTTTATTCGTTCTCCTGACATTAAATGTTTGGTCATTTGGTTCATGTGGATATCTGGATATGGCTCTTTTCCAAGAGTATATATTTCTACCAAAGTTATTCCTAAATATAATTAAGTTTATTTATTTTTCATTATTTGTTTTTGAATTACCAAAAGCCCAAACATCTGATGATTCAGAAAATACTCGATTCGTTAAAGCTTCAATGGATAACCATTTTATTGGAATTTGCTTTTCAAAAGACGAATTATAAACTTTTGTTTTTTTATTGAAACAACAAGATAACCCAAAATCAGATAGTTTAACTAAGAAATTGTTACCTTGTTTTGCTAATAAAAAATTTCTTGCTGCGACATCTCTAAAATTTTCCTCGCGTTTGCTTTATAAAAAGCTTTAATAAAGCACCGAGTAAGCGGGAAACTTGCCTATGTATAAGCTTTTTAGACGAAATATATTCTAATGCTTTTGTGGCTTGTCGTATAATTTGTAGGAAAATTCGTTTCGTATTACCACAAAATTCAGGAAAAACAAAATCTGATTCTTTTTGAAACCCCAAAGAGTTTATTTCATTAGGGTTATTAGCATTTTCAATAGAAATTCTTAAAGATTTTAAATAACCCAATAAATCTTGTTCCATTGCTTCATAAAGTAAACACATTTGATTTCCATACAACGACCATCCAAGAAGAGTGCAAATATTTTCATGTTGTCCAAGTTTTTTAGCTGCTTCCACTTCTGCAAGGCATGTCCATAAACTGGTAAAAGTTTCAGCTCGATGAGTATTATTTAACATTTTTGCAGCAACCACGCAATCACGAAATTGTGAAGCTTCATATGATTTCTTTTTTCGAAAAAGTGGTGATTTACCCCTAATGGCTGCAGGATAGACAACTGAAGACATTCCACTTCCCAATTTTTTTGTAAAGTTTATTTGTAAATTTTTTTCATCGAGATATAAATCTTTAGCAACGTGTGATAACATTAGTTTTTTCTTGGATGCTCTAAAAATGTCGGTCATTTTTTTAAAACTTTTTTTCTTAATTAACTTACACAGTTTGAATTTCATTAAACTTCTTTAAGTGAGTTTCTTTCTTTTTTAGATATCTACAATAGCATCGCAAGGTCAAACAAATAACCGTAACAATTGTAACAAATCCAAAAGTAATAACCATAATATAATCTTCAGATAATGTAAAGGAAGAAATTTCCAAACTTTCGCTTAATGTTTCATTTGGACGTCTCTGGCATAACCCAATATTAGTAGGTTTATGATTTGGACCGATTAGGTTAAAACTTGCCAACTTGGATTTTAACGTATCAAATGCTGCAAAAAATTGTTCTCTATAATGTGTTTCTTGTGTGGGCATCGCCAATTCATTAAACATAAAGACATCCAGTTTACGCTATAAAAAAAGGTATGGGAATTATGTATGCATACATATTTATTGGTGCTTTGCTTACATGCCCTCCCGTCAAATTAGCAAGGGTATTTAACCATTCAAAGTAATAATCAACGAAAACAATGTTGAATTGATATGAATCTTCTAACACAGAATCATTGAAAATATCAGCAAGTTGTGTGTAAACTTCTGAGTGACTTGCATGTCGCAAATATTCTAAAATTTAATAAAGAAAATTCATAGACAACCACCAAATTACCCGATAAACTATTTTTAATATTATAACGAAAATATTGTGGAAAATCAATATTATATTTTTCATAATCAATAAATGGAATTATTGCAGCTATAAACCGAGATTTCAAAAGGTTTATTAATCCTTATTAGTGCCTTACATCCTGTGCGAAATCGTTCTAAAGGATTTGCAGTATTTCTTATTTGAAACTTAAAATAATAATTATATTCAACTGCGTTGAGAGATGTGTTAAGGCCGCAGCGAGGAGTATTATAAACATATTTAAGAAAAAAATCATAAAAACTTTCCATATGTTTTTCGCCCATTATAACAAAAACATTAACGAAATTCTTATTTAAATTTAATTTGTAACCTATAAAAATTGTTAGATTGTAAATGAAAGAAACCAACTAACTCAAGTTTTGATTAATAAGCTTTTTAACTTGATCAAGATCGATATTATCAAAATTTGTTTTTGGATCAATTATAACATCCACTTGACTACAATTCGTGGTATTTCTATAATAGAGAGTTAAGTGCTTAAAGTTAAAAAATTAATATTCCTACTTATGTGGAGATTGCGTTATTAAAAATGATTGTGTAACTTTAACATTGCTAAGTTGATTTTGGCCAAATTCATTAAATCTCTTAAAAATTTCGGAGTTTGGAGGACAAAAATCTGATATGACAATCAAATTAAGTTTTGTCAATGGATTTGTAGGCAAATTAAGAAAATCATCGATAAAATTATGAAGGATCTAAAAAATTAATATTTTTTATTTTAAATACCTACAGCAACTTTCACATTCATAAAAACTTTAACTAAACAAACTAACCGAATTAATACCTATTGATTGCAAATTTTCCTGAAATTTCATAATTTCGAACTAATAACTTTTAAACAAATTACAAAGAAAATTAAACGCTTACATCTTTCTCGAATCTATATGATAAATTATTAATGGATTCTGTAATATTTGCCGAATTAAAAAACATCCCAGTAGAATTTCCAAAAAATAATTCAAATTCAAGGTCGGGACAACTATCGCAAGATGATATAAACTTTAAACGTATATATTTATATTTTACAAAAAAATAATTTAATTCTGTTAATTACCTTTACAAAATATGTCAAATACTTATGAAAATCGTTAGGGGAGTATTGAAATAGAAATATTATTCTAGTTTTAACATTTTCTGCTGGAAACTCAACAATTTCACTTTTTATGAAAACTTGAAAATTACAAAAAACAACAAAAATGTAAAAAGCAACAACAAGCTTCATTCGCAAGAAGAAAATTTTGCAAACTCATAAAAATAGTTTTAGTGAAAATAACATTAGTTTCTTTTTTTTAATTTTTCTTATCAAGTTAAAGAAATCATGTTTTCGAGTTTTTATTTGAAAAGCATGCTAACAGAGATAGATAAAAAAAAAGTTAGTATCACTCTGGGAAAGAAAAAATTAAAACTATAAAACTTTTTTTTTTAAAAAGAGCGCCATTTTTATCGTTTAATATTTTTAGATTTTGTTACTTCTAAGTTTTTCATTTTTTCATGAAGATGTAGTTGGCTGGTATGTAGGGTAAGTACATTTTTATCATACTAACCAAAAATTTAGTTAACAAACATTTAATATTTTATTCAACTCAAAGCCACTAACTTTAACCCTTTTTATCAAAGGAAAATAAAATAAAATGCAATTATTTATTAATTTGATTTAATACTATAAAAATTAAATTATATTTAAAAATTGCCAACTATTATCATTAAATAATTTTAAAAAAAATTGAATGTTTTTATTATTTTTTAATACCTTTCATAAAGTTGATGATAATCTTGTTGAGATATCGGAAGATAATCATCAGAATCCATATCAAGCAATATTTGATAGAATATTTTATTTAGTTCTTTAAAAGTTGGACGCTTCTCAGGATTATTATGCCAACACGATAATGCATTTTGGTAACTAAATAGTATCAATTTTTTCCCATACTTTGTTTTAAATTTCGTTACGTTTTATTATTCATTTGATCGGGCTTATTTATACGATTCCCATTCATTAGATGTTGAGTTATTTGTTCCATTGGGATGTTTTTGTATGGCTCCTCACCAAGCGTATAACTCTCTATTAAAGTTATACCTAAATATTGTATAATTTTACGTTTTATTTTGATTTTTTCTTCTTTATTTTTTGTTTACCAAATGCCCAAACATCTGATGCCTCAGAGAATATTTTGTTTGTTAATGCTTCAACAGACAGCCATTTTATTGGCAATCGCTTCTCGAAAGAAGAGTTATATATTTTTGTTTTTTCATCTGCTATGCAAGACAAGCCGAAGTCTGCAAGTTTAACCACAAAACTATCCCCTTCTTTTAATAATAAAAAATTTCTTGCTGCATTGTCTCTAAAATAAATTTTGTCGGATAGAGTACAAAACTTTGTTACTTTGGTAAATAGAAGTAGCAAAATTTTACCTATGAATTATATTTTTAGACGCTATAAATTCTAAAGCTTTAGTTGCTTGCCATATTATTTGCATAAATATTTTATCTTGTTCTTTACTTAATTCGGGCATATTAAAATCTGAGTTATCAGATGGTGGTGAAACATTTGGATTCTTATTTCTCAAAATCGGAACTCGCAAAGATTTAACATAGCTAAATAAATCTTGTTCCATCGCTTCATAAAGCAAGCATGTTTGATTTCCGTAATATGACCATCCAAGAAGTGCGCAAATATTTTCATGTTGTCCAAGTTTTTTGGCAGCTTTAATTTCAGTGATTATTGCATTAATCCCTTCTTCTTTTAATTTGTTTGGAACTTTAGCTGCAACTTCGCAATCACGAAAAGGTGCAGTTTGATAGGTTTTCATGTTTCTCAATATGGGTGCCATTCCTTTTATTCTTGCTGGATAAACCACGAAACCACGGACGAAGTTCCACGACCCAAAAGTTTTTTAAAATCCATGTGTAAATATTTTTCATTTAGATATAATTCGTCAAAATCAAAGGCGTGGCATTTTTTATTTTTGCTAAAAAAAAAGATATTCTGAACTTTATTATTTTTCAAAAAAATTCTTAGAAACGAACATACTCTTCTTTTTGGCCTTTTCCACAAAAATATGGTAAAAGTTTATTCCTTCTTTTCAAAGATTTACAGTAATGACATAAACACAACACAAATATTGCAATAACTTCCGCGCCTCCCAAAATAATTAATAAAATTTGTATTGCCGATAATTGAAGATGAATATCAGCTACAACTGTTGATTAACAGCTTCATATTCGATGGTTACAAAATCAACAGCATGTTTATTTACTTTAGTAACAGGTAATTTTTCAATTTCTCCTTTAATTAAAGTAAAAAAAGAGGCAAAAAATGTAAAAAAGTAAAAATCAACAAAATTCATGCTTTTCTCTCCTTCAAATGACCTGGAAATTTAAAAAGCTTATTTTTAGTACGAAAAAAAATAATACACTATTTGCTTTTTGTATTTTTGAGGCTTCGCTGCTTATCAAATACAAATAAAGTTTATTTTGAATTTGAGGTAATGATTAAAAAAGCATAATAAAGTTTTAGCGGCGAAAAATATGTAATAAAAGTAACACATTTTTTTAAGTTGAAAAATTTATTCATAAGTAAAAATTGGGATATTAATTCTCACAAAAAACAAATACAAATTTAAAAAGCATTATGAAATAACTTTAGCAAAGCCAATCTTTTTATCTTGTAAATGGAAGACATTACAATATGAACGAATAAATGGATCACCGAGGATAAAAAAAGGAGCAATGTCAAATGCAATTCCACATGTTTCGTTATCCCCATGAAGAATTAACTGCTTTGATGGAATAGTGTAATCTTTTCCATTGATTGTTAATTTCAAATCAGGAATTGTGGCATTACAATCTATGTTTCCCTGTTCATCGATATCAAGATTTTGAGTGAGGCCATTGTAAACATCTGGTGGGAAAAGGTTAGCAGTGCAACCAGTATCAGAGAAAGCTTGCCATCCATCTGAAGCTGAATAATTTCCGAAACTTAAAGAATCAAGTTTATATTGATAAAATGTTTCATCGGTTAATGGAACATAATCAATTTCCGAGCTACAATGTTCAGTATCAAAACCACCATAAGTGATAGCTCCACCAGGAACATTAACTTCACTACCATGTTCTTGAAGATAAATAGTAAAAATAGGTTTATCGAGAAGTCCTAGTTTCATAGCATTAAAAAGCACGGGATCTACTTTTGCTTCATCGATGGATGGAAAAGCTAATCCAAGCATACCATCATTATTGGTTTGAGCAAAGAAATCACCAAGTTGTGTGGCTTGCCCAATAGCAGTTTTTGGAACTACAAGCTTTTCTTCACCAATGCCTCCAAGTCCAACCGTATCTTGCCCTTCAAATCCGCTAGCGCTTCCAGTTCCATACCTAATTTTCCATTTTCCAGCAGTTTTAATGTACGTCGATGAATTATCTGAATCAAATTGGTGCTTCATTTGGCATATTTCGTCATCATTGAAGACGCTATTTTTTCCACAAGTGCTATCAGGAATCCAAAAATCTGCTGAACCTGTGTCTAAAACAACGAGAAATTGTTGCTCAGGAGTACCAACGGTAATATTTGCCATATACACACAATCGCGGAAATCATTAATGATTTGGGAGATGGATTTGGAACTTTTTGGATTCATGGCAAGTTGCTTAGCTTCTATGTAAGCTTCCCATGTTCCTAAAAAAGCCAAAGATAAAATATACTATAGAATAGTTTCGAAGAAAATTAAACCTTCTTTAATCATTTTTGTCTTTCGACTTTCAACTCGAATTAATTCATGCTGAAAAACTCCAGCAACTGCGAGGCCAATCAAAGTCAGGAAAATAATAAGAAATTTCATGTTTTTGTGAAAACTATTGAATTTGTCGAATTTTTTCTTTACCTTTTTATACCTTCTCCAAAGTGTTGCGTTTACGTCAATTCAATTAGAGGAAACAAAAGCTTTACATGGATTCGAGCCATTATAAAAAAATAAAAAAAATTTCTTTAATGAAAAACAAAAAAATGAAATGCTTTCCCAAAGTTAAACAATCAAATGCTTTTTGACATGTTTTTAATTGAAAATTATTTTCACTGTTAAATATTTTCATTAATTTCCGAATTTATCGAAAAATTACAAATCCTTTTTTTTTTCAAAGGCTAAAATAACCATAGTCATCAGATTATGATTTAGCAAAACCAATTTGTTTATCTTGTAAATGGAAGACATTACAATATGAACGAATGAATGGATCACCAAGGATAAAACTATCATCATTGGGTTCCATTGCGAGTTCACAGGACCCATCATCGTCATGCAAAATCAATTGTTTTGAAGGAATTGTGTATTCCTTTCCACCAATTGTTAAAATCAAATCAGGAATGGTGGCATTACAATCAATTTTTCCATCATTTTTAACATCAATAAGAGGTTAATTGACAAAAGTAAGTTACACATCAGAAAAAATATGTTCAAATAAAGCAAACAAAAACAATGAAATAATATCAAGTGAACAAAATTGTAAGCATAGAAAAAATTTATAATTAACAAATAAATGTTAAATTGCAAAAAAAATTTTAAAAGTAAAGGTTTTTTTAAAGATTCAAGAAATCTGTTTATGGCAAAAATATTTTTATTTTTCAATGCAAAATTTTTATTACTCCCGCTTAGAATGTTGTTCATCTCTTTTCTATGGCAATTTTTATTAAAATTTAGAATAATATTTCACATATTTCTGTTTGCTTTTTTATACAACTTTCTTAAAGGGTATTTTTGTCATCGACTCTAGTTAAAAACAAAAGAAATGCGATGCAATTATTTTATTTTGTTTAAAATTTTAAATACATTTATATAAAGCTTTTTTGTTTTATGAAATAACTTTAGCAAAACCAATTTTTTTGTCTTGTAAATGGAAGACATTACAATAACTGCGAATAAATGGATCACCAAGAATCATATCAACACCAGCACCAGAAAGATTCATTGGTTGAAATCCAAAAAGGCATTGTCCATTGTAAATTTCAATAATTAATTGTTTTGCTGGAATAACATATGCTTTTCCACCGATGATGAGATTTATATCACTAAGAGTGGCATTGCAATCCATTATTCCCCCATCTTGAATATCCATGTCTTGAGTAATTTCGTTATAAACTTCTGGTGAAACGACATTACAAGTGCAGCCAGTATCAGATATAACTTGCAATTTCGATGGAGAAGAATAATTTCCAAAACTAAACGAATCAATCTCAAATTGAAAGTATGCTTCCTTGGTTATTGGGACATAATCAACTTCAGTGCTACAATGTTCAGAATCAAGACCGCCATAAGTGATACTTCCACCAGGAACATTCAATTGATTTGTATGTTTTTCGAGATAAACAGTAAAAATGGGTTTATCAAGAAGGCCTTGCTTTATAGCATTAAAAAGTACTGGATCTGTTCCTGCATTATCATTGGCGGGAAAAGATAATCCAAGAATGCCATTAATTGGTTTTCTTAAAGGTGTATCATCTCCGAAACTTAGTGAAATTTCAGTTGCTTGAGCAAAGCCGGTTTTTGGAACAATAAGTTGTGCCTCCCCAATACCTCCAAGTCGAACAGTATCTTGCCCAACAATACCGATACAATATCCTGAACCATATCTAATTTTCCAATCTGAGCCATTTTTCACATAAGTTGATGAATCGTTAGAGAAAAATAAATCTTTTCCGTAGCATACATCATCGTCTTTGGCAATCTTTTTTGAACTATCACAAGTGCTATCAGGAATCCAAAAATCGGAGGATCCTGTATCCATTTGGACCAAAAACTGTTGTTCTGGGGTACCAACTGTGACATTTGCAAGATATACAATATCGTCGTAATCATTCATGATTTCAGAAATTGTTGAGCCTCCTTTTCTAGTTGCAAGTTGTTTAGCTTTGTTATAAGCTTCCCAAGTTCCTAAAAGAAATCGCTATTTTGTAAATGCGTAAATCAGAATATTTAAAAGACAAACCTTCTTTCATCATTTTAGATTTTTGACTTTCAACTCGAATAAGTTGATGCTGGAAAACTCCAGCAACTGCGAGGCCAAACAAAGCAAGAAAAATGAGAAGTTTCATGATTTGCGAAAAATTTAAAAAACTATAAAGTTTGATCATTTCTTAGCTCCTTTTATAATGTCTTCAAAGTATTGCTGTGACACCAATCCAATTAAAAAAAACAATGTAAAAACTTTTAATATTTGTGACAATGCTATCCCTAATTGCTAAAATTTATGATTGCTATTTATTATTTTTAAATTAAAGCGTTAAAAACTATTTCCAATGCTTACAATCAAATGTTCTTTGTCCTTTTTTAATTAGTAATTAGCTAAGAAAGTTTTTAATTAAAAATGGTAAAAAATTAAAGAATTAAAAAAAAGATAATTTATTTTTTGAAACATTTTTTAATGCAATTTATTATATTGGGTTGTTCAATAAGTCCTGAAACTCATAAAATCGATTAGCCAACTATGAGGAGCAAGGCATGTCTGGCGTCTGTTTTTACCAATTTGTAGTGCCTCTAAATGTGCAGCGAACGAGTGAAAAAAGTTTTCATATGCCTTGGGTTATCATGGAATTAATAGCCCCTAAAACATCAAGATGCCATTGTTGGTTGAACAACGATGTTTTGGACTTTTTAAGCTTTTGTTTTTGTTTTAATTCTTTTACAATAACTATTTTTTACGCTTAAAATTACTTTTAGTAAGAGATTTGGTACCAAAATATGTGACTTTAATAGCAAATCATAGCTATTTTATAGCAAAAAGTAAGTTAAAGGCTTATAGCAGCCATTTTACTGAATATTTGATTATGGCTAAAGAAAGCTATTTATCAAGTAGGTGTATTTCAAAAATACGCTAAAAATAGCAGAAAAATGCTTAAGATAACATAAAAATAGCAGTGTAACTCTAAATATAAGAAATTTCAAAAATAGTCCAAAACATCGTTGTTCACTCAAGGTTGGCATCTTAATGCTTTAGGTGCCATTAATTCCATGATAACCCAAGGTATGTAAAAAGTTTTATCACTCGTTCGAAGCACATTTAGAGGCACTACAAATTTGTAAAAACAGACGCCAGACATGCCTTGCTCCTCATAGTTGGCCAATCGATTTTATGAGTTTCAGGACTTATTGAACAACCCAATAATTTTGTTTGTATTTTATTAGAATTTTTAGAGAATCTTTTAACAATTGTTGCTAAATGGTACATAGACACTGTATATATTTTAGGCGTTTTTTCTCATCATTTTTTTTTCTTCACGGATGCAAAAAAAAATCTGTTTTCAAATAGTTTGTACAAATATGTGTAAATTGAAATATATGGAATGCTATAAATTTATTGTTAAGCGTTCAAACAAATTTTAAAGAAAAATGTTGCTTTATCCAATAATCTCTGCAAAACCAATTTTCTTTTCTTTTAAATGATAAACATTACAATAGCTGCGAATCCATGGATCACCAAGGATCATATCAAGACTTTCATTCATATCAAGGCTGTAAATTGCAAATGTACATTTTCCATTTTTTTCATGAAGAATTAATTGTTTTCCTTGAACAATATATTCTTTTCTGCCAATTTTTAATTTCAGATCATCAAGTTTAGCATCACAATCAATTGTTCCATTAGCTTGAATATCCATGCCTTTGGTTATCTCCTTGTAAATGAAACTCGGAACAGTAATATATGTTGTTCCAGAATCAGATATAACTTGCCATCCAATTGAAAATGAATAATTTCCAAATGTTAGAGAATTAAGTTTAAATCGGTAATCAAATTCAGAAGTTAATGGAACATAATTAACTTTTTTACTACAATGTTTATTGTCAAAACCACCATAAGTAATAGAACCTGCAGGCACATCAACTTGATTACCACATTCTTGAAGATAAATAGTAAAAATGGGTTTATCAAGAAGTCCTTGTTTCATAGCATTAAAAAGTACTGGATTGACACCAGCTGAATCTCCTGAAGGAAATCCTAAACCCATAATACCATTAAAATATGCATCTTCGCCAGCTTGAGAATCAATAATTGTTGCTTGTCCAATGCCAGTATTTGGGATGACCAATTGTTTTTCACCAATACCTCCAAGTCCAACTATATCAAATCCCAAAAAACCACCAGCATATCCTTGTTCATAATCTATACGCCATGGTTTTCCATTTTTGATATAAGTTGATGATTCATTAGAGAAGAATAAATGTTTGCCATAACAAACTTTGCCACCTTTTATATTTTTTTTCGAGCTGCCACAAGAACTATCAGGAATCCAAAAATCTGATGAACCTGTGTCTAAATCAACAAGAAATTGTTGTTCGGGTGTTCCGATGGTTACGTTTGCAAGATATAAATAATCGCGGTAATCATTTAAGACTTGAGAGATTGATTTGTAGTTTGTAGAGGATTTTGAAAATTGTTTAGTTTTTGTGTAAGAAGATTCCCATGTTCCTAAAAATGGATGAAAAAAATTATTATAAAAGATAACCTAGAATGCTAACCCTCTCTTTTCATTTTAGATTTTCGACTTTCAACTCTAATTAATTCATGTTGAAAAACTCCAGCAGCTGCGAGTCCAAACAAAGAAAAAATAATCAAAAGCTTCATGATTTTGAGAAAAACTATGCATTTTGATACATTTTTCGCTCTTTTTATATTGTCTCACAAACAGTGGGTTTACGTCATTGCCAATTAATGGAAATAAAACAAAATCTTTCATATCATTGAAACAAAAAAGGCCATTTGCGTTTGTTTAAATTTTTGTAATATTAAAATACAATAGCAGAAAAAACTTTTTCCCATAATAAACCACAATCATATCCTTTTTTTTTGTTTTCTGCTTTAATTGATAATAACATATTTTTTTTTTAAAAACATTGTCTTTTAATACTAATTAAAGCCCGACCAAAAAATATATGAATCCAAAGAATTAGTTGTGTATGTTTAGCAAACATACGATTAAATATTTCCTTTTATTTTTTTTGGAAAGAATTACATATAACTTTTTTCGACAAAAGTTTTTACTTTTTTCTTTTTTTAAGTAACGTAATAAAATTTGTTTCTCAGAAAAAAAATGCAATCAATTCATAAATTTATTATTAAAAATTTCAAATACATTTATAATAAAGCTTTTTTGTTTTATGCAATAACTTTAGCAAAACCAATTTGTTTGCCTTGCAAATCATAAACATTACAATAGGCACGAAGGAATGGATCACCAAGGATCCAATCGTCAGACCCGTCGATGTTTGGACTAATTGCAAGAAAGCATTGGTTATTATCTTCTTCTAAAATTAATTGTTTTGCAGGGATAACATAATTCTTTCCGCCGATTGTTAATTTTAAATCATTGATTGTAGCATTACAATCGATTATTCCACCAACTTGAATATCAATATCTTTGGTGATTTCCTCGTAAAGATCGGATGGAACTATAATAGCTGTTGTTCCAGTATCTGAAATAACTTGCCATCCATCTGAAGATGAATAATTTCCAAATGTTAGAGAATCAACTTGAAATTGATAAAATTCGTTGGAAGTTATCGGAACATAATTAACATCAGTGCTACAATGTTCTGTATCGATATCACCATAAGTAATAGAGCCTGCAGGAACATTAACTTGATCACCTCGTTCTTGAAGATAAATAGTAAAGATTGGTTTATCAAGAAGTCATTGTTTCATAGCATTAAAAAGCACAGGATCTACTTTAGCTGCATCGATGGATGGAAAAGCTAATCCAATAATACCATTGAAAGAATGATCCGCACCATCATCTTCATCTATGTCTGTAGCTTGTCCAACGCCAGTGTTTGGGATAACAAGTTGTTTATCACCAATGCTACCAAGTCGAACAGTATCATAACCGAGAAAACCACTAGCATATCCAGAACCATAATCAATATGCCAAGGTTTACCATCTTTCACATAAGTTGTTGAATCATTTGAGAAGAATAGATCTTTGCCATAACATACAACATCATCTGCTCTATTTTTATTGTCGTCACAAGAACTATCGGGAATCCAAAAATCTGATGAACCAGTGTCTAAAACAATAAGAAACTGTTGTTCGGGTGTTCCGATGGTAATGTTAGCCATATATTCAAGATCCTTATTATCACTTATAATCTGTGCAATTGATTTGGTAGATTTTGTAAGTTGTTTAGCTTTGTTATAAGCTTCCCATGTTCCTAAAAGATGCTATAAACCTTAACATGATGCGCATATATCAGATAACATACCTTCTTTAATCATTTTAGATTTTTGACTTTCAACTCGAATCAATTGATGCTGGAAAACTCCAGCAACTGCCAAGCCAATCAAAGCCAGAAAAATAATAAGAAGTTTCATGATTTTGTAAAAACTATAAAATTTGTCAAAAAAAAATTCTTTTTTATACCATTTTAAAAATATTGCTTTGACGTCAATCCAATTATTTTAAACTATAGCATCCCTTTGTTGCCTTTGTTAAAACACGAGCACTAATTGCTTTAATATGTGTTTCATAGTTTTGAATTTTTAAAACCAAAAACTTTCCTTTGGAAATTGACAATTACATCTTTTCCTATCAGCTCTTTTATTTCATTAAATAAAATAATTTGCATTATTCAAAAGAAGAAAAATAATTATTTAATAAAAAAACTTTGAATACAAAAAAGTGTGATTTCTGATTTTGGGAAGAAGCGGAACCGAACAAATTGAAACCTTTCAAAAAAGAAATACCAAAAATTTATATTTTAAATCAAAATTTGTTTTCCATTTTCTCATAATTTTCCATTCTTTCATTTACCACAAATTATTTTTACATAACTTTTCTGTATAAAACTTTCAAGTCACAATATTTAGTTAAATTCTGTTTCGACTTTTTTGATTTTTATCATGTCTTAGCAATTATTTACAAGAGAACAGCTTTTGTTAAAATTTTATTTTTTTAATCCAAAAAAATTTTTCTGTAAAATATTAAAAATTGACAGTATTATAATTTCGTTTAATAAATTTAATAACTCTGGATGTTTTAAGAGATAAAAAAAAGTTATTTTGGAAAGGTGTTCGAATCTCTTTTTTCAAAAACTTTTTCTTTTTAAATTCGTTAAATAAAAAGATTTAGTTAAAGGTGTAATGCAAAAAGTTTATTATTAAATTTTCCGAGATAGATTAAAACTTATATTAATATTTTTTATGCATTAACTTTAGCAAAACCAATTTGTTTATCTTGTAAATGATAAACATTGCAATAACTGCGAATAAATGGATCACCAAGAATCATGCCAGGTACTCCTCTTGCTGGACCCATGCTTTCAATCCCAAATAAACATAGATTTTCTTCAATTTGAATAATTAATTGTTTTGCTGGAACAATATAGTTTTTTTCGCCAATTGTTAATTTCCAATCATTAATAGGGGCATTACAATCAATGGATCCATCAGCATTAATTTCGAGATCTTTAGTGATTTCTTCAAAAATGTCTTCAGTAACAAGATTTGCAGTGCATCCGGTATCAGATATAGTTTGCCATCCATCGGATGATGAATAATTTCCATAAGTAAACGAATCAACTTTAAATAAGTACCACATTTCCTTGATTAATGGAACATAATCAATATGGGAGCTACAATGTTCAGTATCAAGGCCACCATAAGTTATAACTCCACCAGGAACATTAGCTTCATCACCCTTTTCTTGAAGATAAATAGTAAAAATTGGTTCATCAAGTAATCCTTGTTTCATAGCATTAAAAAGTACTGGATCAACATGCCCATTGTCTATCGAAGGAAAAGCTAACCCCATGATACCGTTCATATATGGATCATTTCCACAATGTTCATCAAAATCTGTTGCTTGAGCAATGCCAGTTTTTGGTACAATAAGTTGCGCCTCTCCAATACCTCCAATTCCAACTGTATCTTGTCCAATGAAACCGCTCGCAAATCCCATACCATATCCTATTTTCCAATCAGACCCATTTTTGACATAAGTTGATGATTTATGGGAGTCAAACAAATTTTTTCCATAACAAACTTCATTACCATTTGCTTTTGATGCTTGACAAGTGCTATCCGGAATCCAAAAATCTGCAGAACCTGTGTCTAAAACAACTAAAAATTGCTGTTCAGGTGTTCCAACTGTTATGTTAGCCATATAGTCAAGATCACGGTTATCACTAATGATTTGAGAAATTGATTTTAAATTTTTGCTTGATTTAGCAACTTGCTTTGCTTTATAGAAAGCTTCCCATGTTCCTAAAAGCACAACAAAAATAAATTATTAAGATATTTGCAGAATAACGAACCTTCTTTAATCATTTTAGATCTTTTGCTTTCGCCCCGAATAAGTTGATGCTGAAAAACTCCAGCAGCGGCGAGGCCAATCAAAGCAAGAAGAACGAGAAATTTCATGATTTTTTGTAAAAAAAATCTTTTTTGGTAATTATTTGATAAAAATCTATCTTTTTATAGCATTTTAAAAATATTGCTTTTACGTTAAACCAATTAGAAAATACAAAAGAAAACTTTCATATTAGACAAACAAAACATTGTTAAATAATTTCATATTTTAGCTAAATGAATGGAGAAACAAAAAAGTTTCCCAAACTTAAAAATCGCATGATTTTTTGATTATTGTTTTGAAATTATTTTTTTCATTCTGCTTGACAGCAATTATAATTATCAATTAAAACCTATCAAAAAGCTTATTGTTGCCAAACAATTACAGGAATTATTTTTGTTGTTTACATAAAAAATACCATACCACAAGGTAAAGCAATTATCGACCAATCTGCAAAAAGCGCACTTTTATTTTGAAAATTTTTAATAAGCAAAGACATGGTTTTTGAGATAATATAAAAGAAGAAAAAAAATTATTAAACTCTTTAATTTTCAAAAAAAACATGAAACTTTGGATTTTTTTAACCTTGTTTAGCTTCACAGCAGCTGAAGTTGTTCAACACCAATTAATTCGAGTTGAAAGTCGAAAAACAAAAATGATTAAAGAAGGTTTAATTTTCTTCAAAACTCTTCTATAGAAAGTTTTATCTTTTGATTTTTTTTAGGAACATGGGAAGCTTATAACAATGCTAAACAACTTGCAAAATCTGCCAATAGGGATGCCACAAATTTCAAATCAATCTCCCAAACATTGAATGAATCTGATGATAATGAATATCTTGCAAACGTTACTGTTGGGACACCCGAGCAACAGTTCCTTGTTGTTTTAGATACGGGATCCGCAGATTTTTGGGTTCCTGATAGCTCATGCAACAGTTCTTCATATTTCAATGATGACCAAGTATGTTATGGAAAACATTTGTTTGATTCCAACAAATCATCAACATACGTTAAAAATGGTAAACCCTGGAAAATTATTTACATGACAGGATATGCTGCTGGTTTCCTTGGACGAGATACAGTAGGAATGGGTGGTATTGGTGAGAAAAAACTTGTGATTCCAAAAACATATTTTGGTCAAGCCACTGAAGTTGCTGCATATTTCCAAAATGATTCCATTAATGGCATTCTTGGATTAGCTTTTCCATCATTGAGTGAAGAAAAAGTGAATCCCGTACTTTTTAATGCTTTGAAACAAGGATTGCTTGATAAACCAATCTTTACTATTTATCTTCAAGAACGAGGTGATGAATATAATGTACCTGGTGGAGTTATTACATATGGCGATTTGGACACGGAACATTGTAGCAAAAAAATTAATTATGTTCCGTTAACTTCAGATAAATTTTACCAATTTAAATTCGACTCTTTTAATTATGGGAATTATTCTTCGATGGTTGGATGGCAAGCTATATCCGATTCAGGAACAACACAAATTGTAATGCCATTTGCAGTTTACAATGATTTTATCAAAAATACCAATATCAAATTTCATGATGATGGAACGATTGATTGCAATACTAAAATTGATGATTTGAAATTAAACATCGGCGGAAATGAATATATTATTCCAGGAAAACAACTTATTTTCCATGAAACAAATGGCGATTGTGTCTTTGGTATTGGTCGAGATTTCCTTATTGATGACCCACCAATTTGGATCCTGGGTGATCCATTTATTCGTGCTTTTTGTAATGTTTATCATTTAAAAGAAAAGAAAATTGGATTTGCTAAAGTTAAAGCATAAAAAATAGCCGAAGCTTTTTGCTATGTACATAGTTAAATAATAAATTATTTTATCATTATTATTTTTTCTTCGACATATTTGTAGCAATTTTTTTCAATGTAAAGGAAACTAAATAGTCTAAGAATCGGTCAAAAGTATTTTTGAAAATAAAGTTTGTTCCTACTCTTTTCTTTCATTAAAACCGTGGTTATACGAATTTCATTTAAATCACATTCTTGAGTAGTTTATAATAACAACAAATCTGTTTAATTTTCATAAAATTTTAAAATTCTTTCGGAATTTTTGTTTCAAGGTAATAAGTTCCAAAAATGAAAAAAAAATGAATAAAAAAGGATATAAATAAACAAAGACGAGATATTTATAAAAAAAATGCTGCTCTTTTTTTAGGAAACACAAATTAACTTTACAAAGCACACAGTCATGCCTTTTTTGACTCGAGAGATATGTGTGTTTGTATAAAAAAAGAGTTGAAAAACAAAGTGCAAAAGAAAAAAATCAATCAATCCATATTTATTGTTGTAACATTTTTTTGCCGCCAAAAAATTTTATTATTTTTTCTTCTTCATTATTAATTAACCTCGAGAAAATTTAAAAAATTATGGAAACATTAAATTCTTCTTTCAAATCAACCTTTTTAAATTCTCTTGTTATTACAGCTGAATATGAAAATAATGTAAAATATTCTCGACGATTATTGCATTCGATCTATGATTTTTGTCAAAATCAAAATTTGTTTCAAGAAGAAGGAAGCGAGCAAGAGCAATTCCTCACTGAAGAAGATGAAGCACTTTTCAAATTGAATTTTCCAACAGCCATCTCAAAACTTGCAAAAGGCTACAAACCCACTATAAGGTCATTTTTGACCGTGTCGAGACCCAACGAAATATTTTTTTCAAAGTTTATACCAATTCTTTTTATTAATAAATTTTTTAAATATTTTTGATTATAAAACCATATTGGGAAAGAGATATGGAAGATATTGATACCAAGTTTCATTACGTTTGTGAACAATTTGATCGACTTCCAATCAACTCAACCTTCAATCGAAGATCAGATTATCCTAGAACCGTGGATTTTTAATCGGTATGCAAAATCAAATCCCCCACATCGAGATGAACATGGTTAGTTCGTTTTTTCCTAAAAAAATTTGAAATTCGACCTGAATCATAACATTTAGTGCTAGAAAACGTCAAAAAGGAGTAAAAAAACATCTATTTTTTGGACAAAATGTTATGATTCAGGTCGAATTTCAAATTTTTTTAGGAAAAAACGAACTAACCATGTTCATCTCGATGTGGGGGATTTGATTTTGCATACCGATTAAAAATCCACGGTTCTAGGATAATCTGATCTTCGATTGAAGGTTGAGTTGATTGGAAGTCGATCAAATTGTTCACAAACGTAATGAAACTTGGTATCATTAGCTTCCTTATCGCATCCAAAATATGAATTTAATTATAAAAATAATTAAAAATCATATCATAAAAATGAATTACAGTTAAATCTAAAAAAAACTTTCGTATCGAGAACGCGTGACCTTATTGTGCAAACCTGTGATATCAATGCTTCAACAACCTAATATTTTCACTGCCATGAAATTTTTGTCGTCCATTACTTTTCTTAAATCTGATTTAAAACCCATGTATTTGAAATCTTTGAAATGTGAACCAATTCCTGAAAACTTTGAAAAGGATTTTGAAGAAATCATGAATGCATGGAATTGTTTGCAAGACGATATCGATGAATGGAATGATATGCTTATTGATTGGCGAAAACCTAATGAAGAAGAAAAGCCTGAGCTTAAAGGCGTACCCCGCTCACACAAATGGTGGTTTAAAAGTTATTATAAATTTCGCGATGATGATGATGAAGATAAAGAAAGCGACAGCGAAGTTGACGCTGTATGAAATTATTTTATAACTTTATATTTGTATTGATTAATGTCGATAACTTTCTAAATAAAGCTACAAAGAAATATATTTTAATAAAAAGGTAAAAATGAATTAGCAAAATTTATTATATAAATAAAACAATAACAATAATAAAAAAACACAAATATGAAATTAACGAGAAGTATCAGAGCTTTCCCGCTCACATATTTGGGGTTCACAAAGATGTTCAATTCGTCCCAAAGTGCATTCTTCAAGTTGGAAATTAAATTTGGCAGAAACGGTTTTTTTATTATTTTTGAAACACTTAATGCATCGATATTCTCCTTTACTTTCATTTTTAGCTTCATACTCATATGCCAAAGAATTGCTATTGGGAGCCATAATAAATAAATGCGTTGACGTTTTTCTGCCGTTTTGAGTCAAAACATTCTTGAAGAAATAATTGGGCAAGCGAATAGCTTTATCATTTGACTGAGATTGGGCGGTTGGTTGGAATGAAATTTTTTTTCTTTTGGGTCTAAAATGATAAAAGTTTAAATTATGTTTTTGTAAAAAATATGACTTACGTATTATTAGCGACAGAGCTTTCCAAATCATTGGAGCCAAAACCAATATTTTCACCCCATCCAAAATCATTACTTCTCATTCGCTTTCTTTGGGATGGGGCTTTGCTAAAAAAAATATAGTTGTTAATCGGTCGCAGAAAATATGAAATTTTTTATCTAACTTGATATTATTATTGTTGATCGTAGTTCTGCTTCTTGGAGCTCTTTTTACTGGAGCTGGTGGAGTTCGGGGTTGTTTCATTGCAAAATCGGTAATTATATCATCAACATTAATATTATTACGGGAAATCAAAGATGGTCCAAAGTCAAAAGCTGGGCATCGACTGATTCCGGGAATAAGGCTAAACAAAAAAAAAGTATTAATATGTTAAAAATTTCAAATGTGCTTTTTTACCTGCTACTATTGACGTTGCTTTTGCTTCTAGAATCAGAGCCTTGTCCATTGTGTTTTAGAATTCCAATTGGTGCATTCATGGGTTTTTCTCGATTTGATGTAAACAAAGACGTGGAACTATTTTTTCCAGAAGACAAAAGTGGTAAACTAAAAAAAATTCAAGAATAAGTAAAAAATTTAAAAGCTGCCGAGTATTATAATAATTAAAAATTTGTTGTTTGACTTACTCAATGGAAGCTGTTGGTGAGAGAGATTGTTCACGGGTTAGTATTTTTGGGGGTGGTGTTTCAATATTAGTAATCATTGGATATCCTACCACAGGAGAAGGTATGGAATTTGCGGGTTTAGTAACTCCAACAATCGGAACAGGAAGAGCTAATCCAAGGATTTCGGTAATAACATTTTTAAGAGCTGATCCGAAACTCAATGGTTGATCAATAAGCATTCCAATTAAAAATAGAATAAAATTGTTTTTATACAAATTCTTTTCTTGATTTTCATCAATTTGGAGCTTGTTGTTTGCCTGCAAAATAAAATTATAATAGAAAAGAACAAAAATATATGTATAATGAAAAGCCAATTATTTAAAAAAAAGGAAGTTAAAAAGCCTTACTTTTCGCTTAACAAAACGAAAATCATCGTCACAATCATTTTGATCCAAGTATATGGCAGCAAGAAGACAAGATTTAGTTTCAGAATTAAAAATGCAAATAATATTCTAAAAAAATATAAATAAAGTTTAGCGATAATCGATTCCGAAAAAAACTATGATACTTACTTTTTGTTTTATAAAAATTTCATGAAAGGCCGCGGTAATACTTATTTCACTAGGAAGATTAAATAAGATTTCTCTAGCAATGGTATTAATATCGGAGCTGCATCCTTCGAAAAAAGAAATACCTTGATTTTGTTCGCGAAAATGAATTAATTTGATTGACATATTTTTTAAACAAAACAAAAAAGCTTGAAGATAATAAAAAATAAAGATTCTTGGTAAATACCCAAAGGATGAAAGGTTTTGAAATAAATGGAAATGTTTGTGGCAATAAACAAAAACAAACTACCGCTTCCTCATCCGATTATTTGTAGTCTTTTGAAGTAATGAAAAATGCCTTAAATTGCAAATCGATTGAAATCGAGGGCATAATTTTTATCAGAAGTATATTTTTCTTTTCAAGAAATTCTTTTAACCACAAAAGATGAATATTCTAGTAAATTTATGATTTTACTTCAATTAAATTTAAAAAACACCATAATTCCATGCTAAAAAAAGGTAAAAATCTTCTGAAGGCTTTTTAATTTAGGTTTTTAAGTTGGAATATTTTTATGAAAAAGTTTTATTGAAAATGCAATCCATAAATCAAAGACAAAAGTTAGCAACAAAGTAATCCGTTAAAAAAACAAATTCATTTTCACAATTATCACACTTTACATTCAAAACAAAACTCTTCCACATTTAAATGAATTATTATACTCCTTCATTCTATGTACACAAAATGACTGCAAACCAGCTTAAAGATTCCATGACTTCAATTTCATTTATAAAACTTTTCTAGCGTTTTCAAATAAGTTTCACCATTATTAAAACTCTCAGTTGTACAAATAAAAGTCTTAACCATTTGGAAATAATCAAATAAGTAAATCAAAATTTTTAGTGAATTTTCCATGTGAAAAAAAAATGTACAAAATTTGCATCAACTTTCTTCAATCACATGAGTTTTCAACTTTTTTGCAAAACTCAATTTCACTCATTCTTCAAATTAACAACAATCATGGACTGCACGATGATGGCCGCTGCATGTATGGTAATGAATAATAATAATATGATGATGATGAACAATATGAATATGGCGGCTGCACGTAACAATAGATATCATGGACCTGTTAGATCTCAAAATGTATCAAACACTCATGATGATATTGTACTAGGTGTAAGTTTTTTTACTTTATCCTTTTTTCGATGCCAAAAATCTAATTTTCAGCTGATTCTTGTTGCATGTTTCTCAGGTTTTATGATTGGATTTGATGGTTTCAGTATTTGGATATTTCAATTATATATTAAATGGTATTTCATTATTTTTTATTGCGTGGATGCTTTAATGCTTCTTATGTTATTCATTTACGTCTGCTCAACATGTTGTATTCGTCCAAAACTTGGTATCTTGAAAGTTGGGTTTATTCTTACTGGAATTTTCTTTATTCTTCAACTTGCTTCAATCACAACTGTTGGAATCATGTGCAGCAAATTGGATGATGGTAAACATGATGAGATTTTTTACTTCTTTGATAAAGTTAATGGATAAGCTTTATTTTTTAGATGGTTGTTATGGCGCTTCGATCTTTCCTGGTTTTAATGTTGTCCTAATGCTATTCATCGCAATCGCTCTTTATGTTATTATCTCAAAATATCAAGTTTCAAAAAAGGCCACAAATACAGGAGAAAACAATAACAATGCTCCTACTGAAAACAATGATAATCAAACTGTATAAATTGTGAACTGACAACAAAAACTTTTGGAAGAAAAAGAAATGTGTAAACTAATATTTTGTGTTCGATAATTTTGTCTATCTTCTTAAATGTATTAGGAAATAAACTTGATTTGTTTAAATATGCTTCTTATTGTGGTGGACTTTGTTTAATATTAACCAATTAGTATAGGCAGTAGCTAGCTTAAAACCAGTTGAAAAATATATTATAAAAAGCAGGCAATCATCGTTGCTTTTTACAAACTAATATTTTAGATGTGAACCTTTATACAAGAAAGATTATTCTATTACCGAAGTATCTCAATCTTTTCATGTTGCACAGCGAAGAAATGATCAAGGTTTTGATGGTTATGGCCAGTGTTGTCATATTTTTAATTCATCGCCGCCGCCGCCGCCGGCGGCGGCGGCGGCGGCGATGGCGGCGCTGCCGGCGGCGTTAATTGTAGTACAAACTTTACCAAAGGGAGGACCCTTTGGATTTTATAAATTTTTTGGAAAAAAATTAGAACGTTATTGCTTAGTCCTCATATCTCTCTGGAATGCTCAAATATCGACAAATAAATATACCAAACAAGAAATCATGTTGAATTTAGAAATTTCTGAAAAAAAGATTGCCTTGGTTATCCCTTTGGTTATTTATAAAACTTAATTTTTTGTATCGCCGTCGGCGGCGGCGCCGCCGCCAAGCCAAAATAATTGCCGCCGCCGCCGCCGCCGCCGCCGCCGGCGGCGGCGGCGCAGATATCAGCGACGCCTCGCCGCCGGCGGCGGCGGCGTGACAACACTGGTTATGGCTTTTAATGGATGAGGATTAGCCACCTCGAATTCAGCAAATACAATCAAAAGAAAGAGCAGATGAATAGTTTAATAGAGAAGTAAGTTTAGCATATAATATTTCAAAAATAAGCGCACCTCTTTTTTAATCAGGTATTTGGAATAATTTTTGTGGCTTTAATGATGCTTGCTTTTGTTGTTACCACTATTTGGTTATTAATCTAAAATCGATTATGTATCTGCATTCTCTCTCTTTTATGGTTTTTGATGCTTTTATTGTAGTCATCGTAATAGTATTGCAAGTTTTAATTTATCCAAAAAAAGAAAAAATAAATAAATAAAATAACAAAGCAGTAAAAAATCAAAAAATTAAATAAGTAACAAAAGTAATTCGTTTTTGATATGTTTATGAATCGTCTCAAAGATTGAGATAAGGATAAACTTTTGGTTGACATGTATGTTTATTTCTTCCTAATGTGACTTCATCTTTTTCTTCATCAAATTTAGCCCAAACTTTTTTATTAGTGCATTTTGTGCAATAAAAAGCTCCAAGTTTTTCATTTATTTCATATTGATACCATTTAGTTTCAATCTCTGCTTCTTCATCACTAGAAGCTGCTGTTGGCGCAGTGACGTACAAATATTTAATGCGTTTACAAAAATCGAGAAGTTCATAACCAATATTAAAATATGGAGATTTAACTATATTCGAAGATTTGGTTGAATATTTTCGTTTTTTTATTTGGGGACTATAAAAATATTCAAAGTTAATTTTATTCTTTGCAAAAAAATTTGACTCACGTGTTTTCAGAAACAGAACTTTCCAAATCAATGGGCCGACTAACAATATTATCTCCATCATCTTCAAAGTCGCTATTCATTCGTTTTCTTTGACCTTGGTTATTACTAAAAAAATATTTAAATTATTAGTCTTTGAAAAATGCAATTTTTTTCCTACCTCTCATTTTTGTTGATATTTCTGCTTCTAACTAGGAGACCAATAGTTTGGGTTCTTGCTTCTTGGGAATCGGGATTAGAAATTTTATCATCAACATTATTATTGCATCCTTCGAAATTAGAAATACCTTGATTTTGATCGCGAAAATGAATTAATTTGGTTGACATATTTTCCAAAAAAAAAAGAAGTTTGAAGAGGTTTAAATATTTGTTTGAAAAAATATATCAACAACTTAATACTTTGAATGATAAATAATCGAAAGAATATTGGGCAATACCGAAAAATAAACAACTTCTTCATAAAACTGTTAATTGAAGCTTTGGGAATCGACAAAAAATACCTCAAAGCCCAAATTCAATGAAATTTAGGCCACGCATTTTTTAAAAATAAAAATTTCACTTCAACTTATTCTTTGTGCAAAAGAAAAATGAATATTTTTTTGCACAAGTATTTGTAATAGGAAGAAGCATTATGGAACTATAAACACAACACAAAAAATGACTTTTAAATCATCCATGCATAAACTTTTACATGAAATCCTCTCGCATTTCAAATTAAATAAAAGAAAAATATTAGCTTTATTATTATATTAGAAAAACACAAATAAATTATTAATTAAAAGAACATAAATAAAAATGCATTATTTTTTGCCGGTTGCTTTCTTCTTTTTCTTTGATGGTTTTTCAAAATCTGATTTAACAGTGAAGAATTTAGTTCCTTTTGTTCCATCATCAACAGTATCAATCTTTTTAAAAGTAGTTGTTTCACCTTCAGTAGCAGCTGTAGTTCCAACAGTCTCAGTTTGGGATTTCTTGGCTTTTGATTTCTTTTGAGATTTGACATTAGAATACTTAGAGATTTCAGTTCCAGCAGCTGTTGTGGCTTCAGTTTTTTCAACCGTTTCAGATTTTTTTTGATTTGCACCCCGACGTTCAAAGGTGATTAAAATAATGAATACAACCAATAAAAGAACATCGATAATGATCAATAGGATGAGACACCAAAAACAATCGTCGACATAGGATGAACATTGAGATTCTTTATCATTAGAATGTTTAGTAGTAGTAGCTACGTATGGAAGTGATCGTTCATTCGTTGAGTTTGATAGTAATGGAAGTGATGAACTTGTTGTTGATAAAGCATTTTTAGTCATATTTGGTAATTGACTTGTAGTTGACGATGATGAAATTGGTTCAGGTGTTTGAGTTATTGGTTCTGAAGTTGATGATGTTGGAATAGGTGTCGGTGGTTGAGTTACTGGATCCGGAGTTGATGATACTTCTGTTGAAGAAACAGGTTCAGGAGTTGACGACGTAGTTGGTAGAGGAGAAGACGACGAAGGAGCTTGAGTGGATGAAGTTGTTGGCTTTTCTGTTGTTGTAGTTGTAGTAGAAGATGTAGTTGATGTTGTAGTTGACGTTGTAGTGGACGTTGTAGATGATGTTGGAGGAGTAGGCAATGGAATAGGACCTTTCACTAAAACCAAATACATAATGATAATAAAAGTGTTAACAATAAATGAAAAATAAACAAACTTTTATAAGCAGGAATGGTAAAAGTAATCCAGTCTTCTTTGACATACATCAATGGAACTTCGTTTTGAGTATTTGGTTTATTATAATAACATACCTTCTTATCTGAAATGATATTATTGTGAGGGAAAAGTATAAAAATAATACATACTGATGGGATCCATTTCACCTTCAGCTGTAGATGGTATGACCTTTGTATAATAAACGTATGGATCTTCTGAAAAATAAGGATTTAATCAGCACACAATTATGTCAAAGACAATCAAGAGTTAAAGTTAAACATACTATAATGACCAATAAATCCATCACAGGTAATAGGATGACGTCCAAAAACAAAAATTTGTCCACCATAACTTTGAAAAACATGTTGAACTGCATTAAGAAAGTGCTCTTTAAGTATCGATTGCAAAAGATCTTTATCAAAATCAGGCAAAGCATATGAATAAACCAATTCAGGAGTAGCAAGAGGGTTACTTTCGTCAAACTTGAAAAAATGCGCTTCAGCTAAAAAAATATATGTGTACCAACAACAAAAAAGAGTAAAACTAAAACTTACGGTCATGATTTCGATCTCTATCCCAATACATAGATACAAAGCAACCAAACAATGGATCAAAAGCAAAAAGATTGTTGAGATAATTTTGTGTTGGATAATTTTCAAGCAATTTATAGTGAAGTTTTCCATTTTTAGTATCAAGAACTTTTGAGGTTACGCTCCGATGAGCCTTGTCGTCATCTTTCCAATGTCCAACATACTGAAAAAACAAATTATAACTTTAATATTCAATAAACAAATTCCAACATAACTAAACTAACAATAAACTTACCAAATCTTCAAATTTTGCATAAAACATACATACACTTTCTTTATGTTTAGTAAAAACCCAACCATATTCATTATATTTTTGATTCATATAAGAAACGATTCCAATAAAATCAAGAGCATGGTCTACTTTATCGCTTATTCTATCTGAAAGAAACAATCTATAATTCGAAAAACAAAACATAAAAATAAACATACCATAATTTGCTTTACATTGATGATCATAATCAGTCAAATAGACAGATGAAAACATTCTAAAAATAAACAAATCAATAAAGGTTTTGATCATCCATAAACTTACGGTAATTCAGGATTACTAGGTTCAGGAGTGCCATAAGCCATTCGAATTATCATATCAGTCGATGCTATATATGGTCTAAGCCACCGAGGGAATATTGGAAAACCAAGTTTTTCAAATGGAATCATAGAATATTTTGAAACTTCTCCATCCTTGTGCACAGCGAGATCCACCTTTCTTGCATCTTCTCTAAGTCTAAAAACAAAAGAAAAAAAATCTGTCGTAAATGATAATAAAAGTGAGGCATTGATATTCGATTCCTACTATAAGACTTTACAAACCAATCAAAAGATGTAACTTACTCCTGGTCGTCATCAACTATAAATTTTTTCAAAACTTTAAATTGAGCGTTCTTATCATCCAAGCAACCATGAGTATTTGTTTTTTGATTGGTAAGTTTGCAATAAGATATGGTTTTCCATTTTTCATCTGGAGCATCGAATACGCGATAATATACTTCTTCTTTTCCACCACCACCATCACAAGAAACATGAGAGACGAGGAAGAGAGCAGCAAAGAAAATTTGAAGAAATATCAGCTTCAACATTTTTTGATTTCCACCATGTTTTGAAAGCAGCAACATTTTTTTCTTTCTTCACGAGAGACAACCGTTTTTGAAGGAAAGAAAAATGCAAGAATGATAAAATTTTGTTGAAAAGTAAAAAAGTGAAGAAGAAATGAATGAAATTTGAAGCATAAAAAAAATTTGCATATTCCAAAGGCACGCATATTTTTTATTTGTCATTTTTGTTCGTTTGTTTATTTGTTTGTGAACTTTTTTGATTTTAAAATTGTTTATGAAGCTTTTCATGTTTGTATCAATAAGAAAAAACAAAATTCGCATTGAGGCCATTAACTTTTCTTCTTTTTTCATAAAAAAAGATGAGGATTCAATTTTATAAAATAGGTACAGCATGGTAAATGCTAGTTTAGTGATTTTTTAGGTTCCCTTTTATTCTCTTTCACACAATCATAATTTTATTATTAAAAGCATTGCGCGCGCTGCTGAGCTGGCAAAGAAAGTAAAATCATCTTCTTTTTTTTGATTAATAAATAAACAGAAAAAAGTGCCAAATATTAAATTAGACGAGATATGGTATTTATGAAAAAATGCTGGTTTTTTCTATAAGAAATATTGACTCTACAGCGTACACAATCATGTCTTTTTGGCCAGCGAAATATGTGTGTATGTAACAACAAAAAAAGGAGTTGAAAGAAAAGTGCAAAAGAAAAAAATCAACCAATCCATATTTTTTTGTTGTAACATTTTTTTTGCCGCCAAAAACCTTTATTATTTTTCCATTTCTCAATAACTTGTAGCGACGTAATTAATATATCATGGCTGCATCAAACTCTTCTTTCAAATCAACCTTTTTAAATTCTCTTGTTATTACAGCTGAATATGAAAGTAATATAAAGTTTTCTCGAAGATTGTTGCATTCAATCTTTAATTTTTGTCGAAATCAATATTTGCTCAAAGAAGAAGAAGGCGAACAACGATTCCTCAATGAAGAAGATGAAAGTATTTTGAAAATAAATTTCCCATTGGCAATTTCCAAACTTGCAAAAGGCTATAAACCTGTGATTTCAACGCTTCGACAACCTAATATTTTCACTGCCATGAAATTTCTGTCATCTATTGCTTTTCTTAAATCTGATTTAAAACCCATGTATTTGAAAACCCTTAAAGATGAAGCAGCTCCAGAAAACTTTGAATCGGATTTTAATGACTTTCGCATTTACCTTTTTTGGTTTTATAACTGATGCCTTGAGTTTAATCAATCCAATTGCTTTAATAATTGTTTGCAATTTTATTCGAAAAGATTATTTTGAATTTATTTTTTGTGGCAGAAAACTTGCTACTTCTATTATTTGGACTAGCTCTCCATGAAGTAAACAGGTTCAAAGTTTACCTTCACCGCAAGAAAAAAAATCACAACAAAACTAAAAATTTCTCATACCTTTTTTTGTTGAACTAATTTTATACTATAATTGCTAATTACTTGCTGTTTATTAGCTTTCTCCGGATTTCATTTTGATTAATTCAGTCAAAAAAAACTTTGTTAGTGTAAATTATTTCATTCATTTTTTCTGCTAAATGGTGATTTTATTGTAAAAGATAAATTTTGAAATAAATATATGTATAAATTATTTAACCAAAGACATGAAAGTACAAACATTGTTGTGGAATTATCCAAACTATTCGGAATTCATAAAAATTTATGACACCAAATTCTTCAAATTCAATACGAGATTTGTTCAGAGGGCGCTGATTCATTCTAAAATAGCGCAGTTTATTTCTAAAAAATTTCTCTCATATTTATTTTTTATGCACATTTTCCAATTTTTTATGTTAATTTTTCGTTTGAATTCATTTCGATTGCTGTCGTTGTGCTTGAGTTGTATTGTTTATTGTATCCTGGTTGTCGTTGTTGGATTTTTTCAATTTACTTGAAACACCCTGTATTTATTATGTAAATGAGAATAATGATTATCTTGTTGCTAAAAAGGCTATAGTTAATCATTTGATTTCTGTGAAGGCGTTTGTTTAAATTTAAGACAAAGAAACATGCGCCTACACAAATAATAACAACAAAAACATAATAATCCCATTATTATTAAATGCAAAAAAGAACCTAATGAAAAAATACATTTTTACTTTTCAAAAAACTTTAGCAAATTTTAATTATAGTTAAAGGTTGTAAATGTCACTTTTAAATTATACATGTTTCTAATAGATTTCTTTTACTTATTTACAATTTTGTAATGGTAGTCCTGCCCTACATAGATAGGTAGCCAAATAATTGCCTAGCAAAAAAAGAGAAAAGTTATTTTGGTGTTTTTTAAAAAAAAGTTCAAAAGATTAAAAGAACCTATTAAAAAATGGCATTAAAAACAATGGATATCGTAAGTAAATTTTGACAATAATTTTTTTTTTACATATAAGAAACGAAAAACAAAAAAAGGAAATTAGAGTTTTTTAAAAATCACATCACAAATTAACTTTTTTTTCTTAAGGAACACAGAACTTGCAACCACACCCACCAGGGCTGAGCGGACATGACTTTTCATTAGACGGACGGATACGGATAAGGACATGAGGCAGTTCCGTAAAAGCGGATACGGACACGGAAATCCAAAAGTACCCGGATATCCGCGGAAACGGACACGGACACGGAAATTTGTATTAGAATTTTAATTTTTAAGGCTTACGCGGATACGGATATTAAAAAAAAATTTTTTACGGACACGGATACGGACGTGAAAAAAACCCGGATATCCGCGGAAACGGACACGGATATCCGCTCAGCCCTGACACCCACCCACACTAACGCCTTACAAAATAAAAGTGTTGCAAATGCCTTTAAAAATAAATAATGGTAAAAATTATCTTTATTTTTTTTACAACTTCTAAAAAGTAAAAATTATAATTTAGGAGGCAAAAAACCATGCTTTAAAAAATTATACGTTTACGATATCACTTTTTTAACTTAAATGCCTTTACGTTTACGGCATCTAAAATATTATTGTCGAAAAAAAGAGAAATTTCTTAGATCACAAGCATGACTTTTAAAACGATAGATATTGTTCGTTTAGTCATAATTTTATATTTATTTGTATTTCATTGCTCAATGACTTGGTTTATATTTTATATGATGAAAATACGAAAAAATAAATTATACAATTCTCAATTTTTTGTTTTATATTTAACTATTTCGGTGGTGGATATATTAACTATAATAAATAATATTTTGGTTCAAAAGGTTATTAACGTGGATGCATGGAAGCCATGGTTTATAGCTAATCCCGGATGGGCCGCGCTTTTTTGGTTGACTTCAGGAATTTTAATTTATTATCAATCTCTCCTTCACGCGGCAATTGCAATAAATCGAGCATGGATTTCAGCATTTATAAATCAAACTAAATACAAACAAATTACCCAAATTGGAAAATATCTAATTTGGTTATTGCCTTTTGTGGCTTTAGCGATTGCAGCTCCCCGACTTCCTGGTCATACTGTATATTATGTTTCAAAAGAAGGTGAAATATCTGCAGCCTATGTCGAACAATATGTTCAAGTAGTAAGTATTAAACATAAAAATTCTATTTATACTTTTTCCAAAAGAATCGTACTCCTTAGTTTGTTGTACAAATTGCCTAACTGACATCGCTAATTTGTGATTTATAAATTAAAGATAGTTTATAAAACGTTTTTCAGTATCATTCCACCGCTGGTCCAAGCGTTGTTCTTTCCACCTCTGCAGTTTCATTTATTTTTGCTGTAATGACAATTCTTCGATATCGATACTTATTTAAAAAATTCCAAAATAACTTTGGCTCAACTATGAAACACGATGTTTTGCTTTTTTCTCAAGCTTTTGTTGTTCTTATTTTTCAAATGGCTTTGGCGGGATATTATGTAATTATTATAATTGCGAGAATTCATAATTTACCCGATTTACAAGCTTTCGCTTTAAAACTTTTCGGTTATATTACCGATGCTTTAAGTTTAATTAATCCAATTGCATTAATAACAGTTTGCGAATTTATTCGAAAAGATTATTTAGACTTTATTATGTGCGGTAAAAAACTTGCCACATCTATTATTTGGAGTAGCTCGCCATGAAGTGGATAAGTTCCAAGTTGACATACACCGCAAGAAAGAAACCACAACAAAACAAAAAAATTTTTTTTCGCCCTTTTAACTTATTTTATAGCATCATTTCTATTTATTTGCTATTTATTAGCTTTCTCCTGGTTGCATTTTGATTAATTCAGCTTTATCATACTTTATTTGTATAAATTAATTCGTTCTTTTTTTCTGCTAAATTTCGAATTTGTCGTAAAAAATAAATTTCTAAATTAAACTGTTGTGGAATTCTCGAACTATTGGGAAGTAATGAAAAGAATAAAGGACCATATTTTATTAAAATTTATAATAAAAAAAATTGTAAAAAAAAAATTTTTGTTAAACAGTAAACAGGATAGTTTAAGTAAGAGCAAAAAAGATAGCAAGAAAACTTATTTTTTAATATGTAAATCATTGCGATTTTTATTTTTCTTTGTATTTTTCTTTATCATAATCTCGAGGAATACAAAAATGTTCGTTCATTGAAAATTGAACGAATTCAATTCCATCGGCATCTTTACAGATTTTGACTCGGTTGTATTTTTTGTTATTCGTGCAACCACAGCAATAATAAATTCTATCCCATGAACTCCAAAAACATTCATATATTTTAATTTGGTCTTCTTCTTCTTCATTAATAAAAACAATCAATTTTAAATGCTTCTTTTTTGTTCCAATTTCAATTAATTTGAAGTTGTAAAACTTTTTATTGTCGCCATCATATTTAATTGGCTCACAAATATGAATTTTATCACGAAAATAAGTTAAATATTTCCCCCATTTATATCAGTGAAAAGTTTAACTGTAACACGCTTTCCCATTTCTTTGCATTGATTACAAAAATAATTATTGCTTCGCTTGGTAAAAGTAAAAATATATCCCATTTCTTTATTATTTGGTAAATAAATAATAATTTTGCCTTCGGGATTTCCATTTTTACTTGGCTTAAATTTGAATTCGCCTTCTTTAATTTTCTCACTTTCTGAAATGGTTGAAGGAGTTTCACGAGCTAACCCACCACTTTTTTCTATAAGTTGAATATTTGGTTTTTGAATCAATGAAATATTTATTGGCTTGCAATTGTGATCATTTCCACCTTTTTTAATATATTCCATGCCATCATCGGGATTTATGCAAACTTTAGCAGAGACTTTTAAATTCTTGCAATTGGCACAATTAAAATATTTTGAATAATTCGAATAATTATATTTATAAACAAGTTCCTTATTTTCTGAATAATAAATAATTAAGTTTGAAGCATTTTCACTTCCTTTTTCAAAGCAAAATGTAAAATTAGGTAAATAAACTCGTTTATCTTCATATTTGGTTAGAACAAATTTTTCCATTTTGCAATCATGCTTCACGTAAGAATCAATTTTAACATACTTTTCTCCATTTTCTTTTTCAAAAAGATTTACAGTAAATGGATTTATTCGTTTACGAAAACAATTTGAGCAACGATAAATATTACTTGAATTATGGGAAAATTCATAACCCAAAGTTTTGTTGTTTTCATCACAAAATAAAAATAATTTCGATGGTTTATAATCGAAAGTGAAATGTTTGAAATTAGGAGCTTCGATAATAGTTTTATACTCTCGAATTTGATATGGTTGCAAGTAACATACATGTTCTTCAACATTTCCAATGATAACATATTGCTCTCCGCTATCATCAAAAAGCAAATCCGCTTTAATCCATTTTCCTTTAGAATTACATTTTTGACAGCAAATTCTTCCATCCGCTCGAAAAGTATATTTATGGCATAAATTTCTATCACTTTTATTGAAAACTATTAACATTTTATATTCTTTACTGTGAAATATTTCATTTTCTATTTTAAAATTAGGTGCTTTAACAATTCTGCTTTCATCAAAATACTTTTCAAGATTATATTCTCGAAACTCACATTTATGTTGCTTGTTATTGTCGATTTCTACCCACAAAATATATATAAAAAACAATCGACAAATTGATTGTTGAAATTTGAGAAGGGCCTTGTTTATCAAAAAATGAATTTTAATGAGCAATGACTTTGCCATTTAAAGAAACTCTGATAATGATCTTGAAGTTGTATGTAAATAATGATTATCTCGTCGCCAAAAAGGATATAATTAATCATTTGATTTTTTGCGAAGGTGTTTGTTTAAATTTAAGACAAAGAAACATACACCTACACAAATAATAACAACAAAAACATAATAATCCCATTATTATTAAATGCAAAAAAGGACCTAATGAAAAAATACATTTTACTTTTCAAAAAACTTTAGCAAATTTTAATTATAGTTAAAGGTTGTAAATGTCACTTTTAAATTATACATGTTTCTAATAGATTTCTTTTACTTATTTACAATTTTGTAATGGTAGCCCTGCCCTACATAGGTAGGTAGCGACATAAGTGCTTAGCAAAAAAAGAGAAAAGTTATTTTGGTGTTTTTTAAAAAAAAGTTCAAAAGATTAAAAGAACCTACTAAAAAATGGCATTAAAAACAATGGATATCGTAAGTAAATTTTGACAATAATTTCTTGTTGCATAATAATACACGAAAAACAAAAAGAAACGAAAATCTAGTGTAAGAAAATCAGAAAACAACCAACTTTCTTTGTTTTTCACGTTTTAGGAAAACAAAGAATAAAAATGCACCACCCACGCACACTAATGCCCTACAAAATAAAAATTGGTGAAAATATCAGTAAAAAAAAATAATGGTAAACATTACTTTTATTTTTTATACAACTTTTAAAACGTTATTTTTATAAATATAGGGAGCAAAAAATCACACTTTAAAAATTATATGTGTGCAAGAGCATTTTTTAAATAACTTTTTAGTAATAAATTTAAATAAGTTCCCAAACGTGGTTGCCGGGCAGCAAAGAAAATTTACAGGATCTTAAATCTTTCACTTAAATATGGCAGTAAAAACGATAGATATAGCTAGCGTTGTCATTAATTTACATTTATTAGTATTTCATTGTTCCATGACATGGTTTATATTTTATATGATGAAAATACGAAAAAATAAATTATACAATTCTCAATTTTATGTTTTATATTTAATTATTTCTATCGCAGATATTGCACAAATAATAAATAATATTTTGGTTCAAAAAGCTATCTTGGTGGATGCATGGAAACCATGGTTTCTGGGTAGGGTTGCGCCTCGGTAAATTTACCGGTAATTTACCAGTAAATTTACCGGTTAATTTACCGGTAAATTTACCGACTAATATTTTTTTTGAACTAAAATTGGGTAAATCCGGTAAATTGACTGGTAAATTTACCGGTAAATTTACCAAGAAAATGAATTTACCGGTAAATTTAACAACCCTATTTCTGGGTCACCAAGATTGGACCACGGTTTTATGGTTGACTTCAGGAATTTTAATTTATTATCAATCTCTTCTGCATGCGGCAATTAATAAATCGAGCATGGATTTCAGCATTTATAAATCAAACAAAATATAAACAAATTACAAAAATTGGAAAATGGCTAATTTGGTTGTTGCCTTTTGTGGCTTTAGCGATTGCAGCTCCTCGAATTCCTGGTCATAATAATTATTATATTTCGAAAGAAGGTGAATTATCAGGATCCTATGTTGAACCATATGTTCAAGTAGTAAGTATTAAACATAAAAAATTCCATTTACACTTATTTCCAAACGAATCGGATTTCCTAGTTTAATTTACAAATCGCCCAATTTAATAGATTCATTGAACCGACATCGCTTATTTGTGATTTATAAATAAATAATAGTTCACAAAATTTTGTAATGATTTTACCATAACTTTTTTCAGTATCATTCCATCGCGGGTCCGAGTGTTGTACTCTCGACATCAACTGTTTCATTTATTTTTGCAATAGTAACAATTCTACGATATCGATATTTGTTTAAAAAATTTAAAAATAATTTTGGTTCCACAATGAAACACGATGTTTTGCTTTTTTCCCAAGCTTTCATTGTTCTTCTTTTTCAAATGGCTTTAGCTGGATATTATGTAATCGTAATAATTGCGAGAATTCATAATTTACCCGATTTACAAGCATTTGCTTTAAAACTTTTTGTTTATATTACTGATGCTTTGAGTTTGATTAATCCAATTGCTTTAATAATTGTTTGCAATTTTATTCGAAAAGATTATTTAGATTTTATTTTAAATAGGAAAAAATTTGCACCTTCTCTTATTTGGACTAGCTCTCCATGAAATTGAAAGGTTCCGAGTTAACGAGCTGTAGCATGAACAAGTTGATCGACTTGTGTTTTTAAAACAAATATATATTTTAAGTCTCTTTTATAATAATCAAATTTTTAATTTTTAAATTTTATTTTTTATTTTTTATGAAACTATAAATATTAATATGTAATTACATATTTTAAAAGCTTTGACAAACATTCATACTTAAATATTTGCCTTTTTTATTTGGCTTTGATGTTTGTGTTAACAGATTATTAAAATTATAGGTACTTAATATATAATTGACTACGATGTATTGCAGAAAAAAATTAGTTGCAAATATTTAAAAAGGAATCTAATATACGAAATATTTAGTTAAAGGACCCTGGTCATTTGATCTTTTTTTCAAACTCGCGTTTGATTATTCCTTCATGCCGCAATATTGCAGAGCCCGTAAAGTACAGTAATGTACAGTAATTTTACGGCCAA
Organism: Panagrolaimus kolymaensis; assembly: GCA_028622995.1. NCBI lineage: Eukaryota > Metazoa > Nematoda > Chromadorea > Rhabditida > Panagrolaimidae > Panagrolaimus > Panagrolaimus kolymaensis. The sequence continues at coordinate 999,087 of JAJQJQ010000025.1, read as the reverse complement.
ATTACTGTACTTTACGGGCTCTGCAAGTTGCTGGCATGAGGGAATAATCAAACGCGAGTTTGAAAAAAAGATCAAATGACCAGGGTCCTTTAAAGAAAATAAGAAATAAATTAAACAAGTTTGTAATATAATTTTGACAATAGTTTATTTTACATATATGTACCTACTTAATAAACACAGAAAACGAAAAAAGGAAATTTTGATTTATGAAAAAAAAAGTTAACGACGATTTTGTAAATTAGAGTTCTAGGAAGGCAAAAAAAATAAATAAACATGCTTTCTGTTGTGTACACAGCCATAAATAAGGCAAACAATTATAAATAGACATTTATTAGAGTCGACTGTTTAGGACAACATTGTAAAAAGTTAACAATAACAAAAATACAATAAAGCTAAAAGCAAAACAACAAGCGATAGAGAACGCAACGAGTGGACACCTTTCACAAGCTTTTGTGTCAGAATACAGATACATTCAAATAGTTTGTGCTCTGGCACACCACATTCCCACGCACACTAACGCCCTAAAAATTGGTACCATTATCAGCAAAACAAATAATGGTAAACATTATCTGTATTTTTTTACGCCTCTTAGAGCGTTATAATTATAAATATAGGAAGCAAAAACCACGCTTTAAAAGATTATACGTTTACGAGATAAGTCCACTTTTTTAATCCATTTTTAGTAATAACCTTATATAAGCGCCCAAACATGGTTGTTGGCAGCTAAAATTTTATTATCGAAAAAAATATTTAAAAAATATTAAATCATAAACATGACGGTAAAAACAATAGATATTGTTCGAGGAGTAATTACTGTATATTTATTAGCATTTCATTGTTCCATGACTTGGTTTATATTTTATATGATGAAAATTCGTAAAAATAAATTATATATTTCTCAATTTTATGTTTTATATTTAATTATTTCGGTGGTGGATATATTAACTATAATAAATAATATTTTGGTTCAAAAAGTTATTTTAGTTGAAGCATGGAAGCCATGGTTTCTTGAACATCAAGATTGGAATACAGTTTTTTGGTTAACTTCTGGCTACCTTATTTATTTACAATCTTTAGTACATGCCGCGATAGCAATAAATAGAGCATGGATTTCAACGTTTATAAATCAAACAAAATATACAAAAATCACTAAAATTGGAAGATGGTTAATTTGGTTATTGCCTATTATAGCCCTTGGAATTGCGGCTCCTCGAATTCCAGGACGTTCAGTTTATTTCATTTCGAAAGAAGGAGAATTAGCTGGATCTTATGTTCAGCCATATGTTCAAGTTGTAAGTATCAGATTTAATCTCATTCTAGTTTTTATCAGAGTGGCTTCGGTTAAATCAAAGTTTTTCTATTTTTTTTTTATTAATTTTTACCCCTTTTCAGTATCATTCCATAGCGGGCCCTAGTGTCGTTCTTTCCACCTCTGCAGTTTCATTTGTTCTTGCAATAGTAACAATTCTTCGATATCGACATTTGTTTAAGAAATTTCAAAATAACTTTGGTTCCACTATGAAACACGATGTTTTGCTATTTTCTCAAGCTTTTGTTGTGCTTTTTTTTCAAATGGCTTTAGCTGGATATTATGTAATCGTTATAATTGCAAGGGTCCACAATTTGCCTGATTTACAAGCAATTGCTTTTTTTATTTTTGCTTATATCACTGATGCTTTGAGTTTAATTAATCCCATTGCTTTAATAATAGTTTGTGAATTTATTCGAAAAGATTATTATGATTTTATTTTATGCGGCAAAAAATTTTCTACATCCAGCATTTGGACAAGTTCTCCAAGTGCTCCAAGTATACAGGTTCCAAGTGGTCCTCTTATTAGAGCGGGTGCTGCTCCAGCACAACATCGTCTGGGCTTAAATCAGACCGCGCCTAGACAAAACTAAAACTTGATCATTGGAAATACTGATTCCTACCAAGCTTGAAGCTAATTCCAGATTTCTGAACTCAAAATAATTTAACTTTTGTAATACACAAAAGATTATGTAAATTTTTAAACCATGCTTTTAATGTTTTAGATTATAAAAAAGAAAAGTTTTCGTTTTATGTTTTTTTTACAGATTTGCTAAAAATAAAATATAAAAATATAATTTTTGTACCATAATTAAAGTTTACTTTCATTTTTAACATTTTAACATGCATTTATTATTACTTTCCATATTTGGTTTTTTTTTGGTTTTTCACAAATATGGGTTATATCGTCTTTGCCCTTTGCAGTGGTAGTTAAAATTATAAGACATTAAATATATACCTAACTTTTCATTTTTTAGTTGTAAAGAAATTTAGAAGAAAAAATAGGGAAAAACTTTGAAATAAACAAAAAATTAGACCGAGTAATTTATTTTACTTATAAAATAAAAATGTACGAACAAAAGATAAATTTTCAAAAAAATATATGTAGTTCTAAAAGTATTGTAAAAAATCATTGAATTCAAATACGGAAAAAACTTTTAACAATAAAAAGGTGATTACGTTCATGCAAAAGTTTTACAAAGCAGCGGTGAAAATGAAGAATATGTTGAGTTATGTTCAACACAGCATTTATGTGAATTAATTGAATACGATCCAGAAAAGTTTACAGGGCAAAAAATAATTAAAAAACCCAATTATCAATTTGTAAAACGGCGATTTCAAGGAAAGATTTTTGAAAAATTGGTAATTTTTGATGAAATGGATCAAAATATGTGTTATGAATTTGCTTCTCTCAGCAACATCAAAAATATCAACAATTATTATCATTGTATGGAATGTCGAAAGCAAAAAGTTTACGTTTTGGCTCAACTACTTAAAAATCCATTTAATAATGATGAAGAATATTTGGAAATGAAGAATAACAAACATGTATGCAAATCTCAAAAGTTTATTCATGTGGATATAAATGCGAACATTGTGAAATCTCCTAATTTTGTTATTCACTATCATGTTGGCAGCAAAGGAGAAGCTAAAACTCTAATAATCTATGATTCTATGGATAAAGATTTAGGTTACACCTACAAATTTCAACGAAAAAAAAATATTTTTCTTTGCATCAAATGTTTAGCAGGAAAAAATGGCAAACATATTTCAGCTAAATTATATCAAGATGAAAATAATGGAGAAGATTATATCGAATTAGGCCCAAATCCTCATATTTGCAAACCTGAACTTGTGGAAAAAGAATTGGATTCGGTTGTGTATAAATTTGTAAATGAAAAAGATGCTAAAACTCCGGAATTAATAATTTATGATTCAAAAAACAAAAATCTCTGCCATCATTTTTATTCTCGAACCGATGCTATTTATCTTTATCATTGTCGTGGATGCAATAAAATCAAAAAAAGTTGTCAAGTTAAAGTTTATGAAAAAGGTGATAGTGGGAAACTTTATGTTACAACCATGGAAAATATCAAACATTTTTGTAAACCTCTCAACAGTTAAAAATAAAATCTTTTGTTTACATATTTTTGTTATAAAAAATAAAGTTTCAAAAATGTAAATAATACAACGAAACAATTCAAAAAATATCTTTGATTTTTATTTTTTATTTTCCATAAACAAAAACACGGATGAAATCTTTTTTTCCTGCAAGCATATCAGCTCCAGTGGTTCGATCAATATCAAAACGAATAAAATATTTTGGTCGCGGCATTTTACCATATGTAACGTCAGGTCCAGCAAGGCAATGCCATTCAATATTATTATAAATTTGACAAATGGCATTTGTGACATCATCCATAATGCCTTGGCAATTGTAAGAATATCCAACATCGGGATATTCGCCAAAACGAGCGCTATTTTGGAGGCCTTTATGTTTGGTGTAAGCAGTGTTAACAATTTTTACAACATTCGTTGCCATATCATTAGACATATTGTTTTCAGCAATATGCTGCTTCATTCGAGATTCATCGTTTCCCATTTTTTTCTAAAATAAAACAAAAAATTATTTCTTTTCTTTTTTTAATCTTAGAAAAATTAAAGCAAAAAAAAAGTGAGTGAAAATTAACGCAATTGACATTAAAGAAAATTGATTAGGGCTATGCAAAAAAAAAGTTCGACAAAAGAGAGAGAAGTATATTTCTGAGGTAAAATTATTCTTGCATTTTATTGATAAGGGAAAATACACGATTGAATCTTAATATTCAACTTTTTGATCACCCTCACTATTAATTCACATTGTAGAAAATTAAACATACTCAGAGAAGGAGAAAAATCTTTTTTTAACTCGGAAAAAAATCAAGAAAAAGTTTTAAAAAATGGACGAGCTAATCTTTTCCAGTCAGAGATGGAAAAAGAAGAAAAAAGCAAATAAAGAGCATCAATCAACAAAAAAAGGAAGAAAAAAAAAGCGATTTTTTTATCATGTAATGGATGGCTTGAACTTTGTCCTTTGCTTTTCTGCGTTAGCCATTAATTAAAATATGTGATTGCGTTTTTTCTTCTTATTTTTACATAGTAAACAAAAAGCTCAACTTTTTTTCCCTGCAAATTCCAAAAGACTTGTTTACTAAAAATGGCAAAGATGCGCAAAAAAATAACATATTTTTGACAAAGAAAAAACAAAAGTGATTCATCCTTGGTTTTAATAAACACATCTTTGTTTCATATTGAATCGAATTTTCCATTCATAAACAAAAAAACAAAGGAAAGCAAATATCAATGTATTCAGAAAATTTTTACTTATCCAAATTTTATTTGTATCTCAAAATGCAACCGACTTGAAAAATGTTTTATGCATATTACATATTTAAGATCGCTTAAAACAAAAATGTACAATATTTAAAAATAAAGAAACATTTTGCATTAAAAAAGCAATTAATTTATTAAAATTCTTAATTTTTAAAAACGTGAAACTTTTTTCAAATAGTCACGAATATCTTTTACCAAGACCAAACTTTCAAGTATTTCTCTCGATGGAAAAGATTTAGGTCTCCAATTTTGAGTCAAGTTTCTCTGTGGCAAAAAAAAACTTGGCCTTACCACGCCTTGTTTCATAATCAACCCATGTACTTAAAAAATTTAAGAAAAATTAGGTAATTATGATTTCATTTCAGCTTAAATATTTATATAGAACAATGTCAAGCTGTTTTCGGGGGGAAATACACGTTGGAATATTTAAAAAACATTGCATCAAATGTTATGAAAGAATATGGTGGAAATGATAATTATAATGGCACCAATGTTGTTTCAACTTGGGGAAGCATAGATCCATGGAAGGATTTAACCCTCAGAAAATCAAATCACCCTTCCGTTGTAACATATAAAATTGTAGGCGGTTCTCATTGCGCTGATTTTCATCAAGCTTCTCAAAAAGATAACGAATCATTGAGAAATGCTCGAAGAATTATTCTTGAGAATATTAAAAAATTGATTGCAGAGGCAGATGGAAATATAAAAAGCCACCCCAAAAAGCTACAAAAAAATTAAATCGAATTTTAAATTGTCTATTTTTTTATTATTGTTTAGAATCCCTATCCAACTTTATAAATACAATAATTTTATTGGACGGTTATTTTTATTTTTAATTGTTTTGTTTATTACTGATAAATTGAAAGCTGTTATATCTTTGCTTGCATGACATCCGATGAAAATAAAATTTGTTTTTTAAGTAAATAAAACTGTTTATTCTAAAAAAAGCAAATTTATGGACAAACCTATTTAATTTTAAATTGATTGAGAGGAAATACTCCAAAATATTATCTTTAATAAATTTTTGGTCTAAATTTAAATAAAAAGTAGAATTAAAATATTCAAACAAAAAAACTTCAAACATAACCAAAGTTAAATAATTGAAAAAAAAAACTTTTGGAAGAGAGAAACACTTTAAAAAAAAGAAGAAGAGAGTAGCAATGCAAGCATTTTTTCGACTAGCTTTTATAATATTGATTATCGATTTTTTTCTTTGTTCACTTTAAAAAAAGCGAGTGGAATGGAAGAAATGTTAGCAGAATTGTTTTTTTTTTTGACTCCATTGATTTTTTCGCTATTTTTTTCTTTGATTACAGCAAAAAATCACTTTTTGATCCAGATAAAGAATGAAATGTTCAATTAAAAAAAGAAGAAACTTTTATTAATATTTTTCACAAAAAATAAAAAGTGCAACAACAACACAAAGAGAAATTAAGAAAATTGAATTCCAGTAAGATTTTCAAGTTCCTTCAAAGCAGTTTCTGAATCACCATGAACCACTTGAATGGTTTTCATTCCAAGTTGTTCGGCACCTTGACAATTAATTTTTAAATCATCAATAAAGATGCATTCCTCGGGTTTAATGCCACCGCCAAGTTGTTCAATGGTGTGTTTATAAATATCTGAGTATGGTTTACGCATGTTTATTCGACATGATTCGACGACGACATCGAAATATGTTTTATCTATTGGAACCATAGCCTTTGTTTTGGCTTCATCTCCCCATCCTGTATTTGTTAAGAGAGCTAATTTGAGTCCAGAACCTTTGCATTTTTGTAATGCAGCAACCACGGGTTCATCGGTATTTGAAAGGGAAGAAGCAAGGCCTTGAAGAAGGGTCGCAATTTCAGTTCGAAGTTTTTCCTATAAAAAAAATATATTAATTTTTACTTTGTTTTTTATCGTCCATTTTTAACTTTTTTGGAGAAAAAAAAACCAATTCCTTGGTTTTTTTTGGTAAAAAAGCAGATCAAAACTTTTTATGAGAAAAAACTCGCATCAGGTATTTCTGAGACATGTCTTGCTATTTCTTTAACATCTTTGTTGCCTAATTCAAAATCAGCAATTAAATTGTTAATCATTTCATTGTTTTGGGCTAAAATAAATGATAAATGACTTTCAAATGACGCACTTGGAAATTAAAATCGATGTTACCTTGTCCGAATAAATCTTCAATGGCCCTGGGATTACTATATTTAATAATAACTCCACCCATGTCTAAATTTATAAATTATAAGCCTATTAAATAAAAAATAAGGTTTTTGACTAACCTGTGATAACAGCTTTAAATTTTCCATTATTACCAGCCATTTTTTTTTAAATAATTAATGAGACTTTAGAACTTAAAAAAACTTAGAATACTAAAAAAATTGTTTACTATTTTTTACAAAATAAAATAAAGCCACGAAAAGTTTAAAAGCAAAAATGAGTCAAAAATTTTAAATAAATTGAAAAAATAGTCTCCGCTATTTTAGTATTTTTTTAATCAGCAAAAAAAGAACTTTACATAATTTAAAAAATAATCAAAACGTTACAAAACCATTATTTTCCATTTGCGTCATTAAAAGTAAGAGAAATGGAAAAAAATAAAAATCAATCATATTTATTTATTTTTACGAATAATCATAAACTCTCGATAACGAGAATAAAAGGAAAAGAAAAAAATGTGGTTTTATTATTGATGATATTGAATTTTTTCTTTCCTTTCCCTTTTTTGGAGAGAGAGAAAGTTGGAGGAGAGAAATGGAACAACTTTTTTGTTGTTGTTAAAGCACCACCACCAACCACCATAGAAACCAAGTCAAGAACAAACAAAAATTCAAGCCAAAAAATAAAAAATAAGGGCTAAACAAGGAAGAGGTGAGTCAACAACAAAAAATGGAAGATTTAAGGGCATTGTTTTACAAACTTTTTTTTTTGAAATTTTGAAGTCCAGATATCAAGAAAAAAAATTAAACAAAAAAAAATCTTAAAATTTTTTGGACCAAAGTTTGATCAAAATCAAAACCTATCGATAAAAAAAATTAATTCGAGGACATAATAAATGTGGTTTAAATGTGTCTTCGGGTTTTCCATCACAAACAAAAACTTTGACAGATGGTCATAAAAGTTTATGAGCAAGGCATAGTTTGAAAAAGGTATTTGTTTTTCTACAAACTATAGAAATGAAAAAAAGCTAGTTTAAATAATAAAAAATATATTATTTTAAAAAATTTATCTACAAAAAAGCTTAAATACTTAAATTTTTTAAATATTATTCTAAAAATACACAAAACAAAAAAATACAAATACAAGGCAAAAAGCATTTATTTTTTATTTTCATCTTTTTTAAATCCTTGGTTTTCATTACCGAAATCTTTGCTTTCTTTTTTTTATAAAGTCTTTGTTGACGCAATTTCTGGGATTGCCCAAGGTTGAATATCCGCTTAAAAATATATAATCGCAACATTAATCAAGAAAATTGAAAAGTTTAAAATATTTTTTTACCTGAGCCATAAAATAAATAAACTGAGCCACTTATGACATTGATAAATGCCACAGTAATAAAAACACGTACCCATTCACTGATTTTAACATTTTAAAATGATGCTAAAATTTTATTTTCCACAATTTGCTACTTTTAATATTTTGACTTTATTTTACATTTTAAACAACTATACAGACACATAACAATGAGAATTTATTATTTGCTATCATTTTTACGAATATTTTGTTGATTTTTGTTTGTTTCATTCACTAATTCAATGGTGCTTTCTTCAACATTCCTTTGTGATGCAACTTGTGGAAGGGCCCATGATTGAATATCAGCTTAAAAATAAAAATTATTCAATCAATGAAGATAAAAAGGAAATCATTTTCATACCTGTGCCATAAATTAAAAATACTGTTCCACTAATAATATTTATTAATGCCACCGTAATAAAGACATATGCCCATTCCCCTGCTAGGCCCTAAAAAAATTTACATGAGCTATTTTCGTGATGATACCAACTTTTTTATATTTTGAATTACCTGTTTAACAAAAAATCCAACAAAAGCTGGAGCTAACAAATTTGCGATAGCTCCTGCTACTTCCATAATCGCGGATACCATCGCAGTGTACATCGGCGCAAAGGAGCAACTCGCAGTGAAATATCCTGGAATGGCTGAAGCTGCAAATACTCCATAAAAAGCTAAAATTAATAAAGCGAGTTCTTGTCTCGTGCAATCAATAAATAATGCAATGATACAAAACATGAGTGCCACACCATAGGATGCTAAAATCGAGAAAAAAATCGATTTAAGAGTAAATGAATTAAATAATAAAGTTATTATTACCGCCACATTGAAAAATTTTACTTGACGCGGTTGGAGATAAAATTTTCTTTGATTTCATGTAATCCGCAGAAAAGCTGAGAACATATTTACTGAGGAATTTGGTGATAAATGTGATGGATGTGAAAATTCCATTCTGAAAAAAAAATCATATTTGGAAAGTTTGATAAGTAAATTTTATTTTATTTGGAATTTACGCAAAAATCAATTCGTTAAGACTTACACTTTTTAAATCCAAATCTAATGCATCTCTGGCATATGTAGGTAAAAAATTTTGCATTAATGAAGTTGTAACAACATGTGCAAAGGCAGTGAACATGACTGCTATCATTGCCGGGGATCGAAGCATTCGTTTCAAAGGGATTTTTTTCTAAAAGTCCAAGAAATTATGATTATTCATGGCATCAAAAGCGCTAACTTTTTTATGTCCATCTGGATGGGAATGAGCTTCATTTTTATTTGCTAAATATTGTTTTTCTTCCACCGAAAGGAATCTGCTTTTCTTAGGACTATTTGTAAAAAATACCAGCCACAATATACCCCATAAAAATGTTACAAGACCTAAAAAAATATTTTTCTATTTAAATAAAATCAAACCAAATTGTAAGTTTAATTACTGGCATAATAAAAAATTAAAGGCCATCCATTCAGCCAATCCAGGGCACATAAATTTGTGGTAATTAAAACTCCGAGGGAACTTGCGAGGGGCGATCCAGAAGTAAAAATCGCCACAGCACTACTTCGTTCATTTGGCGCAAACCATAGCGATAAGGGAGCAATTAAAGCTGGATAAATTGCATATTCAAATACGCCAAAAAGAATTCGAATACCCATAAAATAATATAATCCAAAATATGCAAATGTTGGCATTAACACTGTTGTCATAGCCATTCCCAAAGCACACGCGAAAGCAACATTTTTAGGGCCATAATGATTAATTAAAAATCCAGGAAAAAACATAATTAATAAATTTCCATAAAATCCTGAGGAAAATAAGAGTGCTTGTTCTTCATTGGACCAAACAAAAGTTCCCTAAAAACTTGGCCTTTTTAAAACCTCCGACTTAATAATTCTGAGACCTACTTTGTAGCCTTTGGCTATAGCTTTGGTTTCATTAACTTGATTTCTATGACATTGAGGGTTTGCAGGTTCTGGACGGAGATGTGGAATATCAGACTTTTCAGAAATTTCATGAACCGCTGTGGCATTCACCATGCAAACCATAGAAACTCCAATATGGGTTCTCATCGAGGAGGCACAAAAGTTGCCGAGTAATAATACGAAACCTAAAAATAAGCAAATTTTGAAAACAAGATATCGCAACAACAAAAAAGTAAAAAGGCAAATTTGGAATTTCTAAAAGTTTGTAATTTTCAGCCGGTTTTCAAAAGTTTTAATTTACCAAAATTAAAAATTAATGAATTTTGTTTTTGAATGAAAAAATAAGCTTCAAACTTACCTAATATCCATCTCTTTCTTGAAAATATTTGGTCTTTTAGAGATTTTTTATTAGCATTAGCCTTTTTAAAGCTATTATTACTGCTTTCATCAACGCTAAACATCTTTTCTTTTTTCTTCTTTTTTTCATGCAACGATAATTATTATATGAATACTACTTCGTTGGCTGCGGCGGCTACAACATCATCACATCCTCGTTCACGTCCTAATCGTCGTAGTTGTTGTTTTTTCCATTTTACTTCTTCGTTAGTTAATATTTTACCTATTTACTAAATTTCTTCTTCACTTTTCACGCAAAACATCAAAAAACTAAATAAATATCTCTCTCACTCACACGCAGAAAAAAAAAGCAAAGTCATTAATCAACAAATAAATGATCTCAGCGTTGACACTTTTTTAACCCCTAAGATTTTGCGTTAGTTTTTTTATTTTTTGAAAAACAAAAACAAAGGTAAAAAAAGAGGATAGTTGTTGAGTCGATAATTATTTCATAAATAAATAGATTAAATAAAAAAAATTTTGGGAAGAGTTTTGTCTTTTGGAAGACTGGGATTAACAAAATGATAAAAAAGCTAAATCGATAATTTAAAAAATGATAACTTTTTTTCTAAACTTTTTTTATTTTTATTTCCTGTTTTTTCTCTCTCTACCCATCTTCTCTCTCTATTTTTGACTTATGTATTCAAACGTGAAAAAAATGACAGATTTATTATTTGGCGTTGAAACAATTAATAACAAAAAAATTTTATTTTTTTGGGTGAAAAATAGTTTCCAAAGTTGTTTGAAAAAAAATATGAAAAAAATATGTTTTTGGAATTTGGATTTTATTTCACAAAAAAATTTGAAATAACTGTTTTTTTTTATGGAATGTACTTTTCCACGAAAGCTGTATTGTATTCTTACCATAAATACAAAATTATGGTAACTCAAATTTTAAAGCCGGGATTTAGATTGCAGAAACATTTTTAAATCAAAGTTCAGAGTTAAAGATTTATGGTAATCTAAGTATCTAAAATTTTTACAGTGAAGATCGAAGATAAAAAAAAAGATTTGTAAAATGGAAAAATCTTTAAACTTTATTAATACTTGAAGCGAGAATGTTAGAAATGGACTCCATTCTTCGCTTAAAAGAAAAGTCTTAATTTTTCGCATTTTCACATTTTTCTTTTGCCAAGAATTTTGTCGGATTATAAAAAGAGTCATAAAATTATGTTAGAAAAATAATTTAATTTTATTTGAAAACATTCTTTTTTTTTGTAGCTAAAAAAAACAATTTTGTTTTTGTAGTACCAAAGTTAATTTGTAAGGAGAAAATTAGTTTAACTCCTTCAAAAAATGCATACGTTTTTTAAAAAAAAACTTGTAATAAATATACAAATTAACAATTTTATTTATGATGAATATATATTTCAAAAAAAAATACATACATAAAAACAAACAAATAAAAAATATTAAAATAAAACACCGATTAATTTTACACACACATATTGTTTATGTTTAACTAAATAATCCATATTTTTTGTATTAATAATACTAGCAAATAAAAAAAATAATAAAAAATAAAGTGTAAAATTTAAAAAGTTTTTTTAAAGTCAAAACCCAAAAAAAAATATAGTAAAGTTTTACACTTTTTCCTAGCACTATCAAGAAATATTTTTAAAAAAAATTGGCGCACGTCTTAAATATTAAAACCCGTAAACAAAGATTTTTACTCAAAACTTAATTATTTCTAACTTAAAAAGCCCTACTTAAAAAAAATAACACTCACTTATAAATTGATTCGAAAAATTGTGATTCTTAAATCGAAAAATACATATTTAAATTAAAATAATTTTTAGGTAGGTATGTTGGTTATTTTTTTGATTGATAAGTTGGGGTTTTTTTCTATGCCTGCTACTAAATATGCAAAAAAAACTTAAGATCGAGAAAAAGAAAAAATAATAAATTTAATTCAAAATTTAAGTTAGTTTAAACCATAGTTTTATGCGAGAGTTGAATAACCTTTCGTGAATCATTTGCAAAAGTTGCAGGAGTTCGATCAATCACATCAAAACGATCTTTTTGTTTAATTATATCCAACATGGCTTGCATATTTCCATTGAAATCAGGATAATGCGAATGGCCGGACACCAAACTAAAAAATAGCAAAAATTAATTTTTCGGTCCTATAACGATTTTTTGTTTTTTTAAAACTTACATTACTCCTTCATACGCAAGAAGGGAATAAAGCAAATCATGAATTCTTTCAAAATTTTGTACATTCCCACGAATAATTTCAGGTGCAAGAATAATATCATATTCATCAGCTTCAAGAATTCTATCTAGTTCTGTTACATCTCCAATCGTGCAATCAACTTTATCAGAATCTTTACTTTGAGAGAAAGTTGGTTTAATCGAAGATTCAAGAATTTCGTGATTCTGCAAAATCCAAGAAAAAATTAGAAAAGGTTATAAAATGAGAAGTTCCAAGCTTTTATTCAAATTTTTAATTTTAGGGTTTCTGGAAGAAAAAAAATTTGGTGCTATTACGAACTTCTTTTTTTAAATCAAAATTATCAGAAATATGCTTACCGAACAAACAACCATTGCACTTTCAGCAAAATGTTCCAATGCATACACAGCGGGTAAACCAGTGGTGAATCCAACTTCAAGGATGCGTTTTCCATTGAAAAAAGCCGTGTCTCCTTCATCTTCAACAATATTCCGAAGAGTTTGACAAAAGATACTTAAATCCATCCATTTTTCAATTTCTTTATTTAAATTTTCTATTAATGCTCGCTTTTCTTCTTCCGTTGGAGCAACGTTCATTCCTCCACCACCAAAATGAGGTTGATTTTTAACTTCAGTTGGACTAGGTGTTAATGGAGATACGCATGAACCATTTTGTTTTTCCAAACATAATTGGCCATAACCGGATGAATTATCTTCCAATGAATAAATGGGATTAACAAGGACCATGTTTGTTTAATTAATTTTGATTTTGATTTATCAAATCGAAATTTAAATTAACACTAGCTAAAAATATTTAAAATTCATTTAAAAAATTCAGAAAATTTTTTAAGAAATGTCAAAAAAGGTGTCACGCCACGAATATCTTTATCCCTTAAAATCACTTAATTTAAATAATGGCCTGTTTTTGTTATTTATTTACCTCGAAGAAAAAAAAAGATAAATATGATTATTAAAACGCAGCAAAGAAGAGTTAAGTAACTAAAAAAATAAAAAAGAAGAGAAGAAATAAATTAAAGTACAAAAATAAAACATTAAAAAACAGTAAAAAAAGTAAAAAGTCCAAACACAAGGCAAAGTAAGTATTCTGTTTATTTTTTTCTTTATTTAAAATCTTTGTTTTTGCAGGTTATTAAAAAAGGGTAAAAATAAATATCTTTGATAAATTAAAGAATATTAAACTGACTAAGTCTTCGACCACATAGTAATTAGTTAGTTAAAGGTACAAAAAAAATAAGTTAAAAATGGAAAATAATTATCTGTTCTTTGAAAAGAAAGGGTCAAAGTCGAATTTTTTTTGTTGCAAAATATAAACCGACGATTAACATTTACAAAAAGAGTCTCGACAAGAAAAGTCAAAAATAGTAATTTGGGAAGCTTTCATTTAAATAGTTAGGTATCCATTAAAAAAAATTAAGTATTGGATTTCGTAGAAAAACAACCATCCAAGAAACTCAAATTAAGCAATAATGTTCACGGAAAAGAAAAAGAAAGAAAGGATCAAACCTTAAATTTATCAAAAAAGCAGTAAAACATATTTCAAGGAAAAACTAAAATAGAAAAAATAAACCGTAAAAAAGCAAGCATACAAGAAAAAGTAAGCTCTTTTTTTATCGCTCCTTTACTCTCTCTCTCTTTCCATTTCTTTCAAAGGCGAACTTTCGACTCTAAAAGAAAATTCTTTTAATTTTGTGACAGGTTTCACCAAAAGCAAGACATGGCATGGCACTGCCATGGAACACTTATGAAAAAGAAAAAGAAAAGGCACCTGAATTTTTCAAAAAAAATATAATTTTATTTTCTCCCAAAAAATAAAAAAAAATTTAATCACATTTTTTTTTACAAAAAATCAGAAATCTTTTAAAAACTAAAAAAAAAACTAACATATTTCACTCGGTTGTTATTCTCATTTTAAATACATACATACACATACATATAAAAATAGAGGAGGGGAAAGAAGGGAATGGAAGAGAGAAAAGAAAAAGTCGATTATTTTTCCAAAAAAAAAAATTTTTTTTTAATCATTGATGCTTTAAAAAAAAGAAGTATCATCAAGCAGCAATGAAAGGAAAGAGAACGAAAGGGAAGGAAAGGGAAAAAGAAAAAAGGGATGGGATGCTTTTTTTGAGGGAAGTACCGAAACGAAAAAAAATTTTTTTTGTTCTATGATTCGTTATTTTTTTTTTGTCAAAAAAAATATGTATGTATGCGAGAGAAAGAGAGAAAGAAGGAAAGGAGAAAAAGAGAGTCAGTCGCGCTAAGGAACAAAGAAAAAAAATGTATAAAACTGTCTTTTTCTCTGCTGTCTTTGATGGAGACTCTTCTCTAAGCTTTTATGTCTCTTCGGCTCAAAGATTGTTGCTATTGTAAAAATATATATTAAAAAAACGCTTATTATTTTAATGATGAGTGTATGTGAGTTCCTGAAGGGCAGAAGAAAAGAGGAGGGAAAAAATATAAAAAGTGCACGCAATATAAAAAAAACAATGGTCAATCATCAGTGCAAAGATTAAAAAAAATAAAATAAGAGAGAAAGGACATTCGATAATGAAATATTATACATATTTCAATGAATCAAGTTCCTCCTTAACAATTTCCAAGGAGGTCAAAGCCCAGGTTCAAAAACGTTTCTTAAAATCATGCCATTTTCTTGATGCATATCTCAAATTTTATCTTTAATCACCAAAACCCAATCCAATAGGTACTGGAAGCCTAGTTTCTCTGTTCAAAATTTTCTAACGTCCTTTTTCGTTTTATGACTATCACTTTGGCCCATGTCATTGTTTACAATCTCAAAGTTTAGAATTATGTCATAATAATAATAAAAATAATCATTTTATTTTTATTTTTCTTATATTATTTTTTTTACTTTGATAATTATACATAATAGTAACTAAAAATAGTATCACTCACTCACTTCGACTGACTTAGAATATACTTACCTATTTCTTGTTTTTTTGATAAAATTACTTTTTGGTTGTTAAAAGGTTACGTAATCGAAAAAACAGAAAAGTAGGAATTTTAGGGGAATACCTTCTCTCTCCCACTCCTTGCTGTTTTTCTTCCATTTTTTGTTTTTCTTTTTTTTTCTTTAAAAAAAAAATAAGAACAAAGTCAAAAAAAAAATTCGCAGCTGAGCAGCAGAAGCAAATAAATTTATGGCAGAGAAAAATGTTTTTAAAAGTTTACACAAAAATCGAAAACAAAACAAAACGTGAGAAGAAAAAGAAAATAGTGATAGAATGAAGAACGAAATGAAAGTTGGTGATGATCAAAAGTAAAGAAATTAAATATTTTTGCAAAAAAAAAAGAAGAATAAAGTTTATCGAACGAAAAAATGCAGAATCGTTTTTCATAAAATTTTATGAGT
Source organism: Panagrolaimus kolymaensis (assembly GCA_028622995.1). Classification (NCBI taxonomy): domain Eukaryota; kingdom Metazoa; phylum Nematoda; class Chromadorea; order Rhabditida; family Panagrolaimidae; genus Panagrolaimus; species Panagrolaimus kolymaensis. Next base: position 983,035 of record JAJQJQ010000025.1, on the reverse strand, counting down.
TTTATCTAACATTTCAAACTCAATGAAATCTCTGATTAAAAGAATAATGCTACTATGCCTTGGAAAAAATACTTGCAAACGAAAAAAAAATATTAATGAAATTTTTTTTATCATTCTTACACTTTTTTTGTAGTAAAAAATAATTTTGAAGGCTCGATTCTCAAGGCCTCTTCTTTATGACCTTGGCAAAGCCATCTTAACTTCAAATTTTAAACGCATTTTTACAATAAATTGTAACAATGGCGTCTGTGTTTTATTGCATCAAAACCATAAAACTTAAAATTGGTTTACTAAAAAATGCGTTCAAAATAGGGTGGACCGGGTAGATCTACCAGTAGATTCTACCGGTAGATCTACCGGTAGATCTACCGAAATCTACCGAAAAAATTTTCCAATCTACCGAAATCTACCGCGCCACCAAAATTTAAAAAAAGACGTTCTCGGAGTTTTTTAAGCGAAAGTTATGAATTAGCAGGTTCTAAAATGCATAAAAACGATGTTTTCTCTATTTCCGAAAATTTTTGAATTTTTTTAACAGGGGAGAGCTTATGATAGGAAAGTAATAGCTTGGTCCACCCTGTTGAAAAATTGAAATTTTTTTAAAAGTTTGCAAAACCTATTTTTGTGCCCAAAAATAGCCTTATATCCTTAATTTTGTATTCCTTGATTCAAAATCCCTTTCTTTTCGAATTTTGGACTTGCGGTAGATTTCAGTAGATCTACCGATTTTTCAATCTACCGGTAGATCGGTCCACCCTAGTTCAAAAGATATCGATTTTAGAGAAAATAACTACAAAAAAAAATGTTGCCACGTTTACGATTAATTTGTTATAAAAATGCTTCTTATTTATAGTTCTTTTCCTTGAAAATGAACATTCATATAAATATGAATCACAGCGGATAGAAATAGTATCATCGTAATAAATTTTTTATTTCGTACAAAACACGCTCTTTTTTGCAAATTTTTTTTAATAGAATGAAAAAATTAAAGAATTAACTCATGTAATTTAAAAAAAAAGTAGGGTTTCAATTCTACAAAAAGCAAATTGAAATGGCAAACTCTTTTTAAGTTTTACTTTCATTAAATTTTGATATGGCTCTAAAAGGTGCAAACTTTCGCAAAGATAAAATAGAAAAAAATTTTCTAAAAAAATCAGAAGGTTTTTAGCCTTTGTTTTGCGGAGACAAAAAAAACACTAATGCTCATTTTTGCAAAGGCCGATTTTGATCATAAGGTGCTGCTTTTCGGCTTTTTAGGTGCTAAACAAAAATAAATAAAAATAAAGATAAACACAATCTGTTTTTCACCATTCTTACAAAAAAGCCAAAAAATATATAACACCAAAAAACTACGAAAATGAAAAACAACCAAAAGTCTGACGAACGATATTTTATTTTTTTGGCGCTGATCAAACAAAAAAAGAAAAGAAATTGTGAAATCACGCTCTTATCGCGGAAACAGAAAAAAAATAGCCATCACAGATTGAAAAAGAAAGAAAAAAATGAATCAGCTAAAAAAATTGAAACATTAATATGAAATTTTTTTTGTCTTTTTATGATTCTAGAATAAAAAAGAAAGAAATGTAATAAATGGTAGGGCAAGTCTATGGCATTCAATCAAAATTCTTTCTTTCTGCATTTTATTATTCTTTTTTGGACCGTTTTTGTGAATAAAAAAATAAAAAAGACGGGCAAGAAAATTTGAAGCTTGGAGGAGGTGAGAAAAATAATTAATGTAAAAATCCTCTAAGACGGAGGGAACAAAAATAGAGTCATTAAAAAATTATGGGTTGCCATCATTTTTAAATCCAAACAAACACGAATACAATATGAGTTTAAAAATTATTAAGGGTCTCAGTAAAAACCGATCCGATCCCTTTTTTTGGCACGGAAAAAACTATGCAAATTTTTGAGTTTGCGTGACCGATCGGATCGGTTTTTACTGAGACCCATTATTAAGCCTACTAGAAGATTAGTTGATTAACAAAAAAGAGGGGTAAAAAACAGGAGGATTTTAACTTTGCAAGAAAAAATTGCAATATTCTAAGAAAAAAACGTGAGAGCGATGGTGGTAGGCGGTAGAAATGCAGATGTTTTCTTGCAATAAAATAAGTGGGATGAATTATTAAATGGTAACTTCGGGAAAAAAGCTTTTTTTTTACTAATTTTTACTTTTAAAACTTTTTTAGAAACTCTTTCTTGTTAGTTTTATGATTTTTAAAAGTTACGGCTTCTTTTAAGAAAAAGAAATTAGTTTTAAGCACCTGTCAATTAAACTTTAGAACTAGCTGCTAATTGACCACGCATTTTGGGTGACAAAAGTTTATGCTCTTGGACTCATAAAAAGAGGATAGCAAAAGTTTAAAAAAAACCCTTTGATAGTTTTTTGAAGCTCATTCGAGAAATTATAAAAAAATGGAATGACCGAAATAAAAATAAAAAAGAAAGAAATTTAACAAGCTTTTACAAAACGTTAAAACGTGGATAAATTTTTAGAATATAAGTCCAAGTTAAAAGATTTTTAGTAAATCAAAAAACTAAAAAAAAAGACCGACTATCTTCAAAACGTACTCGTAAAAAAGCCAATAACTAAAAGTAAAAATAAAAAACGCTTTCTTCTTACTCTCCATCAAAAAAAAATTTTTTAGTGGATCAAAAAGCAAAAGAAATCGTAAATTCTCTGGTCACATTAGTTTTAAAGCAACTAAATACTTTTCTTTCTTCTTTTCATCTCTTTTTTTTTTTGCCAGAGGTTGGTTCAAAAATGTTTCACGGCCAGCAGCGGCGAACAGGCAGGCACAAAAAAAGTGAGAGAGGGAAGGAACCACTTTGAAATGAAACGTTTCGTTTGCTTGCTTGCTACACAGAGTCATCATCGTCAACGTTCGTGTGTCCAGCAGCATCAACACATCTGTTTTTTTTTTATTGCCCCTTCAAGCTCTTTTCTATCATAAAAAATGTAAAATAATGGTTCTTTTTTTCATCCATCCATCCCAGTCCTCTGTCAAATGGGGGAAAAGAAAAAAGAGAGGAAAAAAGTAAAAAGGCCAAAGCTCAATGAGCCGCTGCTTTTGATGCAGCACATGAGTTTTGTTATAAAAAAAGGGTATATTTTTAGATAAAAAAAAAAAGAAGAAAGAAGAGAATAATGTATGTTTTAATGGGTTTAACTATAACACAAAATCCAAAGTATTTTATTTGAAAGTATAAATTGCACAATCAAAAAAAATCGAAAGTGGAAAACTGAAAGTGTCACAAAACCAGTTTTTTTTATTTGTGGACTTAGAAAATATTCTCGAAGCGAAATAGATAATTTATTTTATATGCAAAAAAATAAAAAAGATGATAGATGAAGGGAAGGCATACATATAATTATGTATGTTTTTGAAGGTCGTTCAAAAAGAATAAAAGGAAACAGTAATTTTTGATCATCGATCCATCGCTTTGGGAATGGAACGAGAAAAAAAAGTCAGGTGACAAGAAACGTGTGTTGTGCTATTACAAATTATTCCATTGATCACTTTGGTTTCAAATGAAGTGGGAAGGAATGAGCAGGGACTTGGAACGTGTGCTTGCCAATAAAAAGCTTTTACCGAATATTTTAAAAATGAAATAAATATTTAAATTTATCTTTCTGATTTATGCATTCTTTTTTGTTTAAGGTTTTTATAATCATACGTTGAAGTTGAATAAAAGGCAAATCGAAAAACCTAAAATATTATCATCTCGAATCGAAGTAAAAAAATAATATTTACAGATATTTTTTGATTTCTACATTTAATAAAATATTTATCACAGAAAATCAAAAATGTGATTAATTTACACACTTGATGCATCGAATGTTTTTTTTTTGTTGCTTCGAGTTCTTTCAAAATTTTATTACAGCAATTATTTTTTATATTTAACTTTGCTCAAAAAAAACATCTTATGCATAAAAAAACAAACACGTGACTAACGCTATTAATTTTTTTTAATCCTTCAATGAAGACATCATAAAGTAATCACATTTTTATTTTATTTTTAATTATAGAAATTGCTTTTTTATTTTTTATTTTGCTTTTCAAAAAAAAAATAAACAACCAAGAATTTTGTTTAAGCTTTTTAAATTTAGAAGCAAGCCTACATACATATGATTTTTTCTTGTTTTTATTTTATTTTAGCCTTCCACCTCCAACGCTGGCCAAAAAGCCCAGTGTTTTTTTTTGTTGTTTTTTAGTTTTCGAAATTCATTCTCGCTGGCGCTCGCGAGGAGTGAGGGAGAGTGAATGACTACGTGACTCTTTCTTTTCAAAGCGAAACAAAAAAATGCAAGAAAAAAACTATTATTTTTCATTTTTCTTCCACATTGTTTTTTGATGCCTTATTTCTTCAGTTTTTTGTTGAAAAATAAAAGGAAGAAATGGAAGCCTAAAAATAACATAGAGATAACAAGGAAGAAGAAAGAAAAAAATCGAAGAAAAACAAAGTTGAAATATTCAGGGTTGTATTGACAAATATAAAAAAATATTCTTTCTCCTTTTTTTCAACGAAAAACAAAAAACTACATAAATACTTTCACTTTCATTTTCTTTTTTAGATAACGGTGAAATAAGGTTCTTATTTTGAAGTGTATTTATATTTATTTATTTTTTGTACTTTTAACTTGAAATTTAGCAAAGATGGATAAAAAATGTGAATGCGGTAAGTTCTTTGATGGGATGGGCAAAACTGGTAAAAATCCATAGCCACGATTCTTATAAAAAAGAGTTTTTTAAATTATAAATTTGTTAGGAAATTAACTAAAAAATTTGAGAAAAACAGTTTTTATGTCTGCCAGAATTCTAAAATAATTTTCGATTCCAAGTCGGGCACTTTTAAGATATGCAATTTTGGAAGGAATCACAAAACAATAAATTGTTGGCCTTGGTCATCGGTATTTTGTTTTGAATAGATAAAGAAAAAGTCATTAAAAAAATTAACCTTTGTGTTTTGATTAGTTGTTCCATCGGTGTCTTTTCGAGCTTAAAAAAAATGTTAATCAATTATGTAAATGAGAGAAAACACAAATGTCCCTCCACCAATCAAGTCACATTTTTCTTCCAAAATCTTAAATAAAATATACACTAAAATCGCCGCTAATAAAAAAATTAAAAAAATTGAGAATAAAGTTTTAAACTTCATGAAAAAAAGTTAATTTTAAATGTTTTTAGAAAAAGGCAAATGCAAGTGTTGCAGCGGATGCAAATGCTGTAATAAAAATGAATCAGGCGAATGCACATGTGACCCATGCAAATGTTGTGATGCTTGTGAAGGAAAGAAACATTAAAAATGTAAAAATAAAATAATTTCTGGTTTCAAGAACCTTTGTTGTTCATAAACTTATATAATCTATCCTCTATTACCCATCCATATATTTTGACAAATTTTTGTTGATTAAATTTATTCAATGCCATTTTTGAATATTTTTTAAAACGCTGATATTACAGTGCCATATATTTTTGTACATGTTATTATAAATTAAATAAAAATAAAAAATTAATTTTTATCAAAAAATTTTTTTTACACTTTTTTTAATGGTTTCGAGGCTGACAAGGGAACCTTTTTGAATGTGAGATCGCTGGAGAAAATTCACCTAGCCCATCGTGAACTTCTAAAATTATTAAGAAGAAGAAAAAAATACAGTAATTTTATATTTATTGTTGCAAACCAACAAAAAAAATTTTTGTGCTGGAACATGCAAATTTTTACTATCTTAGAAAAAAGCACCTTAATTTGTAATATACCATCATTAGGGAAATTTAAGCTCAGCTAATAAACTATAAAAAACCTTTTCCCTAATTAAGCCAGGGTGTGCCGTCTTTCTTTGACATTAAGTAAACATAATTTCATATAGTGCTTTTATTTTACAGAGTCAAAAATAATTTTTTTGACTGAATCAAAGTTCAGATAAGCCTTTGCCTCTATTTTTTAGAGTTAAAGAGTCAAGAATAAATGACGGCATTACTTTTTACTTTCTTTTTTTTTAATTGTGAAAATAGTCTTACATATTTCAACAAAATTTTTTTGTTGAAATAAAGCACTCAAAATCTGTGTTTTGTCTTCTTTTTTTTGGTTAGACTACAGACGCTACAAAGCAACGCCCCAAAAAATATTTTTTTCCAAAAACATATTAAAAATTTAAAAAATACAAAAAACGAAACAAAATATTAATTTTCTTTATTTTTTTCAGGTACACCTTAATTTCTCTTACTTTTTAAAAAATAAAAAATAAATGTAATTCTCAAAAAAGTTAACTATTCCTTCCCATAGCTTTAAAAATATGACGGGGGAAGTAGTGAAATTTAATTCTAGCCAAATTTATAACGAAGATTTTGCTGAACGCTATCGATTTATCTCAGATTTAATTTCGGTGATAACTTTAATTTTGGCTACATTGTTTTTAACAATTGTTATTCGTAAAACTCCAAAACCGATGAAAAGATTCAAATTTTATTTAATTTGTTATTTAGACAGTTGTATAATATTTCAAATATTTATATTTTTAAATCCTATAATTATTTTACATCCATATTATTATTTATATTCTCCAGGAATAAGTAAATTTTTTCCTCCAAATATTCGATTAATGTTATATTCATTTGTTTTTGTGGGATTATTTTCATCCATTGATTGTGTTATATCAATGTTATGGGAACGTTATTATGCATTAAAGGGTGAAACAGAATCAAAAATTTCGTTATATATATTTGGATTTTTAACAGCTTTAAATATTTGTACATTACTAACTTGTTTTCTGGCTGCTTTGATAAAACCTTTATACAATTTCGGTTTTATCCCACCTGAAAATATTGTATCGTATATTTCTCAAAAAAATATTTATGGCCTTGAAATGGTTATAAACGTGGAAACTATAATTATTCCTCGTGAAAGCAATTTTTTTCATATTCCTTGGGGATTCCTTGTCGTTTGTTTATTGAGTTTTGTTCGAGTTCCATTATTTTTAATTTGTGCTTTGCTTGGTTATAAAACATCAAAAATTATGCAATCACAAATGCAACTATCAGTTGGAAGTCAAAAATTAAATGAAATGCTTCGTCGAGTAATTTATATTCAATCCTCCGGTTATATATTTTTTTGCGGTATTCCTATGTGTATTGTTTCTCTTGCTTTTTTGATTATTAAAGAACCAATATATTTTATAAGTTATTTTTTGTCGGTTGTTTATTGTGTAGAAATCTATGACATCGTGTTATTCGCACTTATTATTAAACCCTATCGAAAAGCAATTTTGGATCCTTTTAATTATGTTAAAAACGGCATATTTCAATCCTCCGTTATTATTCCAATATCTACGCCCCTAACAACAATAATAATAAAAAGTATTAAAGATGTTTCAAAAGTGCAATAAACTTTTTTTTATTAACAATATAGTTTTGGCTTATAAAAAATAAAATTTTCATACAAAAAATCCTTCAAAAATTATAACCACCAATAAAAACGAAAGGAAATTTTTTTAGAAAAATTATAAAGTTTATGCTATTTTTGACCATCTGCTTTTTTCAGAAAAAAATATGTACAAGCATGCTACTAAAAATGATTTCAAAACACCTTCTAAAAAAGGCAACAAAAAATGACCAAAAATAGAATAAACAATATTAAGCGAAAGAATAAATTTTTAGAAAACAACTACATCGCCGCGTGCTTCTTCTTCTTCTTGCAGTAGCTGCAATTCCTTCAATAAACAAATAGATGTTTGTCAACAACAAAAAAGCAGCGCATCGAAAACACATATGAAAGTGTTTTCGTTATTTTGCAACTTTAAAAAAAGAAAGAAATGTTGTTTGCGCGCTTTTTCAAAATTTTATCGTTCGATGTTTCCAAAAAAATCGCTAAATGAGCAACATCGTGAAATAACTTTTCTCTTATTAGCTATCAACACGCGCAAAGTGTAGTGTGTTGCTCGAAACTCTCTTTCTCTCTATCTATCATCATATGTTGTTGATAAAATAACAAAGTACTTAAAAATTTTAGTTATTATTTTGCGCTTTTATTGTGTCAATCTCGTTGGACTTTTTTTGAAATTTTTTCCATCCCCTTTTATATATAAGTATTATTTTTCATTTTCAAAAAAACCAAAGTTGAACAAAAAAAGCAAACTAAATTTATTTCTGTTTTAACTTTTTATTATTATTATATATTTTAATTTATTATTTCAAACTTATTTAATATTATAATTATTGAAACATGGGTATTTTATTGGATGGTGAACCAATGCCATGGAAAGAAATAATCCCTCATATTGAGTATATTAAAGTAAGTATTTCTCAAAGAAAATTTGGAAGTTATTGGATAAAAAATAAGATTCAAAATTACGAAAAATATCCATGAACGAGAAAATCAAGCATTTTCTTTAAAGTTAAATTCCCAGCTTTTTAACTATTTTTGAATGTCAAATTTTTTTCATTTTTTAGAAGCATGCGATTATTCAATTTATAAATCATTACAAAATAGCTAAAGATCGTAAAGATGATATATTTCGATGGGGTGATGAAATCGAATATGCTATAATAAAATTTGATGAAAAATCAAAAAAAGCTAGGGTAGCTCTTCGCGGGGTTGAAGTTCTAGCTCAACTTCAAGGTCATGAAGAACTTAATGATATGATGGGAAAAGATAATTCAACTATATGGTCACCAGAAAGTTGTGGATTTATGATTGAAGGTTCACCCGGTCATCCATATGGTGGAATTTTAGCTTGTTTTAATATGGTTGAAACAAATATGATTAAACGGAGAAAACAAGTTCAAGATCAATTAAAAGATGATGAAGCTTTAATGTCCATTAGTTTTCCATCATTGGGTGCTCCAGATTTTACTTATCCTCCAACAAAACCAAATCCAACTGGTTTAGAATGTATTGGAAAATCGCTATTTTTTCCTGATGAAGCTATACATTCTGGACATTCAAGATATATGTTTTTTCTAAAAAATATTAATGGTAGACGAGGAGAAAAAGTTGCAATAAATGTTCCGATTTATGAAGATGTTAACACGCCGAAGCCATTTATGGTGAGTTTTACTAAATTTCAATTATAACAAAGACAATTATATATGTTTTTATTTTAGGAAAATTTTTTCCACCCTGATTTTGCCAAAGCCGCCAAACCCGATCACATTTATATGGATCACATGGGTTTAGGCACGGGATGTTGCTGCCTTCAAGTTACTTTTCAAGCTGTAAATGAAGAAGAAGCTCGTTGGCTTTATGATCAATTGACTTCCATCACTCCTGTAATTATGGCATTATCAGCTTCAACACCCATATTTCGATCATATTTAGCTGATGTTGATTCTCGATGGAATGTTTTGGATGAATCTTGTGATGATCGAACATTCGAAGAAAGAGGATTGGAACCATTAAAGGATAATAAATTTATTATTACAAAATCGAGATATAATACCACTGATTGCTATCTTCATGAATCTTCAGCTTCATTCAATGATGTTCCAATTCAATATGAAGAAATTCATTTTCAACAACTTTTAAATGGTGGCATCGATGAACATTTAGCTAAACATATTGCACATTTAGTTATTCGTGATCCCCTTCAAGTTTTTGGTGAACGTATTGAACAAGATGATTTAGTTTCAACGGAGCATTTTGAATCCATTCAGTCATCAGTTTGGAGTAATATGAGATTCAAGCCTCCACCGGTTGAGGATCCAAAAATAGGATGGCGAGTGGAATTTCGACCTTGCGAAATTCAATTAACGGATTTTGAAAATGCTGCGTATTGCTGCTTCATAGTTCTATTAACACGAGTCATAATTTCATATAATCTCGTATTTGTGACCGATATTTCAAAAGTCCACGAAAATATGCAACGTGCTCAAAAAAGGGATGCAGTTTTAAAAGAAAAATTTCATTTTCGAAATCGATTAACTAAATGTCAAATGAATTCTGAAGTAAAAATTTGTTGGGATGATGATAAAATTTTATGCGATACTGAAGAAATGTCACTCAATGAAATTATTAATGGTTAGTTTTTCTCCATATCTAATTGTTACTTCATGTTTCGCAGTGAAAAGTTCGCGAATTAATTTTTGATGCTTTAAGTTTCACAATGAAATTTTTTTAAATGTCCATAATTTTAGGCAATGAAAAAGATTTTCCTGGTCTCATTCCCCTCATTTTTCGATATCTTGATGAATCCGAATCAGATATTGAAACTAGAGACACCATCACAAAATATTTGGCATTTATTCAAAAACGAGCTTCTGGAGAAATTTGGACTTTAGCTCATTGGGAAAGAAACTTTGTTCAAAAACATCCAAAATATAAAAAAGATTCTCATGTTCCCGATGAAATTATTTTTGATATGCTTAAAATGGTTTGTTTCATTTAACCCTCAAAAAATTTATTAACTGTAAAAATGAAAAATTACAGATGAATGAAATATCTGAAGGTGAAGAATATTGTCCTAAACTTCTTGGAAATTTTAAATCTAAAACTGAACGAACCCTTCCGGCTGCAGTTTGTCGAGCTGAAGCGGCTATAGTCGCTGCACATGAAAAAAAGCATTCCATAAATTAAGAAGAGTCTTTCATTAAATTATGTTGTTCCATAAGTCTCGACGAAACTTATTTATATTTTGTGATTCACGGTATAAACTTATGAAACCTATTATCACATCACGTACATTATTTTTGATTTTTTTATAAATTTATTGCAATATTTTATTTCTTTTAAATTCAATAAATTTTCTACAACAAAAAAAATAAAAAATTGTTATTTTTTTCCGAAGCTATCGCGCGCTATCGATAATTAACAAACAAACTAAAAATTTCATTTACAAACTTTCATTCGTAAAAAAATATCATTCTGAGAAATTTCATTGTTTGATATTTAATAAATAATTTCGAGTTCGCCGAATTACGATGAAAGCATACGCCGTGTATGCAAAGACAAAAACATACGCCCATGCCATAATTAAAAATGATACTCGTGCAACTAAAAAACAAATATATATTTATTTATTTAAATTTTTGTATGAAACTTCTTACTTTTAGCTGCTTGAACATCTGCGTAGTTTTCTTCATCCGTTGGGGTTACGGCCCATCCAAGGACAAGAAACCCAAAAGTGCAGATGACACCAAAAATTAAACAAAATCCCTAAAAAAAAACTCGGTTATCTTTTTTTATAAACAAAATATACCAAAAAAATTTCAGCTGGTAAAATTAATTTTCCTTCTTTTTTCCAAATTCCAATAAAAATTAAGCTATGAGTAATCAAATAAAGTATACTCAATGGAATATTCCACCATGTTAAAGTACTTGAAAATAAAGTTGATATAGCTCCAATAATGCCAAAAATAGCAACTACTTTGGCACATGTCTAAAAAATGCATTTCATATTAATTTTTTTTTAAAAACGTAAAAGAAAATCTCACTGTAATATGAAATCCACAACAGCCACCAAATTGTGTCATTTTATTATATAATATTTTTTATAAAAAAAAAAGCAAAAGTAAAAGTGTATTTAAAAATAAAATAAAATTAATTCCCTAAAGCAATTTTATTTGATATTGTATAATAAAAATGTTGATTAAAAAATCAAAGCAAGAAACTCTTTATTTATTTGTGCTTCTTTTTTCAATCGTTTTAAAACTTTGAATTATGTATTTTTGTCTATTGTGAAGAAAAAAAGCCATCATCAAAATAAGTAGCTTTTTTAAATTTTAAAATGAAAAAGTTGTATTAAAATGATTTTTTAAAAATTCAGGCTAAATTTATTTTCATTGGAAGCAAAACTTTGTTTGCAAATACAATACTTTAAAAATTAAAGCTAAAAATAGAAAAAATAGATTCTCGAGAAATGTTAGTTTTTCAGAATTATTGTTTGTTCGCCTACATCCTTTTATTTAATTTTTGCAAAAAAAAAATAAATAAAATAAAAAACTAAAATAAAAGAAAATTATAGGTTATTTGGATTTAAAATTTTTTTGAAGGTGCTCGACGAGGTACTTACTCCTTGAATCGTCGAGTCACGTTTTTTTGCTTCAGCCTTGCTTTTTTTATTTTGTAAAAGGGTTTAACACTTGGTTTTTTTAATATGCATCTTTTATTTACTAAAAATTAAACAAGAATGTTTATTAGATTCAGCTATTTTCATAAGGTTCTACAGAGGTACTATTATTGAATTTATCAATTTGTTTTAGGATCCATGGAAAGTAGTATCCTGCGAATTCTTTTCTCATAGTTGGATTTATAAAAAATATAATAAACATTGAAGGATAATATTGCATCATCCAAAAAAAATATGACATAACTTTATAATCATATTCTGCATCAAATAATGGATGAAACATTTCAGCATAAAGTAATAACAAGGACACAGCCGAAAGAGAAGTTTGTAAAATTAATCGACGCTCCATTTTAGCTTTTTGATTTTCATTATACATTTTAGGTGAAAATAATAAACCAATGACAAGAAAAATTAAGCATAAAACAGCTAAAATCATATTAACGTATGCATTTCGATAAATGGTATCAATTCGATATTGAAGGCAGCCTTCAGCGTTAGAAGACATAAATTTACAATCAGCAAAAAAGAAAGCATCCGGATTACACATAAACGGAAAAAGATAAATGAGAGCAAAGAAAAATATCCAGCGTTTTCCTTCAAAGAGCTGAAAACGCGATGTTTCATAAAAATAATACAAAATTCAAGTATTTTTAATTTTTAGTTTAAAAAAAGATTACTATTAAAAATTATTGTATTTAAATGATTGACTTACTTTTTTATGAACTTCCGGAAATGCTAAAACTGTACATCGAGTTAAACCCAATACAGCTTCCCACATTCCGTTTAACCCATAACAATACCATTGAACCACTAAAATCACTGGCATGATTGGATCATCCATGTTATAATTTCGTGTTCTTCCATAAACCCAACAAACAGTGAAAACCATTTCAATGATGTAAAATGAATTTAATATATAAAAATATGGTGTTTTAAAGAGTGATTTACTTGTTCGAAATTCTTTGCAAAGAAATATTGAAACCAAAAGATTCATAAACAAAAGAAAAATATTCACAAACATTTCAAAAAAATAAATAATATTAAAAGTTACTTCATTCATTTTCGTAGGTAGAATATAAAAAGCAACCAACTTTTACTGTTTTATTTTTGTAAAATTAAAAAAAATTAAAACTAACATCGCTTTTTTCTCTTAATTATAGTTTCATGAATGCTTCCGTTTTTCTTGGTAAAAAATTTGGGCTAATTTTAACTTTAAAATATTAGGTGCAAAAGCTTTAAAACTTTTTATTGTAATGAGATACTTTAAAGATTTTATTTTTAAATTATGGCTCTTATATATATTTTTAATAAAAATTATTGGGTGCAATTCATGTTACAGATTAACATTAAATTTAACTTCTTTAAAATTGGATACAGCATACGCCGAATAAATGACAAAAATAAAAGTATACTTGCAATAATTTATTAAATTAATTTATTCATTTTTTGCACATACATATTTTGCTTATCCAGAAACAAAGTTGATTATCTCGAAAAAAAAATGTTTCTTACTAACAAAAAATGGAAATAGGCAAAAACAAATAAAAAAGCAAAGAGTTAAACTTTTTTGTTTATTTACTTACTTTTCTAAGATTTCAATTGCTCTCCTAATCGTGAGTTTACACACATAGAAGTCTAATATTTATTCCGTGGAGATCAAAAATAGCATAATTTTTAAAGTAAAAAACATATTTTTTTGTAAATATTTTTGATACTCATTTTTTTGAATCTTAAAGATCAAATAAACATGTGTTATATAAAGCTCCAAGAAACTTTACTACACTTCAATCTTAAAGTTTTTTTCTAAAAATTTTCTCATTTACTTTTGAATTAAAAAATGTTTCCAAAAACTTTCATTCTTTTCTTCTGTTTATTAATTTTATTGTCTTCAACAACTCTAAGCAATGCCGTTCGATTTCGACGACAAAATGATGTAAGCTACCCAAAGCTTTCCGAAGCATCCAAGAATCCAGGAGGCACTGTTATAGCCTATCAAAGTCATTATGCAAGCGAGGGTGAATCGTCGAATGATAACCCCAATCCCATGTCGTCTGGTGAACAACATCAAATGAAAAAACGTGGAACTAAAACTAAAATTTTTAAAGGTGCAGCAATTGGAGCTGGTGCTGCAGCAGCTTATACTTGGTGGAAGCATGGAAAATGATTGTTGTGTCCATGTATTTTTGTGAAATATCTTTTCTTCGTACTTTTTTATTACTATATTAATTTTTAATAATTCAAATAAAAAATTTTAAGTTTAAAAACGATTAATTATTGCAAGGATATATTTCTTGATTTTTTTTCTAAATCATTACTTTAAAAAATGTTTTTGTTTGCTTAAGTCGAAAATGAAATAAATCCCGTAAGCAAATAAATACTCAAAGTTAAACTTTTTTGTTTATTTACTTGGTTCTTAAAAGACTCACGCAACACATTATCGCGATTTCACACACATCAAAAAAATCTACAAATAATAGTTATTCCCTGGAGATCAGAAATTGCATAACTTTGAAAGAGAAAAATACAAATTTTTTGTAAATATTTTCTTAATATTTTTTTTTTCAAAGTTCAAATAAACGAGTGCTTTATTATCTTATAAAAGTCACCAAAAATCCACCTACAAAAAACAACAAATTTGATTTCCAAATTTTTTAAGTATTAAAAAATGTTTTTTAAATCTTTCATTTTTTGTTGTTTATTAATTTTATTACAAGAAACTTTTGCTACCCCAGCTTCTCCTGAACGATTCCGACGCCAAAATGATGTAAGCTATCCCAAACTTGCTGCAGCGAAGGGTGTATTGTCTGATCCATTTTCAAGCCAAAATCGAGTCAATTCCCAGGGATTTACTAACGACCCATCTTCATGGAATCAATTTGGCCAAAATGATGATGGCTACCAACAAGGCGAATCGAATCAATTTCAAAATTATAATGGCAACTTTAATTCCGGTGAATATCGCGACACCATGTCTGGCGAATACAAAAAGAAAAAACGTGGAACCGAAATTCATAATTCATAATTCTTGAAGGTGCATCAATTGATGGATGCGCAGCGGCGACTTATACTTGGTGGAAATATGGAAAATGATTGCGTTCATGTTTTAGCGATTTCCTGAAACATTACCTTGTTTTTGTTATTATTTTTTAGTAACAATATTTTTGTATTTTCAAAAAATAAAACAATTTAACTTTACTCGAATTTATTGCAAAAGAAATGAATTCCTTTTTAATAGCAACCAAATTTGGTGTTTATCCAATCCAAAAAAAAATTAAAAGCTTTTATGTTTACTTTCCTACTTAGTTTTTAAATTTAAAAACTCATTTTATTCATCACAAAAAATTATTCAATGGAGATTGATGGAATGAAATGACACGAATTTAAACGGGAAAAACAAACATTCTTTGTCAATATTTTTATGACAACCTTATTTGTTGTATCTTTACTTTAAAAAAATTTTTAAAGTTAAAATAAACAAACATGTGTCCTATAAAAGCCCTCAAAAAGTGTCGTCAAAAATCCAATCTAAAGGCTTTACTGATTTATTAAAGACTTTTTAAAAAAATATTATTAAAAAATGTTTCAAAAAACTTTCATTCTTTTCTTCTGTTTATTAATTTTATTTTCAACAACAAGTCTTACTAGTGCCACTCGATTTCGACGCCAATTTGATTCAAGCTATAATAATTATCGCCAAAACCAACAAACCCAATTTCAACAACAAACGGGTCCCTCATCTGATCGATATCGGGCTCAAAACCGTGGAGACTACCCCACACTCACCCTACCTACCGATTCCCCAAATAATCAAAATCAAAGAAAATATGTTGACAGCTTTACTCAATGGTTACATGAGCAATCAAATGGAAGAATATGGAAGGGGAACCAAAATTGGAACGGAAATCCAACTCCTTAAAAGTGCAGTGAATGAGGTTGGTGCAGCAGCTTGCTTTTTCTTGGTTAAAATGAATTAAAGCGTTGATTTTATTAATTTTCTTTGGTTTAACCAAATGTGATTTATTTTAAACAAATATTTGTGTAATTTTTTGTCATTTTAATTTTTTTTCTTCATAGTTTTGTTTTAAGAAAAGCTCAAATAATAAAATTATATTTATACAAATTTATAACAAAATAATTCATTTTAAAGGTTAGCGTTTATGTATTTATGGATAGTTTAAAAACACAAAATACAAATAAACGTTAAAGACTAGTATTCGCGTGACAGATAAAAATGGATTTTAGTGTTGACTAATAGGTTTCTCATTCACGGAATGCGAGATCTTGTCGCGTGCCAAAATGACAAAGGTTAATGCACTTCTAATTTCGTGATAAAATTGTTGACAGTAAATGAATGATGTGAGATATTTTGTAATTTGCTTTAATCTATTTCTCATCACGCATTATAGTGCAAATATTTCAATTCGTGATATCTTTATTTTCAAAATTTTCCAAAAACGTGTCTTAATTTTAACTGTCAATGTTCGAGTTACTGTAAACTCCAAAATTTACAAAAAACAAATAATTGGTTTAAAAAAGTTCCATTTATTGTGTGTACTTTTATAATTTTGATTTAAAAGTTTTAAAATTTTTTTTATGTGGTTCATATTTAAAAGAGTCATTTGGCGAATTCAATTTTTGCATTTAAAAAAAGATATCCCATTTTCCATTATAATTTCTTAACTTAAATTTTTATATTTTAACTAAATTCAAAAACATTCGTTTACATTATTTATTTGAAGCATTAATATATTTATTTATTTAAAAACATAAAAAAATACTTTTGAAATTAATTAATTTTCACATTGTTACTAATATTTTGAACTTTTACAACAACTGATGATGATACAAGAAAATGACGTCGAAATACTCGATAATAAAGCCAAACACAAATTGAAATGTCTATGCAAGTTAAAGTTAAAGTATAATCTCCAAACACATCATAGGGATGGACACCTGTAATCTAAAAAAAGAAAGATAAATTTTATTTAATTCCCAAAAAAATTGGGCAAAATTTATTTTTGATTGAATATTGCTGAAACTCGTCAAAATTATTAATTCAAACGTTTTTATTTTTTTCGAATTTTTATTAATTTTAGCAACTCTTCATTTTCTGTTAGGGACACATACCCGAAAAACCATATCATCCGTCCAAGTAGGGACAAACGTGAAAGCAATTTGGAGGAAGGAAAGCAATAAAACAGATTTATTGAGCTTCTTTGAAACTTCTTTTTGAAGATTTTTCCGAAGATAATTCAAAAGCAATAAAGCTCCGGCTGCAAACGCGGTTAATCCAGTAAAAACATATTTATTGTAAGTCATAATCATCGGATATTTGAGTTGAAAGACTAAACAAATATAAAACACACACGTAGTTCTTGTGTCGGGAGTGTAAAAAGCAAAATATCGAGTCGCTAAAATATATGTCAAACCAACACCAAAAATACAGCCTCCAAAAATTATTGCAAGTATAAGTTGAGAACTTTTTCGATATGAAAGAGGAAAAGCAACCAAAAAGCATCGATCAGCGCAAAGAAAAAAATCAGCGATGGGAACAAAATTTACATAAATTGTTGGAATTCCCGCAATATAATAAAGTGCTGTAGGATTATATATATTTTTTTCGGGTCTCCAATAAATGAGAATATAAGCTGAATTAATTAGAAGTAGGAAACTTGCGGATGCAGTAAACCAAAAATATCCGTATACTGTCGGAGTTCGAGCGATGGTTTGATTTTTCTTTGGTCGTTTAAACAACAAAACTAACGAAGTATAAAGGATGAAACATAAACATCCAATGCAAATAATAAAATGCACGAGAACCAAATAATTTGTGCTAACCATAATCAAAATTCAAACCCAACACCAAATTTATTTTTGACAGTAATTAAAATAAGTAAGCAAGTGACTTACTTTTCTTTAGAAAATTACTTTCAAATGAAATAATAAACTCTTTTAAAAATTTTTAAATAGCGAATGAAAATGTTTTTTTGTCTTCAGTTTTTTAATTTTTAATTATACAAAAAATGATTATAAAAGAAAATAAAGGGCAAACTTTTTTTGCATTTAATTGTCTTTTATTATTTTCACTTTCATGCTTAACTAGCCCTTATTATTCCAAAAAACAATTTATTTTTTATACAGCTTAAAAGTAGTTTTTTTTATATTGTCTTTATTTTTATTTTTTTGTTTAAAGAAAAATTAATTTTTCTACGACTACAAATCATGTTGTGTGGCAACAAAAAAAGTTTGTGATGCATTTTAGCACATTTATTTTTAAAGCTAAAATCAAGGACACACATAGGCCAATGGCACGCAAGCCAACTACCACACGCAATGCGTGTAAATTTAGAGGATGGGCTAACGAAAAATCAAAAATAAAAATATAGTAGGTGGGCGACAGTAAAAAAAAATCTAAAAATAAAAGTTCTTACAATAGCAAGAAGGTCTTAAAAATCGAAATTTAAGGATTCCCGGAAAAATTTATTAAAAATCCCATTGAAAAGAAGGATTCTCTTTGCTCCAAAAACCCCGAAAAAAATTTAAGTGATTTGTGTGTCAACGTGCCCATGTGTGATTTAGAATGTCAAATTGTCTCTTTCATTAATTTGTTTTTTAAAAACTTAGAAAATTACAAATGCATACAAATAAAAAGTTACGCAAATTATAAAAAACACATGATAGTTGGTTGGACTCTTGTACCTATGTACACTTGTTTGCATTGTTTAAAAAAATAATAATATTTAATTTTAATTTATCGTATCACTTTCATGCTTGAAAGAATGTTTATTTGCATCTTATTTCATGTGATTGGGTAAAAAAAAACTGCTAATGTTAAAAAAATTTTAAACAAAGTTGCTATTTTTAGATTTATATATTTATTTTAAATACACCAATGAAGCTTTTAGCTGAAGTAAGAAAACCAGATCTTTTTTAAAGAAATTACTTTAAAAAAATTAACAAATATATTTTAGTAAAAAATATTTATAATTTGTTATTTATTTTATGCTTTTTTATCTCATGCAAATCACTCCTTTTAAATTTTTTTTGACACAGAATGAACACAAAAAAGGTAAACTATTTAAGGTAATTAACGCCATCCTTAAACTTTAAATTGATAAGGAAAGACGAAGATGTTGACAAAATAAATACCTGCATCGTTTTTTTTTCTTCCATCAAAAAAGAAGGCACACCCTAAAACAAATTGTTATTTTGAAAAGATAAAAATTCCTTCCCTATCAAAAAAGCATCTAGCTATGTATCTCATGATTTTTTTGTGTTTTCTTTTTCCCTTTTTGCTTTATCAACAATAAGTTTGCTGTTCACTGAGACCATTTTAATGCTTGCTATCGAAATAAAAAAAACCATTCCATCCATATTTTTATTTTCATTAAAAAAACGTGGCAGATTTTCATAAAAATGAAAAGAAAAAATTGTTTTCCAGCTTTTTTCGTTAAATTTTTTATATTTTTGATTTATGAGAGTCTTTAATTCATTAAAGGAAAAAAGCCGCAATGAAGATTTTTCATAAATTGGGTTTCGGGACTTTTTGAAGCAATTGAAAAATTTTTTAGGCCGTAAAACATGGCGACGGATGATGGCCCAGTTTCAGAATTTTTACGCCGAGCATTTACCACCGCCAATGATGGCCCGGTTTCAAAACCTTTACGCCGAATTATTGCTGATCCAGCAACAACCAAAATTTTGACAATAGTATGTTATCGATTTTCCTTAATCACACTTTTAAACTTTGATAATTTTTTATTAGATTTTTTCTGTAATTTTAATTATTACAACCGCATCAAATGTTTATCGGGATTGGGCAAAAGTGCCTCTTCTTGTCATTTTTATTACATCTTTAATTTATTCATGCATTTCACTACTCGTTGTGATTTTCAAGAAACAAGAAGCAATTAGTAATTGCAATGTTGTTAAGAAATTTTTTGGTGGTCGAACTGTTCAATGGCATGAAATTGTAAGTCTTTTAAAAATATAAACTTTCACATTTAAGTTTAACTAAAAATTTGTTTTGGCAAAAATTGTAAATATTTACAAAAATTTTATGGAGTCCTTTTTTTTAGCAAACCACAATGTCCTTCGTTTTTGCATTTGCAAATATACATGGTATTGTACTTAATGAATTTAGCTATGAATCAGCTACTTTGATTGTAAGATTTTTAAAAATTTTTACATTTGTGATACAATTAAAAAAATAATTTTTTGTACTGTAGATTTTCTCAGCTTTAAATATCATTTTCTTCTCAATGGATTGGTATTTTGGAGCTTTTGCTTCCAAAACATTCGTTCATGAAGAAAATAGTTTGGAAGGAAAACGTTGCTTAAAATGTGTTACAGGATTATTCAATAGATTCCCATTTTTCTTTAATACCCTTCGATTGGTAAATTTCTTTGGCATAAAAATTTTCTAGGATATTCTAATTTTTATTTCATTTTAGGGTTTCTTTATTGCTGCTTTGGTTTTAGTTGCAATAAACCAAAGCTTTGGTTATTCCGTTACTTTTTATATTTATTGCGTTTCATTTGCAATTCTTGGTTCAGCATTACTTTGGCTTATTCAAGTTTCAACAAAATTGGAAAAATCCATCTCAACCAAACTTATTCCGGGACACAAATTGGTTTGTTACCTTCCAAATTTTTAATTATAAAACTACAATAAATTTTTTAGCGCACATACTTTTTATTGATTGCCACAGTTTATGCATTTTTAGCAGTTTTGACATTTTCAGTTATTGTTGATTCCCGACAAATAAAATATGAAAGCCATGAAAATGTTTATAGAAGATATTAGTGAGTCATAAAAATAATTTACCTGTTTTAAAATTTAACTTCTTTTTTTTCTAGCAACAATGGAGGCTATTATGACCGATATAATTACTACAACAGAAACGACGGCGATTACTTAAATCCAACCACAGGGCCCACAACAACAACTGATTATCCTCGAACAACCATTGTTTATTATTATCGTACTCAATATTTTAATGCGCCATGTGAAGCTCCATTAGCTTTTGTAAGTTATTCTCTTCCAGGAATGAGTTAATAAAAAAATGTTTAATTTTTAGACTTTTCTTTGCATTGCATTTGTTTTGTCACTTTTGGATTTGTATTCTCGTGCCATTCACTCACAATCACGTCAAGAAACTAATGAAGCCTATGAACCGTTGACTACTAAATGGGATAATCTTCCAAAAGTTATCACATTTCCTGAAAATAATGGAGATGAACCCGAAAAACAAATTGATATCTAACAAAACATTTGATAAATCTTAAATTATTTTTCAATATTTTATTCAAATTTTTTGTTTTTCCATTAATTTACTCAACAAAAGGAAAAATGTTTTTTTCTAGCAATTTTACAACCTTTATTTGTTTTTCGGTAAAATAAATTTTATTAAATAATCCAAGTGCGTATAAACAAAGTGAAAACATAACGAAACTTTTTTATCTTGATACAACTTATCTTTAAGAATAGAGGGGGAAAAGTTTCCAAATTTATCATTATTAAAAAATCAAAAAATAATGTGTAAAATATATTTAATTAAATATGCATTAGTTTTATGGTTGATAATCCTTTGGTTCACAAATATGATCATAAGCTCCAAGTCGAAGAAATTTTTCTCCCAATTTATTTACCAAAACTTTTGCCATAACATATTGTTTGAGATATTTGCATTCCATACAAACATAATTTTTATCCGATGGCCGATAACGATAATTCCAAAATTTAGTTTTTTCTTTGTTTGAAAAAAGAATCAAAGTATTTTCGGGGATTTCTTCATCGTCTGCTTTTAATCTAAAATCGCATTCTTTTACGATTGTTTCTTTATGTTTGAATGAAATATTGGAGATTTCAATGGGTTCACAAATGTGTTGAGTTTTGGAAAGCTGAACATATTCATTCCCATCTTCATCATTTCGAATTTTTGCTTCCACAGAAATTTTGGATTTTATGCATTCTTTACATTCAAATATTTTTCGTTTTTCATAATAATGATTATTATATCCCATTGTTAGATCTTCGGAGGAATAAACAATCATAGCTCGAGAATTTTTATCTGGCAAACGATAAATTCGATAATTTGGAGGATAAATGATTTTTTCTTCTATGGATGCAACAACAACAGCAATTTCAGTTTGTTCATTTTCATCCTCTTTACTTTTTTCTATTTCGCCATCATCGTTGAGAAAATTACGCTCAGTTGCGATAGGTTTGCAAACATGATCAATTTTGCCTAATTTGATGCATTTTTCTCCATCATCATTAAAATGAATTTTTGCATAAACATAACGTTTTTTTCTTCTGCATTTTAGGCAAACATAAACTTGAGAGTTATAATTATAAATAAAGCTTTTTGATTTATTTCCATCAGCAAAAACAATCAATTTCTTTACAGAAATTCCATCCTTTTTTTCAATCAATCGAAAATTATTAGCTTCAATAATTTTGGATTTATTTGAATCATTGTTTTCAGAAAATAAACCACTTTCATTAAAAAATTCAATTTTTTCTCGACTGCTTTTTAATAAATCTTCATAGTTTGTTATTTCATTGCAAATATGTTCACTTTTATTTAATCGAATATATTCTTTTCCATTCGAATCTTGAAGTAATTTAACTGTTAACCATTTTTTGTGTTCTTTATAACAAGGTTTACACCAAAAAATATTATTATCTTTGGGCGAAAATACATATGTTCGACATTTTTCATGATACGTAGTTGGGAAAATAATTAAATAAAGTGAAACTGGGTTTTTACGATAAAATTTGAAATTTGGAGAATAAACAAAATTATCTTCATATTTTTCTGGATTAAAATCTCGCAATTTACATAAATGTTTTTCATTTGTGGCTCGAATATAATTTTTTCCATTTTCGTGTTGACAAAGACGAATAAAAATATACTTTACTTCTGCAACCAAACAACCAAGGCAAACATAAAAGTTATTTTTTCTCCAAGCAAATTCATATCCAAGTTTTTCCTTTTCTTTATCAAAAATAAAAATTCTTTGCTTTCCAGTTGGAAGTAAACAAGTTTTGAATTCACTTTCTTCCAAAATAATTTCTCTCTTTTTTACATATGGAATACTTTCGCATCGATGTTCATTTTTGAGCAAAACATATGGCTTTTCAGATTCAGTTTCATCAGAAAAAAGTTTGGCTTCAGTTTTCCAATGATTTTCTCGACAACCAAAACAAAAATACGATCCTGTTCGAGATTCAAGATAAAATTTATAACACATGTCTCGATTTGCTGAATCAAAAATAATCAAACATTTTCGACCTCGAAAAGTTGGTTGAATTTCATAATCCGGTGATTTAATAATTTGAGAAACTTCTGGCGAAACTTCAAAGTTTTTTTGCTTCTTTGAAGGAGGGCTAAAAGTAATTTCCATAAGTTGAGACTTAAAAAATTGTTATTCAAAAATCATACTTCTCCATATCATCCGAACAATTGTCGCTGCCATCCTCCGAATTATCGCTACTTTCATAATTTACGCCATCATTTAAGTATTCTTCGACTTCAGATAAATTTTTATCTTCATCGAAAACATCTTCCGCAAACTTTTTTGGACAGCTCCGTTTACGAAAATTATAACAACGCCTGAAAATGTTTTATTAATCAAAAATTCTGAGCGAAGATTTTATAAACATACTCGCTTGGAGGACTTTTTTCAATGTGATTAACTTCCATTTAAAAGAAAGTGAGTAAACGTTTGAACTGAAAAACTATAAATTAAAACCGAAAAAAATTATAAAAAAAATTAAGCAAAATTTATTTAAAAAATGGGGGAAACAAACTTCCGCAAAAAAAAACTTTTTTATTTATCTATTTTTTTTAAATGGAAGTTGTTGGTTGCATTGCGTTTGGACAAAAAAAAAGAAGTTTATTTCTTTTGAAATCGGCAACAAAAAATGTCTTTTCGTTTTTCCAAAATATCAACACAAGAAAGAGACTTTGATTTTCTTTTGCCGCCAAAGTTTTTAAAAAAAAAATATCAAAACACTTTACGATGATGATATGGATCTAATAAACATTTTGTTAAATATTGAAGGGATAAGAAAATATGTAATTTCAACGAAAAATACTAAATGTCGAACAATCAAAGGAAAGTTTATCAAAAAAATTTGGAAATCAGGATATTAAATTGCACGGGAACTCTTATTTTTAAACCAAGAAAAGTTCATGATTTTCCTGATTTTTTTTTTGCATAGCCAAACAAATAAAAACATTTTTTCAATAATATTTACAATTATTAGGTTTTTGTTGTTTCATAAACTCAAATCGAACAAAACCGATTCAAATTGCCATTTACTGAAACTTTGTATATCGGGAAATATCATAATTTTTTTTCCAAAAAATTAAGTTTACTTTTTTTTGGAAGTAACATTTTTTTTGTTCTTAAAATATTTTTTTGCCCATACATATAAAAATGAAGATAAATAATAATTGGTGCGATCAGAATATTTGACATATTTTATTTGATTTTTTTAAAGTTTTTATTGCCAAAAAACAAAATGATAAGTGGTGATGCTGTAATAGCACCTGTGATTCGGCTCTTTTCATTCCAAGGGTTAATGCATAAAAAAATTTTACTTGATCCACATCTCAATTACCTTACTCATTATCGCATGTTTTGTCATTGGTATACAAACATATGTTTAAAAGCCAAATCATTTTTCTTTAAACTACGCTAATCAAAAAAAACTATGTTTCTTTGAATATAATAAAAATTATTCTTCTTTTTTTTCATGTTCTCTTTGACTCTAAGAGGTCACACATCTCTGTAAAAGTGCGGTTGATCTTTTAAGCTATTTGTGTGCTTGGGTTCAATTGTTTTTTTATCATCAAAAAAATTATTTTATTGTTTCCATCCATTCTTTAATCGCAACAAAATATCGCAACATTTTCTTTGTTTCATTTTTTTTATGGATTTATCTTGTCAAAAAACTGTCAAAAAAAAAACTCATATAAATTAATGACCGTTCGAATGTCCTTTATGGATGGGTTTTTTTCTTTAATCTTAAAAATGATAAGGAATTTTATTCTTTGAGTTTTCAACGTTTTTTATAGGTATTTTTAATGATTTAAAAGAGTCTGTAAAAAGTCTAGAATTTATCATTTTTGAGCCATTTACACTTTCTAAGGATGGTAAATTTTATACCATTTTTGACATCTTTGTGGTTTACCCAATCTCCAATTGTAAATACCGAATATGGTAAAATTGAAGGATATCGTTATGTAACTTCAGATGGATTTGCAACTAATATGTTTATGGGAATTCCATATGCTAAACCTCCAATTAATGAACTTCGATTTGAAGTTAGTTAACATATAAAAAATTTGTGGAAAAATATTGAAATTAAAAAAATTTTAGAAGCCCCAACCTCCAACTCCATGGACCGATACTCTCAACGCCAGCACATTCGGTTCCAAATGTGCAGCATTTCCAGATCTTTTACAACCTAATGGAAGCGAAGATTGCCTCACTTTGAATATTGTTGCCCCCACTGCTCGGTCACTTAATCCTTTTGGATATCCTGTATTATTATGGATTCATGGCGGAGGATTTCACATTGGAGGTTCATCAGATTATAACCACTCAACTGTCGCAGATAGAATCGTATCACGCGGAATTATTTTTGTTTCAATTAATTATCGGCTTTCATCATTGGGTTTCTTTTCCACTGGTGATTCTAATGCTCCAGGAAATTATGGTTTATGGGATCAAGTCGAATCTTTAAAATTCGTTCAAAAAGTGATTAAAAAATTTGGTGGAAATCCTAAAGCTGTAACAATTTGGGGCCAATCTGCTGGAGCTCAAAGTGCTTCATGGTTAACCATGTCACCTCACACCGAAGGTTTATTCCTTCGATCTATCGAATCAAGTGGATCAGCTTTGGCAATTGGGGCAGCTTCCGATGATATTCTTGTACCTAGTGCTCAACTTGCTCAAGCTGCAGGATGTGGAAATGCCGCAAATAAAAAAGAATGTCTCAAAGGAAAAAGTCTTCAAGAAATTAAAGATGCCATTGCCACATTTGCAAATTATACTTTTATCGCTGATACACCTAAATTTGTTCGATTCCATCCAAGATTTGATGGAGAATTTTTATATGCTTCAACAATGGAAAAATCAATTAAAATGGCACCAAAACGCGATACTTTAATCGGGCTTCTAACACTTGAATGGAATAGATTCAGTACGTTTTTATGAAAATTTAAAGTCGATTTTGGGTTTTTTTTTCTCGCAAACACATTAGTTTTTGGTGGTTGCTTGATAATATTTAAATTTAAAATATTACTTTTTTAGTGATTGGACCTATGATTTTCTTTGATCCATTATCCCAATATTATCCCGTACCAGCTTCAAAAGTTGCAAACTACTCAAAGGAAGATTTTTCTGAAGCTGTTCATTTCCTTTATGGAACCACCGAGGCTTTTGGAAATAAAAGTTATGAAGCAGCAGAAAAAATCATAGCTTTTTATGAAACTCAAAAAGGATATTATTCAAGAAATATTTATCTTAACCTTTTCGCTCAACTCGTTTCTGATACTGCTTTTGATATTTCAAGCTTGCGTGAAGCTCGAGAAAAAGCTGGCGCTCATCAAAAACTTTTTTTCTATCTTTATAACTTTTTGCCTTCCAATTTGCAAAGTGCTTACTTCGATGGAGTTCCACATGTTACGGATTTGATGAATTTCTTTGGAAGTGTTTTAGGTTTCACTCAATTGCCCGTAGAAGGCGATGTTGCTAAAGTCCAAAAAACCATGCTTGATTTATTCCTTAATTTTGTTAAATATGGGTTCGTCTTGAATTAACATTTTTATATTTTTATAAAAAACGCGAACATTATTTTTTTTAGACAACCCTTCAGTGGTAATCTCTTTGTTCCACCAGTTAATGGCCGTTCAGTTACGAAATACGTCGAAATCAAACCCATTAGTCAAATCAAAAACAATTTATGGACAGATCGCTTATATTTTTGGGATAAACTTGCTAAAGATTATGGATATGATTGGATTCAAGGCTTTCATAGTAACACCAATAATCAACAATAACAACCTTTAATGATTTAATCAATTTTTATAAACTCTTTGCGGCTTAGTCTCTTCTGTTTTTCATAAATGACAGAAATAAATGTTGTTTAATTCCAAGATAGCTTTTGCACATTTTAAGAGGCTTTATTTATGCCGATCATTCAAAACAAAAAAAAATAGTTTTAGCAATAACACAAAAAAGACATAATTCTAAAAAAATAAAAAAATGTGTTTAGTTAAATATGCATTAGTATTATGGTTGATTATCCTTTGGTTCACAAATATGATCATAAGCTCCAAGTCGAAGAAATTTTTCTCCCAATTTATTTACCAAAACTTTTGCCATAACATATTGTTTGAGATATTTGCATTCCATACAAACATAATTTTTATCCGATGGCCGATAACGAAAATACCATTGATTCCACAACATTTATTACATGAATAACATTTCTGGGATTCTTGATAAGAATATTTATAACATAACTTTTTGTCATCAGTTTTATCATTTAATTAAAAATTAATAAAGTTTTAAATCCAAAATTTTGTTTATTGAGAAGTTCAAAATTAGGATATTTGATAATTTGATTTTCATTAAAATATTTTTCTGCTTCATATTTTCGAAGATCACAAACATGTTCTTTAATATCGAGTTCAATATATTCATTTTCAATATTATTATTAGAATAATAAATTTTTGCTCGAATTGTTTTTCCTTTCAAATTACACCCACAGCAACAATAACATGATTTACACTGAAAAAAAAACGATAAAAAAATAACCGTAAAACGGCCATTTTTTTGCACTATTAGAGAGCTACTTTTCCGCTGGGTCGAATACTGAACGTCTATTTATTTTTGGTCGTTTTACGGATATAAAATAGTCGTTTTACGTCTAAAAAAAGGTCGTTAAAAAACTGTTTATTCGAGGCATGGTACAAATTTTTTTGGTTTTCGACAAAGATTTAAAAATAAAGTTTGATTAAAGATAATATGATAAAATCAGATTAACTGACTTTTGTCCAAAAATTATACGCTATGGTAAACCAAAGCTTTTTTTTAGGTGGAGTGCATAGGCAAACCTTTCCTTTATGTTAATGTAGGTCAGAGCTATTGCTACTGGACCTATATTAACAATTTCTAGTTCAATAGTCTCCAGATGGAGTTACGCACGGCTATGCCGCCACCTTCAGAAAATGAATCAGAAATTAACCGAAAATTCAACCAAAGGTTGTGCCTTAATGTGATAATGTATATAAACAAGGGCTACGTTTGGGTTTCTGAAAAAAATGTGAGCCAGAGAATAAAAGAAATTATTTAGTCGTTAAACGATCACAACAATAGTCGTAAAACGAAAGTTTTTACGATATGATGTTATAGAACGTTCATATTTTATGTAAACGTTTTAAAACGATAAAATAATAACCGTAAAATATACTAAAATAAAAAGACGTTCAAAAACCATCCATATTTTTGACTTATCGTTTTGAAAACGTCTAAAAAAACGCCGTAAAATAGCAAAATTATGGCCGTTTATTAGCCAAAAAAAAAGTGCCGTTTTACGGCAACAGGTTTTTTTTTTCAGTGTATTGGAATCCCAATAATATTCATGAATAAAGTCTTTATTTTCTTCTTGATTAAAAATAATTAATCGTTTTTTAAGTTCATTTTTAATCATAAATTCTTTAATTTCATAATTGGGTTTTTTAATAATTTTACCTTTTTGATATTTTTCTGGTCGAAATTCACGCATTTCACAAGCATGTCTTTTATCGTCCATTTCAACATATTCTTTTCCTTAATGATCATCATCCTTTTTTACTTTTGCACAATGATATCTTTTCTTTGAACTGCAACCAGTGCATATAAAAAATTTCCAATCATTATACCAAGTATATTCATAACATTTAGTCGTTGATTCATCAAAGTCCTTAGAAGGAAAAATAAATAATCTTTGTTTTGGCTTTTCATCCACAAAATAATTGATTAATTTGAAGTTTGTGGTAGTTATTTTAGGTCGATATGGATTTTTATTAAGTTTACGTCGTCGTCTTTTGCTTGGAGGGCTGCTTCTGAAACCAGAGATTTAAAAAAAAGTTTAATTTTTTCTTAAAATATGCTTGCCTTTATGTTGTTGTTCTGGTAGCAGGAGGAACATTGTTATCTTCGCTATCACTACTTTCATCAAAGCTGTTGCAGCTTTCATTTTCAGTATATTCTGAGTTGCTGCTATCATTATTGTTTTCTTCTTCCAATAAATCACTCCTCGCATCTATAGTTTTTCTTCTCTTTCGTAAAGAATAACTTCTAAATTAAAAAATTTTTTTTAAACTTTTTTAATCTTTGGAAATGACGTTATTTATTAGTTTCAATATTATTATCTTCAGCTTCAAGGCTTGGTATATTCCTATAAAAAGGACGAAAGAGGTTTAGATAGCTATCAATCAATATCTTACTCCTTTGTTAAATTTTTATCATCATCGTTATGAGCTGTATTTTGACGATAAACAACTACTTCCATTTTTGGTAAGCAGCTTTCTGAATAGTTTACATCATTGTTTTTTAGTAAATTAAAATAATATTCTTTTCTCTCATCATCATCACATGCGTTTATCACATTCATCATTAAAATTTGTAACTGAGAATTGGCATTTTGAAAAAGTATGTCATTTTTAATTCGCTGCCTCAATTAAAAAGATATGAGACCTCGAAGTTTCATGTTCAAAATCTGATATTTTTATTTTCAGAGCCACATAGCTCGATCAGAACCTTTTCTTTTGCTATTGAAAATAGGATCACTTTTTGTAGGTATTTATGTGATTTATCACTTCCAATAAATTAAAAAATTTTAAAGTTTACATTTTTTGAGTTTGGAATTTTTTAACCTTTTTCAAAGCATTTTTCGCTTTAAATAAAAAAACATTATTTGTTGGTTGCTTCCAAATCGGCTTGATATGATCCGATTGGAAAAAAATCATTGAAAATGGATGTAAAAATGCATAAACAATTGCAAAAATAAAGCACTTTTTCCCTGCAATTTTTTTCCCAATTCAAATAGTTTTAAATAAGATTAAGTGTACCTCAATGCTTGCTTGATACATAACATTAATCTTTGGTTGCTTCCAAATCGGCATTATAGGATCCATTTTTTCATTATTAGGCAATTCAATTTTTTACAAAAAAAAAGAATTTTTACTTCAAAAATTTGCATGAAATTTTATTCTTTCATTGTTTGGAGGCATTTTTTTGTCTAAATTTCATTCAAACTTAATATTTCTTTAGAAGAAAGTTGATTTCTTTTTTCAAAAGTTACTGGATATTTTGCTGATTACTAACAAAGAAGATAACTACAACGTCAACTACTACAACGTCAACTACTACAACGTCAACTACTACAACGTCAACTACTGAACCTATTTCTTCAACAGAAGTATCATCAACTCCGGATCCAGTAACTCAAACACCTGAATCAATTTCATCCTCGTCAACTAAACATGGATATGGACATGAACATTTATTACCTTTTGATGATTATATTTGGCAGCTGTGTATTCTTTAGTATTTCGTTTGGAGCTGTTCATTGTGTTCTTGAAATTTATAAATCAGGATGCTGTTGCCTCTGTTGGTACTGGAATGTTCATAGTCCAAAATTAATTAATCTAAATCCAAAAGATAAAGGAGAAGAAGATCATCATGAACCACTATTGAATCAAGGAACATGCTCCACCTACAAACATGGTACAAGATCTGATAAAAATGTATGTATTAACTATTTTTTTCTTTTTATAACTTTTTTTCATTTTAGTACGAAGGAGGCGCTACTGATTTCAAACCGAATATTCTTACCCTTCGTATGTGGAATGCTGGTGATAAAGATTTCGTAATTGAAACTGGTGGAAGATTTATTAAAGTAAGTATTTCTTTATCCCTTTTTCAAAACAAACATTATTTTTTCAGGCTCATAAGTTCATTCTTTCTCTTCGTTCACCTGTATTCAAAGATATTTTCAATTCCATAAAAAATGAAGCAAAAGAAAATAGAACTCAAATAGCTGATTACTCTTATGAAGTTGTTGAAAAGGCTGTCTTGTATTCATATGGTTTTAATATTTTTGATGCCACCATTCTTCGTATTGCAACCAAACTTCTTCAATTTTCTGATAAATACGAAATTATTGATCTCAAAGTAAGTTTATCTTGATTGAAGCTCTTCCAATATTAAACTTTTAGGATACTCTTGAAATTTTTCTCATTTCACATATGTCTGCTAGCAATGTCGATGATTATAAAACTGTAGCATGTCAAGCCAAAGCAGCCAAATTGCAATTCGCGTGTGATTTGTTTAGTCACAAAGAAAAGGAAAAATGATGAATGTTGTCTTGAACGTTAGCATTCTCTATGGATTGAATAATGTGCTGCTTTACTTAAAGTCATATTTTATTGCCATGTATTTGTATGTATTGATATTCTTGTAACAAAAAATAAAGTATCATCCTTCCAATGCTTTTTATAATTTTCATTCATTCAAAATAATGCTTCAAAGTTCATATAAATATATGGAAGATCGAATCTTTGTGATGAAAAGAATAAATTTTCAATCTCTAGCATTTTTGATGGACATGGCGGTGATGTAAGTTGCTTGCTTCTATTGTTGACTTTGGTTGAGATGTTTACCTTGGTGTTCGTTGTTTCTATTTATTGGTGCATCTTTTGGGGAACGGAAGTAACCTATAGCATGGCTGGGTCGTGATGAAACTAATACCATTAGTTTTTGTTTGATATGTTGATGATTGAGTTCTTTAAACTCATGCTTTTAAGATGACATGTTAATAACTTGCTTTTAATCGTTAACTACATTTTTACCTTAGTCATTCGCTTCCTCTTCATTCAAAACCATTTATTTAACTAATTCTGTGTATTCTTTTAGTTCGTATCAAAGTACTTGGAAGAACATTTTACAACTCGCATTCGTCAACGTCTTATCAACACTGATCTTACCAAATCTGAAACAATCAAAGATGTATGTTTATATTCTCTCTTTCTTATATATGCTAGTGATGCCGAAATACTTGCTTATGCTCTTTATCATCTTCCACCGTTACTAACCCTTTCATTGTTTCAGGCCATTGCTGAAGAAATCTATAAATTTGAAGAAGAAATGTCCAAGACTTATCCACAAGCTAAAGAAGCAGGATCAACTTTAACTACTGCCATCATTCATAATAACAAGATTTATGTCGCTCAACTTGGTGATTCTAGAGCTGTTCATGTGATTCAAATGGAAAATGTGTCATTCTTACTAAAGAACACAAACCTTCTGATGTATGTTTAGAGTCTTTAACTTTGTGTGTACTTTATTGACGTATTGCTTGATTTCAGCCTAAAGAACGTAATAGAATTATCAGTGCTGGTGGAACAATTCAAACAATTGGTGTTAATCAAGTTGAAGGTGTTCTTGCTGTTTCACGGTTAGTTACTTTTGCCTTTTTGAAAGTTACTTATTAGAAGCAATGACTTTAACCAATAACACTTATAACAATCACATAATCTTTCAGGGCTATGGGTGATGCACAATTCAAAGAAAATCAAGTTGTTTCATCTCATCCTGAAATTTCTGAAATTGATGTAATCAAAGATGCATATCATTATCTCATTCTTGGATCTGGTGGCTTATTTGATGTTATTCCAGCTAATGATGCAATAAAATTTTTAAATCGCTTCCTTCAAACACATGGTAATGAAAAATTGTCTGAACTTGCTCATACTTTATGTCAAGAAGCTTTAACTCGCAAATCACTAGATAATATTTCTGTTGTCGTTGTTAAACTTGTCCTCTAAAGATAATATGTACATGTATAATTATAACTAATTTTGTTTATGTATATGTGTTTTAATTGTGTGTGCGCTTTAATAAAGCAACTAATTTTCTTTGTATACAATCTTTTCGGTTTCTTTAGAAAGATAGATAGGACTAAATAGACTGATTCGTTTTGAGTTTCAAAGTCTAATTACAGCAACGGCATAAGTTTTTATATGTGATCTCATTAATTAGATCAACCTTTTGTTCATTTGTTTATCACAATTTGTGCGTTTTTATAGCTTTTCAAAATTTTTGTAGTCATTGGTATTTTTATTTCTTCCATGGATGAAAAATTGTGTGGTCAATAATTTATTTTTTATTTGTCCTACTATTTTATAATCTTGTGTGTCCTTACTTTTTCGCTTTTTTCAAGATTTTTGTAATACATTTTGGTTTATTAATTCGTGATGAATTTTAAGCATCGAAAAATGCTTGAAACATTTACCATTGTCAAATTCGTGTATCCTTCGCTGGAGATTACGGAAAAAGAAAAGAAGAAGCTTTCCATACTTCGCTTAAAAGCATGCTAAAAAACTTGAAACCAGAATATTCATTCTACTTTTGGTAAAATTCATTACCAAAGACAGACAAGCTAAATAAAGAAAATATGCATCATTATGGGCAACGATTGCATTGACCGATTCATTTTGATGTGGTACTTTACTTACATATCTTTTTCTTCTTGTGTTAAAACAAAATATTTATTTATTTATTTTAGGTTGTTTTTGTGATTATTTTAAGAAAATTAAAAAAAAACATCATTCCTATAAAATTATTTTATCATTTTTGTTAGTTTTTGAAGAGGTGAGTGGCATATATGCGAACTTCCAAGGCAAGCATATTTTATTGTAAAACAAAGTTTGAATGAATTATTTATTTAATAAAATAAAGTTTACAAAACATCAATAAAACGTGGACCATTTCTGCAATGGGTTTCAAAATAAGCAACAAGTGGTTTAGAGTCAGAAATAAGTTTGCAAAGATTTGCGATGTTTGCAGAAAATTTAAAAAAGCATATGGATTTTCATGAAATGGAGCTCAAAGTTTATCAAAAACTTTGATAGCTTCTTCATGGCAATGAAGTTCTTCTACGACTGTTTTAGGTGGCATTGTTTACATTGATTTAGGTGCCAAAAGTTTGGAAGCTTTCTTGAAAAAGTCTTCCATTTTTTCACGTTTTTGATAATAATTTTTCATTGTTGCTTCAATGACTTCGGCGGAAGCTTTTTGACGACGCATTTGGCTTTCAATTGAAAAAAGTGGGATATCGTGAAATTTATTGGGTGTTTCGGAAATTTCGTGCCGCGACGAACTGCTTCCGCTTTCCATGCTGAACAAAACAACTCGGCTGGGGTTTATTAATAATAATAGGCCATATAAATGTGCATTAAACGATAGAATCACCTTTAGTTATGATGTGGTATTTTGGGGAGTTCCAGAGCTATTGATCTTTAAAGCGCCAAATTTTAAAAAAGCTGATTTTCTATTTTGGTTTTTAATTATTTTAAATTAATTGTATTTGAATGGATTTGATTATAAAACATTAAATTAAATATTTTTACATATGAATTAACCAAAATATAACAACATCTTTGAAAAAAATAGCATATTGGGGCTGTTTTTAGCTATGATGGAGGAACATGGTTATGTTGCTAAAAAATAAATGTTTGGCCATTTTTTATTTTATTTTTTGGTATATTTAGCATTTACAAGGTGCTTAGTAATTACTAATGCACATTTATATGGGCTTTTATTATCAAAAAACACCACCAGAGTTGTTTGATCGCTCAAAGATGGCCGATTGACTTTACAGCGGCACGAAATTTCCGAAAATGCCAATAATTCTTTGATATTCATTTTCATCATATGACCATTCCATAGATTCTTCTGTTGCATTTAAAGCTTCTTTTCCTTGATAATCAGCGACTGTATCATTACGAAGACTTAAATATCAAAATTGTGAAACAGGAGAATTATCAGTTTGGACTATTACATTATAAACTTGAATACAAAAATTCACCATGAGAATATCATGCTAAAAGAACTTTTTATTTTAAATCAAAATGATTCAAATTTAAGTAAGGGCCTTACAAATTCAGTGTTATTCATCGAATTATAGCTGAATTGATCAGCATAGCAGCCGAAGTCCCATGACTAATTACAAAAGATACCATAAGAGGATTCATTAGAATTGGAAGCAGTAACAGCATAAACTTAAATTTTTTTGAATAAAGAACTGTTTTTTTAAAACTAATTTTTCTTTTTCTTTTTCAAATAAACTCATAAAAAACTCACTGTGTAGATCAGAAGATAAGTCTTAAAACATGGAACCAGCTTCGCATGCTTCAAGATAGAAAAGAAGCTTATTATACATTTTATTTTCATGCATATAATAAAGGGTACCGTTGAACTCTTTTTTCATAAAATAATCTCTATCATTAGGCATACAAAGAAAATTTGGGGCACCGTGACCTGAGTGAAAAATAAAAACATTATCAGTGGGTTTACTTTGAAGTAATCTGCCATTTTCATTGCTATCTAGGCCTGTTTCGTTGCCTTTTAAAACGTTCAATATTGAAACCTTGTTGACATCATCCCCACTATAATCGATTTTAACGCCTTCATAAACATCCGTGCCATTGGGACGGTTAAAAATTTTTCCTGGATAAAGATTTCTATTAAAAAACTAAAAATTCTCATCCCTGAACATCAAAGTTTCAAAACAGCTTTCATGCTTTTACTTTTGCTATTTTTCGTTGAAGAAATTAACTTTTATTTGGTGCAGTAAATTTTATAGCCAACAAAATATTTTATTTAAAAACTAAAAATTCTCATCCCTGAACATCAAAGTTTCAAAACAGCTTTCATGCTTTTACTTTTGCTATTTTTCGTTGAAGAAATTAACTTTTATTTGGTGCAGTAAATTTTATAGCCAACAAAATATTTTATTAAAAAACAAAAAATTCTCATCCCTGAACATCAAAGTTTCAAAACAGCTTTCATGCTTTTACTTTTATTATTTTTCGTTGAAGAAATCATTAAATAATTGGTGCAATAAATAACATAGCCAGCAAAATATTTTATTTAAAAACTAAAAATTCTCATCCCTGAACATCAAAGTTTCAAAACAGCTTTCATGCTTTTACTTTTGCTATTTTTCGTTGAAGAAATTAACTTTTATTTGGTGCAGTAAATTTTATAGCCAACAAAATATTTTATTAAAAAACAAAAAATTCTCATCCCTGAACATCAAAGTTTCAAAACAGCTTTCATGCTTTTACTTTTATTATTTTTCGTTGAAGAAATCATTAAATAATTGGTGCAATAAATAACATAGCCAGCAAAATATTTTATTTAAAAACTAAAAATTCTCATCCCTGAACATCAAAGTTTCAAAACAGCTTTCATGCTTTTACTTTTATTATTTTTCGTTGAAGAAATCATTAAATAATTGGTGCAATAAATAACATAGCCAGCAAAATATTTTATTTAAAAACTAAAAATTCTCATCCCTGAACATCAAAGTTTCAAAACAGCTTTCATGCTTTTACTTTTGCTATTTTTCGTTGAAGAAATTAACTTTTATTTGGTGCAGTAAATTTTATAGCCAACAAAATATTTTATTAAAAAACAAAAAATTCTCATCCCTGAACATCAAAGTTTCAAAACAGCTTTCATGCTTTTACTTTTATTATTTTTCGTTGAAGAAATCATTAAATAATTGGTGCAATAAATAACATAGCCAGCAAAATATTTTATTTAAAAACTAAAAATTCTCATCCCTGAACATCAAAGTTTCAAAACAGCTTTCATGCTTTTACTTTTGCTATTTTTCGTTGAAGAAATTAACTTTTATTTGGTGCAGTAAATTTTATAGCCAACAAAATATTTTATTAAAAAACAAAAAATTCTCATCCCTGAACATCAAAGTTTCAAAACAGCTTTCATGCTTTTACTTTTATTATTTTTCGTTGAAGAAATCATTAAATAATTGGTGCAACAAATAACATAGCCAGCAAAATATTTTATTTAAAAACTAAAAATTCTCATCCCTGAACATCAAAGTTTCAAAACAGCTTTCATGCTTTTACTTTTATTATTTTTCGTTGAAGAAATCATTAAATAATTGGTGCAATAAATAACATAGCCAGCAAAATATTTTATTTAAAAACTAAAAATTCTCATCCCTGAACATCAAAGTTTCAAAACAGCTTTCATGCTTTTACTTTTATTATTTTTCGTTGAAGAAATCATTAAATAATTGGTGCAATAAATAACATAGCCAACAAAATATTTTATTTAAAAACAAAAAATTCTCATCCCTGAACATCAAAGTTTCAAAACAGCTTTCATGCTTTTACTTTTATTATTTTTCGTTGAAGAAATCATTAAATAATTGGTGCAATAAATAACATAGCCAGCAAAATATTTTATTTAAAAACTAAAAATTCTCATCCCTGAACATCAAAGTTTCAAAACAGCTTTCATGCTTTTACTTTTGCTATTTTTCGTTGAAGAAATTAACTTTTATTTGGTGCAGTAAATTTTATAGCCAACAAAATATTTTATTAAAAAACAAAAAATTCTCATCCCTGAACATCAAAGTTTCAAAACAGCTTTCATGCTTTTACTTTTATTATTTTTCGTTGAAGAAATCATTAAATAATTGGTGCAACAAATAACATAGCCAGCAAAATATTTTATTTAAAAACTAAAAATTCTCATCCCTGAACATCAAAGTTTCAAAACAGCTTTCATGCTTTTACTTTTATTATTTTTCGTTGAAGAAATCATTAAATAATTGGTGCAATAAATAACATAGCCAGCAAAAT
Organism: Panagrolaimus kolymaensis; assembly: GCA_028622995.1. NCBI lineage: Eukaryota > Metazoa > Nematoda > Chromadorea > Rhabditida > Panagrolaimidae > Panagrolaimus > Panagrolaimus kolymaensis. The sequence continues at coordinate 945,222 of JAJQJQ010000025.1, read as the reverse complement.
ATTTTATTTAAAAACTAAAAATTCTCATCCCTGAACATCAAAGTTTCAAAACAGCTTTCATGCTTTTACTTTTATTATTTTTCGTTGAAGAAATCATTAAATAATTGGTGCAATAAATAACATAGCCAACAAAATATTTTATTTAAAAACAAAAAATTCTCATCCCTGAACATCAAAGTTTCAAAACAGCTTTCATGCTTTTACTTTTATTATTTTTCGTTGAAGAAATCATTAAATAATTGGTGCAATAAATAACATAGCCAGCAAAATATTTTATTTAAAAACTAAAAATTCTCATCCCTGAACATCAAAGTTTCAAAACAGCTTTCATGCTTTTACTTTTATTATTTTTCGTTGAAGAAATCATTAAATAATTGGTGCAATAAATAACATAGCCAGCAAAATATTTTATTTAAAAACTAAAAATTCTCATCCCTGAACATCAAAGTTTCAAAACAGCTTTCATGCTTTTACTTTTATTATTTTTCGTTGAAGAAATTAACTTTTATTTGGTGCAGTAAATTTTATAGCCAACAAAATATTTTATTAAAAAACTAAAAATTCTCATCCCTGAACATCAAAGTTTCAAAACAGCTTTCATGCTTTTACTTTTATTATTTTTCGTTGAAGAAATTAACTTTTATTTGGTGCAGTAAATTTTATAGCCAACAAAATATTTTATTAAAAAACAAAAAATTCTCATCCCTGAACATCAAAGTTTCAAAACAGCTTTCATGCTTTTACTTTTATTATTTTTCGTTGAAGAAATCATTAAATAATTGGTGCAATAAATAACATAGCCAGCAAAATATTTTATTTAAAAACTAAAAATTCTCATCCCTGAACATCAAAGTTTCAAAACAGCTTTCATGCTTTTACTTTTATTATTTTTCGTTGAAGAAATCATTAAATAATTGGTGCAATAAATAACATAGCCAGCAAAATATTTTATTTAAAAACTAAAAATTCTCATCCCTGAACATCAAAGTTTCAAAACAGCTTTCATGCTTTTACTTTTGCTATTTTTCGTTGAAGAAATTAACTTTTATTTGGTGCAGTAAATTTTATAGCCAACAAAATATTTTATTAAAAAACAAAAAATTCTCATCCCTGAACATCAAAGTTTCAAAACAGCTTTCATGCTTTTACTTTTATTATTTTTCGTTGAAGAAATCATTAAATAATTGGTGCAATAAATAACATAGCCAGCAAAATATTTTATTTAAAAACTAAAAATTCTCATCCCTGAACATCAAAGTTTCAAAACAGCTTTCATGCTTTTACTTTTGCTATTTTTCGTTGAAGAAATTAACTTTTATTTGGTGCAGTAAATTTTATAGCCAACAAAATATTTTATTAAAAAACAAAAAATTCTCATCCCTGAACATCAAAGTTTCAAAACAGCTTTCATGCTTTTACTTTTATTATTTTTCGTTGAAGAAATCATTAAATAATTGGTGCAATAAATAACATAGCCAGCAAAATATTTTATTTAAAAACTAAAAATTCTCATCCCTGAACATCAAAGTTTCAAAACAGCTTTCATGCTTTTACTTTTATTATTTTTCGTTGAAGAAATCATTAAATAATTGGTGCAATAAATAACATAGCCAGCAAAATATTTTATTTAAAAACTAAAAATTCTCATCCCTGAACATCAAAGTTTCAAAACAGCTTTCATGCTTTTACTTTTATTATTTTTCGTTGAAGAAATCATTAAATAATTGGTGCAATAAATAACATAGCCAACAAAATATTTTATTTAAAAACAAAAAATTCTCATCCCTGAACATCAAAGTTTCAAAACAGCTTTCATGCTTTTACTTTTATTATTTTTCGTTGAAGAAATCATTAAATAATTGGTGCAATAAATAACATAGCCAGCAAAATATTTTATTTAAAAACTAAAAATTCTCATCCCTGAACATCAAAGTTTCAAAACAGCTTTCATGCTTTTACTTTTATTATTTTTCGTTGAAGAAATCATTAAATAATTGGTGCAATAAATAACATAGCCAGCAAAATATTTTATTTAAAAACTAAAAATTCTCATCCCTGAACATCAAAGTTTCAAAACAGCTTTCATGCTTTTACTTTTATTATTTTTCGTTGAAGAAATCATTAAATAATTGGTGCAATAAATAACATAGCCAGCAAAATATTTTATTTAAAAACTAAAAATTCTCATCCCTGAACATCAAAGTTTCAAAACAGCTTTCATGCTTTTACTTTTATTATTTTTCGTTGAAGAAATTAACTTTTATTTGGTGCAGTAAATTTTATAGCCAACAAAATATTTTATTAAAAAACAAAAAATTCTCATCCCTGAACATCAAAGTTTCAAAACAGCTTTCATGCTTTTACTTTTATTATTTTTCGTTGAAGAAATCATTAAATAATTGGTGCAATAAATAACATAGCCAGCAAAATATTTTATTTAAAAACTAAAAATTCTCATCCCTGAACATCAAAGTTTCAAAACAGCTTTCATGCTTTTACTTTTATTATTTTTCGTTGAAGAAATTAACTTTTATTTGGTGCAGTAAATTTTATAGCCAACAAAATATTTTATTAAAAAACTAAAAATTCTCATCCCTGAACATCAAAGTTTCAAAACAGCTTTCATGCTTTTACTTTTATTATTTTTCGTTGAAGAAATTAACTTTTATTTGGTGCAGTAAATTTTATAGCCAACAAAATATTTTATTAAAAAACTAAAAATTCTCATCCCTGAACATCAAAGTTTCAAAACAGCTTTCATGCTTTTACTTTTATTATTTTTCGTTGAAGAAATTAACTTTTATTTGGTGCAGTAAATTTTATAGCCAACAAAATATTTTATTTAAAAACTAAAAATTCTCATCCCTGAACATCAAAGTTTCAAAACAGCTTTCAGGCTTTTACTTTTATTATTTTTCGTTGAAGAAATCATTAAATAATTGGTGCAATAAATAACATAGCCAGCAAAATATTTTATTTAAAAACTAAAAATTCTCATCCCTGAACATCAAAGTTTCAAAACAGCTTTCATGCTTTTACTTTTATTATTTTTCGTTGAAGAAATTAACTTTTATTTGGTGCAGTAAATTTTATAGCCAACAAAATATTTTATTAAAAAACAAAAAATTCTCATCCCTGAACATCAAAGTTTCAAAACAGCTTTCATGCTTTTACTTTTATTATTTTTCGTTGAAGAAATCATTAAATAATTGGTGCAATAAATAACATAGCCAGCAAAATATTTTATTTAAAAACTAAAAATTCTCATCCCTGAACATCAAAGTTTCAAAACAGCTTTCATGCTTTTACTTTTATTATTTTTCGTAGAAGAAATTAACTTTTATTTGGTGCAGTAAATTTTATAGCCAACAAAATATTTTATTAAAAAACTAAAAATTCTCATCCCTGAACATCAAAGTTTCAAAACAGCTTTCATGCTTTTACTTTTATTATTTTTCGTTGAAGAAATCATTAAATAATTGGTGCAATAAATAACATAGCCAACAAAATATTTTATTTAAAAACAAAAAATTCTCATCCCTGAACATCAAAGTTTCAAAACAGCTTTCATGCTTTTACTTTTATTATTTTTCGTTGAAGAAATCATTAAATAATTGGTGCAATAAATAACATAGCCAGCAAAATATTTTATTTAAAAACTAAAAATTCTCATCCCTGAACATCAAAGTTTCAAAACAGCTTTCATGCTTTTACTTTTATTATTTTTCGTTGAAGAAATCATTAAATAATTGGTGCAATAAATAACATAGCCAGCAAAATATTTTATTTAAAAACTAAAAATTCTCATCCCTGAACATCAAAGTTTCAAAACAGCTTTCATGCTTTTACTTTTATTATTTTTCGTTGAAGAAATTAACTTTTATTTGGTGCAGTAAATTTTATAGCCAACAAAATATTTTATTAAAAAACTAAAAATTCTCATCCCTGAACATCAAAGTTTCAAAACAGCTTTCATGCTTTTACTTTTATTATTTTTCGTTGAAGAAATTAACTTTTATTTGGTGCAGTAAATTTTATAGCCAACAAAATATTTTATTAAAAAACAAAAAATTCTCATCCCTGAACATCAAAGTTTCAAAACAGCTTTCATGCTTTTACTTTTATTATTTTTCGTTGAAGAAATCATTAAATAATTGGTGCAATAAATAACATAGCCAGCAAAATATTTTATTTAAAAACTAAAAATTCTCATCCCTGAACATCAAAGTTTCAAAACAGCTTTCATGCTTTTACTTTTATTATTTTTCGTTGAAGAAATTAACTTTTATTTGGTGCAGTAAATTTTATAGCCAACAAAATATTTTATTAAAAAACTAAAAATTCTCATCCCTGAACATCAAAGTTTCAAAACAGCTTTCATGCTTTTACTTTTATTATTTTTCGTTGAAGAAATTAACTTTTATTTGGTGCAGTAAATTTTATAGCCAACAAAATATTTTATTAAAAAACTAAAAATTCTCATCCCTGAACATCAAAGTTTCAAAACAGCTTTCATGCTTTTACTTTTATTATTTTTCGTTGAAGAAATTAACTTTTATTTGGTGCAGTAAATTTTATAGCCAACAAAATATTTTATTTAAAAACTAAAAATTCTCATCCCTGAACATCAAAGTTTCAAAACAGCTTTCAGGCTTTTACTTTTATTATTTTTCGTTGAAGAAATCATTAAATAATTGGTGCAATAAATAACATAGCCAGCAAAATATTTTATTTAAAAACTAAAAATTCTCATCCCTGAACATCAAAGTTTCAAAACAGCTTTCATGCTTTTACTTTTATTATTTTTCGTTGAAGAAATTAACTTTTATTTGGTGCAGTAAATTTTATAGCCAACAAAATATTTTATTAAAAAACAAAAAATTCTCATCCCTGAACATCAAAGTTTCAAAACAGCTTTCATGCTTTTACTTTTATTATTTTTCGTTGAAGAAATCATTAAATAATTGGTGCAATAAATAACATAGCCAGCAAAATATTTTATTTAAAAACTAAAAATTCTCATCCCTGAACATCAAAGTTTCAAAACAGCTTTCATGCTTTTACTTTTATTATTTTTCGTTGAAGAAATTAACTTTTATTTGGTGCAGTAAATTTTATAGCCAACAAAATATTTTATTAAAAAACTAAAAATTCTCATCCCTGAACATCAAAGTTTCAAAACAGCTTTCATGCTTTTACTTTTATTATTTTTCGTTGAAGAAATTAACTTTTATTTGGTGCAGTAAATTTTATAGCCAACAAAATATTTTATTAAAAAACTAAAAATTCTCATCCCTGAACATCAAAGTTTCAAAACAGCTTTCATGCTTTTACTTTTATTATTTTTCGTTGAAGAAATTAACTTTTATTTGGTGCAGTAAATTTTATAGCCAACAAAATATTTTATTTAAAAACTAAAAATTCTCATCCCTGAACATCAAAGTTTCAAAACAGCTTTCATGCTTTTACTTTTATTATTTTTCGTTGAAGAAATCATTAAATAATTGGTGCAATAAATAACATAGCCAGCAAAATATTTTATTTAAAAACTAAAAATTCTCATCCCTGAACATCAAAGTTTCAAAACAGCTTTCATGCTTTTACTTTTATTATTTTTCGTTGAAGAAATCATTAAATAATTGGTGCAATAAATAACATAGCCAACAAAATATTTTATTTAAAAACAAAAAATTCTCATCCCTGAACATCAAAGTTTCAAAACAGCTTTCAGGCTTTTACTTTTATTATTTTTCGTTGAAGAAATTAACTTTTATTTGGTGCAGTAAATTTTATAGCCAACAAAATATTTTATTAAAAAACAAAAAATTCTCATCCCTGAACATCAAAGTTTCAAAACAGCTTTCATGCTTTTACTTTTATTATTTTTCGTTGAAGAAATCATTAAATAATTGGTGCAATAAATAACATAGCCAGCAAAATATTTTATTAAAAAACAAAAAATTCTCATCCCTGAACATCAAAGTTTCAAAACAGCTTTCATGCTTTTACTTTTATTATTTTTCGTTGAAGAAATCATTAAATAATTGGTGCAATAAATAACATAGCCAACAAAATATTTTATTTAAAAACAAAAAATTCTCATCCCTGAACATCAAAGTTTCAAAACAGCTTTCAGGCTTTTACTTTTATTATTTTTCGTTGAAGAAATTAACTTTTATTTGGTGCAGTAAATTTTATAGCCAACAAAATATTTTATTAAAAAACAAAAAATTCTCATCCCTGAACATCAAAGTTTCAAAACAGCTTTCATGCTTTTACTTTTATTATTTTTCGTTGAAGAAATCATTAAATAATTGGTGCAATAAATAACATAGCCAACAAAATATTTTATTTAAAAACAAAAAATTCTCATCCCTGAACATCAAAGTTTCAAAACAGCTTTCATGCTTTTACTTTTATTATTTTTCGTTGAAGAAATCATTAAATAATTGGTGCAATAAATAACATAGCCAGCAAAATATTTTATTTAAAAACTAAAAATTCTCATCCCTGAACATCAAAGTTTCAAAACAGCTTTCATGCTTTTACTTTTATTATTTTTCGTTGAAGAAATCATTAAATAATTGGTGCAATAAATAACATAGCCAGCAAAATATTTTATTTAAAAACTAAAAATTCTCATCCCTGAACATCAAAGTTTCAAAACAGCTTTCATGCTTTTACTTTTATTATTTTTCGTTGAAGAAATTAACTTTTATTTGGTGCAGTAAATTTTATAGCCAACAAAATATTTTATTAAAAAACTAAAAATTCTCATCCCTGAACATCAAAGTTTCAAAACAGCTTTCATGCTTTTACTTTTATTATTTTTCGTTGAAGAAATTAACTTTTATTTGGTGCAGTAAATTTTATAGCCAACAAAATATTTTATTAAAAAACAAAAAATTCTCATCCCTGAACATCAAAGTTTCAAAACAGCTTTCATGCTTTTACTTTTATTATTTTTCGTTGAAGAAATCATTAAATAATTGGTGCAATAAATAACATAGCCAGCAAAATATTTTATTTAAAAACTAAAAATTCTCATCCCTGAACATCAAAGTTTCAAAACAGCTTTCATGCTTTTACTTTTATTATTTTTCGTTGAAGAAATTAACTTTTATTTGGTGCAGTAAATTTTATAGCCAACAAAATATTTTATTAAAAAACTAAAAATTCTCATCCCTGAACATCAAAGTTTCAAAACAGCTTTCATGCTTTTACTTTTATTATTTTTCGTTGAAGAAATTAACTTTTATTTGGTGCAGTAAATTTTATAGCCAACAAAATATTTTATTAAAAAACTAAAAATTCTCATCCCTGAACATCAAAGTTTCAAAACAGCTTTCATGCTTTTACTTTTATTATTTTTCGTTGAAGAAATTAACTTTTATTTGGTGCAGTAAATTTTATAGCCAACAAAATATTTTATTTAAAAACTAAAAATTCTCATCCCTGAACATCAAAGTTTCAAAACAGCTTTCAGGCTTTTACTTTTATTATTTTTCGTTGAAGAAATCATTAAATAATTGGTGCAATAAATAACATAGCCAGCAAAATATTTTATTTAAAAACTAAAAATTCTCATCCCTGAACATCAAAGTTTCAAAACAGCTTTCATGCTTTTACTTTTATTATTTTTCGTTGAAGAAATTAACTTTTATTTGGTGCAGTAAATTTTATAGCCAACAAAATATTTTATTAAAAAACAAAAAATTCTCATCCCTGAACATCAAAGTTTCAAAACAGCTTTCATGCTTTTACTTTTATTATTTTTCGTTGAAGAAATCATTAAATAATTGGTGCAATAAATAACATAGCCAGCAAAATATTTTATTTAAAAACTAAAAATTCTCATCCCTGAACATCAAAGTTTCAAAACAGCTTTCATGCTTTTACTTTTATTATTTTTCGTTGAAGAAATTAACTTTTATTTGGTGGAGTAAATTTTATAGCCAACAAAATATTTTATTAAAAAACTAAAAATTCTCATCCCTGAACATCAAAGTTTCAAAACAGCTTTCATGCTTTTACTTTTATTATTTTTCGTTGAAGAAATTAACTTTTATTTGGTGCAGTAAATTTTATAGCCAACAAAATATTTTATTAAAAAACTAAAAATTCTCATCCCTGAACATCAAAGTTTCAAAACAGCTTTCATGCTTTTACTTTTATTATTTTTCGTTGAAGAAATTAACTTTTATTTGGTGCAGTAAATTTTATAGCCAACAAAATATTTTATTTAAAAACTAAAAATTCTCATCCCTGAACATCAAAGTTTCAAAACAGCTTTCATGCTTTTACTTTTATTATTTTTCGTTGAAGAAATCATTAAATAATTGGTGCAATAAATAACATAGCCAGCAAAATATTTTATTTAAAAACTAAAAATTCTCATCCCTGAACATCAAAGTTTCAAAACAGCTTTCATGCTTTTACTTTTATTATTTTTCGTTGAAGAAATCATTAAATAATTGGTGCAATAAATAACATAGCCAACAAAATATTTTATTTAAAAACAAAAAATTCTCATCCCTGAACATCAAAGTTTCAAAACAGCTTTCAGGCTTTTACTTTTATTATTTTTCGTTGAAGAAATTAACTTTTATTTGGTGCAGTAAATTTTATAGCCAACAAAATATTTTATTAAAAAACAAAAAATTCTCATCCCTGAACATCAAAGTTTCAAAACAGCTTTCATGCTTTTACTTTTATTATTTTTCGTTGAAGAAATCATTAAATAATTGGTGCAATAAATAACATAGCCAGCAAAATATTTTATTTAAAAACTAAAAATTCTCATCCCTGAACATCAAAGTTTCAAAACAGCTTTCATGCTTTTACTTTTATTATTTTTCGTTGAAGAAATTAACTTTTATTTGGTGCAGTAAATTTTATAGCCAACAAAATATTTTATTAAAAAACTAAAAATTCTCATCCCTGAACATCAAAGTTTCAAAACAGCTTTCATGCTTTTACTTTTATTATTTTTCGTTGAAGAAATTAACTTTTATTTGGTGCAGTAAATTTTATAGCCAACAAAATATTTTATTAAAAAACAAAAAATTCTCATCCCTGAACATCAAAGTTTCAAAACAGCTTTCATGCTTTTACTTTTATTATTTTTCGTTGAAGAAATCATTAAATAATTGGTGCAATAAATAACATAGCCAGCAAAATATTTTATTTAAAAACTAAAAATTCTCATCCCTGAACATCAAAGTTTCAAAACAGCTTTCATGCTTTTACTTTTATTATTTTTCGTTGAAGAAATTAACTTTTATTTGGTGCAGTAAATTTTATAGCCAACAAAATATTTTATTAAAAAACTAAAAATTCTCATCCCTGAACATCAAAGTTTCAAAACAGCTTTCATGCTTTTACTTTTATTATTTTTCGTTGAAGAAATTAACTTTTATTTGGTGCAGTAAATTTTATAGCCAACAAAATATTTTATTAAAAAACTAAAAATTCTCATCCCTGAACATCAAAGTTTCAAAACAGCTTTCATGCTTTTACTTTTATTATTTTTCGTCTAAGAAATTAACTTTTATTTGGTGCAGTAAATTTTATAGCCAACAAAATATTTTATTTAAAAACTAAAAATTCTCATCCCTGAACATCAAAGTTTCAAAACAGCTTTCAGGCTTTTACTTTTATTATTTTTCGTTGAAGAAATCATTAAATAATTGGTGCAATAAATAACATAGCCAGCAAAATATTTTATTTAAAAACTAAAAATTCTCATCCCTGAACATCAAAGTTTCAAAACAGCTTTCATGCTTTTACTTTTATTATTTTTCGTTGAAGAAATCATTAAATAATTGGTGCAATAAATAACATAGCCAGCAAAATATTTTATTTAAAAACTAAAAATTCTAATCCCTGAACATCAAAGTTTCAAAACAGCTTTCATGCTTTTACTTTTATTATTTTTCGTTGAAGAAATTAACTTTTATTTGGTGCAGTAAATTTTATAGCCAACAAAATATTTTATTTAAAAACTAAAAATTCTCATCCCTGAACATCAAAGTTTCAAAACAGCTTTCAGGCTTTTACTTTTATTATTTTTCGTTGAAGAAATTAACTTTTATTTGGTGCAGTAAATTTTATAGCCAACAAAATATTTTATTAAAAAACTAAAAATTCTCATCCCTGAACATCAAAGTTTCAAAACAGCTTTCATGCTTTTACTTTTATTAGTTTTCGTTGAAGAAATTAACTTTTATTTGGTGCAGTAAATTTTATAGCCAACAAAATATTTTATTTAAAAACTAAAAATTCTCATCCCTGAACATCAAAGTTTCAAAACAGCTTTCATGCTTTTACTTTTATTATTTTTCGTTGAAGAAATCATTAAATAATTGGTGCAATAAATAACATAGCCAACAAAATATTTTATTTAAAAACTAAAAATCCTCATCCCTGAACATCAAAGTTTCAAAACAGCTATCATGCTTTTACTTTTATTATTTTTCGTTGAAGAAATCATTAAATAATTGGTGCAATAAATAACATAGCCAGCAAAATATTTTATTTAAAAACTAAAAATTCTAATCCCTGAACATCAAAGTTTCAAAACAGCTTTCATGCTTTTACTTTTATTATTTTTCGTTGAAGAAATTAACTTTTATTTGGTGCAGTAAATTTTATAGCCAACAAAATATTTTATTTAAAAACTAAAAATTCTCATCCCTGAACATCAAAGTTTCAAAACAGCTTTCAGGCTTTTACTTTTATTATTTTTCGTTGAAGAAATTAACTTTTATTTGGTGCAGTAAATTTTATAGCCAACAAAATATTTTATTTAAAAACTAAAAATTCTCATCCCTGAACATCAAAGTTTCAAAACAGCTTTCATGCTTTTACTTTTATTATTTTTCGTTGAAGAAATTAACTTTTATTTGGTGCAGTAAATTTTATAGCCAACAAAATATTTTATTTAAAAACTAAAAATTCTCATCCCTGAACATCAAAGTTTCAAAACAGCTTTCATGCTTTTACTTTTATTATTTTTCGTTGAAGAAATCATTAAATAATTGGTGCAATAAATAACATAGCCAGCAAAATATTTTATTTAAAAACTAAAAATTCTAATCCCTGAACATCAAAGTTTCAAAACAGCTTTCATGCTTTTACTTTTATTATTTTTCGTTGAAGAAATTAACTTTTATTTGGTGCAGTAAATTTTATAGCCAACAAAATATTTTATTTAAAAACTAAAAATTCTCATCCCTGAACATCAAAGTTTCAAAACAGCTTTCATGCTTTTACTTTTATTATTTTTCGTTGAAGAAATCATTAAATAATTGGTGCAATAAATAACATAGCCAGCAAAATATTTTATTTAAAAACTAAAAATTCTAATCCCTGAACATCAAAGTTTCAAAACAGCTTTCATGCTTTTACTTTTATTATTTTTCGTTGAAGAAATTAACTTTTATTTGGTGCAGTAAATTTTATAGCCAACAAAATATTTTATTTAAAAACTAAAAATTCTCATCCCTGAACATCAAAGTTTCAAAACAGCTTTCAGGCTTTTACTTTTATTATTTTCCGTTGAAGAAATTAACTTTTATTTGGTGCAGTAAATTTTATAGCCAACAAAATATTTTATTTAAAAACTAAAAATCCTCATCCCTGAACATCAAAGTTTCAAAACAGCTTTCATGCTTTTACTTTTATTATTTTTCGTTGAAGAAATCATTAAATAATTGGTGCAATAAATAACATAGCCAGCAAAATATTTTATTTAAAAACTAAAAATTCTAATCCCTGAACATCAAAGTTTCAAAACAGCTTTCATGCTTTTACTTTTATTATTTTTCGTTGAAGAAATTAACTTTTATTTGGTGCAGTAAATTTTATAGCCAACAAAATATTTTATTTAAAAACTAAAAATTCTCATCCCTGAACATCAAAGTTTCAAAACAGCTTTCAGGCTTTTACTTTTATTATTTTTCGTTGAAGAAATCATTAAATAATTGGTGCAATAAATAACATAGCCAGCAAAATATTTTATTTAAAAACTAAAAATTCTCATCCCTGAACATCAAAGTTTCAAAACAGCTTTCATGCTTTTACTTTTATTATTTTTCGTTGAAGAAATCATTAAATAATTGGTGCAATAAATAACATAGCCAGCAAAATATTTTATTTAAAAACTAAAAATTCTAATCCCTGAACATCAAAGTTTCAAAACAGCTTTCATGCTTTTACTTTTATTATTTTTCGTTGAAGAAATTAACTTTTATTTGGTGCAGTAAATTTTATAGCCAACAAAATATTTTATTTAAAAACTAAAAATTCTCATCCCTGAACATCAAAGTTTCAAAACAGCTTTCAGGCTTTTACTTTTATTATTTTTCGTTGAAGAAATTAACTTTTATTTGGTGCAGTAAATTTTATAGCCAACAAAATATTTTATTTAAAAACTAAAAATTCTCATCCCTGAACATCAAAGTTTCAAAACAGCTTTCATGCTTTTACTTTTATTATTTTTCGTTGAAGAAATCATTAAATAATTGGTGCAATAAATAACATAGCCAACAAAATATTTTATTTAAAAACTAAAAATCCTCATCCCTGAACATCAAAGTTTCAAAACAGCTTTCATGCTTTTACTTTTATTATTTTTCGTTGAAGAAATCATTAAATAATTGGTGCAATAAATAACATAGCCAGCAAAATATTTTATTTAAAAACTAAAAATTCTAATCCCTGAACATCAAAGTTTCAAAACAGCTTTCAGGCTTTTACTTTTATTATTTTTCGTTGAAGAAATTAACTTTTATTTGGTGCAGTAAATTTTATAGCCAACAAAATATTTTATTTAAAAACTAAAAATTCTCATCCCTGAACATCAAAGTTTCAAAACAGCTTTCATGCTTTTACTTTTATTATTTTTCGTTGAAGAAATTAACTTTTATTTGGTGCAGTAAATTTTATAGCCAACAAAATATTTTATTTAAAAACTAAAAATTCTCATCCCTGAACATAAAGTTTCAAAACAGCTTTCATGCTTTTACTTTTATTATTTTTCGTTGAAGAAATCATTAAATAATTGGTGCAATAAATAACATAGCCAGCAAAATATTTTATTTAAAAACTAAAAATTCTAATCCCTGAACATCAAAGTTTCAAAACAGCTTTCATGCTTTTACTTTTATTATTTTTCGTTGAAGAAATTAACTTTTATTTGGTGCAGTAAATTTTATAGCCAACAAAATATTTTATTTAAAAACTAAAAATTCTCATCCCTGAACATCAAAGTTTCAAAACAGCTTTCAGGCTTTTACTTTTATTATTTTCCGTTGAAGAAATTAACTTTTATTTGGTGCAGTAAATTTTATAGCCAACAAAATATTTTATTTAAAAACTAAAAATCCTCATCCCTGAACATCAAAGTTTCAAAACAGCTTTCATGCTTTTACTTTTATTATTTTTCGTTGAAGAAATCATTAAATAATTGGTGCAATAAATAACATAGCCAGCAAAATATTTTATTTAAAAACTAAAAATTCTAATCCCTGAACATCAAAGTTTCAAAACAGCTTTCATGCTTTTACTTTTATTATTTTTCGTTGAAGAAATTAACTTTTATTTGGTGCAGTAAATTTTATAGCCAACAAAATATTTTATTTAAAAACTAAAAATTCTCATCCCTGAACATCAAAGTTTCAAAACAGCTTTCAGGCTTTTACTTTTATTATTTTTCGTTGAAGAAATCATTAAATAATTGGTGCAATAAATAACATAGCCAACAAAATATTTTATTTAAAAACTAAAAATTCTCATCCCTGAACATCAAAGTTTCAAAACAGCTTTCATGCTTTTACTTTTATTATTTTTCGTTGAAGAAATCATTAAATAATTGGTGCAATAAATAACATAGCCAGCAAAATATTTTATTTAAAAACTAAAAATTCTAATCCCTGAACATCAAAGTTTCAAAACAGCTTTCATGCTTTTACTTTTATTATTTTTCGTTGAAGAAATCATTAAATAATTGGTGCAATAAATAACATAGCCAGCAAAATATTTTATTTAAAAACTAAAAATTCTCATCCCTGAACATCAAAGTTTCAAAACAGCTTTCAGGCTTTTACTTTTATTATTTTTCGTTGAAGAAATTAACTTTTATTTGGTGCAGTAAATTTTATAGCCAACAAAATATTTTATTTAAAAACTAAAAATTCTCATCCCTGAACATCAAAGTTTCAAAACAGCTTTCATGCTTTTACTTTTATTATTTTTCGTTGAAGAAATCATTAAATAATTGGTGCAATAAATAACATAGCCAACAAAATATTTTATTTAAAAACTAAAAATCCTCATCCCTGAACATCAAAGTTTCAAAACAGCTTTCATGCTTTTACTTTTATTATTTTTCGTTGAAGAAATCATTAAATAATTGGTGCAATAAATAACATAGCCAGCAAAATATTTTATTTAAAAACTAAAAATTCTAATCCCTGAACATCAAAGTTTCAAAACAGCTTTCAGGCTTTTACTTTTATTATTTTTCGTTGAAGAAATTAACTTTTATTTGGTGCAGTAAATTTTATAGCCAACAAAATATTTTATTTAAAAACTAAAAATTCTCATCCCTGAACATCAAAGTTTCAAAACAGCTTTCATGCTTTTACTTTTATTATTTTTCGTTGAAGAAATTAACTTTTATTTGGTGCAGTAAATTTTATAGCCAACAAAATATTTTATTTAAAAACTAAAAATTCTCATCCCTGAACATCAAAGTTTCAAAACAGCTTTCATGCTTTTACTTTTATTATTTTTCGTTGAAGAAATCATTAAATAATTGGTGCAATAAATAACATAGCCAACAAAATATTTTATTTAAAAACTAAAAATTCTCATCCCTGAACATCAAAGTTTCAAAACAGCTTTCAGGCTTTTACTTTTATTATTTTCCGTTGAAGAAATTAACTTTTATTTGGTGCAGTAAATTTTATAGCCAACAAAATATTTTATTTAAAAACTAAAAATCCTCATCCCTGAACATCAAAGTTTCAAAACAGCTTTCATGCTTTTACTTTTATTATTTTTCGTTGAAGAAATCATTAAATAATTGGTGCAATAAATAACATAGCCAGCAAAATATTTTATTTAAAAACTAAAAATTCTAATCCCTGAACATCAAAGTTTCAAAACAGCTTTCATGCTTTTACTTTTATTATTTTTCGTTGAAGAAATTAACTTTTATTTGGTGCAGTAAATTTTATAGCCAACAAAATATTTTATTTAAAAACTAAAAATTCTCATCCCTGAACATCAAAGTTTCAAAACAGCTTTCAGGCTTTTACTTTTATTATTTTTCGTTGAAGAAATCATTAAATAATTGGTGCAATAAATAACATAGCCAACAAAATATTTTATTTAAAAACTAAAAATTCTCATCCCTGAACATCAAAGTTTCAAAACAGCTTTCATGCTTTTACTTTTATTATTTTTCGTTGAAGAAATCATTAAATAATTGGTGCAATAAATAACATAGCCAGCAAAATATTTTATTTAAAAACTAAAAATTCTAATCCCTGAACATCAAAGTTTCAAAACAGCTTTCATGCTTTTACTTTTATTATTTTTCGTTGAAGAAATTAACTTTTATTTGGTGCAGTAAATTTTATAGCCAACAAAATATTTTATTTAAAAACTAAAAATTCTCATCCCTGAACATCAAAGTTTCAAAACAGCTTTCAGGCTTTTACTTTTATTATTTTTCGTTGAAGAAATTAACTTTTATTTGGTGCAGTAAATTTTATAGCCAACAAAATATTTTATTTAAAAACTAAAAATTCTCATCCCTGAACATCAAAGTTTCAAAACAGCTTTCATGCTTTTACTTTTATTATTTTTCGTTGAAGAAATCATTAAATAATTGGTGCAATAAATAACATAGCCAACAAAATATTTTATTTAAAAACTAAAAATCCTCATCCCTGAACATCAAAGTTTCAAAACAGCTTTCATGCTTTTACTTTTATTATTTTTCGTTGAAGAAATCATTAAATAATTGGTGCAATAAATAACATAGCCAGCAAAATATTTTATTTAAAAACTAAAAATTCTAATCCCTGAACATCAAAGTTTCAAAACAGCTTTCATGCTTTTACTTTAATTATTTTTCGTTGAAGAAATTAACTTTTATTTGGTGCAGTAAATTTTATAGCCAACAAAATATTTTATTTAAAAACTAAAAATTCTCATCCCTGAACATCAAAGTTTCAAAACAGCTTTCAGGCTTTTACTTTTATTATTTTTCGTTGAAGAAATTAACTTTTATTTGGTGCAGTAAATTTTATAGCCAACAAAATATTTTATTTAAAAACTAAAAATCCTCATCCCTGAACATCAAAGTTTCAAAACAGCTTTCATGCTTTTACTTTTATTATTTTTCGTTGAAGAAATCATTAAATAATTGGTGCAATAAATAACATAGCCAGCAAAATATTTTATTTAAAAACTAAAAATTCTAATCCCTGAACATCAAAGTTTCAAAACAGCTTTCATGCTTTTACTTTTATTATTTTTCGTTGAAGAAATTAACTTTTATTTGGTGCAGTAAATTTTATAGCCAACAAAATATTTTATTTAAAAACTAAAAATTCTCATCCCTGAACATCAAAGTTTCAAAACAGCTTTCAGGCTTTTACTTTTATTATTTTTCGTTGAAGAAATCATTAAATAATTGGTGCAATAAATAACATAGCCAACAAAATATTTTATTTAAAAACTAAAAATTCTCATCCCTGAACATCAAAGTTTCAAAACAGCTTTCATGCTTTTACTTTTATTATTTTTCGTTGAAGAAATTAACTTTTATTTGGTGCAGTAAATTTTATAGCCAACAAAATATTTTATTTAAAAACTAAAAATTCTCATCCCTGAACATCAAAGTTTCAAAACAGCTTTCAGGCTTTTACTTTTATTATTTTTCGTTGAAGAAATTAACTTTTATTTGGTGCAGTAAATTTTATAGCCAACAAAATATTTTATTTAAAAACTAAAAATTCTCATCCCTGAACATCAAAGTTTCAAAACAGCTTTCATGCTTTTACTTTTATTATTTTTCGTTGAAGAAATCATTAAATAATTGGTGCAATAAATAACATAGCCAACAAAATATTTTATTTAAAAACTAAAAATCCTCATCCCTGAACATCAAAGTTTCAAAACAGCTTTCATGCTTTTACTTTTATTATTTTTCGTTGAAGAAATCATTAAATAATTGGTGCAATAAATAACATAGCCAGCAAAATATTTTATTTAAAAACTAAAAATTCTAATCCCTGAACATCAAAGTTTCAAAACAGCTTTCATGCTTTTACTTTTATTATTTTTCGTTGAAGAAATTAACTTTTATTTGGTGCAGTAAATTTTATAGCCAACAAAATATTTTATTTAAAAACTAAAAATTCTCATCCCTGAACATCAAAGTTTCAAAACAGCTTTCATGCTTTTACTTTTATTATTTTTCGTTGAAGAAATCATTAAATAATTGGTGCAATAAATAACATAGCCAGCAAAATATTTTATTTAAAAACTAAAAGTTCTAATCCCTGAACATCAAAGTTTCAAAACAGCTTTCATGCTTTTACTTTTATTATTTTTCGTTGAAGAAATTAACTTTTATTTGGTGCAGTAAATTTTATAGCCAACAAAATATTTTATTTAAAAACTAAAAATTCTCATCCCTGAACATCAAAGTTTCAAAACAGCTTTCAGGCTTTTACTTTTATTATTTTTCGTTGAAGAAATTAACTTTTATTTGGTGCAGTAAATTTTATAGCCAACAAAATATTTTATTTAAAAACTAAAAATCCTCATCCCTGAACATCAAAGTTTCAAAACAGCTTTCATGCTTTTACTTTTATTATTTTTCGTTGAAGAAATCATTAAATAATTGGTGCAATAAATAACATAGCCAGCAAAATATTTTATTTAAAAACTAAAAATTCTAATCCCTGAACATCAAAGTTTCAAAACAGCTTTCATGCTTTTACTTTTATTATTTTTCGTTGAAGAAATTAACTTTTATTTGGTGCAGTAAATTTTATAGCCAACAAAATATTTTATTTAAAAACTAAAAATTCTCATCCCTGAACATCAAAGTTTCAAAACAGCTTTCAGGCTTTTACTTTTATTATTTTTCGTTGAAGAAATTAACTTTTATTTGGTGCAGTAAATTTTATAGCCAACAAAATATTTTATTTAAAAACTAAAAATCCTCATCCCTGAACATCAAAGTTTCAAAACAGCTTTCATGCTTTTACTTTTATTATTTTTCGTTGAAGAAATCATTAAATAATTGGTGCAATAAATAACATAGCCAGCAAAATATTTTATTTAAAAACTAAAAATTCTAATCCCTGAACATCAAAGTTTCAAAACAGCTTTCATGCTTTTACTTTTATTATTTTTCGTTGAAGAAATCATTAAATAATTGGTGCAATAAATAACATAGCCAACAAAATATTTTATTTAAAAACTAAAAATTCTCATCCCTGAACATCAAAGTTTCAAAACAGCTTTCATGCTTTTACTTTTATTATTTTTCGTTGAAGAAATCATTAAATAATTGGTGCAATAAATAACATAGCCAACAAAATATTTTATTTAAAAACTAAAAATCCTCATCCCTGAACATCAAAGTTTCAAAACAGCTTTCATGCTTTTACTTTTATTATTTTTCGTTGAAGAAATCATTAAATAATTGGTGCAATAAATAACATAGCCAGCAAAATATTTTATTTAAAAACTAAAAATTCTAATCCCTGAACATCAAAGTTTCAAAACAGCTTTCATGCTTTTACTTTTATTATTTTTCGTTGAAGAAATTAACTTTTATTTGGTGCAGTAAATTTTATAGCCAACAAAATATTTTATTTAAAAACTAAAAATTCTCATCCCTGAACATCAAAGTTTCAAAACAGCTTTCAGGCTTTTACTTTTATTATTTTTCGTTGAAGAAATTAACTTTTATTTGGTGCAGTAAATTTTATAGCCAACAAAATATTTTATTTAAAAACTAAAAATTCTCATCCCTGAACATCAAAGTTTCAAAACAGCTTTCATGCTTTTACTTTTATTATTTTTCGTTGAAGAAATTAACTTTTATTTGGTGCAGTAAATTTTATAGCCAACAAAATATTTTATTTAAAAACTAAAAATTCTCATCCCTGAACATCAAAGTTTCAAAACAGCTTTCAGGCTTTTACTTTTATTATTTTCCGTTGAAGAAATTAACTTTTATTTGGTGCAGTAAATTTTATAGCCAACAAAATATTTTATTTAAAAACTAAAAATCCTCATCCCTGAACATCAAAGTTTCAAAACAGCTTTCATGCTTTTACTTTTATTATTTTTCGTTGAAGAAATCATTAAATAATTGGTGCAATAAATAACATAGCCAGCAAAATATTTTATTTAAAAACTAAAAATTCTAATCCCTGAACATCAAAGTTTCAAAACAGCTTTCATGCTTTTACTTTTATTATTTTTCGTTGAAGAAATTAACTTTTATTTGGTGCAGTAAATTTTATAGCCAACAAAATATTTTATTTAAAAACTAAAAATTCTCATCCCTGAACATCAAAGTTTCAAAACAGCTTTCAGGCTTTTACTTTTATTATTTTTCGTTGAAGAAATCATTAAATAATTGGTGCAATAAATAACATAGCCAACAAAATATTTTATTTAAAAACTAAAAATTCTCATCCCTGAACATCAAAGTTTCAAAACAGCTTTCATGCTTTTACTTTTATTATTTTTCGTTGAAGAAATCATTAAATAATTGGTGCAATAAATAACATAGCCAACAAAATATTTTATTTTAAAACTAAAAATCCTCATCCCTGAACATCAAAGTTTCAAAACAGCTTTCATGCTTTTACTTTTATTATTTTTCGTTGAAGAAATCATTAAATAATTGGTGCAATAAATAACATAGCCAGCAAAATATTTTATTTAAAAACTAAAAATTCTAATCCCTGAACATCAAAGTTTCAAAACAGCTTTCATGCTTTTACTTTTATTATTTTTCGTTGAAGAAATTAACTTTTATTTGGTGCAGTAAATTTTATAGCCAACAAAATATTTTATTTAAAAACTAAAAATTCTCATCCCTGAACATCAAAGTTTCAAAACAGCTTTCAGGCTTTTACTTTTATTATTTTTCGTTGAAGAAATTAACTTTTATTTGGTGCAGTAAATTTTATAGCCAACAAAATATTTTATTTAAAAACTAAAAATTCTCATCCCTGAACATCAAAGTTTCAAAACAGCTTTCATGCTTTTACTTTTATTATTTTTCGTTGAAGAAATCATTAAATAATTGGTGCAATAAATAACATAGCCAACAAAATATTTTATTTAAAAACTAAAAATCCTCATCCCTGAACATCAAAGTTTCAAAACAGCTTTCATGCTTTTACTTTTATTATTTTTCGTTGAAGAAATCATTAAATAATTGGTGCAATAAATAACATAGCCAGCAAAATATTTTATTTAAAAACTAAAAATTCTAATCCCTGAACATCAAAGTTTCAAAACAGCTTTCATGCTTTTACTTTTATTATTTTTCGTTGAAGAAATTAACTTTTATTTGGTGCAGTAAATTTTATAGCCAACAAAATATTTTATTTAAAAACTAAAAATTCTCATCCCTGAACATCAAAGTTTCAAAACAGCTTTCAGGCTTTTACTTTTATTATTTTTCGTTGAAGAAATTAACTTTTATTTGGTGCAGTAAATTTTATAGCCAACAAAATATTTTATTTAAAAACTAAAAATTCTCATCCCTGAACATCAAAGTTTCAAAACAGCTTTCATGCTTTTACTTTTATTATTTTTCGTTGAAGAAATCATTAAATAATTGGTGCAATAAATAACATAGCCAGCAAAATATTTTATTTAAAAACTAAAAATTCTAATCCCTGAACATCAAAGTTTCAAAACAGCTTTCATGCTTTTACTTTTATTATTTTTCGTTGAAGAAATTAACTTTTATTTGGTGCAGTAAATTTTATAGCCAACAAAATATTTTATTTAAAAACTAAAAATTCTCATCCCTGAACATCAAAGTTTCAAAACAGCTTTCAGGCTTTTACTTTTATTATTTTTCGTTGAAGAAATTAACTTTTATTTGGTGCAGTAAATTTTATAGCCAACAAAATATTTTATTTAAAAACTAAAAATCCTCATCCCTGAACATCAAAGTTTCAAAACAGCTTTCATGCTTTTACTTTTATTATTTTTCGTTGAAGAAATCATTAAATAATTGGTGCAATAAATAACATAGCCAGCAAAATATTTTATTTAAAAACTAAAAATTCTAATCCCTGAACATCAAAGTTTCAAAACAGCTTTCATGCTTTTACTTTTATTATTTTTCGTTGAAGAAATTAACTTTTATTTGGTGCAGTAAATTTTATAGCCAACAAAATATTTTATTTAAAAACTAAAAATTCTCATCCCTGAACATCAAAGTTTCAAAACAGCTTTCAGGCTTTTACTTTTATTATTTTTCGTTGAAGAAATTAACTTTTATTTGGTGCAGTAAATTTTATAGCCAACAAAATATTTTATTTAAAAACTAAAAATCCTCATCCCTGAACATCAAAGTTTCAAAACAGCTTTCATGCTTTTACTTTTATTATTTTTCGTTGAAGAAATCATTAAATAATTGGTGCAATAAATAACATAGCCAGCAAAATATTTTATTTAAAAACTAAAAATTCTAATCCCTGAACATCAAAGTTTCAAAACAGCTTTCATGCTTTTACTTTTATTATTTTTCGTTGAAGAAATTAACTTTTATTTGGTGCAGTAAATTTTATAGCCAACAAAATATTTTATTTAAAAACTAAAAATTCTCATCCCTGAACATCAAAGTTTCAAAACAGCTTTCAGGCTTTTACTTTTATTATTTTTCGTTGAAGAAATCATTAAATAATTGGTGCAATAAATAACATAGCCAACAAAATATTTTATTTAAAAACTAAAAATTCTCATCCCTGAACATCAAAGTTTCAAAACAGCTTTCATGCTTTTACTTTTATTATTTTTCGTTGAAGAAATCATTAAATAATTGGTGCAATAAATAACATAGCCAACAAAATATTTTATTTAAAAACTAAAAATCCTCATCCCTGAACATCAAAGTTTCAAAACAGCTTTCATGCTTTTACTTTTATTATTTTTCGTTGAAGAAATCATTAAATAATTGGTGCAATAAATAACATAGCCAGCAAAATATTTTATTTAAAAACTAAAAATTCTAATCCCTGAACATCAAAGTTTCAAAACAGCTTTCATGCTTTTACTTTTATTATTTTTCGTTGAAGAAATTAACTTTTATTTGGTGCAGTAAATTTTATAGCCAACAAAATATTTTATTTAAAAACTAAAAATTCTCATCCCTGAACATCAAAGTTTCAAAACAGCTTTCAGGCTTTTACTTTTATTATTTTTCGTTGAAGAAATTAACTTTTATTTGGTGCAGTAAATTTTATAGCCAACAAAATATTTTATTTAAAAACTAAAAATTCTCATCCCTGAACATCAAAGTTTCAAAACAGCTTTCATGCTTTTACTTTTATTATTTTTCGTTGAAGAAATCATTAAATAATTGGTGCAATAAATAACATAGCCAACAAAATATTTTATTTAAAAACTAAAAATCCTCATCCCTGAACATCAAAGTTTCAAAACAGCTTTCATGCTTTTACTTTTATTATTTTTCGTTGAAGAAATCATTAAATAATTGGTGCAATAAATAACATAGCCAGCAAAATATTTTATTTAAAAACTAAAAATTCTAATCCCTGAACATCAAAGTTTCAAAACAGCTTTCATGCTTTTACTTTTATTATTTTTCGTTGAAGAAATAAACTTTTATTTGGTGCAGTAAATTTTATAGCCAACAAAATATTTTATTTAAAAACTAAAAATTCTCATCCCTGAACATCAAAGTTTCAAAACAGCTTTCAGGCTTTTACTTTTATTATTTTTCGTTGAAGAAATCATTAAATAATTGGTGCAATAAATAACATAGCCAGCAAAATATTTTATTTAAAAACTAAAAATTCTCATCCCTGAACATCAAAGTTTCAAAACAGCTTTCAGGCTTTTACTTTTATTATTTTTCGTTGAAGAAATCATTAAATAATTGGTGCAATAAATAACATAGCCAGCAAAATATTTTATTTAAAAACTAAAAATTCTCATCCCTGAACATCAAAGTTTCAAAACAGCTTTCAGGCTTTTACTTTTATTATTTTTCGTTGAAGAAATTAACTTTTATTTGGTGCAGTAAATTTTATAGCCAACAAAATATTTTATTTAAAAACTAAAAATTCTCATCCCTGAACATCAAAGTTTCAAAACAGCTTTCAGGCTTTTACTTTTATTATTTTTCGTTGAAGAAATCATTAAATAATTTGTGCAATAAATAACATAGCCAGCAAAATATTTTATTTAAAAACTAAAAATTCTCATCCCTGAACATCAAAGTTTCAAAACAGCTTTCATGCTTTTACTTTTATTATTTTTCGTTGAAGAAATCATTAAATAATTGGTGCAATAAATAACATAGCCAGCAAAATATTTTATTTAAAAACTAAAAATTCTAATCCCTGAACATCAAAGTTTCAAAACAGCTTTCATGCTTTTACTTTTATTATTTTTCGTTGAAGAAATCATTAAATAATTGGTGCAATAAATAACATAGCCAGCAAAATATTTTATTTAAAAACTAAAAATCCTCATCCCTGAACATCAAAGTTTCAAAACAGCTTTCATGCTTTTACTTTTATTATTTTTCGTTGAAGAAATCATTAAATAATTGGTGCAATAAATAACATAGCCAGCAAAATATTTTATTTAAAAACTAAAAATTCTAATCCCTGAACATCAAAGTTTCAAAACAGCTTTCATGCTTTTACTTTTATTATTTTTCGTTGAAGAAATTAACTTTTATTTGGTGCAGTAAATTTTATAGCCAACAAAATATTTTATTTAAAAACTAAAAATTCTCATCCCTGAACATCAAAGTTTCAAAACAGCTTTCAGGCTTTTACTTTTATTATTTTTCGTTGAAGAAATTAACTTTTATTTGGTGCAGTAAATTTTATAGCCAACAAAATATTTTATTTAAAAACTAAAAATCCTCATCCCTGAACATCAAAGTTTCAAAACAGCTTTCATGCTTTTACTTTTATTATTTTTCGTTGAAGAAATCATTAAATAATTGGTGCAATAAATAACATAGCCAGCAAAATATTTTATTTAAAAACTAAAAATTCTAATCCCTGAACATCAAAGTTTCAAAACAGCTTTCATGCTTTTACTTTTATTATTTTTCGTTGAAGAAATTAACTTTTATTTGGTGCAGTAAATTTTATAGCCAACAAAATATTTTATTTAAAAACTAAAAATTCTCATCCCTGAACATCAAAGTTTCAAAACAGCTTTCAGGCTTTTACTTTTATTATTTTTCGTTGAAGAAATTAACTTTTATTTGGTGCAGTAAATTTTATAGCCAACAAAATATTTTATTTAAAAACTAAAAATTCTCATCCCTGAACATCAAAGTTTCAAAACAGCTTTCAGGCTTTTACTTTTATTATTTTTCGTTGAAGAAATTAACTTTTATTTGGTGCAGTAAATTTTATAGCCAACAAAATATTTTATTTAAAAACTAAAAATCCTCATCCCTGAACATCAAAGTTTCAAAACAGCTTTCATGCTTTTACTTTTATTATTTTTCGTTGAAGAAATCATTAAATAATTGGTGCAATAAATAACATAGCCAGCAAAATATTTTATTTAAAAACTAAAAATTCTCATCCCTGAACATCAAAGTTTCAAAACAGCTTTCATGCTTTTACTTTTATTATTTTTCGTTGAAGAAATCATTAAATAATTGGTGCAATAAATAACATAGCCAACAAAATATTTTATTAAAAAACAAAAAATTCTCATCCCTGAACATCAAAGTTTCAAAACAGCTTTCATGCTTTTACTTTTATTATTTTTCGTTGAAGAAATCATTAAATAATTGGTACAATAAATAACATAGCCAGCAAAATATTTTATTTAAAAACTAAAAATTCTAATCCCTGAACATCAAAGTTTCAAAACAGCTTTCATGCTTTTACTTTTATTATTTTTCGTTGAAGAAATTAACTTTTATTTGGTGCAGTAAATTTTATAGCCAACAAAATATTTTATTTAAAAACTAAAAATTCTCATCCCTGAACATCAAAGTTTCAAAACAGCTTTCAGGCTTTTACTTTTATTATTTTTCGTTGAAGAAATTAACTTTTATTTGGTGCAGTAAATTTTATAGCCAACAAAATATTTTATTTAAAAACTAAAAATCCTCATCCCTGAACATCAAAGTTTCAAAACAGCTTTCATGCTTTTACTTTTATTATTTTTCGTTGAAGAAATCATTAAATAATTGGTGCAATAAATAACATAGCCAGCAAAATATTTTATTTAAAAACTAAAAATTCTCATCCCTGAACATCAAAGTTTCAAAACAGCTTTCATGCTTTTACTTTTATTATTTTTCGTTGAAGAAATCATTAAATAATTGGTGCAATAAATAACATAGCCAACAAAATATTTTATTTAAAAACTAAAAATCCTCATCCCTGAACATCAAAGTTTCAAAACAGCTTTCATGCTTTTACTTTTATTATTTTTCGTTGAAGAAATCATTAAATAATTGGTGCAATAAATAACATAGCCAGCAAAATATTTTATTTAAAAACTAAAAATTCTAATCCCTGAACATCAAAGTTTCAAAACAGCTTTCATGCTTTTACTTTTATTATTTTTCGTTGAAGAAATTAACTTTTATTTGGTGCAGTAAATTTTATAGCCAACAAAATATTTTATTTAAAAACTAAAAATTCTCATCCCTGAACATCAAAGTTTCAAAACAGCTTTCAGGCTTTTACTTTTATTATTTTTCGTTGAAGAAATTAACTTTTATTTGGTGCAGTAAATTTTATAGCCAACAAAATATTTTATTAAAAAACTAAAAATTCTCATCCCTGAACATCAAAGTTTCAAAACAGCTTTCATGCTTTTACTTTTATTATTTTTCGTTGAAGAAATTAACTTTTATTTGGTGCAGTAAATTTTATAGCCAACAAAATATTTTATTTAAAAACTAAAAATTCTCATCCCTGAACATCAAAGTTTCAAAACAGCTTTCATGCTTTTACTTTTATTATTTTTCGTTGAAGAAATCATTAAATAATTGGTGCAATAAATAACATAGCCAACAAAATATTTTATTTAAAAACTAAAAATCCTCATCCCTGAACATCAAAGTTTCAAAACAGCTTTCAGGCTTTTACTTTTATTATTTTTCGTTGAAGAAATTAACTTTTATTTGGTGCAGTAAATTTTATAGCCAACAAAATATTTTATTTAAAAACTAAAAATTCTCATCCCTGAACATCAAAGTTTCAAAACAGCTTTCATGCTTTTACTTTTATTATTTTTCGTTGAAGAAATCATTAAATAATTGGTGCAATAAATAACATAGCCAGCAAAATATTTTATTTAAAAACTAAAAATTCTAATCCCTGAACATCAAAGTTTCAAAACAGCTTTCATGCTTTTACTTTTATTATTTTTCGTTGAAGAAATTAACTTTTATTTGGTGCAGTAAATTTTATAGCCAACAAAATATTTTATTTAAAAACTAAAAATTCTCATCCCTGAACATCAAAGTTTCAAAACAGCTTTCAGGCTTTTACTTTTATTATTTTTCGTTGAAGAAATTAACTTTTATTTGGTGCAGTAAATTTTATAGCCAACAAAATATTTTATTTAAAAACTAAAAATCCTCATCCCTGAACATCAAAGTTTCAAAACAGCTTTCATGCTTTTACTTTTATTATTTTTCGTTGAAGAAATCATTAAATAATTGGTGCAATAAATAACATAGCCAGCAAAATATTTTATTTAAAAACTAAAAATTCTAATCCCTGAACATCAAAGTTTCAAAACAGCTTTCATGCTTTTACTTTTATTATTTTTCGTTGAAGAAATTAACTTTTATTTGGTGCAGTAAATTTTATAGCCAACAAAATATTTTATTTAAAAACTAAAAATTCTCATCCCTGAACATCAAAGTTTCAAAACAGCTTTCAGGCTTTTACTTTTATTATTTTTCGTTGAAGAAATTAACTTTTATTTGGTGCAGTAAATTTTATAGCCAACAAAATATTTTATTTAAAAACTAAAAATTCTCATCCCTGAACATCAAAGTTTCAAAACAGCTTTCAGGCTTTTACTTTTATTATTTTTCGTTGAAGAAATCATTAAATAATTGGTGCAATAAATAACATAGCCAGCAAAATATTTTATTTAAAAACTAAAAATCCTCATCCCTGAACATCAAAGTTTCAAAACAGCTTTCATGCTTTTACTTTTATTATTTTTCGTTGAAGAAATCATTAAATAATTGGTGCAATAAATAACATAGCCAACAAAATATTTTATTTAAAAACTAAAAATTCTAATCCCTGAACATCAAAGTTTCAAAACAGCTTTCATGCTTTTACTTTTATTATTTTTCGTTGAAGAAATTAACTTTTATTTGGTGCAGTAAATTTTATAGCCAACAAAATATTTTATTTAAAAACTAAAAATTCTCATCCCTGAACATCAAAGTTTCAAAACAGCTTTCAGGCTTTTACTTTTATTATTTTTCGTTGAAGAAATTAACTTTTATTTGGTGCAGTAAATTTTATAGCCAACAAAATATTTTATTAAAAAACTAAAAATTCTCATCCCTGAACATCAAAGTTTCAAAACAGCTTTCATGCTTTTACTTTTATTATTTTTCGTTGAAGAAATTAACTTTTATTTGGTGCAGTAAATTTTATAGCCAACAAAATATTTTATTTAAAAACTAAAAATTCTCATCCCTGAACATCAAAGTTTCAAAACAGCTTTCAGGCTTTTACTTTTATTATTTTTCGTTGAAGAAATTAACTTTTATTTGGTGCAGTAAATTTTATAGCCAACAAAATATTTTATTAAAAAACAAAAAATTCTCATCCCTGAACATCAAAGTTTCAAAACAGCTTTCATGCTTTTACTTTTATTATTTTTCGTTGAAGAAATCATTAAATAATTGGTGCAATAAATAACATAGCCAGCAAAATATTTTATTTAAAAACTAAAAATTCTCATCCCTGAACATCAAAGTTTCAAAACAGCTTTCATGCTTTTACTTTTATTATTTTTCGTTGAAGAAATCATTAAATAATTGGTGCAATAAATAACATAGCCAGCAAAATATTTTATTTAAAAACTAAAAATTCTCATCCCTGAACATCAAAGTTTCAAAACAGCTTTCATGCTTTTACTTTTATTATTTTTCGTTGAAGAAATCATTAAATAATTGGTGCAATAAATAACATAGCCAACAAAATATTTTATTTAAAAACTAAAAATCCTCATCCCTGAACATCAAAGTTTCAAAACAGCTTTCATGCTTTTACTTTTATTATTTTTCGTTGAAGAAATCATTAAATAATTGGTGCAATAAATAACATAGCCAGCAAAATATTTTATTTAAAAACTAAAAATTCTCATCCCTGAACATCAAAGTTTCAAAACAGCTTTCATGCTTTTACTTTTATTATTTTTCGTTGAAGAAATCATTAAATAATTGGTGCAATAAATAACATAGCCAACAAAATATTTTATTTAAAAACTAAAAATCCTCATCCCTGAACATCAAAGTTTCAAAACAGCTTTCATGCTTTTACTTTTATTATTTTTCGTTGAAGAAATTAACTTTTATTTGGTGCAGTAAATTTTATAGCCAACAAAATATTTTATTAAAAAACAAAAAATTCTCATCCCTGAACATCAAAGTTTCAAAACAGCTTTCATGCTTTTACTTTTATTATTTTTCGTTGAAGAAATCATTAAATAATTGGTGCAATAAATAACATAGCCAACAAAATATTTTATTTAAAAACAAAAAATTCTCATCCCTGAACATCAAAGTTTCAAAACAGTTTTCAGGCTTTTACTTTTATTATTTTTCGTTGAAGAAATTAACTTTTATTTGGTGCAGTAAATTTTATAGCCAACAAAATATTTTATTTAAAAACTAAAAATTCTCATCCCTGAACATCAAAGTTTCAAAACAGCTTTCAGGCTTTTACTTTTATTATTTTTCGTTGAAGAAATTAACTTTTATTTGGTGCAGTAAATTTTATAGCCAACAAAATATTTTATTTAAAAACTAAAAATCCTCATCCCTGAACATCAAAGTTTCAAAACAGCTTTCATGCTTTTACTTTTATTATTTTTCGTTGAAGAAATCATTAAATAATTGGTGCAATAAATAACATAGCCAGCAAAATATTTTATTTAAAAACTAAAAATTCTAATCCCTGAACATCAAAGTTTCAAAACAGCTTTCATGCTTTTACTTTTATTATTTTTCGTTGAAGAAATTAACTTTTATTTGGTGCAGTAAATTTTATAGCCAACAAAATATTTTATTTAAAAACTAAAAATTCTCATCCCTGAACATCAAAGTTTCAAAACAGCTTTCAGGCTTTTACTTTTATTATTTTTCGTTGAAGAAATTAACTTTTATTTGGTGCAGTAAATTTTATAGCCAACAAAATATTTTATTTAAAAACTAAAAATTCTCATCCCTGAACATCAAAGTTTCAAAACAGCTTTCAGGCTTTTACTTTTATTATTTTTCGTTGAAGAAATCATTAAATAATTGGTGCAATAAATAACATAGCCAGCAAAATATTTTATTTAAAAACTAAAAATTCTCATCCCTGAACATCAAAGTTTCAAAACAGCTTTCATGCTTTTACTTTTATTATTTTTCGTTGAAGAAATCATTAAATAATTGGTGCAATAAATAACATAGCCAGCAAAATATTTTATTTAAAAACTAAAAATCCTCATCCCTGAACATCAAAGTTTCAAAACAGCTTTCATGCTTTTACTTTTATTATTTTTCGTTGAAGAAATCATTAAATAATTGGTGCAATAAATAACATAGCCAGCAAAATATTTTATTTAAAAACTAAAAATTCTCATCCCTGAACATCAAAGTTTCAAAACAGCTTTCATGCTTTTACTTTTATTATTTTTCGTTGAAGAAATCATTAAATAATTGGTGCAATAAATAACATAGCCAACAAAATATTTTATTTAAAAACTAAAAATCCTCATCCCTGAACATCAAAGTTTCAAAACAGCTTTCATGCTTTTACTTTTATTATTTTTCGTTGAAGAAATCATTAAATAATTGGTGCAATAAATAACATAGCCAACAAAATATTTTATTTAAAAACTAAAAATTCTAATCCCTGAACATCAAAGTTTCAAAACAGCTTTCATGCTTTTACTTTTATTATTTTTCGTTGAAGAAATTAACTTTTATTTGGTGCAGTAAATTTTATAGCCAACAAAATATTTTATTTAAAAACTAAAAATTCTCATCCCTGAACATCAAAGTTTCAAAACAGCTTTCAGGCTTTTACTTTTATTATTTTTCGTTGAAGAAATTAACTTTTATTTGGTGCAGTAAATTTTATAGCCAACAAAATATTTTATTAAAAAACTAAAAATTCTCATCCCTGAACATCAAAGTTTCAAAACAGCTTTCATGCTTTTACTTTTATTATTTTTCGTTGAAGAAATTAACTTTTATTTGGTGCAGTAAATTTTATAGCCAACAAAATATTTTATTTAAAAACTAAAAATTCTCATCCCTGAACATCAAAGTTTCAAAACAGCTTTCAGGCTTTTACTTTTATTATTTTTCGTTGAAGAAATTAACTTTTATTTGGTGCAGTAAATTTTATAGCCAACAAAATATTTTATTAAAAAACAAAAAATTCTCATCCCTGAACATCAAAGTTTCAAAACAGCTTTCATGCTTTTACTTTTATTATTTTTCGTTGAAGAAATCATTAAATAATTGGTGCAATAAATAACATAGCCAGCAAAATATTTTATTTAAAAACTAAAAATTCTCATCCCTGAACATCAAAGTTTCAAAACAGCTTTCAGGCTTTTACTTTTATTATTTTTCGTTGAAGAAATTAACTTTTATTTGGTGCAGTAAATTTTATAGCCAACAAAATATTTTATTAAAAAACTAAAAATTCTCATCCCTGAACATCAAAGTTTCAAAACAGCTTTCATGCTTTTACTTTTATTATTTTTCGTTGAAGAAATTAACTTTTATTTGGTGCAGTAAATTTTATAGCCAACAAAATATTTTATTTAAAAACTAAAAATTCTCATCCCTGAACATCAAAGTTTCAAAACAGCTTTCAGGCTTTTACTTTTATTATTTTTCGTTGAAGAAATTAACTTTTATTTGGTGCAGTAAATTTTATAGCCAACAAAATATTTTATTAAAAAACAAAAAATTCTCATCCCTGAACATCAAAGTT
Source organism: Panagrolaimus kolymaensis (assembly GCA_028622995.1). Lineage (NCBI taxonomy): Eukaryota > Metazoa > Nematoda > Chromadorea > Rhabditida > Panagrolaimidae > Panagrolaimus > Panagrolaimus kolymaensis. The sequence continues at coordinate 913,723 of JAJQJQ010000025.1, read as the reverse complement.
TCAAAACAGCTTTCATGCTTTTACTTTTATTATTTTTCGTTGAAGAAATCATTAAATAATTGGTGCAATAAATAACATAGCCAGCAAAATATTTTATTTAAAAACTAAAAATTCTCATCCCTGAACATCAAAGTTTCAAAACAGCTTTCATGCTTTTACTTTTATTATTTTTCGTTGAAGAAATCATTAAATAATTGGTGCAATAAATAACATAGCCAGCAAAATATTTTATTTAAAAACTAAAAATTCTCATCCCTGAACATCAAAGTTTCAAAACAGCTTTCATGCTTTTACTTTTATTATTTTTCGTTGAAGAAATCATTAAATAATTGGTGCAATAAATAACATAGCCAACAAAATATTTTATTTAAAAACTAAAAATCCTCATCCCTGAACATCAAAGTTTCAAAACAGCTTTCATGCTTTTACTTTTATTATTTTTCGTTGAAGAAATCATTAAATAATTGGTGCAATAAATAACATAGCCAACAAAATATTTTATTTAAAAACTAAAAATCCTCATCCCTGAACATCAAAGTTTCAAAACAGCTTTCATGCTTTTACTTTCATTATTTTTCGTTGAAGAAATCATTAAATAATTGGTGCAATAAATAACATAGCCAGCAAAATATTTTATTTAAAAACTAAAAATTCTCATCCCTGAACATCAAAGTTTCAAAACAGCTTTCATGCTTTTACTTTTATTATTTTTCGTTGAAGAAATCATTAAATAATTGGTGCAATAAATAACATAGCCAACAAAATATTTTATTTAAAAACTAAAAATCCTCATCCCTGAACATCAAAGTTTCAAAACAGCTTTCATGCTTTTACTTTTATTATTTTTCGTTGAAGAAATCATTAAATAATTGGTGCAATAAATAACATAGCCAGCAAAATATTTTATTTAAAAACTAAAAATTCTCATCCCTGAACATCAAAGTTTCAAAACAGCTTTCATGCTTTTACTTTTATTATTTTTCGTTGAAGAAATCATTAAATAATTGGTGCAATAAATAACATAGCCAACAAAATATTTTATTTAAAAACTAAAAATCCTCATCCCTGAACATCAAAGTTTCAAAACAGCTTTCATGCTTTTACTTTTATTATTTTTCGTTGAAGAAATCATTAAATAATTGGTGCAATAAATAACATAGCCAGCAAAATATTTTATTTAAAAACTAAAAATTCTCATCCCTGAACATCAAAGTTTCAAAACAGCTTTCATGCTTTTACTTTTATTATTTTTCGTTGAAGAAATCATTAAATAATTGGTGCAATAAATAACATAGCCAACAAAATATTTTATTTAAAAACTAAAAATCCTCAACCCTGAACATCAAAGTTTCAAAACAGCTTTCATGCTTTTACTTTTATTATTTTTCGTTGAAGAAATCATTAAATAATTGGTGCAATAAATAACATAGCCAGCAAAATATTTTATTTAAAAACTAAAAATTCTCATCCCTGAACATCAAAGTTTCAAAACAGCTTTCATGCTTTTACTTTTATTATTTTTCGTTGAAGAAATCATTAAATAATTGGTGCAATAAATAACATAGCCAGCAAAATATTTTATTTAAAAACTAAAAATTCTCATCCCTGAACATCAAAGTTTCAAAACAGCTTTCATGCTTTTACTTTTATTATTTTTCGTTGAAGAAATCATTAAATAATTGGTGCAATAAATAACATAGCCAACAAAATATTTTATTTAAAAACTAAAAATCCTCATCCCTGAACATCAAAGTTTCAAAACAGCTTTCATGCTTTTACTTTTATTATTTTTCGTTGAAGAAATCATTAAATAATTGGTGCAATAAATAACATAGCCAGCAAAATATTTTATTTAAAAACTAAAAATTCTCATCCCTGAACATCAAAGTTTCAAAACAGCTTTCATGCTTTTACTTTTATTATTTTTCGTTGAAGAAATCATTAAATAATTGGTGCAATAAATAACATAGCCAACAAAATATTTTGTTTAAAAACTAAAAATTCTCATCCCTGAACATCAAAGTTTCAAAACAGCTTTCATGCTTTTACTTTTATTATTTTTCGTTGAAGAAATCATTAAATAATTGGTGCAATAAATAACATAGCCAGCAAAATATTTTATTTAAAAACTAAAAATTCTCATCCCTGAACATCAAAGTTTCAAAACAGCTTTCATGCTTTTACTTTTATTATTTTTCGTTGAAGAAATTAACTTTTATTTGGTGCAGTAAATTTTATAGCCAACAAAATATTTTATTAAAAAACAAAAAATTCTCATCCCTGAACATCAAAGTTTCAAAACAGCTTTCATGCTTTTACTTTTATTATTTTTCGTTGAAGAAATCATTAAATAATTGGTGCAATAAATAACATAGCCAGCAAAATATTTTATTTAAAAACTAAAAATTCTCATCCCTGAACATCAAAGTTTCAAAACAGCTTTCATGCTTTTACTTTTATTATTTTTCGTTGAAGAAATTAACTTTTATTTGGTGCAGTAAATTTTATAGCCAACAAAATATTTTATTAAAAAACTAAAAATTCTCATCCCTGAACATCAAAGTTTCAAAACAGCTTTCATGCTTTTACTTTTATTATTTTTCGTTGAAGAAATTAACTTTTATTTGGTGCAGTAAATTTTATAGCCAACAAAATATTTTATTAAAAAACTAAAAATTCTCATCCCTGAACATCAAAGTTTCAAAACAGCTTTCATGCTTTTACTTTTATTATTTTTCGTTGAAGAAATTAACTTTTATTTGGTGCAGTAAATTTTATAGCCAACAAAATATTTTATTTAAAAACTAAAAATTCTCATCCCTGAACATCAAAGTTTCAAAACAGCTTTCAGGCTTTTACTTTTATTATTTTTCGTTGAAGAAATTAACTTTTATTTGGTGCAGTAAATTTTATAGCCAACAAAATATTTTATTAAAAAACAAAAAATTCTCATCCCTGAACATCAAAGTTTCAAAACAGCTTTCATGCTTTTACTTTTATTATTTTTCGTTGAAGAAATCATTAAATAATTGGTGCAATAAATAACATAGCCAACAAAATATTTTATTTAAAAACTAAAAATCCTCATCCCTGAACATCAAAGTTTCAAAACAGCTTTCATGCTTTTACTTTTATTATTTTTCGTTGAAGAAATCATTAAATAATTGGTGCAATAAATAACATAGCCAGCAAAATATTTTATTTAAAAACTAAAAATTCTCATCCCTGAACATCAAAGTTTCAAAACAGCTTTCATGCTTTTACTTTTATTATTTTTCGTTGAAGAAATCATTAAATAATTGGTGCAATAAATAACATAGCCAACAAAATATTTTATTTAAAAACTAAAAATCCTCATCCCTGAACATCAAAGTTTCAAAACAGCTTTCATGCTTTTACTTTTATTATTTTTCGTTGAAGAAATTAACTTTTATTTGGTGCAGTAAATTTTATAGCCAACAAAATATTTTATTAAAAAACAAAAAATTCTCATCCCTGAACATCAAAGTTTCAAAACAGCTTTCATGCTTTTACTTTTATTATTTTTCGTTGAAGAAATCATTAAATAATTGGTGCAATAAATAACATAGCCAACAAAATATTTTATTTAAAAACAAAAAATTCTCATCCCTGAACATCAAAGTTTCAAAACAGCTTTCAGGCTTTTACTTTTATTATTTTTCGTTGAAGAAATTATCTTTTATTTGGTGCAGTAAATTTTATAGCCAACAAAATATTTTATTAAAAAACAAAAAATTCTCATCCCTGAACATCAAAGTTTCAAAACAGCTTTCATGCTTTTACTTTTATTATTTTTCGTTGAAGAAATCATTAAATAATTGGTGCAATAAATAACATAGCCAGCAAAATATTTTATTTAAAAACTAAAAATTCTCATCCCTGAACATCAAAGTTTCAAAACAGCTTTCATGCTTTTACTTTTATTATTTTTCGTTGAAGAAATCATTAAATAATTGGTGCAATAAATAACATAGCCAACAAAATATTTTATTTAAAAACTAAAAATCCTCATCCCTGAACATCAAAGTTTCAAAACAGCTTTCATGCTTTTACTTTTATTATTTTTCGTTGAAGAAATCATTAAATAATTGGTGCAATAAATAACATAGCCAGCAAAATATTTTATTTAAAAACTAAAAATTCTCATCCCTGAACATCAAAGTTTCAAAACAGCTTTCATGCTTTTACTTTTATTATTTTTCGTTGAAGAAATCATTAAATAATTGGTGCAATAAATAACATAGCCAACAAAATATTTTATTTAAAAACTAAAAATTCTCATCCCTGAACATCAAAGTTTCAAAACAGCTTTCATGCTTTTACTTTTATTATTTTTCGTTGAAGAAATCATTAAATAATTGGTGCAATAAATAACATAGCCAGCAAAATATTTTATTTAAAAACTAAAAATTCTCATCCCTGAACATCAAAGTTTCAAAACAGCTTTCATGCTTTTACTTTTATTATTTTTCGTTGAAGAAATCATTAAATAATTGGTGCAATAAATAACATAGCCAACAAAATATTTTGTTTAAAAACTAAAAATTCTCATCCCTGAACATCAAAGTTTCAAAACAGCTTTCATGCTTTTACTTTTATTATTTTTCGTTGAAGAAATTAACTTTTATTTGGTGCAGTAAATTTTATAGCCAACAAAATATTTTATTAAAAAACAAAAAATTCTCATCCCTGAACATCAAAGTTTCAAAACAGCTTTCATGCTTTTACTTTTATTATTTTTCGTTGAAGAAATCATTAAATAATTGGTGCAATAAATAACATAGCCAACAAAATATTTTATTTAAAAACAAAAAATTCTCATCCCTGAACATCAAAGTTTCAAAACAGCTTTCAGGCTTTTACTTTTATTATTTTTCGTTGAAGAAATTATCTTTTATTTGGTGCAGTAAATTTTATAGCCAACAAAATATTTTATTAAAAAACAAAAAATTCTCATCCCTGAACATCAAAGTTTCAAAACAGCTTTCATGCTTTTACTTTTATTATTTTTCGTTGAAGAAATCATTAAATAATTGGTGCAATAAATAACATAGCCAGCAAAATATTTTATTTAAAAACTAAAAATTCTCATCCCTGAACATCAAAGTTTCAAAACAGCTTTCATGCTTTTACTTTTATTATTTTTCGTTGAAGAAATCATTAAATAATTGGTGCAATAAATAACATAGCCAACAAAATATTTTATTTAAAAACTAAAAATCCTCATCCCTGAACATCAAAGTTTCAAAACAGCTTTCATGCTTTTACTTTTATTATTTTTCGTTGAAGAAATCATTAAATAATTGGTGCAATAAATAACATAGCCAGCAAAATATTTTATTTAAAAACTAAAAATTCTCATCCCTGAACATCAAAGTTTCAAAACAGCTTTCATGCTTTTACTTTTATTATTTTTCGTTGAAGAAATCATTAAATAATTGGTGCAATAAATAACATAGCCAACAAAATATTTTATTTAAAAACTAAAAATTCTCATCCCTGAACATCAAAGTTTCAAAACAGCTTTCATGCTTTTACTTTTATTATTTTTCGTTGAAGAAATCATTAAATAATTGGTGCAATAAATAACATAGCCAGCAAAATATTTTATTTAAAAACTAAAAATTCTCATCCCTGAACATCAAAGTTTCAAAACAGCTTTCATGCTTTTACTTTTATTATTTTTCGTTGAAGAAATTAACTTTTATTTGGTGCAGTAAATTTTATAGCCAACAAAATATTTTATTAAAAAACAAAAAATTCTCATCCCTGAACATCAAAGTTTCAAAACAGCTTTCATGCTTTTACTTTTATTATTTTTCGTTGAAGAAATCATTAAATAATTGGTGCAATAAATAACATAGCCAGCAAAATATTTTATTTAAAAACTAAAAATTCTCATCCCTGAACATCAAAGTTTCAAAACAGCTTTCATGCTTTTACTTTTATTATTTTTCGTTGAAGAAATTAACTTTTATTTGGTGCAGTAAATTTTATAGCCAACAAAATATTTTATTAAAAAACTAAAAATTCTCATCCCTGAACATCAAAGTTTCAAAACAGCTTTCATGCTTTTACTTTTATTATTTTTCGTTGAAGAAATTAACTTTTATTTGGTGCAGTAAATTTTATAGCCAACAAAATATTTTATTAAAAAACTAAAAATTCTCATCCCTGAACATCAAAGTTTCAAAACAGCTTTCATGCTTTTACTTTTATTATTTTTCGTTGAAGAAATTAACTTTTATTTGGTGCAGTAAATTTTATAGCCAACAAAATATTTTATTTAAAAACTAAAAATTCTCATCCCTGAACATCAAAGTTTCAAAACAGCTTTCAGGCTTTTACTTTTATTATTTTTCGTTGAAGAAATTAACTTTTATTTGGTGCAGTAAATTTTATAGCCAACAAAATATTTTATTAAAAAACAAAAAATTCTCATCCCTGAACATCAAAGTTTCAAAACAGCTTTCATGCTTTTACTTTTATTATTTTTCGTTGAAGAAATCATTAAATAATTGGTGCAATAAATAACATAGCCAACAAAATATTTTATTTAAAAACTAAAAATCCTCATCCCTGAACATCAAAGTTTCAAAACAGCTTTCATGCTTTTACTTTTATTATTTTTCGTTGAAGAAATCATTAAATAATTGGTGCAATAAATAACATAGCCAGCAAAATATTTTATTTAAAAACTAAAAATTCTCATCCCTGAACATCAAAGTTTCAAAACAGCTTTCATGCTTTTACTTTTATTATTTTTCGTTGAAGAAATCATTAAATAATTGGTGCAATAAATAACATAGCCAACAAAATATTTTATTTAAAAACTAAAAATCCTCATCCCTGAACATCAAAGTTTCAAAACAGCTTTCATGCTTTTACTTTTATTATTTTTCGTTGAAGAAATTAACTTTTATTTGGTGCAGTAAATTTTATAGCCAACAAAATATTTTATTAAAAAACAAAAAATTCTCATCCCTGAACATCAAAGTTTCAAAACAGCTTTCATGCTTTTACTTTTATTATTTTTCGTTGAAGAAATCATTAAATAATTGGTGCAATAAATAACATAGCCAACAAAATATTTTATTTAAAAACAAAAAATTCTCATCCCTGAACATCAAAGTTTCAAAACAGCTTTCAGGCTTTTACTTTTATTATTTTTCGTTGAAGAAATTATCTTTTATTTGGTGCAGTAAATTTTATAGCCAACAAAATATTTTATTAAAAAACAAAAAATTCTCATCCCTGAACATCAAAGTTTCAAAACAGCTTTCATGCTTTTACTTTTATTATTTTTCGTTGAAGAAATCATTAAATAATTGGTGCAATAAATAACATAGCCAGCAAAATATTTTATTTAAAAACTAAAAATTCTCATCCCTGAACATCAAAGTTTCAAAACAGCTTTCATGCTTTTACTTTTATTATTTTTCGTTGAAGAAATCATTAAATAATTGGTGCTGTAAAATATAGGAAATTTAAGTCCTTTGGTTTCAATATTTATTAAGCACAGATCGGCCGATCGGCTGTTTACATTTCGATGGATAGTTCACAAGTGAAGAAAATGCTTGCTTCGACGCTCTTTTTAACGGAGAGCGATGAAGCAGCAATAAAAAGGATGTTTTGGGAATGCATCGCTGCCGCGATCGCACACTCCCGACAAAAAGAAGAGAAAAGTTTAACAATATGTTTGGGTTAGTAACAATTTCAAACGATATGAAATGTTTCAAAAGTTTTTCAAATAAAGTTACAATTTAAGTTTAGCTTATTTTTGGATTAAGGTTTTTTAACAAACAATCAAAAATTAGAGGAAGCAAAGTTAGTGACACCGGAATTTCACTATCTGTTCTCATGACAGCGGCGTTGCCGAAATATCAATGGATCAACGGATGGCTCTAAGGAAGCAAAAATATCCACGAATGACCAAGTATTTTTTGATGAAACTTTGCGGTTCACTATGTCCCATGATTGTTGTTCAGTAATATTAAAAGTATGTTGATGAGCAATAAATGGCATGATGAAAATGATGTCAAAAGAAATCCAAGTTTCGGTGGCTAGGCATCTCAATCTCTCACGGAATTTAACGTATCCTTTCTAGCAATAGCCCATACATAAATGCCATTTCAAAGGCGAGGTAGTCAACTATCTTGATTCGTAACAGCGACCATTCAAAATAAACATTGAGATTTCTTTGACCATGAATAATTAACAACAATGTGAGACACATTTTTGGCGTAGACTCACAGATGTTTGATGTGGTCATTATTGCATAAATTAAGATAAAAATTAAGGAAATCGCAAATACCATGCAGCGATCCCTCCCGGCAAAAAAATAAGCGACGATGAAGTTAATGGTGAAAATTTTAGGTTTTTGACTTGTGAGGTAAAAAACACCATTAAATAGATGACAGTTTCGATACATACACTGCTTTTTCAGCAATGCAGATGGCTAGAGCCCCCATGTAAAATATAGGAAATTTAAGTCCTTTGGTTTCAATATTTATTAAGCACAGATCGGCCGATCGGCTGTTTACATTTCGATGGATAGTTCACAAGTGAAGAAAATGCTTGCTTCGACGCTCTTTTTAACGGAGAGCGATGAAGCAGCAATAAAAAGGATGTTTTGGGAATGCATCGCTGCCGCGATCGCACAGGTGCAATAAATAACATAGCCAGCAAAATATTTGATTTAAAAACTAAAAATTCTCATCCCTGAACATCAAAGTTTCAAAACAGCTTTCATGCTTTTACTTTTATTATTTTTCGTTGAAGAAATCATTAAATAATTGGTGCAATAAATAACATAGCCAGCAAAATATTTTATTTAAAAACTAAAAATTCTCATCCCTGAACATCAAAGTTTCAAAACAGCTTTCATGCTTTTACTTTTATTATTTTTCGTTGAAGAAATCATTAAATAATTGGTGCAATAAATAACATAGCCAACAAAATATTTTATTTAAAAACTAAAAATCCTCATCCCTGAACATCAAAGTTTCAAAACAGCTTTCATGCTTTTACTTTTATTATTTTTCGTTGAAGAAATCATTAAATAATTGGTGCAATAAATAACATAGCCAGCAAAATATTTTATTTAAAAACTAAAAATTCTCATCCCTGAACATCAAAGTTTCAAAACAGCTTTCATGCTTTTACTTTTATTATTTTTCGTTGAAGAAATCATTAAATAATTGGTGCAATAAATAACATAGCCAACAAAATATTTTATTTAAAAACTAAAAATCCTCATCCCTGAACATCAAAGTTTCAAAACAGCTTTCATGCTTTTACTTTTATTATTTTTCGTTGAAGAAATTAACTTTTATTTGGTGCAGTAAATTTTATAGCCAACAAAATATTTTATTAAAAAACAAAAAATTCTCATCCCTGAACATCAAAGTTTCAAAACAGCTTTCATGCTTTTACTTTTATTATTTTTCGTTGAAGAAATCATTAAATAATTGGTGCAATAAATAACATAGCCAACAAAATATTTTATTTAAAAACAAAAAATTCTCATCCCTGAACATCAAAGTTTCAAAACAGCTTTCAGGCTTTTACTTTTATTATTTTTCGTTGAAGAAATTATCTTTTATTTGGTGCAGTAAATTTTATAGCCAACAAAATATTTTATTAAAAAACAAAAAATTCTCATCCCTGAACATCAAAGTTTCAAAACAGCTTTCATGCTTTTACTTTTATTATTTTTCGTTGAAGAAATCATTAAATAATTGGTGCAATAAATAACATAGCCAGCAAAATATTTTATTTAAAAACTAAAAATTCTCATCCCTGAACATCAAAGTTTCAAAACAGCTTTCATGCTTTTACTTTTATTATTTTTCGTTGAAGAAATCATTAAATAATTGGTGCAATAAATAACATAGCCAGCAAAATATTTTATTTAAAAACTAAAAATTCTCATCCCTGAACATCAAAGTTTCAAAACAGCTTTCATGCTTTTACTTTTATTATTTTTCGTTGAAGAAATCATTAAATAATTGGTGCAATAAATAACATAGCCAGCAAAATATTTTATTTAAAAACTAAAAATTCTCATCCCTGAACATCAAAGTTTCAAAACAGCTTTCATGCTTTTACTTTTATTATTTTTCGTTGAAGAAATCATTAAATAATTGGTGCAATAAATAACATAGCCAACAAAATATTTTATTTAAAAACTAAAAATCCTCATCCCTGAACATCAAAGTTTCAAAACAGCTTTCATGCTTTTACTTTTATTATTTTTCGTTGAAGAAATCATTAAATAATTGGTGCAATAAATAACATAGCCAGCAAAATATTTTATTTAAAAACTAAAAATTCTCATCCCTGAACATCAAAGTTTCAAAACAGCTTTCATGCTTTTACTTTTATTATTTTTCGTTGAAGAAATCATTAAATAATTGGTGCAATAAATAACATAGCCAACAAAATATTTTATTTAAAAACTAAAAATCCTCATCCCTGAACATCAAAGTTTCAAAACAGCTTTCATGCTTTTACTTTTATTATTTTTCGTTGAAGAAATCATTAAATAATTGGTGCAATAAATAACATAGCCAGCAAAATATTTTATTTAAAAACTAAAAATTCTCATCCCTGAACATCAAAGTTTCAAAACAGCTTTCATGCTTTTACTTTTATTATTTTTCGTTGAAGAAATCATTAAATAATTGGTGCAATAAATAACATAGCCAGCAAAATATTTTATTTAAAAACTAAAAATTCTCATCCCTGAACATCAAAGTTTCAAAACAGCTTTCATGCTTTTACTTTTATTATTTTTCGTTGAAGAAATCATTAAATAATTGGTGCAATAAATAACATAGCCAGCAAAATATTTTATTTAAAAACTAAAAATTCTCATCCCTGAACATCAAAGTTTCAAAACAGCTTTCATGCTTTTACTTTTATTATTTTTCGTTGAAGAAATCATTAAATAATTGGTGCAATAAATAACATAGCCAGCAAAATATTTTATTTAAAAACTAAAAATTCTCATCCCTGAACATCAAAGTTTCAAAACAGCTTTCATGCTTTTACTTTTATTATTTTTCGTTGAAGAAATCATTAAATAATTGGTGCAATAAATAACATAGCCAACAAAATATTTTATTTAAAAACTAAAAATCCTCATCCCTGAACATCAAAGTTTCAAAACAGCTTTCATGCTTTTACTTTTATTATTTTTCGTTGAAGAAATCATTAAATAATTGGTGCAATAAATAACATAGCCAGCAAAATATTTTATTTAAAAACTAAAAATTCTCATCCCTGAACATCAAAGTTTCAAAACAGCTTTCATGCTTTTACTTTTATTATTTTTCGTTGAAGAAATCATTAAATAATTGGTGCAATAAATAACATAGCCAACAAAATATTTTATTTAAAAACTAAAAATCCTCATCCCTGAACATCAAAGTTTCAAAACAGCTTTCATGCTTTTACTTTTATTATTTTTCGTTGAAGAAATCATTAAATAATTGGTGCAATAAATAACATAGCCAGCAAAATATTTTATTTAAAAACTAAAAATTCTCATCCCTGAACATCAAAGTTTAAAAACAGCTTTCATGCTTTTACTTTTATTATTTTTCGTTGAAGAAATCATTAAATAATTGGTGCAATAAATAACATAGCCAACAAAATATTTTATTTAAAAACTAAAAATTCTCATCCCTGAACATCAAAGTTTCAAAACAGCTTTCATGCTTTTACTTTTATTATTTTTCGTTGAAGAAATTAACTATTGTTTGGTGCAGTAAATTTTATAGCCAACAAAATATTTTATTAAAAAACAAAAAATTCTCATCCCTGAACATCAAAGTTTCAAAACAGCTTTCATGCTTTTACTTTTATTATTTTTCGTTGAAGAAATCATTAAATAATTGGTGCAATAAATAACATAGCCAGCAAAATATTTTATTTTAAAACTAAAAATTCTCATCCCTGAACATCAAAGTTTCAAAACAGCTTTCATGCTTTTACTTTTATTATTTTTCGTTGAAGAAATCATTAAATAATTGGTGCAATAAATAACATAGCCAGCAAAATATTTTATTTAAAAACTAAAAATTCTCATCCCTGAACATCAAAGTTTCAAAACAGCTTTCATGCTTTTACTTTTATTATTTTTCGTTGAAGAAATCATTAAATAATTGGTGCAATAAATAACATAGCCAACAAAATATTTTATTTAAAAACTAAAAATCCTCATCCCTGAACATCAAAGTTTCAAAACAGCTTTCATGCTTTTACTTTTATTATTTTTCGTTGAAGAAATCATTAAATAATTGGTGCAATAAATAACATAGCCAGCAAAATATTTTATTTAAAAACTAAAAATTCTCATCCCTGAACATCAAAGTTTCAAAACAGCTTTCATGCTTTTACTTTTATTATTTTTCGTTGAAGAAATCATTAAATAATTGGTGCAATAAATAACATAGCCAACAAAATATTTTATTTAAAAACTAAAAATTCTCATCCCTGAACATCAAAGTTTCAAAACAGCTTTCATGCTTTTACTTTTATTATTTTTCGTTGAAGAAATTAACTTTTATTTGGTGCAGTAAATTTTATAGCCAACAAAATATTTTATTAAAAAACAAAAAATTCTCATCCCTGAACATCAAAGTTTCAAAACAGCTTTCATGCTTTTACTTTTATTCTTTTTCGTTGAAGAAATCATTAAATAATTGGTGCAATAAATAACATAGCCAACAAAATATTTTATTTAAAAACTAAAAATTCTCATCCCTGAACATCAAAGTTTCAAAACAGCTTTCATGCTTTTACTTTTATTATTTTTCGTTGAAGAAATCATTAAATAATTGGTGCAATAAATAACATAGCCAGCAAAATATTTTATTTAAAAACTAAAAATTCTCATCCCTGAACATCAAAGTTTAAAAACAGCTTTCATGCTTTTACTTTTATTATTTATCGTTGAAGAAATCATTAAATAATTGGTGCAATAAATAACATAGCCAACAAAATATTTTATTTAAAAACTAAAAATTCTCATCCCTGAACATCAAAGTTTCAAAACAGCTTTCATGCTTTTACTTTTATTATTTTTCGTTGAAGAAATTAACTTTTATTTGGTGCAGTAAATTTTATAGCCAACAAAATATTTTATTAAAAAACAAAAAATTCTCATCCCTGAACATCAAAGTTTCAAAACAGCTTTCATGCTTTTACTTTTATTATTTTTCGTTGAAGAAATCATTAAATAATTGGTGCAATAAATAACATAGCCAGCAAAATATTTTATTTAAAAACTAAAAATTCTCATCCCTGAACATCAAAGTTTCAAAACAGCTTTCATGCTTTTACTTTTATTATTTTTCGTTGAAGAAATCATTAAATAATTGGTGCAATAAATAACATAGCCAGCAAAATATTTTATTTAAAAACTAAAAATTCTCATCCCTGAACATCAAAGTTTCAAAACAGCTTTCATGCTTTTACTTTTATTATTTTTCGTTGAAGAAATCATTAAATAATTGGTGCAATAAATAACATAGCCAGCAAAATATTTTATTTAAAAACTAAAAATTCTCATCCCTGAACATCAAAGTTTCAAAACAGCTTTCATGCTTTTACTTTTATTATTTTTCGTTGAAGAAATCATTAAATAATTGGTGCAATAAATAACATAGCCAGCAAAATATTTTATTTAAAAACTAAAAATTCTCATCCCTGAACATCAAAGTTTCAAAACAGCTTTCATGCTTTTACTTTTATTATTTTTCGTTGAAGAAATCATTAAATAATTGGTGCAATAAATAACATAGCCAGCAAAATATTTTATTTAAAAACTAAAAATTCTCATCCCTGAACATCAAAGTTTCAAAACAGCTTTCATGCTTTTACTTTTATTATTTTTCGTTGAAGAAATCATTAAATAATTGGTGCAATAAATAACATAGCCAGAAAAATATTTTATTTAAAAACTAAAAATTCTCATCCCTGAACATCAAAGTTTCAAAACAGCTTTCATGCTTTTACTTTTATTATTTTTCGTTGAAGAAATCATTAAATAATTGGTGCAATAAATAACATAGCCAGCAAAATATTTTATTTAAAAACTAAAAATTCTCATCCCTGAACATCAAAGTTTCAAAACAGCTTTCATGCTTTTACTTTTATTATTTTTCGTTGAAGAAATCATTAAATAATTGGTGCAATAAATAACATAGCCAGCAAAATATTTTATTTAAAAACTAAAAATTCTCATCCCTGAACATCAAAGTTTCAAAACAGCTTTCATGCTTTTACTTTTATTATTTTTCGTTGAAGAAATCATTAAATAATTGGTGCAATAAATAACATAGCCAGCAAAATATTTTATTTAAAAACTAAAAATTCTCATCCCTGAACATCAAAGTTTCAAAACAGCTTTCATGCTTTTACTTTTATTATTTTTCGTTGAAGAAATCATTAAATAATTGGTGCAATAAATAACATAGCCAGCAAAATATTTTATTTAAAAACTAAAAATTCTCATCCCTGAACATCAAAGTTTCAAAACAGCTTTCATGCTTTTACTTTTATTATTTTTCGTTGAAGAAATCATTAAATAATTGGTGCAATAAATAACATAGCCAGCAAAATATTTTATTTAAAAACTAAAAATTCTCATCCCTGAACATCAAAGTTTCAAAACAGCTTTCATGCTTTTACTTTTATTATTTTTCGTTGAAGAAATTAACTTTTATTTGGTGCAGTAAATTTTATAGCCAACAAAATATTTTATTAAAAAACAAAAAATTCTCATCCCTGAACATCAAAGTTTCAAAACAGCTTTCATGCTTTTACTTTTATTATTTTTCGTTGAAGAAATCATTAAATAATTGGTGCAATAAATAACATAGCCAGCAAAATATTTTATTTAAAAACTAAAAATTCTCATCCCTGAACATCAAAGTTTCAAAACAGCTTTCATGCTTTTACTTTTATTATTTTTCGTTGAAGAAATCATTAAATAATTGGTGCAATAAATAACATAGCCAGCAAAATATTTTATTTAAAAACTAAAAATTCTCATCCCTGAACATCAAAGTTTCAAAACAGCTTTCATGCTTTTACTTTTATTATTTTTCGTTGAAGAAATCATTAAATAATTGGTGCAATAAATAACATAGCCAGCAAAATATTTTATTTAAAAACTAAAAATTCTCATCCCTGAACATCAAAGTTTCAAAACAGCTTTCATGCTTTTACTTTTATTATTTTTCGTTGAAGAAATCATTAAATAATTGGTGCAATAAATAACATAGCCAGCAAAATATTTTATTTAAAAACTAAAAATTCTCATCCCTGAACATCAAAGTTTCAAAACAGCTTTCATGCTTTTACTTTTATTATTTTTCGTTGAAGAAATCATTAAATAATTGGTGCAATAAATAACATAGCCAGCAAAATATTTTATTTAAAAACTAAAAATTCTCATCCCTGAACATCAAAGTTTCAAAACAGCTTTCATGCTTTTACTTTTATTATTTTTCGTTGAAGAAATCATTAAATAATTGGTGCAATAAATAACATAGCCAGCAAAATATTTTATTTAAAAACTAAAAATTCTCATCCCTGAACATCAAAGTTTCAAAACAGCTTTCATGCTTTTACTTTTATTATTTTTCGTTGAAGAAATCATTAAATAATTGGTGCAATAAATAACATAGCCAGCAAAATATTTTATTTAAAAACTAAAAATTCTCATCCCTGAACATCAAAGTTTCAAAACAGCTTTCATGCTTTTACTTTTATTATTTTTCGTTGAAGAAATCATTAAATAATTGGTGCAATAAATAACATAGCCAGCAAAATATTTTATTTAAAAACTAAAAATTCTCATCCCTGAACATCAAAGTTTCAAAACAGCTTTCATGCTTTTACTTTTATTATTTTTCGTTGAAGAAATTAACTTTTATTTGGTGCAGTAAATTTTATAGCCAACAAAATATTTTATTAAAAAACAAAAAATTCTCATCCCTGAACATCAAAGTTTCAAAACAGCTTTCATGCTTTTACTTTTATTATTTTTCGTTGAAGAAATCATTAAATAATTGGTGCAATAAATAACATAGCCAGCAAAATATTTTATTTAAAAACTAAAAATTCTCATCCCTGAACATCAAAGTTTCAAAACAGCTTTCATGCTTTTACTTTTATTATTTTTCGTTGAAGAAATCATTAAATAATTGGTGCAATAAATAACATAGCCAGCAAAATATTTTATTTAAAAACTAAAAATTCTCATCCCTGAACATCAAAGTTTCAAAACAGCTTTCATGCTTTTACTTTTATTATTTTTCGTTGAAGAAATCATTAAATAATTGGTGCAATAAATAACATAGCCAGCAAAATATTTTATTTAAAAACTAAAAATTCTCATCCCTGAACATCAAAGTTTCAAAACAGCTTTCATGCTTTTACTTTTATTATTTTTCGTTGAAGAAATCATTAAATAATTGGTGCAATAAATAACATAGCCAGCAAAATATTTTATTTAAAAACTAAAAATTCTCATCCCTGAACATCAAAGTTTCAAAACAGCTTTCATGCTTTTACTTTTATTATTTTTCGTTGAAGAAATCATTAAATAATTGGTGCAATAAATAACATAGCCAGCAAAATATTTTATTTAAAAACTAAAAATTCTCATCCCTGAACATCAAAGTTTCAAAACAGCTTTCATGCTTTTACTTTTATTATTTTTCGTTGAAGAAATTAACTTTTATTTGGTGCAGTAAATTTTATAGCCAACAAAATATTTTATTAAAAAACAAAAAATTCTCATCCCTGAACATCAAAGTTTCAAAACAGCTTTCATGCTTTTACTTTTATTATTTTTCGTTGAAGAAATCATTAAATAATTGGTGCAATAAATAACATAGCCAGCAAAATATTTTATTTAAAAACTAAAAATTCTCATCCCTGAACATCAAAGTTTCAAAACAGCTTTCATGCTTTTACTTTTATTATTTTTCGTTGAAGAAATCATTAAATAATTGGTGCAATAAATAACATAGCCAGCAAAATATTTTATTTAAAAACTAAAAATTCTCATCCCTGAACATCAAAGTTTCAAAACAGCTTTCATGCTTTTACTTTTATTATTTTTCGTTGAAGAAATTAACTTTTATTTGGTGCAGTAAATTTTATAGCCAACAAAATATTTTATTAAAAAACAAAAAATTCTCATCCCTGAACATCAAAGTTTCAAAACAGCTTTCATGCTTTTACTTTTATTATTTTTCGTTGAAGAAATCATTAAATAATTGGTGCAATAAATAACATAGCCAGCAAAATATTTTATTTAAAAACTAAAAATTCTCATCCCTGAACATCAAAGTTTCAAAACAGCTTTCATGCTTTTACTTTTATTATTTTTCGTTGAAAAAATTAACTTTTATTTGGTGCAGTAAATTTTATAGCCAACAAAATATTTTATTAAAAAACAAAAAATTCTCATCCCTGAACATCAAAGTTTCAAAACAGCTTTCATGCTTTTACTTTTATTATTTTTCGTTTAAGAAATCATTAAATAATTGGTGCAATAAATAACATAGCCAGCAAAATATTTTATTTAAAAACTAAAAATTCTCATCCCTGAACATCAAAGTTTCAAAACAGCTTTCATGCTTTTACTTTTATTATTTTTCGTTGAAGAAATCATTAAATAATTGGTGCAATAAATAACATAGCCAACAAAATATTTTATTTAAAAACTAAAAATTCTCATCCCTGAACATCAAAGTTTCAAAACAGCTTTCATGCTTTTACTTTTATTATTTTTCGTTGAAGAAATCATTAAATAATTGGTGCAATAAATAACATAGCCAACAAAATATTTTATTTAAAAACTAAAAATCCTCATCCCTGAACATCAAAGTTTCAAAATAGCTTTCATGCTTTTACTTTTATTATTTTTCGTTGAAGAAATCATTAAATAATTGGTGCAATAAATAACATAGCCAGCAAAATATTTTATTAAAAAACAAAAAATTCTCATCCCTGAACATCAAAGTTTCAAAACAGCTTTCATGCTTTTACTTTTATTATTTTTCGTTGAAGAAATCATTAAATAATTGGTGCAATAAATAACATAGCCAACAAAATATTTTATTTAAAAACTAAAAATTCTCATCCCTGAACATCAAAGTTTCAAAACAGCTTTCATGCTTTTACTTTTATTATTTTTCGTTGAAGAAATCATTAAATAATTGGTGCAATAAATAACATAGCCAACAAAATATTTTATTTAAAAACTAAAAATCCTCATCCCTGAACATCAAAGTTTCAAAACAGCTTTCATGCTTTTACTTTTATTATTTTTCGTTGAAGAAATCATTAAATAATTGGTGCAATAAATAACATAGCCAGCAAAATATTTTATTAAAAAACAAAAAATTCTCATCCCTGAACATCAAAGTTTCAAAACAGCTTTCATGCTTTTACTTTTATTATTTTTCGTTGAAGAAATCATTAAATAATTGGTGCAATAAATAACATAGCCAGCAAAATATTTTATTAAAAAACAAAAAATTCTCATCCCTGAACATCAAAGTTTCAAAACAGCTTTCATGCTTTTACTTTTATTATTTTTCGTTGAAGAAATCATTAAATAATTGGTGCAATAAATAACATAGCCAGCAAAATATTTTATTTAAAAACTAAAAATTCTCATCCCTGAACATCAAAGTTTCAAAACAGCTTTCATGCTTTTACTTTTATTATTTTTCGTTGAAGAAATCATTAAATAATTGGTGCAATAAATAACATAGCCAGCAAAATATTTTATTAAAAAACA
This sequence comes from Panagrolaimus kolymaensis, assembly GCA_028622995.1. Taxonomy (NCBI): domain Eukaryota; kingdom Metazoa; phylum Nematoda; class Chromadorea; order Rhabditida; family Panagrolaimidae; genus Panagrolaimus; species Panagrolaimus kolymaensis. Next base: position 894,870 of record JAJQJQ010000025.1, on the reverse strand, counting down.
AAAAATTCTCATCCCTGAACATCAAAGTTTCAAAACAGCTTTCATGCTTTTACTTTTATTATTTTTCGTTGAAGAAATCATTAAATAATTGGTGCAATAAATAACATAGCCAGCAAAATATTTTATTTAAAAACTAAAAATTCTCATCCCTGAACATCAAAGTTTCAAAACAGCTTTCATGCTTTTACTTTTATTATTTTTCGTTGAAGAAATCATTAAATAATTGGTGCAATAAATAACATAGCCAGCAAAATATTTTATTAAAAAACAAAAAATTCTCATCCCTGAACATCAAAGTTTCAAAACAGCTTTCATGCTTTTACTTTTATTATTTTTCGTTGAAGAAATCATTAAATAATTGGTGCAATAAATAACATAGCCAGCAAAATATTTTATTTAAAAACTAAAAATTCTCATCCCTGAACATCAAAGTTTCAAAACAGCTTTCATGCTTTTACTTTTATTATTTTTCGTTGAAGAAATCATTAAATAATTGGTGCAATAAATAACATAGCCAACAAAATATTTTATTTAAAAACTAAAAATTCTCATCCCTGAACATCAAAGTTTCAAAACAGCTTTCATGCTTTTACTTTTATTATTTTTCGTTGAAGAAATCATTAAATAATTGGTGCAATAAATAACATAGCCAACAAAATATTTTATTTAAAAACTAAAAATCCTCATCCCTGAACATCAAAGTTTCAAAACAGCTTTCATGCTTTTACTTTTATTATTTTTCGTTGAAGAAATCATTAAATAATTGGTGCAATAAATAACATAGCCAGCAAAATATTTTATTTAAAAACTAAAAATTCTCATCCCTGAACATCAACGTTTCAAAACAGCTTTCATGTTTTTACTTTTATTATTTTTCGTTGAAGAAATCATTAAATAATTGGTGCAATAAATAACATAGCCAACAAAATATTTTATTTAAAAACTAAAAATTCTCATCCCTGAACATCAAAGTTTCAAAACAGCTTTCATGTTTTTACTTTTATTATTTTTCGTTGAAGAAATTAACTTTTATTTGGTGCAGTAAATTTTATAGCCAGCAAAATATTTTATTTAAAAACTAAAAATTCTCATCCCTGAACATCAAAGTTTCAAAACAGCTTTCATGCTTTTACTTTTATTATTTTTCGTTGAAGAAATTAACTTTTATTTGGTGCAGTAAATTTTATAGCCAACAAAATATTTTATTAAAAAACAAAAAATTCTCATCCCTGAACATCAAAGTTTCAAAACAGCTTTCATGCTTTTACTTTTATTATTTTTCGTTGAAGAAATCATTAAATAATTGGTGCAATAAATAACATAGCCAGCAAAATATTTTATTAAAAAACAAAAAATTCTCATCCCTGAACATCAAAGTTTCAAAACAGCTTTCATGCTTTTACTTTTATTATTTTTCGTTGAAGAAATCATTAAATAATTGGTGCAATAAATAACATAGCCAACAAAATATTTTATTTAAAAACTAAAAATTCTCATCCCTGAACATCAAAGTTTCAAAACAGCTTTCATGCTTTTACTTTTATTATTTTTCGTTGAAGAAATCATTAAATAATTGGTGCAATAAATAACATAGCCAGCAAAATATTTTATTAAAAAACAAAAAATTCTCATCCCTGAACATCAAAGTTTCAAAACAGCTTTCATGCTTTTACTTTTATTATTTTTCGTTGAAGAAATCATTAAATAATTGGTGCAATAAATAACATAGCCAGCAAAATATTTTATTTAAAAACTAAAAATTCTCATCCCTGAACATCAAAGTTTCAAAACAGCTTTCATGCTTTTACTTTTATTATTTTTCGTTGAAGAAATCATTAAATAATTGATGCAATAAATAACATAGCCAGCAAAATATTTTATTTAAAAACTAAAAATTCTCATCCCTGAACATCAAAGTTTCAAAACAGCTTTCATGCTTTTACTTTTATTATTTTTCGTTGAAGAAATTAACTTTTATTTGGTGCAGTAAATTTTATAGCCAGCAAAATATTTTATTAAAAAACAAAAAATTCTCATCCCTGAACATCAAAGTTTCAAAACAGCTTTCATGCTTTTACTTTTATTATTTTTCGTTGAAGAAATCATTAAATAATTGATGCAATAAATAACATAGCCAACAAAATATTTTATTTAAAAACTAAAAATTCTCATCCCTGAACATCAAAGTTTCAAAACAGCTTTCATGCTTTTACTTTTATTATTTTTCGTTGAAGAAATTAACTTTTATTTGGTGCAGTAAATTTTATAGCCAGCAAAATATTTTATTAAAAAACAAAAAATTCTCATCCCTGAACATCAAAGTTTCAAAACAGCTTTCATGCTATTACTTTTATTATTTTTCGTTGAAGAAATTAACTTTTATTTGGTGCAGTAAATTTTATAGCCAACAAAATATTTTATTAAAAAACAAAAAATTCTCATCCCTGAACATCAAAGTTTCAAAACAGCTTTCATGCTATTACTTTTATTATTTTTCGTTGAAGAAATCATTAAATAATTGGTGCAATAAATAACATAGCCAGCAAAATATTTTATTAAAAAACAAAAAATTCTCATCCCTGAACATCAAAGTTTCAAAACAGCTTTCATGCTTTTACTTTTATTATTTTTCGTTGAAGAAATCATTAAATAATTGGTGCAATAAATAACATAGCCAGCAAAATATTTTATTTAAAAACTAAAAATTCTCATCCCTGAACATCAAAGTTTCAAAACAGCTTTCATGCTTTTACTTTTATTATTTTTCGTTGAAGAAATCATTAAATAATTGGTGCAATAAATAACATAGCCAACAAAATATTTTATTTAAAAACTAAAAATTCTCATCCCTGAACATCAAAGTTTCAAAACAGCTTTCATGCTTTTACTTTTATTATTTTTCGTTGAAGAAATCATTAAATAATTGGTGCAATAAATAACATAGCCAACAAAATATTTTATTTAAAAACTAAAAATCCTCATCCCTGAACATCAAAGTTTCAAAACAGCTTTCATGCTTTTACTTTTATTATTTTTCGTTGAAGAAATCATTAAATAATTGGTGCAATAAATAACATAGCCAGCAAAATATTTTATTTAAAAACTAAAAATTCTCATCCCTGAACATCAACGTTTCAAAACAGCTTTCATGTTTTTACTTTTATTATTTTTCGTTGAAGAAATCATTAAATAATTGGTGCAATAAATAACATAGCCAACAAAATATTTTATTTAAAAACTAAAAATTCTCATCCCTGAACATCAAAGTTTCAAAACAGCTTTCATGTTTTTACTTTTATTATTTTTCGTTGAAGAAATTAACTTTTATTTGGTGCAGTAAATTTTATAGCCAGCAAAATATTTTATTTAAAAACTAAAAATTCTCATCCCTGAACATCAAAGTTTCAAAACAGCTTTCATGCTTTTACTTTTATTATTTTTCGTTGAAGAAATTAACTTTTATTTGGTGCAGTAAATTTTATAGCCAACAAAATATTTTATTAAAAAACAAAAAATTCTCATCCCTGAACATCAAAGTTTCAAAACAGCTTTCATGCTTTTACTTTTATTATTTTTCGTTGAAGAAATCATTAAATAATTGGTGCAATAAATAACATAGCCAGCAAAATATTTTATTAAAAAACAAAAAATTCTCATCCCTGAACATCAAAGTTTCAAAACAGCTTTCATGCTTTTACTTTTATTATTTTTCGTTGAAGAAATCATTAAATAATTGGTGCAATAAATAACATAGCCAACAAAATATTTTATTTAAAAACTAAAAATTCTCATCCCTGAACATCAAAGTTTCAAAACAGCTTTCATGCTTTTACTTTTATTATTTTTCGTTGAAGAAATCATTAAATAATTGGTGCAATAAATAACATAGCCAGCAAAATATTTTATTAAAAAACAAAAAATTCTCATCCCTGAACATCAAAGTTTCAAAACAGCTTTCATGCTTTTACTTTTATTATTTTTCGTTGAAGAAATCATTAAATAATTGGTGCAATAAATAACATAGCCAGCAAAATATTTTATTTAAAAACTAAAAATTCTCATCCCTGAACATCAAAGTTTCAAAACAGCTTTCATGCTTTTACTTTTATTATTTTTCGTTGAAGAAATCATTAAATAATTGATGCAATAAATAACATAGCCAGCAAAATATTTTATTTAAAAACTAAAAATTCTCATCCCTGAACATCAAAGTTTCAAAACAGCTTTCATGCTTTTACTTTTATTATTTTTCGTTGAAGAAATTAACTTTTATTTGGTGCAGTAAATTTTATAGCCAGCAAAATATTTTATTAAAAAACAAAAAATTCTCATCCCTGAACATCAAAGTTTCAAAACAGCTTTCATGCTTTTACTTTTATTATTTTTCGTTGAAGAAATCATTAAATAATTGATGCAATAAATAACATAGCCAACAAAATATTTTATTTAAAAACTAAAAATTCTCATCCCTGAACATCAAAGTTTCAAAACAGCTTTCATGCTTTTACTTTTATTATTTTTCGTTGAAGAAATCATTAAATAATTGATGCAATAAATAACATAGCCAGCAAAATATTTTATTTAAAAACTAAAAATTCTCATCCCTGAACATCAAAGTTTCAAAACAGCTTTCATGCTTTTACTTTTATTATTTTTCGTTGAAGAAATTAACTTTTATTTGGTGCAGTAAATTTTATAGCCAACAAAATATTTTATTAAAAAACAAAAAATTCTCATCCCTGAACATCAAAGTTTCAAAACAGCTTTCATGCTTTTACTTTTATTATTTTTCGTTGAAGAAATCATTAAATAATTGGTGCAATAAATAACATAGCCAACAAAATATTTTATTTAAAAACTAAAAATTCTCATCCCTGAACATCAAAGTTTCAAAACAGCTTTCATGCTTTTACTTTTATTATTTTTCGTTGAAGAAATCATTAAATAATTGATGCAATAAATAACATAGCCAGCAAAATATTTTATTTAAAAACTAAAAATTCTCATCCCTTAACATCAAAGTTTCAAAACAGCTTTCATGCTTTTACTTTTATTATTTTTCGTTGAAGAAATTAACTTTTATTTGGTGCAGTAAATTTTATAGCCAGCAAAATATTTTATTTAAAAACTAAAAATTCTCATCCCTGAACATCAAAGTTTCAAAACAGCTTTCATGCTTTTACTTTTATTATTTTTCGTTGAAGAAATTAACTTTTATTTGGTGCAGTAAATTTTATAGCCAACAAAATATTTTATTAAAAAACAAAAAATTCTCATCCCTGAACATCAAAGTTTCAAAACAGCTTTCATGCTATTACTTTTATTATTTTTCGTTGAAGAAATCATTAAATAATTGGTGCAATAAATAACATAGCCAGCAAAATATTTTATTAAAAAACAAAAAATTCTCATCCCTGAACATCAAAGTTTCAAAACAGCTTTCATGCTTTTACTTTTATTATTTTTCGTTGAAGAAATTAACTTTTATTTGGTGCAGTAAATTTTATAGCCAACAAAATATTTTATTAAAAAACAAAAAATTCTCATCCCTGAACATCAAAGTTTCAAAACAGCTTTCATGCTTTTACTTTTATTATTTTTCGTTGAAGAAATCATTAAATAATTGGTGCAATAAATAACATAGCCAGCAAAATATTTTATTAAAAAACAAAAAATTCTCATCCCTGAACATCAAAGTTTCAAAACAGCTTTCATGCTTTTACTTTTATTATTTTTCGTTGAAGAAATCATTAAATAATTGGTGCAATAAATAACATAGCCAGCAAAATATTTTATTAAAAAACAAAAAATTCTCATCCCTGAACATCAAAGTTTCAAAACAGCTTTCATGCTTTTACTTTTATTATTTTTCGTTGAAGAAATCATTAAATAATTGGTGCAATAAATAACATAGCCAGCAAAATATTTTATTAAAAAACAAAAAATTCTCATCCCTGAACATCAAAGTTTCAAAACAGCTTTCATGCTTTTACTTTTATTATTTTTCGTTGAAGAAATCATTAAATAATTGGTGCAATAAATAACATAGCCAGCAAAATATTTTATTAAAAAACAAAAAATTCTCATCCCTGAACATCAAAGTTTCAAAACAGCTTTCATGCTTTTACTTTTATTATTTTTCGTTGAAGAAATCATTAAATAATTGGTGCAATAAATAACATAGCCAGCAAAATATTTTATTAAAAAACAAAAAATTCTCATCCCTGAACATCAAAGTTTCAAAACAGCTTTCATGCTTTTACTTTTATTATTTTTCGTTGAAGAAATTAACTTTTATTTGGTGCAGTAAATTTTATAGCCAACAAAATATTTTATTTAAAAACTAAAAATTCTCATCCCTGAACATCAAAGTTTCAAAACAGCTTTCATGCTTTTACTTTTATTATTTTTCGTTGAAGAAATCATTAAATAATTGGTGCAATAAATAACATAGCCAGCAAAATATTTTATTAAAAAACAAAAAATTCTCATCCCTGAACATCAAAGTTTCAAAACAGCTTTCATGCTTTTACTTTTATTATTTTTCGTTGAAGAAATCATTAAATAATTGGTGCAATAAATAACATAGCCAGCAAAATATTTTATTAAAAAACAAAAAATTCTGATCCCTGAACATCAAAGTTTCAAAACAGCTTTCATGCTTTTACTTTTATTATTTTTCGTTGAAGAAATCATTAAATAATTGGTGCAATAAATAACATAGCCAGCAAAATATTTTATTTAAAAACTAAAAATTCTCATCCCTGAACATCAAAGTTTCAAAACAGCTTTCATGCTTTTACTTTTATTATTTTTCGTTGAAGAAATTAACTTTTATTTGGTGCAGTAAATTTTATAGCCAACAAAATATTTTATTTAAAAACTAAAAATTCTCATCCCTGAACATCAAAGTTTCAAAACAGCTTTTATGCTTTTACTTTTATTATTTTTCGTTGAAGAAATTAACTTTTATTTGGTGCAGTAAATTTTATAGCCAACAAAATATTTTATTAAAAAACAAAAAATTCTCATCCCTGAACATCAAAGTTTCAAAACAGCTTTCATGCTTTTACTTTTATTATTTTTCGTTGAAGAAATCATTAAATAATTGGTGCAATAAATAACATAGCCAGCAAAATATTTTATTTAAAAACTAAAAATTCTCATCCCTGAACATCAAAGTTTCAAAACAGCTTTCATGCTTTTACTTTTATTATTTTTCGTTGAAGAAATTAACTTTTATTTGGTGCAGTAAATTTTATAGCCAACAAAATATTTTATTTAAAAACTAAAAATTCTCATCCCTGAACATCAAAGTTTCAAAACAGCTTTCATGCTTTTACTTTTATTATTTTTCGTTGAAGAAATTAACTTTTATTTGGTGCAGTAAATTTTATAGCCAACAAAATATTTTATTTAAAAACTAAAAATTCTCATCCCTGAACATCAAAGTTTCAAAAAAGCTTTCATGCTTTTACTTTTATTATTTTTCGTTGAAGAAATTAACTTTTATTTGGTGCAGTAAATTTTATAGCCAACAAAATATTTTATTAAAAAACAAAAAATTCTCATCCCTGAACATCAAAGTTTCAAAACAGCTTTCATGCTTTTACTTTTATTATTTTTCGTTGAAGAAATCATTAAATAATTGGTGCAATAAATAACATAGCCAGCAAAATATTTTATTAAAAAACTAAAAATTCTCATCCCTGAACATCAAAGTTTCAAAACAGCTTTCATGCTTTTACTTTTATTATTTTTCGTTGAAGAAATCATTAAATAATTGGTGCAATAAATAACATAGCCAGCAAAATATTTTATTTAAAAACTAAAAATTCTCATCCCTGAACATCAAAGTTTCAAAACAGCTTTCATGCTTTTACTTTTATTATTTTTCGTTGAAGAAATTAACTTTTATTTGGTGCAGTAAATTTTATAGCCAACAAAATATTTTATTAAAAAACAAAAAATTCTCATCCCTGAACATCAAAGTTTCAAAACAGCTTTCATGCTTTTACTTTTATTATTTTTCGTTGAAGAAATCATTAAATAATTGGTGCAGTAAATTTTATAGCCAACAAAATATTTTATTAAAAAACAAAAAATTCTCATCCCTGAACATCAAAGTTTCAAAACAGCTTTCATGCTTTTACTTTTATTATTTTTCGTTGAAGAAATTAACTTTTATTTGGTGCAGTAAATTTTATAGACAACAAAATATTTTATTAAAAAACAAAAAATTCTCATCCCTGAACATCAAAGTTTCAAAACAGCTTTCATGCTTTTACTTTTATTATTTTTCGTTGAAGAAATCATTAAATAATTGGTGCAATAAATAACATAACCAGCAAAATATTTTATTAAAAAACTAAAAATTCTCATCCCTGAACATCAAAGTTTCAAAACAGCTTTCATGCTTTTACTTTTATTATTTTTCGTTGAAGAAATCATTAAATAATTGGTGCAATAAATAACATAGCCAGCAAAATATTTTATTTAAAAACTAAAAATTCTCATCCCTGAACATCAAAGTTTCAAAACAGCTTTCATGCTTTTACTTTTATTATTTTTCGTTGAAGAAATTAACTTTTATTTGGTGCAGTAAATTTTATAGCCAACAAAATATTTTATTAAAAAACAAAAAATTCTCATCCCTGAACATCAAAGTTTCAAAAAAGCTTTCATGCTTTTACTTTTATTATTTTTCGTTGAAGAAATCATTAAATAATTGGTGCAATAAATAACATAGCCAACAAAATATTTTATTTAAAAACTAAAAATTCTCATCCCTGAACATCAAAGTTTCAAAACAGCTTTCATGCTTTTACTTTTATTATTTTTCGTTGAAGAAATCATTAAATAATTGGTGCAATAAATAACATAGCCAGCAAAATATTTTATTTAAAAACTAAAAATTCTCATCCCTGAACATCAAAGTTTCAAAACAGCTTTCATGCTTTTACTTTTATTATTTTTCGTTGAAGAAATCATTAAATAATTGGTGCAATAAATAACATAGCCAGCAAAATATTTTATTAAAAAACTAAAAATTCTCATCCCTGAACATCAAAGTTTCAAAACAGCTTTCATGCTTTTACTTTTATTATTTTTCGTTGAAGAAATCATTAAATAATTGGTGCAATAAATAACATAGCCAGCAAAATATTTTATTTAAAAACTAAAAATTCTCATCCCTGAACATCAAAGTTTCAAAACAGCTTTCATGCTTTTACTTTTATTATTTTTCGTTGAAGAAATCATTAAATAATTGGTGCAATAAATAACATAGCCAGCAAAATATTTTATTAAAAAACTAAAAATTCTCATCCCTGAACATCAAAGTTTCAAAACAGCTTTCATGCTTTTACTTTTATTATTTTTCGTTGAAGAAATTAACTTTTATTTGGTGCAGTAAATTTTATAGCCAACAAAATATTTTATTAAAAAACAAAAAATTCTCATCCCTGAACATCAAAGTTTCAAAACAGCTTTCATGCTTTTACTTTTATTATTTTTCGTTGAAGAAATCATTAAATAATTGGTGCAGTAAATTTTATAGCCAACAAAATATTTTATTAAAAAACAAAAAATTCTCATCCCTGAACATCAAAGTTTCAAAACAGCTTTCATGCTTTTACTTTTATTATTTTTCGTTGAAGAAATCATTAAATAATTGGTGCAATAAATAACATAGCCAGCAAAATATTTTATTTAAAAACTAAAAATTCTCATCCCTGAACATCAAAGTTTCAAAACAGCTTTCATGCTTTTACTTTTATTATTTTTCGTTGAAGAAATCATTAAATAATTGGTGCAATAAATAACATAGCCAGCAAAATATTTTATTAAAAAACTAAAAATTCTCATCCCTGAACATCAAAGTTTCAAAACAGCTTTCATGCTTTTACTTTTATTATTTTTCGTTGAAGAAATTAACTTTTATTTGGTGCAGTAAATTTTATAGCCAACAAAATATTTTATTAAAAAACAAAAAATTCTCATCCCTGAACATCAAAGTTTCAAAACAGCTTTCATGCTTTTACTTTTATTATTTTTCGTTGAAGAAATCATTAAATAATTGGTGCAATAAATAACATAGCCAGCAAAATATTTTATTAAAAAACTAAAAATTCTCATCCCTGAACATCAAAGTTTCAAAACAGCTTTCATGCTTTTACTTTTATTATTTTTCGTTGAAGAAATTAACTTTTATTTGGTGCAGTAAATTTTATAGCCAACAAAATATTTTATTAAAAAACAAAAAATTCTCATCCCTGAACATCAAAGTTTCAAAACAGCTTTCATGCTTTTACTTTTATTATTTTTCGTTGAAGAAATCATTAAATAATTGGTGCAGTAAATTTTATAGCCAACAAAATATTTTATTAAAAAACAAAAAATTCTCATCCCTGAACATCAAAGTTTCAAAACAGCTTTCATGCTTTTACTTTTATTATTTTTCGTTGAAGAAATCATTAAATAATTGGTGCAATAAATAACATAGCCAGCAAAATATTTTATTTAAAAACTAAAAATTCTCATCCCTGAACATCAAAGTTTCAAAACAGCTTTCATGCTTTTACTTTTATTATTTTTCGTTGAAGAAATTAACTTTTATTTGGTGCAGTAAATTTTATAGCCAACAAAATATTTTATTAAAAAACTAAAAATTCTCATCCCTGAACATCAAAGTTTCAAAACAGCTTTCATGCTTTTACTTTTATTATTTTTCGTTGAAGAAATCATTAAATAATTGGTGCAGTAAATTTTATAGCCAACAAAATATTTTATTAAAAAACAAAAAATTCTCATCCCTGAACATCAAAGTTTCAAAACAGCTTTCATGCTTTTACTTTTATTATTTTTCGTTGAAGAAATCATTAAATAATTGGTGCAATAAATAACATAGCCAGCAAAATATTTTATTAAAAAACTAAAAATTCTCATCCCTGAACATCAAAGTTTCAAAACAGCTTTCATGCTTTTACTTTTATTATTTTTCGTTGAAGAAATTAACTTTTATTTGGTGCAGTAAATTTTATAGCCAACAAAATATTTTATTAAAAAACTAAAAATTCTCATCCCTGAACATCAAAGTTTCAAAACAGCTTTCATGCTTTTACTTTTATTATTTTTCGTTGAAGAAATCATTAAATAATTGGTGCAATAAATAACATAGCCAGCAAAATATTTTATTTAAAAACTAAAAATTCTCATCCCTGAACATCAAAGTTTCAAAACAGCTTTCATGCTTTTACTTTTATTATTTTTCGTTGAAGAAATTAACTTTTATTTGGTGCAGTAAATTTTATAGCCAACAAAATATTTTATTAAAAAACTAAAAATTCTCATCCCTGAACATCAAAGTTTCAAAACAGCTTTCATGCTTTTACTTTTATTATTTTTCGTTGAAGAAATCATTAAATAATTGGTGCAGTAAATTTTATAGCCAACAAAATATTTTATTAAAAAACAAAAAATTCTCATCCCTGAACATCAAAGTTTCAAAACAGCTTTCATGCTTTTACTTTTATTATTTTTCGTTGAAGAAATCATTAAATAATTGGTGCAATAAATAACATAGCCAGCAAAATATTTTATTAAAAAACTAAAAATTCTCATCCCTGAACATCAAAGTTTCAAAACAGCTTTCATGCTTTTACTTTTATTATTTTTCGTTGAAGAAATCATTAAATAATTGGTGCAGTAAATTTTATAGCCAACAAAATATTTTATTAAAAAACAAAAAATACTCATCCCTGAACATCAAAGTTTCAAAACAGCTTTCATGCTTTTACTTTTATTATTTTTCGTTGAAGAAATCATTAAATAATTGGTGCAATAAATAACATAGCCAGCAAAATATTTTATTAAAAAACTAAAAATTCTCATCCCTGAACATCAAAGTTTCAAAACAGCTTTCATGCTTTTACTTTTATTATTTTTCGTTGAAGAAATTAACTTTTATTTGGTGCAGTAAATTTTATAGCCAACAAAATATTTTATTAAAAAACAAAAAATTCTCATCCCTGAACATCAAAGTTTCAAAACAGCTTTCATGCTTTTACTTTTATTATTTTTCGTTGAAGAAATCATTAAATAATTGGTGCAGTAAATTTTATAGCCAACAAAATATTTTATTAAAAAACAAAAAATTCTCATCCCTGAACATCAAAGTTTCAAAACAGCTTTCATGCTTTTACTTTTATTATTTTTCGTTGAAGAAATCATTAAATAATTGGTGCAGTAAATTTTATAGCCAACAAAATATTTTATTAAAAAACAAAAAATTCTCATCCCTGAACATCAAAGTTTCAAAACAGCTTTCATGCTTTTACTTTTATTATTTTTCGTTGAAGAAATCATTAAATAATTGGTGCAGTAAATTTTATAGCCAACAAAATATTTTATTAAAAAACAAAAAATTCTCATCCCTGAACATCAAAGTTTCAAAACAGCTTTCATGCTTTTACTTTTATTATTTTTCGTTGAAGAAATCATTAAATAATTGGTGCAGTAAATTTTATAGCCAACAAAATATTTTATTAAAAAACAAAAAATTCTCATCCCTGAACATCAAAGTTTCAAAACAGCTTTCATGCTTTTACTTTTATTATTTTTCGTTGAAGAAATCATTAAATAATTGGTGCAATAAATAACATAGCCAGCAAAATATTTTATTAAAAAACTAAAAATTCTCATCCCTGAACATCAAAGTTTCAAAACAGCTTTCATGCTTTTACTTTTATTATTTTTCGTTGAAGAAATCATTAAATAATTGGTGCAATAAATAACATAGCCAGCAAAATATTTTATTAAAAAACTAAAAATTCTCATCCCTGAACATCAAAGTTTCAAAACAGCTTTCATGCTTTTACTTTTATTATTTTTCGTTGAAGAAATTAACTTTTATTTGGTGCAGTAAATTTTATAGCCAACAAAATATTTTATTAAAAAACAAAAAATTCTCATCCCTGAACATCAAAGTTTCAAAACAGCTTTCATGCTTTTACTTTTATTATTTTTCGTTGAAGAAATCATTAAATAATTGGTGCAGTAAATTTTATAGCCAACAAAATATTTTATTAAAAAACAAAAAATTCTCATCCCTGAACATCAAAGTTTCAAAACAGCTTTCATGCTTTTACTTTTATTATTTTTCGTTGAAGAAATCATTAAATAATTGGTGCAATAAATAACATAGCCAGCAAAATATTTTATTTAAAAACTAAAAATTCTCATCCCTGAACATCAAAGTTTCAAAACAGCTTTCATGCTTTTACTTTTATTATTTTTCGTTGAAGAAATTAACTTTTATTTGGTGCAGTAAATTTTATAGCCAACAAAATATTTTATTAAAAAACAAAAAATTCTCATCCCTGAACATCAAAGTTTCAAAACAGCTTTCATGCTTTTACTTTTATTATTTTTCGTTGAAGAAATCATTAAATAATTGGTGCAGTAAATTTTATAGCCAACAAAATATTTTATTAAAAAACAAAAAATTCTCATCCCTGAACATCAAAGTTTCAAAACAGCTTTCATGCTTTTACTTTTATTATTCTTCGTTGAAGAAATCATTAAATAATTGGTGCAATAAATAACATAGCCAGCAAAATATTTTATTTAAAAACAAAAAATTCTCATCCCTGAACATCAAAGTTTCAAAACAGCTTTCATGCTTTTACTTTTATTATTTTTCGTTGAAAAAATCATTAAATAATTGGTGCAGTAAATTTTATAGCCAACAAAATATTTTATTAAAAAACAAAAAATTCTCATCCCTGAACATCAAAGTTTCAAAACAGCTTTCATGCTTTTACTTTTATTATTTTTCGTTGAAGAAATCATTAAATAATTGGTGCAATAAATAACATAGCCAGCAAAATATTTTATTTAAAAACTAAAAATTCTCATCCCTGAACATCAAAGTTTCAAAACAGCTTTCATGCTTTTACTTTTATTATTTTTCGTTGAAGAAATCATTAAATAATTGGTGCATTAAATTTTATAGCCAACAAAATATTTTATTAAAAAACAAAAAATTCTCATCCCTGAACATCAAAGTTTCAAAACAGCTTTCATGCTTTTACTTTTATTATTTTTCGTTGAAGAAATCATTAAATAATTGGTGCAGTAAATTTTATAGCCAACAAAATATTTTATTAAAAAACAAAAAATTCTCATCCCTGAACATCAAAGTTTCAAAACAGCTTTCATGCTTTTACTTTTATTATTCTTCGTTGAAGAAATCATTAAATAATTGGTGCAATAAATAACATAGCCAGCAAAATATTTTATTTAAAAACAAAAAATTCTCATCCCTGAACATCAAAGTTTCAAAACAGCTTTCATGCTTTTACTTTTATTATTTTTCGTTGAAGAAATCATTAAATAATTGGTGCAATAAATAACATAGCCAGCAAAATATTTTATTTAAAAACAAAAAATTCTCATCCCTGAACATCAAAGTTTCAAAACAGCTTTCATGCTTTTACTTTTATTATTTTTCGTTGAAGAAATCATTAAATAATTGGTGCAATAAATAACATAGCCAGCAAAATATTTTATTAAAAAACTAAAAATTCTCATCCCTGAACATCAAAGTTTCAAAACAGCTTTCATGCTTTTACTTTTATTATTTTTCGTTGAAGAAATCATTAAATAATTGGTGCAATAAATAACATAGCCAGCAAAATATTTTATTTAAAAACTAAAAATTCTCATCCCTGAACATCAAAGTTTCAAAACAGCTTTCATGCTTTTACTTTTATTATTTTTCGTTGAAGAAATCATTAAATAATTGGTGCAATAAATAACATAGCCAGCAAAATATTTTATTAAAAAACTAAAAATTCTCATCCCTGAACATCAAAGTTTCAAAACAGCTTTCATGCTTTTACTTTTATTATTTTTCGTTGAAGAAATCATTAAATAATTGGTGCAATAAAAAACATAGCCAGCAAAATATTTTATTTAAAAACTAAAAATTCTCATCCCTGAACATCAAAGTTTCAAAACAGCTTTCATGCTTTTACTTTTATTATTTTTCGTTGAAGAAATCATTAAATAATTGGTGCAATAAATAACATAGCCAGCAAAATATTTTATTAAAAAACTAAAAATTCTCATCCCTGAACATCAAAGTTTCAAAACAGCTTTCATGCTTTTACTTTTATTATTTTTCGTTGAAGAAATCATTAAATAATTGGTGCAATAAATAACATAGCCAGCAAAATATTTTATTAAAAAACTAAAAATTCTCATCCCTGAACATCAAAGTTTCAAAACAGCTTTCATGCTTTTACTTTTATTATTCTTCGTTGAAGAAATCATTAAATAATTGGTGCAATAAATAACATAGCCAGCAAAATATTTTATTTAAAAACTAAAAATTCTCATCCCTGAACATCAAAGTTTCAAAACAGCTTTCATGCTTTTACTTTTATTATTCTTCGTTGAAGAAATCATTAAATAATTGGTGCAATAAATAACATAGCCAGCAAAATATTTTATTAAAAAACTAAAAATTCTCATCCCTGAACATCAAAGTTTCAAAACAGCTTTCATGCTTTTACTTTTATTATTTTTCGTTGAAGAAATTAACTTTTATTTGGTGCAGTAAATTTTATAGCCAACAAAATATTTTATTTAAAAACTAAAAATTCTCATCCCTGAACATCAAAGTTTCAAAACAGCTTTCATGCTTTTACTTTTATTATTTTTCGTTGAAGAAATTAACTTTTATTTGGTGCAGTAAATTTTATAGCCAACAAAATATTTTATTAAAAAACAAAAAATTCTCATCCCTGAACATCAAAGTTTCAAAACAGCTTTCATGCTTTTACTTTTATTATTTTTTTGTTGAAGAAATCATTAAATAATTGGTGCAATAAATAACATAGCCAGCAAAATATTTTATTAAAAAACTAAAAATTCTCATCCCTGAACATCAAAGTTTCAAAACAGCTTTCATGCTTTTACTTTTATTATTTTACGTTGAAGAAATCATTAAATAATTGGTGCAATAAATAACATAGCCAGCAAAATATTTTATTAAAAAACTAAAAATTCTCATCCCTGAACATCAAAGTTTCAAAACAGCTTTCATGCTTTTACTTTTATTATTTTTCGTTGAAGAAATCATTAAATAATTGGTGCAATAAAAAACATAGCCAGCAAAATATTTTATTTAAAAACTAAAAATTCTCATCCCTGAACATCAAAGTTTCAAAACAGCTTTCATGCTTTTACTTTTATTATTTTTCGTTGAAGAAATCATTAAATAATTGGTGCAATAAATAACATAGCCAGCAAAATATTTTATTAAAAAACTAAAAATTCTCATCCCTGAACATCAAAGTTTCAAAACAGCTTTCATGCTTTTACTTTTATTATTTTTCGTTGAAGAAATCATTAAATAATTGGTGCAATAAATAACATAGCCAGCAAAATATTTTATTAAAAAACTAAAAATTCTCATCCCTGAACATCAAAGTTTCAAAACAGCTTTCATGCTTTTACTTTTATTATTTTTCGTTGAAGAAATCATTAAATAATTGGTGCAATAAATAACATAGCCAGCAAAATATTTTATTAAAAAACTAAAAATTCTCATCCCTGAACATCAAAGTTTCAAAACAGCTTTCATGCTTTTACTTTTATTATTCTTCGTTGAAGAAATCATTAAATAATTGGTGCAATAAATAACATAGCCAGCAAAATATTTTATTTAAAAACTAAAAATTCTCATCCCTGAACATCAAAGTTTCAAAACAGCTTTCATGCTTTTACTTTTATTATTCTTCGTTGAAGAAATCATTAAATAATTGGTGCAATAAATAACATAGCCAGCAAAATATTTTATTAAAAAACTAAAAATTCTCATCCCTGAACATCAAAGTTTCAAAACAGCTTTCATGCTTTTACTTTTATTATTTTTCGTTGAAGAAATTAACTTTTATTTGGTGCAGTAAATTTTATAGCCAACAAAATATTTTATTTAAAAACTAAAAATTCTCATCCCTGAACATCAAAGTTTCAAAACAGCTTTCATGCTTTTACTTTTATTATTTTTCGTTGAAGAAATTAACTTTTATTTGGTGCAGTAAATTTTATAGCCAACAAAATATTTTATTAAAAAACAAAAAATTCTCATCCCTGAACATCAAAGTTTCAAAACAGCTTTCATGCTTTTACTTTTATTATTTTTTTGTTGAAGAAATCATTAAATAATTGGTGCAATAAATAACATAGCCAGCAAAATATTTTATTAAAAAACTAAAAATTCTCATCCCTGAACATCAAAGTTTCAAAACAGCTTTCATGCTTTTACTTTTATTATTTTTCGTTGAAGAAATCATTAAATAATTGGTGCAATAAATAACATAGCCAGCAAAATATTTTATTTAAAAACTAAAAATTCTCATCCCTGAACATCAAAGTTTCAAAACAGCTTTCATGCTTTTACTTTTATTATTCTTCGTTGAAGAAATCATTAAATAATTGGTGCAATAAATAACATAGCCAGCAAAATATTTTATTTAAAAACTAAAAATTCTCATCCCTGAACATCAAAGTTTCAAAACAGCTTTCATGCTTTTACTTTTATTATTCTTCGTTGAAGAAATCATTAAATAATTGGTGCAATAAATAACATAGCCAGCAAAATATTTTATTAAAAAACTAAAAATTCTCATCCCTGAACATCAAAGTTTCAAAACAGCTTTCATGCTTTTACTTTTATTATTTTTCGTTGAAGAAATTAACTTTTATTTGGTGCAGTAAATTTTATAGCCAACAAAATATTTTATTTAAAAACTAAAAATTCTCATCCCTGAACATCAAAGTTTCAAAACAGCTTTCATGCTTTTACTTTTATTATTTTTCGTTGAAGAAATTAACTTTTATTTGGTGCAGTAAATTTTATAGCCAACAAAATATTTTATTAAAAAACAAAAAATTCTCATCCCTGAACATCAAAGTTTCAAAACAGCTTTCATGCTTTTACTTTTATTATTTTTTTGTTGAAGAAATCATTAAATAATTGGTGCAATAAATAACATAGCCAGCAAAATATTTTATTAAAAAACTAAAAATTCTCATCCCTGAACATCAAAGTTTCAAAACAGCTTTCATGCTTTTACTTTTATTATTTTTCGTTGAAGAAATCATTAAATAATTGGTGCAATAAATAACATAGCCAGCAAAATATTTTATTTAAAAACTAAAAATTCTCATCCCTGAACATCAAAGTTTCAAAACAGCTTTCATGCTTTTACTTTTATTATTTTTCGTTGAAGAAATCATTAAATAATTGGTGCAATAAATAACATAGCCAGCAAAATATTTTATTAAAAAACTAAAAATTCTCATCCCTGAACATCAAAGTTTCAAAACAGCTTTCATGCTTTTACTTTTATTATTTTTCGTTGAAGAAATCATTAAATAATTGGTGCAATAAAAAACATAGCCAGCAAAATATTTTATTTAAAAACTAAAAATTCTCATCCCTGAACATCAAAGTTTCAAAACAGCTTTCATGCTTTTACTTTTATTATTTTTCGTTGAAGAAATCATTAAATAATTGGTGCAATAAATAACATAGCCAGCAAAATATTTTATTAAAAAACTAAAAATTCTCATCCCTGAACATCAAAGTTTCAAAACAGCTTTCATGCTTTTACTTTTATTATTTTTCGTTGAAGAAATCATTAAATAATTGGTGCAATAAATAACATAGCCAGCAAAATATTTTATTAAAAAACTAAAAATTCTCATCCCTGAACATCAAAGTTTCAAAACAGCTTTCATGCTTTTACTTTTATTATTTTTCGTTGAAGAAATCATTAAATAATTGGTGCAATAAATAACATAGCCAGCAAAATATTTTATTAAAAAACTAAAAATTCTCATCCCTGAACATCAAAGTTTCAAAACAGCTTTCATGCTTTTACTTTTATTATTCTTCGTTGAAGAAATCATTAAATAATTGGTGCAATAAATAACATAGCCAGCAAAATATTTTATTTAAAAACTAAAAATTCTCATCCCTGAACATCAAAGTTTCAAAACAGCTTTCATGCTTTTACTTTTATTATTCTTCGTTGAAGAAATCATTAAATAATTGGTGCAATAAATAACATAGCCAGCAAAATATTTTATTAAAAAACTAAAAATTCTCATCCCTGAACATCAAAGTTTCAAAACAGCTTTCATGCTTTTACTTTTATTATTTTTCGTTGAAGAAATTAACTTTTATTTGGTGCAGTAAATTTTATAGCCAACAAAATATTTTATTTAAAAACTAAAAATTCTCATCCCTGAACATCAAAGTTTCAAAACAGCTTTCATGCTTTTACTTTTATTATTTTTCGTTGAAGAAATTAACTTTTATTTGGTGCAGTAAATTTTATAGCCAACAAAATATTTTATTAAAAAACAAAAAATTCTCATCCCTGAACATCAAAGTTTCAAAACAGCTTTCATGCTTTTACTTTTATTATTTTTCGTTGAAGAAATTAACTTTTATTTGGTGCAGTAAATTTTATAGCCAACAAAATATTTTATTTAAAAACTAAAAATTCTCATCCCTGAACATCAAAGTTTCAAAACAGCTTTCATGCTTTTACTTTTATTATTTTTCGTTGAAGAAATCATTAAATAATTGGTGCAATAAATAACATAGCCAGCAAAATATTTTATTTAAAAACTAAAAATTCTCATCCCTGAACATCAAAGTTTCAAAACAGCTTTCATGCTTTTACTTTTATTATTTTTCGTTGAAGAAATCATTAAATAATTGGTGCAATAAATAACATAGCCAGCAAAATATTTTATTAAAAAACTAAAAATTCTCATCCCTGAACATCAAAGTTTCAAAACAGCTTTCATGCTTTTACTTTTATTATTTTTCGTTGAAGAAATCATTAAATAATTGGTGCAATAAAAAACATAGCCAGCAAAATATTTTATTTAAAAACTAAAAATTCTCATCCCTGAACATCAAAGTTTCAAAACAGCTTTCATGCTTTTACTTTTATTATTTTTCGTTGAAGAAATCATTAAATAATTGGTGCAATAAATAACATAGCCAGCAAAATATTTTATTAAAAAACTAAAAATTCTCATCCCTGAACATCAAAGTTTCAAAACAGCTTTCATGCTTTTACTTTTATTATTTTTCGTTGAAGAAATCATTAAATAATTGGTGCAATAAATAACATAGCCAGCAAAATATTTTATTAAAAAACTAAAAATTCTCATCCCTGAACATCAAAGTTTCAAAACAGCTTTCATGCTTTTACTTTTATTATTCTTCGTTTAAGAAATCATTAAATAATTGGTGCAATAAATAACATAGCCAGCAAAATATTTTATTTAAAAACTAAAAATTCTCATCCCTGAACATCAAAGTTTCAAAACAGCTTTCATGCTTTTACTTTTATTATTCTTCGTTGAAGAAATCATTAAATAATTGGTGCAATAAATAACATAGCCAGCAAAATATTTTATTAAAAAACTAAAAATTCTCATCCCTGAACATCAAAGTTTCAAAACAGCTTTCATGCTTTTACTTTTATTATTTTTCGTTGAAGAAATTAACTTTTATTTGGTGCAGTAAATTTTATAGCCAACAAAATATTTTATTTAAAAACTAAAAATTCTCATCCCTGAACATCAAAGTTTCAAAACAGCTTTCATGCTTTTACTTTTATTATTTTTCGTTGAAGAAATCATTAAATAATTGGTGCAATAAATAACATAGCCAGCAAAATATTTTATTTAAAAACTAAAAATTCTCATCCCTGAACATCAAAGTTTCAAAACAGCTTTCATGCTTTTACTTTTATTATTTTTCGTTGAAGAAATTAACTTTTATTTGGTGCAGTAAATTTTATAGCCAACAAAATATTTTATTTAAAAACTAAAAATTCTCATCCCTGAACATCAAAGTTTCAAAACAGCTTTCATGCTTTTACTTTTATTATTTTTCGTTGAAGAAATTAACTTTTATTTGGTGCAGTAAATTTTATAGCCAACAAAATATTTTATTAAAAAACAAAAAATTCTCATCCCTGAACATCAAAGTTTCAAAACAGCTTTCATGCTTTTACTTTTATTATTTTTCGTTGAAGAAATTAACTTTTATTTGGTGCAGTAAATTTTATAGCCAACAAAATATTTTATTTAAAAACTAAAAATTCTCATCCCTGAACATCAAAGTTTCAAAACAGCTTTCATGCTTTTACTTTTATTATTTTTCGTTGAAGAAATCATTAAATAATTGGTGCAATAAATAACATAGCCAGCAAAATATTTTTTTTAAAAACTAAAAATTCTCATCCCTGAACATCAAAGTTTCAAAACAGCTTTCATGCTTTTACTTTTATTATTTTTCGTTGAAGAAATCATTAAATAATTGGTGCAATAAATAACATAGCCAGCAAAATATTTTATTAAAAAACTAAAAATTCTCATCCCTGAACATCAAAGTTTCAAAACAGCTTTCATGCTTTTACTTTTATTATTTTTCGTTGAAGAAATTAACTTTTATTTGGTGCAGTAAATTTTATAGCCAACAAAATATTTTATTTAAAAACTAAAAATTCTCATCCCTGAACATCAAAGTTTCAAAACAGCTTTCATGCTTTTACTTTTATTATTTTTCGTTGAAGAAATCATTAAATAATTGGTGCAATAAATAACATAGCCAGCAAAATATTTTATTTAAAAACTAAAAATTCTCATCCCTGAACATCAAAGTTTCAAAACAGCTTTCATGCTTTTACTTTTATTATTTTTCGTTGAAGAAATTAACTTTTATTTGGTGCAGTAAATTTTATAGCCAACAAAATATTTTATTTAAAAACTAAAAATTCTCATCCCTGAACATCAAAGTTTCAAAACAGCTTTCATGCTTTTACTTTTATTATTTTTCGTTGAAGAAATTAACTTTTATTTGGTGCAGTAAATTTTATAGCCAACAAAATATTTTATTAAAAAACAAAAAATTCTCATCCCTGAACATCAAAGTTTCAAAACAGCTTTCATGCTTTTACTTTTATTATTTTTCGTTGAAGAAATTAACTTTTATTTGGTGCAGTAAATTTTATAGCCAACAAAATATTTTATTTAAAAACTAAAAATTCTCATCCCTGAACATCAAAGTTTCAAAACAGCTTTCATGCTTTTACTTTTATTATTTTTCGTTGAAGAAATCATTAAATAATTGGTGCAATAAATAACATAGCCAGCAAAATATTTTATTTAAAAACTAAAAATTCTCATCCCTGAACATCAAAGTTTCAAAATAGCTTTCATGCTTTTACTTTTATTATTTTTCGTTGAAGAAATCATTAAATAATTGGTGCAATAAATAACATAGCCAGCAAAATATTTTATTAAAAAACTAAAAATTCTCATCCCTGAACATCAAAGTTTCAAAACAGCTTTCATGCTTTTACTTTTATTATTTTTCGTTGAAGAAATCATTAAATAATTGGTGCAATAAAAAACATAGCCAGCAAAATATTTTATTTAAAAACTAAAAATTCTCATCCCTGAACATCAAAGTTTAAAAACAGCTTTCATGCTTTTACTTTTATTATTTTTCGTTGAAGAAATCATTAAATAATTGGTGCAATAAATAACATAGCCAGCAAAATATTTTATTAAAAAACTAAAAATTCTCATCCCTGAACATCAAAGTTTCAAAACAGCTTTCATGCTTTTACTTTTATTATTTTTCGTTGAAGAAATCATTAAATAATTGGTGCAATAAATAACATAGCCAGCAAAATATTTTATTAAAAAACTAAAAATTCTCATCCCTGAACATCAAAGTTTCAAAACAGCTTTCATGCTTTTACTTTTATTATTCTTCGTTGAAGAAATCATTAAATAATTGGTGCAATAAATAACATAGCCAGCAAAATATTTTATTTAAAAACTAAAAATTCTCATCCCTGAACATCAAAGTTTCAAAACAGCTTTCATGCTTTTACTTTTATTATTCTTCGTTGAAGAAATCATTAAATAATTGGTGCAATAAATAACATAGCCAGCAAAATATTTTATTAAAAAACTAAAAATTCTCATCCCTGAACATCAAAGTTTCAAAACAGCTTTCATGCTTTTACTTTTATTATTTTTCGTTGAAGAAATTAACTTTTATTTGGTGCAGTAAATTTTATAGCCAACAAAATATTTTATTTAAAAACTAAAAATTCTCATCCCTGAACATCAAAGTTTCAAAACAGCTTTCATGCTTTTACTTTTATTATTTTTCGTTGAAGAAATCATTAAATAATTGGTGCAATAAATAACATAGCCAGCAAAATATTTTATTTAAAAACTAAAAATTCTCATCCCTGAACATCAAAGTTTCAAAACAGCTTTCATGCTTTTACTTTTATTATTTTTCGTTGAAGAAATCATTAAATAATTGGTGCAATAAATAACATAGCCAGCAAAATATTTTATTAAAAAACTAAAAATTCTCATCCCTGAACATCAAAGTTTCAAAACAGCTTTCATGCTTTTACTTTTATTATTTTTCGTTGAAGAAATCATTAAATAATTGGTGCAATAAATAACATAGCCAGCAAAATATTTTATTTAAAAACTAAAAATTCTCATCCCTGAACATCAAAGTTTCAAAACAGCTTTCATGCTTTTACTTTTATTATTTTTCGTTGAAGAAATTAACTTTTATTTGGTGCAGTAAATTTTATAGCCAACAAAATATTTTATTTAAAAACTAAAAATTCTCATCCCTGAACATCAAAGTTTCAAAACAGCTTTCATGCTTTTACTTTTATTATTTTTCGTTGAAGAAATTAACTTTTATTTGGTGCAGTAAATTTTATAGCCAACAAAATATTTTATTAAAAAACAAAAAATTCTCATCCCTGAACATCAAAGTTTCAAAACAGCTTTCATGCTTTTACTTTTATTATTTTTCGTTGAAGAAATCATTAAATAATTGATGCAATAAATAACATAGCCAGCAAAATATTTTATTAAAAAACTAAAAATTCTCATCCCTGAACATCAAAGTTTCAAAACAGCTTTCATGCTTTTACTTTTATTATTTTTCGTTGAAGAAATCATTAAATAATTGGTGCAATAAATAACATAGCCAGCAAAATATTTTATTTAAAAACTAAAAATTCTCATCCCTGAACATCAAAGTTTCAAAACAGCTTTCATGCTTTTACTTTTATTATTTTTCGTTGAAGAAATCATTAAATAATTGGTGCAATAAATAACATAGCCAGCAAAATATTTTATTAAAAAACTAAAAATTCTCATCCCTGAACATCAAAGTTTCAAAACAGCTTTCATGCTTTTACTTTTATTATTTTTCGTTGAAGAAATCATTAAATAATTGGTGCAATAAAAAACATAGCCAGCAAAATATTTTATTTAAAAACTAAAAATTCTCATCCCTGAACATCAAAGTTTCAAAACAGCTTTCATGCTTTTACTTTTATTATTTTTCGTTGAAGAAATCATTAAATAATTGGTGCAATAAATAACATAGCCAGCAAAATATTTTATTAAAAAACTAAAAATTCTCATCCCTGAACATCAAAGTTTCAAAACAGCTTTCATGCTTTTACTTTTATTATTTTTCGTTGAAGAAATCATTAAATAATTGGTGCAATAAATAACATAGCCAGCAAAATATTTTATTAAAAAACTAAAAATTCTCATCCCTGAACATCAAAGTTTCAAAACAGCTTTCATGCTTTTACTTTTATTATTCTTCGTTGAAGAAATCATTAAATAATTGGTGCAATAAATAACATAGCCAGCAAAATATTTTATTTAAAAACTAAAAATTCTCATCCCTGAACATCAAAGTTTCAAAACAGCTTTCATGCTTTTACTTTTATTATTTTTCGTTGAAGAAATTAACTTTTATTTGGTGCAGTAAATTTTATAGCCAACAAAATATTTTATTTAAAAACTAAAAATTCTCATCCCTGAACATCAAAGTTTCAAAACAGCTTTCATGCTTTTACTTTTATTATTTTTCGTTGAAGAAATTAACTTTTATTTGGTGCAGTAAATTTTATAGCCAACAAAATATTTTATTAAAAAACAAAAAATTCTCATCCCTGAACATCAAAGTTTCAAAACAGCTTTCATGCTTTTACTTTTATTATTTTTTTGTTGAAGAAATCATTAAATAATTGGTGCAATAAATAACATAGCCAGCAAAATATTTTATTTAAAAACTAAAAATTCTCATCCCTGAACATCAAAGTTTCTAAACAGCTTTCATGCTTTTACTTTTATTATTTTTCGTTGAAGAAATCATTAAATAATTGGTGCAATAAATAACATAGCCAGCAAAATATTTTATTAAAAAACTAAAAATTCTCATCCCTGAACATCAAAGTTTCAAAACAGCTTTCATGCTTTTACTTTTATTATTTTTCGTTGAAGAAATCATTAAATAATTGGTGCAATAAATAACATAGCCAGCAAAATATTTTATTTAAAAACTAAAAATTCTCATCCCTGAACATCAAAGTTTCAAAACAGCTTTCATGCTTTTACTTTTATTATTTTTCGTTGAAGAAATCATTAAATAATTGGTGCAATAAATAACATAGCCAGCAAAATATTTTATTAAAAAACTAAAAATTCTCATCCCTGAACATCAAAGTTTCAAAACAGCTTTCATGCTTTTACTTTTATTATTTTTCGTTGAAGAAATCATTAAATAATTGGTGCAATAAATAACATAGCCAGCAAAATATTTTATTTAAAAACTAAAAATTCTCATCCCTGAACATCAAAGTTTCAAAACAGCTTTCATGCTTTTACTTTTATTATTTTTCGTTGAAGAAATTAACTTTTATTTGGTGCAGTAAATTTTATAGCCAACAAAATATTTTATTAAAAAACAAAAAATTCTCATCCCTGAACATCAAAGTTTCAAAACAGCTTTCATGCTTTTACATTTATTATTTTTCGTTGAAGAAATCATTAAATAATTGGTGCAATAAATAACATAGCCAGCAAAATATTTTATTAAAAAACTAAAAATTCTCATCCCTGAACATCAAAGTTTCAAAACAGCTTTCATGCTTTTACTTTTATTATTTTTCGTTGAAGAAATCATTAAATAATTGGTGCAATAAATAACATAGCCAGCAAAATATTTTATTTAAAAACTAAAAATTCTCATCCCTGAACATCAAAGTTTCAAAACAGCTTTCATGCTTTTACTTATATTATTTTTCGTTGAAGAAATCATTAAATAATTGGTGCAATAAATAACATAGCCAGCAAAATATTTTATTAAAAAACTAAAAATTCTCATCCCTGAACATCAAAGTTTCAAAACAGCTTTCATGCTTTTACTTTTATTATTTTTCGTTGAAGAAATCATTAAATAATTGGTGCAATAAAAAACATAGCCAGCAAAATATTTTATTTAAAAACTAAAAATTCTCATCCCTGAACATCAAAGTTTCAAAACAGCTTTCATGCTTTTACTTTTATTATTTTTCGTTGAAGAAATCATTAAATAATTGGTGCAATAAATAACATAGCCAGCAAAATATTTTATTAAAAAACTAAAAATTCTCATCCCTGAACATCAAAGTTTCAAAACAGCTTTCATGCTTTTACTTTTATTATTTTTCGTTGAAGAAATCATTAAATAATTGGTGCAATAAATAACATAGCCAGCAAAATATTTTATTAAAAAACTAAAAATTCTCATCCCTGAACATCAAAGTTTCAAAACAGCTTTCATGCTTTTACTTTTATTATTCTTCGTTGAAGAAATCATTAAATAATTGGTGCAATAAATAACATAGCCAGCAAAATATTTTATTTAAAAACTAAAAATTCTCATCCCTGAACATCAAAGTTTCAAAACAGCTTTCATGCTTTTACTTTTATTATTTTTCGTTTAAGAAATTAACTTTTATTTGGTGCAGTAAATTTTATAGCCAACAAAATATTTTATTTAAAAACTAAAAATTGTCATCCCTGAACATCAAAGTTTCAAAACAGCTTTCATGCTTTTACTTTTATTATTTTTCGTTGAAGAAATCATTAAATAATTGGTGCAATAAATAACATAGCCAGCAAAATATTTTATTTAAAAACTAAAAATTCTCATCCCTGAACATCAAAGTTTCAAAACAGCTTTCATGCTTTTACTTTTATTATTTTTCGTTGAAGAAATCATTAAATAATTGGTGCAATAAATAACATAGCCAGCAAAATATTTTATTTAAAAACTAAAAATTCTCATCCCTGAACATCAAAGTTTCAAAACAGCTTTCATGCTTTTACTTTTATTATTTTTCGTTGAAGAAATCATTAAATAATTGGTGCAATAAATAACATAGCCAACAAAATATTTTATTTAAAAACTAAAAATTCTCATCCCTGAACATCAAAGTTTCAAAACAGCTTTCATGCTTTTACTTTTATTATTTTTCGTTGAAGAAATTAACTTTTATTTGGTGCAGTAAATTTTATAGCCAACAAAATATTTTATTAAAAAACAAAAAATTCTCATCCCTGAACATCAAAGTTTCAAAACAGCTTTCATGCTTTTACTTTTATTATTTTTCGTTGAAGAAATCATTAAATAATTGGTGCAATAAATAACATAGCCAGCAAAATATTTTATTTAAAAACTAAAAATTCTCATCCCTGAACATCAAAGTTTCAAAACAGCTTTCATGCTTTTACTTTTATTATTTTTCGTTGAAGAAATCATTAAATAATTGGTGCAATAAATAACATAGCAAACAAAATATTTTATTTAAAAACTAAAAATTCTCATCCCTGAACATCAAAGTTTCAAAACAGCTTTCATGCTTTTACTTTTATTATTTTTCGTTGAAGAAATTAACTTTTATTTGGTGCAGTAAATTTTATAGCCATCGAGAAAATAAAAATAAATTTAAAAGGGGCAAGCGAGATTTTAAATAAAGCTTATCATTGAGCTCACTGATTTGTTTTTACTAAATTTTTGGAATTTTATTTGTCGATGACTTAATGGCACCAAATTAAAAAAATTAGAGAAAATAAAAATAAATTTAAATAGGGGCAAGCGAGATTTTAAATAAAGCTTATCATTGAGCTCACTGATTTGTTTTTACTAAATTTTTGGAATTTTATTTGTCGATGACATAATGGCACCAAATTAAAAAAATTAGAGAAAATAAAAATAAATTTAAATAGGGGCAAGCGAGATTTTAAATAAAGCTTATCATTGAGCTCACTGATTTGTTTTTACTAAATTTTTGGAATTTTATTTGTCGATGACTTAATGGCACCAAATTAAAAAAATTCGAGAAAATAAAAATAAATTTAAAAGGGGCAAGCGAGATTTTAAATAAAGCTTATCATTGAGCTCACTGATTTGTTTTTACTAAATTTTTGGAATTTTATTTGTCGATGACTTAATGGCACCAAATTAAAAAAATTCGAGAAAATAAAAATAAATTTAAATAGGGGCAAGCGAGATTTTAAATAAAGCTTATCATTGAGCTCACTGATTTGTTTTTACTAAATTTTTGGAATTTTATTTGTCGATGACTTAATGGCACCAAATTAAAAAAATTAGAGAAAATAAAAATAAATTTAAATAGGGGCAAGCGAGATTTTCATTATTGCTTTTCTTAAACCTAATTGATTTGTTTTTACTAAAATTTTGGAATTTTATTTGTCGATGACATAATGGCACCAAATTAAAAAAATTAGAGAAAATAAAAATAAATTTAAAAGGGGCAAGCGAGATTTTAAATAAAGCTTATCATTGAGCTCACTGATTTGTTTTTACTAAATTTTTGGAATTTTATTTGTCGATGACTTAATGGCACCAAATTAAAAAAATTCGAGAAAATAAAAATAAATTTAAAAGGGGCAAGCGAGATTTTAAATAAAGCTTATCATTGAGCTCACTGATTTGTTTTTACTAAATTTTTGGAATTTTATTTGTCGATGACTTAATGGCACCAAATTAAAAAAATTCGAGAAAATAAAAATAAATTTAAATAGGGGCAAGCGAGATTTTAAATAAAGCTTATCATTGAGCTCACTGATTTGTTTTTACTAAATTTTTGGAATTTTATTTGTCGATGACTTAATGGCACCAAATTAAAAAAATTAGAGAAAATAAAAATAAATTTAAATAGGGGCAAGCGAGATTTTCATTATTGCTTTTCTTAAACCTAATTGATTTGTTTTTACTAAAATTTTGGAATTTTATTTGTCGATGACATAATGGCACCAAATTAAAAAAATTAGAGAAAATAAAAATAAATTTAAAAGGGGCAAGCGAGATTTTAAATAAAGCTTATCATTGAGCTCACTGATTTGTTTTTACTAAATTTTTGGAATTTTATTTGTCGATGACTTAATGGCACCAAATTAAAAAAATTCGAGAAAATAAAAATAAATTTAAATAGGGGCAAGCGAGATTTTAAATAAAGCTTATCATTGAGCTCACTGATTTGTTTTTACTAAATTTTTGAAATTTTATTTGTCGATGACTTAATGGCACCAAATTAAAAAAATTCGAGAAAATAAAAATAAATTTAAATAGGGGCAAGCGAGATTTTAAATAAAGCTTATCATTGAGCTCACTGATTTGTTTTTACTAAATTTTTGGAATTTTATTTGTCGATGACTTAATGGCACCAAATTAAAAAAATTCGAGAAAATAAAAATAAATTTAAATAGGGGCAAGCGAGATTTTAAATAAAGCTTATCATTGAGCTCACTGATTTGTTTTTACTAAATTTTTGGAATTTTATTTGTCGATGACTTAATGGCACCAAATTAAAAAAATTCGAGAAAATAAAAATAAATTTAAATAGGGGCAAGCGAGATTTTAAATAAAGCTTATCATTGAGCTCACTGATTTGTTTTTACTAAATTTTTGGAATTTTATTTGTCGATGACTTAATGGCACCAAATTAAAAAAATTAGAGAAAATAAAAATAAATTTAAATAGGGGCAAGCGAGATTTTCATTATTGCTTTTCTTAAACCTAATTGATTTGTTTTTACTAAAATTTTGGAATTTTATTTGTCGATGACATAATGGCACCAAATTAAAAAAATTAGAGAAAATAAAAATAAATTTAAAAGGGGCAAGCGAGATTTTAAATAAAGCTTATCATTGAGCTCACTGATTTGTTTTTACTAAATTTTTGGAATTTTATTTGTCGATGACTTAATGGCACCAAATTAAAAAAATTCGAGAAAATAAAAATAAATTTAAATAGGGGCAAGCGAGATTTTAAATAAAGCTTATCATTGAGCTCACTGATTTGTTTTTACTAAATTTTTGGAATTTTATTTGTCGATGACTTAATGGCACCAAATTAAAAAAATTCGAGAAAATAAAAATAAATTTAAATAGGGGCAAGCGAGATTTTAAATAAAGCTTATCATTGAGCTCACTGATTTGTTTTTACTAAATTTTTGGAATTTTATTTGTCGATGACTTAATGGCACCAAATTAAAAAAATTAGAGAAAATAAAAATAAATTTAAATAGGGGCAAGCGAGATTTTCATTATTGCTTTTCTTAAACCTAATTGATTTGTTTTTACTAAAATTTTGGAATTTTATTTGTCGATGACATAATGGCACCAAATTAAAAAAATTAGAGAAAATAAAAATAAATTTAAAAGGGGCAAGCGAGATTTTAAATAAAGCTTATCATTGAGCTCACTGATTTGTTTTTACTAAATTTTTGGAATTTTATTTGTCGATGACTTAATGGCACCAAATTAAAAAAATTCGAGAAAATAAAAATAAATTTAAATAGGGGCAAGCGAGATTTTAAATAAAGCTTATCATTGAGCTCACTGATTTGTTTTTACTAAATTTTTGAAATTTTATTTGTCGATGACTTAATGGCACCAAATTAAAAAAATTCGAGAAAATATAAATAAATTTAAATAGGGGCAAGCGAGATTTTAAATAAAGCTTATCATTGAGCTCACTGATTTGTTTTTACTAAATTTTTGCAATTTTATTTGTCGATGACTTAATGGCACCAAATTAAAAAAATTCGAGAAAATAAAAATAAATTTAAATAGGGGCAAGCGAGATTTTAAATAAAGCTTATCATTGAGCTCACTGATTTGTTTTTACTAAATTTTTGAAATTTTATTTGTCGATGACTTAATGGCACCAAATTAAAAAAATTCGAGAAAATAAAAATAAATTTAAATAGGGGCAAGCGAGATTTTAAATAAAGCTTATCATTGAGCTCACTGATTTGTTTTTACTAAATTTTTGAAATTTTATTTGTCGATGACTTAATGGCACCAAATTAAAAAAATTCGAGAAAATAAAAATAAATTTAAATAGGGGCAAGCGAGATTTTAAATAAAGCTTATCATTGAGCTCACTGATTTGTTTTTACTAAATTTTTGCAATTTTATTTGTCGATGACTTAATGGCACCAAATTAAAAAAATTCGAGAAAATAAAAATAAATTTAAATAGGGGCAAGCGAGATTTTAAATAAAGCTTATCATTGAGCTCACTGATTTGTTTTTACTAAATTTTTGCAATTTTATTTGTCGATGACTTAATGGCACCAAATTAAAAAAATTCGAGAAAATAAAAATAAATTTAAATAGGGGCAAGCGAGATTTTAAATAAAGCTTATCATTGAGCTCACTGATTTGTTTTTACTAAATTTTTGGAATTTTATTTGTCGATGACATAATGGCACCAAATTAAAAAAATTAGAGAAAATAAAAATAAATTTAAATAGGGGCAAGCGAGATTTTCGTTATTGCTTTTCTTAAACCTAATTGATTTGTTTTTACTAAATTTTTGCAATTTTATTTGTCGATGACATAATGGCACCAAATTAAAAAAATTAGAGAAAATAAAAATAAATTTAAATAGGGGCAAGCGAGATTTTCGTTATTGCTTTTCTTAAACCTAATTGATTTGTTTTTACTAAATTTTTGGAATTTTATTTGTCGATGACATAATGGCACCAAATTAAAAAGATTCGAGAAAATAAAAATAAATTTAAATAGGGGCAAGCGAGATTTTCGTTATTGCTTTTCTTAAACCTAATTGATTTGTTTTTACTAAATTTTTGGAATTTTATTTGTCGATGACATAATGGCACCAAATTAAAAAAATTCGAGAAAATAAAAATAAATTTAAAAGGGGCAAGCGAGATTTTAAATAAAGCTTATCATTGAGCTCACTGATTTGTTTTTACTAAATTTTTGGAATTTTATTTGTCGATGACATAATGGCACCAAATTAAAAAAATTAGAGAAAATAAAAATAAATTTAAATAGGGGCAAGCGAGATTTTCGTTATTGCTTTTCTTAAACCTAATTGATTTGTTTTTACTAAATTTTTGCAATTTTATTTGTCGATGACATAATGGCACCAAATTAAAAAAATTAGAGAAAATAAAAATAAATTTAAATAGGGGCAAGCGAGATTTTCGTTATTGCTTTTCTTAAACCTAATTGATTTGTTTTTACTAAATTTTTGCAATTTTATTTGTCGATGACATAATGGCACCAAATTAAAAAAATTAGAGAAAATAAAAATAAATTTAAATAGGGGCAATCGAGATTTTCGTTATTGCTTTTCTTAAACCTAATTGATTTGTTTTAACTAAATTTTTGCAATTTTATTTGTCGATGACATAATGGCACCAAATTAAAAAAATTCGAGAAAATAAAAATAAATTTAAATTGGGGCAAGCGAGATTTTCGTTATTGCTTTTCTTAAACCTAATTGATTTGTTTTTACTAAATTTTTGGAATTTTATTTGTCGATGACATAATGGCACCAAATTAAAAAAATTAGAGAAAATAAAAATAAATTTAAATAGGGGCAAGCGAGATTTTCGTTATTGCTTTTCTTAAACCTAATTGATTTGTTTTTACTAAATTTTTGGAATTTTATTTGTCGATGACATAATGGCACCAAATTAAAAAAATTCGAGAAAATAAAAATAAATTTAAAAGGGGCAAGCGAGATTTTCGTTATTGCTTTTCTTAAACCTAATTGATTTGTTTTTACCAAATTTTTCGAATTTTATTTCTCGATGATTTAATGGCACCAAATTAAAAAAATTAGAGAAAATAAAAATAAATTTAAAAGGGGCAAGCGAGATTTTAAATAAAGCTTATCATTGAGCTCACTGATTTGTTTTTACTAAATTTTTGGAATTTTATTTGTCGATGACTTAATGGCACCAAATTAAAAAAATTCGAGAAAATAAAAATAAATTTAAATAGGGGCAAGCGAGATTTTAAATAAAGCTTATCATTGAGCTCACTGATTTGTTTTTACTAAATTTTTGGAATTTTATTTGTCGATGACATAATGGCACCAAATTAAAAAAATTCGAGAAAATAAAAATAAATTTAAAAGGGGCAAGCGAGATTTTCGTTATTGCTTTTCTTAAACCTAATTGATTTGTTTTTACTAAATTTTTGGAATTTTATTTGTCGATGATTTAATGGCACCAAATTAAAAAAATTAGAGAAAATAAAAATAAATTTAAATAGGGGCAAACGAGATTTTCATTATTGCTTTTCTTAAACCTAATTGATTTGTTTTTACTAAAATTTTGGAATTTTATTTGTCGATGACATAATGGCACCAAATTAAAAAAATTAGAGAAAATAAAAATAAATTTAAAAGGGGCAAGCGAGATTTTAAATAAAGCTTATCATTGAGCTCACTGATTTGTTTTTACTAAATTTTTGGAATTTTATTTGTCGATGACTTAATGGCACCAAATTAAAAAAATTAGAGAAAATAAAAATAAATTTAAATAGGGGCAAGCGAGATTTTAAATAAAGCTTATCATTGAGCTCACTGATTTGTTTTTACTAAAATTTTGGAATTTTATTTGTCGATGACATAATGGCACCAAATTAAAAAAATTAGAGAAAATAAAAATAAATTTAAATAGGGGCAAGCGAGATTTTCGTTATTGCTTTTCTTAAACCTAATTGATTTGTTTTTACTAAATTTTTGCAATTTTATTTGTCGATGACATAATGGCACCAAATTAAAAAAATTAGAGAAAATAAAAATAAATTTAAATAGGGGCAAGCGAGATTTTCGTTATTGCTTTTCTTAAACCTAATTGATTTGTTTTTACTAAATTTTTGCAATTTTATTTGTCGATGACATAATGGCACCAAATTAAAAAAATTCGAGAAAATAAAAATAAATTTAAATAGGGGCAAGCGAGATTTTCGTTATTGCTTTTCTTAAACCTAATTGATTTGTTTTTACTAAATTTTTGGAATTTTATTTGTCGATGACATAATGGCACCAAATTAAAAAAATTAGAGAAAATAAAAATAAATTTAAATAGGGGCAAGCGAGATTTTCGTTATTGCTTTTCTTAAACCTAATTGATTTGTTTTTACTAAATTTTTGCAATTTTATTTGTCGATGACATAATGGCACCAAATTAAAAAAATTAGAGAAAATAAAAATAAATTTAAATAGGGGCAAGCGAGATTTTCGTTAGAGCTTTTCTTAAACCTAATTGATTTGTTTTTACTAAATTTTTGCAATTTTATTTGTCGATGACATAATGGCACCAAATTAAAAAAATTAGAGAAAATAAAAATAAATTTAAATAGGGGCAAGCGAGATTTTCGTTATTGCTTTTCTTAAACCTAATTGATTTGTTTTTACTAAATTTTTGGAATTTTATTTGTCGATGACATAATGGCACCAAATTAAAAAAATTAGAGAAAATAAAAATAAATTTAAATAGGGGCAAGCGAGATTTTCGTTATTGCTTTTCTTAAACCTAATTGATTTGTTTTTACTAAATTTTTGCAATTTTATTTGTCGATGACATAATGGCACCAAATTAAAAAAATTAGAGAAAATAAAAATAAATTTAAAAGGGGCAAGCGAGATTTTCGTTATTGCTTTTCTTAAACCTAATATATTTGTTTTTACCAAATTTTTCGAATTTTATTTCTCGATGATTTAATGGCACCAAATTAAAAAAATTTGAGAAAATAAAAATAAATTTAAAAGGGGCAAGCGAGATTTTAAATAAAGCTTATCATTGAGCTCACTGATTTGTTTTTACTAAATTTTTGGAATTTTATTTGTCGATGTCTTAATGGCACCAAATTAAAAAAATTCGAGAAAATAAAAATAAATTTAAATAGGGGCAAGCGAGATTTTAAATAAAGCTTATCATTGAGCTCACTGATTTGTTTTTACTAAATTTTTGGAATTTTATTTGTCGATGACATAATGGCACCAAATTAAAAAAATTCGAGAAAATAAAAATAAATTTAAAAGGGGCAAGCGAGATTTTCGTTATTGCTTTTCTTAAACCTAATTGATTTGTTTTTACTAAATTTTTGGAATTTTATTTGTCGATGATTTAATGGCACCAAATTAAAAAAATTAGAGAAAATAAAAATAAATTTAAATAGGGGCAAACGAGATTTTCATTATTGCTTTTCTTAAACCTAATTGATTTGTTTTTACTAAAATTTTGGAATTTTATTTGTCGATGACATAATGGCACCAAATTAAAAAAATTAGAGAAAATAAAAATAAATTTAAAAGGGGCAAGCGAGATTTTAAATAAAGCTTATCATTGAGCTCACTGATTTGTTTTTACTAAATTTTTGGAATTTTATTTGTCGATGACTTAATGGCACCAAATTAAAAAAATTAGAGAAAATAAAAATAAATTTAAATAGGGGCAAGCGAGATTTTAAATAAAGCTTATCATTGAGCTCACTGATTTGTTTTTACTAAAATTTTGGAATTTTATTTGTCGATGACATAATGGCACCAAATTAAAAAAATTAGAGAAAATAAAAATAAATTTAAATAGGGGCAAGCGAGATTTTCGTTATTGCTTTTCTTAAACCTAATTGATTTGTTTTTACTAAATTTTTGCAATTTTATTTGTCGATGACATAATGGCACCAAATTAAAAAAATTAGAGAAAATAAAAATAAATTTAAATAGGGGCAAGCGAGATTTTCGTTATTGCTTTTCTTAAACCTAATTGATTTGTTTTTACTAAATTTTTGCAATTTTATTTGTCGATGACATAATGGCACCAAATTAAAAAAATTCGAGAAAATAAAAATAAATTTAAATAGGGGCAAGCGAGATTTTCGTTATTGCTTTTCTTAAACCTAATTGATTTGTTTTTACTAAATTTTTGGAATTTTATTTGTCGATGACATAATGGCACCAAATTAAAAAAATTAGAGAAAATAAAAATAAATTTAAATAGGGGCAAGCGAGATTTTCGTTATTGCTTTTCTTAAACCTAATTGATTTGTTTTTACTAAATTTTTGGAATTTTATTTGTCGATGACATAATGGCACCAAATTAAAAAAATTAGAGAAAATAAAAATAAATTTAAATAGGGGCAAGCGAGATTTTCGTTAGAGCTTTTCTTAAACCTAATTGATTTGTTTTTACTAAATTTTTGCAATTTTATTTGTCGATGACATAATGGCACCAAATTAAAAAAATTAGAGAAAATAAAAATAAATTTAAATAGGGGCAAGCGAGATTTTCGTTATTGCTTTTCTTAAACCTAATTGATTTGTTTTTACTAAATTTTTGGAATTTTATTTGTCGATGACATAATGGCACCAAATTAAAAAAATTAGAGAAAATAAAAATAAATTTAAATAGGGGCAAGCGAGATTTTCGTTATTGCTTTTCTTAAACCTAATTGATTTGTTTTTACTAAATTTTTGGAATTTTATTTGTCGATGACATAATGGCACCAAATTAAAAAAATTAGAGAAAATAAAAATAAATTTAAATAGGGGCAAGCGAGATTTTCGTTATTGCTTTTCTTAAACCTAATTGATTTGTTTTTACTAAATTTTTGCAATTTTATTTGTCGATGACATAATGGCACCAAATTAAAAAAATTAGAGAAAATAAAAATAAATTTAAATAGGGGCAAGCGAGATTTTCGTTATTGCTTTTCTTAAACCTAATTGATTTGTTTTTACTAAATTTTTGGAATTTTATTTGTCGATGACATAATGGCACCAAATTAAAAAAATTAGAGAAAATAAAAATAAATTTAAATAGGGGCAAGCGAGATTTTCGTTATTGCTTTTCTTAAACCTAATTGATTTGTTTTTACTAAATTTTTGCAATTTTATTTGTCGATGACATAATAGCACCAAATTAAAAAAATTCGAGAAAATAAAAATAAATTTAAATAGGGGCAAGCGAGATTTTCGTTATTGCTTTTCTTAAACCTAATTGATTTGTTTTTACTAAATTTTTGCAATTTTATTTGTCGATGACATAATGGCACCAAATTAAAAAAATTCGAGAAAATAAAAATAAATTTAAATAGGGGCAAGCGAGATTTTCGTTATTGCTTTTCTTAAACCTAATTGATTTGTTTTTACTAAATTTTTGCAATTTTATTTGTCGATGACATAATGGCACCAAATTAAAAAAATTAGAGAAAATAAAAATAAATTTAAATAGGGGCAAGCGAGATTTTCGTTATTGCTTTTCTTAAACCTAATTGATTTGTTTTTACTAAATTTTTGCAATTTTATTTGTCGATGACATAATGGCACCAAATTAAAAAAATT
The DNA here is from genome assembly GCA_028622995.1 of Panagrolaimus kolymaensis. Lineage (NCBI taxonomy): Eukaryota > Metazoa > Nematoda > Chromadorea > Rhabditida > Panagrolaimidae > Panagrolaimus > Panagrolaimus kolymaensis. Next base: position 857,232 of record JAJQJQ010000025.1, on the reverse strand, counting down.
AGAGAAAATAAAAATAAATTTAAATAGGGGCAAGCGAGATTTTCGTTATTGCTTTTCTTAAACCTAATTGATTTGTTTTTACTAAATTTTTGCAATTTTATTTGTCGATGACATAATGGCACCAAATTAAAAAAATTAGAGAAAATAAAAATAAATTTAAATAGGGGCAAGCGAGATTTTCGTTATTGCTTTTCTTAAACCTAATTGATTTGTTTTTACTAAATTTTTGCAATTTTATTTGTCGATGACATAGTGGCACCAAATTAAAAAAATTAGAGAAAATAAAAATAAATTTAAATAGGGGCAAGCGAGATTTTCGTTATTGCTTTTCTTAAACCTAATTGATTTGTTTTTACTAAATTTTTGCAATTTTATTTGTCGATGACATAGTGGCACCAAATTAAAAAAATTAGAGAAAATAAAAATAAATTTAAATAGGGGCAAGCGAGATTTTCGTTATTGCTTTTCTTAAACCTAATTGATTTGTTTTTACTAAATTTTTGCAATTTTATTTGTCGATGACATAATGGCACCAAATTAAAAAAATTAGAGAAAATAAAAATAAATTTAAATAGGGGCAAGCGAGATTTTCGTTATTGCTTTTCTTAAACCTAATTGATTTGTTTTTACTAAATTTTTGCAATTTTATTTGTCGATGACATAATGGCACCAAATTAAAAAAATTAGAGAAAATAAAAATAAATTTAAATAGGGGCAAGCGAGATTTTCGTTATTGCTTTTCTTAAACCTAATTGATTTGTTTTTACTAAATTTTTGCAATTTTATTTGTCGATGACATAATGGCACCAAATTAAAAAAATTAGAGAAAATAAAAATAAATTTAAATAGGGGCAAGCGAGATTTTCGTTATTGCTTTTCTTAAACCTAATTGATTTGTTTTTACTAAATTTTTGCAATTTTATTTGTCGATGACATAGTGGCACCAAATTAAAAAAATTAGAGAAAATAAAAATAAATTTAAATAGGGGCAAGCGAGATTTTCGTTATTGCTTTTCTTAAACCTAATTGATTTGTTTTTACTAAATTTTTGCAATTTTATTTGTCGATGACATAATGGCACCAAATTAAAAAAATTAGAGAAAATAAAAATAAATTTAAATAGGGGCAAGCGAGATTTTCGTTATTGCTTTTCTTAAACCTAATTGATTTGTTTTTACTAAATTTTTGCAATTTTATTTGTCGATGACATAATGGCACCAAATTAAAAAAATTAGAGAAAATAAAAATAAATTTAAATAGGGGCAAGCGAGATTTTCGTTATTGCTTTTCTTAAACCTAATTGATTTGTTTTTACTAAATTTTTGCAATTTTATTTGTCGATGACATAATGGCACCAAATTAAAAAAATTAGAGAAAATAAAAATAAATTTAAATAGGGGCAAGCGAGATTTTCGTTATTGCTTTTCTTAAACCTAATTGATTTGTTTTTACTAAATTTTTGCAATTTTATTTGTCGATGACATAATGGCACCAAATTAAAAAAATTCGAGAAAATAAAAATAAATTTAAATAGGGGCAAGCGAGATTTTCGTTATTGCTTTTCTTAAACCTAATTGATTTGTTTTTACTAAATTTTTGCAATTTTATTTGTCGATGACATAATGGCACCAAATTAAAAAAATTAGAGAAAATAAAAATAAATTTAAATAGGGGAAAGCGAGATTTTCGTTATTGCTTTTCTTAAACCTAATTGATTTGTTTTTACTAAATTTTTGGAATTTTATTTGTCGATGACATAATGGCACCAAATTAAAAAAATTAGAGAAAATAAAAATAAATTTAAAAGGGGCAAGCGAGATTTTAAATAAAGCTTATCATTGAGCTCACTGATTTGTTTTTACTAAATTTTTGGAATTTTATTTGTCGATGACATAGTGGCACCAAATTAAAAAAATTAGAGAAAATAAAAATAAATTTAAATAGGGGCAAGCGAGATTTTCGTTATTGCTTTTCTTAAACCTAATTGATTTGTTTTTACTAAATTTTTGCAATTTTATTTGTCGATGACATAGTGGCACCAAATTAAAAAAATTAGAGAAAATAAAAATAAATTTAAATAGGGGCAAGCGAGATTTTCGTTATTGCTTTTCTTAAACCTAATTGATTTGTTTTTACTAAATTTTTGCAATTTTATTTGTCGATGACATAATGGCACCAAATTAAAAAAATTAGAGAAAATAAAAATAAATTTAAATAGGGGCAAGCGAGATTTTCGTTATTGCTTTTCTTAAACCTAATTGATTTGTTTTTACTAAATTTTTGCAATTTTATTTGTCGATGACATAATGGCACCAAATTAAAAAAATTAGAGAAAATAAAAATAAATTTAAATAGGGGCAAGCGAGATTTTCGTTATTGCTTTTCTTAAACCTAATTGATTTGTTTTTACTAAATTTTTGCAATTTTATTTGTCGATGACATAATGGCACCAAATTAAAAAAATTAGAGAAAATAAAAATAAATTTAAATAGGGGCAAGCGAGATTTTCGTTATTGCTTTTCTTAAACCTAATTGATTTGTTTTTACTAAATTTTTGCAATTTTATTTGTCGATGACATAGTGGCACCAAATTAAAAAAATTAGAGAAAATAAAAATAAATTTAAATAGGGGCAAGCGAGATTTTCGTTATTGCTTTTCTTAAACCTAATTGATTTGTTTTTACTAAATTTTTGGAATTTTATTTGTCGATGACATAATGGCACCAAATTAAAAAAATTAGAGAAAATAAAAATAAATTTAAATAGGGGCAAGCGAGATTTTCGTTATTGCTTTTCTTAAACCTAATTGATTTGTTTTTACTAAATTTTTGCAATTTTATTTGTCGATGACATAATGGCACCAAATTAAAAAAATTAGAGAAAATAAAAATAAATTTAAATAGGGGCAAGCGAGATTTTCGTTATTGCTTTTCTTAAACCTAATTGATTTGTTTTTACTAAATTTTTGCAATTTTATTTGTCGATGACATAATGGCACCAAATTAAAAAAATTAGAGAAAATAAAAATAAATTTAAATAGGGGCAAGCGAGATTTTCGTTATTGCTTTTCTTAAACCTAATTGATTTGTTTTTACTAAATTTTTGCAATTTTATTTGTCGATGACATAATGGCACCAAATTAAAAAAATTCGAGAAAATAAAAATAAATTTAAATAGGGGCAAGCGAGATTTTCGTTATTGCTTTTCTTAAACCTAATTGATTTGTTTTTACTAAATTTTTGCAATTTTATTTGTCGATGACATAATGGCACCAAATTAAAAAAATTAGAGAAAATAAAAATAAATTTAAATAGGGGAAAGCGAGATTTTCGTTATTGCTTTTCTTAAACCTAATTGATTTGTTTTTACTAAATTTTTGGAATTTTATTTGTCGATGACATAATGGCACCAAATTAAAAAAATTAGAGAAAATAAAAATAAATTTAAAAGGGGCAAGCGAGATTTTAAATAAAGCTTATCATTGAGCTCACTGATTTGTTTTTACTAAATTTTTGGAATTTTATTTGTCGATGACATAATGGCACCAAATTAAAAAAATTAGAGAAAATAAAAATAAATTTATAAGGGGCAAGCGAGATTTTCGTTATTGCTTTTCTTAAACCTAATTGATTTGTTTTTACTAAATTTTTGCAATTTTATTTGTCGATGACATAATGGCACCAAATTAAAAAAATTAGAGAAAATAAAAATAAATTTAAATAGGGGCAAGCGAGATTTTCGTTATTGCTTTTCTTAAACCTAATTGATTTGTTTTTACTAAATTTTTGGAATTTTATTTGTCGATTACATAATGGCACCAAATTAAAAAAATTCGAGAAAATAAAAATAAATTTAAAAGGGGCAAGCGAGATTTTAAATAAAGCTTATCATTGAGCTCACTGATTTGTTTTTACTAAATTTTTGCAATTTTATTTGTCGATGACTTAATGGCACCAAATTAAAAAAATTCGAGAAAATTAAAATAAATTTAAAAGGGGCAAGCGAGATTTTAAATAAAGCTTATCATTGAGCTCACTGATTTGTTTTTACTAAATTTTTGCAATTTTATTTGTCGATGACATAATGGCACCAAATTAAAAAAATTCGAGAAAATAAAAATAAATTTAAATATGGGCAAGCGAGATTTTAAATAAAGCTTATCATTGAGCTCACTGATTTGTTTTTACTAAATTTTTGCAATTTTATTTGTCGATGACATAATGGCACCAAATTAAAAAAATTCGAGAAAATAAAAATAAATTTAAATAGGGGCAAGCGAGATTTTCGTTATTGCTTTTCTTAAACCTAATTGATTTGTTTTTACTAAATTTTTGCAATTTTATTTGTCGATGACATAATGGCACCAAATTAAAAAAATTAGAGAAAATAAAAATAAATTTAAAAGGGGCAAGCGAGATTTTAAATAAAGCTTATCATTGAGCTCACTGATTTGTTTTTACTAAATTTTTGGAATTTTATTTGTCGATGACATAATGGCACCAAATTAAAAAAATTCGAGAAAATAAAAATAAATTTAAAAGGGGCAAGCGAGATTTTCGTTATTGCTTTTCTTAAACCTAATTGATTTGTTTTTACTAAATTTTTGCAATTTTATTTGTCGATGACATAATGGCACCAAATTAAAAAAATTAGAGAAAATAAAAATAAATTTAAAAGGGGCAAGCGAGATTTTCGTTATTGCTTTTCTTAAACCTAATTGATTTGTTTTTACTAAATTTTTGCAATTTTATTTGTCGATGACATAATGGCACCAAATTAAAAAAATTAGAGAAAATAAAAATAAATTTAAATAGGGGCAAGCGAGATTTTCGTTATTGCTTTTCTTAAACCTAATTGATTTGTTTTTACTAAATTTTTGCAATTTTATTTGTCGATGACATAATGGCACCAAATTAAAAAAATTAGAGAAAATAAAAATAAATTTAAAAGGGGCAAGCGAGATTTTAAATAAAGCTTATCATTGAGCTCACTGATTTGTTTTTACTAAATTTTTGGAATTTTATTTGTCGATGACATAATGGCACCAAATTAAAAAAATTAGAGAAAATAAAAATAAATTTAAATAGGGGCAAGCGAGATTTTCGTTATTGCTTTTCTTAAACCTAATTGATTTGTTTTTACTAAATTTTTGCAATTTTATTTGTCGATGACATAATGGCACCAAATTAAAAAAATTAGAGAAAATAAAAATAAATTTAAAAGGGGCAAGCGAGATTTTAAATAAAGCTTATCATTGAGCTCACTGATTTGTTTTTACTAAATTTTTGGAATTTTATTTGTCGATGACATAATGGCACCAAATTAAAAAAATTAGAGAAAATAAAAATAAATTTAAATAGGGGCAAGCGAGATTTTCGTTATTGCTTTTCTTAAACCTAATTGATTTGTTTTTACTAAATTTTTGCAATTTTATTTGTCGATGACATAATGGCACCAAATTAAAAAAATTAGAGAAAATAAAAATAAATTTAAATAGGGGCAAGCGAGATTTTCGTTATTGCTTTTCTTAAACCTAATTGATTTGTTTTTACTAAATTTTTGGAATTTTATTTGTCGATGACATAATGGCACCAAATTAAAAAAATTAGAGAAAATAAAAATAAATTTAAATAGGGGCAAGCGAGATTTTCGTTATTGCTTTTCTTAAACCTAATTGATTTGTTTTTACTAAATTTTTGCAATTTTATTTGTCGATGACTTAATGGCACCAAATTAAAAAAATTCGAGAAAATAAAAATAAATTTAAAAGGGGCAAGCGAGATTTTAAATAAAGCTTATCATTGAGCTCACTGATTTGTTTTTACTAAATTTTTGCAATTTTATTTGTCGATGACATAATGGCACCAAATTAAAAAAATTCGAGAAAATAAAAATAAATTTAAATATGGGCAAGCGAGATTTTAAATAAAGCTTATCATTGAGCTCACTGATTTGTTTTTACTAAATTTTTGGAATTTTATTTGTCGATGACATAATGGCACCAAATTAAAAAAATTAGAGAAAATAAAAATAAATTTAAATAGGGGCAAGCGAGATTTTCGTTATTGCTTTTCTTAAACCTAATTGATTTGTTTTTACTAAATTTTTGCAATTTTATTTGTCGATGACATAATGGCACCAAATTAAAAAAATTAGAGAAAATAAAAATAAATTTAAAAGGGGCAAGCGAGATTTTAAATAAAGCTTATCATTGAGCTCACTGATTTGTTTTTACTAAATTTTTGGAATTTTATTTGTCGATGACATAATGGCACCAAATTAAAAAAATTAGAGAAAATAAAAATAAATTTAAATAGGGGCAAGCGAGATTTTCGTTATTGCTTTTCTTAAACCTAATTGATTTGTTTTTACTAAATTTTTGCAATTTTATTTGTCGATGACATAATGGCACCAAATTAAAAAAATTAGAGAAAATAAAAATAAATTTAAATAGGGGCAAGCGAGATTTTCGTTATTGCTTTTCTTAAACCTAATTGATTTGTTTTTACTAAATTTTTGCAATTTTATTTGTCGATGACATAATGGCACCAAATTAAAAAAATTAGAGAAAATAAAAATAAATTTAAAAGGGGCAAGCGAGATTTTAAGTAAAGCTTATCATTGAGCTCACTGATTTGTTTTTACTAAATTTTTGGAATTTTATTTGTCGATGACATAATGGCACCAAATTAAAAAAATTCGAGAAAATAAAAATAAATTTAAAAGGGGCAAGCGAGATTTTAAATAAAGCTTATCATTGAGCTCACTGATTTGTTTTTACTAAATTTTTGCAATTTTATTTGTCGATGACTTAATGGCACCAAATTAAAAAAATTCGAGAAAATAAAAATAAATTTAAAAGGGGCAAGCGAGATTTTAAATAAAGCTTATCATTGAGCTCACTGATTTGTTTTTACTAAATTTTTGCAATTTTATTTGTCGATGACATAATGGCACCAAATTAAAAAAATTCGAGAAAATGAAAATAAATTTAAATATGGGCAAGCGAGATTTTAAATAAAGCTTATCATTGAGCTCACTGATTTGTTTTTACTAAATTTTTGCAATTTTATTTGTCGAAGACATAATGGCACCAAATTAAAAAAATTCGAGAAAATAAAAATAAATTTAAATAGGGGCAAGCGAGATTTTCGTTATTGCTTTTCTTAAACCTAATTGATTTGTTTTTACTAAATTTTTGGAATTTTATTTGTCGATGACATAATGGCACCAAATTAAAAAAATTAGAGAAAATAAAAATAAATTTAAAAGGGGCAAGCGAGATTTTAAATAAAGCTTATCATTGAGCTCACTGATTTGTTTTTACTAAATTTTTGAAATTTTATTTGTCGATGACTTAATGGCACCAAATTAAAAAAATTCGAGAAAATAAAAATAAATTTAAATAGGGGCAAGCGAGATTTTAAATAAAGCTTATCATTGAGCTCACTGATTTGTTTTTACTAAATTTTTGGAATTTTATTTGTCGATGACTTAATGGCACCAAATTAAAAAAATTCGAGAAAATAAAAATAAATTTAAATAGGGGCAAGCGAGATTTTAAATAAAGCTTATCATTGAGCTCACTGATTTGTTTTTACTAAATTTTTGCAATTTTATTTGTCGATGACTTAATGGCACCAAATTAAAAAAATTCGAGAAAATAAAAATAAATTTAAATAGGGGCAAGCGAGATTTTAAATAAAGCTTATCATTGAGCTCACTGATTTGTTTTTACTAAATTTTTGCAATTTTATTTGTCGATGACATAATGGCACCAAATTAAAAAAATTAGAGAAAATAAAAATAAATTTAAATAGGGGCAAGCGAGATTTTCGTTATTGCTTTTCTTAAACCTAATTGATTTGTTTTTACTAAATTTTTGCAATTTTATTTGTCGATGACATAATGGCACCAAATTAAAAAAATTAGAGAAAATAAAAATAAATTTAAATAGGGGCAAGCGAGATTTTCGTTATTGCTTTTCTTAAACCTAATTGATTTGTTTTTACTAAATTTTTGCAATTTTATTTGTCGATGACATAATGGCACCAAATTAAAAAAATTAGAGAAAATAAAAATAAATTTAAATAGGGGCAAGCGAGATTTTCGTTATTGCTTTTCTTAAACCTAATTGATTTGTTTTTACTAAATTTTTGCAATTTTATTTGTCGATGACATAATGGCACCAAATTAAAAAAATTCGAGAAAATAAAAATAAATTTAAATAGGGGCAAGCGAGATTTTCGTTATTGCTTTTCTTAAACCTAATTGATTTGTTTTTATTTTGCAATTTTATTTGTCGATGACATAATGGCACCAAATTAAAAAAATTAGAGAAAATAAAAATAAATTTAAATAGGGGCAAGCGAGATTTTCGTTATTGCTTTTCTTAAACCTAATTGATTTGTTTTTACTAAATTTTTGGAATTTTATTTGTCGATGACATAATGGCACCAAATTAAAAAAATTCGAGAAAATAAAAATAAATTTAAAAGGGGCAAGCGAGATTTTAAATAAAGCTTATCATTGAGCTCACTGATTTGTTTTTACTAAATTTTTGGAATTTTATTTGTCGATGACATAATGGCACCAAATTAAAAAAATTCGAGAAAATAAAAATAAATTTAAAAGGGGCAAGCGAGATTTTAAATAAAGCTTATCATTGAGCTCACTGATTTGTTTTTACTAAATTTTTGCAATTTTATTTGTCGATGACATAATAGCACCAAATTAAAAAAATTCGAGAAAATAAAAATAAATTTAAATATGGGCAAGCGAGATTTTAAATAAAGCTTATCATTGAGCTCACTGATTTGTTTTTACTAAATTTTTGCAATTTTATTTGTCGATGACATAATGGCCCAAATTAAAAAAATTCGAGAAAATAAAAATAAATTTAAATAGGGGCAAGCGAGATTTTCGTTATTGCTTTTCTTAAACCTAATTGATTTGTTTTTACTAAATTTTTGGAATTTTATTTGTCGATGACATAATGGCACCAAATTAAAAAAATTCGAGAAAATAAAAATAAATTTAAATAGGGGCAAGCGAGATTTTCGTTATTGCTTTTCTTAAACCTAATTGATTTGTTTTTACTAAATTTTTGAAATTTTATTTGTCGATGACTTAATGGCACCAAATTAAAAAAATTCGAGAAAATAAAAATAAATTTAAATAGGGGCAAGCGAGATTTTAAATAAAGCTTATCATTGAGCTCACTGATTTGTTTTTACTAAATTTTTGGAATTTTATTTGTCGATGACTTAATGGCACCAAATTAAAAAAATTCGAGAAAATAAAAATAAATTTAAATAGGGGCAAGCGAGATTTTAAATAAAGCTTATCATTGAGCTCACTGATTTGTTTTTACTAAATTTTTGCAATTTTATTTGTCGATGACTTAATGGCACCAAATTAAAAAAATTCGAGAAAATAAAAATAAATTTAAATAGGGGCAAGCGAGATTTTAAATAAAGCTTATCATTGAGCTCACTGATTTGTTTTTACTAAATTTTTGCAATTTTATTTGTCGATGACTTAATGGCACCAAATTAAAAAAATTCGAGAAAATAAAAATAAATTTAAATAGGGGCAAGCGAGATTTTAAATAAAGCTTATCATTGAGCTCACTGATTTGTTTTTACTAAATTTTTGGAATTTTATTTGTCGATGACATAATGGCACCAAATTAAAAAAATTAGAGAAAATAAAAATAAATTTAAATAGGGGCAAGCGAGATTTTCGTTATTGCTTTTCTTAAACCTAATTGATTTGTTTTTACTAAATTTTTGGAATTTTATTTGTCGATGACATAATGGCACCAAATTAAAAAAATTAGAGAAAATAAAAATAAATTTAAATAGGGGCAAGCGAGATTTTAAATAAAGCTTATCATTGAGCTCACTGATTTGTTTTTACTAAATTTTTGCAATTTTATTTGTCGATGACTTAATGGCACCAAATTAAAAAAATTCGAGAAAATAAAAATAAATTTAAATAGGGGCAAGCGAGATTTTAAATAAAGCTTATCATTGAGCTCACTGATTTGTTTTTACTAAATTTTTGGAATTTTATTTGTCGATGACATAATGGCACCAAATTAAAAAAATTAGAGAAAATAAAAATAAATTTAAATAGGGGCAAGCGAGATTTTCGTTATTGCTTTTCTTAAACCTAATTGATTTGTTTTTACTAAATTTTTGCAATTTTATTTGTCGATGACATAATGGCACCAAATTAAAAAAATTAGAGAAAATAAAAATAAATTTAAATAGGGGCAAGCGAGATTTTCGTTATTGCTTTTCTTAAACCTAATTGATTTGTTTTTACTAAATTTTTGGAATTTTATTTGTCGATGACATAATGGCACCAAATTAAAAAAATTAGAGAAAATAAAAATAAATTTAAATAGGGGCAAGCGAGATTTTCGTTATTGCTTTTCTTAAACCTAATTGATTTGTTTTTACTAAATTTTTGCAATTTTATTTGTCGATGACATAATGGCACCAAATTAAAAAAATTCGAGAAAATAAAAATAAATTTAAATAGGGGCAAGCGAGATTTTCGTTATTGCTTTTCTTAAACCTAATTGATTTGTTTTTACTAAATTTTTGCAATTTTATTTGTCGATGACATAATGGCACCAAATTAAAAAAATTAGAGAAAATAAAAATAAATTTAAATAGGGGCAAGCGAGATTTTCGTTATTGCTTTTCTTAAACCTAATTGATTTGTTTTTACTAAATTTTTGGAATTTTATTTGTCGATGACATAATGGCACCAAATTAAAAAAATTAGAGAAAATAAAAATAAATTTAAATAGGGGCAAGCGAGATTTTCGTTATTGCTTTTCTTAAACCTAATTGATTTGTTTTTACTAAATTTTTGGAATTTTATTTGTCGATGACATAATGGCACCAAATTAAAAAAATTCGAGAAAATAAAAATAAATTTAAAAGGGGCAAGCGAGATTTTAAATAAAGCTTATCATTGAGCTCACTGATTTGTTTTTACTAAATTTTTGCAATTTTATTTGTCGATGACTTAATGGCACCAAATTAAAAAAATTCGAGAAAATAAAAATAAATTTAAATAGGGGCAAGCGAGATTTTAAATAAAGCTTATCATTGAGCTCACTGATTTGTTTTTACTAAATTTTTGCAATTTTATTTGTCGATGACTTAATGGCACCAAATTAAAAAAATTCGAGAAAATAAAAATAAATTTAAATATGGGCAAGCGAGATTTTAAATAAAGCTTATCATTGAGCTCACTGATTTGTTTTTACTAAATTTTTGCAATTTTATTTGTCGATGACATAATGGCACCAAATTAAAAAAATTCGAGAAAATAAAAATAAATTTAAATAGGGGCAAGCGAGATTTTCGTTATTGCTTTTCTTAAACCTAATTGATTTGTTTTTACTAAATTTTTGGAATTTTATTTGTCGATGACATAATGGCACCAAATTAAAAAAATTCGAGAAAATAAAAATAAATTTAAATAGGGGCAAGCGAGATTTTCGTTATTGCTTTTCTTAAACCTAATTGATTTGTTTTTACTAAATTTTTGAAATTTTATTTGTCGATGACTTAATGGCACCAAATTAAAAAAATTCGAGAAAATAAAAATAAATTTAAATAGGGGCAAGCGAGATTTTAAATAAAGCTTATCATTGAGCTCACTGATTTGTTTTTACTAAATTTTTGGAATTTTATTTGTCGATGACTTAATGGCACCAAATTAAAAAAATTCGAGAAAATAAAAATAAATTTAAATAGGGGCAAGCGAGATTTTAAATAAAGCTTATCATTGAGCTCACTGATTTGTTTTTACTAAATTTTTGCAATTTTATTTGTCGATGACTTAATGGCACCAAATTAAAAAAATTCGAGAAAATAAAAATAAATTTAAATAGGGGCAAGCGAGATTTTAAATAAAGCTTATCATTGAGCTCACTGATTTGTTTTTACTAAATTTTTGCAATTTTATTTGTCGATGACTTAATGGCACCAAATTAAAAAAATTCGAGAAAATAAAAATAAATTTAAATAGGGGCAAGCGAGATTTTAAATAAAGCTTATCATTGAGCTCACTGATTTGTTTTTACTAAATTTTTGGAATTTTATTTGTCGATGACATAATGGCACCAAATTAAAAAAATTAGAGAAAATAAAAATAAATTTAAATAGGGGCAAGCGAGATTTTCGTTATTGCTTTTCTTAAACCTAATTGATTTGTTTTTACTAAATTTTTGCAATTTTATTTGTCGATGACATAATGGCACCAAATTAAAAAAATTAGAGAAAATAAAAATAAATTTAAATAGGGGCAAGCGAGATTTTCGTTATTGCTTTTCTTAAACCTAATTGATTTGTTTTTACTAAATTTTTGGAATTTTATTTGTCGATGACATAATGGCACCAAATTAAAAAAATTAGAGAAAATAAAAATAAATTTAAATAGGGGCAAGCGAGATTTTCGTTATTGCTTTTCTTAAACCTAATTGATTTGTTTTTACTAAATTTTTGCAATTTTATTTGTCGATGACATAATGGCACCAAATTAAAAAAATTCGAGAAAATAAAAATAAATTTAAATAGGGGCAAGCGAGATTTTCGTTATTGCTTTTCTTAAACCTAATTGATTTGTTTTTACTAAATTTTTGCAATTTTATTTGTCGATGACATAATGGCACCAAATTAAAAAAATTAGAGAAAATAAAAATAAATTTAAATAGGGGCAAGCGAGATTTTCGTTATTGCTTTTCTTAAACCTAATTGATTTGTTTTTACTAAATTTTTGGAATTTTATTTGTCGATGACATAATGGCACCAAATTAAAAAAATTAGAGAAAATAAAAATAAATTTAAATAGGGGCAAGCGAGATTTTCGTTATTGCTTTTCTTAAACCTAATTGATTTGTTTTTACTAAATTTTTGCAATTTTATTTGTCGATGACATAATGGTACCAAATTAAAAAAATTCGAGAAAATAAAAATAAATTTAAATAGGGGCAAGCGAGATTTTCGTTATTGCTTTTCTTAAACCTAATTGATTTGTTTTTACTAAATTTTTGCAATTTTATTTGTCGATGACATAATGGCACCAAATTAAAAAAATTAGAGAAAATAAAAATAAATTTAAATAGGGGCAAGCGAGATTTTCGTTATTGCTTTTCTTAAACCTAATTGATTTGTTTTTACTAAATTTTTGGAATTTTATTTGTCGATGACATAATGGCACCAAATTAAAAAAATTAGAGAAAATAAAAATAAATTTAAATAGGGGCAAGCGAGATTTTCGTTATTGCTTTTCTTAAACCTAATTGATTTGTTTTTACTAAATTTTTGGAATTTTATTTGTCGATGACATAATGGCACCAAATTAAAAAAATTCGAGAAAATAAAAATAAATTTAAAAGGGGCAAGCGAGATTTTAAATAAAGCTTATCATTGAGCTCACTGATTTGTTTTTACTAAATTTTTGCAATTTTATTTGTCGATGACTTAATGGCACCAAATTAAAAAAATTCGAGAAAATAAAAATAAATTTAAATAGGGGCAAGCGAGATTTTAAATAAAGCTTATCATTGAGCTCACTGATTTGTTTTTACTAAATTTTTGCAATTTTATTTGTCGATGACTTAATGGCACCAAATTAAAAAAATTCGAGAAAATAAAAATAAATTTAAATAGGGGCAAGCGAGATTTTAAATAAAGCTTATCATTGAGCTCACTGATTTGTTTTTACTAAATTTTTGGAATTTTATTTGTCGATGACATAATGGCACCAAATTAAAAAAATTAGAGAAAATAAAAATAAATTTAAATAGGGGCAAGCGAGATTTTCGTTATTGCTTTTCTTAAACCTAATTGATTTGTTTTTACTAAATTTTTGCAATTTTATTTGTCGATGACATAATGGCACCAAATTAAAAAAATTAGAGAAAATAAAAATAAATTTAAATAGGGGCAAGCGAGATTTTCGTTATTGCTTTTCTTAAACCTAATTGATTTGTTTTTACTAAATTTTTGGAATTTTATTTGTCGATGACATAATGGCACCAAATTAAAAAAATTAGAGAAAATAAAAATAAATTTAAATAGGGGCAAGCGAGATTTTCGTTATTGCTTTTCTTAAACCTAATTGATTTGTTTTTACTAAATTTTTGCAATTTTATTTGTCGATGACATAATGGCACCAAATTAAAAAAATTCGAGAAAATAAAAATAAATTTAAATAGGGGCAAGCGAGATTTTCGTTATTGCTTTTCTTAAACCTAATTGATTTGTTTTTACTAAATTTTTGCAATTTTATTTGTCGATGACATAATGGCACCAAATTAAAAAAATTAGAGAAAATAAAAATAAATTTAAATAGGGGCAAGCGAGATTTTCGTTATTGCTTTTCTTAAACCTAATTGATTTGTTTTTACTAAATTTTTGGAATTTTATTTGTCGATGACATAATGGCACCAAATTAAAAAAATTAGAGAAAATAAAAATAAATTTAAATAGGGGCAAGCGAGATTTTCGTTATTGCTTTTCTTAAACCTAATTGATTTGTTTTTACTAAATTTTTGGAATTTTATTTGTCGATGACATAATGGCACCAAATTAAAAAAATTAGAGAAAATAAAAATAAATTTAAATAGGGGCAAGCGAGATTTTCGTTATTGCTTTTCTTAAACCTAATTGATTTGTTTTTACTAAATTTTTGGAATTTTATTTGTCGATGACATAATGGCACCAAATTAAAAAAATTAGAGAAAATAAAAATAAATTTAAATAGGGGCAAGCGAGATTTTCGTTATTGCTTTTCTTAAACCTAATTGATTTGTTTTTACTAAATTTTTGGAATTTTATTTGTCGATGACATAATGGCACCAAATTAAAAAAATTAGAGAAAATAAAAATAAATTTAAATAGGGGCAAGCGAGATTTTCGTTATTGCTTTTCTTAAACCTAATTGATTTGTTTTTACTAAATTTTTGGAATTTTATTTGTCGATGACAAAATGGCACCAAATTAAAAAAATTAGAGAAAATAAAAATAAATTTAAATAGGGGCAAGCGAGATTTTCGTTATTGCTTTTCTTAAACCTAATTGATTTGTTTTTACTAAATTTTTGCAATTTTATTTGTCGATGACATAATGGCACCAAATTAAAAAAATTCGAGAAAACAAAATAAATTTAAAAGGGGCAAGCGAGATTTTAAATAAAGCTTATCATTGAGCTCACTGATTTGTTTTTACTAAATTTTTGGAATTTTATTTGTCGATGACATAATGGCACCAAATTAAAAAAATTCGAGAAAATAAAAATAAATTTAAATAGGGGCAAGCGAGATTTTCGTTATTGCTTTTCTTAAACCTAATTGATTTGTTTTTACTAAATTTTTGGAATTTTATTTGTCGATGACATAATGGCACCAAATTAAAAAAATTAGAGAAAATAAAAATAAATTTAAATAGGGGCAAGCGAGATTTTCGTTATTGCTTTTCTTAAACCTAATTGATTTGTTTTTACTAAATTTTTGGAATTTTATTTGTCGATGACATAATGGCACCAAATTAAAAAAATTCGAGAAAATAAAAATAAATTTAAAAGGGGCAAGCGAGATTTTCGTTATTGCTTTTCTTAAACCTAATTGATTTGTTTTTACTAAATTTTTGCAATTTTATTTGTCGATGACATAATGGCATCAAATTAAAAAAATTAGAGAAAATAAAAATAAATTTAAATAGGGGCAAGCGAGATTTTCGTTATTGCTTTTCTTAAACCTAATTGATTTGTTTTTACTAAATTTTTGGAATTTTATTTGTCGATGACATAATGGCACCAAATTAAAAAAATTAGAGAAAATAAAAATAAATTTAAATAGGGGCAAGCGAGATTTTCGTTATTGCTTTTCTTAAACCTAATTGATTTGTTTTTACTAAATTTTTGCAATTTTATTTGTCGATGACATAATGGCACCAAATTAAAAAAATTAGAGAAAATAAAAATAAATTTAAATAGGGGCAAGCGAGATTTTCGTTATTGCTTTTCTTAAACCTAATTGATTTGTTTTTACTAAATTTTTGGAATTTTATTTGTCGATGACATAATGGCACCAAATTAAAAAAATTAGAGAAAATAAAAATAAATTTAAATAGGGGCAAGCGAGATTTTCGTTATTGCTTTTCTTAAACCTAATTGATTTGTTTTTACTAAATTTTTGCAATTTTATTTGTCGATGACATAATGGCACCAAATTAAAAAAATTAGAGAAAATAAAAATAAATTTAAATAGGGGCAAGCGAGATTTTCGTTATTGCTTTTCTTAAACCTAATTGATTTGTTTTTACTAAATTTTTGCAATTTTATTTGTCGATGACATAATGGCACCAAATTAAAAAAATTAGAGAAAATAAAAATAAATTTAAATAGGGGCAAGCGAGATTATAAATAAAGCTTATCATTGAGCTCACTGATTTGTTTTTACTAAATTTTTGCAATTTTATTTGTCGATGACATAATGGCACCAAATTAAAAAAATTCGAGAAAATAAAAATAAATTTAAATAGGGGCAAGCGAGATTTTCGTTATTGCTTTTCTTAAACCTAATTGATTTGTTTTTACTAAATTTTTGCAATTTTATTTGTCGATGACATAATGGCACCAAATTAAAAAAATTAGAGATAATAAAAATAAATTTAAATAGGGGCAAGCGAGATTTTCGTTATTGCTTTTCTTAAACCTAATTGATTTGTTTTTACTAAATTTTTGCAATTTTATTTGTCGATGACATAATAGCACCAAATTAAAAAAATTAGAGAAAATAAAAATAAATTTAAATAGGGGCAAGCGAGATTTTCGTTATTGCTTTTCTTAAACCTAATTGATTTGTTTTTACTAAATTTTTGGAATTTTATTTGTCGATGACATAATGGCACCAAATTAAAAAAATTAGAGAAAATAAAAATAAATTTAAATAGGGGCAAGTGAGATTTTCGTTATTGCTTTTCTTAAACCTAATTGATTTGTTTTTACTAAATTTTTGCAATTTTATTTGTCGATGACATAATGGCACCAAATTAAAAAAATTAGAGAAAATAAAAATAAATTTAAATAGGGGCAAGCGAGATTTTCGTTATTGCTTTTCTTAAACCTAATTGATTTGTTTTTACTAAATTTTTGGAATTTTATTTGTCGATGACATAATGGCACCAAATTAAAAAAATTAGAGAAAATAAAAATAAATTTAAATAGGGGCAAGCGAGATTTTCGTTATTGCTTTTCTTAAACCTAATTGATTTGTTTTTACTAAATTTTTGGAATTTTATTTGTCGATGACATAATGGCACCAAATTAAAAAAATTAGAGAAAATAAAAATAAATTTAAATAGGGGCAAGCGAGATTTTCGTTATTGCTTTTCTTAAACCTAATTGATTTGTTTTTACTAAATTTTTGGAATTTTATTTGTCGATGACATAATGGCACCAAATTAAAAAAATTAGAGAAAATAAAAATAAATTTAAATAGGGGCAAGCGAGATTTTCGTTATTGCTTTTCTTAAACCTAATTGATTTGTTTTTACTAAATTTTTGCAATTTTATTTGTCGATGACATAATGGCACCAAATTAAAAAAATTCGAGAAAATAAAAATAAATTTAAAAGGGGCAAGCGAGATTTTAAATAAAGCTTATCATTGAGCTCACTGATTTGTTTTTACTAAATTTTTGGAATTTTATTTGTCGATGACATAATGGCACCAAATTAAAAAAATTAGAGAAAATAAAAATAAATTTAAATAGGGGCAAGCGAGATTTTCGTTATTGCTTTTCTTAAACCTAATTGATTTGTTTTTACTAAATTTTTGGAATTTTATTTGTCGATGACATAATGGCACCAAATTAAAAAAATTAGAGAAAATAAAAATAAATTTAAATAGGGGCAAGCGAGATTTTCGTTATTGCTTTTCTTAAACCTAATTGATTTGTTTTTACTAAATTTTTGCAATTTTATTTGTCGATGACATAATGGCACCAAATTAAAAAAATTAGAGAAAATAAAAATAAATTTAAATAGGGGCAAGCGAGATTATAAATAAAGCTTATCATTGAGCTCACTGATTTGTTTTTACTAAATTTTTGCAATTTTATTTGTCGATGACATAATGGCACCAAATTAAAAAAATTAGAGAAAATAAAAATAAATTTAAATAGGGGCAAGCGAGATTTTCATTATTGCTTTTCTTAAACCTAATTGATTTGTTTTTACTAAATTTTTGCAATTTTATTTGTCGATGACATAATGGCACCAAATTAAAAAAATTAGAGAAAATAAAAATAAATTTAAATAGGGGCAAGCGAGATTTTCGTTATTGCTTTTCTTAAACCTAATTGATTTGTTTTTACTAAATTTTTGCAATTTTATTTGTCGATGACATAATGGCACCAAATTAAAAAAATTAGAGAAAATAAAAATAAATTTAAATAGGGGCAAGCGAGATTTTCGTTATTGCTTTTCTTAAACCTAATTGATTTGTTTTTACTAAATTTTTGCAATTTTATTTGTCGATGACATAATGGCACCAAATTAAAAAAATTAGAGAAAATAAAAATAAATTTAAATAGGGGCAAGCGAGATTTTCGTTATTGCTTTTCTTAAACCTAATTGATTTGTTTTTACTAAATTTTTGCAATTTTATTTGTCGATGACATAATGGCACCAAATTAAAAAAATTAGAGAAAATAAAAATAAATTTAAATAGGGGCAAGCGAGATTATAAATAAAGCTTATCATTGAGCTCACTGATTTGTTTTTACTAAATTTTTGCAATTTTATTTGTCGATGACATAATGGCACAAAATTAAAAAAATTCGAGAAAATAAAAATAAATTTAAATAGGGGCAAGCGAGATTTTCGTTATTGCTTTTCTTAAACCTAATTGATTTGTTTTTACTAAATTTTTGCAATTTTATTTGTCGATGACATAATGCCACCAAATTAAAAAAATTAGAGAAAATAAAAATAAATTTAAATAGGGGCAAGCGAGATTTTCATTATTGCTTTTCTTAAACCTAATTGATTTGTTTTTACTAAATTTTTGCAATTTTATTTGTCGATGACATAATGGCACCAAATTAAAAAAATTAGAGAAAATAAAAATAAATTTAAATAGGGGCAAGCGAGATTTTCGTTATTGCTTTTCTTAAACCTAAATGATTTGTTTTTACTAAATTTTTGCAATTTTATTTGTCGATGACATAATGGCACCAAATTAAAAAAATTAGAGAAAATAAAAATAAATTTAAATAGGGGCAAGCGAGATTTTCGTTATTGCTTTTCTTAAACCTAATTGATTTGTTTTTACTAAATTTTTGGAATTTTATTTGTCGATGACATAATGGCACCAAATTAAAAAAATTCGAGAAAATAAAAATAAATTTAAATAGGGGCAAGCGAGATTTTCGTTATTGCTTTTCTTAAACCTAATTGATTTGTTTTTACTAAATTTTTGGAATTTTATTTGTCGATGACATAATGGCACCAAATTAAAAAAATTAGAGAAAATAAAAATAAATTTAAATAGGGGCAAGCGAGATTTTCGTTATTGCTTTTCTTAAACCTAATTGATTTGTTTTTACTAAATTTTTGCAATTTTATTTGTCGATGACATAATGGCACCAAATTAAAAAAATTCGAGAAAATAAAAATAAATTTAAAAGGGGCAAGCGAGATTTTAAATAAAGCTTATCATTGAGCTCACTGATTTGTTTTTACTAAATTTTTGGAATTTTATTTGTCGATGACATAATGGCACCAAATTAAAAAAATTCGAGAAAATAAAAATAAATTTAAATAGGGGCAAGCGAGATTTTCGTTATTGCTTTTCTTAAACCTAATTGATTTGTTTTTACTAAATTTTTGGAATTTTATTTGTCGATGACATAATGGCACCAAATTAAAAAAATTAGAGAAAATAAAAATAAATTTAAATAGGGGCAAGCGAGATTTTCGTTATTGCTTTTCTTAAACCTAATTGATTTGTTTTTACTAAATTTTTGGAATTTTATTTGTCGATGACATAATGGCACCAAATTAAAAAAATTCGAGAAAATAAAAATAAATTTAAAAGGGGCAAGCGAGATTTTAAATAAAGCTTATCATTGAGCTCACTGATTTGTTTTTACTAAATTTTTGGAATTTTATTTGTAGATGACATAATGGCACCAAATTAAAAAAATTAGAGAAAATAAAAATAAATTTAAATAGGGGCAAGCGAGATTTTCGTTATTGCTTTTCTTAAACCTAATTGATTTGTTTTTACTAAATTTTTGCAATTTTATTTGTCGATGACATAATGGCACCAAATTAAAAAAATTAGAGAAAATAAAAATAAATTTAAATAGGGGCAAGCGAGATTTTCGTTATTGCTTTTCTTAAACCTAATTGATTTGTTTTTACTAAATTTTTGCAATTTTATTTGTCGATGACATAATGGCACCAAATTAAAAAAATTAGAGAAAATAAAAATAAATTTAAATAGGGGCAAGCGAGATTTTCGTTATTGCTTTTCTTAAACCTAATTGATTTGTTTTTACTAAATTTTTGCAATTTTATTTGTCGATGACATAATGGCACCAAATTAAAAAAATTCGAGAAAATAAAAATAAATTTAAATAGGGGCAAGCGAGATTTTCATTATTGCTTTTCTTAAACCTAATTGATTTGTTTTTACTAAATTTTTGCAATTTTATTTGTCGATGACATAATGGCACCAAATTAAAAAAATTAGAGAAAATAAAAATAAATTTAAATAGGGGCAAGCGAGATTTTCGTTATTGCTTTTCTTAAACCTAATTGATTTGTTTTTACTAAATTTTTGCAATTTTATTTGTCGATGACATAATGGCACCAAATTAAAAAAATTAGAGAAAATAAAAATAAATTTAAATAGGGGCAAGCGAGATTTTCGTTATTGCTTTTCTTAAACCTAATTGATTTGTTTTTACTAAATTTTTGGAATTTTATTTGTCGATGACATAATGGCACCAAATTAAAAAAATTCGAGAAAATAAAAATAAATTTAAATAGGGGCAAGCGAGATTTTCGTTATTGCTTTTCTTAAACCTAATTGATTTGTTTTTACTAAATTTTTGGAATTTTATTTGTCGATGACATAATGGCACCAAATTAAAAAAATTAGAGAAAATAAAAATAAATTTAAATAGGGGCAAGCGAGATTTTCGTTATTGCTTTTCTTAAACCTAATTGATTTGTTTTTACTAAATTTTTGCAATTTTATTTGTCGATGACATAATGGCACCAAATTAAAAAAATTCGAGAAAATAAAAATAAATTTAAAAGGGGCAAGCGAGATTTTAAATAAAGCTAATCATTGAGCTCACTGATTTGTTTTTACTAAATTTTTGGAATTTTATTTGTCGATGACATAATGGCACCAAATTAAAAAAATTCGAGAAAATAAAAATAAATTTAAATAGGGGCAAGCGAGATTTTCGTTATTGCTTTTCTTAAACCTAATTGATTTGTTTTTACTAAATTTTTGCAATTTTATTTGTCGATGACATAATGGCACCAAATTAAAAAAATTAGAGAAAATAAAAATAAATTTAAATAGGGGCAAGCGAGATTTTCGTTATTGCTTTTCTTAAACCTAATTGATTTGTTTTTACTAAATTTTTGCAATTTTATTTGTCGATGACATAATGGCACCAAATTAAAAAAATTAGAGAAAATAAAAATAAATTTAAATAGGGGCAAGCGAGATTTTCGTTATTGCTTTTCTTAAACCTAATTGATTTGTTTTTACTAAATTTTTGCAATTTTATTTGTCGATGACATAATGGCACCAAATTAAAAAAATTCGAGAAAATAAAAATAAATTTAAATAGGGGCAAGCGAGATTTTCGTTATTGCTTTTCTTAAACCTAATTGATTTGTTTTTACTAAATTTTTGCAATTTTATTTGTCGATGACATAATGCCACCAAATTAAAAAAATTAGAGAAAATAAAAATAAATTTAAATAGGGGCAAGCGAGATTTTCATTATTGCTTTTCTTAAACCTAATTGATTTGTTTTTACTAAATTTTTGCAATTTTATTTGTCGATGACATAATGGCACCAAATTAAAAAAATTAGAGAAAATAAAAATAAATTTAAATAGGGGCAAGCGAGATTTTCGTTATTGCTTTTCTTAAACCTAATTGATTTGTTTTTACTAAATTTTTGCAATTTTATTTGTCGATGACATAATGGCACCAAATTAAAAAAATTAGAGAAAATAAAAATAAATTTAAATAGGGGCAAGCGAGATTTTCGTTATTGCTTTTCTTAAACCTAATTGATTTGTTTTTACTAAATTTTTGCAATTTTATTTGTCGATGACATAATGGCACCAAATTAAAAAAATTAGAGAAAATAAAAATAAATTTAAATAGGGGCAAGCGAGATTTTTGTTATTGCTTTTCTTAAACCTAATTGATTTGTTTTTACTAAATTTTTGCAATTTTATTTGTCGATGACATAATGGCACCAAATTAAAAAAATTAGAGAAAATAAAAATAAATTTAAATAGGGGCAAGTGAGATTTTCGTTATTGCTTTTCTTAAACCTAATTGATTTGTTTTTACTAAATTTTTGCAATTTTATTTGTCGATGACATAATGGCACCAAATTAAAAAAATTCGAGAAAATAAAAATAAATTTAAAAGGGGCAAGCGAGATTTTAAATAAAGCTTATCATTGAGCTCACTGATTTGTTTTTACTAAATTTTTGGAATTTTATTTGTCGATGACATAATGGCACCAAATTAAAAAAATTCGAGAAAATAAAAATAAATTTAAATAGGGGCAAGCGAGATTTTCGTTATTGCTTTTCTTAAACCTAATTGATTTGTTTTTACTAAATTTTTGGAATTTTATTTGTCGATGACATAATGGCACCAAATTAAAAAAATTAGAGAAAATAAAAATAAATTTAAATAGGGGCAAGCGAGATTTTCGTTATTGCTTTTCTTAAACCTAATTGATTTGTTTTTACTAAATTTTTGGAATTTTATTTGTCGATGACATAATGGCACCAAATTAAAAAAATTCGAGAAAATAAAAATAAATTTAAAAGGGGCAAGCGAGATTTTAAATAAAGCTTATCATTGAGCTCACTGATTTGTTTTTACTAAATTTTTGGAATTTTATTTGTAGATGACATAATGGCACCAAATTAAAAAAATTAGAGAAAATAAAAATAAATTTAAATAGGGGCAAGCGAGATTTTCGTTATTGCTTTTCTTAAACCTAATTGATTTGTTTTTACTAAATTTTTGGAATTTTATTTGTCGATGACATAATGGCACCAAATTAAAAAAATTCGAGAAAATAAAAATAAATTTAAAAGGGGCAAGCGAGATTTTAAATAAAGCTTATCATTGAGCTCACTGATTTGTTTTTACTAAATTTTTGGAATTTTATTTGTAGATGACATAATGGCACCAAATTAAAAAAATTAGAGAAAATAAAAATAAATTTAAATAGGGGCAAGCGAGATTTTCGTTATTGCTTTTCTTAAACCTAATTGATTTGTTTTTACTAAATTTTTGGAATTTTATTTGTCGATGACATAATGGCACCAAATTAAAAAAATTAGAGAAAATAAAAATAAATTTAAATAGGGGCAAGCGAGATTTTCGTTATTGCTTTTCTTAAACCTAATTGATTTGTTTTTACTAAATTTTTGGAATTTTATTTGTCGATGACATAATGGCACCAAATTAAAAAAATTCGAGAAAATAAAAATAAATTTAAAAGGGGCAAGCGAGATTTTAAATAAAGCTTATCATTGAGCTCACTGATTTGTTTTTACTAAATTTTTGGAATTTTATTTGTCGATGACATAATGGCACCAAATTAAAAAAATTCGAGAAAATAAAAATAAATTTAAATAGGGGCAAGCGAGATTTTCGTAATTGCTTTTCTTAAACCTAATTGATTTGTTTTTACTAAATTTTTGGAATTTTATTTGTCGATGACATAATGGCACCAAATTAAAAAAATTAGAGAAAATAAAAATAAATTTAAATAGGGGCAAGCGAGATTTTCGTTATTGCTTTTCTTAAACCTAATTGATTTGTTTTTACTAAATTTTTGGAATTTTATTTGTCGATGACATAATGGCACCAAATTAAAAAAATTCGAGAAAATAAAAATAAATTTAAATAGGGGCAAGCGAGATTTTCGTTATTGCTTTTCTTAAACCTAATTGATTTGTTTTTACTAAATTTTTGGAATTTTATTTGTCGATGACATAATGGCACCAAATTAAAAAAATTCGAGAAAATAAAAATAAATTTAAAAGGGGCAAGCGAGATTTTAAATAAAGCTTATCATTGAGCTCACTGATTTGTTTTTACTAAATTTTTGGAATTTTATTTGTCGATGACATAATGGCACCAAATTAAAAAAATTCGAGAAAATAAAAATAAATTTAAATAGGGGCAAGCGAGATTTTCGTTATTGCTTTTCTTAAACCTAATTGATTTGTTTTTACTAAATTTTTGGAATTTTATTTGTCGATGACATAATGGCACCAAATTAAAAAAATTCGAGAAAATAAAAATAAATTTAAAAGGGGCAAGCGAGATTTTAAATAAAGCTTATCATTGAGCTCACTGATTTGTTTTTACTAAATTTTTGGAATTTTATTTGTCGATGACATAATGGCACCAAATTAAAAAAATTCGAGAAAATAAAAATAAATTTAAATAGGGGCAAGCGAGATTTTCGTTATTGCTTTTCTTAAACCTAATTGATTTGTTTTTACTAAATTTTTGGAATTTTATTTGTCGATGACATAATGGCACCAAATTAAAAAAATTAGAGAAAATAAAAATAAATTTAAATAGGGGCAAGCGAGATTTTCGTTATTGCTTTTCTTAAACCTAATTGATTTGTTTTTACTAAATTTTTGGAATTTTATTTGTCGATGACATAATGGCACCAAATTAAAAAAATTCGAGAAAATAAAAATAAATTTAAATAGGGGCAAGCGAGATTTTCGTTATTGCTTTTCTTAAACCTAATTGATTTGTTTTTACTAAATTTTTGGAATTTTATTTGTCGATGACATAATGGCACCAAATTAAAAAAATTCGAGAAAATAAAAATAAATTTAAAAGGGGCAAGCGAGATTTTAAATAAAGCTTATCATTGAGCTCACTGATTTGTTTTTACTAAATTTTTGGAATTTTATTTGTCGATGACATAATGGCACCAAATTAAAAAAATTCGAGAAAATAAAAATAAATTTAAATAGGGGCAAGCGAGATTTTCGTTATTGCTTTTCTTAAACCTAATTGATTTGTTTTTACTAAATTTTTGGAATTTTATTTGTCGATGACATAATGGCACCAAATTAAAAAAATTCGAGAAAATAAAAATAAATTTAAAAGGGGCAAGCGAGATTTTAAATAAAGCTTATCATTGAGCTCACTGATTTGTTTTTACTAAATTTTTGGAATTTTATTTGTCGATGACATAATGGCACCAAATTAAAAAAATTCGAGAAAATAAAAATAAATTTAAAAGGGGCAAGCGAGATTTTAAATAAAGCTTATCATTGAGCTCACTGATTTGTTTTTACTAAATTTTTGGAATTTTATTTGTAGATGACATAATGGCACCAAATTAAAAAAATTAGAGAAAATAAAAATAAATTTAAATAGGGGCAAGCGAGATTTTCGTTATTGCTTTTCTTAAACCTAATTGATTTGTTTTTACTAAATTTTTGGAATTTTATTTGTCGATGACATAATGGCACCAAATTAAAAAAATTAGAGAAAATAAAAATAAATTTAAATAGGGGCAAGCGAGATTTTCGTTATTGCTTTTCTTAAACCTAATTGATTTGTTTTTACTAAATTTTTGGAATTTTATTTGTCGATGACATAATGGCTCCAAATTAAAAAAATTCGAGAAAATAAAAATAAATTTAAAAGGGGCAAGCGAGATTTTAAATAAAGCTTATCATTGAGCTCACTGATTTGTTTTTACTAAATTTTTGGAATTTTATTTGTCGATGACATAATGGCACCAAATTAAAAAAATTCGAGAAAATAAAAATAAATTTAAATAGGGGCAAGCGAGATTTTCGTTATTGCTTTTCTTAAACCTAATTGATTTGTTTTTACTAAATTTTTGGAATTTTATTTGTCGATGACATAATGGCACCAAATTAAAAAAATTAGAGAAAATAAAAATAAATTTAAATAGGGGCAAGCGAGATTTTCGTTATTGCTTTTCTTAAACCTAATTGATTTGTTTTTACTAAATTTTTGGAATTTTATTTGTCGATGACATAATGGCACCAAATTAAAAAAATTAGAGAAAATAAAAATAAATTTAAATAGGGGCAAGCGAGATTTTCGTTATTGCTTTTCTTAAACCTAATTGATTTGTTTTTACTAAATTTTTGGAATTTTATTTGTCGATGACATAATGGCACCAAATTAAAAAAATTCGAGAAAATAAAAATAAATTTAAATAGGGGCAAGCGAGATTTTCGTTATTGCTTTTCTTAAACCTAATTGATTTGTTTTTACTAAATTTTTGGAATTTTATTTGTCGATGACATAATGGCACCAAATTAAAAAAATTCGAGAAAATAAAAATAAATTTAAAAGGGGCAAGCGAGATTTTAAATAAAGCTTATCATTGAGCTCACTGATTTGTTTTTACTAAATTTTTGGAATTTTATTTGTCGATGACATAATGGCACCAAATTAAAAAAATTCGAGAAAATAAAAATAAATTTAAATAGGGGCAAGCGAGATTTTCGTTATTGCTTTTCTTAAACCTAATTGATTTGTTTTTACTAAATTTTTGGAATTTTATTTGTCGATGACATAATGGCACCAAATTAAAAAAATTCGAGAAAATAAAAATAAATTTAAAAGGGGCAAGCGAGATTTTAAATAAAGCTTATCATTGAGCTCACTGATTTGTTTTTACTAAATTTTTGGAATTTTATTTGTCGATGACATAATGGCACCAAATTAAAAAAATTCGAGAAAATAAAAATAAATTTAAAAGGGGCAAGCGAGATTTTAAATAAAGCTTATCATTGAGCTCACTGATTTGTTTTTACTAAATTTTTGGAATTTTATTTGTAGATGACATAATGGCACCAAATTAAAAAAATTAGAGAAAATAAAAATAAATTTAAATAGGGGCAAGCGAGATTTTCGTTATTGCTTTTCTTAAACCTAATTGATTTGTTTTTACTAAATTTTTGGAATTTTATTTGTCGATGACATAATGGCACCAAATTAAAAAAATTAGAGAAAATAAAAATAAATTTAAATAGGGGCAAGCGAGATTTTCGTTATTGCTTTTCTTAAACCTAATTGATTTGTTTTTACTAAATTTTTGGAATTTTATTTGTCGATGACATAATGGCTCCAAATTAAAAAAATTCGAGAAAATAAAAATAAATTTAAAAGGGGCAAGCGAGATTTTAAATAAAGCTTATCATTGAGCTCACTGATTTGTTTTTACTAAATTTTTGGAATTTTATTTGTCGATGACATAATGGCACCAAATTAAAAAAATTCGAGAAAATAAAAATAAATTTAAATAGGGGCAAGCGAGATTTTCGTTATTGCTTTTCTTAAACCTAATTGATTTGTTTTTACTAAATTTTTGGAATTTTATTTGTCGATGACATAATGGCACCAAATTAAAAAAATTAGAGAAAATAAAAATAAATTTAAATAGGGGCAAGCGAGATTTTCGTTATTGCTTTTCTTAAACCTAATTGATTTGTTTTTACTAAATTTTTGGAATTTTATTTGTCGATGACATAATGGCACCAAATTAAAAAAATTCGAGAAAATAAAAATAAATTTAAAAGGGGCAAGCGAGATTTTAAATAAAGCTTATCATTGAGCTCACTGATTTGTTTTTACTAAATTTTTGGAATTTTATTTTTAGATGACATAATGGCACCAAATTAAAAAAATTAGAGAAAATAAAAATAAATTTAAATAGGGGCAAGCGAGATTTTCGTTATTGCTTTTCTTAAACCTAATTGATTTGTTTTTACTAAATTTTTGGAATTTTATTTGTCGATGACATAATGGCACCAAATTAAAAAAATTCGAGAAAATAAAAATAAATTTAAAAGGGGCAAGCGAGATTTTAAATAAAGCTTATCATTGAGCTCACTGATTTGTTTTTACTAAATTTTTGGAATTTTATTTGTAGATGACATAATGGCACCAAATTAAAAAAATTAGAGAAAATAAAAATAAATTTAAATAGGGGCAAGCGAGATTTTCGTTATTGCTTTTCTTAAACCTAATTGATTTGTTTTTACTAAATTTTTGCAATTTTATTTGTCGATGACATAATGGCACCAAATTAAAAAAATTAGAGAAAATAAAAATAAATTTAAATAGGGGCAAGCGAGATTTTCGTTATTGCTTTTCTTAAACCTAATTGATTTGTTTTTACTAAATTTTTGGAATTTTATTTGTCGATGACATAATGGCACCAAATTAAAAAAATTAGAGAAAATAAAAATAAATTTAAATAGGGGCAAGCGAGATTTTCGTTATTGCTTTTCTTAAACCTAATTGATTTGTTTTTACTAAATTTTTGCAATTTTATTTGTCGATGACATAATGGCACCAAATTAAAAAAATTAGAGAAAATAAAAATAAATTTAAATAGGGGCAAGCGAGATTTTCGTTATTGCTTTTCTTAAACCTAATTGATTTGTTTTTACTAAATTTTTGCAATTTTATTTGTCGATGACATAATGGCACCAAATTAAAAAAATTAGAGAAAATAAAAATAAATTTAAATAGGGGCAAGCGAGATTTTCGTTATTGCTTTTCTTAAACCTAATTGATTTGTTTTTACTAAATTTTTGGAATTTTATTTGTCGATGACATAATGGCACCAAATTAAAAAAATTAGAGAAAATAAAAATAAATTTAAATAGGGGCAAGCGAGATTTTCGTTATTGCTTTTCTTAAACCTAATTGATTTGTTTTTACTAAATTTTTGGAATTTTATTTGTCGATGACATAATGGCACCAAATTAAAAAAATTAGAGAAAATAAAAATAAATTTAAATAGGGGCAAGTGAGATTTTCGTTATTGCTTTTCTTAAACCTAATTGATTTGTTTTTACTAAATTTTTGCAATTTTATTTGTCGATGACATAATGGCACCAAATTAAAAAAATTAGAGAAAATAAAAATAAATTTAAATAGGGGCAAGCGAGATTTTCGTTATTGCTTTTCTTAAACCTAATTGATTTGTTTTTACTAAATTTTTGCAATTTTATTTGTCGATGACATAATGGCACCAAATTAAAAAAATTAGAGAAAATAAAAATAAATTTAAATAGGGGCAAGCGAGATTTTCGTTATTGCTTTTCTTAAACCTAATTGATTTGTTTTTACTAAATTTTTGCAATTTTATTTGTCGATGACATAATGGCACCAAATTAAAAAAATTAGAGAAAATAAAAATAAATTTAAATAGGGGCAAGCGAGATTTTCGTTATTGCTTTTCTTAAACCTAATTGATTTGTTTTTACTAAATTTTTGCAATTTTATTTGTCGATGACATAATGGCACCAAATTAAAAAAATTAGAGAAAATAAAAATAAATTTAAATAGGGGCAAGCGAGATTTTCGTTATTGCTTTTCTTAAACCTAATTGATTTGTTTTTACTAAATTTTTGCAATTTTATTTGTCGATGACATAATGGCACCAAATTAAAAAAATTAGAGAAAATAAAAATAAATTTAAATAGGGGCAAGCGAGATTTTCGTTATTGCTTTTCTTAAACCTAATTGATTTGTTTTTACTAAATTTTTGCAATTTTATTTGTCGATGACATAATGGCACCAAATTAAAAAAATTAGAGAAAATAAAAATAAATTTAAATAGGGGCAAGCGAGATTTTCGTTATTGCTTTTCTTAAACCTAATTGATTTGTTTTTACTAAATTTTTGCAATTTTATTTGTCGATGACATAATGGCACCAAATTAAAAAAATTAGAGAAAATAAAAATAAATTAAAATAGGGGCAAGCGAGATTTTCGTTATTGCTTTTCTTAAACCTAATTGATTTGTTTTTACTAAATTTTTGCAATTTTATTTGTCGATGACATAATGGCACCAAATTAAAAAAATTAGAGAAAATAAAAATAAATTTAAATAGGGGCAAGCGAGATTTTCGTTATTGCTTTTCTTAAACCTAATTGATTTGTTTTTACTAAATTTTTGGAATTTTATTTGTCGATGACATAATGGCACCAAATTAAAAAAATTAGAGAAAATAAAAATAAATTTAAATAGGGGCAAGCGAGATTTTCGTTATTGCTTTTCTTAAACCTAATTGATTTGTTTTTACTAAATTTTTGCAATTTTATTTGTAGATGACATAATGGCACCAAATTAAAAAAATTAGAGAAAATAAAAATAAATTTAAATAGGGGCAAGTGAGATTTTCGTTATTGCTTTTCTTAAACCTAATTGATTTGTTTTTACTAAATTTTTGCAATTTTATTTGTCGATGACATAATGGCACCAAATTAAAAAAATTAGAGAAAATAAAAATAAATTTAAATAGGGGCAAGCGAGATTTTCGTTATTGCTTTTCTTAAACCTAATTGATTTGTTTTTACTAAATTTTTGGAATTTTATTTGTCGATGACATAATGGCACCAAATTAAAAAAATTAGAGAAAATAAAAATAAATTTAAATAGGGGCAAGCGAGATTTTCGTTATTGCTTTTCTTAAACCTAATTGATTTGTTTTTACTAAATTTTTGCAATTTTATTTGTCGATGACATAATGGCACCAAATTAAAAAAATTAGAGAAAATAAAAATAAATTTAAATAGGGGCAAGCGAGATTTTCGTTATTGCTTTTCTTAAACCTAATTGATTTGTTTTTACTAAATTTTTGCAATTTTATTTGTCGATGACATAATGGCACCAAATTAAAAAAATTAGAGAAAATAAAAATAAATTTAAATAGGGGCAAGCGAGATTTTCGTTATTGCTTTTCTTAAACCTAATTGATTTGTTTTTACTAAATTTTTGCAATTTTATTTGTCGATGACATAATGGCACCAAATTAAAAAAATTAGAGAAAATAAAAATAAATTTAAATAGGGGCAAGCGAGATTTTCGTTATTGCTTTTCTTAAACCTAATTGATTTGTTTTTACTAAATTTTTGGAATTTTATTTGTCGATGACATAATGGCACCAAATTAAAAAAATTAGAGAAAATAAAAATAAATTTAAATAGGGGCAAGTGAGATTTTCGTTATTGCTTTTCTTAAACCTAATTGATTTGTTTTTACTAAATTTTTGCAATTTTATTTGTCGATGACATAATGGCACCAAATTAAAAAAATTAGAGAAAATAAAAATAAATTTAAATAGGGGCAAGCGAGATTTTCATTATTGCTTTTCTTAAACCTAATTGATTTGTTTTTACTAAATTTTTGCAATTTTATTTGTCGATGACATAATGGCACCAAATTAAAAAAATTAGAGAAAATAAAAATAAATTTAAATAGGGGCAAGCGAGATTTTCGTTATTGCTTTTCTTAAACCTAATTGATTTGTTTTTACTAAATTTTTGCAATTTTATTTGTCGATGACATAATGGCACCAAATTAAAAAAATTAGAGAAAATAAAAATAAATTTAAATAGGGGCAAGCGAGATTTTCGTTATTGCTTTTCTTAAACCTAATTGATTTGTTTTTACTAAATTTTTGGAATTTTATTTGTCGATGACATAATGGCACCAAATTAAAAAAATTCGAGAAAATAAAAATAAATTTAAATAGGGGCAAGCGAGATTTTTGTTATTGCTTTTCTTAAACCTAATTGATTTGTTTTTACTAAATTTTTGCAATTTTATTTGTCGATGACATAATGGCACCAAATTAAAAAAATTAGAGAAAATAAAAATAAATTTAAATAGGGGCAAGTGAGATTTTCGTTATTGCTTTTCTTAAACCTAATTGATTTGTTTTTACTAAATTTTTGCAATTTTATTTGTCGATGACATAATGGCACCAAATTAAAAAAATTCGAGAAAATAAAAATAAATTTAAAAGGGGCAAGCGAGATTTTAAATAAAGCTTATCATTGAGCTCACTGATTTGTTTTTACTAAATTTTTGGAATTTTATTTGTCGATGACATAATGGCACCAAATTAAAAAAATTCGAGAAAATAAAAATAAATTTAAATAGGGGCAAGCGAGATTTTCGTTATTGCTTTTCTTAAACCTAATTGATTTGTTTTTACTAAATTTTTGGAATTTTATTTGTCGATGACATAATGGCACCAAATTAAAAAAATTAGAGAAAATAAAAATAAATTTAAATAGGGGCAAGCGAGATTTTCGTTATTGCTTTTCTTAAACCTAATTGATTTGTTTTTACTAAATTTTTGGAATTTTATTTGTCGATGACATAATGGCACCAAATTAAAAAAATTCGAGAAAATAAAAATAAATTTAAAAGGGGCAAGCGAGATTTTAAATAAAGCTTATCATTGAGCTCACTGATTTGTTTTTACTAAATTTTTGGAATTTTATTTGTAGATGACATAATGGCACCAAATTAAAAAAATTAGAGAAAATAAAAATAAATTTAAATAGGGGCAAGCGAGATTTTCGTTATTGCTTTTCTTAAACCTAATTGATTTGTTTTTACTAAATTTTTGCAATTTTATTTGTCGATGACATAATGGCACCAAATTAAAAAAATTAGAGAAAATAAAAATAAATTTAAATAGGGGCAAGCGAGATTTTCGTTATTGCTTTTCTTAAACCTAATTGATTTGTTTTTACTAAATTTTTGCAATTTTATTTGTCGATGACATAATGGCACCAAATTAAAAAAATTAGAGAAAATAAAAATAAATTTAAATAGGGGCAAGCGAGATTTTCGTTATTGCTTTTCTTAAACCTAATTGATTTGTTTTTACTAAATTTTTGCAATTTTATTTGTCGATGACATAATGGCACCAAATTAAAAAAATTAGAGAAAATAAAAATAAATTTAAATAGGGGCAAGCGAGATTTTCGTTATTGCTTTTCTTAAACCTAATTGATTTGTTTTTACTAAATTTTTGCAATTTTATTTGTCGATGACATAATGGCACCAAATTAAAAAAATTAGAGAAAATAAAAATAAATTTAAATAGGGGCAAGCGAGATTTTCGTTATTGCTTTTCTTAAACCTAATTGATTTGTTTTTACTAAATTTTTGCAATTTTATTTGTCGATGACATAATGGCACCAAATTAAAAAAATTAGAGAAAATAAAAATAAATTTAAATAGGGGCAAGCGAGATTTTCGTTATTGCTTTTCTTAAACCTAATTGATTTGTTTTTACTAAATTTTTGCAATTTTATTTGTCGATGACATAATGGCACCAAATTAAAAAAATTAGAGAAAATAAAAATAAATTTAAATAGGGGCAAGTGAGATTTTCGTTATTGCTTTTCTTAAACCTAATTGATTTGTTTTTACTAAATTTTTGCAATTTTATTTGTCGATGACATAATGGCACCAAATTAAAAAAATTAGAGAAAATAAAAATAAATTTAAATAGGGGCAAGCGAGATTTTCATTATTGCTTTTCTTAAACCTAATTGATTTGTTTTTACTAAATTTTTGCAATTTTATTTGTCGATGACATAATGGCACCAAATTAAAAAAATTAGAGAAAATAAAAATAAATTTAAATAGGGGCAAGCGAGATTTTCGTTATTGCTTTTCTTAAACCTAATTGATTTGTTTTTACTAAATTTTTGCAATTTTATTTGTCGATGACATAATGGCACCAAATTAAAAAAATTAGAGAAAATAAAAATAAATTTAAATAGGGGCAAGCGAGATTTTCGTTATTGCTTTTCTTAAACCTAATTGATTTGTTTTTACTAAATTTTTGCAATTTTATTTGTCGATGACATAATGGCACCAAATTAAAAAAATTAGAGAAAATAAAAATAAATTTAAATAGGGGCAAGCGAGATTTTCGTTATTGCTTTTCTTAAACCTAATTGATTTGTTTTTACTAAATTTTTGGAATTTTATTTGTCGATGACATAATGGCACCAAATTAAAAAAATTAGAGAAAATAAAAATAAATTTAAATAGGGGCAAGTGAGATTTTCGTTATTGCTTTTCTTAAACCTAATTGATTTGTTTTTACTAAATTTTTGCAATTTTATTTGTCGATGACATAATGGCACCAAATTAAAAAAATTAGAGAAAATAAAAATAAATTTAAATAGGGGCAAGCGAGATTTTCATTATTGCTTTTCTTAAACCTAATTGATTTGTTTTTACTAAATTTTTGCAATTTTATTTGTCGATGACATAATGGCACCAAATTAAAAAAATTAGAGAAAATAAAAATAAATTTAAATAGGGGCAAGCGAGATTTTCGTTATTGCTTTTCTTAAACCTAATTGATTTGTTTTTACTAAATTTTTGCAATTTTATTTGTCGATGACATAATGGCACCAAATTAAAAAAATTAGAGAAAATAAAAATAAATTAAAATAGGGGCAAGCGAGATTTTCGTTATTGCTTTTCTTAAACCTAATTGATTTGTTTTTACTAAATTTTTGCAATTTTATTTGTCGATGACATAATGGCACCAAATTAAAAAAATTAGAGAAAATAAAAATAAATTTAAATAGGGGCAAGCGAGATTTTCGTTATTGCTTTTCTTAAACCTAATTGATTTGTTTTTACTAAATTTTTGGAATTTTATTTGTCGATGACATAATGGCACCAAATTAAAAAAATTCGAGAAAATAAAAATAAATTTAAATAGGGGCAAGCGAGATTTTCGTTATTGCTTTTCTTAAACCTAATTGATTTGTTTTTACTAAATTTTTGGAATTTTATTTGTCGATGACATAATGGCACCAAATTAAAAAAATTAGAGAAAATAAAAATAAATTTAAATAGGGGCAAGCGAGATTTTCGTTATTGCTTTTCTTAAACCTAATTGATTTGTTTTTACTAAATTTTTGCAATTTTATTTGTCGATGACATAATGGCACCAAATTAAAAAAATTCGAGAAAATAAAAATAAATTTAAAAGGGGCAAGCGAGATTTTAAATAAAGCTTATCATTGAGCTCACTGATTTGTTTTTACTAAATTTTTGGAATTTTATTTGTCGATGACATAATGGCACCAAATTAAAAAAATTCGAGAAAATAAAAATAAATTTAAATAGGGGCAAGCGAGATTTTCGTTATTGCTTTTCTTAAACCTAATTGATTTGTTTTTACTAAATTTTTGCAATTTTATTTGTCGATGACATAATGGCACCAAATTAAAAAAATTAGAGAAAATAAAAATAAATTTAAATAGGGGCAAGCGAGATTTTCGTTATTGCTTTTCTTAAACCTAATTGATTTGTTTTTACTAAATTTTTGGAATTTTATTTGTCGATGACATAATGGCACCAAATTAAAAAAATTAGAGAAAATAAAAATAAATTTAAATAGGGGCAAGTGAGATTTTCGTTAATGCTTTTCTTAAACCTAATTGATTTGTTTTTACTAAATTTTTGCAATTTTATTTGTCGATGACATAATGGCACCAAATTAAAAAAATTAGAGAAAATAAAAATAAATTTAAATAGGGGCAAGCGAGATTTTCGTTATTGCTTTTCTTAAACCTAATTGATTTGTTTTTACTAAATTTTTGCAATTTTATTTGTCGATGACATAATGGCACCAAATTAAAAAAATTCGAGAAAATAAAAATAAATTTAAAAGGGGCAAGCGAGATTTTAAATAAAGCTTATCATTGAGCTCACTGATTTGTTTTTACTAAATTTTTGGAATTTTATTTGTCGATGACATAATGGCACCAAATTAAAAAAATTAGAGAAAATAAAAATAAATTTAAATAGGGGCAAGCGAGATTTTCGTTATTGCTTTTCTTAAACCTAATTGATTTGTTTTTACTAAATTTTTGCAATTTTATTTGTCGATGACATAATGGCACCAATTTAAAAAAATTAGAGAAAATAAAAATAAATTTAAATAGGGGCAAGCGAGATTTTCGTTATTGCTTTTCTTAAACCTAATTGATTTGTTTTTACTAAATTTTTGGAATTTTATTTGTCGATGACATAAAGGCACCAAATTAAAAAAATTAGAGAAAATAAAAATAAATTTAAATAGGGGCAAGCGAGATTTTCGTTATTGCTTTTCTTAAACCTAATTGATTTGTTTTTACTAAATTTTTGCAATTTTATTTGTCGATGACATAATGGCACCAAATTAAAAAAATTAGAGAAAATAAAAATAAATTTAAATAGGGGCAAGCGAGATTTTCGTTATTGCTTTTCTTAAACCTAATTGATTTGTTTTTACTAAATTTTTGCAATTTTATTTGTCGATGACATAATGGCACCAAATTAAAAAAATTAGAGAAAATAAAAATAAATTTAAATAGGGGCAAGCGAGATTTTCGTTATTGCTTTTCTTAAACCTAATTGATTTGTTTTTACTAAATTTTTGCAATTTTATTTGTCGATGACATAATGGCACCAAATTAAAAAAATTCGAGAAAATAAAAATAAATTTAAATAGGGGCAAGCGAGATTTTCGTTATTGCTTTTCTTAAACCTAATTGATTTGTTTTTACTAAATTTTTGGAATTTTATTTGTCGATGACATAATGGCACCAAATTAAAAAAATTCGAGAAAATAAAAATAAATTTAAAAGGGGCAAGCGAGATTTTAAATAAAGCTTATCATTGAGCTCACTGATTTGTTTTTACTAAATTTTTGGAATTTTATTTGTCGATGACATAATGGCACCAAATTAAAAAAATTAGAGAAAATAAAAATAAATTTAAATAGGGGCAAGCGAGATTTTCGTTATTGCTTTTCTTAAACCTAATTGATTTGTTTTTACTAAATTTTTGGAATTTTATTTGTCGATGACATAATGGCACCAAATTAAAAAAATTAGAGAAAATAAAAATAAATTTAATTAGGGGCAAGCGAGTTTTTCGTTATTGCTTTTCTTAAACCTAATTGATTTGTTTTTACTAAATTTTTGCAATTTTATTTGTCGATGACATAATGGCACCAAATTAAAAAAATTAGAGAAAATAAAAATAAATTTAAATAGGGGCAAGCGAGATTTTCGTTATTTTTTTTTTATTTATTTATTTATTATCTTTTATCTGTCTCGAAGGACGAAAGATTCTAACAAACGACACCACGAATCAGACAAAGCAATGACATTGAGACGTTGGAAATTTTTTTCTTGAGTATGTTTCATAATGTCATCAATCCAGCGAGTTGGAGGACGTCCAAGAGGTCTCTTGCCAGCAGGTTTCCATTCAGTCAGTAAACGATTCCATCGATTGTCAGGAAGCAGCAGGAGTTTACGAAGATAATTCCATTTTCTTTTTCTTGCTTGATGAACGAAATCTTTGAGACCAGTTCTTTCACGAAGCCATTCACGAGGATGTTGATCGATTAATTTCACGTTTAGCATTCTTCTTTCCATTCTTCGTTGAGCTACAGCAAGACGATCTTCTTCAGATTTGGTCAAAGCCCAGGTTTCACATCCATACAATATGGCAGGAAGCACACATTGATGAAGATATTTTCTTTTCAAGTTCATTGGGACTCTTCTTGACATCAGCAAATTCTTCGCTTTGTAGAAAGAGCTCCATCCGGCAGATATTCTTCGAGAGATTTCTTTGTTGAATCGTTTTGGTTTTGAAGGCCAATAGATCAGTTGACCGAGATATATAAATTCATTTACCAATTCAACTTGTAGATCATCAAGAAGTAAAGTTCCATCAGGAGTATTCGCATTAGTCATCCACTTTGTTTTATCGACGTTGATTTCGAGTCCAACAGTAGCAGAAGTTCCAGCGACTTGGTTGAGCAAACATTGGAGACCTTCCAATGAATGAGAGCATAGCATGATGTCATCAGCAAAAGTGAGATATCCTAGTTTTTTTCCATTGATGTTGATTCCAGCATTCCAGTTGACAAGATCAAGAGCAGTTTGAAGGGTAAGAGCAAAGAGGATAGGCGAGAGCGTATCTCCTTGTCTTACACCTTTTTGGACATTGATGTTGATAGATGAAGAGCCAATATTTATACTTGATGTACCACCAGCATAGATCATTTTGATGATTTCAATTGTACCAGGATCAATACCAAATTTTTGAAGAGCATTCCATAGAGCAGAAAGTTCAATGGAGTCAAATGCTTTTTTGAAGTCAATAAAAACAACAAAAAGAGGCAAATTGAACTCACGACACTTTTCAAATAGTTGATTTTCGGTATGTATATGATCAATAGTTGAGTAACATCTTCGGAATCCAGCTTGTTGAGGAGGAAGAGCACCAGAAGTTTCAGCAGCATCCATTACACGTTGAGTAAGTACTCGAGTCATCAGCTTATACAAGACAGGAAGTAGTGAAATAGGACGATAGTTTTCAATATTGTTTCTATTTCCTTTCTTGGGAAGCAAGATGGTTTTCGAATGAAGTAGTTCAGGAGGCAGATTGTTTCCGAGTAGTAATCCATTTAGAGCATCAGCAAGTCTTATAGCAAAACTTGAAATTGTTGTTTTGACAGCTTTTGATGGAATATTGTCGGCGCCAGGAGCAGTGTTAGCCTTCATTCGACGAGCAGCAGAGATAAGTTCATCAGGAGTAATTTCCGCAATTGAAACTTCTGGATCACGAACATGAACATAGTTCCCATCTCGAGATACATAGAGTTTTTCATAGAATTGAACGATGACATCCATGAGTTCAGCAACAGTTTCAGTGACAGTACCATCCGATCGAGTCAGTTGGACCATTTGATTCCGTCTTTGGATCATTTCAGAGCGACCACGTTTCAGTCGGTTGTCTTGGATAGCCCGTTCCATCACGTTTATATAATGACTAATGAGATCATTTTTAACGGATTTACGGACCAGTTTACAAAGTTCAGAATATTCTACAAGAGCATGACGAGCATCAGTCAAACCATGTTTCATTTCACGACGTTGTTCCATAAGATCAAGAGTTGTTTGTGAGAGTCTAGAAAATAAAACAGGTTGATAAGAGCTTACTTTTGAACTTGTTATGAGAGCAGATTTGATTTGTTCTTGTTCAACTTTAGGATTTGTAGCAGTTGGAAGTGTGTGTTTTCAGTTGTTCATTCATAGAGAAGATGAGCAGCGATTTATCATAATCAGGAGTGACAAAGTTACATGGTTGAGAACGAGCATATTTCTTTATTGGAATGTTTATCATAGCACGAACCATACGATGATCACTACCAGAGAATCTATTAAGCAATGTTACATCTTGAACGATTGATTTCTTTTTAGTGAGAATGTAGTCGATTTCTTTTGTTATTTTTCCATTTGGTGAATGCCAGGTCCATCTTCGGTTTCGTCCTTTTTTGAAGTATGTGTTCATAAGGTACAGCTCATTTGATTCACAGAAGTTGTATAAGAGTTGACCATGTTCATTTCGAGAGTCAAAAGAGAACTTACCGATATAGTTTTCACCAGCTTCACCAAGACCAGTCGACGCATTAAAATCACCAAGAATCAATTCATAAGTTACACGACCAGAAAGAGCATCTTCAAGTTGAGAAAGGAACATTTCATATTCTTCTTCGCCGCGTCCACTTTGAGGAGCATAGACTTGGGTAACCCGGAATGTCTTACCTCCACGAAGTTTGAAAAGGATTTGGATCAGTCGATCAGAAATGTATTTAACACCAATTATTTTCTTGTTAAGTTCAGGACAAATCAAAAGAGCAACACCAGAATAGCCAAAAACAGACTTACCACTATTGTACATGAAGTATCCAGATGAGAGTTGTTCACATGTTTGACCAATTTTCCATGTTTCAGCAAGACCAAGAATATCAAATTTCTTCAATTTTGAAAGTTCATTTTGAAACGATTGGAATCGATCAGCGGTTGAGATGGATCTGCAGTTGTATGTCATTGCAATCAGTCTTCTTGTTAGTGGTGTCATTTGTTAGTTAGGTTTAGCTAATTATTCCCTTTCCGTACACGCTACTGTATGGTGGAAAGGTATCTTCAATTCGTACACTTTATACCAACTTGCATCCATGCAAATTAGCATAAAGTTATTTAAGAGAACAATGAAGCGAGCGACCGCTCACCGTCTCAAAAAAACGTGCGAATGAATGATCATGCTTTTCTTAAACCTAATTGATTTGTTTTTACTAAATTTTTGCAATTTTATTTGTCGATGACATAATGGCACCAAATTAAAAAAATTAGAGAAAATAAAAATAAATTTAAATAGGGGCAAGCGAGATTTTCGTTATTGCTTTTCTTAAACCTAATTGATTTGTTTTTACTAAATTTTTGGAATTTTATTTGTCGATGACATAATGGCACCAAATTAAAAAAATTAGAGAAAATAAAAATAAATTTAAATAGGGGCAAGCGAGATTTTCGTTATTGCTTTTCTTAAACCTAATTGATTTGTTTTTACTAAATTTTTGGAATTTTATTTGTCGATGACATAATGGCACCAAATTAAAAAAATTCGAGAAAATAAAAATAAATTTAAAAGGGGCAAGCGAGATTTTAAATAAAGCTTATCATTGAGCTCACTGATTTGTTTTTACTAATGTTTTGGAATTTTATTTGTCGATGACATAATGGCACCAAATTAAAAAAATTAGAGAAAATAAAAATAAATTTAAATAGGGGCAAGCGAGATTTTCGTTATTGCTTTTCTTAAACCTAATTGATTTGTTTTTACTAAATTTTTGGAATTTTATTTGTCGATGACATAATGGCACCAAATTAAAAAAATTAGAGAAAATAAAAATAAATTTAAATAGGGGCAAGCGAGATTTTCGTTATTGCTTTTCTTAAACCTAATTGATTTGTTTTTACTAAATTTTTGCAATTTTATTTGTCGATGACATAATGGCACCAAATTAAAAAAATTAGAGAAAATAAAAATAAATTTAAATAGGGGCAAGCGAGATTTTCGTTATTGCTTTTCTTAAACCTAATTGATTTGTTTTTACTAAATTTTTGGAATTTTATTTGTCGATGACATAATGGCACCAAGTTAAAAAAATTAGAGAAAATAAAAATAAATTTAAATAGGGGCAAGCGAGATTTTCGTTATTGCTTTTCTTAAACCTAATTGATTTGTTTTTACTAAATTTTTGCAATTTTATTTGTCGATGACATAATGGCACCAAATTAAAAAAATTAGAGAAAATAAAAATAAATTTAAATAGGGGCAAGCGAGATTTTCGTTATTGCTTTTCTTAAACCTAATTGATTTGTTTTTACTAAATTTTTGGAATTTTATTTGTCGATGACATAATGGCACCAAATTAAAAAAATTA
This sequence comes from Panagrolaimus kolymaensis, assembly GCA_028622995.1. NCBI lineage: Eukaryota > Metazoa > Nematoda > Chromadorea > Rhabditida > Panagrolaimidae > Panagrolaimus > Panagrolaimus kolymaensis. The sequence continues at coordinate 815,752 of JAJQJQ010000025.1, read as the reverse complement.
GAGAAAATAAAAATAAATTTAAATAGGGGCAAGCGAGATTTTCGTTATTGCTTTTCTTAAACCTAATTGATTTGTTTTTACTAAATTTTTGGAATTTTATTTGTCGATGACATAATGGCACCAAATTAAAAAAATTCGAGAAAATAAAAATAAATTTAAAAGGGGCAAGCGAGATTTTAAATAAAGCTTATCATTGAGCTCACTGATTTGTTTTTACTAAATTTTTGGAATTTTATTTGTCGATGACATAATGGCACCAAATTAAAAAAATTAGAGAAAATAAAAATAAATTTAAATAGGGGCAAGCGAGATTTTCGTTATTGCTTTTCTTAAACCTAATTGATTTGTTTTTACTAAATTTTTGGAATTTTTTTTGTCGATGACATAATGGCACCAAATTAAAAAAATTAGAGAAAATAAAAATAAATTTAAATAGGGGCAAGCGAGATTTTCGTTATTGCTTTTCTTAAACCTAATTGATTTGTTTTTACTAAATTTTTGGAATTTTATTTGTCGATGACATAATGGCACCAAATTAAAAAAATTAGAGAAAATAAAAATAAATTTAAATAGGGGCAAGCGAGATTTTCGTTATTGCTTTTCTTAAACCTAATTGATTTGTTTTTACTAAATTTTTGGAATTTTATTTGTCGATGACATAATGGCACCAAATTAAAAAAATTAGAGAAAATAAAAATAAATTTAAATAGGGGCAAGCGAGATTTTCGTTATTGCTTTTCTTAAACCTAATTGATTTGTTTTTACTAAATTTTTGCAATTTTATTTGTCGATGACATAATGGCACCAAATTAAAAAAATTAGAGAAAATAAAAATAAATTTAAATAGGGGCAAGCGAGATTTTCGTTATTGCTTTTCTTAAACCTAATTGATTTGTTTTTACTAAATTTTTGCAATTTTATTTGTCGATGACATAATGGCACCAAATTAAAAAAATTAGAGAAAATAAAAATAAATTTAAATAGGGGCAAGCGAGATTTTCGTTATTGCTTTTCTTAAACCTAATTGATTTGTTTTTACTAAATTTTTGGAATTTTATTTGTCGATGACATAATGGCACCAAATTAAAAAAATTCGAGAAAATAAAAATAAATTTAAAAGGGGCAAGCGAGATTTTAAATAAAGCTTATCATTGAGCTCACTGATTTGTTTTTACTAAATTTTTGGAATTTTTTTTGTCGATGACATAATGGCACCAAATTAAAAAAATTAGAGAAAATAAAAATAAATTTAAATAGGGGCAAGCGAGATTTTCGTTATTGCTTTTCTTAAACCTAATTGATTTGTTTTTACTAAATTTTTGCAATTTTATTTGTCGATGACATAATGGCACCAAATTAAAAAAATTAGAGAAAATAAAAATAAATTTAAATAGGGGCAAGCGAGATTTTCGTTATTGCTTTTCTTAAACCTAATTGATTTGTTTTTACTAAATTTTTGCAATTTTATTTGTCGATGACATAATGGCACCAAATTAAAAAAATTCGAGAAAATAAAAATAAATTTAAATAGGGGCAAGCGAGATTTTCGTTATTGCTTTTCTTAAACCTAATTGATTTGTTTTTACTAAATTTTTGGAATTTTATTTGTCGATGACATAATGGCACCAAATTAAAAAAATTCGAGAAAATAAAAATAAATTTAAAAGGGGCAAGCGAGATTTTAAATAAAGCTTATCATTGAGCTCACTGATTTGTTTTTACTAAATTTTTGGAATTTTATTTGTCGATGACATAATGGCACCAAATTAAAAAAATTAGAGAAAATAAAAATAAATTTAAATAGGGGCAAGCGAGATTTTCGTTATTGCTTTTCTTAAACCTAATTGATTTGTTTTTACTAAATTTTTGGAATTTTATTTGTCGATGACATAATGGCACCAAATTAAAAAAATTAGAGAAAATAAAAATAAATTTAAATAGGGGCAAGCGAGTTTTTCGTTATTGCTTTTCTTAAACCTAATTGATTTGTTTTTACTAAATTTTTGGAATTTTATTTGTCGATGACATAATGGCACCAAATTAAAAAAATTAGAGAAAATAAAAATAAATTTAAATAGGGGCAAGCGAGATTTTCGTTATTGCTTTTCTTAAACCTAATTGATTTGTTTTTACTAAATTTTTGCAATTTTATTTGTCGATGACATAATGGCACCAAATTAAAAAAATTAGAGAAAATAAAAATAAATTTAAATAGGGGCAAGCGAGATTTTCGTTATTGCTTTTCTTAAACCTAATTGATTTGTTTTTACTAAATTTTTGCAATTTTATTTGTCGATGACATAATGGCACCAAATTAAAAAAATTAGAGAAAATAAAAATAAATTTAAATAGGGGCAAGCGAGATTTTCGTTATTGCTTTTCTTAAACCTAATTGATTTGTTTTTACTAAATTTTTGGAATTTTATTTGTCGATGACATAATGGCACCAAATTAAAAAAATTCGAGAAAATAAAAATAAATTTAAAAGGGGCAAGCGAGATTTTAAATAAAGCTTATCATTGAGCTCACTGATTTGTTTTTACTAAATTTTTGGAATTTTTTTTGTCGATGACATAATGGCACCAAATTAAAAAAATTAGAGAAAATAAAAATAAATTTAAATAGGGGCAAGCGAGATTTTCGTTATTGCTTTTCTTAAACCTAATTGATTTGTTTTTACTAAATTTTTGCAATTTTATTTGTCGATGACATAATGGCACCAAATTAAAAAAATTAGAGAAAATAAAAATAAATTTAAATAGGGGCAAGCGAGATTTTCGTTATTGCTTTTCTTAAACCTAATTGATTTGTTTTTACTAAATTTTTGCAATTTTATTTGTCGATGACATAATGGCACCAAATTAAAAAAATTAGAGAAAATAAAAATAAATTTAAATAGGGGCAAGCGAGATTTTCGTTATTGCTTTTCTTAAACCTAATTGATTTGTTTTAACTAAATTTTTGCAATTTTATTTGTCGATGACATAATGGCACCAAATTAAAAAAATTCGAGAAAATAAAAATAAATTTAAATAGGGGCAAGCGAGATTTTCGTTATTGCTTTTCTTAAACCTAATTGATTTGTTTTTACTAAATTTTTGGAATTTTATTTGTCGATGACATAATGGCACCAAATTAAAAAAATTAGAGAAAATAAAAATAAATTTAAATAGGGGCAAGCGAGATTTTCGTTATTGCTTTTCTTAAACCTAATTGATTTGTTTTTACTAAATTTTTGGAATTTTATTTGTCGATGACATAATGGCACCAAATTAAAAAAATTCGAGAAAATAAAAATAAATTTAAAAGGGGCAAGCGAGATTTTCGTTATTGCTTTTCTTAAACCTAATTGATTTGTTTTTACTAAATTTTTGGAATTTTATTTGTCGATGACATAATGGCACCAAATTAAAAAAATTCGAGAAAATAAAAATAAATTTAAATAGGGGCAAGCGATATTTTCGTTATTGCTTTTCTTAAACCTAATTGATTTGTTTTTACTAAATTTTTGGAATTTTATTTGTCGATGACATAATGGCACCAAATTAAAAAAATTCGAGAAAATAAAAATAAATTTAAATAGGGGCAAGCGAGATTTTCGTTATTGCTTTTCTTAAACCTAATTGATTTGTTTTTACTAAATTTTTGCAATTTTATTTGTCGATGACATAATGGCACCAAATTAAAAAAATTAGAGAAAATAAAAATAAATTTAAATAGGGGCAAGCGAGATTTTCGTTATTGCTTTTCTTAAACCTAATTGATTTGTTTTTACTAAATTTTTGGAATTTTATTTGTCGATGACATAATGGCACCAAATTAAAAAAATTAGAGAAAATAAAAATAAATTTAAATAGGGGCAAGCGAGATTTTCGTTATTGCTTTTCTTAAACCTAATTGATTTGTTTTTACTAAATTTTTGGAATTTTATTTGTCGATGACATAATGGCACCAAATTAAAAAAATTAGAGAAAATAAAAATAAATTTAAATAGGGGCAAGCGAGATTTTCGTTATTGCTTTTCTTAAACCTAATTGATTTGTTTTTACTAAATTTTTGGAATTTTATTTGTCGATGACATAATGGCACCAAATTAAAAAAATTCGAGAAAATAAAAATAAATTTAAAAGGGGCAAGCGAGATTTTAAATAAAGCTTATCATTGAGCTCACTGATTTGTTTTTACTAAATTTTTGGAATTTTATTTGTCGATGACATAATGGCACCAAATTAAAAAAATTAGAGAAAATAAAAATAAATTTAAATAGGGGCAAGCGAGATTTTCGTTATTGCTTTTCTTAAACCTAATTGATTTGTTTTTACTAAATTTTTGGAATTTTATTTGTCGATGACATAATGGCACCAAATTAAAAAAATTAGAGAAAATAAAAATAAATTTAAATAGGGGCAAGCGAGATTTTCGTTATTGCTTTTCTTAAACCTAATTGATTTGTTTTTACTAAATTTTTGCAATTTTATTTGTCGATGACATAATGGCACCAAATTAAAAAAATTAGAGAAAATAAAAATAAATTTAAATAGGGGCAAGCGAGATTTTCGTTATTGCTTTTCTTAAACCTAATTGATTTGTTTTTACTAAATTTTTGGAATTTTATTTGTCGATGACATAATGGCACCAAATTAAAAAAATTAGAGAAAATAAAAATAAATTTAAATAGGGGCAAGCGAGATTTTCGTTATTGCTTTTCTTAAACCTAATTGATTTGTTTTTACTAAATTTTTGGAATTTTATTTGTCGATGACATAATGGCACCAAATTAAAAAAATTAGAGAAAATAAAAATAAATTTAAATAGGGGCAAGCGAGATTTTCGTTATTGCTTTTCTTAAACCTAATTGATTTGTTTTTACTAAATTTTTGGAATTTTATTTGTCGATGACATAATGGCACCAAATTAAAAAAATTCGAGAAAATAAAAATAAATTTAAAAGGGGCAAGCGAGATTTTAAATAAAGCTTATCATTGAGCTCACTGATTTGTTTTTACTAAATTTTTGGAATTTTATTTGTCGATGACATAATGGCACCAAATTAAAAAAATTAGAGAAAATAAAAATAAATTTAAATAGGGGCAAGCGAGATTTTCGTTATTGCTTTTCTTAAACCTAATTGATTTGTTTTTACTAAATTTTTGCAATTTTATTTGTCGATGACATAATGGCACCAAATTAAAAAAATTAGAGAAAATAAAAATAAATTTAAATAGGGGCAAGCGAGATTTTCGTTATTGCTTTTCTTAAACCTAATTGATTTGTTTTTACTAAATTTTTGCAATTTTATTTGTCGATGACATAATGGCACCAAATTAAAAAAATTAGAGAAAATAAAAATAAATTAAAAAGGGGCAAGCGAGATTTTCGTTATTGCTTTTCTTAAACCTAATTGATTTGTTTTTACTAAATTTTTGCAATTTTATTTGTCGATGACATAATGGCACCAAATTAAAAAAATTAGAGAAAATAAAAATAAATTTAAATAGGGGCAAGCGAGATTTTCGTTATTGCTTTTCTTAAACCTAATTGATTTGTTTTTACTAAATTTTTGGAATTTTATTTGTCGATGACATAATGGCACCAAATTAAAAAAATTAGAGAAAATAAAAATAAATTTAAATAGGGGCAAGCGAGATTTTCGTTATTGCTTTTCTTAAACCTAATTGATTTGTTTTTACTAAATTTTTGGAATTTTATTTGTCGATGACATAATGGCACCAAATTAAAAAAATTAGAGAAAATAAAAATAAATTTAAATAGGGGCAAGCGAGATTTTCGTTATTGCTTTTCTTAAACCTAATTGATTTGTTTTTACTAAATTTTTGGAATTTTATTTGTCGATGACATAATGGCACCAAATTAAAAAAATTCGAGAAAATAAAAATAAATTTAAAAGGGGCAAGCGAGATTTTAAATAAAGCTTATCATTGAGCTCACTGATTTGTTTTTACTAAATTTTTGGAATTTTATTTGTCGATGACATAATGGCACCAAATTAAAAAAATTAGAGAAAATAAAAATAAATTTAAATAGGGGCAAGCGAGATTTTCGTTATTGCTTTTCTTAAACCTAATTGATTTGTTTTTACTAAATTTTTGGAATTTTATTTGTCGATGACATAATGGCACCAAATTAAAAAAATTAGAGAAAATAAAAATAAATTTAAATAGGGGCAAGCGAGATTTTCGTTATTGCTTTTCTTAAACCTAATTGATTTGTTTTTACTAAATTTTTGCAATTTTATTTGTCGATGACATAATGGCACCAAATTAAAAAAATTAGAGAAAATAAAAATAAATTTAAATAGGGGCAAGCGAGATTTTCGTTATTGCTTTTCTTAAACCTAATTGATTTGTTTTTACTAAATTTTTGGAATTTTATTTGTCGATGACATAATGGCACCAAATTAAAAAAATTAGAGAAAATAAAAATAAATTTAAATAGGGGCAAGCGAGATTTTCGTTATTGCTTTTCTTAAACCTAATTGATTTGTTTTTACTAAATTTTTGGAATTTTATTTGTCGATGACATAATGGCACCAAATTAAAAAAATTAGAGAAAATAAAAATAAATTTAAATAGGGGCAAGCGAGATTTTCGTTATTGCTTTTCTTAAACCTAATTGATTTGTTTTTACTAAATTTTTGGAATTTTATTTGTCGATGACATAATGGCACCAAATTAAAAAAATTCGAGAAAATAAAAATAAATTTAAAAGGGGCAAGCGAGATTTTAAATAAAGCTTATCATTGAGCTCACTGATTTGTTTTTACTAAATTTTTGGAATTTTATTTGTCGATGACATAATGGCACCAAATTAAAAAAATTAGAGAAAATAAAAATAAATTTAAATAGGGGCAAGCGAGATTTTCGTTATTGCTTTTCTTAAACCTAATTGATTTGTTTTTACTAAATTTTTGGAATTTTATTTGTCGATGACATAATGGCACCAAATTAAAAAAATTAGAGAAAATAAAAATAAATTTAAATAGGGGCAAGCGAGATTTTCGTTATTGCTTTTCTTAAACCTAATTGATTTGTTTTTACTAAATTTTTGCAATTTTATTTGTCGATGACATAATGGCACCAAATTAAAAAAATTAGAGAAAATAAAAATAAATTAAAAAGGGGCAAGCGAGATTTTCGTTATTGCTTTTCTTAAACCTAATTGATTTGTTTTAACTAAATTTTTGCAATTTTATTTGTCGATGACATAATGGCACCAAATTAAAAAAATTCGAGAAAATAAAAATAAATTTAAATAGGGGCAAGCGAGATTTTCGTTATTGCTTTTCTTAAACCTAATTGATTTGTTTTTACTAAATTTTTGGAATTTTATTTGTCGATGACATAATGGCACCAAATTAAAAAAATTAGAGAAAATAAAAATAAATTTAAATAGGGGCAAGCGAGATTTTCGTTATTGCTTTTCTTAAACCTAATTGATTTGTTTTTACTAAATTTTTGGAATTTTATTTGTCGATGACATAATGGCACCAAATTAAAAAAATTAGAGAAAATAAAAATAAATTTAAATAGGGGCAAGCGAGATTTTCGTTATTGCTTTTCTTAAACCTAATTGATTTGTTTTTACTAAATTTTTGGAATTTTATTTGTCGATGACATAATGGCACCAAATTAAAAAAATTCGAGAAAATAAAAATAAATTTAAATAGGGGCAAGCGATATTTTCGTTATTGCTTTTCTTAAACCTAATTGATTTGTTTTTACTAAATTTTTGGAATTTTATTTGTCGATGACATAATGGCACCAAATTAAAAAAATTCGAGAAAATAAAAATAAATTTAAATAGGGGCAAGCGAGATTTTCGTTATTGCTTTTCTTAAACCTAATTGATTTGTTTTTACTAAATTTTTGCAATTTTATTTGTCGATGACATAATGGCACCAAATTAAAAAAATTAGAGAAAATAAAAATAAATTTAAATAGGGGCAAGCGAGATTTTCGTTATTGCTTTTCTTAAACCTAATTGATTTGTTTTTACTAAATTTTTGCAATTTTATTTGTCGATGACATAATGGCACCAAATTAAAAAAATTAGAGAAAATAAAAATAAATTTAAATAGGGGCAAGCGAGATTTTCGTTATTGCTTTTCTTAAACCTAATTGATTTGTTTTAACTAAATTTTTGCAATTTTATTTGTCGATGACATAATGGCACCAAATTAAAAAAATTCGAGAAAATAAAAATAAATTTAAATTGGGGCAAGCGAGATTTTCGTTATTGCTTTTCTTAAACCTAATTGATTTGTTTTTACTAAATTTTTGGAATTTTATTTGTCGATGACATAATGGCACCAAATTAAAAAAATTAGAGAAAATAAAAATAAATTTAAATAGGGGCAAGCGAGATTTTCGTTATTGCTTTTCTTAAACCTAATTGATTTGTTTTTACTAAATTTTTGGAATTTTATTTGTCGATGACATAATGGCACCAAATTAAAAAAATTCGAGAAAATAAAAATAAATTTAAATAGGGGCAAGCGAGATTTTCGTTATTGCTTTTCTTAAACCTAATTGATTTGTTTTTACTAAATTTTTGGAATTTTATTTGTCGATGACATAATGGCACCAAATTAAAAAAATTCGAGAAAATAAAAATAAATTTAAAAGGGGCAAGCGAGATTTTAAATAAAGCTTATCATTGAGCTCACTGATTTGTTTTTACTAAATTTTTGGAATTTTATTTGTCGATGACATAATGGCACCAAATTAAAAAAATTAGAGAAAATAAAAATAAATTTAAATAGGGGCAAGCGAGATTTTCGTTATTGCTTTTCTTAAACCTAATTGATTTGTTTTTACTAAATTTTTGCAATTTTATTTGTCGATGACATAATGGCACCAAATTAAAAAAATTAGAGAAAATAAAAATAAATTTAAATAGGGGCAAGCGAGATTTTCGTTATTGCTTTTCTTAAACCTAATTGATTTGTTTTTACTAAATTTTTGCAATTTTATTTGTCGATGACATAATGGCACCAAATTAAAAAAATTAGAGAAAATAAAAATAAATTTAAATAGGGGCAATCGAGATTTTCGTTATTGCTTTTCTTAAACCTAATTGATTTGTTTTAACTAAATTTTTGCAATTTTATTTGTCGATGACATAATGGCACCAAATTAAAAAAATTCGAGAAAATAAAAATAAATTTAAATTGGGGCAAGCGAGATTTTCGTTATTGCTTTTCTTAAACCTAATTGATTTGTTTTTACTAAATTTTTGGAATTTTATTTGTCGATGACATAATGGCACCAAATTAAAAAAATTAGAGAAAATAAAAATAAATTTAAATAGGGGCAAGCGAGATTTTCGTTATTGCTTTTCTTAAACCTAATTGATTTGTTTTTACTAAATTTTTGGAATTTTATTTGTCGATGACATAATGGCACCAAATTAAAAAAATTCGAGAAAATAAAAATAAATTTAAATAGGGGCAAGCGAGATTTTCGTTATTGCTTTTCTTAAACCTAATTGATTTGTTTTTACTAAATTTTTGGAATTTTATTTGTCGATGACATAATGGCACCAAATTAAAAAAATTCGAGAAAATAAAAATAAATTTAAAAGGGGCAAGCGAGATTTTAAATAAAGCTTATCATTGAGCTCACTGATTTGTTTTTACTAAATTTTTGGAATTTTATTTGTCGATGACATAATGGCACCAAATTAAAAAAATTAGAGAAAATAAAAATAAATTTAAATAGGGGCAAGCGAGATTTTCGTTATTGCTTTTCTTAAACCTAATTGATTTGTTTTTACTAAATTTTTGCAATTTTATTTGTCGATGACATAATGGCACCAAATTAAAAAAATTAGAGAAAATAAAAATAAATTTAAATAGGGGCAAGCGAGATTTTCGTTATTGCTTTTCTTAAACCTAATTGATTTGTTTTTACTAAATTTTTGCAATTTTATTTGTCGATGACATAATGGCACCAAATTAAAAAAATTAGAGAAAATAAAAATAAATTTAAATAGGGGCAATCGAGATTTTCGTTATTGCTTTTCTTAAACCTAATTGATTTGTTTTAACTAAATTTTTGCAATTTTATTTGTCGATGACATAATGGCACCAAATTAAAAAAATTCGAGAAAATAAAAATAAATTTAAATTGGGGCAAGCGAGATTTTCGTTATTGCTTTTCTTAAACCTAATTGATTTGTTTTTACTAAATTTTTGGAATTTTATTTGTCGATGACATAATGGCACCAAATTAAAAAAATTAGAGAAAATAAAAATAAATTTAAATAGGGGCAAGCGAGATTTTCGTTATTGCTTTTCTTAAACCTAATTGATTTGTTTTTACTAAATTTTTGGAATTTTATTTGTCGATGACATAATGGCACCAAATTAAAAAAATTCGAGAAAATAAAAATAAATTTAAAAGGGGCAAGCGATATTTTCGTTATTGCTTTTCTTAAACCTAATTGATTTGTTTTTACTAAATTTTTGGAATTTTATTTGTCGATGACATAATGGCACCAAATTAAAAAAATTCGAGAAAATAAAAATAAATTTAAATAGGGGCAAGCGAGATTTTCGTTATTGCTTTTCTTAAACCTAATTGATTTGTTTTTACTAAATTTTTGGAATTTTATTTGTCGATGACATAATGGCACCAAATTAAAAAAATTCGAGAAAATAAAAATAAATTTAAAAGGGGCAAGCGATATTTTCGTTATTGCTTTTCTTAAACCTAATTGATTTGTTTTTACTAAATTTTTGGAATTTTATTTGTCGATGACATAATGGCACCAAATTAAAAAAATTCGAGAAAATAAAAATAAATTTAAAAGGGGCAAGCGAGATTTTAAATAAAGCTTATCATTGAGCTCACTGATTTGTTTTTACTAAATTTTTGGAATTTTATTTGTCGATGACATAATGGCACCAAATTAAAAAAATTAGAGAAAATAAAAATAAATTTAAATAGGGGCAAGCGAGATTTTCGTTATTGCTTTTCTTAAACCTAATTGATTTGTTTTTACTAAATTTTTGCAATTTTATTTGTCGATGACATAATGGCACCAAATTAAAAAAATTAGAGAAAATAAAAATAAATTTAAATAGGGGCAAGCGAGATTTTCGTTATTGCTTTTCTTAAACCTAATTGATTTGTTTTTACTAAATTTTTGGAATTTTATTTGTCGATGACATAATGGCACCAAATTAAAAAAATTAGAGAAAATAAAAATAAATTTAAATAGGGGCAAGCGAGATTTTCGTTATTGCTTTTCTTAAACCTAATTGATTTGTTTTTACTAAATTTTTGCAATTTTATTTGTCGATGACATAATGGTACCAAATTAAAAAAATTAGAGAAAATAAAAATAAATTTAAATAGGGGCAAGCGAGATTTTCGTTATTGCTTTTCTTAAACCTAATTGATTTGTTTTTACTAAATTTTTGGAATTTTATTTGTCGATGACATAATGACACCAAATTAAAAAAATTCGAGAAAATAAAAATAAATTTAAATAGGGGCAAGCGAGATTTTCGTTATTGCTTTTCTTAAACCTAATTGATTTGTTTTTACTAAATTTTTGGAATTTTATTTGTCGATGACATAATGGCACCAAATTAAAAAAATTCGAGAAAATAAAAATAAATTTAAAAGGGGCAAGCGAGATTTTAAATAAAGCTTATCATTGAGCTCACTGATTTGTTTTTACTAAATTTTTGGAATTTTATTTGTCGATGACATAATGGCACCAAATTAAAAAAATTCGAGAAAATAAAAATAAATTTAAATTGGGGCAAGCGAGATTTTCGTTATTGCTTTTCTTAAACCTAATTGATTTGTTTTTACTAAATTTTTGGAATTTTATTTGTCGATGACATAATGGCACCAAATTAAAAAAATTAGAGAAAATAAAAATAAATTTAAATAGGGGCAAGCGAGATTTTCGTTATTGCTTTTCTTAAACCTAATTGATTTGTTTTTACTAAATTTTTGGAATTTTATTTGTCGATGACATAATGGCACCAAATTAAAAAAATTCGAGAAAATAAAAATAAATTTAAAAGGGGCAAGCGATATTTTCGTTATTGCTTTTCTTAAACCTAATTGATTTGTTTTTACTAAATTTTAGGAATTTTATTTGTCGATGACATAATGGCACCAAATTAAAAAAATTCGAGAAAATAAAAATAAATTTAAATAGGGGCAAGCGAGATTTTCGTTATTGCTTTTCTTAAACCTAATTGATTTGTTTTTACTAAATTTTTGGAATTTTATTTGTCGATGACATAATGGCACCAAATTAAAAAAATTCGAGAAAATAAAAATAAATTTAAAAGGGGCAAGCGAGATTTTAAATAAAGCTTATCATTGAGCTCACTGATTTGTTTTTACTAAATTTTTGGAATTTTATTTGTCGATGACATAATGGCACCAAATTAAAAAAATTAGAGAAAATAAAAATAAATTTAAATAGGGGCAAGCGAGATTTTCGTTATTGCTTTTCTTAAACCTAATTGATTTGTTTTTACTAAATTTTTGCAATTTTATTTGTCGATGACATAATGGCACCAAATTAAAAAAATTAGAGAAAATAAAAATAAATTTAAATAGGGGCAAGCGAGATTTTCGTTATTGCTTTTCTTAAACCTAATTGATTTGTTTTTACTAAATTTTTGGAATTTTATTTGTCGATGACATAATGGCACCAAATTAAAAAAATTAGAGAAAATAAAAATAAATTTAAATAGGGGCAAGCGAGATTTTCGTTATTGCTTTTCTTAAACCTAATTGATTTGTTTTTACTAAATTTTTGCAATTTTATTTGTCGATGACATAATGGTACCAAATTAAAAAAATTAGAGAAAATAAAAATAAATTTAAATTGGGGCAAGCGAGATTTTCGGTATTGCTTTTATTAAACCTAATTGATTTGTTTTTACTAAATTTTTGGAATTTTATTTGTCGATGACATAATGGCACCAAATTAAAAAAATTAGAGAAAATAAAAATAAATTTAAATAGGGGCAAGCGAGATTTTCGTTATTGCTTTTCTTAAACCTAATAGATTTGTTTTTACTAAATTTTTGGAATTTTATTTGTCGATGACATAATGGCACCAAATTAAAAAAATTCGAGAAAATAAAAATAAATTTAAAAGGGGCAAGCGAGATTTTCGTTATTGCTTTTCTTAAACCTAATTGATTTGTTTTTACTAAATTTTTGGAATTTTATTTGTCGATGACATAATGGCACCAAATTAAAAAAATTCGAGAAAATAAAAATAAATTTAAATAGGGGCAAGCGAGATTTTCGTTATTGCTTTTCTTAAACCTAATTGATTTGTTTTTACTAAATTTTTGGAATTTTATTTGTCGATGACATAATGGCACCAAATTAAAAAAATTCGAGAAAATAAAAATAAATTTAAAAGGGGCAAGCGAGATTTTAAATAAAGCTTATCATTGAGCTCACTGATTTGTTTTTACTAAATTTTTGGAATTTTATTTGTCGATGACATAATGGCACCAAATTAAAAAAATTAGAGAAAATAAAAATAAATTTAAATAGGGGCAAGCGAGATTTTCGTTATTGCTTTTCTTAAACCTAATTGATTTGTTTTTACTAAATTTTTGGAATTTTATTTGTCGATGACATAATGGCACCAAATTAAAAAAATTCGAGAAAATAAAAATAAATTTAAATAGGGGCAAGCGAGATTTTCGTTATTGCTTTTCTTAAACCTAATTGATTTGTTTTTACTAAATTTTTGGAATTTTATTTGTCGATGACATAATGGCACCAAATTAAAAAAATTCGAGAAAATAAAAATAAATTTAAAAGGGGCAAGCGAGATTTTAAATAAAGCTTATCATTGAGCTCACTGATTTGTTTTTACTAAATTTTTGGAATTTTATTTGTAGATGACATAATGGCACCAAATTAAAAAAATTAGAGAAAATAAAAATAAATTTAAATAGGGGCAAGCGAGATTTTCGTTATTGCTTTTCTTAAACCTAATTGATTTGTTTTTACTAAATTTTTGCAATTTTATTTGTCGATGACATAATGGCACCAAATTAAAAAAATTAGAGAAAATAAAAATAAATTTAAATAGGGGCAAGCGAGATTTTCGTTATTGCTTTTCTTAAACCTTATTGATTTGTTTTTACTAAATTTTTGCAATTTTATTTGTCGATGACATAATGGCACCAAATTAAAAAAATTAGAGAAAATAAAAATAAATTTAAATAGGGGCAATCGAGATTTTCGTTATTGCTTTTCTTAAACCTAATTGATTTGTTTTAACTAAATTTTTGCAATTTTATTTGTCGATGACATAATGGCACCAAATTAAAAAAATTCGAGAAAATAAAAATAAATTTAAATTGGGGCAAGCGAGATTTTCGTTATTGCTTTTCTTAAACCTAATTGATTTGTTTTTACTAAATTTTTGGAATTTTATTTGTCGATGACATAATGGCACCAAATTAAAAAAATTAGAGAAAATAAAAATAAATTTAAATAGGGGCAAGCGAGATTTTCGTTATTGCTTTTCTTAAACCTAATTGATTTGTTTTTACTAAATTTTTGGAATTTTATTTGTCGATGACATAATGGCACCAAATTAAAAAAATTCGAGAAAATAAAAATAAATTTAAAAGGGGCAAGCGATATTTTCGTTATTGCTTTTCTTAAACCTAATTGATTTGTTTTTACTAAATTTTTGGAATTTTATTTGTCGATGACATAATGGCACCAAATTAAAAAAATTCGAGAAAATAAAAATAAATTTAAATAGGGGCAAGCGAGATTTTCGTTATTGCTTTTCTTAAACCTAATTGATTTGTTTTTACTAAATTTTTGGAATTTTATTTGTCGATGACATAATGGCACCAAATTAAAAAAATTCGAGAAAATAAAAATAAATTTAAAAGGGGCAAGCGATATTTTCGTTATTGCTTTTCTTAAACCTAATTGATTTGTTTTTACTAAATTTTTGGAATTTTATTTGTCGATGACATAATGGCACCAAATTAAAAAAATTCGAGAAAATAAAAATAAATTTAAAAGGGGCAAGCGAGATTTTAAATAAAGCTTATCATTGAGCTCACTGATTTGTTTTTACTAAATTTTTGGAATTTTATTTGTCGATGACATAATGGCACCAAATTAAAAAAATTAGAGAAAATAAAAATAAATTTAAATAGGGGCAAGCGAGATTTTCGTTATTGCTTTTCTTAAACCTAATTGATTTGTTTTTACTAAATTTTTGCAATTTTATTTGTCGATGACATAATGGCACCAAATTAAAAAAATTAGAGAAAATAAAAATAAATTTAAATAGGGGCAAGCGAGATTTTCGTTATTGCTTTTCTTAAACCTAATTGATTTGTTTTTACTAAATTTTTGGAATTTTATTTGTCGATGACATAATGGCACCAAATTAAAAAAATTAGAGAAAATAAAAATAAATTTAAATAGGGGCAAGCGAGATTTTCGTTATTGCTTTTCTTAAACCTAATTGATTTGTTTTTACTAAATTTTTGCAATTTTATTTGTCGATGACATAATGGTACCAAATTAAAAAAATTAGAGAAAATAAAAATAAATTTAAATAGGGGCAAGCGAGATTTTCGTTATTGCTTTTCTTAAACCTAATTGATTTGTTTTTACTAAATTTTTGGAATTTTATTTGTCGATGACATAATGACACCAAATTAAAAAAATTCGAGAAAATAAAAATAAATTTAAATAGGGGCAAGCGAGATTTTCGTTATTGCTTTTCTTAAACCTAATTGATTTGTTTTTACTAAATTTTTGGAATTTTATTTGTCGATGACATAATGGCACCAAATTAAAAAAATTCGAGAAAATAAAAATAAATTTAAAAGGGGCAAGCGAGATTTTAAATAAAGCTTATCATTGAGCTCACTGATTTGTTTTTACTAAATTTTTGGAATTTTATTTGTCGATGACATAATGGCACCAAATTAAAAAAATTCGAGAAAATAAAAATAAATTTAAATTGGGGCAAGCGAGATTTTCGTTATTGCTTTTCTTAAACCTAATTGATTTGTTTTTACTAAATTTTTGGAATTTTATTTGTCGATGACATAATGGCACCAAATTAAAAAAATTAGAGAAAATAAAAATAAATTTAAATAGGGGCAAGCGAGATTTTCGTTATTGCTTTTCTTAAACCTAATTGATTTGTTTTTACTAAATTTTTGGAATTTTATTTGTCGATGACATAATGGCACCAAATTAAAAAAATTCGAGAAAATAAAAATAAATTTAAAAGGGGCAAGCGATATTTTCGTTATTGCTTTTCTTAAACCTAATTGATTTGTTTTTACTAAATTTTAGGAATTTTATTTGTCGATGACATAATGGCACCAAATTAAAAAAATTCGAGAAAATAAAAATAAATTTAAATAGGGGCAAGCGAGATTTTCGTTATTGCTTTTCTTAAACCTAATTGATTTGTTTTTACTAAATTTTTGGAATTTTATTTGTCGATGACATAATGGCACCAAATTAAAAAAATTCGAGAAAATAAAAATAAATTTAAAAGGGGCAAGCGAGATTTTAAATAAAGCTTATCATTGAGCTCACTGATTTGTTTTTACTAAATTTTTGGAATTTTATTTGTCGATGACATAATGGCACCAAATTAAAAAAATTAGAGAAAATAAAAATAAATTTAAATAGGGGCAAGCGAGATTTTCGTTATTGCTTTTCTTAAACCTAATTGATTTGTTTTTACTAAATTTTTGCAATTTTATTTGTCGATGACATAATGGCACCAAATTAAAAAAATTAGAGAAAATAAAAATAAATTTAAATAGGGGCAAGCGAGATTTTCGTTATTGCTTTTCTTAAACCTAATTGATTTGTTTTTACTAAATTTTTGGAATTTTATTTGTCGATGACATAATGGCACCAAATTAAAAAAATTAGAGAAAATAAAAATAAATTTAAATAGGGGCAAGCGAGATTTTCGTTATTGCTTTTCTTAAACCTAATTGATTTGTTTTTACTAAATTTTTGCAATTTTATTTGTCGATGACATAATGGTACCAAATTAAAAAAATTAGAGAAAATAAAAATAAATTTAAATTGGGGCAAGCGAGATTTTCGGTATTGCTTTTATTAAACCTAATTGATTTGTTTTTACTAAATTTTTGGAATTTTATTTGTCGATGACATAATGGCACCAAATTAAAAAAATTAGAGAAAATAAAAATAAATTTAAATAGGGGCAAGCGAGATTTTCGTTATTGCTTTTCTTAAACCTAATTGATTTGTTTTTACTAAATTTTTGGAATTTTATTTGTCGATGACATAATGGCACCAAATTAAAAAAATTCGAGAAAATAAAAATAAATTTAAAAGGGGCAAGCGAGATTTTCGTTATTGCTTTTCTTAAACCTAATTGATTTGTTTTTACTAAATTTTTGGAATTTTATTTGTCGATGACATAATGGCACCAAATTAAAAAAATTCGAGAAAATAAAAATAAATTTAAATAGGGGCAAGCGAGATTTTCGTTATTGCTTTTCTTAAACCTAATTGATTTGTTTTTACTAAATTTTTGGAATTTTATTTGTCGATGACATAATGGCACCAAATTAAAAAAATTCGAGAAAATAAAAATAAATTTAAAAGGGGCAAGCGAGATTTTAAATAAAGCTTATCATTGAGCTCACTGATTTGTTTTTACTAAATTTTTGGAATTTTATTTGTCGATGACATAATGGCACCAAATTAAAAAAATTAGAGAAAATAAAAATAAATTTAAATAGGGGCAAGCGAGATTTTCGTTATTGCTTTTCTTAAACCTAATTGATTTGTTTTTACTAAATTTTTGGAATTTTATTTGTCGATGACATAATGGCACCAAATTAAAAAAATTCGAGAAAATAAAAATAAATTTAAATAGGGGCAAGCGAGATTTTCGTTATTGCTTTTCTTAAACCTAATTGATTTGTTTTTACTAAATTTTTGGAATTTTATTTGTCGATGACATAATGGCACCAAATTAAAAAAATTCGAGAAAATAAAAATAAATTTAAAAGGGGCAAGCGAGATTTTAAATAAAGCTTATCATTGAGCTCACTGATTAGTTTTTACTAAATTTTTGGAATTTTATTTGTAGATGACATAATGGCACCAAATTAAAAAAATTAGAGAAAATAAAAATAAATTTAAATAGGGGCAAGCGAGATTTTCGTTATTGCTTTTCTTAAACCTAATTGATTTGTTTTTACTAAATTTTTGCAATTTTATTTGTCGATGACATAATGGCACCAAATTAAAAAAATTAGAGAAAATAAAAATAAATTTAAATAGGGGCAAGCGAGATTTTCGTTATTGCTTTTCTTAAACCTTATTGATTTGTTTTTACTAAATTTTTGCAATTTTATTTGTCGATGACATAATGGCACCAAATTAAAAAAATTAGAGAAAATAAAAATAAATTTAAATAGGGGCAATCGAGATTTTCGTTATTGCTTTTCTTAAACCTAATTGATTTGTTTTAACTAAATTTTTGCAATTTTATTTGTCGATGACATAATGGCACCAAATTAAAAAAATTCGAGAAAATAAAAATAAATTTAAATTGGGGCAAGCGAGATTTTCGTTATTGCTTTTCTTAAACCTAATTGATTTGTTTTTACTAAATTTTTGGAATTTTATTTGTCGATGACATAATGGCACCAAATTAAAAAAATTAGAGAAAATAAAAATAAATTTAAATAGGGGCAAGCGAGATTTTCGTTATTGCTTTTCTTAAACCTAATTGATTTGTTTTTACTAAATTTTTGGAATTTTATTTGTCGATGACATAATGGCACCAAATTGAAAAAAAATTCGAGAAAATAAAAATAAATTTAAAAGGGGCAAGCGAGATTTTCGTTATTGCTTTTCTTAAACCTAATTGATTTGTTTTTACTAAATTTTTGGAATTTTATTTGTCGATGACATAATGGCACCAAATTAAAAAAATTCGAGAAAATAAAAATAAATTTAAATAGGGGCAAGCGAGATTTTCGTTATTGCTTTTCTTAAACCTAATTGATTTGTTTTTACTAAATTTTTGGAATTTTATTTGTCGATGACATAATGGCACCAAATTAAAAAAATTCGAGAAAATAAAAATAAATTTAAAAGGGGCAAGCGAGATTTTAAATAAAGCTTATCATTGAGCTCACTGATTTGTTTTTACTAAATTTTTGGAATTTTATTTGTCGATGACATAATGGCACCAAATTAAAAAAATTAGAGAAAATAAAAATAAATTTAAATAGGGGCAAGCGAGATTTTCGTTATTGCTTTTCTTAAACCTAATTGATTTGTTTTTACTAAATTTTTGCAATTTTATTTGTCGATGACATAATGGCACCAAATTAAAAAAATTAGAGAAAATAAAAATAAATTTAAATAGGGGCAAGCGAGATTTTCGTTATTGCTTTTCTTAAACCTAATTGATTTGTTTTTACTAAATTTTTGCAATTTTATTTGTCGATGACATAATGGCACCAAATTAAAAAAATTCGAGAAAATAAAAATAAATTTAAATAGGGGCAAGCGAGATTTTCGTTATTGCTTTTCTTAAACCTAATTGATTTGTTTTTACTAAATTTTTGGAATTTTATTTGTCGATGACATAATGGCACCAAATTAAAAAAATTAGAGAAAATAAAAATAAATTTAAATAGGGGCAAGCGAGATTTTCGTTATTGCTTTTCTTAAACCTAATTGATTTGTTTTTACTAAATTTTTGCAATTTTATTTGTCGATGACATAATGGCACCAAATTAAAAAAATTAGAGAAAATAAAAATAAATTTAAATAGGGGCAAGCGAGATTTTCGTTATTGCTTTTCTTAAACCTAATTGATTTGTTTTTACTAAATTTTTGCAATTTTATTTGTCGATGACATAATGGCACCAAATTAAAAAAATTAGAGAAAATAAAAATAAATTTAAATAGGGGCAAGCGAGATTTTCGTTATTGCTTTTCTTAAACCTAATTGATTTGTTTTTACTAAATTTTTGCAATTTTATTTGTCGATGACATAATGGCACCAAATTAAAAAAATTCGAGAAAATAAAAATAAATTTAAATATGGGCAAGCGAGATTTTAAATAAAGCTTATCATTGAGCTCACTGATTTGTTTTTACTAAATTTTTGCAATTTTATTTGTCGATGACATAATGGCACCAAATTAAAAAAATTCGAGAAAATAAAAATAAATTTAAATAGGGGCAAGCGAGATTTTCGTTATTGCTTTTCTTAAACCTAATTGATTTGTTTTTACTAAATTTTTGCAATTTTATTTGTCGATGACATAATGGCACCAAATTAAAAAAATTAGAGAAAATAAAAATAAATTTAAAAGGGGCAAGCGAGATTTTAAATAAAGCTTATCATTGAGCTCACTGATTTGTTTTTACTAAATTTTTGGAATTTTATTTGTCGATGACATAATGGCACCAAATTAAAAAAATTCGAGAAAATAAAAATAAATTTAAAAGGGGCAAGCGAGATTTTAAATAAAGCTTATCATTGAGCTCACTGATTTGTTTTTACTAAATTTTTGCAATTTTATTTGTCGATGACATAATGGCACCAAATTAAAAAAATTAGAGAAAATAAAAATAAATTTAAAAGGGGCAAGCGAGATTTTAAATAAATCTTATCATTGAGCTCACTGATTTGTTTTTACTAAATTTTTGGAATTTTATTTGTCGATGACATAATGGCACCAAATTAAAAAAATTCGAGAAAATAAAAATAAATTTAAAAGGGGCAAGCGAGATTTTAAATAAAGCTTATCATTGAGCTCACTGATTTGTTTTTACTAAATTTTTGGAATTTTATTTGTCGATGACATAATGGCACCAAATTAAAAAAATTAGAGAAAATAAAAATAAATTTAAATAGGGGCAAGCGAGATTTTCATTATTGCTTTTCTTAAACCTAATTGATTTGTTTTTACTAAATTTTTGGAATTTTATTTGTCGATGACATAATGGCACCAAATTAAAAAAATTAGAGAAAATAAAAATAAATTTAAATAGAGGCAAGCGAGATTTTCGTTATTGCTTTTCTTAAACCTAATTGATTTGTTTTTACTAAATTTTTGCAATTTTATTTGTCGATGACATAATGGCACCAAATTAAAAAAATTCGAGAAAATAAAAATAAATTTAAAAGGGGCAAGCGAGATTTTAAATAAAGCTTATCATTGAGCTCACTGATTTGTTTTTACTAAATTTTTGCAATTTTATTTGTCGATGACTTAATGGCACCAAATTAAAAAAATTAGAGAAAATAAAAATAAATTTAAATAGGGGCAAGCGAGATTTTAAATAAAGCTTATCATTGAGCTCACTGATTTGTTTTTACTAAATTTTTGCAATTTTATTTGTCGATGACTTAATGGCACCAAATTAAAAAAATTCGAGAAAATAAAAATAAATTTAAAAGGGGCAAGCGAGATTTTAAATAAAGCTTATCATTGAGCTCACTGATTTGTTTTTACTAAATTTTTGGAATTTTATTTGTCGATGACATAATGGCACCAAATTAAAAAAATTCGAGAAAATAAAAATAAATTTAAAAGGGGCAAGCGATATTTTAAATAAAGCTTATCATTGAGCTCACTGATTTGTTTTTACTAAATTTTTGCAATTTTATTTGTCGATGACATAATGGCACCAAATTAAAAAAATTAGAGAAAATAAAAATAAATTTAAAAGGGGCAAGCGAGATTTTAAATAAATCTTATCATTGAGCTCACTGATTTGTTTTTACTAAATTTTTGGAATTTTATTTGTCGATGACATAATGGCACCAAATTAAAAAAATTCGAGAAAATAAAAATAAATTTAAAAGGGGCAAGCGATATTTTAAATAAAGCTTATCATTGAGCTCACTGATTTGTTTTTACTAAATTTTTGCAATTTTATTTGTCGATGACATAATGGCACCAAATTAAAAAAATTAGAGAAAATAAAAATAAATTTAAAAGGGGCAAGCGAGATTTTAAATAAATCTTATCATTGAGCTCACTGATTTGTTTTTACTAAATTTTTGGAATTTTATTTGTCGATGACATAATGGCACCAAATTAAAAAAATTCGAGAAAATAAAAATAAATTTAAAAGGGGCAAGCGAGATTTTAAATAAAGCTTATCATTGAGCTCACTGATTTGTTTTTACTAAATTTTTGGAATTTTATTTGTCGATGACATAATGGCACCAAATTAAAAAAATTAGAGAAAATAAAAATAAATTTAAATAGGGGCAAGCGAGATTTTCATTATTGCTTTTCTTAAACCTAATTGATTTGTTTTTACTAAATTTTTGGAATTTTATTTGTCGATGACATAATGGCACCAAATTAAAAAAATTAGAGAAAATAAAAATAAATTTAAATAGGGGCAAGCGAGATTTTCGTTATTGCTTTTCTTAAACCTAATTGATTTGTTTTTACTAAATTTTTGCAATTTTATTTGTCGATGACATAATGGCACCAAATTAAAAAAATTCGAGAAAATAAAAATAAAATTAAATAGGGGCAAGCGAGATTTTAAATAAAGCTTATCATTTAGCTCACTGATTTGTTTTTACTAAATTTTTGCAATTTTATTTGTCGATGACATAATGGCACCAAATTAAAAAAATTCGAGAAAATAAAAATAAATTTAAAAGGGGCAAGCGAGATTTTAAATAAAGCTTATCATTGAGCTCACTGATTTGTTTTTACTAAATTTTTGGAATTTTATTTGTCGATGACATAATGGCACCAAATTAAAAAAATTCGAGAAAATAAAAATAAATTTAAAAGGGGCAAGCGAGATTTTAAATAAAGCTTATCATTGAGCTCACTGATTTGTTTTTACTAAATTTTTGGAATTTTATTTGTCGATGACATAATGGCACCAAATTAAAAAAATTAGAGAAAATAAAAAGAAATTTAAATAGGGGCAAGCGAGATTTTCGTTATTGCTTTTCTTAAACCTAATTGATTTGTTTTTACTAAATTTTTGCAATTTTATTTGTCGATGACATAATTGCACCAAATTAAAAAAATTAGAGAAAATAAAAATAAATTTAAATAGGGGCAATCGAGATTTTCGTTATTGCTTTTCTTAAACCTAATTGATTTGTTTTAACTAAATTTTTGCAATTTTATTTGTCGATGACATAATGGCACCAAATTAAAAAAATTCGAGAAAATAAAAATAAATTTAAATTGGGGCAAGCGAGATTTTCGTTATTGCTTTTCTTAAACCTAATTGATTTGTTTTTACTAAATTTTTGGAATTTTATTTGTCGATGACATAATGGCACCAAATTAAAAAAATTAGAGAAAATAAAAATAAATTTAAATAGGGGCAAGCGAGATTTTCGTTATTGCTTTTCTTAAACCTAATTGATTTGTTTTTACTAAATTTTTGGAATTTTATTTGTCGATGACATAATGGCACCAAATTAAAAAAATTCGAGAAAATAAAAATAAATTTAAAAGGGGCAAGCGAGATTTTCGTTATTGCTTTTCTTAAACCTAATTGATTTGTTTTTACTAAATTTTTGGAATTTTATTTGTCGATGACATAATGGCACCAAATTAAAAAAATTCGAGAAAATAAAAATAAATTTAAATAGGGGCAAGCGAGATTTTCGTTATTGCTTTTCTTAAACCTAATTGATTTGTTTTTACTAAATTTTTGGAATTTTATTTGTCGATGACATAATGGCACCAAATTAAAAAAATTCGAGAAAATAAAAATAAATTTAAAAGGGGCAAGCGAGATTTTAAATAAAGCTTATCATTGAGCTCACTGATTTGTTTTTACTAAATTTTTGGAATTTTATTTGTCGATGACATAATGGCACCAAATTAAAAAAATTAGAGAAAATAAAAATAAATTTAAATAGGGGCAAGCGAGATTTTCGTTATTGCTTTTCTTAAACCTAATTGATTTGTTTTTACTAAATTTTTGCAATTTTATTTGTCGATGACATAATGGCACCAAATTAAAAAAATTAGAGAAAATAAAAATAAATTTAAATAGGGGCAAGCGAGATTTTCGTTATTGCTTTTCTTAAACCTAATTGATTTGTTTTTACTAAATTTTTGCAATTTTATTTGTCGATGACATAATGGCACCAAATTAAAAAAATTAGAGAAAATAAAAATAAATTTAAATAGGGGCAAGCGAGATTTTCGTTATTGCTTTTCTTAAACCTAATTGATTTGTTTTTACTAAATTTTTGCAATTTTATTTGTCGATGACATAATGGCACCAAATTAAAAAAATTAGAGAAAATAAAAATAAATTTAAATAGTGGCAAGCGAGATTTTCGTTATTGCTTTTCTTAAACCTAATTGATTTGTTTTTACTAAATTTTTGCAATTTTATTTGTCGATGACATAATGGCACCAAATTAAAAAAATTAGAGAAAATAAAAATAAATTTAAATAGGGGCAAGCGAGATTTTCGTTATTGCTTTTCTTAAACCTAATTGATTTGTTTTTACTAAATTTTTGCAATTTTATTTGTCGATGACATAATGGCACCAAATTAAAAAAATTCGAGAAAATAAAAATAAATTTAAATAGGGGCAAGCGAGATTTTCGTTATTGCTTTTCTTAAACCTAATTGATTTGTTTTTACTAAATTTTTGGAATTTTATTTGTCGATGACATAATGGCACCAAATTAAAAAAATTAGAGAAAATAAAAATAAATTTAAATAGGGGCAAGCGAGATTTTCGTTATTGCTTTTCTTAAACCTAATTGATTTGTTTTTACTAAATTTTTGCAATTTTATTTGTCGATGACATAATGGCACCAAATTAAAAAAATTAGAGAAAATAAAAATAAATTTAAATAGGGGCAAGCGAGATTTTCGTTATTGCTTTTCTTAAACCTAATTGATTTGTTTTTACTAAATTTTTGCAATTTTATTTGTCGATGACATAATGGCACCAAATTAAAAAAATTAGAGAAAATAAAAATAAATTTAAATAGGGGCAAGCGAGATTTTCGTTATTGCTTTTCTTAAACCTAATTGATTTGTTTTTACTAAATTTTTGCAATTTTATTTGTCGATGACATAATGGCACCAAATTAAAAAAATTCGAGAAAATAAAAATAAATTTAAATATGGGCAAGCGAGATTTTAAATAAAGCTTATCATTGAGCTCACTGATTTGTTTTTACTAAATTTTTGCAATTTTATTTGTCGATGACATAATGGCACCAAATTAAAAAAATTCGCGAAAATAAAAATAAATTTAAATAGGGGCAAGCGAGATTTTCGTTATTGCTTTTCTTAAACCTAATTGATTTGTTTTTACTAAATTTTTGCAATTTTATTTGTCGATGACATAATGGCACCAAATTAAAAAAATTAGAGAAAATAAAAATAAATTTAAAAGGGGCAAGCGAGATTTTAAATAAAGCTTATCATTGAGCTCACTGATTTGTTTTTACTAAATTTTTGCAATTTTATTTGTCGATGACTTAATGGCACCAAATTAAAAAAATTCGAGAAAATAAAAATAAATTTAAAAGGGGCAAGCGAGATTTTAAATAAAGCTTATCATTGAGCTCACTGATTTGTTTTTACTAAATTTTTGCAATTTTATTTGTCGATGACTTAATGGCACCAAATTAAAAAAATTCGAGAAAATAAAAATAAATTTAAAAGGGGCAAGCGAGATTTTAAATAAAGCTTATCATTGAGCTCACTGATTTGTTTTTACTAAATTTTTGGAATTTTATTTGTCGATGACATAATGGCACCAAATTAAAAAAATTCGAGAAAATAAAAATAAATTTAAAAGGGGCAAGCGAGATTTTAAATAAAGCTTATCATTGAGCTCACTGATTTGTTTTTACTAAATTTTTGCAATTTTATTTGTCGATGACATAATGGCACCAAATTAAAAAAATTAGAGAAAATAAAAATAAATTTAAAAGGGGCAAGCGAGATTTTAAATAAATCTTATCATTGAGCTCACTGATTTGTTTTTACTAAATTTTTGGAATTTTATTTGTCGATGACATAATGGCACCAAATTAAAAAAATTCGAGAAAATAAAAATAAATTTAAAAGGGGCAAGCGAGATTTTAAATAAAGCTTATCATTGAGCTCACTGATTTGTTTTTACTAAATTTTTGGAATTTTATTTGTCGATGACATAATGGCACCAAATTAAAAAAATTAGAGAAAATAAAAATAAATTTAAATAGGGGCAAGCGAGATTTTCATTATTGCTTTTCTTAAACCTAATTGATTTGTTTTTACTAAATTTTTGGAATTTTATTTGTCGATGACAAAATGGCACCAAATTAAAAAAATTCGAGAAAATAAAAATAAATTTAAATAGGGGCAAGCGAGATTTTCGTTATTGCTTTTCTTAAACCTAATTGATTTGTTTTTACTAAATTTTTGCAATTTTATTTGTCGATGACATAATGGCACCAAATTAAAAAAATTCGAGAAAATAAAAATAAATTTAAAAGGGGCAAGCGAGTTTTTAAATAAAGCTTATCATTGAGCTCACTGATTTGTTTTTACTAAATTTTTGGAATATTATTTGTCGATGACTTAATGGCACCAAATTAAAAAAATTCGAGAAAATAAAAATAAATTTAAAAGGGGCAAGCGAGATTTTAAATAAAGCTTATCATTGAGCTCACTGATTTGTTTTTACTAAATTTTTGGAATTTTATTTGTCGATGACATAATGGCACCAAATTAAAAAAATTCTAGAAAATAAAAATAAATTTAAAAGGGGCAAGCGAGATTTTAAATAAAGCTTATCATTGAGCTCACTGATTTGTTTTTACTAAATTTTTGCAATTTTATTTGTCGATGACTTAATGGCACCAAATTAAAAAAATTCGAGAAAATAAAAATAAATTTAAAAGGGGCAAGCGAGATTTTAAATAAAGCTTATCATTGAGCTCACTGATTTGTTTTTACTAAATTTTTGCAATTTTATTTGTCGATGACATAATGGCACCAAATTAAAAAAATTAGAGAAAATAAAAATAAATTTAAAAGGGGCAAGCGAGATTTTAAATAAAGCTTATCATTGAGCTCACTGATTTGTTTTTACTAAATTTTTGCAATTTTATTTGTCGATGACTTAATGGCACCAAATTAAAAAAATTCGAGAAAATAAAAATAAATTTAAAAGGGGCAAGCGAGATTTTAAATAAAGCTTATCATTGAGCTCACTGATTTGTTTTTACTAAATTTTTGCAATTTTATTTGTCGATGACTTAATAACACCAAATTAAAAAAATTCGAGAAAATAAAAATAAATTTAAAAGGGGCAAGCGAGATTTTAAATAAAGCTTATCATTGAGCTCACTGATTTGTTTTTACTAAATTTTTGGAATTTTATTTGTCGATGACATAATGGCACCAAATTAAAAAAATTCGAGAAAATAAAAATAAATTTAAAAGGGGCAAGCGAGATTTTAAATAAAGCTTATCATTGAGCTCACTGATTTGTTTTTACTAAATTTTTGCAATTTTATTTGTCGATGACATAATGGCACCAAATTAAAAAAATTAGAGAAAATAAAAATAAATTTAAAAGGGGCAAGCGAGATTTTAAATAAATCTTATCATTGAGCTCACTGATTTGTTTTTACTAAATTTTTGGAATTTTATTTGTCGATGACATAATGGCACCAAATTAAAAAAATTCGAGAAAATAAAAATAAATTTAAAAGGGGCAAGCGAGATTTTAAATAAAGCTTATCATTGAGCTCACTGATTTGTTTTTACTAAATTTTTGGAATTTTATTTGTCGATGACATAATGGCACCAAATTAAAAAAATTAGAGAAAATAAAAATAAATTTAAATAGGGGCAAGCGAGATTTTCATTATTGCTTTTCTTAAACCTAATTGATTTGTTTTTACTAAATTTTTGGAATTTTATTTGTCGATGACAAAATGGCACCAAATTAAAAAAATTCGAGAAAATAAAAATAAATTTAAATAGGGGCAAGCGAGATTTTCGTTATTGCTTTTCTTAAACCTAATTGATTTGTTTTTACTAAATTTTTGCAATTTTATTTGTCGATGACATAATGGCACCAAATTAAAAAAATTCGAGAAAATAAAAATAAATTTAAAAGGGGCAAGCGAGATTTTAAATAAAGCTTATCATTTAGCTCACTGATTTGTTTTTACTAAATTTTTGGAATTTTATTTGTCGATGACAAAATGGCACCAAATTAAAAAAATTCGAGAAAATAAAAATAAATTTAAATAGGGGCAAGCGAGATTTTCGTTATTGCTTTTCTTAAACCTAATTGATTTGTTTTTACTAAATTTTTGCAATTTTATTTGTCGATGACATAATGGCACCAAATTAAAAAAATTCGAGAAAATAAAAATAAATTTAAAAGGGGCAAGCGAGTTTTTAAATAAAGCTTATCATTGAGCTCACTGATTTGTTTTTACTAAATTTTTGGAATATTATTTGTCGATGACTTAATGGCACCAAATTAAAAAAATTCGAGAAAATAAAAATAAATTTAAAAGGGGCAAGCGAGATTTTAAATAAAGCTTATCATTGAGCTCACTGATTTGTTTTTACTAAATTTTTGGAATTTTATTTGTCGATGACATAATGGCACCAAATTAAAAAAATTCTAGAAAATAAAAATAAATTTAAAAGGGGCAAGCGAGATTTTAAATAAAGCTTATCATTGAGCTCACTGATTTGTTTTTACTAAATTTTTGCAATTTTATTTGTCGATGACTTAATGGCACCAAATTAAAAAAATTCGAGAAAATAAAAATAAATTTAAAAGGGGCAAGCGAGATTTTAAATAAAGCTTATCATTGAGCTCACTGATTTGTTTTTACTAAATTTTTGCAATTTTATTTGTCGATGACATAATGGCACCAAATTAAAAAAATTAGAGAAAATAAAAATAAATTTAAAAGGGGCAAGCGAGATTTTAAATAAAGCTTATCATTGAGCTCACTGATTTGTTTTTACTAAATTTTTGCAATTTTATTTGTCGATGACTTAATGGCACCAAATTAAAAAAATTCGAGAAAATAAAAATAAATTTAAAAGGGGCAAGCGAGATTTTAAATAAAGCTTATCATTGAGCTCACTGATTTGTTTTTACTAAATTTTTGCAATTTTATTTGTCGATGACTTAATAACACCAAATTAAAAAAATTCGAGAAAATAAAAATAAATTTAAAAGGGGCAAGCGAGATTTTAAATAAAGCTTATCATTGAGCTCACTGATTTGTTTTTACTAAATTTTTGGAATTTTATTTGTCGATGACATAATGGCACCAAATTAAAAAAATTCGAGAAAATAAAAATAAATTTAAAAGGGGCAAGCGAGATTTTAAATAAAGCTTATCATTGAGCTCACTGATTTGTTTTTACTAAATTTTTGCAATTTTATTTGTCGATGACATAATGGCACCAAATTAAAAAAATTAGAGAAAATAAAAATAAATTTAAAAGGGGCAAGCGAGATTTTAAATAAATCTTATCATTGAGCTCACTGATTTGTTTTTACTAAATTTTTGGAATTTTATTTGTCGATGACATAATGGCACCAAATTAAAAAAATTCGAGAAAATAAAAATAAATTTAAAAGGGGCAAGCGAGATTTTAAATAAAGCTTATCATTGAGCTCACTGATTTGTTTTTACTAAATTTTTGGAATTTTATTTGTCGATGACATAATGGCACCAAATTAAAAAAATTAGAGAAAATAAAAATAAATTTAAATAGGGGCAAGCGAGATTTTCATTATTGCTTTTCTTAAACCTAATTGATTTGTTTTTACTAAATTTTTGGAATTTTATTTGTCGATGACAAAATGGCACCAAATTAAAAAAATTCGAGAAAATAAAAATAAATTTAAATAGGGGCAAGCGAGATTTTCGTTATTGCTTTTCTTAAACCTAATTGATTTGTTTTTACTAAATTTTTGCAATTTTATTTGTCGATGACATAATGGCACCAAATTAAAAAAATTCGAGAAAATAAAAATAAATTTAAAAGGGGCAAGCGAGTTTTTAAATAAAGCTTATCATTGAGCTCACTGATTTGTTTTTACTAAATTTTTGGAATATTATTTGTCGATGACTTAATGGCACCAAATTAAAAAAATTCGAGAAAATAAAAATAAATTTAAAAGGGGCAAGCGAGATTTTAAATAAAGCTTATCATTGAGCTCACTGATTTGTTTTTACTAAATTTTTGGAATTTTATTTGTCGATGACATAATGGCACCAAATTAAAAAAATTCTAGAAAATAAAAATAAATTTAAAAGGGGCAAGCGAGATTTTAAATAAAGCTTATCATTGAGCTCACTGATTTGTTTTTACTAAATTTTTGCAATTTTATTTGTCGATGACTTAATGGCACCAAATTAAAAAAATTCGAGAAAATAAAAATAAATTTAAAAGGGGCAAGCGAGATTTTAAATAAAGCTTATCATTGAGCTCACTGATTTGTTTTTACTAAATTTTTGCAATTTTATTTGTCGATGACATAATGGCACCAAATTAAAAAAATTCGAGAAAATAAAAATAAATTTAAATATGGGCAAGCGAGATTTTCATTATTGCTTTTCTTAAACCTAATTGATTTGTTTTTACTAAATTTTTGGAATTTTATTTGTCGATGACATAATGGCACCAAATTAAAAAAATTAGAGAAAATAAAAATAAATTTAAATAGGGGCAAGCGAGATTTTCGTTATTGCTTTTCTTAAACCTAATTGATTTGTTTTTACTAAAATTTTGGAATTTTATTTGTCGATGACATAATGGCACCAAATTAAAAAAATTCGAGAAAATAAAAATAAATTTAAATAGGGGCAAGCGAGATTTTCGTTATTGCTTTTCTTAAACCTAATTGATTTGTTTTTACTAAATTTTTGGAATTTTATTTGTCGATGACATAATGGCACCAAATTAAAAAAATTAGAGAAAATAAAAATAAATTTAAATAGGGGCAAGCGAGATTTTCATTATTGCTTTTCTTAAACCTAATTGATTTGTTTTTACTAAATTTTTGGAATTTTATTTGTCGATGACATAATGGCACCAAATTAAAAAAATTCGAGAAAATAAAAATAAATTTAAAAGGGGCAAGCGAGATTTTAAATAAAGCTTATCATTGAGCTCACTGATTTGTTTTTACTAAATTTTTGCAATTTTATTTGTCGATGACTTAATGGCACCAAATTAAAAAAATTCGAGAAAATAAAAATAAATTTAAAAGGGGCAAGCGAGATTTTAAATAAAGCTTATCATTGAGCTCACTGATTTGTTTTTACTAAATTTTTGGAATTTTATTTGTCGATGACATAATGGCACCAAATTAAAAAAATTCTAGAAAATAAAAATAAATTTAAAAGGGGCAAGCGAGATTTTAAATAAAGCTTATCATTGAGCTCACTGATTTGTTTTTACTAAATTTTTGCAATTTTATTTGTCGATGACTTAATGGCACCAAATTAAAAAAATTCGAGAAAATAAAAATAAATTTAAAAGGGGCAAGCGAGATTTTAAATAAAGCTTATCATTGAGCTCACTGATTTGTTTTTACTAAATTTTTGCAATTTTATTTGTCGATGACATAATGGCACCAAATTAAAAAAATTCGAGAAAATAAAAATAAATTTAAATATGGGCAAGCGAGATTTTCATTATTGCTTTTCTTAAACCTAATTGATTTGTTTTTACTAAATTTTTGGAATTTTATTTGTCGATGACATAATGGCACCAAATTAAAAAAATTAGAGAAAATAAAAATAAATTTAAAAGGGGCAAGCGAGATTTTAAATAAATCTTATCATTGAGCTCACTGATTTGTTTTTACTAAATTTTTGGAATTTTATTTGTCGATGACATAATGGCACCAAATTAAAAAAATTCGAGAAAATAAAAATAAATTTAAAAGGGGCAAGCGAGATTTTAAATAAAGCTTATCATTGAGCTCACTGATTTGTTTTTACTAAATTTTTGGAATTTTATTTGTCGATGACATAATGGCACCAAATTAAAAAAATTAGAGAAAATAAAAATAAATTTAAATAGGGGCAAGCGAGATTTTCATTATTGCTTTTCTTAAACCTAATTGATTTGTTTTTACTAAATTTTTGGAATTTTATTTGTCGATGACAAAATGGCACCAAATTAAAAAAATTCGAGAAAATAAAAATAAATTTAAATAGGGGCAAGCGAGATTTTCGTTATTGCTTTTCTTAAACCTAATTGATTTGTTTTTACTAAATTTTTGCAATTTTATTTGTCGATGACATAATGGCACCAAATTAAAAAAATTCGAGAAAATAAAAATAAATTTAAAAGGGGCAAGCGAGTTTTTAAATAAAGCTTATCATTGAGCTCACTGATTTGTTTTTACTAAATTTTTGGAATATTATTTGTCGATGACTTAATGGCACCAAATTAAAAAAATTCGAGAAAATAAAAATAAATTTAAAAGGGGCAAGCGAGATTTTAAATAAAGCTTATCATTGAGCTCACTGATTTGTTTTTACTAAATTTTTGGAATTTTATTTGTCGATGACATAATGGCACCAAATTAAAAAAATTCTAGAAAATAAAAATAAATTTAAAAGGGGCAAGCGAGATTTTAAATAAAGCTTATCATTGAGCTCACTGATTTGTTTTTACTAAATTTTTGCAATTTTATTTGTCGATGACTTAATGGCACCAAATTAAAAAAATTCGAGAAAATAAAAATAAATTTAAAAGGGGCAAGCGAGATTTTAAATAAAGCTTATCATTGAGCTCACTGATTTGTTTTTACTAAATTTTTGCAATTTTATTTGTCGATGACATAATGGCACCAAATTAAAAAAATTCGAGAAAATAAAAATAAATTTAAATATGGGCAAGCGAGATTTTCATTATTGCTTTTCTTAAACCTAATTGATTTGTTTTTACTAAATTTTTGGAATTTTATTTGTCGATGACATAATGGCACCAAATTAAAAAAATTAGAGAAAATAAAAATAAATTTAAATAGGGGCAAGCGAGATTTTCGTTATTGCTTTTCTTAAACCTAATTGATTTGTTTTTACTAAAATTTTGGAATTTTATTTGTCGATGACATAATGGCACCAAATTAAAAAAATTCGAGAAAATAAAAATAAATTTAAATAGGGGCAAGCGAGATTTTCGTTATTGCTTTTCTTAAACCTAATTGATTTGTTTTTACTAAATTTTTGGAATTTTATTTGTCGATGACATAATGGCACCAAATTAAAAAAATTAGAGAAAATAAAAATAAATTTAAATAGGGGCAAGCGAGATTTTCATTATTGCTTTTCTTAAACCTAATTGATTTGTTTTTACTAAATTTTTGGAATTTTATTTGTCGATGACATAATGGCACCAAATTAAAAAAATTCGAGAAAATAAAAATAAATTTAAAAGGGGCAAGCGAGATTTTAAATAAAGCTTATCATTGAGCTCACTGATTTGTTTTTACTAAATTTTTGCAATTTTATTTGTCGATGACTTAATGGCACCAAATTAAAAAAATTCGAGAAAATAAAAATAAATTTAAAAGGGGCAAGCGAGATTTTAAATAAAGCTTATCATTGAGCTCACTGATTTGTTTTTACTAAATTTTTGGAATTTTATTTGTCGATGACATAATGGCACCAAATTAAAAAAATTCTAGAAAATAAAAATAAATTTAAAAGGGGCAAGCGAGATTTTAAATAAAGCTTATCATTGAGCTCACTGATTTGTTTTTACTAAATTTTTGCAATTTTATTTGTCGATGACTTAATGGCACCAAATTAAAAAAATTCGAGAAAATAAAAATAAATTTAAAAGGGGCAAGCGAGATTTTAAATAAAGCTTATCATTGAGCTCACTGATTTGTTTTTACTAAATTTTTGCAATTTTATTTGTCGATGACATAATGGCACCAAATTAAAAAAATTCGAGAAAATAAAAATAAATTTAAATATGGGCAAGCGAGATTTTCATTATTGCTTTTCTTAAACCTAATTGATTTGTTTTTACTAAATTTTTGGAATTTTATTTGTCGATGACATAATGGCACCAAATTAAAAAAATTAGAGAAAATAAAAATAAATTTAAATAGGGGCAAGCGAGATTTTCGTTATTGCTTTTCTTAAACCTAATTGATTTGTTTTTACTAAAATTTTGGAATTTTATTTGTCGATGACATAATGGCACCAAATTAAAAAAATTCGAGAAAATAAAAATAAATTTAAATAGGGGCAAGCGAGATTTTCGTTATTGCTTTTCTTAAACCTAATTGATTTGTTTTTACTAAATTTTTGGAATTTTATTTGTCGATGACAAAATGGCACCAAATTAAAAAAATTCGAGAAAATAAAAATAAATTTAAATAGGGGCAAGCGAGATTTTCGTTATTGCTTTTCTTAAACCTAATTGATTTGTTTTTACTAAATTTTTGCAATTTTATTTGTCGATGACATAATGGCACCAAATTAAAAAAATTCGAGAAAATAAAAATAAATTTAAAAGGGGCAAGCGAGTTTTTAAATAAAGCTTATCATTGAGCTCACTGATTTGTTTTTACTAAATTTTTGGAATATTATTTGTCGATGACTTAATGGCACTAAATTAAAAAAATTCGAGAAAATAAAAATAAATTTAAAAGGGGCAAGCGAGATTTTAAATAAAGCTTATCATTGAGCTCACTGATTTGTTTTTACTAAATTTTTGGAATTATATTTGTCGATGACATAATGGCACCAAATTAAAAAAATTCTAGAAAATAAAAATAAATTTAAAAGGGGCAAGCGAGATTTTAAATAAAGCTTATCATTGAGCTCACTGATTTGTTTTTACTAAATTTTTGCAATTTTATTTGTCGATGACTTAATGGCACCAAATTAAAAAAATTCGAGAAAATAAAAATAAATTTAAAAGGGGCAAGCGAGATTTTAAATAAAGCTTATCATTGAGCTCACTGATTTGTTTTTACTAAATTTTTGCAATTTTATTTGTCGATGACATAATGGCACCAAATTAAAAAAATTCGAGAAAATAAAAATAAATTTAAATATGGGCAAGCGAGATTTTCATTATTGCTTTTCTTAAACCTAATTGATTTGTTTTTACTAAATTTTTGGAATTTTATTTGTCGATGACATAATGGCACCAAATTAAAAAAATTAGAGAAAATAAAAATAAATTTAAATAGGGGCAAGCGAGATTTTCGTTATTGCTTTTCTTAAACCTAATTGATTTGTTTTTACTAAAATTTTGGAATTTTATTTGTCGATGACATAATGGCACCAAATTAAAAAAATTCGAGAAAATAAAAATAAATTTAAATAGGGGCTAGCGAGATTTTCGTTATTGCTTTTCTTAAACCTAATTGATTTGTTTTTACTAAATTTTTGGAATTTTATTTGTCGATGACAAAATGGCACCAAATTAAAAAAATTCGAGAAAATAAAAATAAATTTAAATAGGGGCAAGCGAGATTTTCGTTATTGCTTTTCTTAAACCTAATTGATTTGTTTTTACTAAATTTTTGCAATTTTATTTGTCGATGACATAATGGCACCAAATTAAAAAAATTCGAGAAAATAAAAATAAATTTAAAAGGGGCAAGCGAGTTTTTAAATAAAGCTTATCATTGAGCTCACTGATTTGTTTTTACTAAATTTTTGGAATATTATTTGTCGATGACTTAATGGCACCAAATTAAAAAAATTCGAGAAAATAAAAATAAATTTAAAAGGGGCAAGCGAGATTTTAAATAAAGCTTATCATTGAGCTCACTGATTTGTTTTTACTAAATTTTTGGAATTTTATTTGTCGATGACATAATGGCACCAAATTAAAAAAATTCTAGAAAATAAAAATAAATTTAAAAGGGGCAAGCGAGATTTTAAATAAAGCTTATCATTGAGCTCACTGATTTGTTTTTACTAAATTTTTGCAATTTTATTTGTCGATGACTTAATGGCACCAAATTAAAAAAATTCGAGAAAATAAAAATAAATTTAAAAGGGGCAAGCGAGATTTTAAATAAAGCTTATCATTGAGCTCACTGATTTGTTTTTACTAAATTTTTGCAATTTTATTTGTCGATGACATAATGGCACCAAATTAAAAAAATTCGAGAAAATAAAAATAAATTTAAATATGGGCAAGCGAGATTTTCATTATTGCTTTTCTTAAACCTAATTGATTTGTTTTTACTAAATTTTTGGAATTTTATTTGTCGATGACATAATGGCACCAAATTAAAAAAATTAGAGAAAATAAAAATAAATTTAAATAGGGGCAAGCGAGATTTTCGTTATTGCTTTTCTTAAACCTAATTGATTTGTTTTTACTAAAATTTTGGAATTTTATTTGTCGATGACATAATGGCACCAAATTAAAAAAATTCGAGAAAATAAAAATAAATTTAAATAGGGGCAAGCGAGATTTTCGTTATTGCTTTTCTTAAACCTAATTGATTTGTTTTTACTAAATTTTTGGAATTTTATTTGTCGATGACAAAATGGCACCAAATTAAAAAAATTCGAGAAAATAAAAATAAATTTAAATAGGGGCAAGCGAGATTTTCGTTATTGCTTTTCTTAAACCTAATTGATTTGTTTTTACTAAATTTTTGCAATTTTATTTGTCGATGACATAATGGCACCAAATTAAAAAAATTCGAGAAAATAAAAATAAATTTAAAAGGGGCAAGCGAGTTTTTAAATAAAGCTTATCATTGAGCTCACTGATTTGTTTTTACTAAATTTTTGGAATATTATTTGTCGATGACTTAATGGCACCAAATTAAAAAAATTCGAGAAAATAAAAATAAATTTAAAAGGGGCAAGCGAGATTTTAAATAAAGCTTATCATTGAGCTCACTGATTTGTTTTTACTAAATTTTTGGAATTTTATTTGTCGATGACATAATGGCACCAAATTAAAAAAATTCTAGAAAATAAAAATAAATTTAAAAGGGGCAAGCGAGATTTTAAATAAAGCTTATCATTGAGCTCACTGATTTGTTTTTACTAAATTTTTGCAATTTTATTTGTCGATGACTTAATGGCACCAAATTAAAAAAATTCGAGAAAATAAAAATAAATTTAAAAGGGGCAAGCGAGATTTTAAATAAAGCTTATCATTGAGCTCACTGATTTGTTTTTACTAAATTTTTGCAATTTTATTTGTCGATGACATAATGGCACCAAATTAAAAAAATTCGAGAAAATAAAAATAAATTTAAATATGGGCAAGCGAGATTTTCATTATTGCTTTTCTTAAACCTAATTGATTTGTTTTTACTAAATTTTTGGAATTTTATTTGTCGATGACATAATGGCACCAAATTAAAAAAATTAGAGAAAATAAAAATAAATTTAAATAGGGGCAAGCGAGATTTTCGTTATTGCTTTTCTTAAACCTAATTGATTTGTTTTTACTAAAATTTTGGAATTTTATTTGTCGATGACATAATGGCACCAAATTAAAAAAATTCGAGAAAATAAAAATAAATTTAAATAGGGGCAAGCGAGATTTTCGTTATTGCTTTTCTTAAACCTAATTGATTTGTTTTTACTAAATTTTTGGAATTTTATTTGTCGATGACAAAATGGCACCAAATTAAAAAAATTCGAGAAAATAAAAATAAATTTAAATAGGGGCAAGCGAGATTTTCGTTATTGCTTTTCTTAAACCTAATTGATTTGTTTTTACTAAATTTTTGCAATTTTATTTGTCGATGACATAATGGCACCAAATTAAAAAAATTCGAGAAAATAAAAATAAATTTAAAAGGGGCAAGCGAGTTTTTAAATAAAGCTTATCATTGAGCTCACTGATTTGTTTTTACTAAATTTTTGGAATATTATTTGTCGATGACTTAATGGCACCAAATTAAAAAAATTCGAGAAAATAAAAATAAATTTAAAAGGGGCAAGCGAGATTTTAAATAAAGCTTATCATTGAGCTCACTGATTTGTTTTTACTAAATTTTTGGAATTTTATTTGTCGATGACATAATGGCACCAAATTAAAAAAATTCTAGAAAATAAAAATAAATTTAAAAGGGGCAAGCGAGATTTTAAATAAAGCTTATCATTGAGCTCACTGATTTGTTTTTACTAAATTTTTGCAATTTTATTTGTCGATGACTTAATGGCACCAAATTAAAAAAATTCGAGAAAATAAAAATAAATTTAAAAGGGGCAAGCGAGATTTTAAATAAAGCTTATCATTGAGCTCACTGATTTGTTTTTACTAAATTTTTGCAATTTTATTTGTCGATGACATAATGGCACCAAATTAAAAAAATTCGAGAAAATAAAAATAAATTTAAATATGGGCAAGCGAGATTTTCATTATTGCTTTTCTTAAACCTAATTGATTTGTTTTTACTAAATTTTTGGAATTTTATTTGTCGATGACATAATGGCACCAAATTAAAAAAATTAGAGAAAATAAAAATAAATTTAAATAGGGGCAAGCGAGATTTTCGTTATTGCTTTTCTTAAACCTAATTGATTTGTTTTTACTAAAATTTTGGAATTTTATTTGTCGATGACATAATGGCACCAAATTAAAAAAATTCGAGAAAATAAAAATAAATTTAAATAGGGGCAAGCGAGATTTTCGTTATTGCTTTTCTTAAACCTAATTGATTTGTTTTTACTAAATTTTTGGAATTTTATTTGTCGATGACAAAATGGCACCAAATTAAAAAAATTCGAGAAAATAAAAATAAATTTAAAAGGGGCAAGCGAGTTTTTAAATAAAGCTTATCATTGAGCTCACTGATTTGTTTTTACTAAATTTTTGGAATATTATTTGTCGATGACATAATGGCACCAAATTAAAAAAATTAGAGAAAATAAAAATAAATTTAAAAGGGGCAAGCGAGATTTTAAATAAAGCTTATCATTGAGCTCACTGATTTGTTTTTACTAAATTTTTGGAATATTATTTGTCGATGACATAATGGCACCAAATTAAAAAAATTCGAGAAAATAAAAATAAATTTAAATAGGGGCAAGCGAGATTTTCGTTATTGCTTTTCTTAAACCTAATTGATTTGTTTTTACTAAATTTTTGGAATTTTATTTGTCGATGACATAATGGCACCAAATTAAAAAAATTAGAGAAAATAAAAATAAATTTAAATAGGGGCAAGCGAGATTTTCGTTATTGCTTTTCTTAAACCTAATTGATTTGTTTTTACTAAAATTTTGGAATTTTATTTGTCGATGACATAATGGCACCAAATTAAAAAAATTCGAGAAAATAAAAATAAATTTAAAAGGGGCAAGCGAGATTTTAAATAAAGCTTATCATTGAGCTCACTGATTTGTTTTTACTAAATTTTTGCAATTTTATTTGTCGATGACATAATGCCACCAAATTAAAAAAATTCGAGAAAATAAAAATAAATTTAAATAGGGGCAAGCGAGATTTTCGTTATTGCTTTTCTTAAACCTAATTGATTTGTTTTTACTAAATTTTTGGAATTTTATTTGTCGATGACATAATGCCACCAAATTAAAAAAATAAGAGAAAATAAAAATAAATTTAAATAGGGGCAAGCGAGATTTTCATTATTGCTTTTCTTAAACCTAATTGATTTGTTTTTACTAAATTTTTGGAATTTTATGTGTCGATGACATAATGCCACCAAATTAAAAAAGTTAGAGAAAATAAAAATAAATTTAAATAGGGGCAAGCGAGATTTTCATTATTGCTTTTCTTAAACCTAATTGATTTGTTTTTACTAAATTTTTGGAATTTTATGTGTCGATGACATAATGGCACCAAATTAAAAAAATTCGAGAAAATAAAAATAAATTTAAATAGGGGCAAGCGAGATTTTCGATATTGCTTTTCTTAAACCTAATTGATTTGTTTTTACTAAATTTTTGGAATTTTATTTGTCGATGACAAAATGGCACCAAATTAAAAAAATTCGAGAAAATAAAAATAAATTTAAATAGGGGCAAGCGAGATTTTCGTTATTGCTTTTCTTAAACCTAATTGATTTGTTTTTACTAAATTTTTGCAATTTTATTTGTCGATGACATAATGGCACCAAATTAAAAAAATTCGAGAAAATAAAAATAAATTTAAAAGGGGCAAGCGAGTTTTTAAATAAAGCTTATCATTGAGCTCACTGATTTGTTTTTACTAAATTTTTGGAATATTATTTGTCGATGACATAATGGCACCAAATTAAAAAAATTAGAGAAAATAAAAATAAATTTAAAAGGGGCAAGCGAGATTTTAA
Source organism: Panagrolaimus kolymaensis (assembly GCA_028622995.1). Taxonomy (NCBI): domain Eukaryota; kingdom Metazoa; phylum Nematoda; class Chromadorea; order Rhabditida; family Panagrolaimidae; genus Panagrolaimus; species Panagrolaimus kolymaensis. The sequence continues at coordinate 775,405 of JAJQJQ010000025.1, read as the reverse complement.
ATAAAGCTTATCATTGAGCTCACTGATTTGTTTTTACTAAATTTTTGGAATATTATTTGTCGATGACATAATGGCACCAAATTAAAAAAATTCGAGAAAATAAAAATAAATTTAAATAGGGGCAAGCGAGATTTTCGTTATTGCTTTTCTTAAACCTAATTGATTTGTTTTTACTAAATTTTTGGAATTTTATTTGTCGATGACATAATGGCACCAAATTAAAAAAATTAGAGAAAATAAAAATAAATTTAAATAGGGGCAAGCGAGATTTTCGTTATTGCTTTTCTTAAACCTAATTGATTTGTTTTTACTAAAATTTTGGAATTTTATTTGTCGATGACTTAATGGCACCAAATTAAAAAAATTCGAGAAAATAAAAATAAATTTAAAAGGGGCAAGCGAGATTTTAAATAAAGCTTATCATTGAGCTCACTGATTTGTTTTTACTAAATTTTTGCAATTTTATTTGTCGATGACTTAATGGCACCAAATTAAAAAAATTCGAGAAAATAAAAATAAATTTAAAAGGGGCAAGCGAGATTTTAAATAAAGCTTATCATTGAGCTCACTGATTTGTTTTTACTAAATTTTTGGAATTTTATTTGTCGATGACATAATGGCACCAAATTAAAAAAATTCTAGAAAATAAAAATAAATTTAAAAGGGGCAAGCGAGATTTTAAATAAAGCTTATCATTGAGCTAACTGATTTGTTTTTACTAAATTTTTGCAATTTTATTTGTCGATGACTTAATGGCACCAAATTAAAAAAATTCGAGAAAATAAAAATAAATTTAAAAGGGGCAAGCGAGATTTTAAATAAAGCTTATCATTGAGCTCACTGATTTGTTTTTACTAAATTTTTGCAATTTTATTTGTCGATGACATAATGGCACCAAATTAAAAAAATTCGAGAAAATAAAAATAAATTTAAATATGGGCAAGCGAGATTTTCATTATTGCTTTTCTTAAACCTAATTGATTTGTTTTTACTAAATTTTTGGAATTTTATTTGTCGATGACATAATGGCACCAAATTAAAAAAATTAGAGAAAATAAAAATAAATTTAAATAGGGGCAAGCGAGATTTTCGTTATTGCTTTTCTTAAACCTAATTGATTTGTTTTTACTAAAATTTTGGAATTTTATTTGTCGATGACATAATGGCACCAAATTAAAAAAATTCGAGAAAATAAAAATAAATTTAAATAGGGGCAAGCGAGATTTTCGTTATTGCTTTTCTTAAACCTAATTGATTTGTTTTTACTAAATTTTTGGAATTTTATTTGTCGATGACAAAATGGCACCAAATTAAAAAAATTCGAGAAAATAAAAATAAATTTAAATAGGGGCAAGCGAGATTTTCGTTATTGCTTTTCTTAAACCTAATTGATTTGTTTTTACTAAATTTTTGCAATTTTATTTGTCGATGACATAATGGCACCAAATTAAAAAAATTCGAGAAAATAAAAATAAATTTAAAAGGGGCAAGCGAGTTTTTAAATAAAGCTTATCATTGAGCTCACTGATTTGTTTTTACTAAATTTTTGGAATATTATTTGTCGATGACATAATGGCACCAAATTAAAAAAATTAGAGAAAATAAAAATAAATTTAAAAGGGGCAAGCGAGATTTTAAATAAAGCTTATCATTGAGCTCACTGATTTGTTTTTACTAAATTTTTGGAATATTATTTGTCGATGACATAATGGCACCAAATTAAAAAAATTCGAGAAAATAAAAATAAATTTAAATAGGGGCAAGCGAGATTTTCGTTATTGCTTTTCTTAAACCTAATTGATTTGTTTTTACTAAATTTTTGGAATTTTATTTGTCGATGACATAATGGCACCAAATTAAAAAAATTAGAGAAAATAAAAATAAATTTAAATAGGGGCAAGCGAGATTTTCGTTATTGCTTCTCTTAAACCTAATTGATTTGTTTTTACTAAAATTTTGGAATTTTATTTGTCGATGACATAATGGCACCAAATTAAAAAAATTCGAGAAAATAAAAATAAATTTAAAAGGGGCAAGCGAGATTTTAAATAAAGCTTATCATTGAGCTCACTGATTTGTTTTTACTAAATTTTTGCAATTTTATTTGTCGATGACATAATGGCACCAAATTAAAAAAATTCGAGAAAATAAAAATAAATTTAAATAGGGGCAAGCGAGATTTTCGTTATTGCTTTTCTTAAACCTAATTGATTTGTTTTTACTAAATTTTTGGAATTTTATGTGTCGATGACATAATGGCACCAAATTAAAAAAATTCGAGAAAATAAAAATAAATTTAAAAGGGGCAAGCGAGTTTTTAAATAAAGCTTATCATTGAGCTCACTGATTTGTTTTTACTAAATTTTTGCAATTTTATTTGTCGATGACATAATGGCACCAAATTAAAAAAATTCGAGAAAATAAAAATAAATTTAAATAGGGGCAAGCGAGATTTTCGATATTGCTTTTCTTAAACCTAATTGATTTGTTTTTACTAAATTTTTGGAATTTTATTTGTCGATGACAAAATGGCACCAAATTAAAAAAATTCGAGAAAATAAAAATAAATTTAAATAGGGGCAAGCGAGTTTTTAAATAAAGCTTATCATTGAGCTCACTGATTTGTTTTTACTAAATTTTTGCAATTTTATTTGTCGATGACATAATGGCACCAAATTAAAAAAATTCGAGAAAATAAAAATAAATTTAAAAGGGGCAAGCGAGTTTTTAAATAAAGCTTATCATTGAGCTCACTGATTTGTTTTTACTAAATTTTTGGAATATTATTTGTCTATGACATAATGGCACCAAATTAAAAAAATTAGAGAAAATAAAAATAAATTTAAAAGGGGCAAGCGATATTTTAAATAAAGCTTATCATTGAGCTCACTGATTTGTTTTTACTAAATTTTTGGAATATTATTTGTCGATGACATAATGGCACCAAATTAAAAAAATTCGAGAAAATAAAAATAAATTTAAATAGGGGCAAGCGAGATTTTCGTTATTGCTTTTCTTAAACCTAATTGATTTGTTTTTACTAAATTTTTGGAATTTTATTTGTCGATGACATAATGGCACCAAATTAAAAAAATTAGAGAAAATAAAAATAAATTTAAATAGGGGCAAGCGAGATTTTCGTTATTGCTTTTCTTAAACCTAATTGATTTGTTTTTACTAAAATTTTGGAATTTTATTTGTCGATGACATAATGGCACCAAATTAAAAAAATTCGAGAAAATAAAAATAAATTTAAAAGGGGCAAGCGAGATTTTAAATAAAGCTTATCATTGAGCTCACTGATTTGTTTTTACTAAATTTTTGGAATATTATTTGTCGATGACATAATGGCACCAAATTAAAAAAATTCGAGAAAATAAAAATAAATTTAAATAGGGGCAAGCGAGATTTTCGTTATTGCTTTTCTTAAACCTAATTGATTTGTTTTTACTAAATTTTTGGAATTTTATTTGTCGATGACATAATGCCACCAAATTAAAAAAATTAGAGAAAATAAAAATAAATTTAAATAGGGGCAAGCGAGATTTTCATTATTGCTTTTCTTAAACCTAATTGATTTGTTTTTACTAAATTTTTGGAATTTTATGTGTCGATGACATAATGCCACCAAATTAAAAAAATTCGAGAAAATAAAAATAAATTTAAATAGGGGCAAGCGAGATTTTCGTTATTGCTTTTCTTAAACCTAATTGATTTGTTTTTACTAAATTTTTGCAATTTTATTTGTCGATGACATAATGGCACCAAATTAAAAAAATTAGAGAAAATAAAAATAAATTTAAAAGGGGAAAGCGAGATTTTAAATAAAGCTTATCATTGAGCTCACTGATTTGTTTTTACTAAATTTTTGCAATTTTATTTGTCGATGACATAATGGCACCAAATTAAAAAAATTCGAGAAAATAAAAATAAATTTAAATAGGGGCAAGCGAGATTTTAAATAAAGCTTATCATTGAGCTCACTGATTTGTTTTTACTAAATTTTTGGAATATTATTTGTCGATGACATAATGGCACCAAATTAAAAAAATTAGAGAAAATAAAAATAAATTTAAAAGGGGCAAGCGAGATTTTAAATAAAGCTTATCATTGAGCTCACTGATTTGTTTTTACTAAATTTTTGGAATATTATTTGTCGATGACATAATGGCACCAAATTAAAAAAACTCGAGAAAATAAAAATAAATTTAAAAGGGGCAAGCGAGATTTTAAATAAAGCTTATCATTGAGCTCACTGATTTGTTTTTACTAAATTTTTGGAATATTATTTGTCGATGACATAATGGCACCAAATTAAAAAAATTCGAGAAAATAAAAATAAATTTAAATAGGGGCAAGCGAGATTTTCGTTATTGCTTTTCTTAAACCTAATTGATTTGTTTTTACTAAATTTTTGGAATTTTATTTGTCGATGACATAATGGCACCAAATTAAAAAAATTAGAGAAAATAAAAATAAATTTAAATAGGGGCAAGCGAGATTTTCGTTATTGCTTTTCTTAAACCTAATTGATTTGTTTTTACTAAAATTTTGGAATTTTATTTGTCGATGACATAATGGCACCAAATTAAAAAAATTCGAGAAAATAAAAATAAATTTAAAAGGGGCAAGCGAGATTTTAAATAAAGCTTATCATTGAGCTCACTGATTTGTTTTTACTAAATTTTTGGAATATTATTTGTCGATGACATAATGGCACCAAATTAAAAAAATTCGAGAAAATAAAAATAAATTTAAATAGGGGCAAGCGAGATTTTCGTTATTGCTTTTCTTAAACCTAATTGATTTGTTTTTACTAAATTTTTGGAATTTTATTTGTCGATGACATAATGCCACCAAATTAAAAAAATTAGAGAAAATAAAAATAAATTTAAATAGGGGCAAGCGAGATTTTCATTATTGCTTTTCTTAAACCTAATTGATTTGTTTTTACTAAATTTTTGGAATTTTATGTGTCGATGACATAATGCCACCAAATTAAAAAAATTCGAGAAAATAAAAATAAATTTAAATAGGGGCAAGCGAGATTTTCGTTATTGCTTTTCTTAAACCTAATTGATTTGTTTTTACTAAATTTTTGCAATTTTATTTGTCGATGACATAATGGCACCAAATTAAAAAAATTAGAGAAAATAAAAATAAATTTAAAAGGGGAAAGCGAGATTTTAAATAAAGCTTATCATTGAGCTCACTGATTTGTTTTTACTAAATTTTTGCAATTTTATTTGTCGATGACATAATGGCACCAAATTAAAAAAATTCGAGAAAATAAAAATAAATTTAAATAGGGGCAAGCGAGATTTTAAATAAAGCTTATCATTGAGCTCACTGATTTGTTTTTACTAAATTTTTGGAATATTATTTGTCGATGACATAATGGCACCAAATTAAAAAAATTAGAGAAAATAAAAATAAATTTAAAAGGGGCAAGCGAGATTTTAAATAAAGCTTATCATTGAGCTCACTGATTTGTTTTTACTAAATTTTTGGAATATTATTTGTCGATGACATAATGGCACCAAATTAAAAAAACTCGAGAAAATAAAAATAAATTTAAATAGGGGCAAGCGAGATTTTCGTTATTGCTTTTCTTAAACCTAATTGATTTGTTTTTACTAAATTTTTGGAATTTTATTTGTCGATGACATAATGGCACCAAATTAAAAAAATTAGAGAAAATAAAAATAAATTTAAATAGGGGCAAGCGAGATTTTCGTTATTGCTTTTCTTAAACCTAATTGATTTGTTTTTACTAAAATTTTGGAATTTTATTTGTCGATGACATAATGGCACCAAATTAAAAAAATTCGAGAAAATAAAAATAAATTTAAAAGGGGCAAGCGAGATTTTAAATAAAGCTTATCATTGAGCTCACTGATTTGTTTTTACTAAATTTTTGCAATTTTATTTGTCGATGACATAATGGCACCAAATTAAAAAAATTCGAGAAAATAAAAATAGATTTAAATAGGGGCAAGCGAGATTTTCGTTATTGCTTTTCTTAAACCTAATTGATTTGTTTTTACTAAATTTTTGGAATTTTATTTGTCGATGACATAATGCCACCAAATTAAAAAAATTAGAGAAAATAAAAATAAATTTAAATAGGGGCAAGCGAGATTTTCATTATTGCTTTTCTTAAACCTAATTGATTTGTTTTTACTAAATTTTTGGAATTTTATGTGTCGATGACATAATGCCACCAAATTAAAAAAATTCGAGAAAATAAAAATAAATTTAAATAGGGGCAAGCGAGATTTTCGTTATTGCTTTTCTTAAACCTAATTGATTTGTTTTTACTAAATTTTTGCAATTTTATTTGTCGATGACATAATGGCACCAAATTAAAAAAATTAGAGAAAATAAAAATAAATTTAAAAGGGGAAAGCGAGATTTTAAATAAAGCTTATCATTGAGCTCACTGATTTGTTTTTACTAAATTTTTGCAATTTTATTTGTCGATGACATAATGGCACCAAATTAAAAAAATTCGAGAAAATAAAAATAAATTTAAATAGGGGCAAGCGAGATTTTAAATAAAGCTTATCATTGAGCTCACTGATTTGTTTTTACTAAATTTTTGGAATATTATTTGTCGATGACATAATGGCACCAAATTAAAAAAATTAGAGAAAATAAAAATAAATTTAAAAGGGGCAAGCGAGATTTTAAATAAAGCTTATCATTGAGCTCACTGATTTGTTTTTACTAAATTTTTGGAATATTATTTGTCGATGACATAATGGCACCAAATTAAAAAAACTCGAGAAAATAAAAATAAATTTAAATAGGGGCAAGCGAGATTTTCGTTATTGCTTTTCTTAATCCTAATTGATTTGTTTTTACTAAATTTTTGGAATTTTATTTGTCGATGACATAATGGCACCAAATTAAAAAAATTAGAGAAAATAAAAATAAATTTAAATAGGGGCAAGCGAGATTTTCGTTATTGCTTTTCTTAAACCTAATTGATTTGTTTTTACTAAAATTTTGGAATTTTATTTGTCGATGACATAATGGCACCAAATTAAAAAAATTCGAGAAAATAAAAATAAATTTAAAAGGGGCAAGCGAGATTTTAAATAAAGCTTATCATTGAGCTCACTGATTTGTTTTTACTAAATTTTTGTAATTTTATTTGTCGATGACATAATGGCACCAAATTAAAAAAATTCGAGAAAATAAAAATAGATTTAAATAGGGGCAAGCGAGATTTTCGTTATTGCTTTTCTTAAACCTAATTGATTTGTTTTTACTAAATTTTTGGAATTTTATTTGTCGATGACATAATGCCACCAAATTAAAAAAATTAGAGAAAATAAAAATAAATTTAAATAGGGGCAAGCGAGATTTTCATTATTGCTTTTCTTAAACCTAATTGATTTGTTTTTACTAAATTTTTGGAATTTTATGTGTCGATGACATAATGCCACCAAATTAAAAAAATTCGAGAAAATAAAAATAAATTTAAATAGGGGCAAGCGAGATTTTCGTTATTGCTTTTCTTAAACCTAATTGATTTGTTTTTACTAAATTTTTGCAATTTTATTTGTCGATGACATAATGGCACCAAATTAAAAAAATTAGAGAAAATAAAAATAAATATAAATATGGGCAAGCGAGATTTTCATAATTGCTTTTCTTAAACCTAATTGATTTGTTTTTACTAAAATTTTGGAATTTTATTTGTCGATGACATAATGGCACCAAATTAAAAAAATTAGAGAAAAAAAAATAAATTTAAAAGGGGAAAGCGAGATTTTAAATAAAGCTTATCATTGAGCTCACTGATTTGTTTTTACTAAATTTTTGCAATTTTATTTGTCGATGACATAATGGCACCAAATTAAAAAAATTCGAGAAAATAAAAATAAATTTAAATAGGGGCAAGCGAGATTTTAAATAAAGCTTATCATTGAGCTCACTGATTTGTTTTTACTAAATTTTTGCAATTTTATTTGTCGATGACATAATGGAACCAAATTAAAAAAGTTCGAGAAAATAAAAATAAATTTAAATAGGGGCAAGCGAGATTTTCGTTATTGCTTTTCTTAAACCTAATTGATTTGTTTTTACTAAATTTTTGCAATTTTATTTGTCGATGACATAATGGCACCAAATTAAAAAAATTCGAGAAAATAAAAATAAATTTAAATAGGGGCAAGCGAGATTTTCGTTATTGCTTTTCTTAAACCTAATTGATTTGTTTTTACTAAATTTTTGGAATTTTATTTGTCGATGACATAATGGCACCAAATTAAAAAAATTAGAGAAAATAAAAATAAATTTAAATAGGGGCAAGGGAGATTTTCATTATTGCTTTTCTTAAACCTAATTGATTTGTTTTTACTAAATTTTTGGAATTTTATTTGTCGATGACATAATGGCACCAAATTAAAAAAATTCGAGAAAATAAAAATAAATTTAAATAGGGGCAAGCGAGATTTTAAATAAAGCTTATCATTGAGCTCACTGATTTGTTTTTACTAAATTTTTGGAATTTTATTTGTCGATGACATAATGCCACCAAATTAAAAAAATTAGAGAAAATAAAAATAAATTTAAATAGGGGCAAGGGAGATTTTCATTATTGCTTTTCTTAAACCTAATTGATTTGTTTTTACTAAATTTTTGGAATTTTATTTGTCGATGACATAATGGCACCAAATTAAAAAAATTCGAGAAAATAAAAATAAATTTAAATAGGGGCAAGCGAGATTTTAAATAAAGCTTATCATTGAGCTCACTGATTTGTTTTTACTAAATTTTTGCAATTTTATTTGTCGATGACATAATGGCACCAAATTAAAAAAATTCGAGAAAATAAAAATAAATTTAAATAGGGGCAAGCGAGATTTTAAATAAAGCTTATCATTGAGCTCACTGATTTGTTTTTACTAAATTTTTGGAATATTATTTGTCGATGACATAATGGCACCAAATTAAAAAAATTAGAGAAAATAAAAATAAATTTAAAAGGGGCAAGCGAGATTTTAAATAAAGCTTATCATTGAGCTCACTGATTTGTTTTTACTAAATTTTTGGAATATTATTTGTCGATGACATAATGGCACCAAATTAAAAAAACTCGAGAAAATAAAAATAAATTTAAATAGGGGCAAGCGAGATTTTCGTTATTGCTTTTCTTAAACCTAATTGATTTGTTTTTACTAAATTTTTGGAATTTTATTTGTCGATGACATAATGGCACCAAATTAAAAAAATTAGAGAAAATAAAAATAAATTTAAATAGGGGCAAGCGAGATTTTCGTTATTGCTTTTCTTAAACCTAATTGATTTGTTTTTACTAAAATTTTGGAATTTTATTTGTCGATGACATAATGGCACCAAATTAAAAAAATTCGAGAAAATAAAAATAAATTTAAAAGGGGCAAGCGAGATTTTAAATAAAGCTTATCATTGAGCTCACTGATTTGTTTTTACTAAATTTTTGCAATTTTATTTGTCGATGACATAATGGCACCAAATTAAAAAAATTCGAGAAAATAAAAATAGATTTAAATAGGGGCAAGCGAGATTTTCGTTATTGCTTTTCTTAAACCTAATTGATTTGTTTTTACTAAATTTTTGGAATTTTATTTGTCGATGACATAATGCCACCAAATTAAAAAAATTAGAGAAAATAAAAATAAATTTAAATAGGGGCAAGCGAGATTTTCATTATTGCTTTTCTTAAACCTAATTGATTTGTTTTTACTAAATTTTTGGAATTTTATGTGTCGATGACATAATGCCACCAAATTAAAAAAATTCGAGAAAATAAAAATAAATTTAAATAGGGGCAAGCGAGATTTTCGTTATTGCTTTTCTTAAACCTAATTGATTTGTTTTTACTAAATTTTTGCAATTTTATTTGTCGATGACATAATGGCACCAAATTAAAAAAATTAGAGAAAATAAAAATAAATATAAATATGGGCAAGCGAGATTTTCATAATTGCTTTTCTTAAACCTAATTGATTTGTTTTTACTAAAATTTTGGAATTTTATTTGTCGATGACATAATGGCACCAAATTAAAAAAATTAGAGAAAAAAAAATAAATTTAAAAGGGGAAAGCGAGATTTTAAATAAAGCTTATCATTGAGCTCACTGATTTGTTTTTACTAAATTTTTGCAATTTTATTTGTCGATGACATAATGGCACCAAATTAAAAAAATTCGAGAAAATAAAAATAAATTTAAATAGGGGCAAGCGAGATTTTAAATAAAGCTTATCATTGAGCTCACTGATTTGTTTTTACTAAATTTTTGCAATTTTATTTGTCGATGACATAATGGAACCAAATTAAAAAAGTTCGAGAAAATAAAAATAAATTTAAATAGGGGCAAGCGAGATTTTCGTTATTGCTTTTCTTAAACCTAATTGATTTGTTTTTACTAAATTTTTGCAATTTTATTTGTCGATGACATAATGGCACCAAATTAAAAAAATTCGAGAAAATAAAAATAAATTTAAATAGGGGCAAGCGAGATTTTCGTTATTGCTTTTCTTAAACCTAATTGATTTGTTTTTACTAAATTTTTGGAATTTTATTTGTCGATGACATAATGGCACCAAATTAAAAAAATTAGAGAAAATAAAAATAAATTTAAATAGGGGCAAGGGAGATTTTCATTATTGCTTTTCTTAAACCTAATTGATTTGTTTTTACTAAATTTTTGGAATTTTATTTGTCGATGACATAATGGCACCAAATTAAAAAAATTCGAGAAAATAAAAATAAATTTAAATAGGGGCAAGCGAGATTTTAAATAAAGCTTATCATTGAGCTCACTGATTTGTTTTTACTAAATTTTTGGAATTTTATTTGTCGATGACATAATGCCACCAAATTAAAAAAATTAGAGAAAATAAAAATAAATTTAAATAGGGGCAAGGGAGATTTTCATTATTGCTTTTCTTAAACCTAATTGATTTGTTTTTACTAAATTTTTGGAATTTTATTTGTCGATGACATAATGGCACCAAATTAAAAAAATTCGAGAAAATAAAAATAAATTTAAATAGGGGCAAGCGAGATTTTAAATAAAGCTTATCATTGAGCTCACTGATTTGTTTTTACTAAATTTTTGCAATTTTATTTGTCGATGACATAATGGAACCAAATTAAAAAAATTCGAGAAAATAAAAATAAATTTAAATAGGGGCAAGCGAGATTTTCGTTATAGCTTTTCTTAAACCTAATTGATTTGTTTTTACTAAAATTTTGGAATTTTATTTGTCGATGACATAATGGCACCAAATTAAAAAAATTCGAGAAAATAAAAATAAATTTAAATAGGGGCAAGCGAGATTTTCGTTATTGCTTTTCTTAAACCTAATTGATTTGTTTTTACTAAATTTTTGGAATTTTATTTGTCGATGACAAAATGGCACCAAATTAAAAAAATTCGAGAAAATAAAAATAAATTTAAATAGGGGCAAGCGAGATTTTCGTTATTGCTTTTCTTAAACCTAATTGATTTGTTTTTACTAAAATTTTGGAATTTTATTTGTCGATGACATAATGGCACCAAATTAAAAAAATTCGAGAAAATAAAAATAAATTTAAAAGGGGAAAGCGAGATTTTAAATAAAGCTTATCATTGAGCTCACTGATTTGTTTTTACTAAATTTTTGCAATTTTATTTGTCGATGACATAATGGCACCAAATTAAAAAAATTCGAGAAAATAAAAATAGATTTAAATAGGGGCAAGCGAGATTTTCGTTATTGCTTTTCTTAAACCTAATTGATTTGTTTTTACTAAATTTTTGGAATTTTATTTGTCGATGACATAATGCCACCAAATTAAAAAAATTCGAGAAAATAAAAATAAATTTAAATAGGGGCAAGCGAGATTTTCGTTATTGCTTTTCTTAAACCTAATTGATTTGTTTTTACTAAATTTTTGGAATTTTATTTGTCGATGACAAAATGGCACCAAATTAAAAAAATTCGAGAAAATAAAAATAAATTTAAATAGGGGCAAGCGAGATTTTCGTTATTGCTTTTCTTAAACCTAATTGATTTGTTTTTACTAAAATTTTGGAATTTTATTTGTCGATGACATAATGGCACCAAATTAAAAAAATTCGAGAAAATAAAAATAAATTTAAAAGGGGAAAGCGAGATTTTAAATAAAGCTTATCATTGAGCTCACTGATTTGTTTTTACTAAATTTTTGCAATTTTATTTGTCGATGACATAATGGCACCAAATTAAAAAAATTCGAGAAAATAAAAATAGATTTAAATAGGGGCAAGCGAGATTTTCGTTATTGCTTTTCTTAAACCTAATTGATTTGTTTTTACTAAATTTTTGGAATTTTATTTGTCGATGACATAATGCCACCAAATTAAAAAAATTCGAGAAAATAAAAATAAATTTAAATAGGGGCAAGCGAGATTTTCATTATTGCTTTTCTTAAACCTAATTGATTTGTTTTTACTAAATTTTTGGAATTTTATGTGTCGATGACATAATGCCACCAAATTAAAAAAATTCGAGAAAATAAAAATAAATTTAAATAGGGGCAAGCGAGATTTTCGTTATTGCTTTTCTTAAACCTAATTGATTTGTTTTTACTAAATTTTTGCAATTTTATTTGTCGATGACATAATGGCACCAAATTAAAAAAATTAGAGAAAATAAAAATAAATTTAAATATGGGCAAGCGAGATTTTCATAATTGCTTTTCTTAAACCTAATTGATTTGTTTTTACTAAAATTTTGGAATTTTATTTGTCGATGACATAATGGCACCAAATTAAAAAAATTAGAGAAAAAAAAATAAATTTAAAAGGGGAAAGCGAGATTTTAAATAAAGCTTATCATTGAGCTCACTGATTTGTTTTTACTAAATTTTTGCAATTTTATTTGTCGATGACATAATGGCACCAAATTAAAAAAATTCGAGAAAATAAAAATAAATTTAAATAAGGGCAAGCGAGATTTTCATTATTGCTTTTCTTAAACCTAATTGATTTGTTTTTACTAAATTTTTGGAATTTTATTTGTCGATGACATAATGGCACCAAATTAAAAAAATTCGAGAAAATTAAAATAAATTTAAATAGGGGCAAGCGAGATTTTCGTTATTGCTTTTCTTAAACCTAATTGATTTGTTTTTACTAAATTTTTGCAATTTTATTTGTCGATGACATAATGGCACCAAATTAAAAAAATTAGAGAAAATAAAAATAAATTTAAATATGGGCAAGCGAGATTTTCATAATTGCTTTTCTTAAACCTAATTGATTTGTTTTTACTAAAATTTTGGAATTTTATTTGTCGATGACATAATGGCACCAAATTAAAAAAATTAGAGAAAAAAAAATAAATTTAAAAGGGGAAAGCGAGATTTTAAATAAAGCTTATCATTGAGCTCACTGATTTGTTTTTACTAAATTTTTGCAATTTTATTTGTCGATGACATAATGGCACCAAATTAAAAAAATTCGAGAAAATAAAAATAAATTTAAATAGGGGCAAGCGAGATTTTAAATAAAGCTTATCATTGAGCTCACTGATTTGTTTTTACTAAATTTTTGGAATTTTATTTGTCGATGACATAATGCAACCAAATTAAAAAAATTAGAGAAAATAAAAATAAATTTAAATAGGGGCAAGGGAGATTTTCATTATTGCTTTTCTTAAACCTAATTGATTTGTTTTTACTAAATTTTTGGAATTTTATTTGTCGATGACATAATGGCACCAAATTAAAAAAATTCGAGAAAATAAAAATAAATTTAAATAGGGGCAAGCGAGATTTTAAATAAAGCTTATCATTGAGCTCACTGATTTGTTTTTACTAAATTTTTGCAATTTTATTTGTCGATGACATAATGGAACCAAATTAAAAAAATTCGAGAAAATAAAAATAAATTTAAATAGGGGCAAGCGAGATTTTCGTTATAGCTTTTCTTAAACCTAATTGATTTGTTTTTACTAAAATTTTGGAATTTTATTTGTCGATGACATAATGGCACCAAATTAAAAAAATTCGAGAAAATAAAAATAAATTTAAATAGGGGCAAGCGAGATTTTCGTTATTGCTTTTCTTAAACCTAATTGATTTGTTTTTACTAAATTTTTGGAATTTTATTTGTCGATGACAAAATGGCACCAAATTAAAAAAATTCGAGAAAATAAAAATAAATTTAAATAGGGGCAAGCGAGATTTTCGTTATTGCTTTTCTTAAACCTAATTGATTTGTTTTTACTAAATTTTTGCAATTTTATTTGTCGATGACATAATGGCACCAAATTAAAAAAATTCGAGAAAATAAAAATAAATTTAAAAGGGGCAAGCGAGATTTTAAATAAAGCTTATCATTGAGCTCACTGATTTGTTTTTACTAAATTTTTGGAATATTATTTGTCGATGACATAATGGCACCAAATTAAAAAAATTAGAGAAAATAAAAATAAATTTAAATAGGGGCAAGCGAGATTTTCATTATTGCTTTTCTTAAACCTAATTGATTTGTTTTTACTAAATTTTTGGAATTTTATTTGTCGATGACATAATGGCACCAAATTAAAAAAATTCGAGAAAATAAAAATAAATTTAAATAGGGGCAAGCGAGATTTTCGTTATTGCTTTTCTTAAACCTAATTGATTTGTTTTTACTAAATTTTTGCAATTTTATTTGTCGATGACATAATGGCACCAAATTAAAAAAATTCGAGAAAATAAAAATAAATTTAAATAGGGGCAAGCGAGATTTTCGTTATTGCTTTTCTTAAACCTAATTGATTTGTTTTTACTAAATTTTTGGAATTTTATTTGTCGATGACATAATGCCACCAAATTAAAAAAATTAGAGAAAATAAAAATAAATTTAAATAGGGGCAAGCGAGATTTTCGTTATTGCTTTTCTTAAACCTAATTGATTTGTTTTTACTAAATTTTTGGAATTTTATTTGTCGATGACAAAATGGCACCAAATTAAAAAAATTCGAGAAAATAAAAATAAATTTAAATAGGGGCAAGCGAGATTTTCGTTATTGCTTTTCTTAAACCTAATTGATTTGTTTTTACTAAATTTTTGCAATTTTATTTTTCGATGACATAATGGCACCAAATTAAAAAAATTCGAGAAAATAAAAATAAATTTAAATAGGGGCAAGCGAGATTTTCGTTATTGCTTTTCTTAAACCTAATTGATTTGTTTTTACTAAATTTTTGGAATTTTATTTGTCGATGACATAATGCCACCAAATTAAAAAAATTCGAGAAAATAAAAATAAATTTAAATAGGGGCAAGCGAGATTTTCGTTATTGCTTTTCTTAAACCTAATTGATTTGTTTTTACTAAATTTTTGCAATTTT
This sequence comes from Panagrolaimus kolymaensis, assembly GCA_028622995.1. Lineage (NCBI taxonomy): Eukaryota > Metazoa > Nematoda > Chromadorea > Rhabditida > Panagrolaimidae > Panagrolaimus > Panagrolaimus kolymaensis. Next base: position 760,041 of record JAJQJQ010000025.1, on the reverse strand, counting down.
ATTTGTCGATGACATAATGGCACCAAATTAAAAAAATTAGAGAAAAAAAAATAAATTTAAAAGGGGAAAGCGAGATTTTCGTTATTGCTTTTCTTAAACCTAATTGATTTGTTTTTACTAAATTTTTGCAATTTTATTTGTCGATGACATAATGGCACCAAATTAAAAAAATTAGAGAAAAAAAAATAAATTTAAAAGGGGAAAGCGAGATTTTCGTTATTGCTTTTCTTAAACCTAATTGATTTGTTTTTACTAAATTTTTGCAATTTTATTTGTCGATGACATAATGGCACCAAATTAAAAAAATTAGAGAAAATAAAAATAAATTTAAATATGGGCAAGCGAGATTTTCATAATTGCTTTTCTTAAACCTAATTGATTTGTTTTTACTAAATTTTTGCAATTTTATTTGTCGATGACATAATGGCACCAAATTAAAAAAATTAGAGAAAATAAAAATAAATTTAAATATGGGCAAGCGAGATTTTCATAATTGCTTTTCTTAAACCTAATTGATTTGTTTTTACTAAATTTTTGGAATTTTATTTGTCGATGACATAATGCCACCAAATTAAAAAAATTAGAAAAAATAAAAATAAATTTAAATAGGGGCAAGCGAGATTTTAAATAAAGCTTATCATTGAGCTCACTGATTTGTTTTTACTAAATTTTTGCAATTTTATTTGTCGATGACATAATGGAACCAAATTAAAAAAATTCGAGAAAATAAAAATAAATTTAAATAGGGGCAAGCGAGATTTTCGTTATTGCTTTTCTTTAACCTAATTGATTTGTTTTTACTAAATTTTTGCAATTTTATTTGTCGATGACATAATGGCACCAAATTAAAAAAATTCGAGAAAATAAAAATAAATTTAAATAGGGGCAAGCGAGATTTTCGTTATTGCTTTTCTTAAACCTAATTGATTTGTTTTTACTAAATTTTTGCAATTTTATTTGTCGATGACATAATGGCACCAAATTAAAAAAATTCGAGAAAATAAAAATAAATTTAAATAGGGGCAAGCGAGATTTTCGTTATTGCTTTTCTTAAACCTAATTGATTTGTTTTTACTAAATTTTTGGAATTTTATTTGTCGATGACATAATGCCACCAAATTAAAAAAATTAGAGAAAATAAAAATAAATTTAAATAGGGGCAAGCGAGATTTTCGTTATTGCTTTTCTTAAACCTAATTGATTTGTTTTTACTAAATTTTTGGAATTTTATTTGTCGATGACAAAATGGCACCAAATTAAAAAAATTCGAGAAAATAAAAATAAATTTAAATAGGGGCAAGCGAGATTTTCGTTATTGCTTTTCTTAAACCTAATTGATTTGTTTTTACTAAATTTTTGCAATTTTATTTTTCGATGACATAATGGCACCAAATTAAAAAAATTCGAGAAAATAAAAATAAATTTAAATAGGGGCAAGCGAGATTTTCGTTATTGCTTTTCTTAAACCTAATTGATTTGTTTTTACTAAATTTTTGGAATTTTATTTGTCGATGACATAATGCCACCAAATTAAAAAAATTAGAGAAAATAAAAATAAATTTAAATAGGGGCAAGCGAGATTTTCATTATTGCTTTTCTTAAACCTAATTGATTTGTTTTTACTAAATTTTTGGAATTTTATTTGTCGATGACATAATGGAACCAAATTAAAAAAATTAGAGAAAATAAAAATAAATTTAAATAGGGGCAAGCGAGATTTTCGTTATTGCTTTTCTTAAACCTAATTGATTTGTTTTTACTAAATTTTTGGAATTTTATTTGTCGATGACATAATGGCACCAAATTAAAAAAATTCGAGAAAATAAAAATAAATTTAAATAGGGGCAAGCGAGATTTTCGTTATTGCTTTTCTTAAACCTAATTGATTTGTTTTTACTAAATTTTTGCAATTTTATTTGTCGATGACATAATGGCACCAAATTAAAAAAATTCGAGAAAATAAAAATAAATTTAAATAGGGGCAAGCGAGATTTTCGTTATTGCTTTTCTTAAACCTAATTGATTTGTTTTTACTAAATTTTTGGAATTTTATTTGTCGATGACATAATGCCACCAAATTAAAAAAATTAGAGAAAATAAAAATAAATTTAAATAGGGGCAAGCGAGATTTTCGTTATTGCTTTTCTTAAACCTAATTGATTTGTTTTTACTAAATTTTTGGAATTTTATTTGTCGATGACAAAATGGCACCAAATTAAAAAAATTCGAGAAAATAAAAATAAATTTAAATAGGGGCAAGCGAGATTTTCGTTATTGCTTTTCTTAAACCTAATTGATTTGTTTTTACTAAATTTTTGCAATTTTATTTTTCGATGACATAATGGCACCAAATTAAAAAAATTCGAGAAAATAAAAATAAATTTAAATAGGGGCAAGCGAGATTTTCGTTATTGCTTTTCTTAAACCTAATTGATTTGTTTTTACTAAATTTTTGGAATTTTATTTGTCGATGACATAATGCCACCAAATTAAAAAAATTAGAGAAAATAAAAATAAATTTAAATAGGGGCAAGCGAGATTTTCATTATTGCTTTTCTTAAACCTAATTGATTTGTTTTTACTAAATTTTTGGAATTTTATTTGTCGATGACATAATGGAACCAAATTAAAAAAATTAGAGAAAATAAAAATAAATTTAAATAGGGGCAAGCGAGATTTTCGTTATTGCTTTTCTTAAACCTAATTGATTTGTTTTTACTAAATTTTTGGAATTTTATTTGTCGATGACATAATGCCACCAAATTAAAAAAATTCGAGAAAATAAAAATAAATTTAAATAGGGGCAAGCGAGATTTTCGTTATTGCTTTTCTTAAACCTAATTGATTTGTTTTTACTAAATTTTTGCAATTTTATTTGTCGATGACATAATGGCACCAAATTAAAAAAATTCGAGAAAATAAAAATAAATTTAAAAGGGGCAAGCGAGATTTTAAATAAAGCTTATCATTGAGCTCACTGATTTGTTTTTACTAAATTTTTGGAATTTTATTTGTCGATGACATAATGGCACCAAATTAAAAAAATTAGAGAAAATAAAAATAAATTTAAATAGGGGCAAGGGAGATTTTCATTATTGCTTTTCTTAAACCTAATTGATTTGTTTTTACTAAATTTTTGGAATTTTATTTGTCGATGACATAATGACACCAAATTAAAAAAATTCGAGAAAATAAAAATAAATTTAAATAGGGGCAAGCGAGATTTTAAATAAAGCTTATCATTGAGCTCACTGATTTGTTTTTACTAAACTTTTGGAATTTTATTTGTCGATGACATAATGCCACCAAATTAAAAAAATTAGAGAAAATAAAAATAAATTTAAATAGGGGCAAGGGAGATTTTCATTATTGCTTTTCTTAAACCTAATTGATTTGTTTTTACTAAATTTTTGGAATTTTATTTGTCGATGACATAATGGCACCAAATTAAAAAAATTCGAGAAAATAAAAATAAATTTAAATAGGGGCAAGCGAGATTTTAAATAAAGCTTATCATTGAGCTCACTGATTTGTTTTTACTAAATTTTTGCAATTTTATTTGTCGATGACATAATGCCACCAAATTAAAAAAATTAGAGAAAATAAAACTAAATTTAAATAGGGGCAAGGGAGATTTTCGTTATTGCTTTTCTTAAACCTAATTGATTTGTTTTTACTAAATTTTTGGAATTTTATTTGTCGATGACATAATGCCACCAAATTAAAAAAATTAGAGAAAATAAAAATAAATTTAAATAGGGGCAAGCGAGATTTTCGTTATTGCTTTTCTTAAACCTAATTGATTTGTTTTTACTAAATTTTTGCAATTTTATTTGTCGATGACAAAATGGCACCAAATTAAAAAAATTCGAGAAAATAAAAATAAATTTAAATAGGGGCAAGCGAGATTTTCGTTATTGCTTTTCTTAAACCTAATTGATTTGTTTTTACTAAATTTTTGCAATTTTATTTTTCGATGACATAATGGCACCAAATTAAAAAAATTCGAGAAAATAAAAATAAATTTAAATAGGGGCAAGCGAGATTTTCGTTATTGCTTTTCTTAAACCTAATTGATTTGTTTTTACTAAATTTTTGGAATTTTATTTGTCGATGACATAATGCCACCAAATTAAAAAAATTAGAGAAAATAAAAATAAATTTAAATAGGGGCAAGCGAGATTTTCATTATTGCTTTTCTTAAACCTAATTGATTTGTTTTTACTAAATTTTTGGAATTTTATTTGTCGATGACATAATGGAACCAAATTAAAAAAATTAGAGAAAATAAAAATAAATTTAAATAGGGGCAAGCGAGATTTTCGTTATTGCTTTTCTTAAACCTAATTGATTTGTTTTTACTAAATTTTTGGAATTTTATTTGTCGATGACATAATGCCACCAAATTAAAAAAATTCGAGAAAATAAAAATAAATTTAAATAGGGGCAAGCGAGATTTTCGTTATTGTTTTTCTTAAACCTAATTGATTTGTTTTTACTAAATTTTTGCAATTTTATTTGTCGATGACATAATGGCACCAAATTAAAAAAATTCGAGAAAATAAAAATAAATTTAAAAGGGGCAAGCGAGATTTTAAATAAAGCTTATCATTGAGCTCACTGATTTGTTTTTACTAAATTTTTGGAATTTTATTTGTCGATGACATAATGCCACCAAATTAAAAAAATTAGAGAAAATAAAAATAAATTTAAATAAGGGCAAGCGAGATTTTCATTATTGCTTTTCTTAAACCTAATTGATTTGTTTTTACTAAATTTTTGGAATTTTATTTGTCGATGACATAATGGCACCAAATTAAAAAAATTAGAGAAAATAAAAATAAATTTAAATAGGGGCAAGCGAGATTTTCGTTATTGCTTTTCTTAAACCTAATTGATTTGTTTTTACTAAATTTTTGCAATTTTATTTGTCGATGACATAATGGCACCAAATTAAAAAAATTAGAGAAAAAAAAATAAATTTAAAAGGGGAAAGCGAGATTTTCGTTATTGCTTTTCTTAAACCTAATTGATTTGTTTTTACTAAATTTTTGCAATTTTATTTGTCGATGACATAATGGAACCAAATTAAAAAAATTCGAGAAAATAAAAATAAATTTAAATAGGGGCAAGCGAGATTTTCGTTATTGCTTTTCTTAAACCTAATTGATTTGTTTTTACTAAATTTTTGCAATTTTATTTGTCGATGACATAATGGCACCAAATTAAAAAAATTCGAGAAAATAAAAATAAATTTAAATAGGGGCAAGCGAGATTTTCGTTATTGCTTTTCTTAAACCTAATTGATTTGTTTTTACTAAATTTTTGGAATTTTATTTGTCGATGACATAATGGCACCAAATTAAAAAAATTAGAGAAAATAAAAATAAATTTAAATAGGGGCAAGGGAGATTTTCATTATTGCTTTTCTTAAACCTAATTGATTTGTTTTTACTAAATTTTTGGAATTTTATTTGTCGATGACATAATGACACCAAATTAAAAAAATTCGAGTAAATAAAAATAAATTTAAATAGGGGCAAGCGAGATTTTAAATAAAGCTTATCATTGAGCTCACTGATTTGTTTTTACTAAACTTTTGGAATTTTATTTGTCGATGACATAATGCCACCAAATTAAAAAAATTAGAGAAAATAAAAATAAATTTAAATAGGGGCAAGGGAGATTTTCATTATTGCTTTTCTTAAACCTAATTGATTTGTTTTTACTAAATTTTTGGAATTTTATTTGTCGATGACATAATGGCACCAAATTAAAAAAATTCGAGAAAATAAAAATAAATTTAAATAGGGGCAAGCGAGATTTTAAATAAAGCTTATCATTGAGCTCACTGATTTGTTTTTACTAAATTTTTGGAATTTTATTTGTCGATGACATAATGCCACCAAATTAAAAAAATTAGAGAAAATAAAAATAAATTTAAATAGGGGCAAGGGAGATTTTCATTATTGCTTTTCTTAAACCTAATTGATTTGTTTTTACTAAATTTTTGGAATTTTATTTGTCGATGACATAATGGCACCAAATTAAAAAAATTCGAGAAAATAAAAATAAATTTAAATAGGGGCAAGCGAGATTTTAAATAAAGCTTATCATTGAGCTCACTGATTTGTTTTTACTAAATTTTTGGAATTTTATTTGTGGATGACAAAATGGCACCAAATTAAAAAAATTCGAGAAAATAAAAATAAATTTAAATAGGGGCAAGCGAGATTTTCGTTATTGCTTTTCTTAAACCTAATTGATTTGTTTTTACTAAATTTTTGGAATTTTATTTGTCGATGACATAATGGCACCAAATTAAAAAAATTAGAGAAAATAAAAATAAATTTAAATAGGGGCAAGGGAGATTTTCATTATTGCTTTTCTTAAACCTAATTGATTTGTTTTTACTAAATTTTTGGAATTTTATTTGTCGATGACATAATGGCACCAAATTAAAAAAATTCGAGAAAATAAAAATAAATTTAAATAGGGGCAAGCGAGATTTTAAATAAAGCTTATCATTGAGCTCACTGATTTGTTTTTACTAAACTTTTGGAATTTTATTTGTCGATGACATAATGCCACCAAATTAAAAAAATTAGAGAAAATAAAAATAAATTTAAATAGGGGCAAGGGAGATTTTCATTATTGCTTTTCTTAAACCTAATTGATTTGTTTTTACTAAATTTTTGGAATTTTATTTGTCGATGACATAATGGCACCAAATTAAAAAAATTAGAGAAAATAAAAATAAATTTAAATAGGGGCAAGGGAGATTTTCATTATTGCTTTTCTTAAACCTAATTGATTTGTTTTTACTAAATTTTTGCAATTTTATTTGTCGATGACATAATGGCACCAAATTAAAAAAATTCGAGAAAATAAAAATAAATTTAAATAGGGGCAAGCGAGATTTTCGTTATTGCTTTTCTTAAACCTAATTGATTTGTTTTTACTAAATTTTTGGAATTTTATTTGTCGATGACATAATGGCACCAAATTAAAAAAATTAGAGAAAATAAAAATAAATTTAAATAGGGGCAAGGGAGATTTTCATTATTGCTTTTCTTAAACCTAATTGATTTGTTTTTACTAAATTTTTGGAATTTTATTTGTCGATGACATAATGACACCAAATTAAAAAAATTCGAGTAAATAAAAATAAATTTAAATAGGGGCAAGCGAGATTTTAAATAAAGCTTATCATTGAGCTCACTGATTTGTTTTTACTAAACTTTTGGAATTTTATTTGTCGATGACATAATGCCACCAAATTAAAAAAATTAGAGAAAATAAAAATAAATTTAAATAGGGGCAAGGGAGATTTTCATTATTGCTTTTCTTAAACCTAATTGATTTGTTTTTACTAAATTTTTGGAATTTTATTTGTCGATGACATAATGGCACCAAATTAAAAAAATTCGAGAAAATAAAAATAAATTTAAATAGGGGCAAGCGAGATTTTAAATAAAGCTTATCATTGAGCTCACTGATTTGTTTTTACTAAATTTTTGCAATTTTATTTGTCGATGACATAATGCCACCAAATTAAAAAAATTAGAGAAAATAAAAATAAATTTAAATAGGGGCAAGGGAGATTTTCATTATTGCTTTTCTTAAACCTAATTGATTTGTTTTTACTAAATTTTTGGAATTTTATTTGTCGATGACATAATGGCACCAAATTAAAAAAATTCGAGAAAATAAAAATAAATTTAAATAGGGGCAAGCGAGATTTTAAATAAAGCTTATCATTGAGCTCACTGATTTGTTTTTACTAAATTTTTGGAATTTTATTTGTGGATGACAAAATGGCACCAAATTAAAAAAATTCGAGAAAATAAAAATAAATTTAAATAGGGGCAAGCGAGATTTTCGTTATTGCTTTTCTTAAACCTAATTGATTTGTTTTTACTAAATTTTTGGAATTTTATTTGTCGATGACATAATGGCACCAAATTAAAAAAATTAGAGAAAATAAAAATAAATTTAAATAGGGGCAAGGGAGATTTTCATTATTGCTTTTCTTAAACCTAATTGATTTGTTTTTACTAAATTTTTGGAATTTTATTTGTCGATGACATAATGGCACCAAATTAAAAAAATTAGAGAAAATAAAAATAAATTTAAATAGGGGCAAGGGAGATTTTCATTATTGCTTTTCTTAAACCTAATTGATTTGTTTTTACTAAATTTTTGGAATTTTATTTGTCGATGACATAATGGCACCAAATTAAAAAAATTCGAGAAAATAAAAATAAATTTAAATAGGGGCAAGCGAGATTTTAAATAAAGCTTATCATTGAGCTCACTGATTTGTTTTTACTAAATTTTTGCAATTTTATTTGTGGATGACAAAATGGCACCAAATTAAAAAAATTCGAGAAAATAAAAATAAATTTAAATAGGGGCAAGCGAGATTTTCGTTATTGCTTTTCTTAAACCTAATTGATTTGTTTTTACTAAATTTTTGGAATTTTATTTGTCGATGACATAATGGCACCAAATTAAAAAAATTAGAGAAAATAAAAATAAATTTAAATAGGGGCAAGGGAGATTTTCATTATTGCTTTTCTTAAACCTAATTGATTTGTTTTTACTAAATTTTTGGAATTTTATTTGTCGATGACATAATGGCACCAAATTAAAAAAATTCGAGAAAATAAAAATAAATTTAAATAGGGGCAAGCGAGATTTTAAATAAAGCTTATCATTGAGCTCACTGATTTGTTTTTACTAAACTTTTGGAATTTTATTTGTCGATGACATAATGCCACCAAATTAAAAAAATTAGAGAAAATAAAAATAAATTTAAATAGGGGCAAGGGAGATTTTCATTATTGCTTTTCTTAAACCTAATTGATTTGTTTTTACTAAATTTTTGGAATTTTATTTGTCGATGACATAATGGCACCAAATTAAAAAAATTCGAGAAAATAAAAATAAATTTAAATAGGGGCAAGCGAGATTTTAAATAAAGCTTATCATTGAGCTCACTGATTTGTTTTTACTAAATTTTTGCAATTTTATTTGTCGATGACATAATGCCACCAAATTAAAAAAATTAGAGAAAATAAAAATAAATTTAAATAGGGGCAAGGGAGATTTTCATTATTGCTTTTCTTAAACCTAATTGATTTGTTTTTACTAAATTTTTGGAATTTTATTTGTCGATGACATAATGGCACCAAATTAAAAAAATTCGAGAAAATAAAAATAAATTTAAATAGGGGCAAGCGAGATTTTAAATAAAGCTTATCATTGAGCTCACTGATTTGTTTTTACTAAATTTTTGGAATTTTATTTGTCGATGACAAAATGGCACCAAATTAAAAAAATTCGAGAAAATAAAAATAAATTTAAATAGGGGCAAGCGAGATTTTCGTTATTGCTTTTCTTAAACCTAATTGATTTGTTTTTACTAAATTTTTGGAATTTTATTTTTCGATGACATAATGGCACCAAATTAAAAAAATTCGAGAAAATAAAAATAAATTTAAATAGGGGCAAGCGAGATTTTCGTTATTGCTTTTCTTAAACCTAATTGATTTGTTTTTACTAAATTTTTGGAATTTTATTTGTCGATGACATAATGCCACCAAATTAAAAAAATTAGAGAAAATAAAAATAAATTTAAATAGGGGCAAGCGAGATTTTCATTATTGCTTTTCTTAAACCTAATTGATTTGTTTTTACTAAATTTTTGGAATTTTATTTGTCGATGACATAATGCCACCAAATTAAAAAAATTCGAGAAAATAAAAATAAATTTAAATAGGGGCAAGCGAGATTTTCGTTATTGCTTTTCTTAAACCTAATTGATTTGTTTTTACTAAATTTTTGGAATTTTATTTGTCGATGACATAATGCCACCAAATTAAAAAAATTCGAGAAAATAAAAATAAATTTAAATAGGGGCAAGCGAGATTTTCGTTATTGCTTTTCTTAAACCTAATTGATTTGTTTTTACTAAATTTTTGCAATTTTATTTGTCGATGACATAATGGCACCAAATTAAAAAAATTCGAGAAAATAAAAATAAATTTAAAAGGGCAAGCGAGATTTTAAATAAAGCTTATCATTGAGCTCACTGATTTGTTTTTACTAAATTTTTGGAATTTTATTTGTCGATGACATAATGCCACCAAATTAAAAAAATTAGAGAAAATAAAAATAAATTTAAATAAGGGCAAGCGAGATTTTCATTATTGCTTTTCTTAAACCTAATTGATTTGTTTTTACTAAATTTTTGGAATTTTATTTGTCGATGACATAATGGCACCAAATTAAAAAAATTAGAGAAAATAAAAATAAATTTAAATAGGGGCAAGCGAGATTTTCGTTATTGCTTTTCTTAAACCTAATTGATTTGTTTTTACTAAATTTTTGCAATTTTATTTGTCGATGACATAATGGCACCAAATTAAAAAAATTAGAGAAAAAAAAATAAATTTAAAAGGGGAAAGCGAGATTTTCGTTATTGCTTTTCTTAAACCTAATTGATTTGTTTTTACTATATTTTTGCAATTTTATTTGTCGATGACATAATGGCACCAAATTAAAAAAATTAGAGAAAAAAAAATAAATTTAAAAGGGGAAAGCGAGATTTTCGTTATTGCTTTTCTTAAACCTAATTGATTTGTTTTTACTAAATTTTTGCAATTTTATTTGTCGATGACATAATGGCACCAAATTAAAAAAATTAGAGAAAATAAAAATAAATTTTAATATGGGCAAGCGAGATTTTCATAATTGCTTTTCTTAAACCTAATTGATTTGTTTTTACTAAATTTTTGCAATTTTATTTGTCGATGACATAATGGCACCAAATTAAAAAAATTAGAGAAAATAAAAATAAATTTAAATATGGGCAAGCGAGATTTTCATAATTGCTTTTCTTAAACCTAATTGATTTGTTTTTACTAAATTTTTGCAATTTTATTTGTCGATGACATAATGGAACCAAATTAAAAAAATTAGAGAAAATAAAAATAAATTTAAATAGGGGCAAGCGAGATTTTCGTTATTGCTTTTCTTAAACCTAATTGATTTGTTTTTACTAAATTTTTGGAATTTTATTTGTCGATGACATAATGCCACCAAATTAAAAAAATTCGAGAAAATAAAAATAAATTTAAATAGGGGCAAGCGAGATTTTCGTTATTGCTTTTCTTAAACCTAATCGATTTGTTTTTACTAAATTTTTGCAATTTTATTTGTCGATGACATAATGGCACCAAATTAAAAAAATTCGAGAAAATAAAAATAAATTTAAAAGGGGCAAGCGAGATTTTAAATAAAGCTTATCATTGAGCTCACTGATTTGTTTTTACTAAATTTTTGGAATTTTATTTGTCGATGACATAATGCCACCAAATTAAAAAAATTAGAGAAAATAAAAATAAATTTAAATAAGGGCAAGCGAGATTTTCATTATTGCTTTTCTTAAACCTAATTGATTTGTTTTTACTAAATTTTTGGAATTTTATTTGTCGATGACATAATGGCACCAAATTAAAAAAATTAGAGAAAATAAAAATAAATTTAAATAGGGGCAAGCGAGATTTTCGTTATTGCTTTTCTTAAACCTAATTGATTTGTTTTTACTAAATTTTTGCAATTTTATTTGTCGATGACATAATGGCACCAAATTAAAAAAATTAGAGAAAAAAAAATAAATTTAAAAGGGGAAAGCGAGATTTTCGTTATTGCTTTTCTTAAACCTAATTGATTTGTTTTTACTAAATTTTTGCAATTTTATTTGTCGATGACATAATGGCACCAAATTAAAAAAATTAGAGAAAAAAAAATAAATTTAAAAGGGGAAAGCGAGATTTTCGTTATTGCTTTTCTTAAACCTAATTGATTTGTTTTTACTAAATTTTTGCAATTTTATTTGTCGATGACATAATGGCACCAAATTAAAAAAATTAGAGAAAATAAAAATAAATTTAAATATGGGCAAGCGAGATTTTCATAATTGCTTTTCTTAAACCTAATTGATTTGTTTTTACTAAATTTTTGCAATTTTATTTGTCGATGACATAATGGCACCAAATTAAAAAAATTCGAGAAAATAAAAATAAATTTAAATAGGGGCAAGCGAGATTTTCGTTATTGCTTTTCTTAAACCTAATTGATTTGTTTTTACTAAATTTTTGCAATTTTATTTGTCGATGACATAATGGCACCAAATTAAAAAAATTCGAGAAAATAAAAATAAATTTAAAAGGGGCAAGCGAGATTTTAAATAAAGCTTATCATTGAGCTCACTGATTTGTTTTTACTAAATTTTTGGAATTTTATTTGTCGATGACATAATGCCACCAAATTAAAAAAATTAGAGAAAATAAAAATAAATTTAAATAAGGGCAAGCGAGATTTTCATTATTGCTTTTCTTAAACCTAATTGATTTGTTTTTACTAAATTTTTGGAATTTTATTTGTCGATGACATAATGGCACCAAATTAAAAAAATTAGAGAAAATAAAAATAAATTTAAATAGGGGCAAGCGAGATTTTCGTTATTGCTTTTCTTAAACCTAATTGATTTGTTTTTACTAAATTTTTGCAATTTTATTTGTCGATGACATAATGGCACCAAATTAAAAAAATTAGAGAAAAAAAAATAAATTTAAAAGGGGAAAGCGAGATTTTCGTTATTGCTTTTCTTAAACCTAATTGATTTGTTTTTACTAAATTTTTGCAATTTTATTTGTCGATGACATAATGGCACCAAATTAAAAAAATTAGAGAAAAAAAAATAAATTTAAAAGGGGAAAGCGAGATTTTCGTTATTGCTTTTCTTAAACCTAATTGATTTGTTTTTACTAAATTTTTGCAATTTTATTTGTCGATGACATAATGGCACCAAATTAAAAAAATTAGAGAAAATAAAAATAAATTTAAATATGGGCAAGCGAGATTTTCATAATTGCTTTTCTTAAACCTAATTGATTTGTTTTTACTAAATTTTTGCAATTTTATTTGTCGATGACATAATGGCACCAAATTAAAAAAATTAGAGAAAATAAAAATAAATTTAAATATGGGCAAGCGAGATTTTCATAATTGCTTTTCTTAAACCTAATTGATTTGTTTTTACTAAATTTTTGGAATTTTATTTGTCGATGACATAATGGAACCAAATTAAAAAAATTAGAGAAAATAAAAATAAATTTAAATAGGGGCAAGCGAGATTTTCGTTATTGCTTTTCTTAAACCTAATTGATTTGTTTTTACTAAATTTTTGGAATTTTATTTGTCGATGACATAATGCCACCAAATTAAAAAAATTCGAGAAAATAAAAATAAATTTAAATAGGGGCAAGCGAGATTTTCGTTATTGCTTTTCTTAAACCTAATTGATTTGTTTTTACTAAATTTTTGCAATTTTATTTGTCGATGACATAATGGCACCAAATTAAAAAAATTCGAGAAAATAAAAATAAATTTAAAAGGGGCAAGCGAGATTTTAAATAAAGCTTATCATTGAGCTCACTGATTTGTTTTTACTAAATTTTTGGAATTTTATTTGTCGATGACATAATGCCACCAAATTAAAAAAATTAGAGAAAATAAAAATAAATTTAAATAAGGGCAAGCGAGATTTTCATTATTGCTTTTCTTAAACCTAATTGATTTGTTTTTACTAAATTTTTGGAATTTTATTTGTCGATGACATAATGGCACCAAATTAAAAAAATTAGAGAAAATAAAAATAAATTTAAATAGGGGCAAGCGAGATTTTCGTTATTGCTTTTCTTAAACCTAATTGATTTGTTTTTACTAAATTTTTGCAATTTTATTTGTCGATGACATAATGGCACCAAATTAAAAAAATTAGAGAAAAAAAAATAAATTAAAAAGGGGAAAGCGAGATTTTCGTTATTGCTTTTCTTAAACCTAATTGATTTGTTTTTACTAAATTTTTGAAATTTTATTTGTCGATGACATAATGCCACCAAATTAAAAAAATTCGAGAAAATAAAAATAAATTTAAATAGGGGCAAGCGAGATTTTCGTTATTGCTTTTCTTAAACCTAATTGATTTGTTTTTACTAAATTTTTGCAATTTTATTTGTCGATGACATAATGGCACCAAATTAAAAAAATTCGAGAAAATAAAAATAAATTTAAAAGGGGCAAGCGAGATTTTAAATAAAGCTTATCATTGAGCTCACTGATTTGTTTTTACTAAATTTTTGGAATTTTATTTGTCGATGACATAATGGCACCAAATTAAAAAAATTAGAGAAAATAAAAATAAATTTAAATAGGGGCAAGCGAGATTTTCGTTATTGCTTTTCTTAAACCTAATTGATTTGTTTTTACTAAATTTTTGCAATTTTATTTGTCGATGACATAATGGCACCAAATTAAAAAAATTAGAGAAAAAAAAATAAATTTAAAAGGGGAAAGCGAGATTTTCGTTATTGCTTTTCTTAAACCTAATTGATTTGTTTTTACTAAATTTTTGCAATTTTATTTGTCGATGACATAATGGCACCAAATTAAAAAAATTAGAGAAAAAAAAATAAATTTAAAAGGGGAAAGCGAGATTTTCGTTATTGCTTTTCTTAAACCTAATTGATTTGTTTTTACTAAATTTTTGCAATTTTATTTGTCGATGACATAATGGCACCAAATTAAAAAAATTAGAGAAAATAAAAATAAATTTAAATATGGGCAAGCGAGATTTTCATAATTGCTTTTCTTAAACCTAATTGATTTGTTTTTACTAAATTTTTGCAATTTTATTTGTCGATGACATAATGGCACCAAATTAAAAAAATTAGAGAAAATAAAAATAAATTTAAATATGGGCAAGCGAGATTTTCATAATTGCTTTTCTTAAACCTAATTGATTTGTTTTTACTAAATTTTTGGAATTTTATTTGTCGATGACATAATGCCACCAAATTAAAAAAATTAGAAAAAATAAAAATAAATTTAAAAGGGGAAAGCGAGATTTTCGTTATTGCTTTTCTTAAACCTAATTGATTTGTTTTTACTAAATTTTTGCAATTTTATTTGTCGATGACATAATGGCACCAAATTAAAAAAATTAGAGAAAAAAAAATAAATTTAAAAGGGGAAAGCGAGATTTTCGTTATTGCTTTTCTTAAACCTAATTGATTTGTTTTTACTAAATTTTTGCAATTTTATTTGTCGATGACATAATGGCACCAAATTAAAAAAATTAGAGAAAATAAAAATAAATTTAAATATGGGCAAGCGAGATTTTCATAATTGCTTTTCTTAAACCTAATTGATTTGTTTTTACTAAATTTTTGCAATTTTATTTGTCGATGACATAATGGCACCAAATTAAAAAAATTAGAGAAAATAAAAATAAATTTAAATATGGGCAAGCGAGATTTTCATAATTGCTTTTCTTAAACCTAATTGATTTGTTTTTACTAAATTTTTGGAATTTTATTTGTCGATGACATAATGCCACCAAATTAAAAAAATTAGAAAAAATAAAAATAAATTTAAATAGGGGCAAGCGAGATTTTAAATAAAGCTTATCATTGAGCTCACTGATTTGTTTTTACTAAATTTTTGCAATTTTATTTGTCGATGACATAATGGCACCAAATTAAAAAAATTAGAGAAAATAAAAATAAATTTAAATAGGGGCAAGCGAGATTTTCGTTATTGCTTTTCTTAAACCTAATTGATTTGTTTTTACTAAATTTTTGCAATTTTATTTGTCGATGACATAATGGCACCAAATTAAAAAAATTAGAGAAAAAAAAATAAATTTAAAAGGGGAAAGCGAGATTTTCGTTATTGCTTTTCTTAAACCTAATTGATTTGTTTTTACTAAATTTTTGGAATTTTATTTGTCGATGACATAATGCCACCAAATTAAAAAAATTCGAGAAAATAAAAATAAATTTAAATAGGGGCAAGCGAGATTTTCGTTATTGCTTTTCTTAAACCTAATTGATTTGTTTTTACTAAATTTTTGCAATTTTATTTGTCGATGACATAATGGCACCAAATTAAAAAAATTCGAGAAAATAAAAATAAATTTAAAAGGGGCAAGCGAGATTTTAAATAAAGCTTATCATTGAGCTCACTGATTTGTTTTTACTAAATTTTTGGAATTTTATTTGTCGATGACATAATGGCACCAAATTAAAAAAATTAGAGAAAATAATAATAAATTTAAATAGGGGCAAGCGAGATTTTCGTTATTGCTTTTCTTAAACCTAATTGATTTGTTTTTACTAAATTTTTGCAATTTTATTTGTCGATGACATAATGGCACCAAATTAAAAAAATTAGAGAAAAAAAAATAAATTTAAAAGGGGAAAGCGAGATTTTCGTTATTGCTTTTCTTAAACCTAATTGATTTGTTTTTACTAAATTTTTGCAATTTTATTTGTCGATGACATAATGGCACCAAATTAAAAAAATTAGAGAAAAAAAAATAAATTTAAAAGGGGAAAGCGAGATTTTCGTTATTGCTTTTCTTAAACCTAATTGATTTGTTTTTACTAAATTTTTGCAATTTTATTTGTCGATGACATAATGGCACCAAATTAAAAAAATTAGAGAAAATAAAAATAAATTTAAATATGGGCAAGCGAGATTTTCATAATTGCTTTTCTTAAACCTAATTGATTTGTTTTTACTAAATTTTTGCAATTTTATTTGTCGATGACATAATGGCACCAAATTAAAAAAATTAGAGAAAATAAAAATAAATTTAAATATGGGCAAGCGAGATTTTCATAATTGCTTTTCTTAAACCTAATTGATTTGTTTTTACTAAATTTTTGCAATTTTATTTGTCGATGACATAATGGCACCAAATTAAAAAAATTAGAGAAAATAAAAATAAATTTAAATATGGGCAAGCGAGATTTTCATAATTGCTTTTCTTAAACCTAATTGATTTGTTTTTACTAAATTTTTGGAATTTTATTTGTCGATGACATAATGCCACCAAATTAAAAAAATTAGAAAAAATAAAAATAAATTTAAATAGGGGCAAGCGAGATTTTAAATAAAGCTTATCATTGAGCTCACTGATTTGTTTTTACTAAATTTTTGCAATTTTATTTGTCGATGACATAATGGCACCAAATTAAAAAAATTCGAGAAAATAAAAATAAATTTAAATAGGGGCAAGCGAGATTTTAAATAAAGCTTATCATTGAGCTCACTGATTTGTTTTTACTAAATTTTTGCAATTTTATTTGTCGATGACATAATGTCACCAAATTAAAAAAATTCGAGAAAATAAAAATAAATTTAAATAGGGGCAAGCGAGATTTTCGTTATTGCTTTTCTTAAACCTAATTGATTTGTTTTTACTAAATTTTTGGAATTTTATTTGTCGATGACATAATGGCACCAAATTAAAAAAATTAGAGAAAATAAAAATAAATTTAAATAGGGGCAAGGGAGATTTTCATTATTGCTTTTCTTAAACCTAATTGATTTGTTTTTACTAAATTTTTGGAATTTTATTTGTCGATGACATAATGACACCAAATTAAAAAAATTCGAGAAAATAAAAATAAATTTAAATAGGGGCAAGCGAGATTTTAAATAAAGCTTATCATTGAGCTCACTGATTTGTTTTTACTAAACTTTTGGAATTTTATTTGTCGATGACATAATGCCACCAAATTAAAAAAATTAGAGAAAATAAAAATAAATTTAAATAGGGGCAAGGGAGATTTTCATTATTGCTTTTCTTAAACCTAATTGATTTGTTTTTACTAAATTTTTGGAATTTTATTTGTCGATGACATAATGCCACCAAATTAAAAAAATTAGAGAAAATAAAAATAAATTTAAATAGGGGCAAGGGAGATTTTCATTATTGCTTTTCTTAAACCTAATTGATTTGTTTTTACTAAATTTTTGGAATTTTATTTGTCGATGACATAATGGCACCAAATTAAAAAAATTCGAGAAAATAAAAATAAATTTAAATAGGGGCAAGCGAGATTTTAAATAAAGCTTATCATTTAGCTCACTGATTTGTTTTTACTAAATTTTTGGAATTTTATTTGTCGATGACAAAATGGCACCAAATTAAAAAAATTCGAGAAAATAAAAATAAATTTAAATAGGGGCAAGCGAGATTTTCGTTATTGCTTTTCTTAAACCTAATTGATTTGTTTTTACTAAATTTTTGCAATTTTATTTTTCGATGACATAATGGCACCAAATTAAAAAAATTCGAGAAAATAAAAATAAATTTAAATAGGGGCAAGCGAGATTTTCGTTATTGCTTTTCTTAAACCTAATTGATTTGTTTTTACTAAATTTTTGGAATTTTATTTGTCGATGACATAATGCCACCAAATTAAAAAAATTAGAGAAAATAAAAATAAATTTAAATAGGGGCAAGCGAGATTTTCATTATTGCTTTTCTTAAACCTAATTGATTTGTTTTTACTAAATTTTTGGAATTTTATTTGTCGATGACATAATGGAACCAAATTAAAAAAATTAGAGAAAATAAAAATAAATTTAAATAGGGGCAAGCGAGATTTTCGTTATTGCTTTTCTTAAACCTAATTGATTTGTTTTTACTAAATTTTTGCAATTTTATTTGTCGATGACATAATGCCACCAAATTAAAAAAATTCGAGAAAATAAAAATAAATTTAAATAGGGGCAAGGGAGATTTTCATTATTGCTTTTCTTAAACCTAATTGATTTGTTTTTACTAAATTTTTGGAATTTTATTTGTCGATGACATAATGGCACCAAATTAAAAAAATTCGAGAAAATAAAAATAAATTTAAATAGGGGCAAGCGAGATTTTAAATAAAGCTTATCATTGAGCTCACTGATTTGTTTTTACTAAATTTTTGCAATTTTATTTGTCGATGACATAATGCCACCAAATTAAAAAAATTAGAGAAAATAAAAATAAATTTAAATAGGGGCAAGGGAGATTTTCATTATTGCTTTTCTTAAACCTAATTGATTTGTTTTTACTAAATTTTTGGAATTTTATTTGTCGATGACATAATGGCACCAAATTAAAAAAATTCGAGAAAATAAAAATAAATTTAAATAGGGGCAAGCGAGATTTTAAATAAAGCTTATCATTGAGCTCACTGATTTGTTTTTACTAAATTTTTGCAATTTTATTTGTCGATGACATAATGCCACCAAATTAAAAAAATTAGAGAAAATAAAAATAAATTTAAATAGGGGCAAGGGAGATTTTCATTATTGCTTTTCTTAAACCTAATTGATTTGTTTTTACTAAATTTTTGGAATTTTATTTGTCGATGACATAATGGCACCAAATTAAAAAAATTCGAGAAAATAAAAATAAATTTAAATAGGGGCAAGCGAGATTTTAAATAAAGCTTATCATTGAGCTCACTGATTTGTTTTTACTAAACTTTTGGAATTTTATTTGTCGATGACATAATGCCACCAAATTAAAAAAATTAGAGAAAATAAAAATAAATTTAAATAGGGGCAAGGGAGATTTTCATTATTGCTTTTCTTAAACCTAATTGATTTGTTTTTACTAAATTTTTGGAATTTTATTTGTCGATGACATAATGCCACCAAATTAAAAAAATTAGAGAAAATAAAAATAAATTTAAATAGGGGCAAGGGAGATTTTCATTATTGCTTTTCTTAAACCTAATTGATTTGTTTTTACTAAATTTTTGGAATTTTATTTGTCGATGACATAATGACACCAAATTAAAAAAATTCGAGAAAATAAAAATAAATTTAAATAGGGGCAAGCGAGATTTTAAATAAAGCTTATCATTGAGCTCACTGATTTGTTTTTACTAAACTTTTGGAATTTTATTTGTCGATGACATAATGCCACCAAATTAAAAAAATTAGAGAAAATAAAAATAAATTTAAATAGGGGCAAGGGAGATTTTCATTATTGCTTTTCTTAAACCTAATTGATTTGTTTTTACTAAATTTTTGGAATTTTATTTGTCGATGACATAATGGCACCAAATTAAAAAAATTAGAGAAAATAAAAATAAATTTAAATAGGGGCAAGGGAGATTTTCATTATTGCTTTTCTTAAACCTAATTGATTTGTTTTTACTAAATTTTTGGAATTTTATTTGTCGATGACATAATGACACCAAATTAAAAAAATTCGAGAAAATAAAAATAAATTTAAATAGGGGCAAGCGAGATTTTAAATAAAGCTTATCATTGAGCTCACTGATTTGTTTTTACTAAACTTTTGGAATTTTATTTGTCGATGACATAATGCCACCAAATTAAAAAAATTAGAGAAAATAAAAATAAATTTAAATAGGGGCAAGGGAGATTTTCATTATTGCTTTTCTTAAACCTAATTGATTTGTTTTTACTAAATTTTTGGAATTTTATTTGTCGATGACATAATGCCACCAAATTAAAAAAATTAGAGAAAATAAAAATAAATTTAAATAGGGGCAAGGGAGATTTTCATTATTGCTTTTCTTAAACCTAATTGATTTGTTTTTACTAAATTTTTGGAATTTTATTTGTCGATGACATAATGACACCAAATTAAAAAAATTCGAGAAAATAAAAATAAATTTAAATAGGGGCAAGCGAGATTTTAAATAAAGCTTATCATTGAGCTCACTGATTTGTTTTTACTAAACTTTTGGAATTTTATTTGTCGATGACATAATGCCACCAAATTAAAAAAATTAGAGAAAATAAAAATAAATTTAAATAGGGGCAAGGGAGATTTTCATTATTGCTTTTCTTAAACCTAATTGATTTGTTTTTACTAAATTTTTGGAATTTTATTTGTCGATGACATAATGGCACCAAATTAAAAAGATTCGAGAAAATAAAAATAAATTTAAATAGGGGCAAGCGAGATTTTCGTTATTGCTTTTCTTAAACCTAATTGATTTGTTTTTACTAAATTTTTGCAATTTTATTTGTCGATGACATAATGGCACCAAATTAAAAAAATTCGAGAAAATAAAAATAAATTTAAATAGGGGCAAGCGAGATTTTAAATAAAGCTTATCATTGAGCTCACTGATTTGTTTTTACTAAACTTTTGGAATTTTATTTGTCGATGACATAATGCCACCAAATTAAAAAAATTAGAGAAAATAAAAATAAATTTAAATAGGGGCAAGGGAGATTTTCATTATTGCTTTTCTTAAACCTAATTGATTTGTTTTTACTAAATTTTTGGAATTTTATTTGTCGATGACATAATGGCACCAAATTAAAAAAATTCGAGAAAATAAAAATAAATTTAAATAGGGGCAAGCGAGATTTTAAATAAAGCTTATCATTGAGCTCACTGATTTGTTTTTACTAAATTTTTGCAATTTTATTTGTCGATGACATAATGCCACCAAATTAAAAAAATTAGAGAAAATAAAAATAAATTTAAATAGGGGCAAGGGAGATTTTCATTATTGCTTTTCTTAAACCTAATTGATTTGTTTTTACTAAATTTTTGGAATTTTATTTGTCGATGACATAATGGCACCAAATTAAAAAAATTCGAGAAAATAAAAATAAATTTAAATAGGGGCAAGCGAGATTTTAAATAAAGCTTATCATTGAGCTCACTGATTTGTTTTTACTAAATTTTTGGAATTTTTTTTGTCGATGACAAAATGGCACCAAATTAAAAAAATTAGAGAAAATAAAAATAAATTTAAATAGGGGCAAGCGAGATTTTCGTTATTGCTTTTCTTAAACCTAATTGATTTGTTTTTACTAAATTTTTGCAATTTTATTTGTCGATGACATAATGCCACCAAATTAAAAAAATTCGAGAAAATAAAAATAAATTTAAATAGGGGCAAGGGAGATTTTCATTATTGCTTTTCTTAAACCTAATTGATTTGTTTTTACTAAATTTTTGGAATTTTATTTGTCGATGACATAATGGCACCAAATTAAAAAAATTCGAGAAAATAAAAATAAATTTAAATAGGGGCAAGCGAGATTTTAAATAAAGCTTATCATTGAGCTCACTGATTTGTTTTTACTAAACTTTTGGAATTTTATTTGTCGATGACATAATGCCACCAAATTAAAAAAATTAGAGAAAATAAAAATAAATTTAAATAGGGGCAAGGGAGATTTTCATTATTGCTTTTCTTAAACCTAATTGATTTGTTTTTACTAAATTTTTGGAATTTTATTTGTCGATGACATAATGGCACCAAATTAAAAAAATTCGAGAAAATAAAAATAAATTTAAATAGGGGCAAGCGAGATTTTAAATAAAGCTTATCATTGAGCTCACTGATTTGTTTTTACTAAATTTTTGCAATTTTATTTGTCGATGACATAATGCCACCAAATTAAAAAAATTAGAGAAAATAAAAATAAATTTAAATAGGGGCAAGCGAGATTTTCATTATTGCTTTTCTTAAACCTAATTGATTTGTTTTTACTAAATTTTTGGAATTTTATTTGTCGATGACATAATGGCACCAAATTAAAAAAATTAGAGAAAATAAAAATAAATTTAAATAGGGGCAAGCGAGATTTTAAATAAAGCTTATCATTGAGCTCACTGATTTGTTTTTACTAAATTTTTGCAATTTTATTTGTCGATGACATAATGCCACCAAATTAAAAAAATTAGAGAAAATAAAAATAAATTTAAATAGGGGCAAGCGAGATTTTCATTATTGCTTTTCTTAAACCTAATTGATTTGTTTTTACTAAATTTTTGGAATTTTATTTGTCGATGACATAATGGAACCAAATTAAAAAAATTAGAGAAAATAAAAATAAATTTAAATAGGGGCAAGCGAGATTTTCGTTATTGCTTTTCTTAAACCTAATTGATTTGTTTTTACTAAATTTTTGCAATTTTATTTGTCGATGACATAATGCCACCAAATTAAAAAAATTCGAGAAAATAAAAATAAATTTAAATAGGGGCAAGGGAGATTTTCATTATTGCTTTTTTTAAACCTAATTGATTTGTTTTTACTAAATTTTTGGAATTTTATTTGTCGATGACATAATGGCACCAAATTAAAAAAATTCGAGAAAATAAAAATAAATTTAAATAGGGGCAAGCGAGATTTTAAATAAAGCTTATCATTGAGCTCACTGATTTGTTTTTACTAAACTTTTGGAATTTTATTTGTCGATGACATAATGCCACCAAATTAAAAAAATTAGAGAAAATAAAAATAAATTTAAATAGGGGCAAGGGAGATTTTCATTATTGCTTTTCTTAAACCTAATTGATTTGTTTTTACTAAATTTTTGGAATTTTATTTGTCGATGACATAATGGCACCAAATTAAAAAAATTCGAGAAAATAAAAATAAATTTAAATAGGGGCAAGCGAGATTTTAAATAAAGCTTATCATTGAGCTCACTGATTTGTTTTTACTAAATTTTTGCAATTTTATTTGTCGATGACATAATGCCACCAAATTAAAAAAATTAGAGAAAATAAAAATAAATTTAAATAGGGGCAAGGGAGATTTTCATTATTGCTTTTCTTAAACCTAATTGATTTGTTTTTACTAAATTTTTGGAATTTTATTTGTCGATGACATAATGGCACCAAATTAAAAAAATTCGAGAAAATAAAAATAAATTTAAATAGGGGCAAGCGAGATTTTAAATAAAGCTTATCATTGAGCTCACTGATTTGTTTTTACTAAATTTTTGGAATTTTATTTGTCGATGACAAAATGGCACCAAATTAAAAAAATTCGAGAAAATAAAAATAAATTTAAATAGGGGCAAGCGAGATTTTCGTTATTGCTTTTCTTAAACCTAATTGATTTGTTTTTACTAAATTTTTGGAATTTTATTTTTCGATGACATAATGGCACCAAATTAAAAAAATTCGAGAAAATAAAAATAAATTTAAATAGGGGCAAGCGAGATTTTCGTTATTGCTTTTCTTAAACCTAATTGATTTGTTTTTACTAAATTTTTGGAATTTTATTTGTCGATGACATAATGCCACTAAATTAAAAAAATTAGAGAAAATAAAAATAAATTTAAATAGGGGCAAGCGAGATTTTCATTATTGCTTTTCTTAAACCTAATTGATTTGTTTTTACTAAATTTTTGGAATTTTATTTGTCGATGACATAATGGAACCAAATTAAAAAAATTAGAGAAAATAAAAATAAATTTAAATAGGGGCAAGCGAGATTTTCGTTATTGCTTTTCTTAAACCTAATTGATTTGTTTTTACTAAATTTTTGGAATTTTATTTGTCGATGACATAATGCCACCAAATTAAAAAAATTCGAGAAAATAAAAATAAATTTAAATAGGGGCAAGCGAGATTTTCGTTATTGCTTTTCTTAAACCTAATTGATTTGTTTTTACTAAATTTTTGCAATTTTATTTGTCGATGACATAATGGCACCAAATTAAAAAAATTCGAGAAAATAAAAATAAATTTAAAAGGGGCAAGCGAGATTTTAAATAAAGCTTATCATTGAGCTCACTGATTTGTTTTTACTAAATTTTTGGAATTTTATTTGTCGATGACATAATGCCACCAAATTAAAAAAATTAGAGAAAATAAAAATAAATTTAAATAAGGGCAAGCGAGATTTTCATTATTGCTTTTCTTAAACCTAATTGATTTGTTTTTACTAAATTTTTGGAATTTTATTTGTCGATGACATAATGGCACCAAATTAAAAAAATTAGAGAAAATAAAAATAAATTTAAATAGGGGCAAGCGAGATTTTCGTTATTGCTTTTCTTAAACCTAATTGATTTGTTTTTACTAAATTTTTGCAATTTTATTTGTCGATGACATAATGGCACCAAATTAAAAAAATTAGAGAAAAAAAAATAAATTTAAAAGGGGAAAGCGAGATTTTCGTTATTGCTTTTCTTAAACCTAATTGATTTGTTTTTACTAAATTTTTGCAATTTTATTTGTCGATGACATAATGGCACCAAATTAAAAAAATTAGAGAAAATAAAAATAAATTTAAATATGGGCAAGCGAGATTTTCATAATTGCTTTTCTTAAACCTAATTGATTTGTTTTTACTAAATTTTTGCAATTTTATTTGTCGATGACATAATGGCACCAAATTAAAAAAATTAGAGAAAATAAAAATAAATTTAAATATGGGCAAGCGAGATTTTCATAATTGCTTTTCTTAAACCTAATTGATTTGTTTTTACTAAATTTTTGGAATTTTATTTGTCGATGACATAATGCCACCAAATTAAAAAAATTAGAAAAAATAAAAATAAATTTAAATAGGGGCAAGCGAGATTTTAAATAAAGCTTATCATTGAGCTCACTGATTTGTTTTTACTAAATTTTTGCAATTTTATTTGTCGATGACATAATGGCACCAAATTAAAAAAATTCGAGAAAATAAAAATAAATTTAAATAGGGGCAAGCGAGATTTTAAATAAAGCTTATCATTGAGCTCACTGATTTGTTTTTACTAAATTTTTGCAATTTTATTTGTCGATGACATAATGTCACCAAATTAAAAAAATTCGAGAAAATAAAAATAAATTTAAATAGGGGCAAGCGAGATTTTCGTTATTGCTTTTCTTAAACCTAATTGATTTGTTTTTACTAAATTTTTGGAATTTTATTTGTCGATGACATAATGGCACCAAATTAAAAAAATTAGAGAAAATAAAAATAAATTTAAATAGGGGCAAGGGAGATTTTCATTATTGCTTTTCTTAAACCTAATTGATTTGTTTTTACTAAATTTTTGGAATTTTATTTGTCGATGACATAATGCCACCAAATTAAAAAAATTAGAGAAAATAAAAATAAATTTAAATAGGGGCAAGGGAGATTTTCATAATTGATTTTCTTAAACCTAATTGATTTGTTTTTACTAAATTTTTGCAATTTTATTTGTCGATGACATAATGGCACCAAATTAAAAAAATTAGAGAAAATAAAAATAAATTTAAATAGGGGCAAGGGAGATTTTCATTATTGCTTTTCTTAAACCTAATTGATTTGTTTTTACTAAATTTTTGGAATTTTATTTGTCGATGACATAATGCCACCAAATTAAAAAAATTAGAGAAAATAAAAATAAATTTAAATAGGGGCAAGGGAGATTTTCATTATTGCTTTTCTTAAACCTAATTGATTTGTTTTTACTAAATTTTTGCAATTTTATTTTTCGATGACATAATGGCACCAAATTAAAAAAATTCGAGAAAATAAAAATAAATTTAAATAGGGGCAAGCGAGATTTTCGTTATTGCTTTTCTTAAACCTAATTGATTTGTTTTTACTAAATTTTTGGAATTTTATTTGTCGATGACATAATGCCACCAAATTAAAAAAATTAGAGAAAATAAAAATAAATTTAAATAGGGGCAAGCGAGATTTTCATTATTGCTTTTCTTAAACCTAATTGATTTGTTTTTACTAAATTTTTGGAATTTTATTTGTCGATGACATAATGGAACCAAATTAAAAAAATTAGAGAAAATAAAAATAAATTTAAATAGGGGCAAGCGAGATTTTCGTTATTGCTTTTCTTAAACCTAATTGATTTGTTTTTACTAAATTTTTGCAATTTTATTTGTCGATGACATAATGCCACCAAATTAAAAAAATTCGAGAAAATAAAAATAAATTTAAATAGGGGCAAGGGAGATTTTCATTATTGCTTTTCTTAAACCTAATTGATTTGTTTTTACTAAATTTTTGGAATTTTATTTGTCGATGACATAATGGCACCAAATTAAAAAAATTCGAGAAAATAAAAATAAATTTAAATAGGGGCAAGCGAGATTTTAAATAAAGCTTATCATTGAGCTCACTGATTTGTTTTTACTAAACTTTTGGAATTTTATTTGTCGATGACATAATGCCACCAAATTAAAAAAATTAGAGAAAATAAAAATAAATTTAAATAGGGGCAAGGGAGATTTTCATTATTGCTTTTCTTAAACCTAATTGATTTGTTTTTACTAAATTTTTGGAATTTTATTTGTCGATGACATAATGGCACCAAATTAAAAAAATTCGAGAAAATAAAAATAAATTTAAATAGGGGCAAGCGAGATTTTAAATAAAGCTTATCATTGAGCTCACTGATTTGTTTTTACTAAATTTTTGCAATTTTATTTGTCGATGACATAATGCCACCAAATTAAAAAAATTAGAGAAAATAAAAATAAATTTAAATAGGGGCAAGGGAGATTTTCATTATTGCTTTTCTTAAACCTAATTGATTTGTTTTTACTAAATTTTTGGAATTTTATTTGTCGATGACATAATGGCACCAAATTAAAAAAATTCGAGAAAATAAAAATAAATTTAAATAGGGGCAAGCGAGATTTTAAATAAAGCTTATCATTGAGCTCACTGATTTGTTTTTACTAAATTTTTGGAATTTTATTTGTCGATGACAAAATGGCACCAAATTAAAAAAATTCGAGAAAATAAAAATAAATTTAAATAGGGGCAAGCGAGATTTTCATTATTGCTTTTCTTAAACCTAATTGATTTGTTTTTACTAAATTTTTGGAATTTTATTTGTCGATGACATAATGGAACCAAATTAAAAAAATTAGAGAAAATAAAAATAAATTTAAATAGGGGCAAGCGAGATTTTCGTTATTGCTTTTCTTAAACCTAATTGATTTGTTTTTACTAAATTTTTGCAATTTTATTTGTCGATGACATAATGCCACCAAATTAAAAAAATTAGAGAAAATAAAAATAAATTTAAATAGGGGCAAGCGAGATTTTCATTATTGCTTTTCTTAAACCTAATTGATTTGTTTTTACTAAATTTTTGGAATTTTATTTGTCGATGACATAATGGAACCAAATTAAAAAAATTAGAGAAAATAAAAATAAATTTAAATAGGGGCAAGCGAGATTTTCGTTATTGCTTTTCTTAAACCTAATTGATTTGTTTTTACTAAATTTTTGGAATTTTATTTGTCGATGACATAATGCCACCAAATTAAAAAAATTCGAGAAAATAAAAATAAATTTAAATAGGGGCAAGCGAGATTTTCGTTATTGCTTTTCTTAAACCTAATTGATTTGTTTTTACTAAATTTTTGCAATTTTATTTGTCGATGACATAATGCCACCAAATTAAAAAAATTAGAGAAAATAAAAATAAATTTAAATAGGGGCAAGCGAGATTTTCATTATTGCTTTTCTTAAACCTAATTGATTTGTTTTTACTAAATTTTTGGAATTTTATTTGTCGATGACATAATGGAACCAAATTAAAAAAATTAGAGAAAATAAAAATAAATTTAAATAGGGGCAAGCGAGATTTTCGTTATTGCTTTTCTTAAACCTAATTGATTTGTTTTTACTAAATTTTTGGAATTTTATTTGTCGATGACATAATGGCACCAAATTAAAAAAATTCGAGAAAATAAAAATAAATTTAAATAGGGGCAAGCGAGATTTTCGTTATTGCTTTTCTTAAACCTAATTGATTTGTTTTTACTAAATTTTTGGAATTTTATTTGTCGATGACATAATGCCACCAAATTAAAAAAATTAGAGAAAATAAAAATAAATTTAAATAGGGGCAAGCGAGATTTTCATTATTGCTTTTCTTAAACCTAATTGATTTGTTTTTACTAAATTTTTGGAATTTTATTTGTCGATGACATAATGGAACCAAATTAAAAAAATTAGAGAAAATAAAAATAAATTTAAATAGGGGCAAGCGAGATTTTCGTTATTGCTTTTCTTAAACCTAATTGATTTGTTTTTACTAAATTTTTGCAATTTTATTTGTCGATGACATAATGCCACCAAATTAAAAAAATTCGAGAAAATAAAAATAAATTTAAATAGGGGCAAGGGAGATTTTCATTATTGCTTTTCTTAAACCTAATTGATTTGTTTTTACTAAATTTTTGGAATTTTATTTGTCGATGACATAATGGCACCAAATTAAAAAAATTCGAGAAAATAAAAATAAATTTAAATAGGGGCAAGCGAGATTTTAAATAAAGCTTATCATTGAGCTCACTGATTTGTTTTTACTAAACTTTTGGAATTTTATTTGTCGATGACATAATGCCACCAAATTAAAAAAATTAGAGAAAATAAAAATAAATTTAAATAGGGGCAAGGGAGATTTTCATTATTGCTTTTCTTAAACCTAATTGATTTGTTTTTACTAAATTTTTGGAATTTTATTTGTCGATGACATAATGGCACCAAATTAAAAAAATTCGAGAAAATAAAAATAAATTTAAATAGGGGCAAGCGAGATTTTAAATAAAGCTTATCATTGAGCTCACTGATTTGTTTTTACTAAATTTTTGCAATTTTATTTGTCGATGACATAATGCCACCAAATTAAAAAAATTAGAGAAAATAAAAATAAATTTAAATAGGGGCAAGGGAGATTTTCATTATTGCTTTTCTTAAACCTAATTGATTTGTTTTTACTAAATTTTTGGAATTTTATTTGTCGATGACATAATGGCACCAAATTAAAAAAATTCGAGAAAATAAAAATAAATTTAAATAGGGGCAAGCGAGATTTTAAATAAAGCTTATCATTGAGCTCACTGATTTGTTTTTACTAAATTTTTGGAATTTTATTTGTCGATGACAAAATGGCACCAAATTAAAAAAATTCGAGAAAATAAAAATAAATTTAAATAGGGGCAAGCGAGATTTTCATTATTGCTTTTCTTAAACCTAATTGATTTGTTTTTACTAAATTTTTGGAATTTTATTTGTCGATGACATAATGGAACCAAATTAAAAAAATTAGAGAAAATAAAAATAAATTTAAATAGGGGCAAGCGAGATTTTCGTTATTGCTTTTCTTAAACCTAATTGATTTGTTTTTACTAAATTTTTGCAATTTTATTTGTCGATGACATAATGCCACCAAATTAAAAAAATTAGAGAAAATAAAAATAAATTTAAATAGGGGCAAGCGAGATTTTCATTATTGCTTTTCTTAAACCTAATTGATTTGTTTTTACTAAATTTTTGGAATTTTATTTGTCGATGACATAATGGAACCAAATTAAAAAAATTAGAGAAAATAAAAATAAATTTAAATAGGGGCAAGCGAGATTTTCGTTATTGCTTTTCTTAAACCTAATTGATTTTTTTTTACTAAATTTTTGGAATTTTATTTGTCGATGACATAATGCCACCAAATTAAAAAAATTCGAGAAAATAAAAATAAATTTAAATAGGGGCAAGCGAGATTTTCGTTATTGCTTTTCTTAAACCTAATTGATTTGTTTTTACTAAATTTTTGCAATTTTATTTGTCGATGACATAATGGCACCAAATTAAAAAAATTCGAGAAAATAAAAATAAATTTAAAAGGGGCAAGCGAGATTTTAAATAAAGCTTATCATTGAGCTCACTGATTTGTTTTTACTAAATTTTTGGAATTTTATTTGTCGATGACATAATGCCACCAAATTAAAAAAATTAGAGAAAATAAAAATAAATTTAAATAAGGGCAAGCGAGATTTTCATTATTGCTTTTCTTAAACCTAATTGATTTGTTTTTACTAAATTTTTGGAATTTTATTTGTCGATGACATAATGGCACCAAATTAAAAAAATTAGAGAAAATAAAAATAAATTTAAATAGGGGCAAGCGAGATTTTCGTTATTGCTTTTCTTAAACCTAATTGATTTGTTTTTACTAAATTTTTGCAATTTTATTTGTCGATGACATAATGGCACCAAATTAAAAAAATTTGAGAAAAAAAAATAAATTTAAAAGGGGAAAGCGAGATTTTCGTTATTGCTTTTCTTAAACCTAATTGATTTGTTTTTACTAAATTTTTGCAATTTTATTTGTCGATGACATAATGGCACCAAATTAAAAAAATTAGAGAAAAAAAAATAAATTTAAAAGGGGAAAGCGAGATTTTCGTTATTGCTTTTCTTAAACCTAATTGATTTGTTTTTACTAAATTTTTGCAATTTTATTTGTCGATGACATAATGGCACCAAATTAAAAAAATTAGAGAAAATAAAAATAAATTTAAATATGGGCAAGCGAGATTTTCATAATTGCTTTTCTTAAACCTAATTGATTTGTTTTTACTAAATTTTTGCAATTTTATTTGTCGATGACATAATGGCACCAAATTAAAAAAATTAGAGAAAATAAAAATAAATTTAAATATGGGCAAGCGAGATTTTCATAATTGCTTTTCTTAAACCTAATTGATTTGTTTTTACTAAATTTTTGGAATTTTATTTGTCGATGACATAATGCCACCAAATTAAAAAAATTAGAAAAAATAAAAATAAATTTAAATAGGGGCAAGCGAGATTTTAAATAAAGCTTATCATTGAGCTCACTGATTTGTTTTTACTAAATTTTTGCAATTTTATTTGTCGATGACATAATGGCACCAAATTAAAAAAATTCGAGAAAATAAAAATAAATTTAAATAGGGGCAAGCGAGATTTTAAATAAAGCTTATCATTGAGCTCACTGATTTGTTTTTACTAAATTTTTGCAATTTTATTTGTCGATGACATAATGTCACCAAATTAAAAAAATTCGAGAAAATAAAAATAAATTTAAATAGGGGCAAGCGAGATTTTCGTTATTGCTTTTCTTAAACCTAATTGATTTGTTTTTACTAAATTTTTGGAATTTTATTTGTCGATGACATAATGGCACCAAATTAAAAAAATTAGAGAAAATAAAAATAAATTTAAATAGGGGCAAGGGAGATTTTCATTATTGCTTTTCTTAAACCTAATTGATTTGTTTTTACTAAATTTTTGGAATTTTATTTGTCGATGACATAATGACACCAAATTAAAAAAATTCGAGAAAATAAAAATAAATTTAAATAGGGGCAAGCGAGATTTTAAATAAAGCTTATCATTGAGCTCACTGATTTGTTTTTACTAAACTTTTGGAATTTTATTTGTCGATGACATAATGCCACCAAATTAAAAAAATTAGAGAAAATAAAAATAAATTTAAATAGGGGCAAGGGAGATTTTCGTTATTGCTTTTCTTAAACCTAATTGATTTGTTTTTACTAAATTTTTGGAATTTTATTTGTCGATGACATAATGCCACCAAATTAAAAAAATTCGAGAAAATAAAAATAAATTTAAATAGGGGCAAGCGAGATTTTCGTTATTGCTTTTCTTAAACCTAATTGATTTGTTTTTACTAAACTTTTTGCAATTTTATTTGTCGATGACATAATGGCACCAAATTAAAAAAATTCGAGAAAATAAAAATAAATTTAAAAGGGGCAAGCGAGATTTTAAATAAAGCTTATCATTGAGCTCACTGATTTGTTTTTACTAAATTTTTGGAATTTTATTTGTCGATGACATAATGCCACCAAATTAAAAAAATTAGAGAAAATAAAAATAAATTTAAATAAGGGCAAGCGAGATTTTCATTATTGCTTTTCTTAAACCTAATTGATTTGTTTTTACTAAATTATTGGAATTTTATTTGTCGATGACATAATGGCACCAAATTAAAAAAATTAGAGAAAATAAAAATAAATTTAAATAGGGGCAAGCGAGATTTTCGTTATTGCTTTTCTTAAACCTAATTGATTTGTTTTTACTAAATTTTTGCAATTTTATTTGTCGATGACATAATGGCACCAAATTAAAAAAATTAGAGAAAAAAAAATAAATTTAAAAGGGGAAAGCGAGATTTTCGTTATTGCTTTTCTTAAACCTAATTGATTTGTTTTTACTAAATTTTTGCAATTTTATTTGTCGATGACATAATGGCACCAAATTAAAAAAATTAGAGAAAAAAAAATAAATTTAAAAGGGGAAAGCGAGATTTTCGTTATTGCTTTTCTTAAACCTAATTGATTTGTTTTTACTAAATTTTTGCAATTTTATTTGTCGATGACATAATGGCACCAAATTAAAAAAATTAGAGAAAATAAAAATAAATTTAAATATGGGCAAGCGAGATTTTCATAATTGCTTTTCTTAAACCTAATTGATTTGTTTTTACTAAATTTTTGCAATTTTATTTGTCGATGACATAATGGCACCAAATTAAAAAAATTAGAGAAAATAAAAATAAATTTAAATATGGGCAAGCGAGATTTTCATAATTGCTTTTCTTAAACCTAATTGATTTGTTTTTACTAAATTTTTGGAATTTTATTTGTCGATGACATAATGCCACCAAATTAAAAAAATTAGAAAAAATAAAAATAAATTTAAATAGGGGCAAGCGAGATTTTAAATAAAGCTTATCATTGAGCTCACTG
The DNA here is from genome assembly GCA_028622995.1 of Panagrolaimus kolymaensis. Classification (NCBI taxonomy): domain Eukaryota; kingdom Metazoa; phylum Nematoda; class Chromadorea; order Rhabditida; family Panagrolaimidae; genus Panagrolaimus; species Panagrolaimus kolymaensis. The sequence goes on along the minus strand of JAJQJQ010000025.1, from coordinate 726,833 downwards.
ATTTGTTTTTACTAAATTTTTGCAATTTTATTTGTCGATGACATAATGGCACCAAATTAAAAAAATTCGAGAAAATAAAAATAAATTTAAATAGGGGCAAGCGAGATTTTAAATAAAGCTTATCATTGAGCTCACTGATTTGTTTTTACTAAATTTTTGCAATTTTATTTGTCGATGACATAATGTCACCAAATTAAAAAAATTCGAGAAAATAAAAATAAATTTAAATAGGGGCAAGCGAGATTTTCGTTATTGCTTTTCTTAAACCTAATTGATTTGTTTTTACTAAATTTTTGGAATTTTATTTGTCGATGACATAATGGCACCAAATTAAAAAAATTAGAGAAAATAAAAATAAATTTAAATAGGGGCAAGGGAGATTTTCATTATTGCTTTTCTTAAACCTAATTGATTTGTTTTTACTAAATTTTTGGAATTTTATTTGTCGATGACATAATGACACCAAATTAAAAAAATTCGAGAAAATAAAAATAAATTTAAATAGGGGCAAGCGAGATTTTAAATAAAGCTTATCATTGAGCTCACTGATTTGTTTTTACTAAACTTTTGGAATTTTATTTGTCGATGACATAATGCCACCAAATTAAAAAAATTAGAGAAAATAAAAATAAATTTAAATAGGGGCAAGGGAGATTTTCATTATTGCTTTTCTTAAACCTAATTGATTTGTTTTTACTAAATTTTTGCAATTTTATTTGTCGATGACATAATGGCACCAAATTAAAAAAATTCGAGAAAATAAAAATAAATTTAAATAGGGGCAAGCGAGATTTTAAATAAAGCTTATCATTGAGCTCACTGATTTGTTTTTACTAAATTTTTGCAATTTTATTTGTCGATGACATAATGTCACCAAATTAAAAAAATTCGAGAAAATAAAAATAAATTTAAATAGGGGCAAGCGAGATTTTCGTTATTGCTTTTCTTAAACCTAATTGATTTGTTTTTACTAAATTTTTGGAATTTTATTTGTCGATGACATAATGGCACCAAATTAAAAAAATTAGAGAAAATAAAAATAAATTTAAATAGGGGCAAGGGAGATTTTCATTATTGCTTTTCTTAAACCTAATTGATTTGTTTTTACTAAATTTTTGGAATTTTATTTGTCGATGACATAATGACACCAAATTAAAAAAATTCGAGAAAATAAAAATAAATTTAAATAGGGGCAAGCGAGATTTTAAATAAAGCTTATCATTGAGCTCACTGATTTGTTTTTACTAAACTTTTGGAATTTTATTTGTCGATGACATAATGCCACCAAATTAAAAAAATTAGAGAAAATAAAAATAAATTTAAATAGGGGCAAGGGAGATTTTCATTATTGCTTTTCTTAAACCTAATTGATTTGTTTTTACTAAATTTTTGGAATTTTATTTGTCGATGACATAATGCCACCAAATTAAAAAAATTAGAGAAAATAAAAATAAATTTAAATAGGGGCAAGGGAGATTTTCATTATTGCTTTTCTTAAACCTAATTGATTTGTTTTTACTAAATTTTTGGAATTTTATTTGTCGATGACATAATGGCACCAAATTAAAAAAATTCGAGAAAATAAAAATAAATTTAAATAGGGGCAAGCGAGATTTTAAATAAAGCTTATCATTTAGCTCACTGATTTGTTTTTACTAAATTTTTGGAATTTTATTTGTCGATGACAAAATGGCACCAAATTAAAAAAATTCGAGAAAATAAAAATAAATTTAAATAGGGGCAAGCGAGATTTTCGTTATTGCTTTTCTTAAACCTAATTGATTTGTTTTTACTAAATTTTTGCAATTTTATTTTTCGATGACATAATGGCACCAAATTAAAAAAATTCGAGAAAATAAAAATAAATTTAAATAGGGGCAAGCGAGATTTTCGTTATTGCTTTTCTTAAACCTAATTGATTTGTTTTTACTAAATTTTTGGAATTTTATTTGTCGATGACATAATGCCACCAAATTAAAAAAATTAGAGAAAATAAAAATAAATTTAAATAGGGGCAAGCGAGATTTTCATTATTGCTTTTCTTAAACCTAATTGATTTGTTTTTACTAAATTTTTGGAATTTTATTTGTCGATGACATAATGGAACCAAATTAAAAAAATTAGAGAAAATAAAAATAAATTTAAATAGGGGCAAGCGAGATTTTCGTTATTGCTTTTCTTAAACCTAATTGATTTGTTTTTACTAAATTTTTGGAATTTTATTTGTCGATGACATAATGGAACCAAATTAAAAAAATTCGAGAAAATAAAAATAAATTTAAATAGGGGCAAGCGAGATTTTCGTTATTGCTTTTCTTAAACCTAATTGATTTGTTTTTACTAAATTTTTGGAATTTTATTTGTCGATGACATAATGGCACCAAATTAAAAAAATTCGAGAAAATAAAAATAAATTTAAATAGGGGCAAGCGAGATTTTAAATAAAGCTTATCATTTAGCTCACTGATTTGTTTTTACTAAATTTTTGGAATTTTATTTGTCGATGACAAAATGGCACCAAATTAAAAAAATTCGAGAAAATAAAAATAAATTTAAATAGGGGCAAGCGAGATTTTCGTTATTGCTTTTCTTAAACCTAATTGATTTGTTTTTACTAAATTTTTGCAATTTTATTTTTCGATGACATAATGGCACCAAATTAAAAAAATTCGAGAAAATAAAAATAAATTTAAATAGGGGCAAGCGAGATTTTCGTTATTGCTTTTCTTAAACCTAATTGATTTGTTTTTACTAAATTTTTGGAATTTTATTTGTCGATGACATAATGCCACCAAATTAAAAAAATTAGAGAAAATAAAAATAAATTTAAATAGGGGCAAGCGAGATTTTCATTATTGCTTTTCTTAAACCTAATTGATTTGTTTTTACTAAATTTTTGGAATTTTATTTGTCGATGACATAATGGAACCAAATTAAAAAAATTAGAGAAAATAAAAATAAATTTAAATAGGGGCAAGCGAGATTTTCGTTATTGCTTTTCTTAAACCTAATTGATTTGTTTTTACTAAATTTTTGCAATTTTATTTGTCGATGACATAATGCCACCAAATTAAAAAAATTCGAGAAAATAAAAATAAATTTAAATAGGGGCAAGGGAGATTTTCATTATTGCTTTTCTTAAACCTAATTGATTTGTTTTTACTAAATTTTTGGAATTTTATTTGTCGATGACATAATGGCACCAAATTAAAAAAATTCGAGAAAATAAAAATAAATTTAAATAGGGGCAAGCGAGATTTTAAATAAAGCTTATCATTGAGCTCACTGATTTGTTTTTACTAAACTTTTGGAATTTTATTTGTCGATGACATAATGCCACCAAATTAAAAAAATTAGAGAAAATAAAAATAAATTTAAATAGGGGCAAGGGAGATTTTCATTATTGCTTTTCTTAAACCTAATTGATTTGTTTTTACTAAATTTTTGGAATTTTATTTGTCGATGACATAATGGCACCAAATTAAAAAAATTCGAGAAAATAAAAATAAATTTAAATAGGGGCAAGCGAGATTTTAAATAAAGCTTATCATTGAGCTCACTGATTTGTTTTTACTAAATTTTTGCAATTTTATTTGTCGATGACATAATGCCACCAAATTAAAAAAATTAGAGAAAATAAAAATAAATTTAAATAGGGGCAAGGGAGATTTTCATTATTGCTTTTCTTAAACCTAATTGATTTGTTTTTACTAAATTTTTGGAATTTTATTTGTCGATGACATAATGGCACCAAATTAAAAAAATTCGAGAAAATAAAAATAAATTTAAATAGGGGCAAGCGAGATTTTAAATAAAGCTTATCATTGAGCTCACTGATTTGTTTTTACTAAATTTTTGGAATTTTATTTGTCGATGACAAAATGGCACCAAATTAAAAAAATTCGAGAAAATAAAAATAAATTTAAATAGGGGCAAGCGAGATTTTCGTTATTGCTTTTCTTAAACCTAATTGATTTGTTTTTACTAAATTTTTGGAATTTTATTTTTCGATGACATAATGGCACCAAATTAAAAAAATTCGAGAAAATAAAAATAAATTTAAATAGGGGCAAGCGAGATTTTCGTTATTGCTTTTCTTAAACCTAATTGATTTGTTTTTACTAAATTTTTGGAATTTTATTTGTCGATGACATAATGCCACCAAATTAAAAAAATTAGAGAAAATAAAAATAAATTTAAATAGGGGCAAGCGAGATTTTCATTATTGCTTTTCTTAAACCTAATTGATTTGTTTTTACTAAATTTTTGGAATTTTATTTGTCGATGACATAATGGAACCAAATTAAAAAAATTAGAGAAAATAAAAATAAATTTAAATAGGGGCAAGCGAGATTTTCGTTATTGCTTTTCTTAAACCTAATTGATTTGTTTTTACTAAATTTTTGGAATTTTATTTGTCGATGACATAATGCCACCAAATTAAAAAAATTCGAGAAAATAAAAATAAATTTAAATAGGGGCAAGCGAGATTTTCGTTATTGCTTTTCTTAAACCTAATTGATTTGTTTTTACTAAATTTTTGCAATTTTATTTGTCGATGACATAATGGCACCAAATTAAAAAAATTCGAGAAAATAAAAATAAATTTAAAAGGGGCAAGCGAGATTTTAAATAAAGCTTATCATTGAGCTCACTGATTTGTTTTTACTAAATTTTTGGAATTTTATTTGTCGATGACATAATGCCACCAAATTAAAAAAATTAGAGAAAATAAAAATAAATTTAAATAAGGGCAAGCGAGATTTTCATTATTGCTTTTCTTAAACCTAATTGATTTGTTTTTACTAAATTTTTGGAATTTTATTTGTCGATGACATAATGGCACCAAATTAAAAAAATTAGAGAAAATAAAAATAAATTTAAATAGGGGCAAGCGAGATTTTCGTTATTGCTTTTCTTAAACCTAATTGATTTGTTTTTACTAAATTTTTGCAATTTTATTTGTCGATGACATAATGGCACCAAATTAAAAAAATTAGAGAAAAAAAAATAAATTTAAAAGGGGAAAGCGAGATTTTCGTTATTGCTTTTCTTAAACCTAATTGATTTGTTTTTACTAAATTTTTGCAATTTTATTTGTCGATGACATAATGGCACCAAATTAAAAAAATTAGAGAAAAAAAAATAAATTTAAAAGGGGAAAGCGAGATTTTCGTTATTGCTTTTCTTAAACCTAATTGATTTGTTTTTACTAAATTTTTGCAATTTTATTTGTCGATGACATAATGGCACCAAATTAAAAAAATTAGAGAAAATAAAAATAAATTTAAATATGGGCAAGCGAGATTTTCATAATTGCTTTTCTTAAACCTAATTGATTTGTTTTTACTAAGTTTTTGCAATTTTATTTGTCGATGACATAATGGCACCAAATTAAAAAAATTAGAGAAAATAAAAATAAATTTAAATATGGGCAAGCGAGATTTTCATAATTGCTTTTCTTAAACCTAATTGATTTGTTTTTACTAAATTTTTGGAATTTTATTTGTCGATGACATAATGCCACCAAATTAAAAAAATTAGAAAAAATAAAAATAAATTTAAATAGGGGCAAGCGAGATTTTAAATAAAGCTTATCATTGAGCTCACTGATTTGTTTTTACTAAATTTTTGCAATTTTATTTGTCGATGACATAATGGCACCAAATTAAAAAAATTCGAGAAAATAAAAATAAATTTAAATAGGGGCAAGCGAGATTTTAAATAAAGCTTATCATTGAGCTCACTGATTTGTTTTTACTAAATTTTTGCAATTTTATTTGTCGATGACATAATGTCACCAAATTAAAAAAATTCGAGAAAATAAAAATAAATTTAAATAGGGGCAAGCGAGATTTTCGTTATTGCTTTTCTTAAACCTAATTGATTTGTTTTTACTAAATTTTTGGAATTTTATTTGTCGATGACATAATGGCACCAAATTAAAAAAATTAGAGAAAATAAAAATAAATTTAAATAGGGGCAAGGGAGATTTTCATTATTGCTTTTCTTAAACCTAATTGATTTGTTTTTACTAAATTTTTGGAATTTTATTTGTCGATGACATAATGACACCAAATTAAAAAAATTCGAGAAAATAAAAATAAATTTAAATAGGGGCAAGCGAGATTTTAAATAAAGCTTATCATTGAGCTCACTGATTTGTTTTTACTAAACTTTTGGAATTTTATTTGTCGATGACATAATGGCACCAAATTAAAAAAATTAGAGAAAATAAAAATAAATTTAAATAGGGGCAAGGGAGATTTTCATTATTGCTTTTCTTAAACCTAATTGATTTGTTTTTACTAAATTTTTGGAATTTTATTTGTCGATGACATAATGACACCAAATTAAAAAAATTAGAGAAAATAAAAATAAATTTAAATAGGGGCAAGGGAGATTTTCATTATTGCTTTTCTTAAACCTAATTGATTTGTTTTTACTAAATTTTTGGAATTTTATTTGTCGATGACATAATGCCACCAAATTAAAAAAATTAGAGAAAATAAAAATAAATTTAAATAGGGGCAAGGGAGATTTTCATTATTGCTTTTCTTAAACCTAATTGATTTGTTTTTACTAAATTTTTGGAATTTTATTTGTCGATGACATAATGGCACCAAATTAAAAAAATTCGAGAAAATAAAAATAAATTTAAATAGGGGCAAGCGAGATTTTAAATAAAGCTTATCATTTAGCTCACTGATTTGTTTTTACTAAATTTTTGGAATTTTATTTGTCGATGACAAAATGGCACCAAATTAAAAAAATTCGAGAAAATAAAAATAAATTTAAATAGGGGCAAGCGAGATTTTCGTTATTGCTTTTCTTAAACCTAATTGATTTGTTTTTACTAAATTTTTGCAATTTTATTTTTCGATGACATAATGGCACCAAATTAAAAAAATTCGAGAAAATAAAAATAAATTTAAATAGGGGCAAGCGAGATTTTCGTTATTGCTTTTCTTAAACCTATTTGATTTGTTTTTACTAAATTTTTGGAATTTTATTTGTCGATGACATAATGCCACCAAATTAAAAAAATTAGAGAAAATAAAAATAAATTTAAATAGGGGCAAGCGAGATTTTCATTATTGCTTTTCTTAAACCTAATTGATTTGTTTTTACTAAATTTTTGGAATTTTATTTGTCGATGACATAATGGAACCAAATTAAAAAAATTAGAGAAAATAAAAATAAATTTAAATAGGGGCAAGCGAGATTTTCGTTATTGCTTTTCTTAAACCTAATTGATTTGTTTTTACTAAATTTTTTGAATTTTATTTGTCGATGACATAATGCCACCAAATTAAAAAAATTCGAGAAAATAAAAATAAATTTAAATAGGGGCAAGCGAGATTTTCGTTATTGCTTTTCTTAAACCTAATTGATTTGTTTTTACTAAATTTTTGCAATTTTATTTGTCGATGACATAATGGCACCAAATTAAAAAAATTCGAGAAAATAAAAATAAATTTAAAAGGGGCAAGCGAGATTTTAAATAAAGCTTATCATTGAGCTCACTGATTTGTTTTTACTAAATTTTTGGAATTTTATTTGTCGATGACATAATGCCACCAAATTAAAAAAATTAGAGAAAATAAAAATAAATTTAAATAAGGGCAAGCGAGATTTTCATTATTGCTTTTCTTAAACCTAATTGATTTGTTTTTACTAAATTTTTGGAATTTTATTTGTCGATGACATAATGGCACCAAATTAAAAAAATTAGAGAAAATAAAAATAAATTTAAATAGGGGCAAGCGAGATTTTCGTTATTGCTTTTCTTAAACCTAATTGATTTGTTTTTACTAAATTTTTGCAATTTTATTTGTCGAAGACATAATGGCACCAAATTAAAAAAATTAGAGAAAAAAAAATAAATTTAAAAGGGGAAAGCGAGATTTTCGTTATTGCTTTTCTTAAACCTAATTGATTTGTTTTTACTAAATTTTTGCAATTTTATTTGTCGATGACATAATGGCACCAAATTAAAAAAATTAGAGAAAATAAAAATAAATTTAAATATGGGCAAGCGAGATTTTCATAATTGCTTTTCTTAAACCTAATTGATTTGTTTTTACTAAATTTTTGCAATTTTATTTGTCGATGACATAATGGCACCAAATTAAAAAAATTAGAGAAAATAAAAATAAATTTAAATATGGGCAAGCGAGATTTTCATAATTGCTTTTCTTAAACCTAATTGATTTGTTTTTACTAAATTTTTGGAATTTTATTTGTCGATGACATAATGCCACCAAATTAAAAAAATTAGAAAAAATAAAAATAAATTTAAATAGGGGCAAGCGAGATTTTAAATAAAGCTTATCATTGAGCTCACTGATTTGTTTTTACTAAATTTTTGCAATTTTATTTGTCGATGACATAATGGCACCAAATTAAAAAAATTCGAGAAAATAAAAATAAATTTAAATAGGGGCAAGCGAGATTTTCGTTATTGCTTTTCTTAAACCTAATTGATTTGTTTTTACTAAATTTTTGCAATTTTATTTGTCGATGACATAATGGCACCAAATTAAAAAAATTCGAGAAAATAAAAATAAATTTAAATAGGGGCAAGCGAGATTTTCGTTATTGCTTTTCTTAAACCTAATTGATTTGTTTTTACTAAATTTTTGGAATTTTATTTGTCGATGACATAATGGCACCAAATTAAAAAAATTAGAGAAAATAAAAATAAATTTAAATAGGGGCAAGGGAGATTTTCATTATTGCTTTTCTTAAACCTAATTGATTTGTTTTTACTAAATTTTTGGAATTTTATTTGTCGATGACATAATGACACCAAATTAAAAAAATTCGAGAAAATAAAAATAAATTTAAATAGGGGCAAGCGAGATTTTAAATAAAGCTTATCATTGAGCTCACTGATTTGTTTTTACTAAACTTTTGGAATTTTATTTGTCGATGACATAATGCCACCAAATTAAAAAAATTAGAGAAAATAAAAATAAATTTAAATAGGGGCAAGGGAGATTTTCATTATTGCTTTTCTTAAACCTAATTGATTTGTTTTTACTAAATTTTTGGAATTTTATTTGTCGATGACATAATGGCACCAAATTAAAAAAATTCGAGAAAATAAAAATAAATTTAAATAGGGGCAAGCGAGATTTTAAATAAAGCTTATCATTGAGCTCACTGATTTGTTTTTACTAAATTTTTGCAATTTTATTTGTCGATGACATAATGCCACCAAATTAAAAAAATTAGAGAAAATAAAAATAAATTTAAATAGGGGCAAGGGAGATTTTCATTATTGCTTTTCTTAAACCTAATTGATTTGTTTTTACTAAATTTTTGGAATTTTATTTGTCGATGACATAATGGCACCAAATTAAAAAAATTCGAGAAAATAAAAATAAATTTAAATAGGGGCAAGCGAGATTTTAAATAAAGCTTATCATTGAGCTCACTGATTTGTTTTTACTAAATTTTTGGAATTTTATTTGTCGATGACATAATGCCACCAAATTAAAAAAATTAGAGAAAATAAAAATAAATTTAAATAGGGGCAAGGGAGATTTTCATTATTGCTTTTCTTAAACCTAATTGATTTGTTTTTACTAAATTTTTGGAATTTTATTTGTCGATGACATAATGGCACCAAATTAAAAAAATTCGAGAAAATAAAAATAAATTTAAATAGGGGCAAGCGAGATTTTAAATAAAGCTTATCATTGAGCTCACTGATTTGTTTTTACTAAATTTTTGGAATTTTATTTGTCGATGACATAATGCCACCAAATTAAAAAAATTAGAGAAAATAAAAATAAATTTAAATAGGGGCAAGGGAGATTATCATTATTGCTTTTCTTAAACCTAATTGATTTGTTTTTACTAAATTTTTGGAATTTTATTTGTCGATGACATAATGGCACCAAATTAAAAAAATTAGAGAAAATAAAAATAAATTTAAATAGGGGCAAGGGAGATTTTCATTATTGCTTTTCTTAAACCTAATTGATTTGTTTTTACTAAATTTTTGGAATTTTATTTGTCGATGACATAATGGCACCAAATTAAAAAAATTAGAGAAAATAAAAATAAATTTAAATAGGGGCAAGGGAGATTTTCATTATTGCTTTTCTTAAACCTAATTGATTTGTTTTTACTAAATTTTTGGAATTTTATTTGTCGATGACATAATGGCACCAAATTAAAAAAATTAGAGAAAATAAAAATAAATTTAAATAAGGGCAAGCGAGATTTTCATTATTGCTTTTCTTAAACCTAATTGATTTGTTTTTACTAAATTTTTGGAATTTTATTTGTCGATGACATAATGGCACCAAATTAAAAAAATTCGAGAAAATAAAAATAAATTTAAATAGGGGCAAGCGAGATTTTCGTTATTGCTTTTCTTAAACCTAATTGATTTGTTTTTACTAAATTTTTGCAATTTTATTTGTCGATGACATAATGGCACCAAATTAAAAAAATTAGAGAAAATAAAAATAAATTTAAATATGGGCAAGCGAGATTTTCATAATTGCTTTTCTTAAACCTAATTGATTTGTTTTTACTAAATTTTTGGAATTTTATTTGTCGATGACATAATGCCACCAAATTAAAAAAATTAGAAAAAATAAAAATAAATTTAAATAGGGGCAAGCGAGATTTTAAATAAAGCTTATCATTGAGCTCACTGATTTGTTTTTACTAAATTTTTGCAATTTTATTTGTCGATGACATAATGGCACCAAATTAAAAAAATTCGAGAAAATAAAAATAAATTTAAATAGGGGCAAGCGAGATTTTAAATAAATCTTATCATTGAGCTCACTGATTTGTTTTTACTAAATTTTTGCAATTTTATTTGTCGATGACATAATGGAACCAAATTAAAAAAATTAGAGAAAATAAAAATAAATTTAAATAGGGGCAAGGGAGATTTTCATTATTGCTTTTCTTAAACCTAATTGATTTGTTTTTACTAAATTTTTGGAATTTTATTTGTCGATGACATAATGGCACCAAATTAAAAAAATTAGAGAAAATAAAAATAAATTTAAATATGGGCAAGCGAGATTTTCATAATTGCTTTTCTTAAACCTAATTGATTTGTTTTTACTAAAATTTTGGAATTTTATTTGTCGATGACATAATGGCACCAAATTAAAAAAATTAGAGAAAAAAAAATAAATTTAAAAGGGGAAAGCGAGATTTTAAATAAAGCTTATCATTGAGCTCACTGATTTGTTTTTACTAAATTTTTGCAATTTTATTTGTCGATGACATAATGGCACCAAATTAAAAAAATTAGAGAAAATAAAAATAAATTTAAATAGGGGCAAGCGAGATTTTAAATAAATCTTATCATTGAGCTCACTGATTTGTTTTTACTAAATTTTTGCAATTTTATTTGTCGATGACATAATGGAACCAAATTAAAAAAATTAGAGAAAATAAAAATAAATTTAAATAGGGGCAAGGGAGATTTTCATTATTGCTTTTCTTAAACCTAATTGATTTGTTTTTACTAAATTTTTGGAATTTTATTTGTCGATGACATAATGGCACCAAATTAAAAAAATTCGAGAAAATAAAAATAAATTTAAATAGGGGCAAGCGAGATTTTAAATAAAGCTTATCATTGAGCTCACTGATTTGTTTTTACTAAATTTTTGGAATTTTATTTGTCGATGACATAATGCCACCAAATTAAAAAAATTAGAGAAAATAAAAATAAATTTAAATAGGGGCAAGGGAGATTTTCATTATTGCTTTTCTTAAACCTAATTGATTTGTTTTTACTAAATTTTTGGAATTTTATTTGTCGATGACATAATGGCACCAAATTAAAAAAATTAGAGAAAATAAAAATAAATTTAAATAGGGGCAAGGGAGATTTTCATTATTGCTTTTCTTAAACCTAATTGATTTGTTTTTACTAAATTTTTGGAATTTTATTTGTCGATGACATAATGGCACCAAATTAAAAAAATTAGAGAAAATAAAAATAAATTTAAATAGGGGCAAGGGAGATTTTCGTTATTGCTTTTCTTAAACCTAATTGATTTGTTTTTACTAAATTTTTTGAATTTTATTTGTCGATGACATAATGCCACCAAATTAAAAAAATTCGAGAAAATAAAAATAAATTTAAATAGGGGCAAGCGAGATTTTCGTTATTGCTTTTCTTAAACCTAATTGATTTGTTTTTACTAAATTTTTGCAATTTTATTTGTCGATGACATAATGGCACCAAATTAAAAAAATTCGAGAAAATAAAAATAAATTTAAAAGGGGCAAGCGAGATTTTAAATAAAGCTTATCATTGAGCTCACTGATTTGTTTTTACTAAATTTTTGGAATTTTATTTGTCGATGACATAATGCCACCAAATTAAAAAAATTAGAGAAAATAAAAATAAATTTAAATAAGGGCAAGCGAGATTTTCATTATTGCTTTTCTTAAACCTAATTGATTTGTTTTTACTAAATTTTTGGAATTTTATTTGTCGATGACATAATGGCACCAAATTAAAAAAATTAGAGAAAATAAAAATAAATTTAAATAGGGGCAAGCGAGATTTTCGTTATTGCTTTTCTTAAACCTAATTGATTTGTTTTTACTAAATTTTTGCAATTTTATTTGTCGAAGACATAATGGCACCAAATTAAAAAAATTAGAGAAAAAAAAATAAATTTAAAAGGGGAAAGCGAGATTTTCGTTATTGCTTTTCTTAAACCTAATTGATTTGTTTTTACTAAATTTTTGCAATTTTATTTGTCGATGACATAATGGCACCAAATTAAAAAAATTAGAGAAAATAAAAATAAATTTAAATATGGGCAAGCGAGATTTTCATAATTGCTTTTCTTAAACCTAATTGATTTGTTTTTACTAAATTTTTGCAATTTTATTTGTCGATGACATAATGGCACCAAATTAAAAAAATTAGAGAAAATAAAAATAAATTTAAATATGGGCAAGCGAGATTTTCATAATTGCTTTTCTTAAACCTAATTGATTTGTTTTTACTAAATTTTTGGAATTTTATTTGTCGATGACATAATGCCACCAAATTAAAAAAATTAGAAAAAATAAAAATAAATTTAAATAGGGGCAAGCGAGATTTTAAATAAAGCTTATCATTGAGCTCACTGATTTGTTTTTACTAAATTTTTGCAATTTTATTTGTCGATGACATAATGGCACCAAATTAAAAAAATTCGAGAAAATAAAAATAAATTTAAATAGGGGCAAGCGAGATTTTCGTTATTGCTTTTCTTAAACCTAATTGATTTGTTTTTACTAAATTTTTGCAATTTTATTTGTCGATGACATAATGGCACCAAATTAAAAAAATTCGAGAAAATAAAAATAAATTTAAATAGGGGCAAGCGAGATTTTCGTTATTGCTTTTCTTAAACCTAATTGATTTGTTTTTACTAAATTTTTGGAATTTTATTTGTCGATGACATAATGGCACCAAATTAAAAAAATTAGAGAAAATAAAAATAAATTTAAATAGGGGCAAGGGAGATTTTCATTATTGCTTTTCTTAAACCTAATTGATTTGTTTTTACTAAATTTTTGGAATTTTATTTGTCGATGACATAATGACACCAAATTAAAAAAATTCGAGAAAATAAAAATAAATTTAAATAGGGGCAAGCGAGATTTTAAATAAAGCTTATCATTGAGCTCACTGATTTGTTTTTACTAAACTTTTGGAATTTTATTTGTCGATGACATAATGCCACCAAATTAAAAAAATTAGAGAAAATAAAAATAAATTTAAATAGGGGCAAGGGAGATTTTCATTATTGCTTTTCTTAAACCTAATTGATTTGTTTTTACTAAATTTTTGGAATTTTATTTGTCGATGACATAATGGCACCAAATTAAAAAAATTCGAGAAAATAAAAATAAATTTAAATAGGGGCAAGCGAGATTTTAAATAAAGCTTATCATTGAGCTCACTGATTTGTTTTTACTAAATTTTTGCAATTTTATTTGTCGATGACATAATGCCACCAAATTAAAAAAATTAGAGAAAATAAAAATAAATTTAAATAGGGGCAAGGGAGATTTTCATTATTGCTTTTCTTAAACCTAATTGATTTGTTTTTACTAAATTTTTGGAATTTTATTTGTCGATGACATAATGGCACCAAATTAAAAAAATTCGAGAAAATAAAAATAAATTTAAATAGGGGCAAGCGAGATTTTAAATAAAGCTTATCATTGAGCTCACTGATTTGTTTTTACTAAATTTTTGGAATTTTATTTGTCGATGACATAATGCCACCAAATTAAAAAAATTAGAGAAAATAAAAATAAATTTAAATAGGGGCAAGGGAGATTTTCATTATTGCTTTTCTTAAACCTAATTGATTTGTTTTTACTAAATTTTTGGAATTTTATTTGTCGATGACATAATGGCACCAAATTAAAAAAATTCGAGAAAATAAAAATAAATTTAAATAGGGGCAAGCGAGATTTTAAATAAAGCTTATCATTGAGCTCACTGATTTGTTTTTACTAAATTTTTGGAATTTTATTTGTCGATGACATAATGCCACCAAATTAAAAAAATTAGAGAAAATAAAAATAAATTTAAATAGGGGCAAGGGAGATTATCATTATTGCTTTTCTTAAACCTAATTGATTTGTTTTTACTAAATTTTTGGAATTTTATTTGTCGATGACATAATGGCACCAAATTAAAAAAATTAGAGAAAATAAAAATAAATTTAAATAGGGGCAAGGGAGATTTTCATTATTGCTTTTCTTAAACCTAATTGATTTGTTTTTACTAAATTTTTGGAATTTTATTTGTCGATGACATAATGGCACCAAATTAAAAAAATTAGAGAAAATAAAAATAAATTTAAATAGGGGCAAGGGAGATTTTCATTATTGCTTTTCTTAAACCTAATTGATTTGTTTTTACTAAATTTTTGGAATTTTATTTGTCGATGACATAATGGCACCAAATTAAAAAAATTAGAGAAAATAAAAATAAATTTAAATAAGGGCAAGCGAGATTTTCATTATTGCTTTTCTTAAACCTAATTGATTTGTTTTTACTAAATTTTTGGAATTTTATTTGTCGATGACATAATGGCACCAAATTAAAAAAATTCGAGAAAATAAAAATAAATTTAAATAGGGGCAAGCGAGATTTTCGTTATTGCTTTTCTTAAACCTAATTGATTTGTTTTTACTAAATTTTTGCAATTTTATTTGTCGATGACATAATGGCACCAAATTAAAAAAATTAGAGAAAATAAAAATAAATTTAAATATGGGCAAGCGAGATTTTCATAATTGCTTTTCTTAAACCTAATTGATTTGTTTTTACTAAAATTTTGGAATTTTATTTGTCGATGACATAATGGCACCAAATTAAAAAAATTAGAGAAAAAAAAATAAATTTAAAAGGGGAAAGCGAGATTTTAAATAAAGCTTATCATTGAGCTAGCTGATTTGTTTTTACTAAATTTTTGCAATTTTATTTGTCGATGACATAATGGCACCAAATTAAAAAAATTCGAGAAAATAAAAATAAATTTAAATAGGGGCAAGCGAGATTTTAAATAAATCTTATCATTGAGCTCACTGATTTGTTTTTACTAAATTTTTGCAATTTTATTTGTCGATGACATAATGGAACCAAATTAAAAAAATTAGAGAAAATAAAAATAAATTTAAATAGGGGCAAGGGAGATTTTCATTATTGCTTTTCTTAAACCTAATTGATTTGTTTTTACTAAATTTTTGGAATTTTATTTGTCGATGACATAATGGCACCAAATTAAAAAAATTAGAGAAAATAAAAATAAATTTAAATATGGGCAAGCGAGATTTTCATAATTGCTTTTCTTAAACCTAATTGATTTGTTTTTACTAAAATTTTGGAATTTTATTTGTCGATGACATAATGGCACCAAATTAAAAAAATTAGAGAAAAAAAAATAAATTTAAAAGGGGAAAGCGAGATTTTAAATAAAGCTTATCATTGAGCTCACTGATTTGTTTTTACTAAATTTTTGCAATTTTATTTGTCGATGACATAATGGCACCAAATTAAAAAAATTAGAGAAAATAAAAATAAATTTAAATAGGGGCAAGCGAGATTTTAAATAAATCTTATCATTGAGCTCACTGATTTGTTTTTACTAAATTTTTGCAATTTTATTTGTCGATGACATAATGGAACCAAATTAAAAAAATTAGAGAAAATAAAAATAAATTTAAATAGGGGCAAGGGAGATTTTCATTATTGCTTTTCTTAAACCTAATTGATTTGTTTTTACTAAATTTTTGGAATTTTATTTGTCGATGACATAATGGCACCAAATTAAAAAAATTCGAGAAAATAAAAATAAATTTAAATAGGGGCAAGCGAGATTTTAAATAAAGCTTATCATTGAGCTCACTGATTTGTTTTTACTAAATTTTTGGAATTTTATTTGTCGATGACATAATGCCACCAAATTAAAAAAATTAGAGAAAATAAAAATAAATTTAAATAGGGGCAAGGGAGATTTTCATTATTGCTTTTCTTAAACCTAATTGATTTGTTTTTACTAAATTTTTGGAATTTTATTTGTCGATGACATAATGGCACCAAATTAAAAAAATTAGAGAAAATAAAAATAAATTTAAATAGGGGCAAGGGAGATTTTCATTATTGCTTTTCTTAAACCTAATTGATTTGTTTTTACTAAATTTTTGGAATTTTATTTGTCGATGACATAATGGCACCAAATTAAAAAAATTAGAGAAAATAAAAATAAATTTAAATAGGGGCAAGGGAGATTTTCATTATTGCTTTTCTTAAACCTAATTGATTTGTTTTTACTAAATTTTTGGAATTTTATTTGTCGATGACATAATGGCACCAAATTAAAAAAATTAGAGAAAATAAAAATAAATTTAAATATGGGCAAGCGAGATTTTCATAATTGCTTTTCTTAAACCTAATTGATTTGTTTTTACTAAATTTTTGGAATTTTATTTGTCGATGACATAATGGCACCAAATTAAAAAAATTAGAGAAAAAAAAATAAATTTAAAAGGGGAAAGCGAGATTTTAAATAAAGCTTATCATTGAGCTCACTGATTTGTTTTTACTAAATTTTTGCAATTTTATTTGTCGATGACATAATGGCACCAAATTAAAAAAATTCGAGAAAATAAAAATAAATTTAAATAGGGGCAAGCGAGATTTTAAATAAAGCTTATCATTGAGCTCACTGATTTGTTTTTACTAAATTTTTGCAATTTTATTTGTCGATGACATAATGGAACCAAATTAAAAAAATTCGAGAAAATAAAAATAAATTTAAATAGGGGCAAGCGAGATTTTCGTTATTGCTTTTCTTAAACCTAATTGATTTGTTTTTACTAAATTTTTGCAATTTTATTTGTCGATGACATAATGGCACCAAATTAAAAAAATTCGAGAAAATAAAAATAAATTTAAATAGGGGCAAGCGAGATTTTCGTTATTGCTTTTCTTAAACCTAATTGATTTGTTTTTACTAAATTTTTGGAATTTTATTTGTCGATGACATAATGGCACCAAATTAAAAAAATTAGAGAAAATAAAAATAAATTTAAATAGGGGCAAGGGAGATTTTCATTATTGCTTTTCTTAAACCTAATTGATTTGTTTTTACTAAATTTTTGGAATTTTATTTGTCGATGACATAATGACACCAAATTAAAAAAATTCGAGAAAATAAAAATAAATTTAAATAGGGGCAAGCGAGATTTTAAATAAAGCTTATCATTGAGCTCACTGATTTGTTTTTACTAAACTTTTGGAATTTTATTTGTCGATGACATAATGCCACCAAATTAAAAAAATTAGAGAAAATAAAAATAAATTTAAATAGGGGCAAGGGAGATTTTCATTATTGCTTTTCTTAAACCTAATTGATTTGTTTTTACTAAATTTTTGGAATTTTATTTGTCGATGACATAATGGCACCAAATTAAAAAAATTCGAGAAAATAAAAATAAATTTAAATAGGGGCAAGCGAGATTTTAAATAAAGCTTATCATTGAGCTCACTGATTTGTTTTTACTAAATTTTTGCAATTTTATTTGTCGATGACATAATGCCACCAAATTAAAAAAATTAGAGAAAATAAAAATAAATTTAAATAGGGGCAAGGGAGATTTTCATTATTGCTTTTCTTAAACCTAATTGATTTGTTTTTACTAAATTTTTGGAATTTTATTTGTCGATGACATAATGGCACCAAATTAAAAAAATTCGAGAAAATAAAAATAAATTTAAATAGGGGCAAGCGAGATTTTAAATAAAGCTTATCATTGAGCTCACTGATTTGTTTTTACTAAATTTTTGGAATTTTATTTGTCGATGACATAATGCCACCAAATTAAAAAAATTAGAGAAAATAAAAATAAATTTAAATAGGGGCAAGGGAGATTTTCATTATTGCTTTTCTTAAACCTAATTGATTTGTTTTTACTAAATTTTTGGAATTTTATTTGTCGATGACATAATGGCACCAAATTAAAAAAATTCGAGAAAATAAAAATAAATTTAAATAGGGGCAAGCGAGATTTTAAATAAAGCTTATCATTGAGCTCACTGATTTGTTTTTACTAAATTTTTGCAATTTTATTTGTCGATGACATAATGCCACCAAATTAAAAAAATTAGAGAAAATAAAAATAAATTTAAATAGGGGCAAGCGAGATTTTAAATAAAGCTTATCATTGAGCTCACTGATTTGTTTTTACTAAATTTTTGCAATTTTATTTGTCGATGACATAATGGCACCAAATTAAAAAAATTAGAGAAAATAAAAATAAATTTAAATAGGGGCAAGCGAGATTTTCGTTATTGCTTTTCTTAAACCTAATTGATTTGTTTTTACTAAATTTTTGGAATTTTATTTGTCGATGACATAATGGCACCAAATTAAAAAAATTCGAGAAAATAAAAATAAATTTAAATAGGGGCAAGCGAGATTTTAAATAAAGCTTATCATTGAGCTCACTGATTTGTTTTTACTAAATTTTTGCAATTTTATTTGTCGATGACATAATGCCACCAAATTAAAAAAATTCGAGAAAATAAAAATAAATTTAAATAGGGGCAAGCGAGATTTTAAATAAAGCTTATCATTGAGCTCACTGATTTGTTTTTACTAAATTTTTGCAATTTTATTTGTCGATGACATAATGGAACCAAATTAAAAAAATTCGAGAAAATAAAAATAAATTTAAATAGGGGCAAGCGAGATTTTCGTTATTGCTTTTCTTAAACCTAATTGATTTGTTTTTACTAAATTTTTGCAATTTTATTTGTCGATGACATAATGGCACCAAATTAAAAAAATTCGAGAAAATAAAAATAAATTTAAATAGGGGCAAGCGAGATTTTCGTTATTGCTTTTCTTAAACCTAATTGATTTGTTTTTACTAAATTTTTGGAATTTTATTTGTCGATGACATAATGGCACCAAATTAAAAAAATTAGAGAAAATAAAAATAAATTTAAATAGGGGCAAGGGAGATTTTCATTATTGCTTTTCTTAAACCTAATTGATTTGTTTTTACTAAATTTTTGGAATTTTATTTGTCGATGACATAATGACACCAAATTAAAAAAATTCGAGAAAATAAAAATAAATTTAAATAGGGGCAAGCGAGATTTTAAATAAAGCTTATCATTGAGCTCACTGATTTGTTTTTACTAAACTTTTGGAATTTTATTTGTCGATGACATAATGCCACCAAATTAAAAAAATTAGAGAAAATAAAAATAAATTTAAATAGGGGCAAGGGAGATTTTCATTATTGCTTTTCTTAAACCTAATTGATTTGTTTTTACTAAATTTTTGGAATTTTATTTGTCGATGACATAATGGCACCAAATTAAAAAAATTCGAGAAAATAAAAATAAATTTAAATAGGGGCAAGCGAGATTTTAAATAAAGCTTATCATTGAGCTCACTGATTTGTTTTTACTAAATTTTTGCAATTTTATTTGTCGATGACATAATGCCACCAAATTAAAAAAATTAGAGAAAATAAAAATAAATTTAAATAGGGGCAAGGGAGATTTTCATTATTGCTTTTCTTAAACCTAATTGATTTGTTTTTACTAAATTTTTGGAATTTTATTTGTCGATGACATAATGGCACCAAATTAAAAAAATTCGAGAAAATAAAAATAAATTTAAATAGGGGCAAGCGAGATTTTAAATAAAGCTTATCATTGAGCTCACTGATTTGTTTTTACTAAATTTTTGGAATTTTATTTGTCGATGACATAATGCCACCAAATTAAAAAAATTAGAGAAAATAAAAATAAATTTAAATAGGGGCAAGGGAGATTTTCATTATTGCTTTTCTTAAACCTAATTGATTTGTTTTTACTAAATTTTTGGAATTTTATTTGTCGATGACATAATGGCACCAAATTAAAAAAATTCGAGAAAATAAAAATAAATTTAAATAGGGGCAAGCGAGATTTTAAATAAAGCTTATCATTGAGCTCACTGATTTGTTTTTACTAAATTTTTGCAATTTTATTTG
This sequence comes from Panagrolaimus kolymaensis, assembly GCA_028622995.1. Classification (NCBI taxonomy): domain Eukaryota; kingdom Metazoa; phylum Nematoda; class Chromadorea; order Rhabditida; family Panagrolaimidae; genus Panagrolaimus; species Panagrolaimus kolymaensis. The sequence continues at coordinate 706,268 of JAJQJQ010000025.1, read as the reverse complement.
TCGATGACATAATGCCACCAAATTAAAAAAATTAGAGAAAATAAAAATAAATTTAAATAGGGGCAAGCGAGATTTTCGTTATTGCTTTTCTTAAACCTAATTGATTTGTTTTTACTAAATTTTTGGAATTTTATTTGTCGATGACATAATGGCACCAAATTAAAAAAATTAGAGAAAATAAAAATAAATTTAAATAGGGGCAAGGGAGATTTTCATTATTGCTTTTCTTAAACCTAATTGATTTGTTTTTACTAAATTTTTGGAATTTTATTTGTCGATGACATAATGACACCAAATTAAAAAAATTCGAGAAAATAAAAATAAATTTAAATAGGGGCAAGCGAGATTTTAAATAAAGCTTATCATTGAGCTCACTGATTTGTTTTTACTAAATTTTTGCAATTTTATTTGTCGATGACATAATGGCACCAAATTAAAAAAATTAGAGAAAATAAAAATAAATTTAAATAGGGGCAAGCGAGATTTTCGTTATTGCTTTTCTTAAACCTAATTGATTTGTTTTTACTAAATTTTTGGAATTTTATTTGTCGATGACATAATGGCACCAAATTAAAAAAATTCGAGAAAATAAAAATAAATTTAAATAGGGGCAAGCGAGATTTTAAATAAAGCTTATCATTGAGCTCACTGATTTGTTTTTACTAAATTTTTGCAATTTTATTTGTCGATGACATAATGCCACCAAATTAAAAAAATTAGAGAAAATAAAAATAAATTTAAATAGGGGCAAGCGAGATTTTAAATAAAGCTTATCATTGAGCTCACTGATTTGTTTTTACTAAATTTTTGGAATTTTATTTGTCGATGACATAATGCCACCAAATTAAAAAAATTCGAGAAAATAAAAATAAATTTAAATAGGGGCAAGCGAGATTTTAAATAAAGCTTATCATTGAGCTCACTGATTTGTTTTTACTAAATTTTTGCAATTTTATTTGTCGATGACATAATGGCACCAAATTAAAAAAATTCGAGAAAATAAAAATAAATTTAAATAGGGGCAAGCGAGATTTTAAATAAAGCTTATCATTGAGCTCACTGATTTGTTTTTACTAAATTTTTGCAATTTTATTTGTCGATGACATAATGCCACCAAATTAAAAAAATTAGAGAAAATAAAAATAAATTTAAATAGGGGCAAGGGAGATTTTCATTATTGCTTTTCTTAAACCTAATTGATTTGTTTTTACTAAATTTTTGGAATTTTATTTGTCGATGACATAATGGCACCAAATTAAAAAAATTCGAGAAAATAAAAATAAATTTAAATAGGGGCAAGCGAGATTTTAAATAAAGCTTATCATTGAGCTCACTGATTTGTTTTTACTAAATTTTTGGAATTTTATTTGTCGATGACATAATGCCACCAAATTAAAAAAATTAGAGAAAATAAAAATAAATTTAAATAGGGGCAAGCGAGATTTTAAATAAAGCTTATCATTGAGCTCACTGATTTGTTTTTACTAAATTTTTGGAATTTTATTTGTCGATGACATAATGCCACCAAATTAAAAAAATTCGAGAAAATAAAAATAAATTTAAATAGGGGCAAGCGAGATTTTAAATAAAGCTTATCATTGAGCTCACTGATTTGTTTTTACTAAATTTTTGCAATTTTATTTGTCGATGACATAATGGCACCAAATTAAAAAAATTAGAGAAAATAAAAATAAATTTAAAAGGGGCAAGCGAGATTTTCATTATTGCTTTTCTTAAACCTAATTGATTTGTTTTTACTAAATTTTTGCAATTTTATTTGTGGATGACATAATGGCACCAAATTAAAAAAATTAGAGAAAATAAAAATAAATTTAAAAGGGGCAAGCGAGATTTTAAATAAAGCTTATCATTGAGCTCACTGATTTGTTTTTACTAAATTTTTGCAATTTTATTTGTCGATGACATAATGGCACCAAATTAAAAAAATTAGAGAAAATAAAAATAAATTTAAAAGGGGCAAGCGAGATTTTAAATAAAGCTTATCATTGAGCTCACTGATTTGTTTTTACTAAATTTTTGCAATTTTATTTGTCGATGACATAATGGCACCAAATTAAAAAAATTAGAGAAAATAAAAATAAATTTAAAAGGGGCAAGCGAGATTTTCATTATTGCTTTTCTTAAACCTAATTGATTTGTTTTTACTAAATTTTTGCAATTTTATTTGTCGATGACATAATGCCACCAAATTATAAAAATTAGAGAAAATAAAAATAAATTTAAATAGGGGCAAGGGAGATTTTCATTATTGCTTTTCTTAAACCTAATTGATTTGTTTTTACTAAATTTTTGCAATTTTATTTGTCGATGACATAATGGCACCAAATTAAAAAAATTAGAGAAAATAAAAATAAATTTAAAAGGGGCAAGCGAGATTTTAAATAAAGCTTATCATTGAGCTCACTGATTTGTTTTTACTAAATTTTTGGAATTTTATTTGTCGATGACATAATGGCACCAAATTAAAAAAATTCGAGAAAATAAAAATAAATTTAAATAGGGGCAAGCGAGATTTTAAATAAAGATTATCATTGAGCTCACTGATTTGTTTTTACTAAATTTTTGGAATTTTATTTGTCGATGACATAATGGCACCAAATTAAAAAAATTCGAGAAAATAAAAATAAATTTAAAAGGGGCAAGCGAGATTTTAAATAAAGCTTATCATTGAGCTCACTGATTTGTTTTTACTAAATTTTTGGAATTTTATTTGTCGATGACATAATGGCACCAAATTAAAAAAATTCGAGAAAATAAAAATAAATTTAAATAGGGGCAAGCGAGATTTTAAATAAAGCTTATCATTGAGCTCACTGATTTGTTTTTACTAAATTTTTGGAATTTTATTTGTCGATGACATAATGGCACCAAATTAAAAAAATTCGAGAAAATAAAAATAAATTTAAATAGGGGCAAGCGAGATTTTAAATAAAGCTTATCATTGAGCTCACTGATTTGTTTTTACTAAATTTTTGGAATTTTATTTGTCGATGACATAATGCCACCAAATTAAAAAAATTAGAGAAAATAAAAATAAATTTAAAAGGGGCAAGCGAGATTTTAAATAAAGCTTATCATTGAGCTCACTGATTTGTTTTTACTAAATTTTTGGAATTTTATTTGTCGATGACATAATGGCACCAAATTAAAAAAATTCGAGAAAATAAAAATAAATTTAAATAGGGGCAAGCGAGATTTTAAATAAAGCTTATCATTGAGCTCACTGATTTGTTTTTACTAAATTTTTGGAATTTTATTTGTCGATGACATAATGGCACCAAATTAAAAAAATTCGAGAAAATAAAAATAAATTTAAATAGGGGCAAGCGAGATTTTAAATAAAGCTTATCATTGAGCTCACTGATTTGTTTTTACTAAATTTTTGGAATTTTATTTGTCGATGACATAATGCCACCAAATTAAAAAAATTAGAGAAAATAAAAATAAATTTAAAAGGGGCAAGCGAGATTTTAAATAAAGCTTATCATTGAGCTCACTGATTTGTTTTTACTAAATTTTTGGAATTTTATTTGTCGATGACATAATGCAACCAAATTAAAAAAATTAGAGAAAATAAAAATAAATTTAAATAGGGGCAAGGGAGATTTTCATTATTGCTTTTCTTAAACCTAATTGATTTGTTTTTACTAAATTTTTGGAATTTTATTTGTCGATGACATAATGGCACCAAATTAAAAAAATTCGAGAAAATAAAAATAAATTTAAATAGGGGCAAGCGAGATTTTAAATAAAGCTTATCATTGAGCTCACTGATTTGTTTTTACTAAATTTTTGGAATTTTATTTGTCGATGACATAATGCCACCAAATTAAAAAAATTAGAGAAAATAAAAATAAATTTAAATAGGGGCAAGGGAGATTTTCATTATTGCTTTTCTTAAACCTAATTGATTTGTTTTTACTAAATTTTTGGAATTTTATTTGTCGATGACATAATGGCACCAAATTAAAAAAATTCGAGAAAATAAAAATAAATTTAAATAGGGGCAAGCGAGATTTTAAATAAAGCTTATCATTGAGCTCACTGATTTGTTTTTACTAAATTTTTGCAATTTTATTTGTCGATGACATAATGGCACCAAATTAAAAAAATTCGAGAAAATAAAAATAAATTTAAATAGGGGCAAGCGAGATTTTAAATAAAGCTTATCATTGAGCTCACTGATTTGTTTTTACTAAATTTTTGGAATTTTATTTGTCGATGACATAATGCCACCAAATTAAAAAAATTAGAGAAAATAAAAATAAATTTAAAAGGGGCAAGCGAGATTTTAAATAAAGCTTATCATTGAGCTCACTGATTTGTTTTTACTAAATTTTTGGAATTTTATTTGTCGATGACATAATGGCACCAAATTAAAAAAATTCGAGAAAATAAAAATAAATTTAAAAGGGGCAAGCGAGATTTTAAATAAAGCTTATCATTGAGCTCACTGATTTGTTTTTACTAAATTTTTGGAATTTTATTTGTCGATGACATAATGCCACCAAATTAAAAAAATTCGAGAAAATAAAAATAAATTCAAAAGGGGCAAGCTAGATTTTAAATAAAGCTTATCATTGAGCTCACTGATTTGTTTTTACTAAATTTTTGGAATTTTATTTGTCGATGACATAATGGCACCAAATTAAAAAAATTCGAGAAAATAAAAATAAATTTAAATAGGGGCAAGCGAGATTTTAAATAAAGCTTATCATTGAGCTCACTGATTTGTTTTTACTAAATTTTTGGAATTTTATTTGTCGATGACATAATGGCACCAAATTAAAAAAATAAGAGAAAATAAAAATAAATTTAAATAGGGGCAAGGGAGATTTTCATTATTGCTTTTCTTAAACCTAATTGATTTGTTTTTACTAAATTTTTGGAATTTTATTTGTCGATGACATAATGGCACCAAATTAAAAAAATTCGAGAAAATAAAAATAAATTTAAATAGGGGCAAGCGAGATTTTAAATAAAGCTTATCATTGAGCTCACTGATTTGTTTTTACTAAATTTTTGGAATTTTATTTGTCGATGACATAATGCCACCAAATTAAAAAAATTAGAGAAAATAAAAATAAATTTAAATAGGGGCAAGGGAGATTTTCATTATTGCTTTTCTTAAACCTAATTGATTTGTTTTTACTAAATTTTTGGAATTTTATTTGTCGATGACATAATGGCACCAAATTAAAAAAATTCGAGAAAATAAAAATAAATTTAAATAGGGGCAAGCGAGATTTTCGTTATTGCTTTTCTTAAACCTAATTGATTTGTTTTTACTAAATTTTTGGAATTTTATTTGTCGATGACATAATGGCACCAAATTAAAAAAATTAGAGAAAATAAAAATAAATTTAAATAGGGGCAAGGGAGATTTTCATTATTGCTTTTCTTAAACCTAATTGATTTGTTTTTACTAAATTTTTGGAATTTTATTTGTCGATGACATAATGACACCAAATTAAAAAAATTCGAGAAAATAAAAATAAATTTAAATAGGGGCAAGCGAGATTTTAAATAAAGCTTATCATTGAGCTCACTGATTTGTTTTTACTAAATTTTTGCAATTTTATTTGTCGATGACATAATGGCACCAAATTAAAAAAATTAGAGAAAATAAAAATAAATTTAAATAGGGGCAAGCGAGATTTTCGTTATTGCTTTTCTTAAACCTAATTGATTTGTTTTTACTAAATTTTTGGAATTTTATTTGTCGATGACATAATGGCACCAAATTAAAAAAATTCGAGAAAATAAAAATAAATTTAAATAGGGGCAAGCGAGATTTTAAATAAAGCTTATCATTGAGCTCACTGATTTGTTTTTACTAAATTTTTGCAATTTTATTTGTCGATGACATAATGCCACCAAATTAAAAAAATTAGAGAAAATAAAAATAAATTTAAATAGGGGCAAGCGAGATTTTAAATAAAGCTTATCATTGAGCTCACTGATTTGTTTTTACTAAATTTTTGGAATTTTATTTGTCGATGACATAATGCCACCAAATTAAAAAAATTCGAGAAAATAAAAATAAATTTAAATAGGGGCAAGCGAGATTTTAAATAAAGCTTATCATTGAGCTCACTGATTTGTTTTTACTAAATTTTTGCAATTTTATTTGTCGATGACATAATGGCACCAAATTAAAAAAATTCGAGAAAATAAAAATAAATTTAAATAGGGGCAAGCGAGATTTTAAATAAAGCTTATCATTGAGCTCACTGATTTGTTTTTACTAAATTTTTGCAATTTTATTTGTCGATGACATAATGCCACCAAATTAAAAAAATTAGAGAAAATAAAAATAAATTTAAATAGGGGCAAGGGAGATTTTCATTATTGCTTTTCTTAAACCTAATTGATTTGTTTTTACTAAATTTTTGGAATTTTATTTGTCGATGACATAATGGCACCAAATTAAAAAAATTAGAGAAAATAAAAATAAATTTAAAAGGGGCAAGCGAGATTTTAAATAAAGCTTATCATTGAGCTCACTGATTTGTTTTTACTAAATTTTTGCAATTTTATTTGTCGATGACATAATGGCACCAAATTAAAAAAATTAGAGAAAATAAAAATAAATTTAAAAGGGGCAAGCGAGATTTTAAATAAAGCTTATCATTGAGCTCACTGATTTGTTTTTACTAAATTTTTGCAATTTTATTTGTCGATGACATAATGGCACCAAATTAAAAAAATTAGAGAAAATAAAAATAAATTTAAAAGGGGCAAGCGAGATTTTCATTATTGCTTTTCTTAAACCTAATTGATTTGTTTTTACTAAATTTTTGCAATTTTATTTGTCGATGACATAATGCCACCAAATTATAAAAATTAGAGAAAATAAAAATAAATTTAAATAGGGGCAAGGGAGATTTTCATTATTGCTTTTCTTAAACCTAATTGATTTGTTTTTACTAAATTTTTGCAATTTTATTTGTCGATGACATAATGGCACCAAATTAAAAAAATTAGAGAAAATAAAAATAAATTTAAAAGGGGCAAGCGAGATTTTAAATAAAGCTTATCATTGAGCTCACTGATTTGTTTTTACTAAATTTTTGGAATTTTATTTGTCGATGACATAATGGCACCAAATTAAAAAAATTCGAGAAAATAAAAATAAATTTAAATAGGGGCAAGCGAGATTTTAAATAAAGATTATCATTGAGCTCACTGATTTGTTTTTACTAAATTTTTGGAATTTTATTTGTCGATGACATAATGGCACCAAATTAAAAAAATTCGAGAAAATAAAAATAAATTTAAAAGGGGCAAGCGAGATTTTAAATAAAGCTTATCATTGAGCTCACTGATTTGTTTTTACTAAATTTTTGGAATTTTATTTGTCGATGACATAATGGCACCAAATTAAAAAAATTCGAGAAAATAAAAATAAATTTAAATAGGGGCAAGCGAGATTTTAAATAAAGCTTATCATTGAGCTCACTGATTTGTTTTTACTAAATTTTTGGAATTTTATTTGTCGATGACATAATGCCACCAAATTAAAAAAATTAGAGAAAATAAAAATAAATTTAAAAGGGGCAAGCGAGATTTTAAATAAAGCTTATCATTGAGCTCACTGATTTGTTTTTACTAAATTTTTGGAATTTTATTTGTCGATGACATAATGCCACCAAATTAAAAAAATTAGAGAAAATAAAAATAAATTTAAATAGGGGCAAGGGAGATTTTCATTATTGCTTTTCTTAAACCTAATTGATTTGTTTTTACTAAATTTTTGGAATTTTATTTGTCGATGACATAATGGCACCAAATTAAAAAAATTCGAGAAAATAAAAATAAATTTAAATAGGGGCAAGCGAGATTTTAAATAAAGCTTATCATTGAGCTCACTGATTTGTTTTTACTAAATTTTTGGAATTTTATTTGTCGATGACATAATGCCACCAAATTAAAAAAATTAGAGAAAATAAAAATAAATTTAAATAGGGGCAAGGGAGATTTTCATTATTGCTTTTCTTAAACCTAATTGATTTGTTTTTACTAAATTTTTGGAATTTTATTTGTCGATGACATAATGGCACCAAATTAAAAAAATTCGAGAAAATAAAAATAAATTTAAATAGGGGCAAGCGAGATTTTAAATAAAGCTTATCATTGAGCTCACTGATTTGTTTTTACTAAATTTTTGCAATTTTATTTGTCGATGACATAATGGCACCAAATTAAAAAAATTCGAGAAAATAAAAATAAATTTAAATAGGGGCAAGCGAGATTTTAAATAAAGCTTATCATTGAGCTCACTGATTTGTTTTTACTAAATTTTTGGAATTTTATTTGTCGATGACATAATGCTACCAAATTAAAAAAATTAGAGAAAATAAAAATAAATTTAAAAGGGGCAAGCGAGATTTTAAATAAAGCTTATCATTGAGCTCACTGATTTGTTTTTACTAAATTTTTGGAATTTTATTTGTCGATGACATAATGGCACCAAATTAAAAAAATTCGAGAAAATAAAAATAAATTTAAAAGGGGCAAGCGAGATTTTAAATAAAGCTTATCATTGAGCTCACTGATTTGTTTTTACTAAATTTTTGGAATTTTATTTGTCGATGACATAATGCCACCAAATTAAAAAAATTCGAGAAAATAAAAATAAATTCAAAAGGGGCAAGCTAGATTTTAAATAAAGCTTATCATTGAGCTCACTGATTTGTTTTTACTAAATTTTTGGAATTTTATTTGTCGATGACATAATGGCACCAAATTAAAAAAATTCGAGAAAATAAAAATAAATTTAAATAGGGGCAAGCGAGATTTTAAATAAAGCTTATCATTGAGCTCACTGATTTGTTTTTACTAAATTTTTGGAATTTTATTTGTCGATGACATAATGGCACCAAATTAAAAAAATAAGAGAAAATAAAAATAAATTTAAATAGGGGCAAGGGAGATTTTCATTATTGCTTTTCTTAAACCTAATTGATTTGTTTTTACTAAATTTTTGGAATTTTATTTGTCGATGACATAATGGCACCAAATTAAAAAAATTCGAGAAAATAAAAATAAATTTAAATAGGGGCAAGCGAGATTTTAAATAAAGCTTATCATTGAGCTCACTGATTTGTTTTTACTAAATTTTTGGAATTTTATTTGTCGATGACATAATGCCACCAAATTAAAAAAATTAGAGAAAATAAAAATAAATTTAAATAGGGGCAAGGGAGATTTTCATTATTGCTTTTCTTAAACCTAATTGATTTGTTTTTACTAAATTTTTGGAATTTTATTTGTCGATGACATAATGGCACCAAATTAAAAAAATTCGAGAAAATAAAAATAAATTTAAATAGGGGCAAGCGAGATTTTCGTTATTGCTTTTCTTAAACCTAATTGATTTGTTTTTACTAAATTTTTGCAATTTTATTTGTCGATGACATAATGGCACCAAATTAAAAAAATTCGAGAAAATAAAAATAAATTTAAATAGGGGCAAGCGAGATTTTCGTTATTGCTTTTCTTAAACCTAATTGATTTGTTTTTACTAAATTTTTGCAATTTTATTTGTCGATGACATAATGGCACCAAATTAAAAAAATTCGAGAAAATAAAAATAAATTTAAAAGGGGCAAGCGAGATTTTAAATAAAGCTTATCATTGAGCTCACTGATTTGTTTTTACTAAATTTTTGCAATTTTATTTGTCGATGACATAATGGCACCAAATTAAAAAAATTCGAGAAAATAAAAATAAATTTAAATAGGGGCAAGCGAGATTATAAATAAAGCTTATCATTGAGCTCACTGATTTGTTTTTACTAAATTTTTGCAATTTTATTTGTCGATGACATAATGGCACCAAATTAAAAAAATTCGAGAAAATAAAAATAAATTTAAATAGGGGCAAGCGAGATTTTCGTTATTGCTTTTCTTAAACCTAATTGATTTGTTTTTACTAAATTTTTGCAATTTTATTTGTCGATGACATAATGGCACCAAATTAAAAAAATTCGAGAAAATAAAAATAAATTTAAATAGGGGCAAGCGAGATTTTCGTTATTGCTTTTCTTAAACCTAATTGATTTGTTTTTACTAAATTTTTGGAATTTTATTTGTCGATGACATAATAGCACCAAATTAAAAAAATTAGAGAAAATAAAAATAAATTTAAAAGGGGAAAGCGAGATTTTAAATAAAGCTTATCATTGAGCTCACTGATTTGTTTTTACTAAATTTTTGCAATTTTATTTGTCGATGACATAATGGCACCAAATTAAAAAAATTCGAGAAAATAAAAATAAATTCAAAAGGGGCAAGCGAGATTTTAAATAAAGCTTATCATTGAGCTCACTGATTTGTTTTTACTAAATTTTTGCAATTTTATTTGTCGATGACATAATGGCACCAAATTAAAAAAATTAGAGAAAATAAAAATAAATTTAAAAGGGGCAAGCGAGATTTTAAATAAAGCTTATCATTGAGCTCACTGATTTGTTTTTACTAAATTTTTGGAATTTTATTTGTCGATGACATAATGGCACCAAATTAAAAAAATTCGAGAAAATAAAAATAAATTCAAAAGGGGCAAGCGAGATTTTAATTAAAGCTTATCATTGAGCTCACTGATTTGTTTTTACTAAATTTTTGGAATTTTATTTGTCGATGACATAATGGCACCAAATTAAAAAAATTCGAGAAAATAAAAATAAGTGTTAAATGGTCTAATCTTTTGGTTGTAAAAAACTCATCGATTTCAAAAAATTTTTCCAATCAAATTTAAAACATCATCGAAGCTTTTAATTGAAAGAAACGACTGAAGCAAAAAATGATTCATAGTTCATTAATATACGTATTTTTAAAATATAATATATCATTTATTTATTATAATTAAACTTTATTAAACTATATAAGAAAAAAGAATAAACAATATAATAATTTATGACCATCAAGTAATATAAAGTTTTATTTTTAATTTTAAAGAAATTCCATTGCCATTTGTTGGTTCACTTTCACTTCGTTCCATAAGATTCCCTATCTTTTCGTGCCAGTACCTAAAAATGAGAAGAAATAAATAATATTTGCAAAAAAATTCAAAACTTACAAAATAAAAGTTTTTTTTCACAAATAATATATTTTAACATTGATTAAACAAATCTTCATTATTTCCACTTCGGGTAAGTTTTATTAAACATTCGACCATTCAGCAATATCAATTTCTTCATCATCAGAAGAGTCAACCTTAAAAATTGAATAAAGAAAAAGGTAAAAGAAAAAACTCAAACTTACATGTGAATCATAGGAAGTATCTAATTCGACATAACTTTCTCCAGACCCAAATTCTAAAAATAAAAAGAGTAAAAATATGTAATAATTTAAGTTTTTTTTGAATTTATTCAATCATAATAAAGAAATAACATACCACTGATTGTTTTGTTTGAATCATCTTCTGTTTCGTCTAAATCTGAGTCTGTTCCATATTCAGTTTCCTCTGAATCTCCATCATAATCATAATCATCTACTTCAGAGTTGTTAGCTTCTTTTTGATCAATTGCATCAGATCCTTGTTTGGGTTCAGGTTCTTCAAATGGTTTATAGCCTTGTTCTAAAAGCAAATTTCTTTTACTATCGATTTCTTCTTTAGTATACTTATTTCTTCCTCTTCTTTTCATTGGAGGTGATTCTTTGTGGCTAACTAAAAAGGAAGTTAAAATTTAGTAAGAAAGAATGTAAACACCAAACTAGCGCACAACAAAAGTAGTAAATTAAAAAAATTACATACCTTTACATCTTCTGTCCTTATGCCAATCTACAGTACTTACCATTACAAATCCAATTTCAGGAGGAGAACCAGGGCGGCCAAAACTGATATGTCCTTTACAGCTAAAAAGTTTTAGATAATTAAAGAGTTTGTAACTAATTTTGAAGATGCTTTTTTATAAATTTATGTTTATGAAATTTTTGAATATTCTTCAACTTTTAATTGTTATTTTTGTAATATTCCAGAAAAATTTTTTAGATTGTGAAATTATTTCTATGCGATAAATCTTAAGCAAACCAATGCATATTTAAATTTAAAGATTTTAATAAATAACAAGACCTTACCCTGGACAAACAAAACACTTCTTTTTTTCTTCATATGAAATTCTCCAATATTTGTGAAACAAATAGTTTTTACCATTTTCTATGTATATGAATGAATCTAAAAAAAGGAAATGTAAAAGAAAATTTAATGGAAAATAATTACCATATCTTATAATTATCATTGGTGCTAACTTTGTTTTTCGTGTAGCATCACCACCATTTTTCGAGTGTTTTGGATGAGTTGATGGAAGGAATTTGAGAGAGTTTGCATTTCCCATTTGTTCATTAATTGACAGATCATCCAATAGAATTTCAGGAGTTACATCAGTAATATTTGATGGCGATGTTGAATCAATTAAAGCTACATGAGTTACGAAAGCATTTATATTTGTTTCTTTTTGAACTTCACGATCAATCAACCATGGATGGAGAAGTAATTCAGCAGCTGATTTTCTTTTACTCGGAATAGTGTTTAGCATTTTACGCAAGAAATTAAAGAGTTTCTTTCGATCATTTTCAGGCATTTCTTCTGTATTGATTCGGTTTGTTAAAAACTTATTAAATTGTTCTTTAGCCTTAGAATTCTTATAAGAACGCGTTGAAAATTTCGTTTTATAACCACCAGGATCCTTGAAACCTTTAAAATGATGACGAGAAAACATGCCAAACATTTTCCTTAATTCAACAATTTCTTTCTGATTTTGTTTGATAAATACATCGTTGGACAAAAGTACAATAATCTAAAATATAGGCAAGTAAGCATACTATTTTTGTTGATAAAAAAGTTTAATCAAACAACTTACTGTAACACCAAGTGACCAAATGTCATAAGACGGAAGCAAAGGAGCACCAAAAAAGTATTCCGGAGGACGAAAACCATAAGTACCAGTACGTCGCTCAGTTCCTACTTCCTGAAAATAAGTTATAATAAATGTTAAACAAACTTTAGAAAGACTTACCATAGCATTTCCAAAATCAATTAATTTAAATATTAATTGTGTCAACTCTTGAATGTCTTGCTTTGGTAGTTTATCAAGTTCTGCTTCCAACACCTTTCTTACGTGATTTTCATCAAATTCGGTATTCTTTTGACATACCATACGAAGTGAAGACAAGCTATTCCCAGATTTTACAATTTTTTCAAATTCTTGGCGTAAACTAAGTTGTGAAACACATGGAGCAATGTTTTGAAGTTTGACATCAGTATGAACAACGTTGAGATCATGGATAGCTTTAAGAGCCAAAAGAACGTGTTTTGCAACTTTTTTGATGACAGCAATTGAGAATCCACCTTGTTTGTAAACAACTTTTATCAGCGAATATAAATCTTTTCCAAGTGGCTCATAAATAGCAACAAAAGCATCACGAGGTTGATTCGAAACTCGAATTTGTTTATAGAAGCGTAATATGTTAGGATGATTTGAAGTTTGATTATGGATCTATAACAAAGTAATCAATGAAAACAAAAAATTCAAATTATGATAGAATATAATTATTTATAAAACTCGAAGAATTAAAGTCAAATATTCAGCAAAATTATTTTGCTTTTAAAACAAAAAGATAAGAACAAAATCAATAGGTATACGACTGATTTATAGAGAAAAAAATACTCACGTTTTTTTCAAGCTTTGAAATGTTATGACCATATTTTAAAACTTTTGCAACTTTGAATTCTTTACTTTTTGTATCAATAACGAGCCATACAAGGCAAGATCCACCATAACCAATTTTGCAAACAAAAAGATATCTAAAAAAATATGTCAGAGAAAATAAATAAAAAATAAAACAACTTACCCCGCTATTCTTGTTCGGATATCCACCAGATAAATTGTTTCCTCCTTGAAGCTTTCTTCATCTTCTTTGATATTTTGTGCAAAAACGTCCAAATTATAATTGATATTTTCGAATTGAGTTGCATTTTTCTTAATTATTGTTGTTGCTTTCCTGATATTATTTTAGTAACACAAAAAAATGAAATGAAAAGGACTTACCTATGATCAGTTATTTTCGTTTTAATTTTTTTGAATAAATTAGATTGATTCGGTTGTAACACTAAAAAATGAAGAAAAAATTAGAAAAAGCTTATAAAGCAAATAAATCTTTAATATTGGCAAGAAAGTATAAACCTCATTAAAAAAGGTAATAAATAAAGAAGAAAAAACTCACCAGAAGGTTTGGCAGCTATTCGATTTTGTTTTGTTGGCACATTTCCTGCGTCACCTTTGGGATCTCCATATAACTTTTTGCTTCTCGTAAAATAACCCATTTCTTGAAATAATGTAATAGAACTAATCAGCAAAAGCTATATCAATTGAGAGCATGTAAATTCAAATACAGTCGATACTGGACCTGAAAATTTAAAGATTTAATCCATATAGATACCTTTAAAATATGAAAGTTAAACGCAACAAAAAATTGAGAAAACACGACGAAAAAGAGGATGGATGAAAAAGCGAAGTTGAAAAAATGAAAATGAAAAGTTTGATCGTTTTTGGTCGAAAGCCAAAAAAAAGAAGAAAAAGCTATTTTTTTAAAGTGAATGGGAAAAGTTAGAAAAAGGAAGAAAGTAGCTGAATCAATCCTATTTTGAAAACTGTTTTGGCGACGTTTGTTAATTTTCTTTCCATGGAGCATTTACCCACCACCATTCATACTTAGTTTTTTTCTCAATTTATTTATAGTAAAAAGAGTTCATGAAATCGTACCAATTTAAAAGCCGATAATAGAGTCTTTCTTACCCGATAACTTCTTTATTGCCCCTTTAATCTCAAAAAACGGAAATAATACTAAAGATTTAAAAAATGCCATTTATTCAGTCATTTGAAAGTCAGTCTTTGATTTTAAAACACAATGAGAAAAAAAATATTATTTATAATACAAAGATTTCATATTGAAAAGAATATAATGCATTTTTTCTCAAAATCGAGAAGGTAGTCGCCATGACCGTTTTCATCGATGGTCAAGGGGACCTGAAATTTAAACAACATATTCAGATAGCTTTATTAAGAATAGTTATCGGTCGTTTTACCCCATATTCAACTCTCAAATGGAAGTTTTCCATTCTCGAAGCGAAAAATTAAACTTTTTTATTATGACTGTTTTAAAAAATCTGGCTCGATAGGAAATTCCTATAAATCATAAAAAGTTTAAATACGAAAAATCATAAAATTATATCGAGTTTAAAAAAAAGTTTTGAAGAACTTTTTGAAAAAAATGCAAAAATTTGCATATCGCCCTTAAGAACTATTTTTTTTTTATTCACTCCGGATGTTCATATTTTAACCATATATTCTACAGGTTTATGGGATTATTTGTGCTAAATATCATAATTTTACACTGTAGGGAAGAAAATCATCTTCAGGGACGTGTATATTACTCCATTATATGATAAAGTCGAGGCCATTGAACAAGTTACTCATAAACCCATGTAAAAATTCCAAAATCTTTACAAAAACTTTTAATACATTCTCCTCGATTTTTGGGTAAAGTTTCATCCACCATTGTTATGATCATTCCTGCGTCCCGAATTTTTGAAGGTTCACTGGTAAAACACGAAGTTTTCAAAAAAATAAAAAATCTTAAAAAATTTGATTTTTCAAAAACTTTTATTTTCGCTTACTCTCATCATTTCTAGACGTAATTTGGGTCGTAGAATCCGAATTTGGCATTCATTTCGCTGGGTTTATATTTTAAAATGGAGTTACGCCCAAATAAAACCAAATAAAAATTTGCATATTTCATAAATTCATAACTCAGAAACCAGCAAGTGAAGTGATGAAATTATTATCAAATTCGGATTCTACGACCCAAATTACGTCTAGAAATGATGAGAGTAAGCGAAAATAAAAGTTTTTGAAAAATCAAATTTTTGAAGATTTTTTATTTTTTTGAAAACTTCTTGTTTTACTAGTGAACCTTCAAAAATTCGGGACGCTGGAATGAACATAACAAGGTTGGATGAAACTTTACCCAAAAATCAAGGAGGATGTATTCTACGTTTTTGTAAATAATTTGGAATTTTTGCATGGGTTTTTGAGTAACTTGTCCAGTGGCTATTGCTATTCCATATATTGGTGTAATAAATACCAGCCAGGAAAACATTTACTTCCCCTAACTGGAAAATTCTGCTATTTAGCACAAATAATCCCATAAATCTGTAGAATATATGGTTAAAATATGGGGATAGGAACGGGCGAGAAAAAAATTAGTTCATAAGGACGATATGCAAATTTTTACAATTTTTTTCAAAAAGTCCTCCAAAACTTTTTTTAAACTCGATATAATTTTATGATTTTTCGTATTTAAACTTTTTATGATTTATAGGAATTTCCTATCGAGCCAGATTTTTTAAAACAGTAATAATAACAAAGTTTATTTTTTCGCTTCGAGACTGGAAAACTTCCATTTGAGAGTTGAATATGGGGTAAAACGACCGATAACTATTCTTAATAAAGCTATCTGAATATGTGGTTTAAATTTCAGGTCCACTTGGCCATCGATGAAAACGGTCATGGCGACTATTTTTCAATTATGCTCGAATTTGAAAAAAAATGCATTTTATTTCTACAAATTCGAAACTTCACAGAATCCTAAAAACTAAATAAAATAAATGTTTTCTGTGAAGAAATTTAAATAAAATTAATTTTTGAAAGCCATCTTTCGAGTTGCATATTTTAACCTTAAATTTGTACTCAATATCTTGGTCGTGTTTATTTCTACAAATTCGAAACTTCACAGAATCCTAAAAACTAATTATAAAAATGGTTTTCTGTGAAGAAAATCAAATTTCTGTGAAGAAAATCAAATAAAAGAAATTTTTGAATGCACTTTTTCGAGTTGCATATTTTAACCTTAAATTTGTACTCAATATCTGCCTTGCTTTTGATTCAACAAATTCGAAACTTCACCGAATCCTAAAAACTAATTATAAAAATGGTTTTCTGTGAAGAAAATCAAATAAAAGAAATTTTTGAATGCACTTTTTCGAGTTGCATATTTTAACCTTAAATTTGTACTCAATATCTGCCTTGCTTTTGATTCAACAAATTCGAAACTTCACAGAATCCTAAAAACTAATTATAAAAATGGTTTTCTGTGAAGAAAATCAAATAAAAGAAATTTTTGAATGCACTTTTTCGAGTTGCATATTTTAACCTTAAATTTGTACTCAATATCTGCCTTGCTTTTGATTCAACAAATTCGAAACTTCACAGAATCCTAAAAACTAATTATAAAAATGGTTTTCTGTGAAGAAAATCAAATAAAAGAAATTTTTGAATGCACTTTTTCGAGTTGCATATTTTAACCTTAAATTTGTACTCAATATCTGCCTTGCATTTGATTCAGCAAATTCGAAACTTCACAGAATCCTAAAAACTAATTTTAAAAATGGTTTTCTGTGAAGAAAATCAAATAAAAGAAATTTTTGAATGCACTTTTTCGAGTTGCATATTTTAACCTTAAATTTGTACTCAATATCTGCCTTGCATTTGATTCAGCAAATTCGAAACTTCACAGAATCCTAAAAACTAATTTTAAAAATGGTTTTCTGTGAAGAAAATCAAATAAAAGAAATTTTTGAATGCACTTTTTCGAGTTGCATATTTTAACCTTAAATTTGTACTCAATATCTGCCTTGCATTTGATTCAACAAATTCGAAACTTCACAGAATCCTAAAAACTAATTATAAAAATGGTTTTCTGTGAAGAAAATCAAATAAAAGAAATTTTTGAATGCACTTTTTCGAGTTGCATATTTTAACCTTAAATTTGTACTCAATATCTGCCTTGCATTTGATTCAACAAATTCGAAACTTCACAGAATCCTAAAAACTAATTATAAAAATGGTTTTCTGTGAAGAAAATCAAATAAAAGAAATTTTTGAATGCACTTTTTCGAGTTGCATATTTTAACCTTAAATTTGTACTCAATATCTGCCTTGCATTTGATTCAGCAAATTCGAAACTTCACAGAATCCTAAAAACTAATTTTAAAAATGGTTTTCTGTGAAGAAAATCAAATAAAAGAAATTTTTGAATGCACTTTTTCGAGTTGCATATTTTAACCTTAAATTTGTACTCAATATCTGCCTTGCTTTTGATTCAACAAATTCGAAACTTCACAGAATCCTAAAAACTAATTATAAAAATGGTTTTCTGTGAAGAAAATCAAATAAAAGAAATTTTTGAATGCACTTTTTCGAGTTGCATATTTTAACCTTAAATTTGTACTCAATATCTGCCTTGCATTTGATTCAGCAAATTCGAAACTTCACAGAATCCTAAAAACTAATTTTAAAAATGGTTTTCTGTGAAGAAAATCAAATAAAAGAAATTTTTGAATGCACTTTTTCGAGTTGCATATTTTAACCTTAAATTTGTACTCAATATCTGCCTTGCATTTGATTCAGCAAATTCGAAACTTCACAGAATCCTAAAAACTAATTTTAAAAATGGTTTTCTGTGAAGAAAATCAAATAAAAGAAATTTTTGAATGCACTTTTTCGAGTTGCATATTTTAACCTTAAATTTGTACTCAATATCTGCCTTGCATTTGATTCAACAAATTCGAAACTTCACAGAATCCTAAAAACTAATTATAAAAATGGTTTTCTGTGAAGAAAATCAAATAAAAGAAATTTTTGAATGCACTTTTTCGAGTTGCATATTTTAACCTTAAATTTGTACTCAATATCTGCCTTGCATTTGATTCAGCAAATTCGAAACTTCACAGAATCCTAAAAACTAATTTTAAAAATGGTTTTCTGTGAAGAAAATCAAATAAAAGAAATTTTTGAATGCACTTTTTCGAGTTGCATATTTTAACCTTAAATTTGTACTCAATATCTGCCTTGCATTTGATTCAACAAATTCGAAACTTCACAGAATCCTAAAAACTAATTATAAAAATGGTTTTCTGTGAAGAAAATCAAATAAAAGAAATTTTTGAATGCACTTTTTCGAGTTGCATATTTTAACCTTAAATTTGTACTCAATATCTGCCTTGCATTTGATTCAACAAATTCGAAACTTCACAGAATCCTAAAAACTAATTATAAAAATGGTTTTCTGTGAAGAAAATCAAATAAAAGAAATTTTTGAATGCACTTTTTCGAGTTGCATATTTTAACCTTAAATTTGTACTCAATATCTGCCTTGCATTTGATTCAACAAATTCGAAACTTCACAGAATCCTAAAAACTAATTATAAAAATGGTTTTCTGTGAAGAAAATCAAATAAAAGAAATTTTTGAATGCACTTTTTCGAGTTGCATATTTTAACCTTAAATTTGAACTCAATATCTGCCTTGCATTTGATTCAACAAATTCGAAACTTCACAGAATCCTAAAAACTAATTATAAAAATGGTTTTCTGTGAAGAAAATCAAATAAAAGAAATTTTTGAATGCACTTTTTCGAGTTGCATATTTTAACCTTAAATTTGTACTCAATATCTGCCTTGCTTTTGATTCAACAAATTCGAAACTTCACAGAATCCTAAAAACTAATTATAAAAATGGTTTTCTGTGAAGAAAATCAAATAAAAGAAATTTTTGAATGCACTTTTTCGAGTTGCATTTTTTAACCTTAAATTTGTACTCAATATCTGCCTTGCATTTGATTCAACAAATTCGAAACTTCACAGAATCCTAAAAACTAATTATAAAAATGGTTTTCTGTGAAGAAAATCAAATAAAAGAAATTTTTGAATGCACTTTTTCGATTTGCATATTTTAACCTTAAATTTGTACTCAATATCTGCCTTGCTTTTGATTCAACAAATTCGAAACTTCACAGAATCCTAAAAACTAATTATAAAAATGGTTTTCTGTGAAGAAAATCAAATAAAAGAAATTTTTGAATGCACTTTTTCGAGTTGCATTTTTTAACCTTAAATTTGTACTCAATATCTGCCTTGCATTTGATTCAGCAAATTCGAAACTTCACAGAATCCTAAAAACTAATTTTAAAAATGGTTTTCTGTGAAGAAAATCAAATAAAAGAAATTTTTGAATGCATTCTTTCGAGTTGCATATTTTAACCTTAAATTTGTACTCAATATCTGCCTTGCTTTTGATTCAACAAATTCGAAACTTCACAGAATCCTAAAAACTAATTATAAAAATGGTTTTCTGTGAAGAAAATCAAATAAAAGAAATTTTTGAATGCACTTTTTCGAGTTGCATTTTTTAACCTTAAATTTGTACTCAATATCTGCCTTGCATTTGATTCAACAAATTCGAAACTTCACAGAATCCTAAAAACTAATTATAAAAATGGTTTTCTGTGAAGAAAATCAAATAAAAGAAATTTTTGAATGCACTTTTTCGATTTGCATATTTTAACCTTAAATTTGTACTCAATATCTGCCTTGCTTTTGATTCAACAAATTCGAAACTTCACAGAATCCTAAAAACTAATTATAAAAATGGTTTTCTGTGAAGAAAATCAAATAAAAGAAATTTTTGAATGCACTTTTTCGAGTTGCATTTTTTAACCTTAAATTTGTACTCAATATCTGCCTTGCATTTGATTCAGCAAATTCGAAACTTCACAGAATCCTAAAAACTAATTTTAAAAATGGTTTTCTGTGAAGAAAATCAAATAAAAGAAATTTTTGAATGCACTTTTTCGAGTTGCATATTTTAACCTTAAATTTGTACTCAATATCTGCCTTGCATTTGATTCAACAAATTCGAAACTTCACAGAATCCTAAAAACTAATTATAAAAATAGTTTTCTGTGAAGAAAATCAAATAAAAGAAATTTTTGAATGCACTTTTTCGAGTTGCATATTTAAACCTTAAATTTGTACTCAATATCTGCCTTGCATTTGATTCAACAAATTCGAAACTTCACAGAATCCTAAAAACTAATTATAAAAATGGTTTTCTGTGAAGAAAATCAAATAAAAGAAATTTTTGAATGCATTCTTTCGAGTTGCATATTTTAACCTTAAATTTGTACTCAATATCTGCCTTGCTTTTGATTCAACAAATTCGAAACTTCACAGAATCCTAAAAACTAATTATAAAAATGGTTTTCTGTGAAGAAAATCAAATAAAAGAAATTTTTGAATGCATTCTTTCGAGTTGCATATTTTAACCTTAAATTTGTACTCAATATCTGCCTTGCATTTGATTCAACAAATTCGAAACTTCACAGAATCCTAAAAACTAATTATAAAAATGGTTTTCTGTGAAGAAAATCAAATAAAAGAAATTTTTGAATGCACTTTTTCGAGTTGCATATTTTAACCTTAAATTTGTACTCAATATCTGCCTTGCATTTGATTCAACAAATTCGAAACTTCACAGAATCCTAAAAACTAATTATAAAAATGGTTTTCTGTGAAGAAAATCAAATAAAAGAAATTTTTGAATGCACTTTTTCGAGTTGCATATTTAAACCTTAAATTTGTACTCAATATCTGCCTTGCATTTGATTCAACAAATTCGAAACTTCACAGAATCCTAAAAACTAATTATAAAAATGGTTTTCTGTGAAGAAAATCAAATAAAAGAAATTTTTGAATGCACTTTTTCGAGTTGCATATTTTAACCTTAAATTTGTACTCAATATCTGCCTTGCATTTGATTCAACAAATTCGAAACTTCACAGAATCCTAAAAACTAATTATAAAAATGGTTTTCTGTGAAGAAAATCAAATAAAAGAAATTTTTGAATGCACTTTTTCGAGTTGCATTTTTTAACCTTAAATTTGTACTCAATATCTGCCTTGCATTTGATTCAACAAATTCGAAACTTCACAGAATCCTAAAAACTAATTATAAAAATGGTTTTCTGTGAAGAAAATCAAATAAAAGAAATTTTTGAATGCACTTTTTCGAGTTGCATATTTTAACCTTAAATTTGTACTCAATATCTGCCTTGCATTTGATTCAACAAATTCGAAACTTCACAGAATCCTAAAAACTAATTATAAAAATGGTTTTCTGTGAAGAAAATCAAATAAAAGAAATTTTTGAATGCACTTTTTCGAGTTGCATTTTTTAACCTTAAATTTGTACTCAATATCTGCCTTGCATTTGATTCAACAAATTCGAAACTTCACAGAATCCTAAAAACTAATTATAAAAATGGTTTTCTGTGAAGAAAATCAAATAAAAGAAATTTTTGAATGCACTTTTTCGAGTTGCATATTTTAACCTTAAATTTGTACTCAATATCTGCCTTGCTTTTGATTCAACAAATTCGAAACTTCACAGAATCCTAAAAACTAATTATAAAAATGGTTTTCTGTGAAGAAAATCAAATAAAAGAAATTTTTGAATGCACTTTTTCGAGTTGCATATTTAAACCTTAAATTTGTACTCAATATCTGCCTTGCATTTGATTCAACAAATTCGAAACTTCACAGAATCCTAAAAACTAATTATAAAAATGGTTTTCTGTGAAGAAAATCAAATAAAAGAAATTTTTGAATGCATTCTTTCGAGTTGCATATTTTAACCTTAAATTTGTACTCAATATCTGCCTTGCATTTGATTCAACAAATTCGAAACTTCACAGAATCCTAAAAACTAATTATAAAAATGGTTTTCTGTGAAGAAAATCAAATAAAAGAAATTTTTGAATGCACTTTTTCGAGTTGCATATTTAAACCTTAAATTTGTACTCAATATCTGCCTTGCATTTGATTCAACAAATTCGAAACTTCACAGAATCCTAAAAACTAATTATAAAAATGGTTTTCTGTGAAGAAAATCAAATAAAAGAAATTTTTGAATGCACTTTTTCGAGTTGCATTTTTTAACCTTAAATTTGTACTCAATATCTGCCTTGCATTTGATTCAACAAATTCGAAACTTCACAGAATCCTAAAAACTAATTATAAAAATGGTTTTCTGTGAAGAAAATCAAATAAAAGAAATTTTTGAATGCACTTTTTCGAGTTGCATATTTAAACCTTAAATTTGTACTCAATATCTGCCTTGCATTTGATTCAACAAATTCGAAACTTCACAGAATCCTAAAAACTAATTATAAAAATGGTTTTCTGTGAAGAAAATCAAATAAAAGAAATTTTTGAATGCATTCTTTCGAGTTGCATATTTTAACCTTAAATTTGTACTCAATATCTGCCTTGCTTTTGATTCAACAAATTCGAAACTTCACAGAATCCTAAAAACTAATTATAAAAATGGTTTTCTGTGAAGAAAATCAAATAAAAGAAATTTTTGAATGCATTCTTTCGAGTTGCATATTTTAACCTTAAATTTGTACTCAATATCTGCCTTGCATTTGATTCAACAAATTCGAAACTTCACAGAATCCTAAAAACTAATTATAAAAATAGTTTTCTGTGAAGAAAATCAAATAAAAGAAATTTTTGAATGCACTTTTTCGAGTTGCATATTTTAACCTTAAATTTGTACTCAATATCTGCCTTGCATTTGATTCAACAAATTCGAAACTTCACAGAATCCTAAAAACTAATTATAAAAATGGTTTTCTGTGAAGAAAATCAAATAAAAGAAATTTTTGAATGCACTTTTTCGAGTTGCATATTTTAACCTTAAATTTGTACTCAATATCTGCCTTGCTTTTGATTCAACAAATTCGAAACTTCACAGAATCCTAAAAACTAATTATAAAAATGGTTTTCTGTGAAGAAAATCAAATAAAAGAAATTTTTGAATGCACTTTTTCGAGTTGCATATTTAAACCTTAAATTTGTACTCAATATCTGCCTTGCATTTGATTCAACAAATTCGAAACTTCACAGAATCCTAAAAACTAATTATAAAAATGGTTTTCTGTGAAGAAAATCAAATAAAAGAAATTTTTGAATGCACTTTTTCGAGTTGCATTTTTTAACCTTAAATTTGTACTCAATATCTGCCTTGCTTTTGATTCAACAAATTCGAAACTTCACAGAATCCTAAAAACTAATTATAAAAATGGTTTTCTGTGAAGAAAATCAAATAAAAGAAATTTTTGAATGCATTCTTTCGAGTTGCATATTTTAACCTTAAATTTGTACTCAATATCTGCCTTGCATTTGATTCAACAAATTCGAAACTTCACAGAATCCTAAAAACTAATTATAAAAATGGTTTTCTGTGAAGAAAATCAAATAAAAGAAATTTTTGAATGCACTTTTTCGAGTTGCATTTTTTAACCTTAAATTTGTACTCAATATCTGCCTTGCATTTGATTCAACAAATTCGAAACTTCACAGAATCCTAAAAACTAATTATAAAAATGGTTTTCTGTGAAGAAAATCAAATAAAAGAAATTTTTGAATGCACTTTTTCGAGTTGCATATTTTAACCTTAAATTTGTACTCAATATCTGCCTTGCTTTTGATTCAACAAATTCGAAACTTCACAGAATCCTAAAAACTAATTATAAAAATGGTTTTCTGTGAAGAAAATCAAATAAAAGAAATTTTTGAATGCACTTTTTCGAGTTGCATATTTAAACCTTAAATTTGTACTCAATATCTGCCTTGCATTTGATTCAACAAATTCGAAACTTCACAGAATCCTAAAAACTAATTATAAAAATGGTTTTCTGTGAAGAAAATCAAATAAAAGAAATTTTTGAATGCATTCTTTCGAGTTGCATATTTTAACCTTAAATTTGTACTCAATATCTGCCTTGCATTTGATTCAACAAATTCGAAACTTCACAGAATCCTAAAAACTAATTATAAAAATAGTTTTCTGTGAAGAAAATCAAATAAAAGAAATTTTTGAATGCACTTTTTCGAGTTGCATATTTAAACCTTAAATTTGTACTCAATATCTGCCTTGCATTTGATTCAACAAATTCGAAACTTCACAGAATCCTAAAAACTAATTATAAAAATGGTTTTCTGTGAAGAAAATCAAATAAAAGAAATTTTTGAATGCATTCTTTCGAGTTGCATATTTTAACCTTAAATTTGTACTCAATATCTGCCTTGCTTTTGATTCAACAAATTCGAAACTTCACAGAATCCTAAAAACTAATTATAAAAATGGTTTTCTGTGAAGAAAATCAAATAAAAGAAATTTTTGAATGCATTCTTTCGAGTTGCATATTTTAACCTTAAATTTGTACTCAATATCTGCCTTGCATTTGATTCAACAAATTCGAAACTTCACAGAATCCTAAAAACTAATTATAAAAATGGTTTTCTGTGAAGAAAATCAAATAAAAGAAATTTTTGAATGCACTTTTTCGAGTTGCATATTTAAACCTTAAATTTGTACTCAATATCTGCCTTGCATTTGATTCAACAAATTCGAAACTTCACAGAATCCTAAAAACTAATTATAAAAATGGTTTTCTGTGAAGAAAATCAAATAAAAGAAATTTTTGAATGCATTCTTTCGAGTTGCATATTTTAACCTTAAATTTGTACTCAATATCTGCCTTGCATTTGATTCAACAAATTCGAAACTTCACAGAATCCTAAAAACTAATTATAAAAATGGTTTTCTGTGAAGAAAATCAAATAAAAGAAATTTTTGAATGCACTTTTTCGAGTTGCATATTTAAACCTTAAATTTGTACTCAATATCTGCCTTGCATTTGATTCAACAAATTCGAAACTTCACAGAATCCTAAAAACTAATTATAAAAATGGTTTTCTGTGAAGAAAATCAAATAAAAGAAATTTTTGAATGCACTTTTTCGAGTTGCATATTTAAACCTTAAATTTGTACTCAATATCTGCCTTGCATTTGATTCAACAAATTCGAAACTTCACAGAATCCTAAAAACTAATTATAAAAATGGTTTTCTGTGAAGAAAATCAAATAAAAGAAATTTTTGAATGCACTTTTTCGAGTTGCATTTTTTAACCTTAAATTTGTACTCAATATCTGCCTTGCATTTGATTCAACAAATTCGAAACTTCACAGAATCCTAAAAACTAATTATAAAAATGGTTTTCTGTGAAGAAAATCAAATAAAAGAAATTTTTGAATGCACTTTTTCGAGTTGCATATTTTAACCTTAAATTTGTACTCAATATCTGCCTTGCATTTGATTCAACAAATTCGAAACTTCACAGAATCCTAAAAACTAATTATAAAAATGGTTTTCTGTGAAGAAAATCAAATAAAAGAAATTTTTGAATGCACTTTTTCGAGTTGCATATTTAAACCTTAAATTTGTACTCAATATCTGCCTTGCATTTGATTCAACAAATTCGAAACTTCACAGAATCCTAAAAACTAATTATAAAAATGGTTTTCTGTGAAGAAAATCAAATAAAAGAAATTTTTGAATGCATTCTTTCGAGTTGCATATTTTAACCTTAAATTTGTACTCAATATCTGCCTTGCATTTGATTCAACAAATTCGAAACTTCACAGAATCCTAAAAACTAATTATAAAAATGGTTTTCTGTGAAGAAAATCAAATAAAAGAAATTTTTGAATGCACTTTTTCGAGTTGCATATTTAAACCTTAAATTTGTACTCAATATCTGCCTTGCATTTGATTCAACAAATTCGAAACTTCACAGAATCCTAAAAACTAATTATAAAAATGGTTTTCTGTGAAGAAAATCAAATAAAAGAAATTTTTGAATGCACTTTTTCGAGTTGCATTTTTTAACCTTAAATTTGTACTCAATATCTGCCTTGCATTTGATTCAACAAATTCGAAACTTCACAGAATCCTAAAAACTAATTATAAAAATGGTTTTCTGTGAAGAAAATCAAATAAAAGAAATTTTTGAATGCACTTTTTCGAGTTGCATATTTTAACCTTAAATTTGTACTCAATATCTGCCTTGCTTTTGATTCAACAAATTCGAAACTTCACAGAAT
This sequence comes from Panagrolaimus kolymaensis, assembly GCA_028622995.1. Taxonomy (NCBI): domain Eukaryota; kingdom Metazoa; phylum Nematoda; class Chromadorea; order Rhabditida; family Panagrolaimidae; genus Panagrolaimus; species Panagrolaimus kolymaensis. The sequence continues at coordinate 679,393 of JAJQJQ010000025.1, read as the reverse complement.
CCTAAAAACTAATTATAAAAATGGTTTTCTGTGAAGAAAATCAAATAAAAGAAATTTTTGAATGCACTTTTTCGAGTTGCATATTTAAACCTTAAATTTGTACTCAATATCTGCCTTGCATTTGATTCAACAAATTCGAAACTTCACAGAATCCTAAAAACTAATTATAAAAATGGTTTTCTGTGAAGAAAATCAAATAAAAGAAATTTTTGAATGCATTCTTTCGAGTTGCATATTTTAACCTTAAATTTGTACTCAATATCTGCCTTGCATTTGATTCAACAAATTCGAAACTTCACAGAATCCTAAAAACTAATTATAAAAATGGTTTTCTGTGAAGAAAATCAAATAAAAGAAATTTTTGAATGCACTTTTTCGAGTTGCATATTTAAACCTTAAATTTGTACTCAATATCTGCCTTGCATTTGATTCAACAAATTCGAAACTTCACAGAATCCTAAAAACTAATTATAAAAATGGTTTTCTGTGAAGAAAATCAAATAAAAGAAATTTTTGAATGCACTTTTTCGAGTTGCATTTTTTAACCTTAAATTTGTACTCAATATCTGCCTTGCATTTGATTCAACAAATTCGAAACTTCACAGAATCCTAAAAACTAATTATAAAAATGGTTTTCTGTGAAGAAAATCAAATAAAAGAAATTTTTGAATGCACTTTTTCGAGTTGCATATTTTAACCTTAAATTTGTACTCAATATCTGCCTTGCTTTTGATTCAACAAATTCGAAACTTCACAGAATCCTAAAAACTAATTATAAAAATGGTTTTCTGTGAAGAAAATCAAATAAAAGAAATTTTTGAATGCACTTTTTCGAGTTGCATATTTAAACCTTAAATTTGTACTCAATATCTGCCTTGCATTTGATTCAACAAATTCGAAACTTCACAGAATCCTAAAAACTAATTATAAAAATGGTTTTCTGTGAAGAAAATCAAATAAAAGAAATTTTTGAATGCATTCTTTCGAGTTGCATATTTTAACCTTAAATTTGAACTCAATATCTGCCTTGCATTTGATTCAACAAATTCGAAACTTCACAGAATCCTAAAAACTAATTATAAAAATGGTTTTCTGTGAAGAAAATCAAATAAAAGAAATTTTTGAATGCACTTTTTCGAGTTGCATATTTAAACCTTAAATTTGTACTCAATATCTGCCTTGCATTTGATTCAACAAATTCGAAACTTCACAGAATCCTAAAAACTAATTATAAAAATGGTTTTCTGTGAAGAAAATCAAATAAAAGAAATTTTTGAATGCACTTTTTCGAGTTGCATATTTAAACCTTAAATTTGTACTCAATATCTGCCTTGCATTTGATTCAACAAATTCGAAACTTCACAGAATCCTAAAAACTAATTATAAAAATGGTTTTCTGTGAAGAAAATCAAATAAAAGAAATTTTTGAATGCACTTTTTCGAGTTGCATATTTTAACCTTAAATTTGTACTCAATATCTGCCTTGCTTTTGATTCAACAAATTCGAAACTTCACAGAATCCTAAAACTAATTATAAAAATGGTTTTCTGTGAAGAAAATCAAATAAAAGAAATTTTTGAATGCACTTTTTCGAGTTGCATATTTAAACCTTAAATTTGTACTCAATATCTGCCTTGCATTTGATTCAACAAATTCGAAACTTCACAGAATCCTTAAAACTAATTATAAAAATGGTTTTCTGTGAAGAAAATCAAATAAAAGAAATTTTTGAATGCACTTTTTCGAGTTGCATATTTAAACCTTAAATTTGTACTCAATATCTGCCTTGCATTTGATTCAACAAATTCGAAACTTCACAGAATCCTTAAAACTAATTATAAAAATGGTTTTCTGTGAAGAAAATCAAATAAAAGAAATTTTTGAATGCACTTTTTCGAGTTGCATATTTAAACCTTAAATTTGTACTCAATATCTGCCTTGCATTTGATTCAACAAATTCGAAACTTCACAGAATCCTAAAAACTAATTATAAAAATGGTTTTCTGTGAAGAAAATCAAATAAAAGAAATTTTTGAATGCACTTTTTCGAGTTGCATATTTAAACCTTAAATTTGTACTCAATATCTGCCTTGCATTTGATTCAACAAATTCGAAACTTCACAGAATCCTTAAAACTAATTATAAAAATGGTTTTCTGTGAAGAAAATCAAATAAAAGAAATTTTTGAATGCACTTTTTCGAGTTGCATATTTAAACCTTAAATTTGTACTCAATATCTGCCTTGCATTTGATTCAACAAATTCGAAACTTCACAGAATCCTAAAAACTAATTATAAAAATGGTTTTCTGTGAAGAAAATCAAATAAAAGAAATTTTTGAATGCACTTTTTCGAGTTGCATATTTAAACCTTAAATTTGTACTCAATATCTGCCTTGCATTTGATTCAACAAATTCGAAACTTCACAGAATCCTAAAACTAATTATAAAAATGGTTTTCTGTGAAGAAAATCAAATAAAAGAAATTTTTGAATGCACTTTTTCGAGTTGCATATTTAAACCTTAAATTTGTACTCAATATCTGCCTTGCATTTGATTCAACAAATTCGAAACTTCACAGAATCCTTAAAACTAATTATAAAAATGGTTTTCTGTGAAGAAAATCAAATAAAAGAAATTTTTGAATGCACTTTTTCGAGTTGCATATTTAAACCTTAAATTTGTACTCAATATCTGCCTTGCATTTGATTCAACAAATTCGAAACTTCACAGAATCCTAAAAACTAATTATAAAAATGGTTTTCTGTGAAGAAAATCAAATAAAAGAAATTTTTGAATGCACTTTTTCGAGTTGCATATTTAAACCTTAAATTTGTACTCAATATCTGCCTTGCATTTGATTCAACAAATTCGAAACTTCACAGAATCCTTAAAACTAATTATAAAAATGGTTTTCTGTGAAGAAAATCAAATAAAAGAAATTTTTGAATGCACTTTTTCGAGTTGCATATTTAAACCTTAAATTTGTACTCAATATCTGCCTTGCATTTGATTCAACAAATTCGAAACTTCACAGAATCCTAAAAACTAATTATAAAAATGGTTTTCTGTGAAGAAAATCAAATAAAAGAAATTTTTGAATGCACTTTTTCGAGTTGCATATTTTAACCTTAAATTTGTACTCAATATCTGCCTTGCATTTGATTCAACAAATTCGAAACTTCACAGAATCCTAAAAACTAATTATAAAAATGGTTTTCTGTGAAGAAAATCAAATAAAAGAAATTTTTGAATGCACTTTTTCGAGTTGCATATTTAAACCTTAAATTTGTACTCAATATCTGCCTTGCATTTGATTCAACAAATTCGAAACTTCACAGAATCCTAAAAACTAATTATAAAAATGGTTTTCTGTGAAGAAAATCAAATAAAAGAAATTTTTGAATGCATTCTTTCGAGTTGCATATTTTAACCTTAAATTTGTACTCAATATCTGCCTTGCATTTGATTCAACAAATTCGAAACTTCACAGAATCCTAAAAACTAATTATAAAAATGGTTTTCTGTGAAGAAAATCAAATAAAAGAAATTTTTGAATGCACTTTTTCGAGTTGCATATTTAAACCTTAAATTTGTACTCAATATCTGCCTTGCATTTGATTCAACAAATTCGAAACTTCACAGAATCCTAAAAACTAATTATAAAAATGGTTTTCTGTGAAGAAAATCAAATAAAAGAAATTTTTGAATGCACTTTTTCGAGTTGCATATTTAAACCTTAAATTTGTACTCAATATCTGGATTGCATTTGATTCAACAAATTCGAAACTTCACAGAATCCTAAAAACTAATTATAAAAATGGTTTTCTGTGAAGAAAATCAAATAAAAGAAATTTTTGAATGCACTTTTTCGAGTTGCATATTTAAACCTTAAATTTGTACTCAATATCTGCCTTGCATTTGATTCAACAAATTCGAAACTTCACAGAATCCTTAAAACTAATTATAAAAATGGTTTTCTGTGAAGAAAATCAAATAAAAGAAATTTTTCAATGCACTTTTTCGAGTTGCATATTTTAACCTTAAATTTGTACTCAATATCTGCCTTGCATTTGATTCAACAAATTCGAAACTTCACAGAATCCTTAAAACTAATTATAAAAATGGTTTTCTGTGAAGAAAATCAAATAAAAGAAATTTTTCAATGCACTTTTTCGAGTTGCATATTTTAACCTTAAATTTGTACTCAATATCTGCCTTGCATTTGATTCAACAAATTCGAAACTTCACAGAATCCTAAAAACTAATTATAAAAATGGTTTTCTGTGAAGAAAATCAAATAAAAGAAATTTTTGAATGCACTTTTTCGAGTTGCATATTTAAACCTTAAATTTGTACTCAATATCTGCCTTGCATTTGATTCAACAAATTCGAAACTTCACAGAATCCTTAAAACTAATTATAAAAATGGTTTTCTGTGAAGAAAATCAAATAAAAGAAATTTTTCAATGCACTTTTTCGAGTTACATATTTTAACCTTAAATTTGTACTCAATATCTGCCTTGCTTTTGATTCAACAAATTCGAAACTTCACAGAATCCTAAAAACTAATTATAAAAATGGTTTTCTGTGAAGAAAATCAAATAAAAGAAATTTTTGAATGCATTCTTTCGAGTTGCATATTTTAACCTTAAATTTGTACTCAATATCTGCCTTGCATTTGATTCAACAAATTCGAAACTTCACAGAATCCTAAAAACTAATTATAAAAATGGTTTTCTGTGAAGAAAATCAAATAAAAGAAATTTTTGAATGCACTTTTTCGAGTTGCATATTTTAACCTTAAATTTGTACTCAATATCTGCCTTGCATTTGATTCAACAAATTCGAAACTTCACAGAATCCTAAAAACTAATTATAAAAATGGTTTTCTGTGAAGAAAATCAAATAAAAGAAATTTTTGAATGCACTTTTTCGAGTTGCATATTTAAACCTTAAATTTGTACTCAATATCTGCCTTGCATTTGATTCAACAAATTCGAAACTTCACAGAATCCTAAAAACTAATTATAAAAATGGTTTTCTGTGAAGAAAATCAAATAAAAGAAATTTTTGAATGCATTCTTTCGAGTTGCATATTTTAACCTTAAATTTGTACTCAATATCTGCCTTGCATTTGATTCAACAAATTCGAAACTTCACAGAATCCTAAAAACTAATTATAAAAATGGTTTTCTGTGAAGAAAATCAAATAAAAGAAATTTTTGAATGCACTTTTTCGAGTTGCATATTTAAACCTTAAATTTGTACTCAATATCTGCCTTGCATTTGATTCAACAAATTCGAAACTTCACAGAATCCTAAAAACTAATTATAAAAATGGTTTTCTGTGAAGAAAATCAAATAAAAGAAATTTTTGAATGCACTTTTTCGAGTTGCATATTTAAACCTTAAATTTGTACTCAATATCTGGATTGCATTTGATTCAACAAATTCGAAACTTCACAGAATCCTAAAAACTAATTATAAAAATGGTTTTCTGTGAAGAAAATCAAATAAAAGAAATTTTTGAATGCACTTTTTCGAGTTGCATATTTAAACCTTAAATTTGTACTCAATATCTGCCTTGCATTTGATTCAACAAATTCGAAACTTCACAGAATCCTTAAAACTAATTATAAAAATGGTTTTCTGTGAAGAAAATCAAATAAAAGAAATTTTTCAATGCACTTTTTCGAGTTGCATATTTTAACCTTAAATTTGTACTCAATATCTGCCTTGCATTTGATTCAACAATTTCGAAACTTCACAGAATCCTTAAAACTAATTATAAAAATGGTTTTCTGTGAAGAAAATCAAATAAAAGAAATTTTTCAATGCACTTTTTCGAGTTGCATATTTTAACCTTAAATTTGTACTCAATATCTGCCTTGCATTTGATTCAACAAATTCGAAACTTCACAGAATCCTAAAAACTAATTATAAAAATGGTTTTCTGTGAAGAAAATCAAATAAAAGAAATTTTTGAATGCACTTTTTCGAGTTGCATATTTTAACCTTAAATTTGTACTCAATATCTGCCTTGCATTTGATTCAACAAATTCGAAACTTCACAGAATCCTAAAAACTAATTATAAAAATGGTTTTCTGTGAAGAAAATCAAATAAAAGAAATTTTTGAATGCACTTTTTCGAGTTGCATATTTTAACCTTAAATTTGTACTCAATATCTGCCTTGCATTTGATTCAACAAATTCGAAACTTCACAGAATCCTAAAAACTTATTATAAAAATGGTTTTCTGTGAAGAAAATCAAATAAAAGAAATTTTTGAATGCACTTTTTCGAGTTGCATATTTTAACCTTAAATTTGTACTCAATATCTGCCTTGCATTTGATTCAACAAATTCGAAACTTCACAGAATCCTAAAACTAATTATAAAAATGGTTTTCTGTGAAGAAAATCAAATAAAAGAAATTTTTGAATGCACTTTTTCGAGTTGCATATTTAAACCTTAAATTTGTACTCAATATCTGCCTTGCATTTGATTCAACAAATTCGAAACTTCACAGAATCCTTAAAACTAATTATAAAAATGGTTTTCTGTGAAGAAAATCAAATAAAAGAAATTTTTGAATGCACTTTTTCGAGTTGCATATTTTAACCTTAAATTTGTACTCAATATCTGCCTTGCATTTGATTCAACAAATTCGAAACTTCACAGAATCCTAAAACTAATTATAAAAATGGTTTTCTGTGAAGAAAATCAAATAAAAGAAATTTTTGAATGCACTTTTTCGAGTTGCATATTTAAACCTTAAATTTGTACTCAATATCTGCCTTGCATTTGATTCAACAAATTCGAAACTTCACAGAATCCTTAAAACTAATTATAAAAATGGTTTTCTGTGAAGAAAATCAAATAAAAGAAATTTTTGAATGCACTTTTTCGAGTTGCATATTTAAACCTTAAATTTGTACTCAATATCTGCCTTGCATTTGATTCAACAAATTCGAAACTTCACAGAATCCAAAAAACTAATTATAAAAATGGTTTTCTGTGAAGAAAATCAAATAAAAGAAATTTTTGAATGCACTTTTTCGAGTTGCATATTTAAACCTTAAATTTGTACTCAATATCTGCCTTGCATTTGATTCAACAAATTCGAAACTTCACAGAATCCTTAAAACTAATTATAAAAATGGTTTTCTGTGAAGAAAATCAAATAAAAGAAATTTTTGAATGCACTTTTTCGAGTTGCATATTTAAACCTTAAATTTGTACTCAATATCTGCCTTGCATTTGATTCAACAAATTCGAAACTTCACAGAATCCTAAAAACTAATTATAAAAATGGTTTTCTGTGAAGAAAATCAAATAAAAGAAATTTTTGAATGCACTTTTTCGAGTTGCATATTTTAACCTTAAATTTGTACTCAATATCTGCCTTGCATTTGATTCAACAAATTCGAAACTTCACAGAATCCTAAAAACTAATTATAAAAATGGTTTTCTGTGAAGAAAATCAAATAAAAGAAATTTTTGAATGCACTTTTTCGAGTTGCATATTTAAACCTTAAATTTGTACTCAATATCTGCCTTGCATTTGATTCAACAAATTCGAAACTTCACAGAATCCTAAAAACTAATTATAAAAATGGTTTTCTGTGAAGAAAATCAAATAAAAGAAATTTTTGAATGCATTCTTTCGAGTTGCATATTTTAACCTTAAATTTGTACTCAATATCTGCCTTGCATTTGATTCAACAAATTCGAAACTTCACAGAATCCTAAAAACTAATTATAAAAATGGTTTTCTGTGAAGAAAATCAAATAAAAGAAATTTTTGAATGCACTTTTTCGAGTTGCATATTTAAACCTTAAATTTGTACTCAATATCTGCCTTGCATTTGATTCAACAAATTCGAAACTTCACAGAATCCTAAAAACTAATTATAAAAATGGTTTTCTGTGAAGAAAATCAAATAAAAGAAATTTTTGAATGCACTTTTTCGAGTTGCATATTTAAACCTTAAATTTGTACTCAATATCTGGATTGCATTTGATTCAACAAATTCGAAACTTCACAGAATCCTAAAAACTAATTATAAAAATGGTTTTCTGTGAAGAAAATCAAATAAAAGAAATTTTTGAATGCACTTTTTCGAGTTGCATATTTAAACCTTAAATTTGTACTCAATATCTGCCTTGCATTTGATTCAACAAATTCGAAACTTCACAGAATCCTTAAAACTAATTATAAAAATGGTTTTCTGTGAAGAAAATCAAATAAAAGAAATTTTTCAATGCACTTTTTCGAGTTGCATATTTTAACCTTAAATTTGTACTCAATATCTGCCTTGCATTTGATTCAACAAATTCGAAACTTCACAGAATCCTTAAAACTAATTATAAAAATGGTTTTCTGTGAAGAAAATCAAATAAAAGAAATTTTTCAATGCACTTTTTCGAGTTGCATATTTTAACCTTAAATTTGTACTCAATATCTGCCTTGCATTTGATTCAACAAATTCGAAACTTCACAGAATCCTAAAAACTAATTATAAAAATGGTTTTCTGTGAAGAAAATCAAATAAAAGAAATTTTTGAATGCACTTTTTCGAGTTGCATATTTAAACCTTAAATTTGTACTCAATATCTGCCTTGCATTTGATTCAACAAATTCGAAACTTCACAGAATCCTTAAAACTAATTATAAAAATGGTTTTCTGTGAAGAAAATCAAATAAAAGAAATTTTTCAATGCACTTTTTCGAGTTACATATTTTAACCTTAAATTTGTACTCAATATCTGCCTTGCTTTTGATTCAACAAATTCGAAACTTCACAGAATCCTAAAAACTAATTATAAAAATGGTTTTCTGTGAAGAAAATCAAATAAAAGAAATTTTTGAATGCATTCTTTCGAGTTGCATATTTTAACCTTAAATTTGTACTCAATATCTGCCTTGCATTTGATTCAACAAATTCGAAACTTCACAGAATCCTAAAAACTAATTATAAAAATGGTTTTCTGTGAAGAAAATCAAATAAAAGAAATTTTTGAATGCACTTTTTCGAGTTGCATATTTTAACCTTAAATTTGTACTCAATATCTGCCTTGCATTTGATTCAACAAATTCGAAACTTCACAGAATCCTAAAAACTAATTATAAAAATGGTTTTCTGTGAAGAAAATCAAATAAAAGAAATTTTTGAATGCACTTTTTCGAGTTGCATATTTAAACCTTAAATTTGAACTCAATATCTGCCTTGCATTTGATTCAACAAATTCGAAACTTCACAGAATCCTAAAAACTAATTATAAAAATGGTTTTCTGTGAAGAAAATCAAATAAAAGAAATTTTTGAATGCATTCTTTCGAGTTGCATATTTTAACCTTAAATTTGTACTCAATATCTGCCTTGCATTTGATTCAGCAAATTCGAAACTTCACAGAATCCTAAAAACTAATTATAAAAATGGTTTTCTGTGAAGAAAATCAAATAAAAGAAATTTTTGAATGCACTTTTTCGAGTTGCATATTTTAACCTTAAATTTGTACTCAATATCTGCCTTGCATTTGATTCAACAAATTCGAAACTTCACAGAATCCTAAAAACTTATTATAAAAATGGTTTTCTGTGAAGAAAATCAAATAAAAGAAATTTTTGAATGCACTTTTTCGAGTTGCATATTTTAACCTTAAATTTGTACTCAATATCTGCCTTGCATTTGATTCAACAAATTCGAAACTTCACAGAATCCTTAAAACTAATTATAAAAATGGTTTTCTGTGAAGAAAATCAAATAAAAGAAATTTTTGAATGCACTTTTTCGAGTTGCATATTTAAACCTTAAATTTGTACTCAATATCTTGGTCGTGTTTATTTCTACAAATTCGAAACTTCACAGAATCCTAAAAACTAATTATAAAAATGGTTTTCTGTGAAGAAAATCAAATAAAAGAAATTTTTGAATGCACTTTTTCGAGTTGCTTATTTTAACCTTAAATTTGTACTCAATATCTGCCTTGCATTTGATTCAGCAAATTCGAAACTTCACAGAATCCTAAAAACTAATTATAAAAATGGTTTTCTGTGAAGAAAATCAAATAAAAGAAATTTTTGAATGCACTTTTTCGAGTTGCATATTTAAACCTTAAATTTGTACTCAATATCTGCCTTGCATTTGATTCAACAAATTCGAAACTTCACAGAATCCTAAAAACTAATTATAAAAATGGTTTTCTGTGAAGAAAATCAAATAAAAGAAATTTTTGAATGCACTTTTTCGAGTTGCATTTTTTAACCTTAAATTTGTACTCAATATCTGCCTTGCATTTGATTCAACAAATTCGAAACTTCACAGAATCCTAAAAACTAATTATAAAAATGGTTTTCTGTGAAGAAAATCAAATAAAAGAAATTTTTGAATGCACTTTTTCGAGTTGCATATTTAAACCTTAAATTTGTACTCAATATCTGCCTTGCATTTGATTCAACAAATTCGAAACTTCACAGAATCCTAAAAACTAATTATAAAAATGGTTTTCTGTGAAGAAAATCAAATAAAAGAAATTTTTGAATGCACTTTTTCGAGTTGCATATTTAAACCTTAAATTTGTACTCAATATCTGCCTTGCATTTGATTCAACAAATTCGAAACTTCACAGAATCCTAAAAACTAATTATAAAAATGGTTTTCTGTGAAGAAAATCAAATAAAAGAAATTTTTGAATGCACTTTTTCGAGTTGCATATTTTAACCTTAAATTTGTACTCAATATCTGCCTTGCATTTGATTCAACAAATTCGAAACTTCACAGAATCCTTAAAACTAATTATAAAAATGGTTTTCTGTGAAGAAAATCAAATAAAAGAAATTTTTGAATGCACTTTTTCGAGTTGCATATTTAAACCTTAAATTTGTACTCAATATCTGCCTTGCATTTGATTCAACAAATTCGAAACTTCACAGAATCCTAAAAACTAATTATAAAAATGGTTTTCTGTGAAGAAAATCAATAAAAAGAAATTTTTCAATGCACTTTTTCGAGTTGCATATTTTAACCTTAAATTTGTACTCAATATCTGCCTTGCATTTGATTCAACAAATTCGAAACTTCACAGAATCCTTAAAACTAATTATAAAAATGGTTTTCTGTGAAGAAAATCAAATAAAAGAAATTTTTGAATGCACTTTTTCGAGTTGCATATTTTAACCTTAAATTTGTACTCAATATCTGCCTTGCTTTTGATTCAACAAATTCGAAACTTCACAGAATCCTAAAAACTAATTATAAAAATGGTTTTCTGTGAAGAAAATCAAATAAAAGAAATTTTTGAATGCACTTTTTCGAGTTGCATATTTAAACCTTAAATTTGTACTCAATATCTGCCTTGCATTTGATTCAACAAATTCGATACTTCACAGAATCCTAAAAACTAATTATAAAAATGGTTTTCTGTGAAGAAAATCAAATAAAAGAAATTTTTGAATGCACTTTTTCGAGTTGCATATTTAAACCTTAAATTTGAACTCAATATCTGCCTTGCATTTGATTCAACAAATTCGAAACTTCACAGAATCCTAAAAACTAATTATAAAAATGGTTTTCTGTGAAGAAAATCAAATAAAAGAAATTTTTGAATGTATTCTTTCGAGTTGCATATTTTAACCTTAAATTTGTACTCAATATCTTGGTCGTGTTTATTTCTACAAATTCGAAACTTCACAGAATCCTAAAAACTAATTATAAAAATGGTTTTCTGTGAAGAAAATCAAATAAAAGAAATTTTTGAATGCACTTTTTCGAGTTGCATATTTTAACCTTAAATTTGTACTCAATATCTGCCTTGCATTTGATTCAACAAATTCGAAACTTCACAGAATTCTAAAAACTAATTATAAAAATGGTTTTCTGTGAAGAAAATCAAATAAAAGAAATTTTTGAATGCACTTTTTCGAGTTGCATATTTTAACCTTAAATTTGTACTCAATATCTGCCTTGCATTTGATTCAACAAATTCGAAACTTCACAGAATCCTAAAAACTTATTATAAAAATGGTTTTCTGTGAAGAAAATCAAATAAAAGAAATTTTTGAATGCACTTTTTCGAGTTGCATATTTTAACCTTAAATTTGTACTCAATATCTGCCTTGCATTTGATTCAGCAAATTCGAAACTTCACAGAATCCTAAAAACTAATTATAAAAATGGTTTTCTGTGAAGAAAATCAAATAAAAGAAATTTTTGAATGCACTTTTTCGAGTTGCATATTTTAACCTTAAATTTGTACTCAATATCTGCCTTGCATTTGATTCAACAAATTCGAAACTTCACAGAATCCTAAAAACTAATTATAAAAATGGTTTTCTGTGAAGAAAATCAAATAAAAGAAATTTTTGAATGCACTTTTTCGAGTTGCATATTTTAACCTTAAATTTGTACTCAATATCTGCCTTGCATTTGATTCAACAAATTCGAAACTTCACAGAATCCTAAAAACTAATTATAAAAATGGTTTTCTGTGAAGAAAATCAAATAAAAGAAATTTTTGAATGTATTCTTTCGAGTTGCATATTTTAACCTTAAATTTGTACTCAATATCTTGGTCGTGTTTATTTCTACAAATTCGAAACTTCACAGAATCCTAAAAACTAATTATAAAAATGGTTTTCTGTGAAGAAAATCAAATAAAAGAAATTTTTGAATGCACTTTTTCGAGTTGCATATTTTAACCTTAAATTTGTACTCAATATCTGCCTTGCATTTGATTCAACAAATTCGAAACTTCACAGAATCCTAAAAACTAATTATAAAAATGGTTTTCTGTGAAGAAAATCAAATAAAAGAAATTTTTGAATGCACTTTTTCGAGTTGCATATTTAAACCTTAAATTTGTACTCAATATCTGCCTTGCATTTGATTCAACAAATTCGAAACTTCACAGAATCCTAAAAACTAATTATAAAAATGGTTTTCTGTGAAGAAAATCAAATAAAAGAAATTTTTGAATGCACTTTTTCGAGTTGCATATTTTAACCTTAAATTTGTACTCAATATCTGCCTTGCATTTGATTCAACAAATTCGAAACTTCACAGAATCCTAAAAACTAATTATAAAAATGGTTTTCTGTGAAGAAAATCAAATAAAAGAAATTTTTGAATGCACTTTTTCGAGTTGCATATTTTAACCTTAAATTTGTACTCAATATCTGGCTTGCATTTGATTCAACAAATTCGAAACTTCACAGAATCCTAAAAACTAATTATAAAAATGGTTTTCTGTGAAGAAAATCAAATAAAAGAAATTTTTGAATGCATTCTTTCGAGTTGCATATTTTAACCTTAAATTTGTACTCAATATCTGGATTGCATTTGATTCAACAAATTCGAAACTTCACAGAATCCTAAAAACTAATTATAAAAATGGTTTTCTGTGAAGAAAATCAAATAAAAGAAATTTTTGAATGCACTTTTTCGAGTTGCATATTTTAACCTTAAATTTGTACTCAATATCTGCCTTGCATTTGATTCAACAAATTCGAAACTTCACAGAATCCTAAAAACTAATTATAAAAATGGTTTTCTGTGAAGAAAATCAAATAAAAGAAATTTTTGAATGCACTTTTTCGAGTTGCATATTTAAACCTTAAATTTGTACTCAATATCTGCCTTGCATTTGATTCAACAAATTCGAAACTTCACAGAATCCTAAAAACTAATTATAAAAATGGTTTTCTGTGAAGAAAATCAAATAAAAGAAATTTTTGAATGCACTTTTTCGAGTTGCATATTTTAACCTTAAATTTGTACTCAATATCTGCCTTGCATTTGATTCAACAAATTCGAAACTTCACAGAATCCTAAAAACTAATTATAAAAATGGTTTTCTGTGAAGAAAATCAAATAAAAGAAATTTTTGAATGCATTCTTTCGAGTTGCATATTTTAACCTTAAATTTGAACTCAATATCTGCCTTGCATTTGATTCAACAAATTCGAAACTTCACAGAATCCTAAAAACTAATTATAAAAATGGTTTTCTGTGAAGAAAATCAAATAAAAGAAATTTTTGAATGCACTTTTTCGAGTTGCATATTTAAACCTTAAATTTGTACTCAATATCTGCCTTGCATTTGATTCAACAAATTCGAAACTTCACAGAATCCTAAAAACTAATTATAAAAATGGTTTTCTGTGAAGAAAATCAAATAAAAGAAATTTTTGAATGCATTCTTTCGAGTTGCATATTTTAACCTTAAATTTGTACTCAATATCTGCCTTGCATTTGATTCAACAAATTCGAAACTTCACAGAATCCTAAAAACTAATTATAAAAATGGTTTTCTGTGAAGAAAATCAAATAAAAGAAATTTTTGAATGCACTTTTTCGAGTTGCATATTTTAACCTTAAATTTGTACTCAATATCTGCCTTGCATTTGATTCAACAAATTCGAAACTTCACAGAATCCTAAAAACTAATTATAAAAATGGTTTTCTGTGAAGAAAATCAAATAAAAGAAATTTTTGAATGCACTTTTTCGAGTTGCATATTTAAACCTTAAATTTGTACTCAATATCTGGATTGCATTTGATTCAACAAATTCGAAACTTCACAGAATCCTAAAAACTAATTATAAAAATGGTTTTCTGTGAAGAAAATCAAATAAAAGAAATTTTTGAATGCATTCTTTCGAGTTGCATATTTTAACCTTAAATTTGTACTCAATATCTGCCTTGCATTTGATTCAACAAATTCGAAACTTCACAGAATCCTAAAAACTAATTATAAAAATGGTTTTCTGTGAAGAAAATCAAATAAAAGAAATTTTTGAATGCACTTTTTCGAGTTGCATATTTAAACCTTAAATTTGTACTCAATATCTGCCTTGCATTTGATTCAACAAATTCGAAACTTCACAGAATCCTAAAAACTAATTATAAAAATGGTTTTCTGTGAAGAAAATCAAATAAAAGAAATTTTTGAATGCACTTTTTCGAGTTGCATATTTTAACCTTAAATTTGTACTCAATATCTGCCTTGCATTTGATTCAACAAATTCGAAACTTCACAGAATCCTAAAAACTAATTATAAAAATGGTTTTCTGTGAAGAAAATCAAATAAAAGAAATTTTTGAATGCATTCTTTCGAGTTGCATATTTTAACCTTAAATTTGAACTCAATATCTGCCTTGCATTTGATTCAACAAATTCGAAACTTCACAGAATCCTAAAAACTAATTATAAAAATGGTTTTCTGTGAAGAAAATCAAATAAAAGAAATTTTTGAATGCACTTTTTCGAGTTGCATATTTAAACCTTAAATTTGTACTCAATATCTGCCTTGCATTTGATTCAACAAATTCGAAACTTCACAGAATCCTAAAAACTAATTATAAAAATGGTTTTCTGTGAAGAAAATCAAATAAAAGAAATTTTTGAATGCATTCTTTCGAGTTGCATATTTTAACCTTAAATTTGTACTCAATATCTGCCTTGCATTTGATTCAACAAATTCGAAACTTCACAGAATCCTAAAAACTAATTATAAAAATGGTTTTCTGTGAAGAAAATCAAATAAAAGAAATTTTTGAATGCACTTTTTCGAGTTGCATATTTAAACCTTAAATTTGTACTCAATATCTGGATTGCATTTGATTCAACAAATTCGAAACTTCACAGAATCCTAAAAACTAATTATAAAAATGGTTTTCTGTGAAGAAAATCAAATAAAAGAAATTTTTGAATGCATTCTTTCGAGTTGCATATTTAAACCTTAAATTTGTACTCAATATCTGCCTTGCATTTGATTCAACAAATTCGAAACTTCACAGAATCCTAAAAACTAATTATAAAAATGGTTTTCTGTGAAGAAAATCAAATAAAAGAAATTTTTGAATGCACTTTTTCGAGTTGCATATTTAAACCTTAAATTTGTACTCAATATCTGCCTTGCATTTGATTCAACAAATTCGAAACTTCACAGAATCCTAAAAACTAATTATAAAAATGGTTTTCTGTGAAGAAAATCAAATAAAAGAAATTTTTGAATGCACTTTTTCGAGTTGCATATTTTAACCTTAAATTTGTACTCAATATCTGCCTTGCATTTGATTCAACAAATTCGAAACTTCACAGAATCCTAAAAACTAATTATAAAAATGGTTTTCTGTGAAGAAAATCAAATAAAAGAAATTTTTGAATGCATTCTTTCGAGTTGCATATTTAAACCTTAAATTTGTACTCAATATCTGCCTTGCATTTGATTCAACAAATTCGAAACTTCACAGAATCCTAAAAACTAATTATAAAAATGGTTTTCTGTGAAGAAAATCAAATAAAAGAAATTTTTGAATGCACTTTTTCGAGTTGCATATTTTAACCTTAAATTTGTACTCAATATCTGCCTTGCATTTGATTCAACAAATTCGAAACTTCACAGAATCCTAAAAACTAATTATAAAAATGGTTTTCTGTGAAGAAAATCAAATAAAAGAAATTTTTGAATGCACTTTTTCGAGTTGCATATTTAAACCTTAAATTTGTACTCAATATCTGCCTTGCATTTGATTCAACAAATTCGAAACTTCACAGAATCCTAAAAACTAATTATAAAAATGGTTTTCTGTGAAGAAAATCAAATAAAAGAAATTTTTGAATGCACTTTTTCGAGTTGCATATTTTAACCTTAAATTTGTACTCAATATCTGCCTTGCATTTGATTCAACAAATTCGAAACTTCACAGAATCCTAAAAACTAATTATAAAAATGGTTTTCTGTGAAGAAAATCAAATAAAAGAAATTTTTGAATGCATTCTTTCGAGTTGCATATTTAAACCTTAAATTTGTACTCAATATCTGCCTTGCATTTGATTCAACAAATTCGAAACTTCACAGAATCCTAAAAACTAATTATAAAAATGGTTTTCTGTGAAGAAAATCAAATAAAAGAAATTTTTGAATGCATTCTTTCGAGTTGCATATTTAAACCTTAAATTTGTACTCAATATCTGCCTTGCATTTGATTCAACAAATTCGAAACTTCACAGAATCCTAAAAACTAATTATAAAAATGGTTTTCTGTGAAGAAAATCAAATAAAAGAAATTTTTGAATGCATTCTTTCGAGTTGCATATTTTAACCTTAAATTTGAACTCAATAACTGCCTTGCATTTGATTCAACAAATTCGAAACTTCACAGAATCCTTAAAACTAATTATAAAAATGGTTTTCTGTGAAGAAAATCAAATAAAAGAAATTTTTGAATGCACTTTTTCGAGTTGCATATTTTAACCTTAAATTTGTACTCAATATCTGCCTTGCATTTGATTCAACAAATTCGAAACTTCACAGAATCCTAAAAACTAATTATAAAAATGGTTTTCTGTGAAGAAAATCAAATAAAAGAAATTTTTGAATGCACTTTTTCGAGTTGCATATTTTAACCTTAAATTTGTACTCAATATCTGCCTTGCATTTGATTCAGCAAATTCGAAACTTCACAGAATCCTAAAAACTAATTATAAAAATGGTTTTCTGTGAAGAAAATCAAATAAAAGAAATTTTTGAATGCATTCTTTCGAGTTGCATATTTTAACCTTAAATTTGAACTCAATATCTGCCTTGCATTTGATTCAACAAATTCGAAACTTCACAGAATCCTAAAAACTAATTATAAAAATGGTTTTCTGTGAAGAAAATCAAATAAAAGACATTTTTGAATGCACTTTTTCGAGTTGCATATTTTAACCTTAAATTTGTACTCAATATCTGCCTTGCTTTTGATTCAACAAATTCGAAACTTCACAGAATCCTAAAAACTAATTATAAAAATGGTTTTCTGTGAAGAAAATCAAATAAAAGAAATTTTTGAATGCACTTTTTCGAGTTGCATTTTTTAACCTTAAATTTGTACTCAATATCTGCCTTGCATTTGATTCAACAAATTCGAAACTTCACAGAATCCTAAAAACTAATTATAAAAATGGTTTTCTGTGAAGAAAATCAAATAAAAGAAATTTTTGAATGCACTTTTTCGAGTTGCATATTTTAACCTTAAATTTGTACTCAATATCTGCCTTGCTTTTGATTCAACAAATTCGAAACTTCACAGAATCCTAAAAACTAATTATAAAAATGGTTTTCTGTGAAGAAAATCAAATAAAAGAAATTTTTGAATGCACTTTTTCGAGTTGCATTTTTTAACCTTAAATTTGTACTCAATATCTGCCTTGCATTTGATTCAGCAAATTCGAAACTTCACAGAATCCTAAAAACTAATTATAAAAATGGTTTTCTGTGAAGAAAATCAAATAAAAGAAATTTTTGAATGCACTTTTTCGAGTTGCATATTTTAACCTTAAATTTGTACTCAATATCTGCCTTGCATTTGATTCAACAAATTCGAAACTTCACAGAATCCTAAAAACTAATTATAAAAATAGTTTTCTGTGAAGAAAATCAAATAAAAGAAATTTTTGAATGCACTTTTTCGAGTTGCATATTTTAACCTTAAATTTGTACTCAATATCTGGATTGCATTTGATTCAACAAATTCGAAACTTCACAGAATCCTAAAAACTAATTATAAAAATGGTTTTCTGTGAAGAAAATCAAATAAAAGAAATTTTTGAATGCACTTTTTCGAGTTGCATATTTTAACCTTAAATTTGTACTCAATATCTGGCTTGCATTTGATTCAACAAATTCGAAACTTCACAGAATCCTAAAAACTAATTATAAAAATGGTTTTCTGTGAAGAAAATCAAATAAAAGAAATTTTTGAATGCATTCTTTCGAGTTGCATATTTTAACCTTAAATTTGAACTCAATATCTGCCTTGCATTTGATTCAACAAATTCGAAACTTCACAGAATCCTAAAAACTAATTATAAAAATTGTTTTCTGTGAAGAAAATCAAATAAAAGAAATTTTTGAATGCATTCTTTCGAGTTGCATATTTTAACCTTAAATTTGAACTCAATATCTGCCTTGCATTTGATTCAACAAATTCGAAACTTCACAGAATCCTTAAAACTAATTATAAAAATGGTTTTCTGTGAAGAAAATCAAATAAAAGAAATTTTTGAATGCACTTTTTCGAGTTGCATATTTTAACCTTAAATTTGTACTCAATATCTGCCTTGCATTTGATTCAACAAATTCGAAACTTCACAGAATCCTAAAAACTAATTAAAAATGGTTTTCTGTGAAGAAAATCAAATAAAAGAAATTTTTGAATGCACTTTTTCGAGTTGCATATTTTAACCTTAAATTTGTACTCAATATCTGCCTTGCATTTGATTCAACAAATTCGAAACTTCACAGAATCCTAAAAACTAATTATAAAAATGGTTTTCTGTGAAGAAAATCAAATAAAAGAAATTTTTGAATGCATTCTTTCGAGTTGCATATTTAAACCTTAAATTTGTACTCAATATCTGCCTTGCATTTGATTCAACAAATTCGAAACTTCACAGAATCCTAAAAACTAATTATAAAAATGGTTTTCTGTGAAGAAAATCAAATAAAAGAAATTTTTGAATGCACTTTTTCGAGTTGCATATTTTAACCTTAAATTTGTACTCAATATCTGCCTTGCATTTGATTCAACAAATTCGAAACTTCACAGAATCCTAAAACTAATTATAAAAATGGTTTTCTGTGAAGAAAATCAAATAAAAGAAATTTTTGAATGCACTTTTTCGAGTTGCATATTTAAACCTTAAATTTGTACTCAATATCTGCCTTGCATTTGATTCAACAAATTCGAAACTTCACAGAATCCTTAAAACTAATTATAAAAATGGTTTTCTGTGAAGAAAATCAAATAAAAGAAATTTTTGAATGCATTCTTTCGAGTTGCATATTTAAACCTTAAATTTGAACTCAATATCTGCCTTGCATTTGATTCAACAAATTCGAAACTTCACAGAATCCTAAAAACTAATTATAAAAATGGTTTTCTGTGAAGAAAATCAAATAAAAGAAATTTTTGAATGCATTCTTTCGAGTTGCATATTTTAACCTTAAATTTGTACTCAATATCTGCCTTGCATTTGATTCAACAAATTCGAAACTTCACAGAATCCTAAAAACTAATTATAAAAATGGTTTTCTGTGAAGAAAATCAAATAAAAGAAATTTTTGAATGCACTTTTTCGAGTTGCATATTTAAACCTTAAATTTGTACTCAATATCTGCCTTGCTTTTGATTCAACAAATTCGAAACTTCACAGAATCCTAAAAACTAATTATAAAAATGGTTTTCTGTGAAGAAAATCAAATAAAAGAAATTTTTGAATGCATTCTTTCGAGTTGCATATTTTAACCTTAAATTTGTACTCAATATCTGCCTTGCTTTTGATTCAACAAATTCGAAACTTCACAGAATCCTTAAAACTAATTATAAAAATGGTTTTCTGTGAAGAAAATCAAATAAAAGAAATTTTTGAATGCACTTTTTCGAGTTGCATATTTAAACCTTAAATTTGTACTCAATATCTGCCTTGCATTTGATTCAACAAATTCGAAACTTCACAGAATCCTTAAAACTAATTATAAAAATGGTTTTCTGTGAAGAAAATCAAATAAAAGAAATTTTTGAATGCACTTTTTCGAGTTGCATATTTAAACCTTAAATTTGTACTCAATATCTGCCTTGCATTTGATTCAACAAATTCGAAACTTCACAGAATCCTAAAAACTAATTATAAAAATGGTTTTCTGTGAAGAAAATCAAATAAAAGAAATTTTTGAATGCATTCTTTCGAGTTGCATATTTTAACCTTAAATTTGTACTCAATATCTGCCTTGCATTTGATTCAACAAATTCGAAACTTCACAGAATCCTAAAAACTAATTATAAAAATGGTTTTCTGTGAAGAAAATCAAATAAAAGAAATTTTTGAATGCACTTTTTCGAGTTGCATATTTAAACCTTAAATTTGTACTCAATATCTGCCTTGCATTTGATTCAACAAATTCGAAACTTCACAGAATCCTTAAAACTAATTATAAAAATGGTTTTCTGTGAAGAAAATCAAATAAAAGAAATTTTTGAATGCATTCTTTCGAGTTGCATATTTAAACCTTAAATTTGAACTCAATATCTGCCTTGCATTTGATTCAACAAATTCGAAACTTCACAGAATCCTAAAAACTAATTATAAAAATGGTTTTCTGTGAAGAAAATCAAATAAAAGAAATTTTTGAATGCATTCTTTCGAGTTGCATATTTTAACCTTAAATTTGTACTCAATATCTGCCTTGCATTTGATTCAACAAATTCGAAACTTCACAGAATCCTTAAAACTAATTATAAAAATGGTTTTCTGTGAAGAAAATCAAATAAAAGAAATTTTTGAATGCACTTTTTCGAGTTGCATATTTAAAACTTAAATTTGTACTCAATATCTGCCTTGCATTTGATTCAACAAATTCGAAACTTCACAGAATCCTAAAAACTAATTATAAAAATGGTTTTCTGTGAAGAAAATCAAATAAAAGAAATTTTTGAATGCATTCTTTCGAGTTGCATATTTTAACCTTAAATTTGTACTCAATATCTGCCTTGCATTTGATTCAACAAATTCGAAACTTCACAGAATCCTAAAAACTAATTATAAAAATGGTTTTCTGTGAAGAAAATCAAATAAAAGAAATTTTTGAATGCACTTTTTCGAGTTGCATATTTAAACCTTAAATTTGTACTCAATATCTGCCTTGCATTTGATTCAACAAATTCGAAACTTCACAGAATCCTTAAAACTAATTATAAAAATGGTTTTCTGTGAAGAAAATCAAATAAAAGAAATTTTTGAATGCATTCTTTCGAGTTGCATATTTAAACCTTAAATTTGAACTCAATATCTGCCTTGCATTTGATTCAACAAATTCGAAACTTCACAGAATCCTAAAAACTAATTATAAAAATGGTTTTCTGTGAAGAAAATCAAATAAAAGAAATTTTTGAATGCATTCTTTCGAGTTGCATATTTTAACCTTAAATTTGTACTCAATATCTGCCTTGCATTTGATTCAACAAATTCGAAACTTCACAGAATCCTAAAAACTAATTATAAAAATGGTTTTCTGTGAAGAAAATCAAATAAAAGAAATTTTTGAATGCACTTTTTCGAGTTGCATATTTAAACCTTAAATTTGTACTCAATATCTGCCTTGCATTTGATTCAACAAATTCGAAACTTCACAGAATCCTAAAAACTAATTATAAAAATGGTTTTCTGTGAAGAAAATCAAATAAAAGAAATTTTTGAATGCACTTTTTCGAGTTGCATATTTAAACCTTAAATTTGTACTCAATATCTGCCTTGCATTTGATTCAACAAATTCGAAACTTCACAGAATCCTAAAAACTAATTATAAAAATGGTTTTCTGTGAAGAAAATCAAATAAAAGAAATTTTTGAATGCACTTTTTCGAGTTGCATATTTAAACCTTAAATTTGTACTCAATATCTGCCTTGCATTTGATTCAACAAATTCGAAACTTCACAGAATCCTAAAAACTAATTATAAAAATGGTTTTCTGTGAAGAAAATCAAATAAAAGAAATTTTTGAATGCACTTTTTCGAGTTGCATATTTAAACCTTAAATTTGAACTCAATATCTGCCTTGCATTTGATTCAACAAATTCGAAACTTCACAGAATCCTAAAAACTAATTATAAAAATGGTTTTCTGTGAAGAAAATCAAATAAAAGAAATTTTTGAATGCACTTTTTCGAGTTGCATATTTAAACCTTAAATTTGTACTCAATATCTGCCTTGCATTTGATTCAACAAATTCGAAACTTCACAGAATCCTAAAAACTAATTATAAAAATGGTTTTCTGTGAAGAAAATCAAATAAAAGAAATTTTTGAATGCACTTTTTCGAGTTGCATATTTAAACCTTAAATTTGTACTCAATATCTGCCTTGCATTTGATTCAACAAATTCGAAACTTCACAGAATCCTAAAAACTAATTATAAAAATGGTTTTCTGTGAAGAAAATCAAATAAAAGAAATTTTTGAATGCACTTTTTCGAGTTGCATATTTAAACCTTAAATTTGTACTCAATATCTGCCTTGCATTTGATTCAACAAATTCGAAACTTCACAGAATCCTAAAAACTAATTATAAAAATGGTTTTCTGTGAAGAAAATCAAATAAAAGAAATTTTTGAATGCACTTTTTCGAGTTGCATATTTAAACCTTAAATTTGAACTCAATATCTGCCTTGCATTTGATTCAACAAATTCGAAACTTCACAGAATCCTAAAAACTAATTATAAAAATGGTTTTCTGTGAAGAAAATCAAATAAAAGAAATTTTTGAATGCACTTTTTCGAGTTGCATATTTAAACCTTAAATTTGTACTCAATATCTGCCTTGCATTTGATTCAACAAATTCGAAACTTCACAGAATCCTAAAAACTAATTATAAAAATGGTTTTCTGTGAAGAAAATCAAATAAAAGAAATTTTTGAATGCACTTTTTCGAGTTGCATATTTTAACCTTAAATTTGTACTCAATATCTGCCTTGCATTTGATTCAACAAATTCGAAACTTCACAGAATCCTAAAAACTAATTATAAAAATGGTTTTCTGTGAAGAAAATCAAATAAAAGAAATTTTTGAATGCACTTTTTCGAGTTGCATATTTAAACCTTAAATTTGTACTCAATATCTGCCTTGCTTTTGATTCAACAAATTCGAAACTTCACAGAATCCTAAAAACTAATTATAAAAATGGTTTTCTGTGAAGAAAATCAAATAAAAGAAATTTTTGAATGCATTCTTTCGAGTTGCATATTTTAACCTTAAATTTGTACTCAATATCTGCCTTGCTTTTGATTCAACAAATTCGAAACTTCACAGAATCCTTAAAACTAATTATAAAAATGGTTTTCTGTGAAGAAAATTAAATAAAAGAAATTTTTGAATGCACTTTTTCGAGTTGCATATTTAAACCTTAAATTTGTACTCAATATCTGCCTTGCATTTGATTCAACAAATTCGAAACTTCACAGAATCCTTAAAACTAATTATAAAAATGGTTTTCTGTGAAGAAAATCAAATAAAAGAAATTTTTGAATGCACTTTTTCGAGTTGCATATTTAAACCTTAAATTTGTACTCAATATCTGCCTTGCATTTGATTCAACAAATTCGAAACTTCACAGAATCCTAAAAACTAATTATAAAAATGGTTTTCTGTGAAGAAAATCAAATAAAAGAAATTTTTGAATGCATTCTTTCGAGTTGCATATTTTAACCTTAAATTTGAACTCAATATCTGCCTTGCATTTGATTCAACAAATTCGAAACTTCACAGAATCCTAAAAACTAATTATAAAAATGGTTTTCTGTGAAGAAAATCAAATAAAAGAAATTTTTGAATGCACTTTTTCGAGTTGCATATTTAAACCTTAAATTTGTACTCAATATCTGCCTTGCATTTGATTCAACAAATTCGAAACTTCACAGAATCCTAAAAACTAATTATAAAAATGGTTTTCTGTGAAGAAAATCAAATAAAAGAAATTTTTGAATGCACTTTTTCGAGTTGCATATTTAAACCTTAAATTTGTACTCAATATCTGCCCTGCATTTGATTCAACAAATTCGAAACTTCACAGAATCCTAAAAACTAATTATAAAAATGGTTTTCTGTGAAGAAAATCAAATAAAAGAAATTTTTGAATGCACTTTTTCGAGTTGCATATTTTAACCTTAAATTTGTACTCAATATCTGCCTTGCATTTGATTCAACAAATTCGAAACTTCACAGAATCCTAAAAACTAATTATAAAAATGGTTTTCTGTGAAGAAAATCAAATAAAAGAAATTTTTGAATGCACTTTTTCGAGTTGCATATTTAAACCTTAAATTTGTACTCAATATCTGCCCTGCATTTGATTCAACAAATTCGAAACTTCACAGAATCCTAAAAACTAATTATAAAAATGGTTTTCTGTGAAGAAAATCAAATAAAAGAAATTTTTGAATGCACTTTTTCGAGTTGCATATTTTAACCTTAAATTTGTACTCAATATCTGCCTTGCATTTGATTCAACAAATTCGAAACTTCACAGAATCCTAAAAACTAATTATAAAAATGGTTTTCTGTGAAGAAAATCAAATAAAAGAAATTTTTGAATGCACTTTTTCGAGTTGCATATTTTAACCTTAAATTTGTACTCAATATCTGCCTTGCATTTGATTCAACAAATTCGAAACTTCACAGAATCCTTAAAACTAATTATAAAAATGGTTTTCTGTGAAGAAAATCAAATAAAAGAAATTTTTGAATGTATTCTTTCGAGTTGCATATTTTAACCTTAAATTTGTACTCAATATCTTGGTCGTGTTTATTTCTACAAATTCGAAACTTCACAGAATCCTAAAAACTAATTATAAAAATGGTTTTCTGTGAAGAAAATCAAATAAAAGAAATTTTTGAATGCACTTTTTCGAGTTGCATATTTTAACCTTAAATTTGTACTCAATATCTGCCTTGCATTTGATTCAACAAATTCGAAACTTCACAGAATCCTAAAAACTAATTATAAAAATGGTTTTCTGTGAAGAAAATCAAATAAAAGAAATTTTTGAATGCACTTTTTCGAGTTGCATATTTTAACCTTAAATTTGTACTCAATATCTGCCTTGCTTTTGATTCAACAAATTCGAAACTTCACAGAATCCTAAAAACTAATTATAAAAATGGTTTTCTGTGAAGAAAATCAAATAAAAGAAATTTTTGAATGCACTTTTTCGAGTTGCATATTTAAACCTTAAATTTGTACTCAATATCTGCCTTGCATTTGATTCAACAAATTCGAAACTTCACAGAATCCTAAAAAGTAATTATAAAAATGGTTTTCTGTGAAGAAAATCAAATAAAAGAAATTTTTGAATGCACTTTTTCGAGTTGCATTTTTTAACCTTAAATTTGTACTCAATATCTGCCTTGCATTTGATTCAACAAATTCGAAACTTCACAGAATCCTAAAAACTAATTATAAAAATGGTTTTCTGTGAAGAAAATCAAATAAAAGAAATTTTTGAATGCACTTTTTCGAGTTGCATATTTTAACCTTAAATTTGTACTCAATATCTTGGTCGTGTTTATTTCTACAAATTCGAAACTTCACAGAATCCTTAAAACTAATTATAAAAATGGTTTTCTGTGAAGAAAATCAAATAAAAGAAATTTTAGAATGCACTTTTTCGAGTTGCATATTTAAACCTTAAATTTGTACTCAATATCTGCCTTGCATTTGATTCAACAAATTCGAAACTTCACAGAATCCTAAAAACTAATTATAAAAATGGTTTTCTGTGAAGAAAATCAAATAAAAGAAATTTTTGAATGCACTTTTTCGAGTTGCATATTTTAACCTTAAATTTGTACTCAATATCTGCCTTGCTTTTGATTCAACAAATTCGAAACTTCACAGAATCCTAAAAACTAATTATAAATATGGTTTTCTGTGAAGAAAATCAAATAAAAGAAATTTTTGAATGCACTTTTTCGAGTTGCATATTTTAACCTTAAATTTGTACTCAATATCTGCCTTGCATTTGATTCAACAAATTCGAAACTTCACAGAATCCTTAAAACTAATTATAAAAATGGTTTTCTGTGAAGAAAATCAAATAAAAGAAATTTTTGAATGCACTTTTTCGAGTTGCATATTTAAACCTTAAATTTGTACTCAATATCTGCCTTGCATTTGATTCAACAAATTCGAAACTTCACAGAATCCTAAAAACTAATTATAAAAATGGTTTTCTGTGAAGAAAATCAAATAAAAGAAATTTTTGAATGCACTTTTTCGAGTTGCATATTTTAACCTTAAATTTGTACTCAATATCTGCCTTGCTTTTGATTCAACAAATTCGAAACTTCACAGAATCCTAAAAACTAATTATAAAAATGGTTTTCTGTGAAGAAAATCAAATAAAAGAAATTTTTGAATGCACTCTTTCGAGTTGCATATTTAAACCTTAAATTTGTACTCAATATCTGCCTTGCATTTGATTCAACAAATTCGAAACTTCACAGAATCCTAAAAACTAATTATAAAAATGGTTTTCTGTGAAGAAAATCAAATAAAAGAAATTTTTGAATGCACTCTTTCGAGTTGCATATTTTAACCTTAAATTTGAACTCAATATCTGCCTTGCATTTGATTCAACAAATTCGAAACTTCACAGAATCCTAAAAACTAATTATAAAAATGGTTTTCTGTGAAGAAAATCAAATAAAAGAAATTTTTGAATGCACATTTTCGAGTTGCATATTTTAACCTTAAATTTGTACTCAATATCTGCCTTGCATTTGATTCAACAAATTCGAAACTTCACAGAATCCTAAAAACTAATTATAAAAATGGTTTTCTGTGAAGAAAATCAAATAAAAGAAATTTTTGAATGCACTTTTTCGAGTTGCATATTTTAACCTTAAATTTGTACTCAATATCTGCCTTGCATTTGATTCAACAAATTCGAAACTTCACAGAATCCTTAAAACTAATTATAAAAATGGTTTTCTGTGAAGAAAATCAAATAAAAGAAATTTTTGAATGTATTCTTTCGAGTTGCATATTTTAACCTTAAATTTGTACTCAATATCTTGGTCGTGTTTATTTCTACAAATTCGAAACTTCACAGAATCCTAAAAACTAATTATAAAAATGGTTTTCTGTGAAGAAAATCAAATAAAAGAAATTTTTGAATGCACTTTTTCGAGTTGCATATTTTAACCTTAAATTTGTACTCAATATCTGCCTTGCATTTGATTCAACAAATTCGAAACTTCACAGAATCCTAAAAACTAATTATAAAAATGGTTTTCTGTGAAGAAAATCAAATAAAAGAAATTTTTGAATGCACTTTTTCGAGTTGCATATTTTAACCTTAAATTTGTACTCAATATCTGCCTTGCTTTTGATTCAACAAATTCGAAACTTCACAGAATCCTAAAAACTAATTATAAAAATGGTTTTCTGTGAAGAAAATCAAATAAAAGAAATTTTTGAATGCACTCTTTCGAGTTGCATATTTTAACCTTAAATTTGTACTCAATATCTTGGTCGTGTTTATTTCTACAAATTCGAAACTTCACAGAATCCTTAAAACTAATTATAAAAATGGTTTTCTGTGAAGAAAATCAAATAAAAGAAATTTTAGAATGCACTTTTTCGAGTTGCATATTTAAACCTTAAATTTGTACTCAATATCTGCCTTGCATTTGATTCAACAAATTCGAAACTTCACAGAATCCTAAAAACTAATTATAAAAATGGTTTTCTGTGAAGAAAATCAAATAAAAGAAATTTTTGAATGCACTTTTTCGAGTTGCATATTTTAACCTTAAATTTGTACTCAATATCTGCCTTGCTTTTGATTCAACAAATTCGAAACTTCACAGAATCCTAAAAACTAATTATAAATATGGTTTTCTGTGAAGAAAATCAAATAAAAGAAATTTTTGAATGCACTTTTTCGAGTTGCATA
Source organism: Panagrolaimus kolymaensis (assembly GCA_028622995.1). Classification (NCBI taxonomy): domain Eukaryota; kingdom Metazoa; phylum Nematoda; class Chromadorea; order Rhabditida; family Panagrolaimidae; genus Panagrolaimus; species Panagrolaimus kolymaensis. The sequence continues at coordinate 650,893 of JAJQJQ010000025.1, read as the reverse complement.
TTTTAACCTTAAATTTGTACTCAATATCTGCCTTGCATTTGATTCAACAAATTCGAAACTTCACAGAATCCTTAAAACTAATTATAAAAATGGTTTTCTGTGAAGAAAATCAAATAAAAGAAATTTTTGAATGCACTTTTTCGAGTTGCATATTTAAACCTTAAATTTGTACTCAATATCTGCCTTGCATTTGATTCAACAAATTCGAAACTTCACAGAATCCTAAAAACTAATTATAAAAATGGTTTTCTGTGAAGAAAATCAAATAAAAGAAATTTTTGAATGCACTTTTTCGAGTTGCATATTTTAACCTTAAATTTGTACTCAATATCTGCCTTGCTTTTGATTCAACAAATTCGAAACTTCACAGAATCCTAAAAACTAATTATAAAAATGGTTTTCTGTGAAGAAAATCAAATAAAAGAAATTTTTGAATGCACTCTTTCGAGTTGCATATTTAAACCTTAAATTTGTACTCAATATCTGCCTTGCATTTGATTCAACAAATTCGAAACTTCACAGAATCCTAAAAACTAATTATAAAAATGGTTTTCTGTGAAGAAAATCAAATAAAAGAAATTTTTGAATGCACTCTTTCGAGTTGCATATTTTAACCTTAAATTTGAACTCAATATCTGCCTTGCATTTGATTCAACAAATTCGAAACTTCACAGAATCCTAAAAACTAATTATAAAAATGGTTTTCTGTGAAGAAAATCAAATAAAAGAAATTTTTGAATGTATTCTTTCGAGTTGCATATTTTAACCTTAAATTTGTACTCAATATCTTGGTCGTGTTTATTTCTACAAATTCGAAACTTCACAGAATCCTAAAAACTAATTATAAAAATGGTTTTCTGTGAAGAAAATCAAATAAAAGAAATTTTAGAATGCACTCTTTCGAGTTGCATATTTTAACCTTAAATTTGAACTCAATATCTGCCTTGCATTAGATTCAACAAATTCGAAACTTCACAGAATCCTAAAAACTAATTATAAAAATGGTTTTCTGTGAAGAAAATCAAATAAAAGAAATTTTTGAATGCACTCTTTCGAGTTGCATATTTTAACCTTAAATTTGAACTCAATATCTGCCTTGCATTTGATTCAACAAATTCGAAACTTCACAGAATCCTAAAAACTAATTATAAAAATGGTTTTCTGTGAAGAAAATCAAATAAAAGAAATTTTTGAATGCACTCTTTCGAGTTGCATATTTTAACCTTAAATTTGTACTCAATATCTTGGTCGTGTTTATTTCTACAAATTCGAAACTTCACAGAATCCTAAAAACTAATTATAAAAATGGTTTTCTGTGAAGAAAATCAAATAAAAGAAATTTTTGAATGCACTCTTTCGAGTTGCATATTTTAACCTTAAATTTGAACTCAATATCTGCCTTGCATTTGATTCAACAAATGCGAAACTTCACAGAATCCTAAAAACTAATTATAAAAATGGTTTTCTGTGAAGAAAATCAAATAAAAGAAATTTTTGAATGTATTCTTTCGAGTTGCATATTTTAACCTTAAATTTGTACTCAATATCTTGGTCGTGTTTATTTCTACAAATTCGAAACTTCACAGAATCCTTAAAACTAATTATAAAAATGGTTTTCTGTGAAGAAAATCAAATAAAAGAAATTTTAGAATGCACTTTTTCGAGTTGCATATTTTAACCTTAAATTTGTACTCAATATCTGCCTTGCTTTTGATTCAACAAATTCGAAACTTCACAGAATCCTAAAAACTAATTATAAAAATGGTTTTCTGTGAAGAAAATCAAATAAAAGAAATTTTTGAATGCACTTTTTCGAGTTGCATATTTTAACCTTAAATTTGTACTCAATATCTGCCTTGCTTTTGATTCAACAAATTCGAAACTTCACAGAATCCTAAAAACTAATTATAAATATGGTTTTCTGTGAAGAAAATCAAATAAAAGAAATTTTTGAATGCACTTTTTCGAGTTGCATATTTTAACCTTAAATTTGTACTCAATATCTGCCTTGCATTTGATTCAACAAATTCGAAACTTCACAGAATCCTTAAAACTAATTATAAAAATGGTTTTCTGTGAAGAAAATCAAATAAAAGAAATTTTTGAATGCACTTTTTCGAGTTGCATATTTAAACCTTAAATTTGTACTCAATATCTGCCTTGCATTTGATTCAACAAATTCGAAACTTCACAGAATCCTAAAAACTAATTATAAAAATGGTTTTCTGTGAAGAAAATCAAATAAAAGAAATTTTTGAATGCACTTTTTCGAGTTGCATATTTTAACCTTAAATTTGTACTCAATATCTGCCTTGCTTTTGATTCAACAAATTCGAAACTTCACAGAATCCTAAAAACTAATTATAAAAATGGTTTTCTGTGAAGAAAATCAAATAAAAGAAATTTTTGAATGCACTCTTTCGAGTTGCATATTTAAACCTTAAATTTGTACTCAATATCTGCCTTGCATTTGATTCAACAAATTCGAAACTTCACAGAATCCTAAAAACTAATTATAAAAATGGTTTTCTGTGAAGAAAATCAAATAAAAGAAATTTTTGAATGCACTCTTTCGAGTTGCATATTTTAACCTTAAATTTGAACTCAATATCTGCCTTGCATTTGATTCAACAAATTCGAAACTTCACAGAATCCTAAAAACTAATTATAAAAATGGTTTTCTGTGAAGAAAATCAAATAAAAGAAATTTTTGAATGTATTCTTTCGAGTTGCATATTTTAACCTTAAATTTGTACTCAATAACTTGGTCGTGTTTATTTCTACAAATTCGAAACTTCACAGAATCCTAAAAACTAATTATAAAAATGGTTTTCTGTGAAGAAAATCAAATAAAAGAAATTTTAGAATGCACTCTTTCGAGTTGCATATTTTAACCTTAAATTTGAACTCAATATCTGCCTTGCATTAGATTCAACAAATTCGAAACTTCACAGAATCCTAAAAACTAATTATAAAAATGGTTTTCTGTGAAGAAAATCAAATAAAAGAAATTTTTGAATGCACTCTTTCGAGTTGCATATTTTAACCTTAAATTTGTACTCAATATCTGCCTTGCTTTTGATTCAACAAATTCGAAACTTCACAGAATCCTAAAAACTAATTATAAAAATGGTTTTCTGTGAAGAAAATCAAATAAAAGAAATTTTTGAATGCACTCTTTCGAGTTGCATATTTAAACCTTAAATTTGTACTCAATATCTTGGTCGTGTTTATTTCTACAAATTCGAAACTTCACAGAATCCTTAAAACTAATTATAAAAATGGTTTTCTGTGAAGAAAATCAAATAAAAGAAATTTTAGAATGCACTTTTTCGAGTTGCATATTTTAACCTTAAATTTGTACTCAATATCTGCCTTGCTTTTGATTCAACAAATTCGAAACTTCACAGAATCCTAAAAACTAATTATAAAAATGGTTTTCTGTGAAGAAAATCAAATAAAAGAAATTTTTGAATGCACTTTTTCGAGTTGCATATTTTAACCTTAAATTTGTACTCAATATCTGCCTTGCATTTGATTCAACAAATTCGAAACTTCACAGAATCCTTAAAACTAATTATAAAAATGGTTTTCTGTGAAGAAAATCAAATAAAAGAAATTTTTGAATGCACTTTTTCGAGTTGCATATTTAAACCTTAAATTTGTACTCAATATCTGCCTTGCATTTGATTCAACAAATTCGAAACTTCACAGAATCCTAAAAACTAATTATAAAAATGGTTTTCTGTGAAGAAAATCAAATAAAAGAAATTTTTGAATGCACTTTTTCGAGTTGCATATTTTAACCTTAAATTTGTACTCAATATCTGCCTTGCTTTTGATTCAACAAATTCGAAACTTCACAGAATCCTAAAAACTAATTATAAAAATGGTTTTCTGTGAAGAAAATCAAATAAAAGAAATTTTTGAATGCACTCTTTCGAGTTGCATATTTAAACCTTAAATTTGTACTCAATATCTGCCTTGCATTTGATTCAACAAATTCGAAACTTCACAGAATCCTAAAAACTAATTATAAAAATGGTTTTCTGTGAAGAAAATCAAATAAAAGAAATTTTTGAATGCACTCTTTCGAGTTGCATATTTTAACCTTAAATTTGAACTCAATATCTGCCTTGCATTTGATTCAACAAATTCGAAACTTCACAGAATCCTAAAAACTAATTATAAAAATGGTTTTCTGTGAAGAAAATCAAATAAAAGAAATTTTTGAATGTATTCTTTCGAGTTGCATATTTTAACCTTAAATTTGTACTCAATATCTTGGTCGTGTTTATTTCTACAAATTCGAAACTTCACAGAATCCTAAAAACTAATTATAAAAATGGTTTTCTGTGAAGAAAATCAAATAAAAGAAATTTTAGAATGCACTCTTTCGAGTTGCATATTTTAACCTTAAATTTGAACTCAATATCTGCCTTGCATTAGATTCAACAAATTCGAAACTTCACAGAATCCTAAAAACTAATTATAAAAATGGTTTTCTGTGAAGAAAATCAAATAAAAGAAATTTTAGAATGCACTTTTTCGAGTTGCATATTTTAACCTTAAATTTGTACTCAATATCTGCCTTGCTTTTGATTCAACAAATTCGAAACTTCACAGAATCCTAAAAACTAATTATAAAAATGGTTTTCTGTGAAGAAAATCAAATAAAAGAAATTTTTGAATGCACTTTTTCGAGTTGCATATTTTAACCTTAAATTTGTACTCAATATCTGCCTTGCTTTTGATTCAACAAATTCGAAACTTCACAGAATCCTAAAAACTAATTATAAAAATGGTTTTCTGTGAAGAAAATCAAATAAAAGAAATTTTTGAATGCACTTTTTCGAGTTGCATATTTTAACCTTAAATTTGTACTCAATATCTGCCTTGCTTTTGATTCAACAAATTCGAAACTTCACAGAATCCTTAAAACTAATTATAAAAATGGTTTTCTGTGAAGAAAATCAAATAAAAGAAATTTTTGAATGCACTTTTTCGAGTTGCATATTTTAACCTTAAATTTGTACTCAATATCTGCCTTGCTTTTGATTCAACAAATTCGAAACTTCACAGAATCCTTAAAACTAATTATAAAAATGGTTTTCTGTGAAGAAAATCAAATAAAAGAAATTTTTGAATGCACTTTTTCGAGTTGCATATTTTAACCTTAAATTTGTACTCAATATCTGCCTTGCTTTTGATTCAACAAATTCGAAACTTCACAGAATCCTAAAAACTAATTATAAAAATGGTTTTCTGTGAAGAAAATCAAATAAAAGAAATTTTTGAATGCACTCTTTCGAGTTGCATATTTTAACCTTAAATTTGAACTCAATATCTGCCTTGCATTAGATTCAACAAATTCGAAACTTCACAGAATCCTAAAAACTAATTATAAAAATGGTTTTCTGTGAAGAAAATCAAATAAAAGAAATTTTAGAATGCACTCTTTCGAGTTGCATATTTTAACCTTAAATTTGAACTCAATATCTGCATTGCATTAGATTCAACAAATTCGAAACTTCACAGAATCCTAAAAACTAATTATAAAAATGGTTTTCTGTGAAGAAAATCAAATAAAAGAAATTTTTGAATGCACTCTTTCGAGTTGCATATTTTAACCTTAAATTTGAACTCAATATCTGCCTTGCATTTGATTCAACAAATGCGAAACTTCACAGAATCCTAAAAACTAATTATAAAAATGGTTTTCTGTGAAGAAAATCAAATAAAAGAAATTTTTGAATGCACTTTTTCGAGTTGCATATTTTAACCTTAAATTTGTACTCAATATCTGCCTTGCTTTTGATTCAACAAATTCGAAACTTCACAGAATCCTAAAAACTAATTATAAAAATGGTTTTCTGTGAAGAAAATCAAATAAAAGAAATTTTTGAATGCACTCTTTCGAGTTGCATATTTTAACCTTAAATTTGTACTCAATATCTTGGTCGTGTTTATTTCTACAAATTCGAAACTTCACAGAATCCTTAAAACTAATTATAAAAATGGTTTTCTGTGAAGAAAATCAAATAAAAGAAATTTTAGAATGCACTCTTTCGAGTTGCATATTTTAACCTTAAATTTGTACTCAATATCTGCCTTGCATTTGATTCAACAAATTCGAAACTTCACAGAATCCTAAAAACTAATTATAAAAATGGTTTTCTGTGAAGAAAATCAAATAAAAGAAATTTTTGAATGCACTTTTTCGAGTTGCATATTTTAACCTTAAATTTGTACTCAATATCTGCCTTGCTTTTGATTCAACAAATTCGAAACTTCACAGAATCCTAAAAACTAATTATAAATATGGTTTTCTGTGAAGAAAATCAAATAAAAGAAATTTTTGAATGCACTTTTTCGAGTTGCATATTTTAACCTTAAATTTGTACTCAATATCTTGGTCGTGTTTATTTCTACAAATTCGAAACTTCACAGAATCCTAAAAATTAATTATAAAAATGGTTTTCTGTGAAGAAAATCAAATAAAAGAAATTTTTGAATGCATTCTTTCGAGTTGCATATTTTAACCTTAAATTTGTACTCAATATCTTGGTCGTGTTTATTTCTACAAATTCGAAACTTCACAGAATCCTAAAAACTAATTATAAAAATGGTTTTCTGTGAAGAAAATCAAATAAAAGAAATTTTTGAATGCATTCTTTCGAGTTGCATATTTTAACCTTAAATTTGTACTCAATATCTTGGTCGTGTTTATTTCTACAAATTCGAAACTTCACAGAATCCTAAAAACTAATTATAAAAATGGTTTTCTGTGAAGAAAATCAAATAAAAGAAATTTTTGAACGCATTCTTTCGAGTTGCATATTTTAACCTTAAATTTGTACTCAATATCTTGGTCGTGTTTATTTCTACAAATTCGAAACTTCACAGAATCCTAAAAACTAATTATAAAAATGGTTTTCTGTGAAGAAAATCAAATAAAAGAAATTTTTGAATGCACTTTTTCGAGTTGCATATTTTAACCTTAAATTTGTACTCAATATCTTGGTCGTGTTTATTTCTACAAATTCGAAACTTCACAGAATCCTAAAAATTAATTATAAAAATGGTTTTCTGTGAAGAAAATCAAATAAAAGAAATTTTTGAATGCATTCTTTCGAGTTGCATATTTTAACCTTAAATTTGTACTCAATATCTTGGTCGTGTTTATTTCTACAAATTCGAAACTTCACAGAATCCTAAAAACTAATTATAAAAATGGTTTTCTGTGAAGAAAATCAAATAAAAGAAATTTTTGAATGCATTCTTTCGAGTTGCATATTTTAACCTTAAATTTGTACTCAATATCTTGGTCGTGTTTATTTCTACAAATTCGAAACTTCACAGAATCCTAAAAACTAATTATAAAAATGGTTTTCTGTGAAGAAAATCAAATAAAAGAAATTTTTGAATGCATTCTTTCGAGTTGCATATTTTAACCTTAAATTTGTACTCAATATCTTGGTCGTGTTTATTTCTACAAATTCGAAACTTCACAGAATCCTAAAAACTAATTATAAAAATGGTTTTCTGTGAAGAAAATCAAATAAAAGAAATTTTTGAATGCATTCTTTCGAGTTGCATATTTAAACCTTAAATTTGTACTCAATATCTTGGTCGTGTTTATTTCTACAAATTCGAAACTTCACAGAATCCTAAAAACTAATTATAAAAATGGTTTTCTGTGAAGAAAATAAAATAAAAGAAATTTTTGAATGCACTTTTTCGAGTTCCATATTTTAACCTTAAATTTGTACTCAATATCTGCCTTGCATTTGATTCAACAAATTCGAAAATTCACAGAATCCTAAAAACTAATTATAAAAATGGTTTTCTGTGAAGAAAATCAAATAAAAGAAATTTTTGAATGCATTCTTTCGAGTTGAATATTTTAACCTTAAATTTGTACTCAATATCTTGGTCGTGTTTATTTCTACAAATTCGAAACTTCACAGAATCCTAAAAACTAATTATAAAAATGGTTTTCTGTGAAGAAAATTAAATAAAAGAAATTTTTGAATGCACTTTTTCGAGTTCCATATTTTAACCTTAAATTTGTACTCAATATCTGCCTTGCTTTTGATTCAACAAATTCGAAACTTCACAGAATCCTAAAAACTAATTATAAAAATGGTTTTCTGTGAAGAAAATCAAATAAAAGAAATTTTTGAATGCACTCTTTCGAGTTGCATATTTTAACCTTAAATTTGTACTCAATATCTGCCTTGCATTTGATTCAACAAATTCGAAACTTCACAGAATCCTAAAAACTAATTATAAAAATGGTTTTCTGTGAAGAAAATCAAATAAAAGAAATTTTTGAATGCACTTTTTCGAGTTGCATATTTTAACCTTAAATTTGTACTCAATATCTGCCTTGCATTTGATTCAACAAATTCGAAACTTCACAGAATCCTAAAAACTAATTATAAAAATGGTTTTCTGTGAAGAAAATCAAATAAAAGAAATTTTTGAATGCACTTTTTCGAGTTGCATATTTTAACCTTAAATTTGTACTCAATATCTGCCTTGCATTTGATTCAACAAATTCGAAACTTCACAGAATCCTAAAAACTAATTATAAAAATGGTTTTCTGTGAAGAAAATCAAATAAAAGAAATTTTTGAATGCACTTTTTCGAGTTGCATATTTTAACCTTAAATTTGTACTCAATATCTGCCTTGCTTTTGATTCAACAAATTCGAAACTTCACAGAATCCTAAAAACTAATTATAAAAATGGTTTTCTGTGAAGAAAATCAAATAAAAGAAATTTTTGAATGCACTTTTTCGAGTTGCATATTTTAACCTTAAATTTGTACTCAATATCTGCCTTGCTTTTGATTCAACAAATTCGAAACTTCACAGAATCCTAAAAACTAATTATAAAAATGGTTTTCTGTGAAGAAAATCAAATAAAAGAAATTTTTGAATACACTTTTTCGAGTTGCATATTTTAACCTTAAATTTGTACTCAATATCTGCCTTGCATTTGATTCAACAAATTCGAAACTTCACAGAATCCTAAAAACTAATTATAAAAATGGTTTTCTGTGAAGAAAATCAAATAAAAGAAATTTTTGAATGCACTTTTTCGAGTTGCATATTTTAACCTTAAATTTGTACTCAATATCTGCCTTGCATTTGATTCAACAAATTCGAAACTTCACAGAATCCTAAAAACTAATTATAAAAATGGTTTTCTGTGAAGAAAATCAAATAAAAGAAATTTTTGAATGCACTTTTTCGAGTTGCATATTTTAACCTTAAATTTGTACTCAATATCTGCCTTGCTTTTGATTCAACAAATTCGAAACTTCACAGAATCCTAAAAACTAATTATAAAAATGGTTTTCTGTGAAGAAAATCAAATAAAAGAAATTTTTGAATGCACTCTTTCGAGTTGCATATTTTAACCTTAAATTTGTACTCAATATCTGCCTTGCATTTGATTCAACAAATTCGAAACTTCACAGAATCCTAAAAACTAATTATAAAAATGGTTTTCTGTGAAGAAAATCAAATAAAAGAAATTTTTGAATGCACTTTTTCGAGTTGCATATTTTAACCTTAAATTTGTACTCAATATCTGCCTTGCTTTTGATTCAACAAATTCGAAACTTCACAGAATCCTAAAAACTAATTATAAAAATGGTTTTCTGTGAAGAAAATCAAATAAAAGAAATTTTTGAATGCACTTTTTCGAGTTGCATATTTTAACCTTAAATTTGTACTCAATATCTGCCTTGCATTTGATTCAACAAATTCGAAACTTCACAGAATCCTAAAAACTAATTATAAAAATGGTTTTCTGTGAAGAAAATCAAATAAAAGAAATTTTTGAATGCACTTTTTCGAGTTGCATATTTTAACCTTAAATTTGTACTCAATATCTGCCTTGCTTTTGATTCAACAAATTCGAAACTTCACAGAATCCTAAAAACTAATTATAAAAATGGTTTTCTGTGAAGAAAATCAAATAAAAGAAATTTTTGAATGCACTTTTTCGAGTTGCATATTTTAACCTTAAATTTGTACTCAATATCTGCCTTGCTTTTGATTCAACAAATTCGAAACTTCACAGAATCCTAAAAACTAATTATAAAAATGGTTTTCTGTGAAGAAAATCAAATAAAAGAAATTTTTGAATGCACTCTTTCGAGTTGCATATTTTAACCTTAAATTTGTACTCAATATCTGCCTTGCATTTGATTCAACAAATTCGAAACTTCACAGAATCCTAAAAACTAATTATAAAAATGGTTTTCTGTGAAGAAAATCAAATAAAAGAAATTTTTGAATGCACTTTTTCGAGTTGCATATTTTAACCTTAAATTTGTACTCAATATCTGCCTTGCTTTTGATTCAACAAATTCGAAACTTCACAGAATCCTAAAAACTAATTATAAAAATGGTTTTCTGTGAAGAAAATCAAATAAAAGAAATTTTTGAATGCACTTTTTCGAGTTGCATATTTTAACCTTAAATTTGTACTCAATATCTGCCTTGCTTTTGATTCAACAAATTCGAAACTTCACAGAATCCTAAAAACTAATTATAAAAATGGTTTTCTGTGAAGAAAATCAAATAAAAGAAATTTTTGAATGCACTCTTTCGAGTTGCATATTTTAACCTTAAATTTGTACTCAATATCTGCCTTGCATTTGATTCAACAAATTCGAAACTTCACAGAATCCTAAAAACTAATTATAAAAATGGTTTTCTGTGAAGAAAATCAAATAAAAGAAATTTTTGAATGCACTTTTTCGAGTTGCATATTTTAACCTTAAATTTGTACTCAATATCTGCCTTGCTTTTGATTCAACAAATTCGAAACTTCACAGAATCCTAAAAACTAATTATAAAAATGGTTTTCTGTGAAGAAAATCAAATAAAAGAAATTTTTGAATGCACTTTTTCGAGTTGCATATTTTAACCTTAAATTTGTACTCAATATCTGCCTTGCTTTTGATTCAACAAATTCGAAACTTCACAGAATCCTAAAAACTAATTATAAAAATGGTTTTCTGTGAAGAAAATCAAATAAAAGAAATTTTTGAATGCACTTTTTCGAGTTGCATATTTTAACCTTAAATTTGTACTCAATATCTGCCTTGCTTTTGATTCAACAAATTCGAAACTTCACAGAATCCTAAAAACTAATTATAAAAATGGTTTTCTGTGAAGAAAATCAAATAAAAGAAATTTTTGAATGCACTTTTTCGAGTTGCATATTTTAACCTTAAATTTGTACTCAATATCTGCCTTGCTTTTGATTCAACAAATTCGAAACTTCACAGAATCCTAAAAACTAATTATAAAAATGGTTTTCTGTGAAGAAAATCAAATAAAAGAAATTTTTGAATGCACTTTTTCGAGTTGCATATTTTAACCTTAAATTTGTACTCAATATCTGCCTTGCATTTGATTCAACAAATTCGAAACTTCACAGAATCCTAAAAACTAATTATAAAAATGGTTTTCTGTGAAGAAAATCAAATAAAAGAAATTTTTGAATGCACTTTTTCGAGTTGCATATTTTAACCTTAAATTTGTACTCAATATCTGCCTTGCATTTGATTCAACAAATTCGAAACTTCACAGAATCCTAAAAACTAATTATAAAAATGGTTTTCTGTGAAGAAAATCAAATAAAAGAAATTTTTGAATGCACTTTTTCGAGTTGCATATTTTAACCTTAAATTTGTACTCAATATCTGCCTTGCTTTTGATTCAACAAATTCGAAACTTCACAGAATCCTAAAAACTAATTATAAAAATGGTTTTCTGTGAAGAAAATCAAATAAAAGAAATTTTTGAATGCACTTTTTCGAGTTGCATATTTTAACCTTAAATTTGTACTCAATATCTGCCTTGCATTTGATTCAACAAATTCGAAACTTCACAGAATCCTAAAAACTAATTATAAAAATGGTTTTCTGTGAAGAAAATCAAATAAAAGAAATTTTTGAATGCACTCTTTCGAGTTGCATATTTTAACCTTAAATTTGTACTCAATATCTGCCTTGCTTTTGATTCAACAAATTCGAAACTTCACAGAATCCTAAAAACTAATTATAAAAATGGTTTTCTGTGAAGAAAATCAAATAAAAGAAATTTTTGAATGCACTCTTTCGAGTTGCATATTTTAACCTTAAATTTGTACTCAATATCTGCCTTGCATTTGATTCAACAAATTCGAAACTTCACAGAATCCTAAAAACTAATTATAAAAATGGTTTTCTGTGAAGAAAATCAAATAAAAGAAATTTTTGAATGCACTTTTTCGAGTTGCATATTTTAACCTTAAATTTGTACTCAATATCTGCCTTGCTTTTGATTCAACAAATTCGAAACTTCACAGAATCCTAAAAACTAATTATAAAAATGGTTTTCTGTGAAGAAAATCAAATAAAAGAAATTTTTGAATGCATTCTTTCGAGTTGCATATTTTAACCTTAAATTTGTACTCAATATCTTGGTCGTGTTTATTTCTACAAATTCGAAACTTCACAGAATCCTAAAAACTAATTATAAAAATGGTTTTCTGTGAAGAAAATCAAATAAAAGAAATTTTTGAATGCATTCTTTCGAGTTGCATATTTTAACCTTAAATTTGTACTCAATATCTTGGTCGTGTTTATTTCTACAAATTCGAAACTTCACAGAATCCTAAAAACTAATTATAAAAATGGTTTTCTGTGAAGAAAATCAAATAAAAGAAATTTTTGAATGCATTCTTTCGAGTTGCATATTTTAACCTTAAATTTGTACTCAATATCTTGGTCGTGTTTATTTCTACAAATTCGAAACTTCACAGAATCCTAAAAACTAATTATAAAAATGGTTTTCTGTGAAGAAAATCAAATAAAAGAAATTTTTGAATGCATTCTTTCGAGTTGCATATTTTAACCTTAAATTTGTACTCAATATCTGCCTTGATTTTGATTCAACAAATTCGAAACTTCACAGAATCCTAAAAACTAATTATAAAAATGGTTTTCTGTGAAGAAAATCAAATAAAAGAAATTTTTGAATGCACTTTTTCGAGTTGCATATTTTAACCTTAAATTTGTACTCAATATCTGCCTTGATTTTGATTCAACAAATTCGAAACTTCACAGAATCCTAAAAACTAATTATAAAAATGGTTTTCTGTGAAGAAAATCAAATAAAAGAAATTTTTGAATGCATTCTTTCGAGTTGCATATTTTAACCTTAAATTTGTACTCAATATCTTGTTCGTGTTTATTTCTACAAATTCGAAACTTCACAGAATCCTAAAAACTAATTATAAAAATGGTTTTCTGTGAAGAAAATCAAATAAAAGAAATTTTTGAATGCATTCTTTCGAGTTGCATATTTTAACCTTAAATTTGTACTCAATATCTTGGTCGTGTTTATTTCTACAAATTCGAAACTTCACAGAATCCTAAAAACTAATTATAAAAATGGTTTTCTGTGAAGAAAATCAAATAAAAGAAATTTTTGAATGCACTTTTTCGAGTTGCATATTTTAACCTTAAATTTGTACTCAATATCTGCCTTGATTTTGATTCAACAAATTCGAAACTTCACAGAATCCTAAAAACTAATTATAAAAATGGTTTTCTGTGAAGAAAATCAAATAAAAGAAATTTTTGAATGCACTTTTTCGAGTTGCATATTTTAACCTTAAATTTGTACTCAATATCTGCCTTGCTTTTGATTCAACAAATTCGAAACTTCACAGAATCCTAAAAACTAATTATAAAAATGGTTTTCTGTGAAGAAAATCAAATAAAAGAAATTTTTGAATGCACTCTTTCGAGTTGCATATTTTAACCTTAAATTTGTACTCAATATCTGCCTTGCATTTGATTCAACAAATTCGAAACTTCACAGAATCCTAAAAACTAATTATAAAAATGGTTTTCTGTGAAGAAAATCAAATAAAAGAAATTTTTGAATGCACTTTTTCGAGTTGCATATTTTAACCTTAAATTTGTACTCAATATCTGCCTTGCTTTTGATTCAACAAATTCGAAACTTCACAGAATCCTAAAAACTAATTATAAAAATGGTTTTCTGTGAAGAAAATCAAATAAAAGAAATTTTTGAATGCACTTTTTCGAGTTGCATATTTTAACCTTAAATTTGTACTCAATATCTGCCTTGCTTTTGATTCAACAAATTCGAAACTTCACAGAATCCTAAAAACTAATTATAAAAATGGTTTTCTGTGAAGAAAATCAAATAAAAGAAATTTTTGAATGCACTTTTTCGAGTTGCATATTTTAACCTTAAATTTGTACTCAATATCTGCCTTGCTTTTGATTCAACAAATTCGAAACTTCACAGAATCCTAAAAACTAATAATAAAAATGGTTTTCTGTGAAGAAAATCAAATAAAAGAAATTTTTGAATGCACTTTTTCGAGTTGCATATTTTAACCTTAAATTTGTACTCAATAACTGCCTTGCATTTGATTCAACAAATTCGAAACTTCACAGAATCCTAAAAACTAATTATAAAAATGGTTTTCTGTGAAGAAAATCAAATAAAAGAAATTTTTGAATGCACTCTTTCGAGTTGCATATTTTAACCTTAAATTTGTACTCAATATCTGCCTTGCTTTTGATTCAACAAATTCGAAACTTCACAGAATCCTAAAAACTAATTATAAAAATGGTTTTCTGTGAAGAAAATCAAATAAAAGAAATTTTTGAATGCACTCTTTCGAGTTGCATATTTTAACCTTAAATTTGTACTCAATATCTGCCTTGCATTTGATTCAACAAATTCGAAACTTCACAGAATCCTAAAAACTAATTATAAAAATGGTTTTCTGTGAAGAAAATCAAATAAAAGAAATTTTTGAATGCACTTTTTCGAGTTGCATATTTTAACCTTAAATTTGTACTCAATATCTGCCTTGCTTTTGATTCAACAAATTCGAAACTTCACAGAATCCTAAAAACTAATTATAAAAATGGTTTTCTGTGAAGAAAATCAAATAAAAGAAATTTTTGAATGCACTTTTTCGAGTTGCATATTTTAACCTTAAATTTGTACTCAATATCTGCCTTGCATTTGATTCAACAAATTCGAAACTTCACAGAATCCTAAAAACTAATTATAAAAATGGTTTTCTGTGAAGAAAATCAAATAAAAGAAATTTTTGAATGCACTCTTTCGAGTTGCATATTTTAACCTTAAATTTGTACTCAATATCTGCCTTGCATTTGATTCAACAAATTCGAAACTTCACAGAATCCTAAAAACTAATTATAAAAATGGTTTTCTGTGAAGAAAATCAAATAAAAGAAATTTTTGAATGCACTTTTTCGAGTTGCATATTTTAACCTTAAATTTGTACTCAATATCTGCCTTGCTTTTGATTCAACAAATTCGAAACTTCACAGAATCCTAAAAACTAATTATAAAAATGGTTTTCTGTGAAGAAAATCAAATAAAAGAAATTTTTGAATGCACTTTTTCGAGTTGCATATTTTAACCTTAAATTTGTACTCAATATCTGCCTTGCTTTTGATTCAACAAATTCGAAACTTCACAGAATCCTAAAAACTAATTATAAAAATGGTTTTCTGTGAAGAAAATCAAATAAAAGAAATTTTTGAATGCACTTTTTCGAGTTGCATATTTTAACCTTAAATTTGTACTCAATATCTGCCTTGCTTTTGATTCAACAAATTCGAAACTTCACAGAATCCTAAAAACTAATTATAAAAATGGTTTTCTGTGAAGAAAATCAAATAAAAGAAATTTTTGAATGCACTTTTTCGAGTTGCATATTTTAACCTTAAATTTGTACTCAATAACTGCCTTGCATTTGATTCAACAAATTCGAAACTTCACAGAATCCTAAAAACTAATTATAAAAATGGTTTTCTGTGAAGAAAATCAAATAAAAGAAATTTTTGAATGCACTCTTTCGAGTTGCATATTTTAACCTTAAATTTGTACTCAATATCTGCCTTGCTTTTGATTCAACAAATTCGAAACTTCACAGAATCCTAAAAACTAATTATAAAAATGGTTTTCTGTGAAGAAAATCAAATAAAAGAAATTTTTGAATGCACTCTTTCGAGTTGCATATTTTAACCTTAAATTTGTACTCAATATCTGCCTTGCATTTGATTCAACAAATTCGAAACTTCACAGAATCCTAAAAACTAATTATAAAAATGGTTTTCTGTGAAGAAAATCAAATAAAAGAAATTTTTGAATGCACTTTTTCGAGTTGCATATTTTAACCTTAAATTTGTACTCAATATCTGCCTTGCTTTTGATTCAACAAATTCGAAACTTCACAGAATCCTAAAAACTAATTATAAAAATGGTTTTCTGTGAAGAAAATCAAATAAAAGAAATTTTTGAATGCACTTTTTCGAGTTGCATATTTTAACCTTAAATTTGTACTCAATATCTGCCTTGCTTTTGATTCAACAAATTCGAAACTTCACAGAATCCTAAAAACTAATTATAAAAATGGTTTTCTGTGAAGAAAATCAAATAAAAGAAATTTTTGAATGCACTTTTTCGAGTTGCATATTTTAACCTTAAATTTGTACTCAATATCTGCCTTGCATTTGATTCAACAAATTCGAAACTTCACAGAATCCTAAAAACTAATTATAAAAATGGTTTTCTGTGAAGAAAATCAAATAAAAGAAATTTTTGAATGCACTTTTTCGAGTTGCATATTTTAACCTTAAATTTGTACTCAATATCTGCCTTGCATTTGATTCAACAAATTCGAAACTTCACAGAATCCTAAAAACTAATTATAAAAATGGTTTTCTGTGAAGAAAATCAAATAAAAGAAATTTTTGAATGCACTTTTTCGAGTTGCATATTTTAACCTTAAATTTGTACTCAATATCTGCCTTGCTTTTGATTCAACAAATTCGAAACTTCACAGAATCCTAAAAACTAATTATAAAAATGGTTTTCTGTGAAGAAAATCAAATAAAAGAAATTTTTGAATGCACTCTTTCGAGTTGCATATTTTAACCTTAAATTTGTACTCAATATCTGCCTTGCATTTGATTCAACAAATTCGAAACTTCACAGAATCCTAAAAACTAATTATAAAAATGGTTTTCTGTGAAGAAAATCAAATAAAAGAAATTTTTGAATGCACTTTTTCGAGTTGCATATTTTAACCTTAAATTTGTACTCAATATCTGCCTTGCTTTTGATTCAACAAATTCGAAACTTCACAGAATCCTAAAAACTAATTATAAAAATGGTTTTCTGTGAAGAAAATCAAATAAAAGAAATTTTTGAATGCACTTTTTCGAGTTGCATATTTTAACCTTAAATTTGTACTCAATATCTGCCTTGCATTTGATTCAACAAATTCGAAACTTCACAGAATCCTAAAAACTAATTATAAAAATGGTTTTCTGTGAAGAAAATCAAATAAAAGAAATTTTTGAATGCACTTTTTCGAGTTGCATATTTTAACCTTAAATTTGTACTCAATATCTGCCTTGCTTTTGATTCAACAAATTCGAAACTTCACAGAATCCTAAAAACTAATTATAAAAATGGTTTTCTGTGAAGAAAATCAAATAAAAGAAATTTTTGAATGCACTTTTTCGAGTTGCATATTTTAACCTTAAATTTGTACTCAATATCTGCCTTGCTTTTGATTCAACAAATTCGAAACTTCACAGAATCCTAAAAACTAATTATAAAAATGGTTTTCTGTGAAGAAAATCAAATAAAAGAAATTTTTGAATGCACTCTTTCGAGTTGCATATTTTAACCTTAAATTTGTACTCAATATCTGCCTTGCATTTGATTCAACAAATTCGAAACTTCACAGAATCCTAAAAACTAATTATAAAAATGGTTTTCTGTGAAGAAAATCAAATAAAAGAAATTTTTGAATGCACTTTTTCGAGTTGCATATTTTAACCTTAAATTTGTACTCAATATCTGCCTTGCTTTTGATTCAACAAATTCGAAACTTCACAGAATCCTAAAAACTAATTATAAAAATGGTTTTCTGTGAAGAAAATCAAATAAAAGAAATTTTTGAATGCACTTTTTCGAGTTGCATATTTTAACCTTAAATTTGTACTCAATAACTGCCTTGCATTTGATTCAACAAATTCGAAACTTCACAGAATCCTAAAAACTAATTATAAAAATGGTTTTCTGTGAAGAAAATCAAATAAAAGAAATTTTTGAATGCACTCTTTCGAGTTGCATATTTTAACCTTAAATTTGTACTCAATATCTGCCTTGCATTTGATTCAACAAATTCGAAACTTCACAGAATCCTAAAAACTAATTATAAAAATGGTTTTCTGTGAAGAAAATCAAATAAAAGAAATTTTTGAATGCACTTTTTCGAGTTGCATATTTTAACCTTAAATTTGTACTCAATATCTGCCTTGCTTTTGATTCAACAAATTCGAAACTTCACAGAATCCTAAAAACTAATTATAAAAATGGTTTTCTGTGAAGAAAATCAAATAAAAGAAATTTTTGAATGCACTCTTTCGAGTTGCATATTTTAACCTTAAATTTGTACTCAATATCTGCCTTGCATTTGATTCAACAAATTCGAAACTTCACAGAATCCTAAAAACTAATTATAAAAATGGTTTTCTGTGAAGAAAATCAAATAAAAGAAATTTTTGAATGCACTTTTTCGAGTTGCATATTTTAACCTTAAATTTGTACTCAATATCTGCCTTGCTTTTGATTCAACAAATTCGAAACTTCACAGAATCCTAAAAACTAATTATAAAAATGGTTTTCTGTGAAGAAAATCAAATAAAAGAAATTTTTGAATGCACTTTTTCGAGTTGCATATTTTAACCTTAAATTTGTACTCAATATCTGCCTTGCTTTTGATTCAACAAATTCGAAACTTCACAGAATCCTAAAAACTAATTATAAAAATGGTTTTCTGTGAAGAAAATCAAATAAAAGAAATTTTTGAATGCACTCTTTCGAGTTGCATATTTTAACCTTAAATTTGTACTCAATATCTGCCTTGCATTTGATTCAACAAATTCGAAACTTCACAGAATCCTAAAAACTAATTATAAAAATGGTTTTCTGTGAAGAAAATCAAATAAAAGAAATTTTTGAATGCACTTTTTCGAGTTGCATATTTTAACCTTAAATTTGTACTCAATATCTGCCTTGCTTTTGATTCAACAAATTCGAAACTTCACAGAATCCTAAAAACTAATTATAAAAATGGTTTTCTGTGAAGAAAATCAAATAAAAGAAATTTTTGAATGCACTTTTTCGAGTTGCATATTTTAACCTTAAATTTGTACTCAATAACTGCCTTGCATTTGATTCAACAAATTCGAAACTTCACAGAATCCTAAAAACTAATTATAAAAATGGTTTTCTGTGAAGAAAATCAAATAAAAGAAATTTTTGAATGCACTTTTTCGAGTTGCATATTTTAACCTTAAATTTGTACTCAATAACTGCCTTGCATTTGATTCAACAAATTCGAAACTTCACAGAATCCTAAAAACTAATTATAAAAATGGTTTTCTGTGAAGAAAATCAAATAAAAGAAATTTTTGAATGCACTTTTTCGAGTTGCATATTTTAACCTTAAATTTGTACTCAATAACTGCCTTGCATTTGATTCAACAAATTCGAAACTTCACAGAATCCTAAAAACTAATTATAAAAATGGTTTTCTGTGAAGAAAATCAAATAAAAGAAATTTTTGAATGCACTTTTTCGAGTTGCATATTTTAACCTTAAATTTGTACTCAATATCTGCCTTGCTTTTGATTCAACAAATTCGAAACTTCACAGAATCCTAAAAACTAATTATAAAAATGGTTTTCTGTGAAGAAAATCAAATAAAAGAAATTTTTGAATGCACTTTTTCGAGTTGCATATTTTAACCTTAAATTTGTACTCAATATCTGCCTTGCATTTGATTCAACAAATTCGAAACTTCACAGAATCCTAAAAACTAATTATAAAAATGGTTTTCTGTGAAGAAAATCAAATAAAAGAAATTTTTGAATGCACTCTTTCGAGTTGCATATTTTAACCTTAAATTTGTACTCAATATCTGCCTTGCATTTGATTCAACAAATTCGAAACTTCACAGAATCCTAAAAACTAATTATAAAAATGGTTTTCTGTGAAGAAAATCAAATAAAAGAAATTTTTGAATGCACTTTTTCGAGTTGCATATTTTAACCTTAAATTTGTACTCAATAACTGCCTTGCATTTGATTCAACAAATTCGAAACTTCACAGAATCCTAAAAACTAATTATAAAAATGGTTTTCTGTGAAGAAAATCAAATAAAAGAAATTTTTGAATGCACTCTTTCGAGTTGCATATTTTAACCTTAAATTTGTACTCAATATCTGCCTTGCATTTGATTCAACAAATTCGAAACTTCACAGAATCCTAAAAACTAATTATAAAAATGGTTTTCTGTGAAGAAAATCAAATAAAAGAAATTTTTGAATGCACTTTTTCGAGTTGCATATTTTAACCTTAAATTTGTACTCAATATCTGCCTTGCTTTTGATTCAACAAATTCGAAACTTCACAGAATCCTAAAAACTAATTATAAAAATGGTTTTCTGTGAAGAAAATCAAATAAAAGAAATTTTTGAATGCACTTTTTCGAGTTGCATATTTTAACCTTAAATTTGTACTCAATAACTGCCTTGCATTTGATTCAACAAATTCGAAACTTCACAGAATCCTAAAAACTAATTATAAAAATGGTTTTCTGTGAAGAAAATCAAATAAAAGAAATTTTTGAATGCACTTTTTCGAGTTGCATATTTTAACCTTAAATTTGTACTCAATAACTGCCTTGCATTTGATTCAACAAATTCGAAACTTCACAGAATCCTAAAAACTAATTATAAAAATGGTTTTCTGTGAAGAAAATCAAATAAAAGAAATTTTTGAATGCACTCTTTCGAGTTGCATATTTTAACCTTAAATTTGTACTCAATATCTGCCTTGCTTTTGATTCAACAAATTCGAAACTTCACAGAATCCTAAAAACTAATTATAAAAATGGTTTTCTGTGAAGAAAATCAAATAAAAGAAATTTTTGAATGCACTTTTTCGAGTTGCATATTTTAACCTTAAATTTGTACTCAATATCTGCCTTGCTTTTGATTCAACAAATTCGAAACTTCACAGAATCCTAAAAACTAATTATAAAAATGGTTTTCTGTGAAGAAAATCAAATAAAAGAAATTTTTGAATGCACTTTTTCGAGTTGCATATTTTAACCTTAAATTTGTACTCAATATCTGCCTTGCTTTTGATTCAACAAATTCGAAACTTCACAGAATCCTAAAAACTAATTATAAAAATGGTTTTCTGTGAAGAAAATCAAATAAAAGAAATTTTTGAATGCACTCTTATGAGTTGCATATTTTAACCTTAAATTTGTACTCAATATCTGCCTTGCATTTGATTCAACAAATTCGAAACTTCACAGAATCCTAAAAACTAATTATAAAAATGGTTTTCTGTGAAGAAAATCAAATAAAAGAAATTTTTGAATGCACTTTTTCGAGTTGCATATTTTAACCTTAAATTTGTACTCAATATCTGCCTTGCTTTTGATTCAACAAATTCGAAACTTCACAGAATCCTAAAAACTAATTATAAAAATGGTTTTCTGTGAAGAAAATCAAATAAAAGAAATTTTTGAATGCACTTTTTCGAGTTGCATATTTTAACCTTAAATTTGTACTCAATAACTGCCTTGCATTTGATTCAACAAATTCGAAACTTCACAGAATCCTAAAAACTAATTATAAAAATGGTTTTCTGTGAAGAAAATCAAATAAAAGAAATTTTTGAATGCACTCTTTCGAGTTGCATATTTTAACCTTAAATTTGTACTCAATATCTGCCTTGCATTTGATTCAACAAATTCGAAACTTCACAGAATCCTAAAAACTAATTATAAAAATGGTTTTCTGTGAAGAAAATCAAATAAAAGAAATTTTTGAATGCACTTTTTCGAGTTGCATATTTTAACCTTAAATTTGTACTCAATATCTGCCTTGCTTTTGATTCAACAAATTCGAAACTTCACAGAATCCTAAAAACTAATTATAAAAATGGTTTTCTGTGAAGAAAATCAAATAAAAGAAATTTTTGAATGCACTTTTTCGAGTTGCATATTTTAACCTTAAATTTGTACTCAATATCTGCCTTGCATTTGATTCAACAAATTCGAAACTTCACAGAATCCTAAAAACTAATTATAAAAATGGTTTTCTGTGAAGAAAATCAAATAAAAGAAATTTTTGAATGCACTTTTTCGAGTTGCATATTTTAACCTTAAATTTGTACTCAATATCTGCCTTGCATTTGATTCAACAAATTCGAAACTTCACAGAATCCTAAAAACTAATTATAAAAATGGTTTTCTGTGAAGAAAATCAAATAAAAGAAATTTTTGAATGCACTTTTTCGAGTTGCATATTTTAACCTTAAATTTGTACTCAATATCTGCCTTGCTTTTGATTCAACAAATTCGAAACTTCACAGAATCCTAAAAACTAATTATAAAAATGGTTTTCTGTGAAGAAAATCAAATAAAAGAAATTTTTGAATGCACTCTTTCGAGTTGCATATTTTAACCTTAAATTTGTACTCAATATCTGCCTTGCATTTGATTCAACAAATTCGAAACTTCACAGAATCCTAAAAACTAATTATAAAAATGGTTTTCTGTGAAGAAAATCAAATAAAAGAAATTTTTGAATGCACTCTTTCGAGTTGCATATTTTAACCTTAAATTTGTACTCAATATCTGCCTTGCTTTTGATTCAACAAATTCGAAACTTCACAGAATCCTAAAAACTAATTATAAAAATGGTTTTCTGTGAAGAAAATCAAATAAAAGAAATTTTTGAATGCACTTTTTCGAGTTGCATATTTTAACCTTAAATTTGAACTCAATATCTGCCTTGCTTTTGATTCAACAAATTCGAAACTTCACAGAATCCTAAAAACTAATTATAAAAATGGTTTTCTGTGAAGAAAATCAAATAAAAGAAATTTTTGAATGCACTTTTTCGAGTTGCATATTTTAACCTTAAATTTGTACTCAATATCTGCCTTGCTTTTGATTCAACAAATTCGAAACTTCACAGAATCCTAAAAACTAATTATAAAAATGGTTTTCTGTGAAGAAAATCAAATAAAAGAAATTTTTGAATGCACTCTTTCGAGTTGCATATTTTAACCTTAAATTTGTACTCAATATCTGCCTTGCATTTGATTCAACAAATTCGAAACTTCACAGAATCCTAAAAACTAATTATAAAAATGGTTTTCTGTGAAGAAAATCAAATAAAAGAAATTTTTGAATGCACTCTTTCGAGTTGCATATTTTAACCTTAAATTTGTACTCAATATCTGCCTTGCTTTTGATTCAACAAATTCGAAACTTCACAGAATCCTAAAAACTAATTATAAAAATGGTTTTCTGTGAAGAAAATCAAATAAAAGAAATTTTTGAATGCACTTTTTCGAGTTGCATATTTTAACCTTAAATTTGAACTCAATATCTGCCTTGCTTTTGATTCAACAAATTCGAAACTTCACAGAATCCTAAAAACTAATTATAAAAATGGTTTTCTGTGAAGAAAATCAAATAAAAGAAATTTTTGAATGCACTTTTTCGAGTTGCATATTTTAACCTTAAATTTGTACTCAATATCTGCCTTGCTTTTGATTCAACAAATTCGAAACTTCACCGAATCCTAAAAACTAATTATAAAAATGGTTTTCTGTGAAGAAAATCAAATAAAAGAAATTTTTGAATGCACTTTTTCGAGTTGCATATTTTAACCTTAAATTTGTACTCAATATCTGCCTTGCATTTGATTCAACAAATTCGAAACTTCACAGAATCCTAAAAACTAATTATAAAAATGGTTTTCTGTGAAGAAAATCAAATAAAAGAAATTTTTGAATGCACTTTTTCGAGTTGCATATTTTAACCTTAAATTTGTACTCAATATCTGCCTTGCTTTTGATTCAACAAATTCGAAACTTCACAGAATCCTAAAAACTAATTATAAAAATGGTTTTCTGTGAAGAAAATCAAATAAAAGAAATTTTTGAATGCACTTTTTCGAGTTGCATATTTTAACCTTAAATTTGTACTCAATATCTGCCTTGCTTTTGATTCAACAAATTCGAAACTTCACAGAATCCTAAAAACTAATTATAAAAATGGTTTTCTGTGAAGAAAATCAAATAAAAGAAATTTTTGAATGCACTCTTTCGAGTTGCATATTTTAACCTTAAATTTGTACTCAATATCTGCCTTGCATTTGATTCAACAAATTCGAAACTTCACAGAATCCTAAAAACTAATTATAAAAATGGTTTTCTGTGAAGAAAATCAAATAAAAGAAATTTTTGAATGCACTTTTTCGAGTTGCATATTTTAACCTTAAATTTGTACTCAATATCTGCCTTGCTTTTGATTCAACAAATTCGAAACTTCACAGAATCCTAAAAACTAATTATAAAAATGGTTTTCTGTGAAGAAAATCAAATAAAAGAAATTTTTGAATGCACTTTTTCGAGTTGCATATTTTAACCTTAAATTTGTACTCAATAACTGCCTTGCATTTGATTCAACAAATTCGAAACTTCACAGAATCCTAAAAACTAATTATAAAAATGGTTTTCTGTGAAGAAAATCAAATAAAAGAAATTTTTGAATGCACTTTTTCGAGTTGCATATTTTAACCTTAAATTTGTACTCAATAACTGCCTTGCATTTGATTCAACAAATTCGAAACTTCACAGAATCCTAAAAACTAATTATAAAAATGGTTTTCTGTGAAGAAAATCAAATAAAAGAAATTTTTGAATGCACTTTTTCGAGTTGCATATTTTAACCTTAAATTTGTACTCAATAACTGCCTTGCATTTGATTCAACAAATTCGAAACTTCACAGAATCCTAAAAACTAATTATAAAAATGGTTTTCTGTGAAGAAAATCAAATAAAAGAAATTTTTGAATGCACTTTTTCGAGTTGCATATTTTAACCTTAAATTTGTACTCAATATCTGCCTTGCTTTTGATTCAACAAATTCGAAACTTCACAGAATCCTAAAAACTAATTATAAAAATGGTTTTCTGTGAAGAAAATCAAATAAAA
This sequence comes from Panagrolaimus kolymaensis, assembly GCA_028622995.1. Taxonomy (NCBI): domain Eukaryota; kingdom Metazoa; phylum Nematoda; class Chromadorea; order Rhabditida; family Panagrolaimidae; genus Panagrolaimus; species Panagrolaimus kolymaensis. The sequence goes on along the minus strand of JAJQJQ010000025.1, from coordinate 625,694 downwards.
GAAATTTTTGAATGCACTTTTTCGAGTTGCATATTTTAACCTTAAATTTGTACTCAATATCTGCCTTGCATTTGATTCAACAAATTCGAAACTTCACAGAATCCTAAAAACTAATTATAAAAATGGTTTTCTGTGAAGAAAATCAAATAAAAGAAATTTTTGAATGCACTCTTTCGAGTTGCATATTTTAACCTTAAATTTGTACTCAATATCTGCCTTGCATTTGATTCAACAAATTCGAAACTTCACAGAATCCTAAAAACTAATTATAAAAATGGTTTTCTGTGAAGAAAATCAAATAAAAGAAATTTTTGAATGCACTTTTTCGAGTTGCATATTTTAACCTTAAATTTGTACTCAATAACTGCCTTGCATTTGATTCAACAAATTCGAAACTTCACAGAATCCTAAAAACTAATTATAAAAATGGTTTTCTGTGAAGAAAATCAAATAAAAGAAATTTTTGAATGCACTCTTTCGAGTTGCATATTTTAACCTTAAATTTGTACTCAATATCTGCCTTGCATTTGATTCAACAAATTCGAAACTTCACAGAATCCTAAAAACTAATTATAAAAATGGTTTTCTGTGAAGAAAATCAAATAAAAGAAATTTTTGAATGCACTTTTTCGAGTTGCATATTTTAACCTTAAATTTGTACTCAATATCTGCCTTGCTTTTGATTCAACAAATTCGAAACTTCACAGAATCCTAAAAACTAATTATAAAAATGGTTTTCTGTGAAGAAAATCAAATAAAAGAAATTTTTGAATGCACTTTTTCGAGTTGCATATTTTAACCTTAAATTTGTACTCAATAACTGCCTTGCATTTGATTCAACAAATTCGAAACTTCACAGAATCCTAAAAACTAATTATAAAAATGGTTTTCTGTGAAGAAAATCAAATAAAAGAAATTTTTGAATGCACTTTTTCGAGTTGCATATTTTAACCTTAAATTTGTACTCAATAACTGCCTTGCATTTGATTCAACAAATTCGAAACTTCACAGAATCCTAAAAACTAATTATAAAAATGGTTTTCTGTGAAGAAAATCAAATAAAAGAAATTTTTGAATGCACTCTTTCGAGTTGCATATTTTAACCTTAAATTTGTACTCAATATCTGCCTTGCTTTTGATTCAACAAATTCGAAACTTCACAGAATCCTAAAAACTAATTATAAAAATGGTTTTCTGTGAAGAAAATCAAATAAAAGAAATTTTTGAATGCACTTTTTCGAGTTGCATATTTTAACCTTAAATTTGTACTCAATATCTGCCTTGCTTTTGATTCAACAAATTCGAAACTTCACAGAATCCTAAAAACTAATTATAAAAATGGTTTTCTGTGAAGAAAATCAAATAAAAGAAATTTTTGAATGCACTTTTTCGAGTTGCATATTTTAACCTTAAATTTGTACTCAATATCTGCCTTGCTTTTGATTCAACAAATTCGAAACTTCACAGAATCCTAAAAACTAATTATAAAAATGGTTTTCTGTGAAGAAAATCAAATAAAAGAAATTTTTGAATGCACTCTTTCGAGTTGCATATTTTAACCTTAAATTTGTACTCAATATCTGCCTTGCATTTGATTCAACAAATTCGAAACTTCACAGAATCCTAAAAACTAATTATAAAAATGGTTTTCTGTGAAGAAAATCAAATAAAAGAAATTTTTGAATGCACTTTTTCGAGTTGCATATTTTAACCTTAAATTTGTACTCAATATCTGCCTTGCTTTTGATTCAACAAATTCGAAACTTCACAGAATCCTAAAAACTAATTATAAAAATGGTTTTCTGTGAAGAAAATCAAATAAAAGAAATTTTTGAATGCACTTTTTCGAGTTGCATATTTTAACCTTAAATTTGTACTCAATAACTGCCTTGCATTTGATTCAACAAATTCGAAACTTCACAGAATCCTAAAAACTAATTATAAAAATGGTTTTCTGTGAAGAAAATCAAATAAAAGAAATTTTTGAATGCACTCTTTCGAGTTGCATATTTTAACCTTAAATTTGTACTCAATATCTGCCTTGCATTTGATTCAACAAATTCGAAACTTCACAGAATCCTAAAAACTAATTATAAAAATGGTTTTCTGTGAAGAAAATCAAATAAAAGAAATTTTTGAATGCACTTTTTCGAGTTGCATATTTTAACCTTAAATTTGTACTCAATATCTGCCTTGCTTTTGATTCAACAAATTCGAAACTTCACAGAATCCTAAAAACTAATTATAAAAATGGTTTTCTGTGAAGAAAATCAAATAAAAGAAATTTTTGAATGCACTTTTTCGAGTTGCATATTTTAACCTTAAATTTGTACTCAATATCTGCCTTGCATTTGATTCAACAAATTCGAAACTTCACAGAATCCTAAAAACTAATTATAAAAATGGTTTTCTGTGAAGAAAATCAAATAAAAGAAATTTTTGAATGCACTTTTTCGAGTTGCATATTTTAACCTTAAATTTGTACTCAATATCTGCCTTGCATTTGATTCAACAAATTCGAAACTTCACAGAATCCTAAAAACTAATTATAAAAATGGTTTTCTGTGAAGAAAATCAAATAAAAGAAATTTTTGAATGCACTTTTTCGAGTTGCATATTTTAACCTTAAATTTGTACTCAATATCTGCCTTGCTTTTGATTCAACAAATTCGAAACTTCACAGAATCCTAAAAACTAATTATAAAAATGGTTTTCTGTGAAGAAAATCAAATAAAAGAAATTTTTGAATGCACTCTTTCGAGTTGCATATTTTAACCTTAAATTTGTACTCAATATCTGCCTTGCATTTGATTCAACAAATTCGAAACTTCACAGAATCCTAAAAACTAATTATAAAAATGGTTTTCTGTGAAGAAAATCAAATAAAAGAAATTTTTGAATGCACTCTTTCGAGTTGCATATTTTAACCTTAAATTTGTACTCAATATCTGCCTTGCTTTTGATTCAACAAATTCGAAACTTCACAGAATCCTAAAAACTAATTATAAAAATGGTTTTCTGTGAAGAAAATCAAATAAAAGAAATTTTTGAATGCACTTTTTCGAGTTGCATATTTTAACCTTAAATTTGAACTCAATATCTGCCTTGCTTTTGATTCAACAAATTCGAAACTTCACAGAATCCTAAAAACTAATTATAAAAATGGTTTTCTGTGAAGAAAATCAAATAAAAGAAATTTTTGAATGCACTTTTTCGAGTTGCATATTTTAACCTTAAATTTGTACTCAATATCTGCCTTGCTTTTGATTCAACAAATTCGAAACTTCACAGAATCCTAAAAACTAATTATAAAAATGGTTTTCTGTGAAGAAAATCAAATAAAAGAAATTTTTGAATGCACTCTTTCGAGTTGCATATTTTAACCTTAAATTTGTACTCAATATCTGCCTTGCATTTGATTCAACAAATTCGAAACTTCACAGAATCCTAAAAACTAATTATAAAAATGGTTTTCTGTGAAGAAAATCAAATAAAAGAAATTTTTGAATGCACTCTTTCGAGTTGCATATTTTAACCTTAAATTTGTACTCAATATCTGCCTTGCTTTTGATTCAACAAATTCGAAACTTCACAGAATCCTAAAAACTAATTATAAAAATGGTTTTCTGTGAAGAAAATCAAATAAAAGAAATTTTTGAATGCACTTTTTCGAGTTGCATATTTTAACCTTAAATTTGAACTCAATATCTGCCTTGCTTTTGATTCAACAAATTCGAAACTTCACAGAATCCTAAAAACTAATTATAAAAATGGTTTTCTGTGAAGAAAATCAAATAAAAGAAATTTTTGAATGCACTTTTTCGAGTTGCATATTTTAACCTTAAATTTGTACTCAATATCTGCCTTGCTTTTGATTCAACAAATTCGAAACTTCACCGAATCCTAAAAACTAATTATAAAAATGGTTTTCTGTGAAGAAAATCAAATAAAAGAAATTTTTGAATGCACTTTTTCGAGTTGCATATTTTAACCTTAAATTTGTACTCAATATCTGCCTTGCATTTGATTCAACAAATTCGAAACTTCACAGAATCCTAAAAACTAATTATAAAAATGGTTTTCTGTGAAGAAAATCAAATAAAAGAAATTTTTGAATGCACTTTTTCGAGTTGCATATTTTAACCTTAAATTTGTACTCAATATCTGCCTTGCTTTTGATTCAACAAATTCGAAACTTCACAGAATCCTAAAAACTAATTATAAAAATGGTTTTCTGTGAAGAAAATCAAATAAAAGAAATTTTTGAATGCACTTTTTCGAGTTGCATATTTTAACCTTAAATTTGTACTCAATATCTTGGTCGTGTTTATTTCTACAAATTCGAAACTTCACAGAATCCTAAAAACTAATTATAAAAATGGTTTTCTGTGAAGAAAATCAAATAAAAGAAATTTTTGAATGCATTCTTTCGAGTTGCATATTTTAACCTTAAATTTGTACTCAATATCTTGGTCGTGTTTATTTCTACAAATTCGAAACTTCACAGAATCCTAAAAACTAATTATAAAAATGGTTTTCTGTGAAGAAAATCAAATAAAAGAAATTTTTGAATGCACTTTTTCGAGTTGCATATTTTAACCTTAAATTTGTACTCAATATCTTGGTCGTGTTTATTTCTACAAATTCGAAACTTCACAGAATCCTAAAAACTAATTATAAAAATGGTTTTCTGTGAAGAAAATCAAATAAAAGAAATTTTTGAATGCACTCTTTCGAGTTGCATATTTTAACCTTAAATTTGTACTCAATATCTGCCTTGCTTTTGATTCAACAAATTCGAAACTTCACAGAATCCTAAAAACTAATTATAAAAATGGTTTTCTGTGAAGAAAATCAAATAAAAGAAATTTTTGAATGCACTTTTTCGAGTTGCATATTTTAACCTTAAATTTGTACTCAATATCTGCCTTGCTTTTGATTCAACAAATTCGAAACTTCACAGAATCCTAAAAACTAATTATAAAAATGGTTTTCTGTGAAGAAAATCAAATAAAAGAAATTTTTGAATGCACTCTTTCGAGTTGCATATTTTAACCTTAAATTTGTACTCAATATCTGCCTTGCTTTTGATTCAACAAATTCGAAACTTCACAGAATCCTAAAAACTAATTATAAAAATGGTTTTCTGTGAAGAAAATCAAATAAAAGAAATTTTTGAATGCATTCTTTCGAGTTGCATATTTTAACCTTAAATTTGTACTCAATATCTTGGTCGTGTTTATTTCTACAAATTCGAAACTTCACAGAATCCTAAAAACTAATTATAAAAATGGTTTTCTGTGAAGAAAATCAAATAAAAGAAATTTTTGAATGCATTCTTTCGAGTTGCATATTTTAACCTTAAATTTGTACTCAATATCTTGGTCGTGTTTATTTCTACAAATTCGAAACTTCACAGAATCCTAAAAACTAATTATAAAAATGGTTTTCTGTGAAGAAAATCAAATAAAAGAAATTTTTGAATGCACTTTTTCGAGTTGCATATTTTAACCTTAAATTTGTACTCAATATCTTGGTCGTGTTTATTTCTACAAATTCGAAACTTCACAGAATCCTAAAAACTAATTATAAAAATGGTTTTCTGTGAAGAAAATCAAATAAAAGAAATTTTTGAATGCATTCTTTCGAGTTGCATATTTTAACCTTAAATTTGTACTCAATATCTTGGTCGTGTTTATTTCTACAAATTCGAAACTTCACAGAATCCTAAAAACTAATTATAAAAATGGTTTTCTGTGAAGAAAATCAAATAAAAGCAATTTTTGAATGCACTTTTTCGAGTTGCATATTTTAACCTTAAATTTGTACTCAATATCTTGGTCGTGTTTATTTCTACAAATTCGAAACTTCACAGAATCCTAAAAACTAATTATAAAAATGGTTTTCTGTGAAGAAAATCAAATAAAAGAAATTTTTGAATGCATTCTTTCGAGTTGCATATTTTAACCTTAAATTTGTACTCAATATCTTGGTCGTGTTTATTTCTACAAATTCGAAACTTCACAGAATCCTAAAAACTAATTATAAAAATGGTTTTCTGTGAAGAAAATCAAATAAAAGAAATTTTTGAATGCACTTTTTCGAGTTGCATATTTTAACCTTAAATTTGTACTCAATATCTTGGTCGTGTTTATTTCTACAAATTCGAAACTTCACAGAATCCTAAAAACTAATTATAAAAATGGTTTTCTGTGAAGAAAATCAAATAAAAGAAATTTTTGAATGCACTCTTTCGAGTTGCATATTTTAACCTTAAATTTGTACTCAATATCTGCCTTGCTTTTGATTCAACAAATTCGAAACTTCACAGAATCCTAAAAACTAATTATAAAAATGGTTTTCTGTGAAGAAAATCAAATAAAAGAAATTTTTGAATGCACTTTTTCGAGTTGCATATTTTAACCTTAAATTTGTACTCAATATCTGCCTTGCTTTTGATTCAACAAATTCGAAACTTCACAGAATCCTAAAAACTAATTATAAAAATGGTTTTCTGTGAAGAAAATCAAATAAAAGAAATTTTTGAATGCACTCTTTCGAGTTGCATATTTTAACCTTAAATTTGTACTCAATATCTGCCTTGCTTTTGATTCAACAAATTCGAAACTTCACAGAATCCTAAAAACTAATTATAAAAATGGTTTTCTGTGAAGAAAATCAAATAAAAGAAATTTTTGAATGCATTCTTTCGAGTTGCATATTTTAACCTTAAATTTGTACTCAATATCTTGGTCGTGTTTATTTCTACAAATTCGAAACTTCACAGAATCCTAAAAACTAATTATAAAAATGGTTTTCTGTGAAGAAAATCAAATAAAAGAAATTTTTGAATGCATTCTTTCGAGTTGCATATTTTAACCTTAAATTTGTACTCAATATCTTGGTCGTGTTTATTTCTACAAATTCGAAACTTCACAGAATCCTAAAAACTAATTATAAAAATGGTTTTCTGTGAAGAAAATCAAATAAAAGAAATTTTTGAATGCACTTTTTCGAGTTGCATATTTTAACCTTAAATTTGTACTCAATATCTTGGTCGTGTTTATTTCTACAAATTCGAAACTTCACAGAATCCTAAAAACTAATTATAAAAATGGTTTTCTGTGAAGAAAATCAAATAAAAGAAATTTTTGAATGCATTCTTTCGAGTTGCATATTTTAACCTTAAATTTGTACTCAATATCTTGGTCGTGTTTATTTCTACAAATTCGAAACTTCACAGAATCCTAAAAACTAATTATAAAAATGGTTTTCTGTGAAGAAAATCAAATAAAAGAAATTTTTGAATGCATTCTTTCGAGTTGCATATTTTAACCTTAAATTTGTACTCAATATCTTGGTCGTGTTTATTTCTACAAATTCGAAACTTCACAGAATCCTAAAAACTAATTATAAAAATGGTTTTCTGTGAAGAAAATCAAATAAAAGAAATTTTTGAATGCATTCTTTCGAGTTGCATATTTTAACCTTAAATTTGTACTCAATATCTTGGTCGTGTTTATTTCTACAAATTCGAAACTTCACAGAATCCTAAAAACTAATTATAAAAATGGTTTTCTGTGAAGAAAATCAAATAAAAGAAATTTTTGAATGCACTTTTTCGAGTTGCATATTTTAACCTTAAATTTGTACTCAATATCTGCCTTGCTTTTGATTCAACAAATTCGAAACTTCACAGAATCCTAAAAACTAATTATAAAAATGGTTTTCTGTGAAGAAAATCAAATAAAAGAAATTTTTGAATGCACTCTTTCGAGTTGCATATTTTAACCTTAAATTTGTACTCAATATCTGCCTTGCATTTGATTCAACAAATTCGAAACTTCACAGAATCCTAAAAACTAATTATAAAAATGGTTTTCTGTGAAGAAAATCAAATAAAAGAAATTTTTGAATGCACTTTTTCGAGTTGCATATTTTAACCTTAAATTTGTACTCAATATCTGCCTTGCTTTTGATTCAACAAATTCGAAACTTCACAGAATCCTAAAAACTAATTATAAAAATGGTTTTCTGTGAAGAAAATCAAATAAAAGAAATTTTTGAATGCACTTTTTCGAGTTGCATATTTTAACCTTAAATTTGTACTCAATATCTGCCTTGCTTTTGATTCAACAAATTCGAAACTTCACAGAATCCTAAAAACTAATTATAAAAATGGTTTTCTGTGAAGAAAATCAAATAAAAGAAATTTTTGAATGAACTTTTTCGAGTTGCATATTTTAACCTTAAATTTGTACTCAATATCTGCCTTGCTTTTGATTCAACAAATTCGAAACTTCACAGAATCCTAAAAACTAATTATAAAAATGGTTTTCTGTGAAGAAAATCAAATAAAAGAAATTTTTGAATGCACTTTTTCGATTTGCATATTTTAACCTTAAATTTGTACTCAATATCTGCCTTGCATTTGATTCAACAAATTCGAAACTTCACAGAATCCTAAAAACTAATTATAAAAATGGTTTTCTGTGAAGAAAATCAAATAAAAGAAATTTTTGAATGCACTCTTTCGAGTTGCATATTTTAACCTTAAATTTGTACTCAATATCTGCCTTGCATTTGATTCAACAAATTCGAAACTTCACAGAATCCTAAAAACTAATTATAAAAATGGTTTTCTGTGAAGAAAATCAAATAAAAGAAATTTTTGAATGCACTTTTTCGAGTTGCATATTTTAACCTTAAATTTGTACTCAATATCTGCCTTGCTTTTGATTCAACAAATTCGAAACTTCACAGAATCCTAAAAACTAATTATAAAAATGGTTTTCTGTGAAGAAAATCAAATAAAAGAAATTTTTGAATGCACTTTTTCGAGTTGCATATTTTAACCTTAAATTTGTACTCAATATCTGCCTTGCATTTGATTCAACAAATTCGAAACTTCACAGAATCCTAAAAACTAATTATAAAAATGGTTTTCTGTGAAGAAAATCAAATAAAAGAAATTTTTGAATGCACTCTTTCGAGTTGCATATTTTAACCTTAAATTTGTACTCAATATCTGCCTTGCTTTTGATTCAACAAATTCGAAACTTCACAGAATCCTAAAAACTAATTATAAAAATGGTTTTCTGTGAAGAAAATCAAATAAAAGAAATTTTTGAATGCACTCTTTCGAGTTGCATATTTTAACCTTAAATTTGTACTCAATATCTGCCTTGCATTTGATTCAACAAATTCGAAACTTCACAGAATCCTAAAAACTAATTATAAAAATGGTTTTCTGTGAAGAAAATCAAATAAAAGAAATTTTTGAATGCACTTTTTCGAGTTGCATATTTTAACCTTAAATTTGTACTCAATATCTGCCTTGCTTTTGATTCAACAAATTCGAAACTTCACAGAATCCTAAAAACTAATTATAAAAATGGTTTTCTGTGAAGAAAATCAAATAAAAGAAATTTTTGAATGCATTCTTTCGAGTTGCATATTTTAACCTTAAATTTGTACTCAATATCTTGGTCGTGTTTATTTCTACAAATTCGAAACTTCACAGAATCCTAAAAACTAATTATAAAAATGGTTTTCTGTGAAGAAAATCAAATAAAAGAAATTTTTGAATGCATTCTTTCGAGTTGCATATTTTAACCTTAAATTTGTACTCAATATCTTGGTCGTGTTTATTTCTACAAATTCGAAACTTCACAGAATCCTAAAAACTAATTATAAAAATGGTTTTCTGTGAAGAAAATCAAATAAAAGAAATTTTTGAATGCATTAATTCGAGTTGCATATTTTAACCTTAAATTTGTACTCAATATCTTGGTCGTGTTTATTTCTACAAATTCGAAACTTCACAGAATCCTAAAAACTAATTATAAAAATGGTTTTCTGTGAAGAAAATCAAATAAAAGAAATTTTTGAATGCATTCTTTCGAGTTGCATATTTTAACCTTAAATTTGTACTCAATATCTTGGTTGTGTTTATTTCTACAAATTCGAAACTTCACAGAATCCTAAAAACTAATTATAAAAATGGTTTTCTGTGAAGAAAATCAAATAAAAGAAATTTTTGAATGCACTCTTTCGAGTTGCATATTTTAACCTTAAATTTGTACTCAATATCTGCCTTGCTTTTGATTCAACAAATTCGAAACTTCACAGAATCCTAAAAACTAATTATAAAAATGGTTTTCTGTGAAGAAAATAAAATAAAAGAAATTTTTGAATGCACATTTTCGAGTTCCATATTTTAACCTTAAATTTGTACTCAATATCTGCCTTGCATTTGATTCAACAAATTCGAAACTTCACAGAATCCTAAAAACTAATTATAAAAATGGTTTTCTGTGAAGAAAATCAAATAAAAGAAATTTTTGAATGCATTCTTTCGAGTTGCATATTTTAACCTTAAATTTGTACTCAATATCTTGGTCGTGTTTATTTCTACAAATTCGAAACTTCACAGAATCCTAAAAACTAATTATAAAAATGGTTTTCTGTGAAGAAAATCAAATAAAAGAAATTTTTGAATGCATTCTTTCGAGTTGCATATTTTAACCTTAAATTTGTACTCAATATCTTGGTCGTGTTTATTTCTACAAATTCGAAACTTCACAGAATCCTAAAAACTAATTATAAAAATGGTTTTCTGTGAAGAAAATCAAATAAAAGAAATTTTTGAATGCATTCTTTCGAGTTGCATATTTTAACCTTAAATTTGTACTCAATATCTTGGTCGTGTTTATTTCTACAAATTCGAAACTTCACAGAATCCTAAAAACTAATTATAAAAATGGTTTTCTGTGAAGAAAATCAAATAAAAGAAATTTTTGAATGCATTCTTTCGAGTTGCATATTTTAACCTTAAATTTGTACTCAATATCTTGGTCGTGTTTATTTCTACAAATTCGAAACTTCACAGAATCCTAAAAACTAATTATAAAAATGGTTTTCTGTGAAGAAAATCAAATAAAAGAAATTTTTGAATGCACTCTTTCGAGTTGCATATTTTAACCTTAAATTTGTACTCAATATCTGCCTTGCTTTTGATTCAACAAATTCGAAACTTCACAGAATCCTAAAAACTAATTATAAAAATGGTTTTCTGTGAAGAAAATCAAATAAAAGAAATTTTTGAATGCACTTTTTCGAGTTGCATATTTTAACCTTAAATTTGTACTCAATATCTGCCTTGCTTTTGATTCAACAAATTCGAAACTTCACAGAATCCTAAAAACTAATTATAAAAATGGTTTTCTGTGAAGAAAATCAAATAAAAGAAATTTTTGAATGCATTCTTTCGAGTTGCATATTTTAACCTTAAATTTGTACTCAATATCTTGGTCGTGTTTATTTCTACAAATTCGAAACTTCACAGAATCCTAAAAACTAATTATAAAAATGGTTTTCTGTGAAGAAAATCAAATAAAAGAAATTTTTGAATGCATTCTTTCGAGTTGCATATTTTAACCTTAAATTTGTACTCAATATCTTGGTCGTGTTTATTTCTACAAATTCGAAACTTCACAGAATCCTAAAAACTAATTATAAAAATGGTTTTCTGTGAAGAAAATCAAATAAAAGAAATTTTTGAATGCATTAATTCGAGTTGCATATTTTAACCTTAAATTTGTACTCAATATCTTGGTCGTGTTTATTTCTACAAATTCGAAACTTCACAGAATCCTAAAAACTAATTATAAAAATGGTTTTCTGTGAAGAAAATCAAATAAAAGAAATTTTTGAATGCATTCTTTCGAGTTGCATATTTTAACCTTAAATTTGTACTCAATATCTTGGTCGTGTTTATTTCTACAAATTCGAAACTTCACAGAATCCTAAAAACTAATTATAAAAATGGTTTTCTGTGAAGAAAATCAAATAAAAGAAATTTTTGAATGCACTCTTTCGAGTTGCATATTTTAACCTTAAATTTGTACTCAATATCTGCCTTGCTTTTGATTCAACAAATTCGAAACTTCACAGAATCCTAAAAACTAATTATAAAAATGGTTTTCTGTGAAGAAAATAAAATAAAAGAAATTTTTGAATGCACATTTTCGAGTTCCATATTTTAACCTTAAATTTGTACTCAATATCTGCCTTGCATTTGATTCAACAAATTCGAAACTTCACAGAATCCTAAAAACTAATTATAAAAATGGTTTTCTGTGAAGAAAATCAAATAAAAGAAATTTTTGAATGCATTCTTTCGAGTTGCATATTTTAACCTTAAATTTGTACTCAATATCTTGGTCGTGTTTATTTCTACAAATTCGAAACTTCACAGAATCCTAAAAACTAATTATAAAAATGGTTTTCTGTGAAGAAAATCAAATAAAAGAAATTTTTGAATGCATTCTTTCGAGTTGCATATTTTAACCTTAAATTTGTACTCAATATCTTGGTCGTGTTTATTTCTACAAATTCGAAACTTCACAGAATCCTAAAAACTAATTATAAAAATGGTTTTCTGTGAAGAAAATCAAATAAAAGAAATTTTTGAATGCATTCTTTCGAGTTGCATATTTTAACCTTAAATTTGTACTCAATATCTTGGTCGTGTTTATTTCTACAAATTCGAAACTTCACAGAATCCTAAAAACTAATTATAAAAATGGTTTTCTGTGAAGAAAATCAAATAAAAGAAATTTTTGAATGCACTCTTTCGAGTTGCATATTTTAACCTTAAATTTGTACTCAATATCTGCCTTGCTTTTGATTCAACAAATTCGAAACTTCACAGAATCCTAAAAACTAATTATAAAAATGGTTTTCTGTGAAGAAAATAAAATAAAAGAAATTTTTGAATGCACATTTTCGAGTTCCATATTTTAACCTTAAATTTGTACTCAATATCTGCCTTGCATTTGATTCAACAAATTCGAAACTTCACAGAATCCTAAAAACTAATTATAAAAATGGTTTTCTGTGAAGAAAATCAAATAAAAGAAATTTTTGAATGCATTCTTTCGAGTTGCATATTTTAACCTTAAATTTGTACTCAATATCTTGGTCGTGTTTATTTCTACAAATTCGAAACTTCACAGAATCCTAAAAACTAATTATAAAAATGGTTTTCTGTGAAGAAAATCAAATAAAAGAAATTTTTGAATGCATTCTTTCGAGTTGCATATTTTAACCTTAAATTTGTACTCAATATCTTGGTCGTGTTTATTTCTACAAATTCGAAACTTCACAGAATCCTAAAAACTAATTATAAAAATGGTTTTCTGTGAAGAAAATCAAATAAAAGAAATTTTTGAATGCATTCTTTCGAGTTGCATATTTTAACCTTAAATTTGTACTCAATATCTGCCTTGCTTTTGATTCAACAAATTCGAAACTTCACAGAATCCTAAAAACTAATTATAAAAATGGTTTTCTGTGAAGAAAATCAAATAAAAGAAATTTTTGAATGCACTTTTTCGAGTTGCATATTTTAACCTTAAATTTGTACTCAATATCTGCCTTGCATTTGATTCAACAAATTCGAAACTTCACAGAATCCTAAAAACTAATTATAAAAATGGTTTTCTGTGAAGAAAATCAAATAAAAGAAATTTTTGAATGCATTCTTTCGAGTTGCATATTTTAACCTTAAATTTGTACTCAATATCTTGGTCGTGTTTATTTCTACAAATTCGAAACTTCACAGAATCCTAAAAACTAATTATAAAAATGGTTTTCTGTGAAGAAAATAAAATAAAAGAAATTTTTGAATGCACTTTTTCGAGTTCCATATTTTAACCTTAAATTTGTACTCAATATCTGCCTTGCATTTGATTCAACAAATTCGAAACTTCACAGAATCCTAAAAACTAATTATAAAAATGGTTTTCTGTGAAGAAAATCAAATAAAAGAAATTTTTGAATGCACTTTTTCGAGTTGCATATTTAAACCTTAAATTTGTACTCAATATCTGCCTTGCATTTGATTCAACAAATTCGAAACTTCACAGAATCCTAAAAACTAATTATAAAAATGGTTTTCTGTGAAGAAAATCAAATAAAAGAAATTTTTGAATGCACTTTTTCGATTTGCATATTTTAACCTTAAATTTGTACTCAATATCTGCCTTGCTTTTGATTCAACAAATTCGAAACTTCACAGAATCCTAAAAACTAATTATAAAAATGGTTTTCTGTGAAGAAAATCAAATAAAAGAAATTTTTGAATGCACTTTTTCGAGTTGCATTTTTTAACCTTAAATTTGTACTCAATATCTGCCTTGCATTTGATTCAGCAAATTCGAAACTTCACAGAATCCTAAAAACTAATTTTAAAAATGGTTTTCTGTGAAGAAAATCAAATAAAAGAAATTTTTGAATGCACTTTTTCGAGTTGCATATTTTAACCTTAAATTTGTACTCAATATCTGCCTTGCATTTGATTCAACAAATTCGAAACTTCACAGAATCCTAAAAACTAATTATAAAAATAGTTTTCTGTGAAGAAAATCAAATAAAAGAAATTTTTGAATGCACTTTTTCGAGTTGCATATTTAAACCTTAAATTTGTACTCAATATCTGCCTTGCATTTGATTCAACAAATTCGAAACTTCACAGAATCCTAAAAACTAATTATAAAAATGGTTTTCTGTGAAGAAAATCAAATAAAAGAAATTTTTGAATGCATTCTTTCGAGTTGCATATTTTAACCTTAAATTTGTACTCAATATCTGCCTTGCTTTTGATTCAACAAATTCGAAACTTCACAGAATCCTAAAAACTAATTATAAAAATGGTTTTCTGTGAAGAAAATCAAATAAAAGAAATTTTTGAATGCATTCTTTCGAGTTGCATATTTTAACCTTAAATTTGTACTCAATATCTGCCTTGCATTTGATTCAACAAATTCGAAACTTCACAGAATCCTAAAAACTAATTATAAAAATGGTTTTCTGTGAAGAAAATCAAATAAAAGAAATTTTTGAATGCACTTTTTCGAGTTGCATATTTTAACCTTAAATTTGTACTCAATATCTGCCTTGCATTTGATTCAACAAATTCGAAACTTCACAGAATCCTAAAAACTAATTATAAAAATGGTTTTCTGTGAAGAAAATCAAATAAAAGAAATTTTTGAATGCACTTTTTCGAGTTGCATATTTAAACCTTAAATTTGTACTCAATATCTGCCTTGCATTTGATTCAACAAATTCGAAACTTCACAGAATCCTAAAAACTAATTATAAAAATGGTTTTCTGTGAAGAAAATCAAATAAAAGAAATTTTTGAATGCATTCTTTCGAGTTGCATATTTTAACCTTAAATTTGTACTCAATATCTGCCTTGCATTTGATTCAACAAATTCGAAACTTCACAGAATCCTAAAAACTAATTATAAAAATGGTTTTCTGTGAAGAAAATCAAATAAAAGAAATTTTTGAATGCACTTTTTCGAGTTGCATATTTAAACCTTAAATTTGTACTCAATATCTGCCTTGCATTTGATTCAACAAATTCGAAACTTCACAGAATCCTAAAAACTAATTATAAAAATGGTTTTCTGTGAAGAAAATCAAATAAAAGAAATTTTTGAATGCACTTTTTCGAGTTGCATTTTTTAACCTTAAATTTGTACTCAATATCTGCCTTGCATTTGATTCAACAAATTCGAAACTTCACAGAATCCTAAAAACTAATTATAAAAATGGTTTTCTGTGAAGAAAATCAAATAAAAGAAATTTTTGAATGCACTTTTTCGAGTTGCATATTTTAACCTTAAATTTGTACTCAATATCTGCCTTGCTTTTGATTCAACAAATTCGAAACTTCACAGAATCCTAAAAACTAATTATAAAAATGGTTTTCTGTGAAGAAAATCAAATAAAAGAAATTTTTGAATGCACTTTTTCGAGTTGCATATTTAAACCTTAAATTTGTACTCAATATCTGCCTTGCATTTGATTCAACAAATTCGAAACTTCACAGAATCCTAAAAACTAATTATAAAAATGGTTTTCTGTGAAGAAAATCAAATAAAAGAAATTTTTGAATGCATTCTTTCGAGTTGCATATTTTAACCTTAAATTTGTACTCAATATCTGCCTTGCATTTGATTCAACAAATTCGAAACTTCACAGAATCCTAAAAACTAATTATAAAAATGGTTTTCTGTGAAGAAAATCAAATAAAAGAAATTTTTGAATGCACTTTTTCGAGTTGCATATTTAAACCTTAAATTTGTACTCAATATCTGCCTTGCATTTGATTCAACAAATTCGAAACTTCACAGAATCCTAAAAACTAATTATAAAAATGGTTTTCTGTGAAGAAAATCAAATAAAAGAAATTTTTGAATGCACTTTTTCGAGTTGCATTTTTTAACCTTAAATTTGTACTCAATATCTGCCTTGCATTTGATTCAACAAATTCGAAACTTCACAGAATCCTAAAAACTAATTATAAAAATGGTTTTCTGTGAAGAAAATCAAATAAAAGAAATTTTTGAATGCACTTTTTCGAGTTGCATATTTTAACCTTAAATTTGTACTCAATATCTGCCTTGCTTTTGATTCAACAAATTCGAAACTTCACAGAATCCTAAAAACTAATTAGAAAAATGGTTTTCTGTGAAGAAAATCAAATAAAAGAAATTTTTGAATGCACTTTTTCGAGTTGCATATTTAAACCTTAAATTTGTACTCAATATCTGCCTTGCATTTGATTCAACAAATTCGAAACTTCACAGAATCCTAAAAACTAATTATAAAAATGGTTTTCTGTGAAGAAAATCAAATAAAAGAAATTTTTGAATGCATTCTTTCGAGTTGCATATTTTAACCTTAAATTTGTACTCAATATCTGCCTTGCATTTGATTCAACAAATTCGAAACTTCACAGAATCCTAAAAACTAATTATAAAAATAGTTTTCTGTGAAGAAAATCAAATAAAAGAAATTTTTGAATGCACTTTTTCGAGTTGCATATTTAAACCTTAAATTTGTACTCAATATCTGCCTTGCATTTGATTCAACAAATTCGAAACTTCACAGAATCCTAAAAACTAATTATAAAAATGGTTTTCTGTGAAGAAAATCAAATAAAAGAAATTTTTGAATGCATTCTTTCGAGTTGCATATTTTAACCTTAAATTTGTACTCAATATCTGCCTTGCTTTTGATTCAACAAATTCGAAACTTCACAGAATCCTAAAAACTAATTATAAAAATGGTTTTCTGTGAAGAAAATCAAATAAAAGAAATTTTTGAATGCATTCTTTCGAGTTGCATATTTTAACCTTAAATTTGTACTCAATATCTGCCTTGCATTTGATTCAACAAATTCGAAACTTCACAGAATCCTAAAAACTAATTATAAAAATGGTTTTCTGTGAAGAAAATCAAATAAAAGAAATTTTTGAATGCACTTTTTCGAGTTGCATATTTAAACCTTAAATTTGTACTCAATATCTGCCTTGCATTTGATTCAACAAATTCGAAACTTCACAGAATCCTAAAAACTAATTATAAAAATGGTTTTCTGTGAAGAAAATCAAATAAAAGAAATTTTTGAATGCACTTTTTCGAGTTGCATATTTTAACCTTAAATTTGTACTCAATATCTGCCTTGCTTTTGATTCAACAAATTCGAAACTTCACAGAATCCTAAAAACTAATTATAAAAATGGTTTTCTGTGAAGAAAATCAAATAAAAGAAATTTTTGAATGCACTTTTTCGAGTTGCATATTTAAACCTTAAATTTGTACTCAATATCTGCCTTGCATTTGATTCAACAAATTCGAAACTTCACAGAATCCTAAAAACTAATTATAAAAATGGTTTTCTGTGAAGAAAATCAAATAAAAGAAATTTTTGAATGCACTTTTTCGAGTTGCATATTTAAACCTTAAATTTGTACTCAATATCTGCCTTGCATTTGATTCAACAAATTCGAAACTTCACAGAATCCTAAAAACTAATTATAAAAATGGTTTTCTGTGAAGAAAATCAAATAAAAGAAATTTTTGAATGCACTTTTTCGAGTTGCATATTTTAACCTTAAATT
The DNA here is from genome assembly GCA_028622995.1 of Panagrolaimus kolymaensis. Classification (NCBI taxonomy): domain Eukaryota; kingdom Metazoa; phylum Nematoda; class Chromadorea; order Rhabditida; family Panagrolaimidae; genus Panagrolaimus; species Panagrolaimus kolymaensis. The sequence continues at coordinate 607,710 of JAJQJQ010000025.1, read as the reverse complement.
TGTACTCAATATCTGCCTTGCTTTTGATTCAACAAATTCGAAACTTCACAGAATCCTAAAAACTAATTATAAAAATGGTTTTCTGTGAAGAAAATCAAATAAAAGAAATTTTTGAATGCACTTTTTCGAGTTGCATATTTAAACCTTAAATTTGTACTCAATATCTGCCTTGCATTTGATTCAACAAATTCGAAACTTCACAGAATCCTAAAAACTAATTATAAAAATGGTTTTCTGTGAAGAAAATCAAATAAAAGAAATTTTTGAATGCACTTTTTCGAGTTGCATATTTAAACCTTAAATTTGTACTCAATATCTGCCTTGCATTTGATTCAACAAATTCGAAACTTCACAGAATCCTAAAAACTAATTATAAAAATGGTTTTCTGTGAAGAAAATCAAATAAAAGAAATTTTTGAATGCACTTTTTCGAGTTGCATATTTTAACCTTAAATTTGTACTCAATATCTGCCTTGCTTTTGATTCAACAAATTCGAAACTTCACAGAATCCTAAAAACTAATTATAAAAATGGTTTTCTGTGAAGAAAATCAAATAAAAGAAATTTTTGAATGCACTTTTTCGAGTTGCATATTTAAACCTTAAATTTGTACTCAATATCTGCCTTGCATTTGATTCAACAAATTCGAAACTTCACAGAATCCTAAAAACTAATTATAAAAATGGTTTTCTGTGAAGAAAATCAAATAAAAGAAATTTTTGAATGCACTTTTTCGAGTTGCATATTTAAACCTTAAATTTGTACTCAATATCTGCCTTGCATTTGATTCAACAAATTCGAAACTTCACAGAATCCTAAAAACTAATTATAAAAATGGTTTTCTGTGAAGAAAATCAAATAAAAGAAATTTTTGAATGCACTTTTTCGAGTTGCATATTTAAACCTTAAATTTGTACTCAATATCTGCCTTGCATTTGATTCAACAAATTCGAAACTTCACAGAATCCTAAAAACTAATTATAAAAATGGTTTTCTGTGAAGAAAATCAAATAAAAGAAATTTTTGAATGCACTTTTTCGAGTTGCATATTTAAACCTTAAATTTGTACTCAATATCTGCCTTGCATTTGATTCAACAAATTCGAAACTTCACAGAATCCTAAAAACTAATTATAAAAATGGTTTTCTGTGAAGAAAATCAAATAAAAGAAATTTTTGAATGCACTTTTTCGAGTTGCATATTTAAACCTTAAATTTGTACTCAATATCTGCCTTGCATTTGATTCAACAAATTCGAAACTTCACAGAATCCTAAAAACTAATTATAAAAATGGTTTTCTGTGAAGAAAATCAAATAAAAGAAATTTTTGAATGCATTCTTTCGAGTTGCATATTTTAACCTTAAATTTGTACTCAATATCTGCCTTGCATTTGATTCAACAAATTCGAAACTTCACAGAATCCTAAAAACTAATTATAAAAATGGTTTTCTGTGAAGAAAATCAAATAAAAGAAATTTTTGAATGCACTTTTTCGAGTTGCATTTTTTAACCTTAAATTTGTGCTCAATATCTGCCTTGCATTTGATTCAACAAATTCGAAACTTCACAGAATCCTAAAAACTAATTATAAAAATGGTTTTCTGTGAAGAAAATCAAATAAAAGAAATTTTTGAATGCACTTTTTCGAGTTGCATATTTTAACCTTAAATTTGTACTCAATATCTGCCTTGCTTTTGATTCAACAAATTCGAAACTTCACAGAATCCTAAAAACTAATTATAAAAATGGTTTTCTGTGAAGAAAATCAAATAAAAGAAATTTTTGAATGCACTTTTTCGAGTTGCATATTTAAACCTTAAATTTGTACTCAATATCTGCCTTGCATTTGATTCAACAAATTCGAAACTTCACAGAATCCTAAAAACTAATTATAAAAATGGTTTTCTGTGAAGAAAATCAAATAAAAGAAATTTTTGAATGCATTCTTTCGAGTTGCATATTTTAACCTTAAATTTGTACTCAATATCTGCCTTGCATTTGATTCAACAAATTCGAAACTTCACAGAATCCTAAAAACTAATTATAAAAATGGTTTTCTGTGAAGAAAATCAAATAAAAGAAATTTTTGAATGCACTTTTTCGAGTTGCATTTTTTAACCTTAAATTTGTGCTCAATATCTGCCTTGCATTTGATTCAACAAATTCGAAACTTCACAGAATCCTAAAAACTAATTATAAAAATGGTTTTCTGTGAAGAAAATCAAATAAAAGAAATTTTTGAATGCACTTTTTCGAGTTGCATATTTTAACCTTAAATTTGTACTCAATATCTGCCTTGCTTTTGATTCAACAAATTCGAAACTTCACAGAATCCTAAAAACTAATTATAAAAATGGTTTTCTGTGAAGAAAATCAAATAAAAGAAATTTTTGAATGCACTTTTTCGAGTTGCATATTTAAACCTTAAATTTGTACTCAATATCTGCCTTGCATTTGATTCAACAAATTCGAAACTTCACAGAATCCTAAAAACTAATTATAAAAATGGTTTTCTGTGAAGAAAATCAAATAAAAGAAATTTTTGAATGCATTCTTTCGAGTTGCATATTTTAACCTTAAATTTGTACTCAATATCTGCCTTGCATTTGATTCAACAAATTCGAAACTTCACAGAATCCTAAAAACTAATTATAAAAATAGTTTTCTGTGAAGAAAATCAAATAAAAGAAATTTTTGAATGCACTTTTTCGAGTTGCATATTTAAACCTTAAATTTGTACTCAATATCTGCCTTGCATTTGATTCAACAAATTCGAAACTTCACAGAATCCTAAAAACTAATTATAAAAATGGTTTTCTGTGAAGAAAATCAAATAAAAGAAATTTTTGAATGCATTCTTTCGAGTTGCATATTTTAACCTTAAATTTGTACTCAATATCTGCCTTGCTTTTGATTCAACAAATTCGAAACTTCACAGAATCCTAAAAACTAATTATAAAAATGGTTTTCTGTGAAGAAAATCAAATAAAAGAAATTTTTGAATGCATTCTTTCGAGTTGCATATTTTAACCTTAAATTTGTACTCAATATCTGCCTTGCATTTGATTCAACAAATTCGAAACTTCACAGAATCCTAAAAACTAATTATAAAAATGGTTTTCTGTGAAGAAAATCAAATAAAAGAAATTTTTGAATGCACTTTTTCGAGTTGCATATTTTAACCTTAAATTTGTACTCAATATCTGCCTTGCATTTGATTCAACAAATTCGAAACTTCACAGAATCCTAAAAACTAATTATAAAAATGGTTTTCTGTGAAGAAAATCAAATAAAAGAAATTTTTGAATGCACTTTTTCGAGTTGCATATTTAAACCTTAAATTTGTACTCAATATCTGCCTTGCATTTGATTCAACAAATTCGAAACTTCACAGAATCCTAAAAACTAATTATAAAAATGGTTTTCTGTGAAGAAAATCAAATAAAAGAAATTTTTGAATGCATTCTTTCGAGTTGCATATTTTAACCTTAAATTTGTACTCAATATCTGCCTTGCATTTGATTCAACAAATTCGAAACTTCACAGAATCCTAAAAACTAATTATAAAAATGGTTTTCTGTGAAGAAAATCAAATAAAAGAAATTTTTGAATGCACTTTTTCGAGTTGCATATTTAAACCTTAAATTTGTACTCAATATCTGCCTTGCATTTGATTCAACAAATTCGAAACTTCACAGAATCCTAAAAACTAATTATAAAAATGGTTTTCTGTGAAGAAAATCAAATAAAAGAAATTTTTGAATGCACTTTTTCGAGTTGCATATTTAAACCTTAAATTTGTACTCAATATCTGCCTTGCATTTGATTCAACAAATTCGAAACTTCACAGAATCCTAAAAACTAATTATAAAAATGGTTTTCTGTGAAGAAAATCAAATAAAAGAAATTTTTGAATGCACTTTTTCGAGTTGCATATTTAAACCTTAAATTTGTACTCAATATCTGCCTTGCATTTGATTCAACAAATTCGAAACTTCACAGAATCCTAAAAACTAATTATAAAAATGGTTTTCTGTGAAGAAAATCAAATAAAAGAAATTTTTGAATGCATTCTTTCGAGTTGCATATTTTAACCTTAAATTTGTACTCAATATCTGCCTTGCATTTGATTCAACAAATTCGAAACTTCACAGAATCCTAAAAACTAATTATAAAAATGGTTTTCTGTGAAGAAAATCAAATAAAAGAAATTTTTGAATGCACTTTTTCGAGTTGCATATTTAAACCTTAAATTTGTACTCAATATCTGCCTTGCATTTGATTCAACAAATTCGAAACTTCACAGAATCCTAAAAACTAATTATAAAAATGGTTTTCTGTGAAGAAAATCAAATAAAAGAAATTTTTGAATGCACTTTTTCGAGTTGCATTTTTTAACCTTAAATTTGTACTCAATATCTGCCTTGCATTTGATTCAACAAATTCGAAACTTCACAGAATCCTAAAAACTAATTATAAAAATGGTTTTCTGTGAAGAAAATCAAATAAAAGAAATTTTTGAATGCACTTTTTCGAGTTGCATATTTTAACCTTAAATTTGTACTCAATATCTGCCTTGCTTTTGATTCAACAAATTCGAAACTTCACAGAATCCTAAAAACTAATTATAAAAATGGTTTTCTGTGAAGAAAATCAAATAAAAGAAATTTTTGAATGCACTTTTTCGAGTTGCATATTTAAACCTTAAATTTGTACTCAATATCTGCCTTGCATTTGATTCAACAAATTCGAAACTTCACAGAATCCTAAAAACTAATTATAAAAATGGTTTTCTGTGAAGAAAATCAAATAAAAGAAATTTTTGAATGCATTCTTTCGAGTTGCATATTTTAACCTTAAATTTGTACTCAATATCTGCCTTGCATTTGATTCAACAAATTCGAAACTTCACAGAATCCTAAAAACTAATTATAAAAATGGTTTTCTGTGAAGAAAATCAAATAAAAGAAATTTTTGAATGCACTTTTTCGAGTTGCATATTTAAACCTTAAATTTGTACTCAATATCTGCCTTGCATTTGATTCAACAAATTCGAAACTTCACAGAATCCTAAAAACTAATTATAAAAATGGTTTTCTGTGAAGAAAATCAAATAAAAGAAATTTTTGAATGCACTTTTTCGAGTTGCATTTTTTAACCTTAAATTTGTACTCAATATCTGCCTTGCATTTGATTCAACAAATTCGAAACTTCACAGAATCCTAAAAACTAATTATAAAAATGGTTTTCTGTGAAGAAAATCAAATAAAAGAAATTTTTGAATGCACTTTTTCGAGTTGCATATTTTAACCTTAAATTTGTACTCAATATCTGCCTTGCTTTTGATTCAACAAATTCGAAACTTCACAGAATCCTAAAAACTAATTATAAAAATGGTTTTCTGTGAAGAAAATCAAATAAAAGAAATTTTTGAATGCACTTTTTCGAGTTGCATATTTAAACCTTAAATTTGTACTCAATATCTGCCTTGCATTTGATTCAACAAATTCGAAACTTCACAGAATCCTAAAAACTAATTATAAAAATGGTTTTCTGTGAAGAAAATCAAATAAAAGAAATTTTTGAATGCATTCTTTCGAGTTGCATATTTTAACCTTAAATTTGAACTCAATATCTGCCTTGCATTTGATTCAACAAATTCGAAACTTCACAGAATCCTAAAAACTAATTATAAAAATGGTTTTCTGTGAAGAAAATCAAATAAAAGAAATTTTTGAATGCACTTTTTCGAGTTGCATATTTAAACCTTAAATTTGTACTCAATATCTGCCTTGCATTTGATTCAACAAATTCGAAACTTCACAGAATCCTAAAAACTAATTATAAAAATGGTTTTCTGTGAAGAAAATCAAATAAAAGAAATTTTTGAATGCACTTTTTCGAGTTGCATATTTAAACCTTAAATTTGTACTCAATATCTGCCTTGCATTTGATTCAACAAATTCGAAACTTCACAGAATCCTAAAAACTAATTATAAAAATGGTTTTCTGTGAAGAAAATCAAATAAAAGAAATTTTTGAATGCACTTTTTCGAGTTGCATATTTTAACCTTAAATTTGTACTCAATATCTGCCTTGCTTTTGATTCAACAAATTCGAAACTTCACAGAATCCTAAAACTAATTATAAAAATGGTTTTCTGTGAAGAAAATCAAATAAAAGAAATTTTTGAATGCACTTTTTCGAGTTGCATATTTAAACCTTAAATTTGTACTCAATATCTGCCTTGCATTTGATTCAACAAATTCGAAACTTCACAGAATCCTTAAAACTAATTATAAAAATGGTTTTCTGTGAAGAAAATCAAATAAAAGAAATTTTTGAATGCACTTTTTCGAGTTGCATATTTAAACCTTAAATTTGTACTCAATATCTGCCTTGCATTTGATTCAACAAATTCGAAACTTCACAGAATCCTAAAAACTAATTATAAAAATGGTTTTCTGTGAAGAAAATCAAATAAAAGAAATTTTTGAATGCACTTTTTCGAGTTGCATATTTAAACCTTAAATTTGTACTCAATATCTGCCTTGCATTTGATTCAACAAATTCGAAACTTCACAGAATCCTAAAAACTAATTATAAAAATGGTTTTCTGTGAAGAAAATCAAATAAAAGAAATTTTTGAATGCACTTTTTCGAGTTGCATATTTAAACCTTAAATTTGTACTCAATATCTGCCTTGCATTTGATTCAACAAATTCGAAACTTCACAGAATCCTAAAAACTAATTATAAAAATGGTTTTCTGTGAAGAAAATCAAATAAAAGAAATTTTTGAATGCATTCTTTCGAGTTGCATATTTTAACCTTAAATTTGTACTCAATATCTGCCTTGCATTTGATTCAACAAATTCGAAACTTCACAGAATCCTAAAAACTAATTATAAAAATGGTTTTCTGTGAAGAAAATCAAATAAAAGAAATTTTTGAATGCACTTTTTCGAGTTGCATATTTAAACCTTAAATTTGTACTCAATATCTGCCTTGCATTTGATTCAACAAATTCGAAACTTCACAGAATCCTAAAAACTAATTATAAAAATGGTTTTCTGTGAAGAAAATCAAATAAAAGAAATTTTTGAATGCATTCTTTCGAGTTGCATATTTTAACCTTAAATTTGTACTCAATATCTGCCTTGCATTTGATTCAACAAATTCGAAACTTCACAGAATCCTAAAAACTAATTATAAAAATGGTTTTCTGTGAAGAAAATCAAATAAAAGAAATTTTTGAATGCACTTTTTCGAGTTGCATATTTAAACCTTAAATTTGTACTCAATATCTGCCTTGCATTTGATTCAACAAATTCGAAACTTCACAGAATCCTAAAAACTAATTATAAAAATGGTTTTCTGTGAAGAAAATCAAATAAAAGAAATTTTTGAATGCACTTTTTCGAGTTGCATATTTAAACCTTAAATTTGTACTCAATATCTGGATTGCATTTGATTCAACAAATTCGAAACTTCACAGAATCCTAAAAACTAATTATAAAAATGGTTTTCTGTGAAGAAAATCAAATAAAAGAAATTTTTGAATGCACTTTTTCGAGTTGCATATTTAAACCTTAAATTTGTACTCAATATCTGCCTTGCATTTGATTCAACAAATTCGAAACTTCACAGAATCCTTAAAACTAATTATAAAAATGGTTTTCTGTGAAGAAAATCAAATAAAAGAAATTTTTCAATGCACTTTTTCGAGTTGCATATTTTAACCTTAAATTTGTACTCAATATCTGCCTTGCATTTGATTCAACAAATTCGAAACTTCACAGAATCCTTAAAACTAATTATAAAAATGGTTTTCTGTGAAGAAAATCAAATAAAAGAAATTTTTCAATGCACTTTTTCGAGTTGCATATTTTAACCTTAAATTTGTACTCAATATCTGCCTTGCATTTGATTCAACAAATTCGAAACTTCACAGAATCCTAAAAACTAATTATAAAAATGGTTTTCTGTGAAGAAAATCAAATAAAAGAAATTTTTGAATGCACTTTTTCGAGTTGCATATTTAAACCTTAAATTTGTACTCAATATCTGCCTTGCATTTGATTCAACAAATTCGAAACTTCACAGAATCCTTAAAACTAATTATAAAAATGGTTTTCTGTGAAGAAAATCAAATAAAAGAAATTTTTCAATGCACTTTTTCGAGTTACATATTTTAACCTTAAATTTGTACTCAATATCTGCCTTGCTTTTGATTCAACAAATTCGAAACTTCACAGAATCCTAAAAACTAATTATAAAAATGGTTTTCTGTGAAGAAAATCAAATAAAAGAAATTTTTGAATGCATTCTTTCGAGTTGCATATTTTAACCTTAAATTTGTACTCAATATCTGCCTTGCATTTGATTCAACAAATTCGAAACTTCACAGAATCCTAAAAACTAATTATAAAAATGGTTTTCTGTGAAGAAAATCAAATAAAAGAAATTTTTGAATGCACTTTTTCGAGTTGCATATTTTAACCTTAAATTTGTACTCAATATCTGCCTTGCATTTGATTCAACAAATTCGAAACTTCACAGAATCCTAAAAACTAATTATAAAAATGGTTTTCTGTGAAGAAAATCAAATAAAAGAAATTTTTGAATGCACTTTTTCGAGTTGCATATTTTAACCTTAAATTTGTACTCAATATCTGCCTTGCATTTGATTCAACAAATTCGAAACTTCACAGAATCCTAAAAACTTATTATAAAAATGGTTTTCTGTGAAGAAAATCAAATAAAAGAAATTTTTGAATGCACTTTTTCGAGTTGCATATTTTAACCTTAAATTTGTACTCAATATCTGCCTTGCATTTGATTCAACAAATTCGAAACTTCACAGAATCCTAAAAACTAATTATAAAAATGGTTTTCTGTGAAGAAAATCAAATAAAAGAAATTTTTGAATGCACTTTTTCGAGTTGCATATTTAAACCTTAAATTTGTACTCAATATCTGCCTTGCATTTGATTCAACAAATTCGAAACTTCACAGAATCCTAAAAACTAATTATAAAAATGGTTTTCTGTGAAGAAAATCAAATAAAAGAAATTTTTGAATGCATTCTTTCGAGTTGCATATTTTAACCTTAAATTTGTACTCAATATCTGCCTTGCATTTGATTCAACAAATTCGAATCTTCACAGAATCCTAAAAACTAATTATAAAAATGGTTTTCTGTGAAGAAAATCAAATAAAAGAAATTTTTGAATGCACTTTTTCGAGTTGCATATTTAAACCTTAAATTTGTACTCAATATCTGCCTTGCATTTGATTCAACAAATTCGAAACTTCACAGAATCCTAAAAACTAATTATAAAAATGGTTTTCTGTGAAGAAAATCAAATAAAAGAAATTTTTGAATGCACTTTTTCGAGTTGCATATTTAAACCTTAAATTTGTACTCAATATCTGGATTGCATTTGATTCAACAAATTCGAAACTTCACAGAATCCTAAAAACTAATTATAAAAATGGTTTTCTGTGAAGAAAATCAAATAAAAGAAATTTTTGAATGCACTTTTTCGAGTTGCATATTTAAACCTTAAATTTGTACTCAATATCTGCCTTGCATTTGATTCAACAAATTCGAAACTTCACAGAATCCTTAAAACTAATTATAAAAATGGTTTTCTGTGAAGAAAATCAAATAAAAGAAATTTTTCAATGCACTTTTTCGAGTTGCATATTTTAACCTTAAATTTGTACTCAATATCTGCCTTGCATTTGATTCAACAAATTCGAAACTTCACAGAATCCTAAAAACTAATTATAAAAATGGTTTTCTGTGAAGAAAATCAAATAAAAGAAATTTTTGAATGCACTTTTTCGAGTTGCATATTTAAACCTTAAATTTGTACTCAATATCTGCCTTGCATTTGATTCAACAAATTCGAAACTTCACAGAATCCTTAAAACTAATTATAAAAATGGTTTTCTGTGAAGAAAATCAAATAAAAGAAATTTTTCAATGCACTTTTTCGAGTTACATATTTTAACCTTAAATTTGTACTCAATATCTGCCTTGCTTTTGATTCAACAAATTCGAAACTTCACAGAATCCTAAAAACTAATTATAAAAATGGTTTTCTGTGAAGAAAATCAAATAAAAGAAATTTTTGAATGCATTCTTTCGAGTTGCATATTTTAACCTTAAATTTGTACTCAATATCTGCCTTGCATTTGATTCAACAAATTCGAAACTTCACAGAATCCTAAAAACTAATTATAAAAATGGTTTTCTGTGAAGAAAATCAAATAAAAGAAATTTTTGAATGCACTTTTTCGAGTTGCATATTTTAACCTTAAATTTGTACTCAATATCTGCCTTGCATTTGATTCAACAAATTCGAAACTTCACAGAATCCTAAAAACTAATTATAAAAATGGTTTTCTGTGAAGAAAATCAAATAAAAGAAATTTTTGAATGCACTTTTTCGAGTTGCATATTTTAACCTTAAATTTGTACTCAATATCTGCCTTGCATTTGATTCAACAAATTCGAAACTTCACAGAATCCTAAAAACTTATTATAAAAATGGTTTTCTGTGAAGAAAATCAAATAAAAGAAATTTTTGAATGCACTTTTTCGAGTTGCATATTTTAACCTTAAATTTGTACTCAATATCTGCCTTGCATTTGATTCAACAAATTCGAAACTTCACAGAATCCTAAAACTAATTATAAAAATGGTTTTCTGTGAAGAAAATCAAATAAAAGAAATTTTTGAATGCACTTTTTCGAGTTGCATATTTAAACCTTAAATTTGTACTCAATATCTGCCTTGCATTTGATTCAACAAATTCGAAACTTCACAGAATCCTTAAAACTAATTATAAAAATGGTTTTCTGTGAAGAAAATCAAATAAAAGAAATTTTTGAATGCACTTTTTCGAGTTGCATATTTTAACCTTAAATTTGTACTCAATATCTGCCTTGCATTTGATTCAACAAATTCGAAACTTCACAGAATCCTAAAACTAATTATAAAAATGGTTTTCTGTGAAGAAAATCAAATAAAAGAAATTTTTGAATGCACTTTTTCGAGTTGCATATTTAAACCTTAAATTTGTACTCAATATCTGCCTTGCATTTGATTCAACAAATTCGAAACTTCACAGAATCCTTAAAACTAATTATAAAAATGGTTTTCTGTGAAGAAAATCAAATAAAAGAAATTTTTGAATGCACTTTTTCGAGTTGCATATTTAAACCTTAAATTTGTACTCAATATCTGCCTTGCATTTGATTCAACAAATTCGAAACTTCACAGAATCCTAAAAACTAATTATAAAAATGGTTTTCTGTGAAGAAAATCAAATAAAAGAAATTTTTGAATGCACTTTTTCGAGTTGCATATTTAAACCTTAAATTTGTACTCAATATCTGCCTTGCATTTGATTCAACAAATTCGAAACTTCACAGAATCCTTAAAACTAATTATAAAAATGGTTTTCTGTGAAGAAAATCAAATAAAAGAAATTTTTGAATGCACTTTTTCGAGTTGCATATTTAAACCTTAAATTTGTACTCAATATCTGCCTTGCATTTGATTCAACAAATTCGAAACTTCACAGAATCCTAAAAACTAATTATAAAAATGGTTTTCTGTGAAGAAAATCAAATAAAAGAAATTTTTGAATGCACTTTTTCGAGTTGCATATTTTAACCTTAAATTTGTACTCAATATCTGCCTTGCATTTGATTCAACAAATTCGAAACTTCACAGAATCCTAAAAACTAATTATAAAAATGGTTTTCTGTGAAGAAAATCAAATAAAAGAAATTTTTGAATGCACTTTTTCGAGTTGCATATTTAAACCTTAAATTTGTACTCAATATCTGCCTTGCATTTGATTCAACAAATTCGAAACTTCACAGAATCCTAAAAACTAATTATAAAAATGGTTTTCTGTGAAGAAAATCAAATAAAAGAAATTTTTGAATGCATTCTTTCGAGTTGCATATTTTAACCTTAAATTTGTACTCAATATCTGCCTTGCATTTGATTCAACAAATTCGAAACTTCACAGAATCCTAAAAACTAATTATAAAAATGGTTTTCTGTGAAGAAAATCAAATAAAAGAAATTTTTGAATGCACTTTTTCGAGTTGCATATTTAAACCTTAAATTTGTACTCAATATCTGCCTTGCATTTGATTCAACAAATTCGAAACTTCACAGAATCCTAAAAACTAATTATAAAAATGGTTTTCTGTGAAGAAAATCAAATAAAAGAAATTTTTGAATGCACTTTTTCGAGTTGCATATTTAAACCTTAAATTTGTACTCAATATCTGGATTGCATTTGATTCAACAAATTCGAAACTTCACAGAATCCTAAAAACTAATTATAAAAATGGTTTTCTGTGAAGAAAATCAAATAAAAGAAATTTTTGAATGCACTTTTTCGAGTTGCATATTTAAACCTTAAATTTGTACTCAATATCTGCCTTGCATTTGATTCAACAAATTCGAAACTTCACAGAATCCTTAAAACTAATTATAAAAATGGTTTTCTGTGAAGAAAATCAAATAAAAGAAATTTTTCAATGCACTTTTTCGAGTTGCATATTTTAACCTTAAATTTGTACTCAATATCTGCCTTGCATTTGATTCAACAAATTCGAAACTTCACAGAATCCTTAAAACTAATTATAAAAATGGTTTTCTGTGAAGAAAATCAAATAAAAGAAATTTTTCAATGCACTTTTTCGAGTTGCATATTTAAACCTTAAATTTGTACTCAATATCTGCCTTGCATTTGATTCAACAAATTCGAAACTTCACAGAATCCTAAAAACTAATTATAAAAATGGTTTTCTGTGAAGAAAATCAAATAAAAGAAATTTTTCAATGCACTTTTTCGAGTTGCATATTTAAACCTTAAATTTGTACTCAATATCTGCCTTGCATTTGATTCAACAAATTCGAAACTTCACAGAATCCTAAAAACTAATTATAAAAATGGTTTTCTGTGAAGAAAATCAAATAAAAGAAATTTTTCAATGCACTTTTTCGAGTTGCATATTTAAACCTTAAATTTGTACTCAATATCTGCCTTGCATTTGATTCAACAAATTCGAAACTTCACAGAATCCTTAAAACTAATTATAAAAATGGTTTTCTGTGAAGAAAATCAAATAAAAGAAATTTTTCAATGCACTTTTTCGAGTTACATATTTTAACCTTAAATTTGTACTCAATATCTGCCTTGCATTTGATTCAACAAATTCGAAACTTCACAGAATCCTTAAAACTAATTATAAAAATGGTTTTCTGTGAAGAAAATCAAATAAAAGAAATTTTTGAATGCATTCTTTCGAGTTGCATATTTTAACCTTAAATTTGTACTCAATATCTGCCTTGCATTTGATTCAACAAATTCGAAACTTCACAGAATCCTAAAAACTAATTATAAAAATGGTTTTCTGTGAAGAAAATCAAATAAAAGAAATTTTTGAATGCACTTTTTCGAGTTGCATATTTTAACCTTAAATTTGTACTCAATATCTGCCTTGCATTTGATTCAACAAATTCGAAACTTCACAGAATCCTAAAAACTAATTATAAAAATGGTTTTCTGTGAAGAAAATCAAATAAAAGAAATTTTTGAATGCACTTTTTCGAGTTGCATATTTAAACCTTAAATTTGAACTCAATATCTGCCTTGCATTTGATTCAACAAATTCGAAACTTCACAGAATCCTAAAAACTAATTATAAAAATGGTTTTCTGTGAAGAAAATCAAATAAAAGAAATTTTTGAATGCATTCTTTCGAGTTGCATATTTTAACCTTAAATTTGTACTCAATATCTGCCTTGCATTTGATTCAGCAAATTCGAAACTTCACAGAATCCTAAAAACTAATTATAAAAATGGTTTTCTGTGAAGAAAATCAAATAAAAGAAATTTTTGAATGCACTTTTTCGAGTTGCATATTTTAACCTTAAATTTGTACTCAATATCTGCCTTGCATTTGATTCAACAAATTCGAAACTTCACAGAATCCTAAAAACTTATTATAAAAATGGTTTTCTGTGAAGAAAATCAAATAAAAGAAATTTTTGAATGCACTTTTTCGAGTTGCATATTTTAACCTTAAATTTGTACTCAATATCTGCCTTGCATTTGATTCAACAAATTCGAAACTTCACAGAATCCTTAAAACTAATTATAAAAATGGTTTTCTGTGAAGAAAATCAAATAAAAGAAATTTTTGAATGCACTTTTTCGAGTTGCATATTTAAACCTTAAATTTGTACTCAATATCTTGGTCGTGTTTATTTCTACAAATTCGAAACTTCACAGAATCCTAAAAACTAATTATAAAAATGGTTTTCTGTGAAGAAAATCAAATAAAAGAAATTTTTGAATGCACTTTTTCGAGTTGCTTATTTTAACCTTAAATTTGTACTCAATATCTGCCTTGCATTTGATTCAGCAAATTCGAAACTTCACAGAATCCTAAAAACTAATTATAAAAATGGTTTTCTGTGAAGAAAATCAAATAAAAGAAATTTTTGAATGCACTTTTTCGAGTTGCATATTTAAACCTTAAATTTGTACTCAATATCTGCCTTGCATTTGATTCAACAAATTCGAAACTTCACAGAATCCTAAAAACTAATTATAAAAATGGTTTTCTGTGAAGAAAATCAAATAAAAGAAATTTTTGAATGCACTTTTTCGAGTTGCATTTTTTAACCTTAAATTTGTACTCAATATCTGCCTTGCATTTGATTCAACAAATTCGAAACTTCACAGAATCCTAAAAACTAATTATAAAAATGGTTTTCTGTGAAGAAAATCAAATAAAAGAAATTTTTGAATGCACTTTTTCGAGTTGCATATTTAAACCTTAAATTTGTACTCAATATCTGCCTTGCATTTGATTCAACAAATTCGAAACTTCACAGAATCCTAAAAACTAATTATAAAAATGGTTTTCTGTGAAGAAAATCAAATAAAAGAAATTTTTGAATGCACTTTTTCGAGTTGCATTTTTTAACCTTAAATTTGTACTCAATATCTGCCTTGCATTTGATTCAACAAATTCGAAACTTCACAGAATCCTAAAAACTAATTATAAAAATGGTTTTCTGTGAAGAAAATCAAATAAAAGAAATTTTTGAATGCACTTTTTCGAGTTGCATATTTTAACCTTAAATTTGTACTCAATATCTGCCTTGCATTTGATTCAACAAATTCGAAACTTCACAGAATCCTTAAAACTAATTATAAAAATGGTTTTCTGTGAAGAAAATCAAATAAAAGAAATTTTTGAATGCACTTTTTCGAGTTGCATATTTAAACCTTAAATTTGTACTCAATATCTGCCTTGCATTTGATTCAACAAATTCGAAACTTCACAGAATCCTAAAAACTAATTATAAAAATGGTTTTCTGTGAAGAAAATCAATAAAAAGAAATTTTTCAATGCACTTTTTCGAGTTGCATATTTAAACCTTAAATTTGTACTCAATATCTGCCTTGCATTTGATTCAACAAATTCGAAACTTCACAGAATCCTAAAAACTAATTATAAAAATGGTTTTCTGTGAAGAAAATCAAATAAAAGAAATTTTTGAATGCACTTTTTCGAGTTGCATATTTTAACCTTAAATTTGTACTCAATATCTGCCTTGCATTTGATTCAACAAATTCGAAACTTCACAGAATCCTTAAAACTAATTATAAAAATGGTTTTCTGTGAAGAAAATCAAATAAAAGAAATTTTTGAATGCACTTTTTCGAGTTGCATATTTAAACCTTAAATTTGTACTCAATATCTTGGTCGTGTTTATTTCTACAAATTCGAAACTTCACAGAATCCTAAAAACTAATTATAAAAATGGTTTTCTGTGAAGAAAATCAAATAAAAGAAATTTTTGAATGCACTTTTTCGAGTTGCTTATTTTAACCTTAAATTTGTACTCAATATCTGCCTTGCATTTGATTCAGCAAATTCGAAACTTCACAGAATCCTAAAAACTAATTATAAAAATGGTTTTCTGTGAAGAAAATCAAATAAAAGAAATTTTTGAATGCACTTTTTCGAGTTGCATATTTAAACCTTAAATTTGTACTCAATATCTGCCTTGCATTTGATTCAACAAATTCGAAACTTCACAGAATCCTAAAAACTAATTATAAAAATGGTTTTCTGTGAAGAAAATCAAATAAAAGAAATTTTTGAATGCACTTTTTCGAGTTGCATTTTTTAACCTTAAATTTGTACTCAATATCTGCCTTGCATTTGATTCAACAAATTCGAAACTTCACAGAATCCTAAAAACTAATTATAAAAATGGTTTTCTGTGAAGAAAATCAAATAAAAGAAATTTTTGAATGCACTTTTTCGAGTTGCATATTTAAACCTTAAATTTGTACTCAATATCTGCCTTGCATTTGATTCAACAAATTCGAAACTTCACAGAATCCTAAAAACTAATTATAAAAATGGTTTTCTGTGAAGAAAATCAAATAAAAGAAATTTTTGAATGCACTTTTTCGAGTTGCATTTTTTAACCTTAAATTTGTACTCAATATCTGCCTTGCATTTGATTCAACAAATTCGAAACTTCACAGAATCCTAAAAACTAATTATAAAAATGGTTTTCTGTGAAGAAAATCAAATAAAAGAAATTTTTGAATGCACTTTTTCGAGTTGCATATTTTAACCTTAAATTTGTACTCAATATCTGCCTTGCATTTGATTCAACAAATTCGAAACTTCACAGAATCCTTAAAACTAATTATAAAAATGGTTTTCTGTGAAGAAAATCAAATAAAAGAAATTTTTGAATGCACTTTTTCGAGTTGCATATTTAAACCTTAAATTTGTACTCAATATCTGCCTTGCATTTGATTCAACAAATTCGAAACTTCACAGAATCCTAAAAACTAATTATAAAAATGGTTTTCTGTGAAGAAAATCAATAAAAAGAAATTTTTCAATGCACTTTTTCGAGTTGCATAT
The DNA here is from genome assembly GCA_028622995.1 of Panagrolaimus kolymaensis. Classification (NCBI taxonomy): domain Eukaryota; kingdom Metazoa; phylum Nematoda; class Chromadorea; order Rhabditida; family Panagrolaimidae; genus Panagrolaimus; species Panagrolaimus kolymaensis. Next base: position 590,703 of record JAJQJQ010000025.1, on the reverse strand, counting down.
TTAAACCTTAAATTTGTACTCAATATCTGCCTTGCATTTGATTCAACAAATTCGAAACTTCACAGAATCCTAAAAACTAATTATAAAAATGGTTTTCTGTGAAGAAAATCAAATAAAAGAAATTTTTGAATGCACTTTTTCGAGTTGCATATTTAAACCTTAAATTTGTACTCAATATCTGCCTTGCATTTGATTCAACAAATTCGAAACTTCACAGAATCCTAAAAACTAATTATAAAAATGGTTTTCTGTGAAGAAAATCAATAAAAAGAAATTTTTCAATGCACTTTTTCGAGTTGCATATTTAAACCTTAAATTTGTACTCAATATCTGCCTTGCATTTGATTCAACAAATTCGAAACTTCACAGAATCCTAAAAACTAATTATAAAAATGGTTTTCTGTGAAGAAAATCAAATAAAAGAAATTTTTGAATGCACTTTTTCGAGTTGCATATTTAAACCTTAAATTTGTACTCAATATCTGCCTTGCATTTGATTCAACAAATTCGATACTTCACAGAATCCTAAAAACTAATTATAAAAATGGTTTTCTGTGAAGAAAATCAAATAAAAGAAATTTTTGAATGCACTTTTTCGAGTTGCATATTTAAACCTTAAATTTGAACTCAATATCTGCCTTGCATTTGATTCAACAAATTCGAAACTTCACAGAATCCTAAAAACTAATTATAAAAATGGTTTTCTGTGAAGAAAATCAAATAAAAGAAATTTTTGAATGTATTCTTTCGAGTTGCATATTTTAACCTTAAATTTGTACTCAATATCTTGGTCGTGTTTATTTCTACAAATTCGAAACTTCACAGAATCCTAAAAACTAATTATAAAAATGGTTTTCTGTGAAGAAAATCAAATAAAAGAAATTTTTGAATGCACTTTTTCGAGTTGCATATTTTAACCTTAAATTTGTACTCAATATCTGCCTTGCATTTGATTCAACAAATTCGAAACTTCACAGAATTCTAAAAACTAATTATAAAAATGGTTTTCTGTGAAGAAAATCAAATAAAAGAAATTTTTGAATGCACTTTTTCGAGTTGCATATTTTAACCTTAAATTTGTACTCAATATCTGCCTTGCATTTGATTCAACAAATTCGAAACTTCACAGAATCCTAAAAACTTATTATAAAAATGGTTTTCTGTGAAGAAAATCAAATAAAAGAAATTTTTGAATGCACTTTTTCGAGTTGCATATTTTAACCTTAAATTTGTACTCAATATCTGCCTTGCATTTGATTCAGCAAATTCGAAACTTCACAGAATCCTAAAAACTAATTATAAAAATGGTTTTCTGTGAAGAAAATCAAATAAAAGAAATTTTTGAATGCACTTTTTCGAGTTGCATATTTTAACCTTAAATTTGTACTCAATATCTGCCTTGCATTTGATTCAACAAATTCGAAACTTCACAGAATCCTAAAAACTAATTATAAAAATGGTTTTCTGTGAAGAAAATCAAATAAAAGAAATTTTTGAATGCACTTTTTCGAGTTGCATATTTTAACCTTAAATTTGTACTCAATATCTGCCTTGCATTTGATTCAACAAATTCGAAACTTCACAGAATCCTAAAAACTAATTATAAAAATGGTTTTCTGTGAAGAAAATCAAATAAAAGAAATTTTTGAATGTATTCTTTCGAGTTGCATATTTTAACCTTAAATTTGTACTCAATATCTTGGTCGTGTTTATTTCTACAAATTCGAAACTTCACAGAATCCTAAAAACTAATTATAAAAATGGTTTTCTGTGAAGAAAATCAAATAAAAGAAATTTTTGAATGCACTTTTTCGAGTTGCATATTTTAACCTTAAATTTGTACTCAATATCTGCCTTGCATTTGATTCAACAAATTCGAAACTTCACAGAATCCTAAAAACTAATTATAAAAATGGTTTTCTGTGAAGAAAATCAAATAAAAGAAATTTTTGAATGCACTTTTTCGAGTTGCATATTTAAACCTTAAATTTGTACTCAATATCTGCCTTGCATTTGATTCAACAAATTCGAAACTTCACAGAATCCTAAAAACTAATTATAAAAATGGTTTTCTGTGAAGAAAATCAAATAAAAGAAATTTTTGAATGCACTTTTTCGAGTTGCATATTTTAACCTTAAATTTGTACTCAATATCTGCCTTGCATTTGATTCAACAAATTCGAAACTTCACAGAATCCTAAAAACTAATTATAAAAATGGTTTTCTGTGAAGAAAATCAAATAAAAGAAATTTTTGAATGCACTTTTTCGAGTTGCATATTTTAACCTTAAATTTGTACTCAATATCTGGCTTGCATTTGATTCAACAAATTCGAAACTTCACAGAATCCTAAAAACTAATTATAAAAATGGTTTTCTGTGAAGAAAATCAAATAAAAGAAATTTTTGAATGCATTCTTTCGAGTTGCATATTTTAACCTTAAATTTGTACTCAATATCTGGATTGCATTTGATTCAACAAATTCGAAACTTCACAGAATCCTAAAAACTAATTATAAAAATGGTTTTCTGTGAAGAAAATCAAATAAAAGAAATTTTTGAATGCATTCTTTCGAGTTGCATATTTTAACCTTAAATTTGTACTCAATATCTGCCTTGCATTTGATTCAACAAATTCGAAACTTCACAGAATCCTAAAAACTAATTATAAAAATGGTTTTCTGTGAAGAAAATCAAATAAAAGAAATTTTTGAATGCACTTTTTCGAGTTGCATATTTTAACCTTAAATTTGTACTCAATATCTGCCTTGCATTTGATTCAACAAATTCGAAACTTCACAGAATCCTAAAAACTAATTATAAAAATGGTTTTCTGTGAAGAAAATCAAATAAAAGAAATTTTTGAATGCACTTTTTCGAGTTGCATATTTAAACCTTAAATTTGTACTCAATATCTGCCTTGCATTTGATTCAACAAATTCGAAACTTCACAGAATCCTAAAAACTAATTATAAAAATGGTTTTCTGTGAAGAAAATCAAATAAAAGAAATTTTTGAATGCACTTTTTCGAGTTGCATATTTTAACCTTAAATTTGTACTCAATATCTGGCTTGCATTTGATTCAACAAATTCGAAACTTCACAGAATCCTAAAAACTAATTATAAAAATGGTTTTCTGTGAAGAAAATCAAATAAAAGAAATTTTTGAATGCACTTTTTCGAGTTGCATATTTAAACCTTAAATTTGTACTCAATATCTGCCTTGCATTTGATTCAACAAATTCGAAACTTCACAGAATCCTAAAAACTAATTATAAAAATGGTTTTCTGTGAAGAAAATCAAATAAAAGAAATTTTTGAATGCACTTTTTCGAGTTGCATATTTTAACCTTAAATTTGTACTCAATATCTGCCTTGCATTTGATTCAACAAATTCGAAACTTCACAGAATCCTAAAAACTAATTATAAAAATGGTTTTCTGTGAAGAAAATCAAATAAAAGAAATTTTTGAATGCATTCTTTCGAGTTGCATATTTTAACCTTAAATTTGAACTCAATATCTGGCTTGCATTTGATTCAACAAATTCGAAACTTCACAGAATCCTAAAAACTAATTATAAAAATGGTTTTCTGTGAAGAAAATCAAATAAAAGAAATTTTTGAATGCACTTTTTCGAGTTGCATATTTAAACCTTAAATTTGTACTCAATATCTGCCTTGCATTTGATTCAACAAATTCGAAACTTCACAGAATCCTAAAAACTAATTATAAAAATGGTTTTCTGTGAAGAAAATCAAATAAAAGAAATTTTTGAATGCACTTTTTCGAGTTGCATATTTTAACCTTAAATTTGTACTCAATATCTGCCTTGCATTTGATTCAACAAATTCGAAACTTCACAGAATCCTAAAAACTAATTATAAAAATGGTTTTCTGTGAAGAAAATCAAATAAAAGAAATTTTTGAATGCATTCTTTCGAGTTGCATATTTTAACCTTAAATTTGAACTCAATATCTGCCTTGCATTTGATTCAACAAATTCGAAACTTCACAGAATCCTAAAAACTAATTATAAAAATGGTTTTCTGTGAAGAAAATCAAATAAAAGAAATTTTTGAATGCATTCTTTCGAGTTGCATATTTTAACCTTAAATTTGTACTCAATATCTGCCTTGCATTTGATTCAACAAATTCGAAACTTCACAGAATCCTAAAAACTAATTATAAAAATGGTTTTCTGTGAAGAAAATCAAATAAAAGAAATTTTTGAATGCACTTTTTCGAGTTGCATATTTAAACCTTAAATTTGTACTCAATATCTGCCTTGCATTTGATTCAACAAATTCGAAACTTCACAGAATCCTAAAAACTAATTATAAAAATGGTTTTCTGTGAAGAAAATCAAATAAAAGAAATTTTTGAATGCACTTTTTCGAGTTGCATATTTTAACCTTAAATTTGTACTCAATATCTGCCTTGCATTTGATTCAACAAATTCGAAACTTCACAGAATCCTAAAAACTAATTATAAAAATGGTTTTCTGTGAAGAAAATCAAATAAAAGAAATTTTTGAATGCACTTTTTCGAGTTGCATATTTAAACCTTAAATTTGTACTCAATATCTGCCTTGCATTTGATTCAACAAATTCGAAACTTCACAGAATCCTAAAAACTAATTATAAAAATGGTTTTCTGTGAAGAAAATCAAATAAAAGAAATTTTTGAATGCACTTTTTCGAGTTGCATATTTTAACCTTAAATTTGTACTCAATATCTGCCTTGCATTTGATTCAACAAATTCGAAACTTCACAGAATCCTAAAAACTAATTATAAAAATGGTTTTCTGTGAAGAAAATCAAATAAAAGAAATTTTTGAATGCATTCTTTCGAGTTGCATATTTAAACCTTAAATTTGTACTCAATATCTGCCTTGCATTTGATTCAACAAATTCGAAACTTCACAGAATCCTAAAAACTAATTATAAAAATGGTTTTCTGTGAAGAAAATCAAATAAAAGAAATTTTTGAATGCATTCTTTCGAGTTGCATATTTTAACCTTAAATTTGTACTCAATATCTGCCTTGCATTTGATTCAACAAATTCGAAACTTCACAGAATCCTAAAAACTAATTATAAAAATGGTTTTCTGTGAAGAAAATCAAATAAAAGAAATTTTTGAATGCACTTTTTCGAGTTGCATATTTTAACCTTAAATTTGTACTCAATATCTGCCTTGCATTTGATTCAACAAATTCGAAACTTCACAGAATCCTAAAAACTAATTATAAAAATGGTTTTCTGTGAAGAAAATCAAATAAAAGAAATTTTTGAATGCACTTTTTCGAGTTGCATATTTAAACCTTAAATTTGTACTCAATATCTGCCTTGCATTTGATTCAACAAATTCGAAACTTCACAGAATCCTAAAAACTAATTATAAAAATGGTTTTCTGTGAAGAAAATCAAATAAAAGAAATTTTTGAATGCATTCTTTCGAGTTGCATATTTAAACCTTAAATTTGTACTCAATATCTGCCTTGCATTTGATTCAACAAATTCGAAACTTCACAGAATCCTAAAAACTAATTATAAAAATGGTTTTCTGTGAAGAAAATCAAATAAAAGAAATTTTTGAATGCATTCTTTCGAGTTGCATATTTTAACCTTAAATTTGAACTCAATATCTGCCTTGAATTTGATTCAACAAATTCGAAACTTCACAGAATCCTAAAAACTAATTATAAAAATGGTTTTCTGTGAAGAAAATCAAATAAAAGAAATTTTTGAATGCACTTTTTCGAGTTGCATATTTAAACCTTAAATTTGTACTCAATATCTGCCTTGCATTTGATTCAACAAATTCGAAACTTCACAGAATCCTAAAAACTAATTATAAAAATGGTTTTCTGTGAAGAAAATCAAATAAAAGAAATTTTTGAATGCATTCTTTCGAGTTGCATATTTTAACCTTAAATTTGTACTCAATATCTGCCTTGCATTTGATTCAACAAATTCGAAACTTCACAGAATCCTAAAAACTAATTATAAAAATGGTTTTCTGTGAAGAAAATCAAATAAAAGAAATTTTTGAATGCACTTTTTCGAGTTGCATATTTTAACCTTAAATTTGTACTCAATATCTGCCTTGCATTTGATTCAACAAATTCGAAACTTCACAGAATCCTAAAAACTAATTATAAAAATGGTTTTCTGTGAAGAAAATCAAATAAAAGAAATTTTTGAATGCACTTTTTCGAGTTGCATATTTTAACCTTAAATTTGTACTCAATATCTGCCTTGCATTTGATTCAACAAATTCGAAACTTCACAGAATCCTAAAAACTAATTATAAAAATGGTTTTCTGTGAAGAAAATCAAATAAAAGAAATTTTTGAATGCATTCTTTCGAGTTGCATATTTAAACCTTAAATTTGTACTCAATATCTGCCTTGCATTTGATTCAACAAATTCGAAACTTCACAGAATCCTAAAAACTAATTATAAAAATGGTTTTCTGTGAAGAAAATCAAATAAAAGAAATTTTTGAATGCACTTTTTCGAGTTGCATATTTAAACCTTAAATTTGTACTCAATATCTGCCTTGCATTTGATTCAACAAATTCGAAACTTCACAGAATCCTAAAAACTAATTATAAAAATGGTTTTCTGTGAAGAAAATCAAATAAAAGAAATTTTTGAATGCACTTTTTCGAGTTGCATATTTAAACCTTAAATTTGTACTCAATATCTGCCTTGCATTTGATTCAACAAATTCGAAACTTCACAGAATCCTAAAAACTAATTATAAAAATGGTTTTCTGTGAAGAAAATCAAATAAAAGAAATTTTTGAATGCACTTTTTCGAGTTGCATATTTTAACCTTAAATTTGTACTCAATATCTGCCTTGCATTTGATTCAACAAATTCGAAACTTCACAGAATCCTAAAAACTAATTATAAAAATGGTTTTCTGTGAAGAAAATCAAATAAAAGAAATTTTTGAATGCACTTTTTCGAGTTGCATATTTAAACCTTAAATTTGTACTCAATATCTGCCTTGCATTTGATTCAACAAATTCGAAACTTCACAGAATCCTAAAAACTAATTATAAAAATGGTTTTCTGTGAAGAAAATCAAATAAAAGAAATTTTTGAATGCACTTTTTCGAGTTGCATATTTAAACCTTAAATTTGTACTCAATATCTGCCTTGCATTTGATTCAACAAATTCGAAACTTCACAGAATCCTAAAAACTAATTATAAAAATGGTTTTCTGTGAAGAAAATCAAATAAAAGAAATTTTTGAATGCATTCTTTCGAGTTGCATATTTAAACCTTAAATTTGTACTCAATATCTGCCTTGCATTTGATTCAACAAATTCGAAACTTCACAGAATCCTAAAAACTAATTATAAAAATGGTTTTCTGTGAAGAAAATCAAATAAAAGAAATTTTTGAATGCACTTTTTCGAGTTGCATATTTAAACCTTAAATTTGTACTCAATATCTGCCTTGCATTTGATTCAACAAATTCGAAACTTCACAGAATCCTAAAAACTAATTATAAAAATGGTTTTCTGTGAAGAAAATCAAATAAAAGAAATTTTTGAATGCACTTTTTCGAGTTGCATATTTAAACCTTAAATTTGTACTCAATATCTGCCTTGCATTTGATTCAACAAATTCGAAACTTCACAGAATCCTAAAAACTAATTATAAAAATGGTTTTCTGTGAAGAAAATCAAATAAAAGAAATTTTTGAATGCACTTTTTCGAGTTGCATATTTTAACCTTAAATTTGTACTCAATATCTGCCTTGCATTTGATTCAACAAATTCGAAACTTCACAGAATCCTAAAAACTAATTATAAAAATGGTTTTCTGTGAAGAAAATCAAATAAAAGAAATTTTTGAATGCACTTTTTCGAGTTGCATATTTAAACCTTAAATTTGTACTCAATATCTGCCTTGCATTTGATTCAACAAATTCGAAACTTCACAGAATCCTAAAAACTAATTATAAAAATGGTTTTCTGTGAAGAAAATCAAATAAAAGAAATTTTTGAATGCACTTTTTCGAGTTGCATATTTTAACCTTAAATTTGTACTCAATATCTGCCTTGCATTTGATTCAACAAATTCGAAACTTCACAGAATCCTAAAAACTAATTATAAAAATGGTTTTCTGTGAAGAAAATCAAATAAAAGAAATTTTTGAATGCATTCTTTCGAGTTGCATATTTAAACCTTAAATTTGTACTCAATATCTGCCTTGCATTTGATTCAACAAATTCGAAACTTCACAGAATCCTAAAAACTAATTATAAAAATGGTTTTCTGTGAAGAAAATCAAATAAAAGAAATTTTTGAATGCATTCTTTCGAGTTGCATATTTAAACCTTAAATTTGTACTCAATATCTGCCTTGCATTTGATTCAACAAATTCGAAACTTCACAGAATCCTAAAAACTAATTATAAAAATGGTTTTCTGTGAAGAAAATCAAATAAAAGAAATTTTTGAATGCATTCTTTCGAGTTGCATATTTTAACCTTAAATTTGAACTCAATAACTGCCTTGCATTTGATTCAACAAATTCGAAACTTCACAGAATCCTTAAAACTAATTATAAAAATGGTTTTCTGTGAAGAAAATCAAATAAAAGAAATTTTTGAATGCACTTTTTCGAGTTGCATATTTTAACCTTAAATTTGTACTCAATATCTGCCTTGCATTTGATTCAACAAATTCGAAACTTCACAGAATCCTAAAAACTAATTATAAAAATGGTTTTCTGTGAAGAAAATCAAATAAAAGAAATTTTTGAATGCACTTTTTCGAGTTGCATATTTTAACCTTAAATTTGTACTCAATATCTGCCTTGCATTTGATTCAGCAAATTCGAAACTTCACAGAATCCTAAAAACTAATTATAAAAATGGTTTTCTGTGAAGAAAATCAAATAAAAGAAATTTTTGAATGCATTCTTTCGAGTTGCATATTTTAACCTTAAATTTGAACTCAATATCTGCCTTGCATTTGATTCAACAAATTCGAAACTTCACAGAATCCTAAAAACTAATTATAAAAATGGTTTTCTGTGAAGAAAATCAAATAAAAGACATTTTTGAATGCACTTTTTCGAGTTGCATATTTTAACCTTAAATTTGTACTCAATATCTGCCTTGCTTTTGATTCAACAAATTCGAAACTTCACAGAATCCTAAAAACTAATTATAAAAATGGTTTTCTGTGAAGAAAATCAAATAAAAGAAATTTTTGAATGCACTTTTTCGAGTTGCATTTTTTAACCTTAAATTTGTACTCAATATCTGCCTTGCATTTGATTCAACAAATTCGAAACTTCACAGAATCCTAAAAACTAATTATAAAAATGGTTTTCTGTGAAGAAAATCAAATAAAAGAAATTTTTGAATGCACTTTTTCGAGTTGCATATTTTAACCTTAAATTTGTACTCAATATCTGCCTTGCTTTTGATTCAACAAATTCGAAACTTCACAGAATCCTAAAAACTAATTATAAAAATGGTTTTCTGTGAAGAAAATCAAATAAAAGAAATTTTTGAATGCACTTTTTCGAGTTGCATTTTTTAACCTTAAATTTGTACTCAATATCTGCCTTGCATTTGATTCAGCAAATTCGAAACTTCACAGAATCCTAAAAACTAATTATAAAAATGGTTTTCTGTGAAGAAAATCAAATAAAAGAAATTTTTGAATGCACTTTTTCGAGTTGCATATTTTAACCTTAAATTTGTACTCAATATCTGCCTTGCATTTGATTCAACAAATTCGAAACTTCACAGAATCCTAAAAACTAATTATAAAAATAGTTTTCTGTGAAGAAAATCAAATAAAAGAAATTTTTGAATGCACTTTTTCGAGTTGCATATTTTAACCTTAAATTTGTACTCAATATCTGGATTGCATTTGATTCAACAAATTCGAAACTTCACAGAATCCTAAAAACTAATTATAAAAATGGTTTTCTGTGAAGAAAATCAAATAAAAGAAATTTTTGAATGCACTTTTTCGAGTTGCATATTTTAACCTTAAATTTGTACTCAATATCTGGCTTGCATTTGATTCAACAAATTCGAAACTTCACAGAATCCTAAAAACTAATTATAAAAATGGTTTTCTGTGAAGAAAATCAAATAAAAGAAATTTTTGAATGCATTCTTTCGAGTTGCATATTTTAACCTTAAATTTGAACTCAATATCTGCCTTGCATTTGATTCAACAAATTCGAAACTTCACAGAATCCTAAAAACTAATTATAAAAATTGTTTTCTGTGAAGAAAATCAAATAAAAGAAATTTTTGAATGCATTCTTTCGAGTTGCATATTTTAACCTTAAATTTGAACTCAATATCTGCCTTGCATTTGATTCAACAAATTCGAAACTTCACAGAATCCTTAAAACTAATTATAAAAATGGTTTTCTGTGAAGAAAATCAAATAAAAGAAATTTTTGAATGCACTTTTTCGAGTTGCATATTTTAACCTTAAATTTGTACTCAATATCTGCCTTGCATTTGATTCAACAAATTCGAAACTTCACAGAATCCTAAAAACTAATTAAAAATGGTTTTCTGTGAAGAAAATCAAATAAAAGAAATTTTTGAATGCACTTTTTCGAGTTGCATATTTTAACCTTAAATTTGTACTCAATATCTGCCTTGCATTTGATTCAACAAATTCGAAACTTCACAGAATCCTAAAAACTAATTATAAAAATGGTTTTCTGTGAAGAAAATCAAATAAAAGAAATTTTTGAATGCACTTTTTCGAGTTGCATATTTAAACCTTAAATTTGTACTCAATATCTGCCTTGCATTTGATTCAACAAATTCGAAACTTCACAGAATCCTTAAAACTAATTATAAAAATGGTTTTCTGTGAAGAAAATCAAATAAAAGAAATTTTTGAATGCATTCTTTCGAGTTGCATATTTTAACCTTAAATTTGTACTCAATATCTGCCTTGCATTTGATTCAACAAATTCGAAACTTCACAGAATCCTTAAAACTAATTATAAAAATGGTTTTCTGTGAAGAAAATCAAATAAAAGAAATTTTTGAATGCACTTTTTCGAGTTGCATATTTAAACCTTAAATTTGTACTCAATATCTGCCTTGCATTTGATTCAACAAATTCGAAACTTCACAGAATCCTAAAAACTAATTATAAAAATGGTTTTCTGTGAAGAAAATCAAATAAAAGAAATTTTTGAATGCATTCTTTCGAGTTGCATATTTAAACCTTAAATTTGTACTCAATATCTGCCTTGCATTTGATTCAACAAATTCGAAACTTCACAGAATCCTAAAAACTAATTATAAAAATGGTTTTCTGTGAAGAAAATCAAATAAAAGAAATTTTTGAATGCACTTTTTCGAGTTGCATATTTTAACCTTAAATTTGTACTCAATATCTGCCTTGCATTTGATTCAACAAATTCGAAACTTCACAGAATCCTAAAACTAATTATAAAAATGGTTTTCTGTGAAGAAAATCAAATAAAAGAAATTTTTGAATGCACTTTTTCGAGTTGCATATTTAAACCTTAAATTTGTACTCAATATCTGCCTTGCATTTGATTCAACAAATTCGAAACTTCACAGAATCCTTAAAACTAATTATAAAAATGGTTTTCTGTGAAGAAAATCAAATAAAAGAAATTTTTGAATGCATTCTTTCGAGTTGCATATTTAAACCTTAAATTTGAACTCAATATCTGCCTTGCATTTGATTCAACAAATTCGAAACTTCACAGAATCCTAAAAACTAATTATAAAAATGGTTTTCTGTGAAGAAAATCAAATAAAAGAAATTTTTGAATGCATTCTTTCGAGTTGCATATTTTAACCTTAAATTTGTACTCAATATCTGCCTTGCATTTGATTCAACAAATTCGAAACTTCACAGAATCCTAAAAACTAATTATAAAAATGGTTTTCTGTGAAGAAAATCAAATAAAAGAAATTTTTGAATGCACTTTTTCGAGTTGCATATTTTAACCTTAAATTTGTACTCAATATCTGCCTTGCATTTGATTCAACAAATTCGAAACTTCACAGAATCCTAAAAACTAATTATAAAAATGGTTTTCTGTGAAGAAAATCAAATAAAAGAAATTTTTGAATGCACTTTTTCGAGTTGCATATTTAAACCTTAAATTTGTACTCAATATCTGCCTTGCTTTTGATTCAACAAATTCGAAACTTCACAGAATCCTAAAAACTAATTATAAAAATGGTTTTCTGTGAAGAAAATCAAATAAAAGAAATTTTTGAATGCATTCTTTCGAGTTGCATATTTTAACCTTAAATTTGTACTCAATATCTGCCTTGCTTTTGATTCAACAAATTCGAAACTTCACAGAATCCTTAAAACTAATTATAAAAATGGTTTTCTGTGAAGAAAATCAAATAAAAGAAATTTTTGAATGCACTTTTTCGAGTTGCATATTTAAACCTTAAATTTGTACTCAATATCTGCCTTGCATTTGATTCAACAAATTCGAAACTTCACAGAATCCTTAAAACTAATTATAAAAATGGTTTTCTGTGAAGAAAATCAAATAAAAGAAATTTTTGAATGCACTTTTTCGAGTTGCATATTTAAACCTTAAATTTGTACTCAATATCTGCCTTGCATTTGATTCAACAAATTCGAAACTTCACAGAATCCTAAAAACTAATTATAAAAATGGTTTTCTGTGAAGAAAATCAAATAAAAGAAATTTTTGAATGCATTCTTTCGAGTTGCATATTTTAACCTTAAATTTGTACTCAATATCTGCCTTGCATTTGATTCAACAAATTCGAAACTTCACAGAATCCTAAAAACTAATTATAAAAATGGTTTTCTGTGAAGAAAATCAAATAAAAGAAATTTTTGAATGCACTTTTTCGAGTTGCATATTTAAACCTTAAATTTGTACTCAATATCTGCCTTGCATTTGATTCAACAAATTCGAAACTTCACAGAATCCTTAAAACTAATTATAAAAATGGTTTTCTGTGAAGAAAATCAAATAAAAGAAATTTTTGAATGCATTCTTTCGAGTTGCATATTTAAACCTTAAATTTGAACTCAATATCTGCCTTGCATTTGATTCAACAAATTCGAAACTTCACAGAATCCTAAAAACTAATTATAAAAATGGTTTTCTGTGAAGAAAATCAAATAAAAGAAATTTTTGAATGCATTCTTTCGAGTTGCATATTTTAACCTTAAATTTGTACTCAATATCTGCCTTGCATTTGATTCAACAAATTCGAAACTTCACAGAATCCTTAAAACTAATTATAAAAATGGTTTTCTGTGAAGAAAATCAAATAAAAGAAATTTTTGAATGCACTTTTTCGAGTTGCATATTTTAACCTTAAATTTGTACTCAATATCTGCCTTGCATTTGATTCAACAAATTCGAAACTTCACAGAATCCTAAAAACTAATTATAAAAATGGTTTTCTGTGAAGAAAATCAAATAAAAGAAATTTTTGAATGCACTTTTTCGAGTTGCATATTTAAACCTTAAATTTGTACTCAATATCTGCCTTGCATTTGATTCAACAAATTCGAAACTTCACAGAATCCTAAAAACTAATTATAAAAATGGTTTTCTGTGAAGAAAATCAAATAAAAGAAATTTTTGAATGCATTCTTTCGAGTTGCATATTTTAACCTTAAATTTGTACTCAATATCTGCCTTGCATTTGATTCAACAAATTCGAAACTTCACAGAATCCTAAAAACTAATTATAAAAATGGTTTTCTGTGAAGAAAATCAAATAAAAGAAATTTTTGAATGCACTTTTTCGAGTTGCATATTTAAACCTTAAATTTGTACTCAATATCTGCCTTGCATTTGATTCAACAAATTCGAAACTTCACAGAATCCTTAAAACTAATTATAAAAATGGTTTTCTGTGAAGAAAATCAAATAAAAGAAATTTTTGAATGCATTCTTTCGAGTTGCATATTTAAACCTTAAATTTGAACTCAATATCTGCCTTGCATTTGATTCAACAAATTCGAAACTTCACAGAATCCTAAAAACTAATTATAAAAATGGTTTTCTGTGAAGAAAATCAAATAAAAGAAATTTTTGAATGCATTCTTTCGAGTTGCATATTTTAACCTTAAATTTGTACTCAATATCTGCCTTGCATTTGATTCAACAAATTCGAAACTTCACAGAATCCTAAAAACTAATTATAAAAATGGTTTTCTGTGAAGAAAATCAAATAAAAGAAATTTTTGAATGCACTTTTTCGAGTTGCATATTTTAACCTTAAATTTGTACTCAATATCTGCCTTGCATTTGATTCAACAAATTCGAAACTTCACAGAATCCTAAAAACTAATTATAAAAATGGTTTTCTGTGAAGAAAATCAAATAAAAGAAATTTTTGAATGCACTTTTTCGAGTTGCATATTTTAACCTTAAATTTGTACTCAATATCTGCCTTGCATTTGATTCAACAAATTCGAAACTTCACAGAATCCTAAAAACTAATTATAAAAATGGTTTTCTGTGAAGAAAATCAAATAAAAGAAATTTTTGAATGCATTCTTTCGAGTTGCATATTTTAACCTTAAATTTGTACTCAATATCTGCCTTGCATTTGATTCAACAAATTCGAAACTTCACAGAATCCTAAAAACTAATTATAAAAATGGTTTTCTGTGAAGAAAATCAAATAAAAGAAATTTTTGAATGCACTTTTTCGAGTTGCATATTTAAACCTTAAATTTGTACTCAATATCTGCCTTGCATTTGATTCAACAAATTCGAAACTTCACAGAATCCTTAAAACTAATTATAAAAATGGTTTTCTGTGAAGAAAATCAAATAAAAGAAATTTTTGAATGCACTTTTTCGAGTTGCATATTTAAACCTTAAATTTGTACTCAATATCTGCCTTGCATTTGATTCAACAAATTCGAAACTTCACAGAATCCTAAAAACTAATTATAAAAATGGTTTTCTGTGAAGAAAATCAAATAAAAGAAATTTTTGAATGCATTCTTTCGAGTTGCATATTTTAACCTTAAATTTGTACTCAATATCTGCCTTGCATTTGATTCAACAAATTCGAAACTTCACAGAATCCTAAAAACTAATTATAAAAATGGTTTTCTGTGAAGAAAATCAAATAAAAGAAATTTTTGAATGCACTTTTTCGAGTTGCATATTTTAACCTTAAATTTGTACTCAATATCTGCCTTGCATTTGATTCAACAAATTCGAAACTTCACAGAATCCTAAAAACTAATTATAAAAATGGTTTTCTGTGAAGAAAATCAAATAAAAGAAATTTTTGAATGCATTCTTTCGAGTTGCATATTTTAACCTTAAATTTGTACTCAATATCTGCCTTGCATTTGATTCAACAAATTCGAAACTTCACAGAATCCTTAAAACTAATTATAAAAATGGTTTTCTGTGAAGAAAATCAAATAAAAGAAATTTTTGAATGCATTCTTTCGAGTTGCATATTTTAACCTTAAATTTGTACTCAATATCTGCCTTGCATTTGATTCAACAAATTCGAAACTTCACAGAATCCTTAAAACTAATTATAAAAATGGTTTTCTGTGAAGAAAATCAAATAAAAGAAATTTTTGAATGCATTCTTTCGAGTTGCATATTTTAACCTTAAATTTGTACTCAATATCTGCCTTGCATTTGATTCAACAAATTCGAAACTTCACAGAATCCTAAAAACTAATTATAAAAATGGTTTTCTGTGAAGAAAATCAAATAAAAGAAATTTTTGAATGCACTTTTTCGAGTTGCATATTTAAACCTTAAATTTGTACTCAATATCTGCCTTGCATTTGATTCAACAAATTCGAAACTTCACAGAATCCTTAAAACTAATTATAAAAATGGTTTTCTGTGAAGAAAATCAAATAAAAGAAATTTTTGAATGCACTTTTTCGAGTTGCATATTTAAACCTTAAATTTGTACTCAATATCTGCCTTGCATTTGATTCAACAAATTCGAAACTTCACAGAATCCTAAAAACTAATTATAAAAATGGTTTTCTGTGAAGAAAATCAAATAAAAGAAATTTTTGAATGCATTCTTTCGAGTTGCATATTTTAACCTTAAATTTGTACTCAATATCTGCCTTGCATTTGATTCAACAAATTCGAAACTTCACAGAATCCTAAAAACTAATTATAAAAATGGTTTTCTGTGAAGAAAATCAAATAAAAGAAATTTTTGAATGCACTTTTTCGAGTTGCATATTTAAACCTTAAATTTGTACTCAATATCTGCCTTGCATTTGATTCAACAAATTCGAAACTTCACAGAATCCTTAAAACTAATTATAAAAATGGTTTTCTGTGAAGAAAATCAAATAAAAGAAATTTTTGAATGCACTTTTTCGAGTTGCATATTTAAACCTTAAATTTGTACTCAATATCTGCCTTGCATTTGATTCAACAAATTCGAAACTTCACAGAATCCTAAAAACTAATTATAAAAATGGTTTTCTGTGAAGAAAATCAAATAAAAGAAATTTTTGAATGCATTCTTTCGAGTTGCATATTTTAACCTTAAATTTGTACTCAATATCTGCCTTGCATTTGATTCAACAAATTCGAAACTTCACAGAATCCTAAAAACTAATTATAAAAATGGTTTTCTGTGAAGAAAATCAAATAAAAGAAATTTTTGAATGCATTCTTTCGAGTTGCATATTTTAACCTTAAATTTGTACTCAATATCTGCCTTGCATTTGATTCAACAAATTCGAAACTTCACAGAATCCTAAAAACTAATTATAAAAATGGTTTTCTGTGAAGAAAATCAAATAAAAGAAATTTTTGAATGCACTTTTTCGAGTTGCATATTTAAACCTTAAATTTGTACTCAATATCTGCCTTGCATTTGATTCAACAAATTCGAAACTTCACAGAATCCTTAAAACTAATTATAAAAATGGTTTTCTGTGAAGAAAATCAAATAAAAGAAATTTTTGAATGCACTTTTTCGAGTTGCATATTTAAACCTTAAATTTGTACTCAATATCTGCCTTGCATTTGATTCAACAAATTCGAAACTTCACAGAATCCTAAAAACTAATTATAAAAATGGTTTTCTGTGAAGAAAATCAAATAAAAGAAATTTTTGAATGCATTCTTTCGAGTTGCATATTTTAACCTTAAATTTGTACTCAATATCTGCCTTGCATTTGATTCAACAAATTCGAAACTTCACAGAATCCTAAAAACTAATTATAAAAATGGTTTTCTGTGAAGAAAATCAAATAAAAGAAATTTTTGAATGCACTTTTTCGAGTTGCATATTTAAACCTTAAATTTGTACTCAATATCTGCCTTGCATTTGATTCAACAAATTCGAAACTTCACAGAATCCTTAAAACTAATTATAAAAATGGTTTTCTGTGAAGAAAATCAAATAAAAGAAATTTTTGAATGCATTCTTTCGAGTTGCATATTTAAACCTTAAATTTGAACTCAATATCTGCCTTGCATTTGATTCAACAAATTCGAAACTTCACAGAATCCTAAAAACTAATTATAAAAATGGTTTTCTGTGAAGAAAATCAAATAAAAGAAATTTTTGAATGCACTTTTTCGAGTTGCATATTTAAACCTTAAATTTGTACTCAATATCTGCCTTGCTTTTGATTCAACAAATTCGAAACTTCACAGAATCCTAAAAACTAATTATAAAAATGGTTTTCTGTGAAGAAAATCAAATAAAAGAAATTTTTGAATGCATTCTTTCGAGTTGCATATTTTAACCTTAAATTTGTACTCAATATCTGCCTTGCTTTTGATTCAACAAATTCGAAACTTCACAGAATCCTTAAAACTAATTATAAAAATGGTTTTCTGTGAAGAAAATTAAATAAAAGAAATTTTTGAATGCACTTTTTCGAGTTGCATATTTAAACCTTAAATTTGTACTCAATATCTGCCTTGCATTTGATTCAACAAATTCGAAACTTCACAGAATCCTTAAAACTAATTATAAAAATGGTTTTCTGTGAAGAAAATCAAATAAAAGAAATTTTTGAATGCACTTTTTCGAGTTGCATATTTAAACCTTAAATTTGTACTCAATATCTGCCTTGCATTTGATTCAACAAATTCGAAACTTCACAGAATCCTAAAAACTAATTATAAAAATGGTTTTCTGTGAAGAAAATCAAATAAAAGAAATTTTTGAATGCATTCTTTCGAGTTGCATATTTTAACCTTAAATTTGAACTCAATATCTGCCTTGCATTTGATTCAACAAATTCGAAACTTCACAGAATCCTAAAAACTAATTATAAAAATGG
This sequence comes from Panagrolaimus kolymaensis, assembly GCA_028622995.1. Taxonomy (NCBI): domain Eukaryota; kingdom Metazoa; phylum Nematoda; class Chromadorea; order Rhabditida; family Panagrolaimidae; genus Panagrolaimus; species Panagrolaimus kolymaensis. The sequence goes on along the minus strand of JAJQJQ010000025.1, from coordinate 572,374 downwards.
TTTTCTGTGAAGAAAATCAAATAAAAGAAATTTTTGAATGCACTTTTTCGAGTTGCATATTTAAACCTTAAATTTGTACTCAATATCTGCCTTGCATTTGATTCAACAAATTCGAAACTTCACAGAATCCTAAAAACTAATTATAAAAATGGTTTTCTGTGAAGAAAATCAAATAAAAGAAATTTTTGAATGCACTTTTTCGAGTTGCATATTTAAACCTTAAATTTGTACTCAATATCTGCCCTGCATTTGATTCAACAAATTCGAAACTTCACAGAATCCTAAAAACTAATTATAAAAATGGTTTTCTGTGAAGAAAATCAAATAAAAGAAATTTTTGAATGCACTCTTTCGAGTTGCATATTTTAACCTTAAATTTGTACTCAATATCTGCCTTGCATTTGATTCAACAAATTCGAAACTTCACAGAATCCTAAAAACTAATTATAAAAATGGTTTTCTGTGAAGAAAATCAAATAAAAGAAATTTTTGAATGCACTTTTTCGAGTTGCATATTTAAACCTTAAATTTGTACTCAATATCTGCCCTGCATTTGATTCAACAAATTCGAAACTTTACAGAATCCTAAAAACTAATTATAAAAATGGTTTTCTGTGAAGAAAATCAAATAAAAGAAATTTTTGAATGCACTTTTTCGAGTTGCATATTTTAACCTTAAATTTGTACTCAATATCTGCCTTGCATTTGATTCAACAAATTCGAAACTTCACAGAATCCTAAAAACTAATTATAAAAATGGTTTTCTGTGAAGAAAATCAAATAAAAGAAATTTTTGAATGCATTCTTTCGAGTTGCATATTTTAACCTTAAATTTGTACTCAATATCTGCCTTGCATTTGATTCAACAAATTCGAAACTTCACAGAATCCTAAAAACTAATTATAAAAATGGTTTTCTGTGAAGAAAATCAAATAAAAGAAATTTTTGAATGTATTCTTTCGAGTTGCATATTTTAACCTTAAATTTGTACTCAATATCTTGGTCGTGTTTATTTCTACAAATTCGAAACTTCACAGAATCCTAAAAACTAATTATAAAAATGGTTTTCTGTGAAGAAAATCAAATAAAAGAAATTTTTGAATGCACTTTTTCGAGTTGCATATTTTAACCTTAAATTTGTACTCAATATCTGCCTTGCATTTGATTCAACAAATTTGAAACTTCACAGAATCCTAAAAACTAATTATAAAAATGGTTTTCTGTGAAGAAAATCAAATAAAAGAAATTTTTGAATGCACTTTTTCGAGTTGCATATTTTAACCTTAAATTTGTACTCAATATCTGCCTTGCATTTGATTCAACAAATTCGAAACTTCACAGAATCCTAAAAACTAATTATAAAAATGGTTTTCTGTGAAGAAAATCAAATAAAAGAAATTTTTGAATGCACTTTTTCGAGTTGCATATTTAAACCTTAAATTTGTACTCAATATCTGCCTTGCATTTGATTCAACAAATTCGAAACTTCACAGAATCCTAAAAAGTAATTATAAAAATGGTTTTCTGTGAAGAAAATCAAATAAAAGAAATTTTTGAATGCACTTTTTCGAGTTGCATTTTTTAACCTTAAATTTGTACTCAATATCTGCCTTGCATTTGATTCAACAAATTCGAAACTTCACAGAATCCTAAAAACTAATTATAAAAATGGTTTTCTGTGAAGAAAATCAAATAAAAGAAATTTTTGAATGCACTTTTTCGAGTTGCATATTTTAACCTTAAATTTGTACTCAATATCTGCCTTGCTTTTGATTCAACAAATTCGAAACTTCACAGAATCCTAAAAACTAATTATAAATATGGTTTTCTGTGAAGAAAATCAAATAAAAGAAATTTTTGAATGCACTTTTTCGAGTTGCATATTTTAACCTTAAATTTGTACTCAATATCTGCCTTGCATTTGATTCAACAAATTCGAAACTTCACAGAATCCTTAAAACTAATTATAAAAATGGTTTTCTGTGAAGAAAATCAAATAAAAGAAATTTTTGAATGCACTTTTTCGAGTTGCATATTTAAACCTTAAATTTGTACTCAATATCTGCCTTGCATTTGATTCAACAAATTCGAAACTTCACAGAATCCTAAAAACTAATTATAAAAATGGTTTTCTGTGAAGAAAATCAAATAAAAGAAATTTTTGAATGCACTTTTTCAAATTGCATATTTTAACCTTAAATTTGTACTCAATATCTGCCTTGCTTTTGATTCAACAAATTCGAAACTTCACAGAATCCTAAAAACTAATTATAAAAATGGTTTTCTGTGAAGAAAATCAAATAAAAGAAATTTTTGAATGCACTCTTTCGAGTTGCATATTTAAACCTTAAATTTGTACTCAATATCTGCCTTGCATTTGATTCAACAAATTCGAAACTTCACAGAATCCTAAAAACTAATTATAAAAATGGTTTTCTGTGAAGAAAATCAAATAAAAGAAATTTTTGAATGCACTCTTTCGAGTTGCATATTTTAACCTTAAATTTGAACTCAATATCTGCCTTGCATTTGATTCAACAAATTCGAAACTTCACAGAATCCTAAAAACTAATTATAAAAATGGTTTTCTGTGAAGAAAATCAAATAAAAGAAATTTTTGAATGCACATTTTCGAGTTGCATATTTTAACCTTAAATTTGTACTCAATATCTGCCTTGCATTTGATTCAACAAATTCGAAACTTCACAGAATCCTAAAAACTAATTATAAAAATGGTTTTCTGTGAAGAAAATCAAATAAAAGAAATTTTTGAATGCACTTTTTCGAGTTGCATATTTTAACCTTAAATTTGTACTCAATATCTGCCTTGCATTTGATTCAACAAATTCGAAACTTCACAGAATCCTTAAAACTAATTATAAAAATGGTTTTCTGTGAAGAAAATCAAATAAAAGAAATTTTTGAATGTATTCTTTCGAGTTGCATATTTTAACCTTAAATTTGTACTCAATATCTTGGTCGTGTTTATTTCTACAAATTCGAAACTTCACAGAATCCTAAAAACTAATTATAAAAATGGTTTTCTGTGAAGAAAATCAAATAAAAGAAATTTTTGAATGCACTTTTTCGAGTTGCATATTTTAACCTTAAATTTGTACTCAATATCTGCCTTGCATTTGATTCAACAAATTCGAAACTTCACAGAATCCTAAAAACTAATTATAAAAATGGTTTTCTGTGAAGAAAATCAAATAAAAGAAATTTTTGAATGCACTTTTTCGAGTTGCATATTTTAACCTTAAATTTGTACTCAATATCTGCCTTGCTTTTGATTCAACAAATTCGAAACTTCACAGAATCCTAAAAACTAATTATAAAAATGGTTTTCTGTGAAGAAAATCAAATAAAAGAAATTTTTGAATGCACTCTTTCGAGTTGCATATTTTAACCTTAAATTTGTACTCAATATCTTGGTCGTGTTTATTTCTACAAATTCGAAACTTCACAGAATCCTTAAAACTAATTATAAAAATGGTTTTCTGTGAAGAAAATCAAATAAAAGAAATTTTAGAATGCACTTTTTCGAGTTGCATATTTAAACCTTAAATTTGTACTCAATATCTGCCTTGCATTTGATTCAACAAATTCGAAACTTCACAGAATCCTAAAAACTAATTATAAAAATGGTTTTCTGTGAAGAAAATCAAATAAAAGAAATTTTTGAATGCACTTTTTCGAGTTGCATATTTTAACCTTAAATTTGTACTCAATATCTGCCTTGCTTTTGATTCAACAAATTCGAAACTTCACAGAATCCTAAAAACTAATTATAAATATGGTTTTCTGTGAAGAAAATCAAATAAAAGAAATTTTTGAATGCACTTTTTCGAGTTGCATATTTTAACCTTAAATTTGTACTCAATATCTGCCTTGCATTTGATTCAACAAATTCGAAACTTCACAGAATCCTTAAAACTAATTATAAAAATGGTTTTCTGTGAAGAAAATCAAATAAAAGAAATTTTTGAATGCACTTTTTCGAGTTGCATATTTTAACCTTAAATTTGTACTCAATATCTGCCTTGCATTTGATTCAACAAATTCGAAACTTCACAGAATCCTAAAAACTAATTATAAATATGGTTTTCTGTGAAGAAAATCAAATAAAAGAAATTTTTGAATGCACTTTTTCGAGTTGCATATTTAAACCTTAAATTTGTACTCAATATCTGCCTTGCATTTGATTCAACAAATTCGAAACTTCACAGAATCCTAAAAACTAATTATAAAAATGGTTTTCTGTGAAGAAAATCAAATAAAAGAAATTTTTGAATGCACTTTTTCGAGTTGCATATTTTAACCTTAAATTTGTACTCAATATCTGCCTTGCTTTTGATTCAACAAATTCGAAACTTCACAGAATCCTAAAAACTAATTATAAAAATGGTTTTCTGTGAAGAAAATCAAATAAAAGAAATTTTTGAATGCACTCTTTCGAGTTGCATATTTAAACCTTAAATTTGTACTCAATATCTGCCTTGCATTTGATTCAACAAATTCGAAACTTCACAGAATCCTAAAAACTAATTATAAAAATGGTTTTCTGTGAAGAAAATCAAATAAAAGAAATTTTTGAATGCACTCTTTCGAGTTGCATATTTTAACCTTAAATTTGAACTCAATATCTGCCTTGCATTTGATTCAACAAATTCGAAACTTCACAGAATCCTAAAAACTAATTATAAAAATGGTTTTCTGTGAAGAAAATCAAATAAAAGAAATTTTTGAATGTATTCTTTCGAGTTGCATATTTTAACCTTAAATTTGTACTCAATATCTTGGTCGTGTTTATTTCTACAAATTCGAAACTTCACAGAATCCTAAAAACTAATTATAAAAATGGTTTTCTGTGAAGAAAATCAAATAAAAGAAATTTTAGAATGCACTCTTTCGAGTTGCATATTTTAACCTTAAATTTGAACTCAATATCTGCCTTGCATTAGATTCAACAAATTCGAAACTTCACAGAATCCTAAAAACTAATTATAAAAATGGTTTTCTGTGAAGAAAATCAAATAAAAGAAATTTTTGAATGCACTCTTTCGAGTTGCATATTTTAACCTTAAATTTGAACTCAATATCTGCCTTGCATTTGATTCAACAAATGCGAAACTTCACAGAATCCTAAAAACTAATTATAAAAATGGTTTTCTGTGAAGAAAATCAAATAAAAGAAATTTTTGAATGTATTCTTTCGAGTTGCATATTTTAACCTTAAATTTGTACTCAATATCTTGGTCGTGTTTATTTCTACAAATTCGAAACTTCACAGAATCCTTAAAACTAATTATAAAAATGGTTTTCTGTGAAGAAAATCAAATAAAAGAAATTTTAGAATGCACTTTTTCGAGTTGCATATTTTAACCTTAAATTTGTACTCAATATCTGCCTTGCTTTTGATTCAACAAATTCGAAACTTCACAGAATCCTAAAAACTAATTATAAAAATGGTTTTCTGTGAAGAAAATCAAATAAAAGAAATTTTTGAATGCACTTTTTCGAGTTGCATATTTTAACCTTAAATTTGTACTCAATATCTGCCTTGCTTTTGATTCAACAAATTCGAAACTTCACAGAATCCTAAAAACTAATTATAAATATGGTTTTCTGTGAAGAAAATCAAATAAAAGAAATTTTTGAATGCACTTTTTCGAGTTGCATATTTTAACCTTAAATTTGTACTCAATATCTGCCTTGCATTTGATTCAACAAATTCGAAACTTCACAGAATCCTTAAAACTAATTATAAAAATGGTTTTCTGTGAAGAAAATCAAATAAAAGAAATTTTTGAATGCACTTTTTCGAGTTGCATATTTAAACCTTAAATTTGTACTCAATATCTGCCTTGCATTTGATTCAACAAATTCGAAACTTCACAGAATCCTAAAAACTAATTATAAAAATGGTTTTCTGTGAAGAAAATCAAATAAAAGAAATTTTTGAATGCACTTTTTCGAGTTGCATATTTTAACCTTAAATTTGTACTCAATATCTGCCTTGCTTTTGATTCAACAAATTCGAAACTTCACAGAATCCTAAAAACTAATTATAAAAATGGTTTTCTGTGAAGAAAATCAAATAAAAGAAATTTTTGAATGCACTCTTTCGAGTTGCATATTTAAACCTTAAATTTGTACTCAATATCTGCCTTGCATTTGATTCAACAAATTCGAAACTTCACAGAATCCTAAAAACTAATTATAAAAATGGTTTTCTGTGAAGAAAATCAAATAAAAGAAATTTTTGAATGCACTCTTTCGAGTTGCATATTTTAACCTTAAATTTGAACTCAATATCTGCCTTGCATTTGATTCAACAAATTCGAAACTTCACAGAATCCTAAAAACTAATTATAAAAATGGTTTTCTGTGAAGAAAATCAAATAAAAGAAATTTTTGAATGTATTCTTTCGAGTTGCATATTTTAACCTTAAATTTGTACTCAATATCTTGGTCGTGTTTATTTCTACAAATTCGAAACTTCACAGAATCCTAAAAACTAATTATAAAAATGGTTTTCTGTGAAGAAAATCAAATAAAAGAAATTTTAGAATGCACTCTTTCGAGTTGCATATTTTAACCTTAAATTTGAACTCAATATCTGCCTTGCATTAGATTCAACAAATTCGAAACTTCACAGAATCCTAAAAACTAATTATAAAAATGGTTTTCTGTGAAGAAAATCAAATAAAAGAAATTTTTGAATGCACTCTTTCGAGTTGCATATTTAAACCTTAAATTTGTACTCAATATCTTGGTCGTGTTTATTTCTACAAATTCGAAACTTCACAGAATCCTTAAAACTAATTATAAAAATGGTTTTCTGTGAAGAAAATCAAATAAAAGAAATTTTAGAATGCACTTTTTCGAGTTGCATATTTTAACCTTAAATTTGTACTCAATATCTGCCTTGCTTTTGATTCAACAAATTCGAAACTTCACAGAATCCTAAAAACTAATTATAAATATGGTTTTCTGTGAAGAAAATCAAATAAAAGAAATTTTTGAATGCACTTTTTCGAGTTGCATATTTTAACCTTAAATTTGTACTCAATATCTGCCTTGCATTTGATTCAACAAATTCGAAACTTCACAGAATCCTTAAAACTAATTATAAAAATGGTTTTCTGTGAAGAAAATCAAATAAAAGATATTTTTGAATGCACTTTTTCGAGTTGCATATTTAAACCTTAAATTTGTACTCAATATCTGCCTTGCATTTGATTCAACAAATTCGAAACTTCACAGAATCCTAAAAACTAATTATAAAAATGGTTTTCTGTGAAGAAAATCAAATAAAAGAAATTTTTGAATGCACTCTTTCGAGTTGCATATTTAAACCTTAAATTTGTACTCAATATCTGCCTTGCATTTGATTCAACAAATTCGAAACTTCACAGAATCCTAAAAACTAATTATAAAAATGGTTTTCTGTGAAGAAAATCAAATAAAAGAAATTTTTGAATGCACTCTTTCGAGTTGCATATTTTAACCTTAAATTTGAACTCAATATCTGCCTTGCATTTGATTCAACAAATTCGAAACTTCACAGAATCCTAAAAACTAATTATAAAAATGGTTTTCTGTGAAGAAAATCAAATAAAAGAAATTTTTGAATGTATTCTTTCGAGTTGCATATTTTAACCTTAAATTTGTACTCAATATCTTGGTCGTGTTTATTTCTACAAATTCGAAACTTCACAGAATCCTAAAAACTAATTATAAAAATGGTTTTCTGTGAAGAAAATCAAATAAAAGAAATTTTAGAATGCACTCTTTCGAGTTGCATATTTTAACCTTAAATTTGAACTCAATATCTGCCTTGCATTAGATTCAACAAATTCGAAACTTCACAGAATCCTAAAAACTAATTATAAAAATGGTTTTCTGTGAAGAAAATCAAATAAAAGAAATTTTAGAATGCACTTTTTCGAGTTGCATATTTTAACCTTAAATTTGTACTCAATATCTGCCTTGCTTTTGATTCAACAAATTCGAAACTTCACAGAATCCTAAAAACTAATTATAAAAATGGTTTTCTGTGAAGAAAATCAAATAAAAGAAATTTTTGAATGCACTTTTTCGAGTTGCATATTTTAACCTTAAATTTGTACTCAATATCTGCCTTGCTTTTGATTCAACAAATTCGAAACTTCACAGAATCCTAAAAACTAATTATAAAAATGGTTTTCTGTGAAGAAAATCAAATAAAAGAAATTTTTGAATGCACTTTTTCGAGTTGCATATTTTAACCTTAAATTTGTACTCAATATCTGCCTTGCTTTTGATTCAACAAATTCGAAACTTCACAGAATCCTTAAAACTAATTATAAAAATGGTTTTCTGTGAAGAAAATCAAATAAAAGAAATTTTTGAATGCACTTTTTCGAGTTGCATATTTTAACCTTAAATTTGTACTCAATATCTGCCTTGCTTTTGATTCAACAAATTCGAAACTTCACAGAATCCTTAAAACTAATTATAAAAATGGTTTTCTGTGAAGAAAATCAAATAAAAGAAATTTTAGAATGCACTTTTTCGAGTTGCATATTTTAACCTTAAATTTGTACTCAATATCTGCCTTGCTTTTGATTCAACAAATTCGAAACTTCACAGAATCCTAAAAACTAATTATAAAAATGGTTTTCTGTGAAGAAAATCAAATAAAAGAAATTTTTGAATGCACTCTTTCGAGTTGCATATTTTAACCTTAAATTTGTACTCAATATCTTGGTCGTGTTTATTTCTACAAATTCGAAACTTCACAGAATCCTTAAAACTAATTATAAAAATGGTTTTCTGTGAAGAAAATCAAATAAAAGAAATTTTTGAATGCACTTTTTCGAGTTGCATATTTTAACCTTAAATTTGTACTCAATATCTGCCTTGCTTTTGATTCAACAAATTCGAAACTTCACAGAATCCTAAAAACTAATTATAAAAATGGTTTTCTGTGAAGAAAATCAAATAAAAGAAATTTTTGAATGCACTTTTTCGAGTTGCATATTTTAACCTTAAATTTGTACTCAATATCTGCCTTGCTTTTGATTCAACAAATTCGAAACTTCACAGAATCCTTAAAACTAATTATAAAAATGGTTTTCTGTGAAGAAAATCAAATAAAAGAAATTTTAGAATGCACTTTTTCGAGTTGCATATTTTAACCTTAAATTTGTACTCAATATCTGCCTTGCTTTTGATTCAACAAATTCGAAACTTCACAGAATCCTAAAAACTAATTATAAAAATGGTTTTCTGTGAAGAAAATCAAATAAAAGAAATTTTTGAATGCACTCTTTCGAGTTGCATATTTTAACCTTAAATTTGTACTCAATATCTTGGTCGTGTTTATTTCTACAAATTCGAAACTTCACAGAATCCTTAAAACTAATTAGAAAAATGGTTTTCTGTGAAGAAAATCAAATAAAAGAAATTTTAGAATGCACTTTTTCGAGTTGCATATTTTAACCTTAAATTTGTACTCAATATCTGCCTTGCTTTTGATTCAACAAATTCGAAACTTCACAGAATCCTAAAAACTAATTATAAAAATGGTTTTCTGTGAAGAAAATCAAATAAAAGAAATTTTTGAATGCACTTTTTCGAGTTGCATATTTTAACCTTAAATTTGTACTCAATATCTGCCTTGCTTTTGATTCAACAAATTCGAAACTTCACAGAATCCTTAAAACTAATTATAAAAATGGTTTTCTGTGAAGAAAATCAAATAAAAGAAATTTTAGAATGCACTTTTTCGAGTTGCATATTTTAACCTTAAATTTGTACTCAATATCTGCCTTGCTTTTGATTCAACAAATTCGAAACTTCACAGAATCCTAAAAACTAATTATAAAAATGGTTTTCTGTGAAGAAAATCAAATAAAAGAAATTTTTGAATGCACTCTTTCGAGTTGCATATTTTAACCTTAAATTTGTACTCAATATCTTGGTCGTGTTTATTTCTACAAATTCGAAACTTCACAGAATCCTTAAAACTAATTATAAAAATGGTTTTCTGTGAAGAAAATCAAATAAAAGAAATTTTAGAATGCACTCTTTCGAGTTGCATATTTTAACCTTAAATTTGAACTCAATATCTGCCTTGCTTTTGATTCAACAAATTCGAAACTTCACAGAATCCTAAAAACTAATTATAAAAATGGTTTTCTGTGAAGAAAATCAAATAAAAGAAATTTTTGAATGCACTCTTTCGAGTTGCATATTTTAACCTTAAATTTGTACTCAATATCTTGGTCGTGTTTATTTCTACAAATTCGAAACTTCACAGAATCCTTAAAACTAATTATAAAAATGGTTTTCTGTGAAGAAAATCAAATAAAAGAAATTTTAGAATGCACTTTTTCGAGTTGCATATTTTAACCTTAAATTTGTACTAAATATCTGCCTTGCTTTTGATTCAACAAATTCGAAACTTCACAGAATCCTAAAAACTAATTATAAAAATGGTTTTCTGTGAAGAAAATCAAATAAAAGAAATTTTTGAATGCACTTTTTCGAGTTGCATATTTTAACCTTAAATTTGTACTCAATATCTGCCTTGCTTTTGATTCAACAAATTCGAAACTTCACAGAATCCTAAAAACTAATTATAAAAATGGTTTTCTGTGAAGAAAATCAAATAAAAGAAATTTTTGAATGCACTCTTTCGAGTTGCATATTTTAACCTTAAATTTGTACTCAATATCTTGGTCGTGTTTATTTCTACAAATTCGAAACTTCACAGAATCCTTAAAACTAATTATAAAAATGGTTTTCTGTGAAGAAAATCAAATAAAAGAAATTTTTGAATGCACTCTTTCGAGTTGCATATTTTAACCTTAAATTTGTACTCAATATCTTGGTCGTGTTTATTTCTACAAATTCGAAACTTCACAGAATCCTAAAAACTAATTATAAAAATGGTTTTCTGTGAAGAAAATCAAATAAAAGAAATTTTTGAATGCACTCTTTCGAGTTGCATATTTTAACCTTAAATTTGAACTCAATATCTGCCTTGCATTTGATTCAACAAATGCGAAACTTCACAGAATCCTAAAAACTAATTATAAAAATGGTTTTCTGTGAAGAAAATCAAATAAAAGAAATTTTTGAATGCACTCTTTCGAGTTGCATATTTTAACCTTAAATTTGAACTCAATATCTGCCTTGCATTTGATTCAACAAATGCGAAACTTCACAGAATCCTAAAAACTAATTATAAAAATGGTTTTCTGTGAAGAAAATCAAATAAAAGAAATTTTTGAATGCACTTTTTCGAGTTGCATATTTTAACCTTAAATTTGTACTCAATATCTGCCTTGCTTTTGATTCAACAAATTCGAAACTTCACAGAATCCTAAAAACTAATTATAAATATGGTTTTCTGTGAAGAAAATCAAATAAAAGAAATTTTTGAATGCACTTTTTCGAGTTGCATATTTTAACCTTAAATTTGTACTCAATATCTTGGTCGTGTTTATTTCTACAAATTCGAAACTTCACAGAATCCTAAAAACTAATTATAAAAATGGTTTTCTGTGAAGAAAATCAAATAAAAGAAATTTTTGAATGCATTCTTTCGAGTTGCATATTTTAACCTTAAATTTGTACTCAATATCTTGGTCGTGTTTATTTCTACAAATTCGAAACTTCACAGAATCCTAAAAACTAATTATAAAAATGGTTTTCTGTGAAGAAAATCAAATAAAAGAAATTTTTGAATGCATTCTTTCGAGTTGAATATTTTAACCTTAAATTTGTACTCAATATCTTGGTCGTGTTTATTTCTACAAATTCGAAACTTCACAGAATCCTAAAAACTAATTATAAAAATGGTTTTCTGTGAAGAAAATCAAATAAAAGAAATTTTTGAATGCATTCTTTCGAGTTGCATATTTTAACCTTAAATTTGTACTCAATATCTTGGTCGTGTTTATTTCTACAAATTCGAAACTTCACAGAATCCTAAAAACTAATTATAAAAATGGTTTTCTGTGAAGAAAATAAAATAAAAGAAATTTTTGAATGCACTTTTTCGAGTTCCATATTTTAACCTTAAATTTGTACTCAATATCTGCCTTGCATTTGATTCAACAAATTCGAAAATTCACAGAATCCTAAAAACTAATTATAAAAATGGTTTTCTGTGAAGAAAATCAAATAAAAGAAATTTTTGAATGCATTCTTTCGAGTTGCATATTTTAACCTTAAATTTGTACTCAATATCTTGGTCGTGTTTATTTCTACAAATTCGAAACTTCACAGAATCCTAAAAACTAATTATAAAAATGGTTTTCTGTGAAGAAAATCAAATAAAAGAAATTTTTGAATGCACTCTTTCGAGTTGCATATTTTAACCTTAAATTTGAACTCAATATCTGCCTTGCATTTGATTCAACAAATGCGAAACTTCACAGAATCCTAAAAACTAATTATAAAAATGGTTTTCTGTGAAGAAAATCAAATAAAAGAAATTTTTGAATGCACTCTTTCGAGTTGCATATTTTAACCTTAAATTTGAACTCAATATCTGCCTTGCATTTGATTCAACAAATGCGAAACTTCACAGAATCCTAAAAACTAATTATAAAAATGGTTTTCTGTGAAGAAAATCAAATAAAAGAAATTTTTGAATGCACTTTTTCGAGTTGCATATTTTAACCTTAAATTTGTACTCAATATCTGCCTTGCTTTTGATTCAACAAATTCGAAACTTCACAGAATCCTAAAAACTAATTATAAATATGGTTTTCTGTGAAGAAAATCAAATAAAAGAAATTTTTGAATGCACTTTTTCGAGTTGCATATTTTAACCTTAAATTTGTACTCAATATCTTGGTCGTGTTTATTTCTACAAATTCGAAACTTCACAGAATCCTAAAAACTAATTATAAAAATGGTTTTCTGTGAAGAAAATCAAATAAAAGAAATTTTTGAATGCATTCTTTCGAGTTGCATATTTTAACCTTAAATTTGTACTCAATATCTTGGTCGTGTTTATTTCTACAAATTCGAAACTTCACAGAATCCTAAAAACTAATTATAAAAATGGTTTTCTGTGAAGAAAATCAAATAAAAGAAATTTTTGAATGCATTCTTTCGAGTTGAATATTTTAACCTTAAATTTGTACTCAATATCTTGGTCGTGTTTATTTCTACAAATTCGAAACTTCACAGAATCCTAAAAACTAATTATAAAAATGGTTTTCTGTGAAGAAAATCAAATAAAAGAAATTTTTGAATGCATTCTTTCGAGTTGCATATTTTAACCTTAAATTTGTACTCAATATCTTGGTCGTGTTTATTTCTACAAATTCGAAACTTCACAGAATCCTAAAAACTAATTATAAAAATGGTTTTCTGTGAAGAAAATAAAATAAAAGAAATTTTTGAATGCACTTTTTCGAGTTCCATATTTTAACCTTAAATTTGTACTCAATATCTGCCTTGCATTTGATTCAACAAATTCGAAAATTCACAGAATCCTAAAAACTAATTATAAAAATGGTTTTCTGTGAAGAAAATCAAATAAAAGAAATTTTTGAATGCATTCTTTCGAGTTGCATATTTTAACCTTAAATTTGTACTCAATATCTTGGTCGTGTTTATTTCTACAAATTCGAAACTTCACAGAATCCTAAAAACTAATTATAAAAATGGTTTTCTGTGAAGAAAATCAAATAAAAGAAATTTTTGAATGCATTCTTTCGAGTTGCATATTTTAACCTTAAATTTGTACTCAATATCTTGGTCGTGTTTATTTCTACAAATTCGAAACTTCACAGAATCCTAAAAACTAATTATAAAAATGGTTTTCTGTGAAGAAAATCAAATAAAAGAAATTTTTGAATGCATTCTTTCGAGTTGCATATTTTAACCTTAAATTTGTACTCAATATCTTGGTCGTGTTTATTTCTACAAATTCGAAACTTCACAGAATCCTAAAAACTAATTATAAAAATGGTTTTCTGTGAAGAAAATCAAATAAAAGAAATTTTTGAATGCATTCTTTCGAGTTGCATATTTTAACCTTAAATTTGTACTCAATATCTTGGTCGTGTTTATTTCTACAAATTCGAAACTTCACAGAATCCTAAAAACTAATTATAAAAATGGTTTTCTGTGAAGAAAATCAAATAAAAGAAATTTTTGAATGCATTCTTTCGAGTTGCATATTTTAACCTTAAATTTGTACTCAATATCTTGGTCGTGTTTATTTCTACAAATTCGAAACTTCACAGAATCCTAAAAACTAATTATAAAAATGGTTTTCTGTGAAGAAAATCAAATAAAAGAAATTTTTGAATGCATTCTTTCGAGTTGCATATTTTAACCTTAAATTTGTACTCAATATCTTGGTCGTGTTTATTTCTACAAATTCGAAACTTCACAGAATCCTAAAAACTAATTATAAAAATGGTTTTCTGTGAAGAAAATCAAATAAAAGAAATTTTTGAATGCATTCTTTCGAGTTGCATATTTTAACCTTAAATTTGTACTCAATATCTTGGTCGTGTTTATTTCTACAAATTCGAAACTTCACAGAATCCTAAAAACTAATTATAAAAATGGTTTTCTGTGAAGAAAATCAAATAAAAGAAATTTTTGAATGCATTCTTTCGAGTTGCATATTTTAACCTTAAATTTGTACTCAATATCTTGGTCGTGTTTATTTCTACAAATTCGAAACTTCACAGAATCCTAAAAACTAATTATAAAAATGGTTTTCTGTGAAGAAAATAAAATAAAAGAAATTTTTGAATGCACTTTTTCGAGTTCCATATTTTAACCTTAAATTTGTACTCAATATCTGCCTTGCATTTGATTCAACAAATTCGAAAATTCACAGAATCCTAAAAACTAATTATAAAAATGGTTTTCTGTGAAGAAAATCAAATAAAAGAAATTTTTGAATGCATTCTTTCGAGTTGCATATTTTAACCTTAAATTTGTACTCAATATCTTGGTCGTGTTTATTTCTACAAATTCGAAACTTCACAGAATCCTAAAAACTAATTATAAAAATGGTTTTCTGTGAAGAAAATCAAATAAAAGAAATTTTTGAATGCATTCTTTCGAGTTGCATATTTTAACCTTAAATTTGTACTCAATATCTTGGTCGTGTTTATTTCTACAAATTCGAAACTTCACAGAATCCTAAAAACTAATTATAAAAATGGTTTTCTGTGAAGAAAATAAAATAAAAGAAATTTTTGAATGCACTTTTTCGAGTTCCATATTTTAACCTTAAATTTGTACTCAATATCTGCCTTGCATTTGATTCAACAAATTCGAAAATTCACAGAATCCTAAAAACTAATTATAAAAATGGTTTTCTGTGAAGAAAATCAAATAAAAGAAATTTTTGAATGCATTCTTTCGAGTTGCATATTTTAACCTTAAATTTGTACTCAATATCTTGGTCGTGTTTATTTCTACAAATTCGAAACTTCACAGAATCCTAAAAACTAATTATAAAAATGGTTTTCTGTGAAGAAAATTAAATAAAAGAAATTTTTGAATGCACTTTTTCGAGTTCCATATTTTAACCTTAAATTTGTACTCAATATCTGCCTTGCTTTTGATTCAACAAATTCGAAACTTCACAGAATCCTAAAAACTAATTATAAAAATGGTTTTCTGTGAAGAAAATCAAATAAAAGAAATTTTTGAATGCACTCTTTCGAGTTGCATATTTTAACCTTAAATTTGAACTCAATATCTGCCTTGCATTAGATTCAACAAATTCGAAACTTCACAGAATCCTAAAAACTAATTATAAAAATGGTTTTCTGTGAAGAAAATCAAATAAAAGAAATTTTAGAATGCACTCTTTCGAGTTGCATATTTTAACCTTAAATTTGAACTCAATATCTGCATTGCATTAGATTCAACAAATTCGAAACTTCACAGAATCCTAAAAACTAATTATAAAAATGGTTTTCTGTGAAGAAAATCAAATAAAAGAAATTTTTGAATGCACTCTTTCGAGTTGCATATTTTAACCTTAAATTTGAACTCAATATCTGCCTTGCATTTGATTCAACAAATGCGAAACTTCACAGAATCCTAAAAACTAATTATAAAAATGGTTTTCTGTGAAGAAAATCAAATAAAAGAAATTTTTGAATGCACTTTTTCGAGTTGCATATTTTAACCTTAAATTTGTACTCAATATCTGCCTTGCTTTTGATTCAACAAATTCGAAACTTCACAGAATCCTAAAAACTAATTATAAAAATGGTTTTCTGTGAAGAAAATCAAATAAAAGAAATTTTTGAATGCACTCTTTCGAGTTGCATATTTTAACCTTAAATTTGTACTCAATATCTTGGTCGTGTTTATTTCTACAAATTCGAAACTTCACAGAATCCTTAAAACTAATTATAAAAATGGTTTTCTGTGAAGAAAATCAAATAAAAGAAATTTTAGAATGCACTCTTTCGAGTTGCATATTTTAACCTTAAATTTGTACTCAATATCTGCCTTGCATTTGATTCAACAAATTCGAAACTTCACAGAATCCTAAAAACTAATTATAAAAATGGTTTTCTGTGAAGAAAATCAAATAAAAGAAATTTTTGAATGCACTTTTTCGAGTTGCATATTTTAACCTTAAATTTGTACTCAATATCTGCCTTGCTTTTGATTCAACAAATTCGAAACTTCACAGAATCCTAAAAACTAATTATAAATATGGTTTTCTGTGAAGAAAATCAAATAAAAGAAATTTTTGAATGCACTTTTTCGAGTTGCATATTTTAACCTTAAATTTGTACTCAATATCTTGGTCGTGTTTATTTCTACAAATTCGAAACTTCACAGAATCCTAAAAATTAATTATAAAAATGGTTTTCTGTGAAGAAAATCAAATAAAAGAAATTTTTGAATGCATTCTTTCGAGTTGCATATTTTAACCTTAAATTTGTACTCAATATCTTGGTCGTGTTTATTTCTACAAATTCGAAACTTCACAGAATCCTAAAAACTAATTATAAAAATGGTTTTCTGTGAAGAAAATCAAATAAAAGAAATTTTTGAATGCATTCTTTCGAGTTGCATATTTTAACCTTAAATTTGTACTCAATATCTTGGTCGTGTTTATTTCTACAAATTCGAAACTTCACAGAATCCTAAAAACTAATTATAAAAATGGTTTTCTGTGAAGAAAATCAAATAAAAGAAATTTTTGAACGCATTCTTTCGAGTTGCATATTTTAACCTTAAATTTGTACTCAATATCTTGGTCGTGTTTATTTCTACAAATTCGAAACTTCACAGAATCCTAAAAACTAATTATAAAAATGGTTTTCTGTGAAGAAAATCAAATAAAAGAAATTTTTGAATGCACTTTTTCGAGTTGCATATTTTAACCTTAAATTTGTACTCAATATCTGCCTTGCTTTTGATTCAACAAATTCGAAACTTCACAGAATCCTAAAAACTAATTATAAAAATGGTTTTCTGTGAAGAAAATCAAATAAAAGAAATTTTTGAATGCACTTTTTCGAGTTGCATATTTTAACCTTTTTTGTACTCAATAACTGCCTTGCATTTGATTCAACAAATTCGAAACTTCACAGAATCCTAAAAACTAATTATAAAAATGGTTTTCTGTGAAGAAAATCAAATAAAAGAAATTTTTGAATGCACTCTTTCGAGTTGCATATTTTAACCTTAAATTTGTACTCAATATCTGCCTTGCTTTTGATTCAACAAATTCGAAACTTCACAGAATCCTAAAAACTAATTATAAAAATGGTTTTCTGTGAAGAAAATCAAATAAAAGAAATTTTTGAATGCACTCTTTCGAGTTGCATATTTTAACCTTAAATTTGTACTCAATATCTGCCTTGCATTTGATTCAACAAATTCGAAACTTCACAGAATCCTAAAAACTAATTATAAAAATGGTTTTCTGTGAAGAAAATCAAATAAAAGAAATTTTTGAATGCACTTTTTCGAGTTGCATATTTTAACCTTAAATTTGTACTCAATATCTGCCTTGCTTTTGATTCAACAAATTCGAAACTTCACAGAATCCTAAAAACTAATTATAAAAATGGTTTTCTGTGAAGAAAATCAAATAAAAGAAATTTTTGAATGCACTTTTTCGAGTTGCATATTTTAACCTTAAATTTGTACTCAATATCTGCCTTGCTTTTGATTCAACAAATTCGAAACTTCACAGAATCCTAAAAACTAATTATAAAAATGGTTTTCTGTGAAGAAAATCAAATAAAAGAAATTTTTGAATGCACTTTTTCGAGTTGCATATTTTAACCTTAAATTTGTACTCAATATCTGCCTTGCTTTTGATTCAACAAATTCGAAACTTCACAGAATCCTAAAAACTAATTATAAAAATGGTTTTCTGTGAAGAAAATCAAATAAAAGAAATTTTTGAATGCACTCTTTCGAGTTGCATATTTTAACCTTAAATTTGTACTCAATATCTGCCTTGCATTTGATTCAACAAATTCGAAACTTCACAGAATCCTAAAAACTAATTATAAAAATGGTTTTCTGTGAAGAAAATCAAATAAAAGAAATTTTTGAATGCACTTTTTCGAGTTGCATATTTTAACCTTAAATTTGTACTCAATATCTGCCTTGCTTTTGATTCAACAAATTCGAAACTTCACAGAATCCTAAAAACTAATTATAAAAATGGTTTTCTGTGAAGAAAATCAAATAAAAGAAATTTTTGAATGCACTTTTTCGAGTTGCATATTTTAACCTTAAATTTGTACTCAATATCTGCCTTGCTTTTGATTCAACAAATTCGAAACTTCACAGAATCCTAAAAACTAATTATAAAAATGGTTTTCTGTGAAGAAAATCAAATAAAAGAAATTTTTGAATGCACTTTTTCGAGTTGCATATTTTAACCTTAAATTTGTACTCAATATCTGCCTTGCTTTTGATTCAACAAATTCGAAACTTCACAGAATCCTAAAAACTAATTATAAAAATGGTTTTCTGTGAAGAAAATCAAATAAAAGAAATTTTTGAATGCACTTTTTCGAGTTGCATATTTTAACCTTAAATTTGTACTCAATATCTGCCTTGCATTTGATTCAACAAATTCGAAACTTCACAGAATCCTAAAAACTAATTATAAAAATGGTTTTCTGTGAAGAAAATCAAATAAAAGAAATTTTTGAATGCACTCTTTCGAGTTGCATATTTTAACCTTAAATTTGTACTCAATATCTGCCTTGCATTTGATTCAACAAATTCGAAACTTCACAGAATCCTAAAAACTAATTATAAAAATGGTTTTCTGTGAAGAAAATCAAATAAAAGAAATTTTTGAATGCACTTTTTCGAGTTGCATATTTTAACCTTAAATTTGTACTCAATATCTGCCTTGCTTTTGATTCAACAAATTCGAAACTTCACAGAATCCTAAAAACTAATTATAAAAATGGTTTTCTGTGAAGAAAATCAAATAAAAGAAATTTTTGAATGCACTTTTTCGAGTTGCATATTTTAACCTTAAATTTGTACTCAATATCTGCCTTGCATTTGATTCAACAAATTCGAAACTTCACAGAATCCTAAAAACTAATTATAAAAATGGTTTTCTGTGAAGAAAATCAAATAAAAGAAATTTTTGAATGCACTCTTTCGAGTTGCATATTTTAACCTTAAATTTGTACTCAATATCTGCCTTGCTTTTGATTCAACAAATTCGAAACTTCACAGAATCCTAAAAACTAATTATAAAAATGGTTTTCTGTGAAGAAAATCAAATAAAAGAAATTTTTGAATGCACTCTTTCGAGTTGCATATTTTAACCTTAAATTTGTACTCAATATCTGCCTTGCATTTGATTCAACAAATTCGAAACTTCACAGAATCCTAAAAACTAATTATAAAAATGGTTTTCTGTGAAGAAAATCAAATAAAAGAAATTTTTGAATGCACTTTTTCGAGTTGCATATTTTAACCTTAAATTTGTACTCAATATCTGCCTTGCTTTTGATTCAACAAATTCGAAACTTCACAGAATCCTAAAAACTAATTATAAAAATGGTTTTCTGTGAAGAAAATCAAATAAAAGAAATTTTTGAATGCATTCTTTCGAGTTGCATATTTTAACCTTAAATTTGTACTCAATATCTTGGTCGTGTTTATTTCTACAAATTCGAAACTTCACAGAATCCTAAAAACTAATTATAAAAATGGTTTTCTGTGAAGAAAATCAAATAAAAGAAATTTTTGAATGCATTCTTTCGAGTTGCATATTTTAACCTTAAATTTGTACTCAATATCTTGGTCGTGTTTATTTCTACAAATTCGAAACTTCACAGAATCCTAAAAACTAATTATAAAAATGGTTTTCTGTGAAGAAAATCAAATAAAAGAAATTTTTGAATGCATTCTTTCGAGTTGCATATTTTAACCTTAAATTTGTACTCAATATCTTGGTCGTGTTTATTTCTACAAATTCGAAACTTCACAGAATCCTAAAAACTAATTATAAAAATGGTTTTCTGTGAAGAAAATCAAATAAAAGAAATTTTTGAATGCATTCTTTCGAGTTGCATATTTTAACCTTAAATTTGTACTCAATATCTGCCTTGATTTTGATTCAACAAATTCGAAACTTCACAGAATCCTAAAAACTAATTATAAAAATGGTTTTCTGTGAAGAAAATCAAATAAAAGAAATTTTTGAATGCACTTTTTCGAGTTGCATATTTTAACCTTAAATTTGTACTCAATATCTGCCTTGATTTTGATTCAACAAATTCGAAACTTCACAGAATCCTAAAAACTAATTATAAAAATGGTTTTCTGTGAAGAAAATCAAATAAAAGAAATTTTTGAATGCATTCTTTCGAGTTGCATATTTTAACCTTAAATTTGTACTCAATATCTTGTTCGTGTTTATTTCTACAAATTCGAAACTTCACAGAATCCTAAAAACTAATTATAAAAATGGTTTTCTGTGAAGAAAATCAAATAAAAGAAATTTTTGAATGCATTCTTTCGAGTTGCATATTTTAACCTTAAATTTGTACTCAATATCTTGGTCGTGTTTATTTCTACAAATTCGAAACTTCACAGAATCCTAAAAACTAATTATAAAAATGGTTTTCTGTGAAGAAAATCAAATAAAAGAAATTTTTGAATGCACTTTTTCGAGTTGCATATTTTAACCTTAAATTTGTACTCAATATCTGCCTTGATTTTGATTCAACAAATTCGAAACTTCACAGAATCCTAAAAACTAATTATAAAAATGGTTTTCTGTGAAGAAAATCAAATAAAAGAAATTTTTGAATGCACTTTTTCGAGTTGCATATTTTAACCTTAAATTTGTACTCAATATCTGCCTTGCTTTTGATTCAACAAATTCGAAACTTCACAGAATCCTAAAAACTAATTATAAAAATGGTTTTCTGTGAAGAAAATCAAATAAAAGAAATTTTTGAATGCACTCTTTCGAGTTGCATATTTTAACCTTAAATTTGTACTCAATATCTGCCTTGCATTTGATTCAACAAATTCGAAACTTCACAGAATCCTAAAAACTAATTATAAAAATGGTTTTCTGTGAAGAAAATCAAATAAAAGAAATTTTTGAATGCACTTTTTCGAGTTGCATATTTTAACCTTAAATTTGTACTCAATATCTGCCTTGCTTTTGATTCAACAAATTCGAAACTTCACAGAATCCTAAAAACTAATTATAAAAATGGTTTTCTGTGAAGAAAATCAAATAAAAGAAATTTTTGAATGCACTTTTTCGAGTTGCATATTTTAACCTTAAATTTGTACTCAATATCTGCCTTGCTTTTGATTCAACAAATTCGAAACTTCACAGAATCCTAAAAACTAATTATAAAAATGGTTTTCTGTGAAGAAAATCAAATAAAAGAAATTTTTGAATGCACTTTTTCGAGTTGCATATTTTAACCTTAAATTTGTACTCAATATCTGCCTTGCTTTTGATTCAACAAATTCGAAACTTCACAGAATCCTAAAAACTAATTATAAAAATGGTTTTCTGTGAAGAAAATCAAATAAAAGAAATTTTTGAATGCACTTTTTCGAGTTGCATATTTTAACCTTAAATTTGTACTCAATATCTCCCTTGCTTTTGATTCAACAAATTCGAAACTTCACAGAATCCTAAAAACTAATTATAAAAATGGTTTTCTGTGAAGAAAATCAAATAAAAGAAATTTTTGAATGCACTTTTTCGAGTTGCATATTTTAACCTTAAATTTGTACTCAATATCTGCCTTGCTTTTGATTCAACAAATTCGAAACTTCACAGAATCCTAAAAACTAATTATAAAAATGGTTTTCTGTGAAGAAAATCAAATAAAAGAAATTTTTGAATGCACTTTTTCGAGTTGCATATTTTAACCTTAAATTTGTACTCAATATCTGCCTTGCTTTTGATTCAACAAATTCGAAACTTCACAGAATCCTAAAAACTAATTATAAAAATGGTTTTCTGTGAAGAAAATCAAATAAAAGAAATTTTTGAATGCACTTTTTCGAGTTGCATATTTTAACCTTAAATTTGTACTCAATATCTGCCTTGCTTTTGATTCAACAAATTCGAAACTTCACAGAATCCTAAAAACTAATTATAAAAATGGTTTTCTGTGAAGAAAATCAAATAAAAGAAATTTTTGAATGCACTTTTTCGAGTTGCATATTTTAACCTTAAATTTGTACTCAATAACTGCCTTGCATTTGATTCAACAAATTCGAAACTTCACAGAATCCTAAAAACTAATTATAAAAATGGTTTTCTGTGAAGAAAATCAAATAAAAGAAATTTTTGAATGCACTCTTTCGAGTTGCATATTTTAACCTTAAATTTGTACTCAATATCTGCCTTGCTTTTGATTCAACAAATTCGAAACTTCACAGAATCCTAAAAACTAATTATAAAAATGGTTTTCTGTGAAGAAAATCAAATAAAAGAAATTTTTGAATGCACTCTTTCGAGTTGCATATTTTAACCTTAAATTTGTACTCAATATCTGCCTTGCATTTGATTCAACAAATTCGAAACTTCACAGAATCCTAAAAACTAATTATAAAAATGGTTTTCTGTGAAGAAAATCAAATAAAAGAAATTTTTGAATGCACTTTTTCGAGTTGCATATTTTAACCTTAAATTTGTACTCAATATCTGCCTTGCTTTTGATTCAACAAATTCGAAACTTCACAGAATCCTAAAAACTAATTATAAAAATGGTTTTCTGTGAAGAAAATCAAATAAAAGAAATTTTTGAATGCACTTTTTCGAGTTGCATATTTTAACCTTAAATTTGTACTCAATATCTGCCTTGCATTTGATTCAACAAATTCGAAACTTCACAGAATCCTAAAAACTAATTATAAAAATGGTTTTCTGTGAAGAAAATCAAATAAAAGAAATTTTTGAATGCACTCTTTCGAGTTGCATATTTTAACCTTAAATTTGTACTCAATATCTGCCTTGCATTTGATTCAACAAATTCGAAACTTCACAGAATCCTAAAAACTAATTATAAAAATGGTTTTCTGTGAAGAAAATCAAATAAAAGAAATTTTTGAATGCACTTTTTCGAGTTGCATATTTTAACCTTAAATTTGTACTCAATATCTGCCTTGCTTTTGATTCAACAAATTCGAAACTTCACAGAATCCTAAAAACTAATTATAAAAATGGTTTTCTGTGAAGAAAATCAAATAAAAGAAATTTTTGAATGCACTTTTTCGAGTTGCATATTTTAACCTTAAATTTGTACTCAATATCTGCCTTGCTTTTGATTCAACAAATTCGAAACTTCACAGAATCCTAAAAACTAATTATAAAAATGGTTTTCTGTGAAGAAAATCAAATAAAAGAAATTTTTGAATGCACTTTTTCGAGTTGCATATTTTAACCTTAAATTTGTACTCAATATCTGCCTTGCTTTTGATTCAACAAATTCGAAACTTCACAGAATCCTAAAAACTAATTATAAAAATGGTTTTCTGTGAAGAAAATCAAATAAAAGAAATTTTTGAATGCACTTTTTCGAGTTGCATATTTTAACCTTAAATTTGTACTCAATAACTGCCTTGCATTTGATTCAACAAATTCGAAACTTCACAGAATCCTAAAAACTAATTATAAAAATGGTTTTCTGTGAAGAAAATCAAATAAAAGAAATTTTTGAATGCACTCTTTCGAGTTGCATATTTTAACCTTAAATTTGTACTCAATATCTGCCTTGCTTTTGATTCAACAAATTCGAAACTTCACAGAATCCTAAAAACTAATTATAAAAATGGTTTTCTGTGAAGAAAATCAAATAAAAGAAATTTTTGAATGCACTCTTTCGAGTTGCATATTTTAACCTTAAATTTGTACTCAATATCTGCCTTGCATTTGATTCAACAAATTCGAAACTTCACAGAATCCTAAAAACTAATTATAAAAATGGTTTTCTGTGAAGAAAATCAAATAAAAGAAATTTTTGAATGCACTTTTTCGAGTTGCATATTTTAACCTTAAATTTGTACTCAATATCTGCCTTGCTTTTGATTCAACAAATTCGAAACTTCACAGAATCCTAAAAACTAATTATAAAAATGGTTTTCTGTGAAGAAAATCAAATAAAAGAAATTTTTGAATGCACTTTTTCGAGTTGCATATTTTAACCTTAAATTTGTACTCAATATCTGCCTTGCTTTTGATTCAACAAATTCGAAACTTCACAGAATCCTAAAAACTAATTATAAAAATGGTTTTCTGTGAAGAAAATCAAATAAAAGAAATTTTTGAATGCACTTTTTCGAGTTGCATATTTTAACCTTAAATTTGTACTCAATATCTGCCTTGCATTTGATTCAACAAATTCGAAACTTCACAGAATCCTAAAAACTAATTATAAAAATGGTTTTCTGTGAAGAAAATCAAATAAAAGAAATTTTTGAATGCACTTTTTCGAGTTGCATATTTTAACCTTAAATTTGTACTCAATATCTGCCTTGCATTTGATTCAACAAATTCGAAACTTCACAGAATCCTAAAAACTAATTATAAAAATGGTTTTCTGTGAAGAAAATCAAATAAAAGAAATTTTTGAATGCACTTTTTCGAGTTGCATATTTTAACCTTAAATTTGTACTCAATATCTGCCTTGCTTTTGATTCAACAAATTCGAAACTTCACAGAATCCTAAAAACTAATTATAAAAATGGTTTTCTGTGAAGAAAATCAAATAAAAGAAATTTTTGAATGCACTTTTTCGAGTTGCATATTTTAACCTTAAATTTGTACTCAATATCTGCCTTGCTTTTGATTCAACAAATTCGAAACTTCACAGAATCCTAAAAACTAATTATAAAAATGGTTTTCTGTGAAGAAAATCAAATAAAAGAAATTTTTGAATGCACTTTTTCGAGTTGCATATTTTAACCTTAAATTTGTACTCAATATCTGCCTTGCATTTGATTCAACAAATTCGAAACTTCACAGAATCCTAAAAACTAATTATAAAAATGGTTTTCTGTGAAGAAAATCAAATAAAAGAAATTTTTGAATGCACTTTTTCGAGTTGCATATTTTAACCTTAAATTTGTACTCAATATCTGCCTTGCATTTGATTCAACAAATTCGAAACTTCACAGAATCCTAAAAACTAATTATAAAAATGGTTTTCTGTGAAGAAAATCAAATAAAAGAAATTTTTGAATGCACTTTTTCGAGTTGCATATTTTAACCTTAAATTTGTACTCAATATCTGCCTTGCTTTTGATTCAACAAATTCGAAACTTCACAGAATCCTAAAAACTAATTATAAAAATGGTTTTCTGTGAAGAAAATCAAATAAAAGAAATTTTTGAATGCACTCTTTCGAGTTGCATATTTTAACCTTAAATTTGTACTCAATATCTGCCTTGCATTTGATTCAACAAATTCGAAACTTCACAGAATCCTAAAAACTAATTATAAAAATGGTTTTCTGTGAAGAAAATCAAATAAAAGAAATTTTTGAATGCACTTTTTCGAGTTGCATATTTTAACCTTAAATTTGTACTCAATATCTGCCTTGCTTTTGATTCAACAAATTCGAAACTTCACAGAATCCTAAAAACTAATTATAAAAATGGTTTTCTGTGAAGAAAATCAAATAAAAGAAATTTTTGAATGCACTTTTTCGAGTTGCATATTTTAACCTTAAATTTGTACTCAATATCTGCCTTGCTTTTGATTCAACAAATTCGAAACTTCACAGAATCCTAAAAACTAATTATAAAAATGGTTTTCTGTGAAGAAAATCAAATAAAAGAAATTTTTGAATGCACTCTTTCGAGTTGCATATTTTAACCTTAAATTTGTACTCAATATCTGCCTTGCATTTGATTCAACAAATTCGAAACTTCACAGAATCCTAAAAACTAATTATAAAAATGGTTTTCTGTGAAGAAAATCAAATAAAAGAAATTTTTGAATGCACTTTTTCGAGTTGCATATTTTAACCTTAAATTTGTACTCAATATCTGCCTTGCTTTTGATTCAACAAATTCGAAACTTCACAGAATCCTAAAAACTAATTATAAAAATGGTTTTCTGTGAAGAAAATCAAATAAAAGAAATTTTTGAATGCACTTTTTCGAGTTGCATATTTTAACCTTAAATTTGTACTCAATAACTGCCTTGCATTTGATTCAACAAATTCGAAACTTCACAGAATCCTAAAAACTAATTATAAAAATGGTTTTCTGTGAAGAAAATCAAATAAAAGAAATTTTTGAATGCACTCTTTCGAGTTGCATATTTTAACCTTAAATTTGTACTCAATATCTGCCTTGCATTTGATTCAACAAATTCGAAACTTCACAGAATCCTAAAAACTAATTATAAAAATGGTTTTCTGTGAAGAAAATCAAATAAAAGAAATTTTTGAATGCACTTTTTCGAGTTGCATATTTTAACCTTAAATTTGTACTCAATATCTGCCTTGCTTTTGATTCAACAAATTCGAAACTTCACAGAATCCTAAAAACTAATTATAAAAATGGTTTTCTGTGAAGAAAATCAAATAAAAGAAATTTTTGAATGCACTTTTTCGAGTTGCATATTTTAACCTTAAATTTGTACTCAATATCTGCCTTGCTTTTGATTCAACAAATTCGAAACTTCACAGAATCCTAAAAACTAATTATAAAAATGGTTTTCTGTGAAGAAAATCAAATAAAAGAAATTTTTGAATGCACTCTTTCGAGTTGCATATTTTAACCTTAAATTTGTACTCAATATCTGCCTTGCATTTGATTCAACAAATTCGAAACTTCACAGAATCCTAAAAACTAATTATAAAAATGGTTTTCTGTGAAGAAAATCAAATAAAAGAAATTTTTGAATGCACTTTTTCGAGTTGCATATTTTAACCTTAAATTTGTACTCAATATCTGCCTTGCTTTTGATTCAACAAATTCGAAACTTCACAGAATCCTAAAAACTAATTATAAAAATGGTTTTCTGTGAAGAAAATCAAATAAAAGAAATTTTTGAATGCACTTTTTCGAGTTGCATATTTTAACCTTAAATTTGTACTCAATAACTGCCTTGCATTTGATTCAACAAATTCGAAACTTCACAGAATCCTAAAAACTAATTATAAAAATGGTTTTCTGTGAAGAAAATCAAATAAAAGAAATTTTTGAATGCACTCTTTCGAGTTGCATATTTTAACCTTAAATTTGTACTCAATATCTGCCTTGCATTTGATTCAACAAATTCGAAACTTCACAGAATCCTAAAAACTAATTATAAAAATGGTTTTCTGTGAAGAAAATCAAATAAAAGAAATTTTTGAATGCACTTTTTCGAGTTGCATATTTTAACCTTAAATTTGTACTCAATATCTGCCTTGCTTTTGATTCAACAAATTCGAAACTTCACAGAATCCTAAAAACTAATTATAAAAATGGTTTTCTGTGAAGAAAATCAAATAAAAGAAATTTTTGAATGCACTCTTTCGAGTTGCATATTTTAACCTTAAATTTGTACTCAATATCTGCCTTGCATTTGATTCAACAAATTCGAAACTTCACAGAATCCTAAAAACTAATTATAAAAATGGTTTTCTGTGAAGAAAATCAAATAAAAGAAATTTTTGAATGCACTTTTTCGAGTTGCATATTTTAACCTTAAATTTGTACTCAATATCTGCCTTGCTTTTGATTCAACAAATTCGAAACTTCACAGAATCCTAAAAACTAATTATAAAAATGGTTTTCTGTGAAGAAAATCAAATAAAAGAAATTTTTGAATGCACTTTTTCGAGTTGCATATTTTAACCTTAAATTTGTACTCAATATCTGCCTTGCTTTTGATTCAACAAATTCGAAACTTCACAGAATCCTAAAAACTAATTATAAAAATGGTTTTCTGTGAAGAAAATCAAATAAAAGAAATTTTTGAATGCACTCTTTCGAGTTGCATATTTTAACCTTAAATTTGTACTCAATATCTGCCTTGCATTTGATTCAACAAATTCGAAACTTCACAGAATCCTAAAAACTAATTATAAAAATGGTTTTCTGTGAAGAAAATCAAATAAAAGAAATTTTTGAATGCACTTTTTCGAGTTGCATATTTTAACCTTAAATTTGTACTCAATATCTGCCTTGCTTTTGATTCAACAAATTCGAAACTTCACAGAATCCTAAAAACTAATTATAAAAATGGTTTTCTGTGAAGAAAATCAAATAAAAGAAATTTTTGAATGCACTTTTTCGAGTTGCATATTTTAACCTTAAATTTGAACTCAATATCTGCCTTGCATTTGATTCAACAAATTCGAAACTTCACAGAATCCTAAAAACTAATTATAAAAATGGTTTTCTGTGAAGAAAATCAAATAAAAGAAATTTTTGAATGCACTTTTTCGAGTTGCATATTTTAACCTTAAATTTGTACTCAATATCTGCCTTGCTTTTGATTCAACAAATTCGAAACTTCACAGAATCCTAAAAACTAATTATAAAAATGGTTTTCTGTGAAGAAAATCAAATAAAAGAAATTTTTGAATGCACTTTTTCGAGTTGCATATTTTAACCTTAAATTTGTACTCAATATCTGCCTTGCTTTTGATTCAACAAATTCGAAACTTCACAGAATCCTAAAAACTAATTATAAAAATGGTTTTCTGTGAAGAAAATCAAATAAAAGAAATTTTTGAATGCACTTTTTCGAGTTGCATATTTTAACCTTAAATTTGTACTCAATAACTGCCTTGCATTTGATTCAACAAATTCGAAACTTCACAGAATCCTAAAAACTAATTATAAAAATGGTTTTCTGTGAAGAAAATCAAATAAAAGAAATTTTTGAATGCACTTTTTCGAGTTGCATATTTTAACCTTAAATTTGTACTCAATATCTGCCTTGCTTTTGATTCAACAAATTCGAAACTTCACAGAATCCTAAAAACTAATTATAAAAATGGTTTTCTGTGAAGAAAATCAAATAAAAGAAATTTTTGAATGCACTTTTTCGAGTTGCATATTTTAACCTTAAATTTGTACTCAATATCTGCCTTGCTTTTGATTCAACAAATTCGAAACTTCACAGAATCCTAAAAACTAATTATAAAAATGGTTTTCTGTGAAGAAAATCAAATAAAAGAAATTTTTGAATGCACTTTTTCGAGTTGCATATTTTAACCTTAAATTTGTACTCAATAACTGCCTTGCATTTGATTCAACAAATTCGAAACTTCACAGAATCCTAAAAACTAATTATAAAAATGGTTTTCTGTGAAGAAAATCAAATAAAAGAAATTTTTGAATGCACTTTTTCGAGTTGCATATTTTAACCTTAAATTTGTACTCAATATCTGCCTTGCTTTTGATTCAACAAATTCGAAACTTCACAGAATCCTAAAAACTAATTATAAAAATGGTTTTCTGTGAAGAAAATCAAATAAAAGAAATTTTTGAATGCACTTTTTCGAGTTGCATATTTTAACCTTAAATTTGTACTCAATATCTGCCTTGCTTTTGATTCAACAAATTCGAAACTTCACAGAATCCTAAAAACTAATTATAAAAATGGTTTTCTGTGAAGAAAATCAAATAAAAGAAATTTTTGAATGCACTTTTTCGAGTTGCATATTTTAACCTTAAATTTGTACTCAATATCTGCCTTGCATTTGATTCAACAAATTCTAAACTTCACAGAATCCTAAAAACTAATTATAAAAATGGTTTTCTGTGAAGAAAATCAAATAAAAGAAATTTTTGAATGCACTTTTTCGAGTTGCATATTTTAACCTTAAATTTGTA
Organism: Panagrolaimus kolymaensis; assembly: GCA_028622995.1. NCBI lineage: Eukaryota > Metazoa > Nematoda > Chromadorea > Rhabditida > Panagrolaimidae > Panagrolaimus > Panagrolaimus kolymaensis. The sequence goes on along the minus strand of JAJQJQ010000025.1, from coordinate 542,050 downwards.
CTCAATATCTGCCTTGCTTTTGATTCAACAAATTCGAAACTTCACAGAATCCTAAAAACTAATTATAAAAATGGTTTTCTGTGAAGAAAATCAAATAAAAGAAATTTTTGAATGCACTTTTTCGAGTTGCATATTTTAACCTTAAATTTGTACTCAATATCTGCCTTGCATTTGATTCAACAAATTCGAAACTTCACAGAATCCTAAAAACTAATTATAAAAATGGTTTTCTGTGAAGAAAATCAAATAAAAGAAATTTTTGAATGCACTCTTTCGAGTTGCATATTTTAACCTTAAATTTGTACTCAATATCTGCCTTGCATTTGATTCAACAAATTCGAAACTTCACAGAATCCTAAAAACTAATTATAAAAATGGTTTTCTGTGAAGAAAATCAAATAAAAGAAATTTTTGAATGCACTTTTTCGAGTTGCATATTTTAACCTTAAATTTGTACTCAATAACTGCCTTGCATTTGATTCAACAAATTCGAAACTTCACAGAATCCTAAAAACTAATTATAAAAATGGTTTTCTGTGAAGAAAATCAAATAAAAGAAATTTTTGAATGCACTCTTTCGAGTTGCATATTTTAACCTTAAATTTGTACTCAATATCTGCCTTGCATTTGATTCAACAAATTCGAAACTTCACAGAATCCTAAAAACTAATTATAAAAATGGTTTTCTGTGAAGAAAATCAAATAAAAGAAATTTTTGAATGCACTTTTTCGAGTTGCATATTTTAACCTTAAATTTGTACTCAATATCTGCCTTGCTTTTGATTCAACAAATTCGAAACTTCACAGAATCCTAAAAACTAATTATAAAAATGGTTTTCTGTGAAGAAAATCAAATAAAAGAAATTTTTGAATGCACTCTTTCGAGTTGCATATTTTAACCTTAAATTTGTACTCAATATCTGCCTTGCATTTGATTCAACAAATTCGAAACTTCACAGAATCCTAAAAACTAATTATAAAAATGGTTTTCTGTGAAGAAAATCAAATAAAAGAAATTTTTGAATGCACTTTTTCGAGTTGCATATTTTAACCTTAAATTTGTACTCAATATCTGCCTTGCTTTTGATTCAACAAATTCGAAACTTCACAGAATCCTAAAAACTAATTATAAAAATGGTTTTCTGTGAAGAAAATCAAATAAAAGAAATTTTTGAATGCACTTTTTCGAGTTGCATATTTTAACCTTAAATTTGTACTCAATAACTGCCTTGCATTTGATTCAACAAATTCGAAACTTCACAGAATCCTAAAAACTAATTATAAAAATGGTTTTCTGTGAAGAAAATCAAATAAAAGAAATTTTTGAATGCACTTTTTCGAGTTGCATTTTTTAACCTTAAATTTGTACTCAATAACTGCCTTGCATTTGATTCAACAAATTCGAAACTTCACAGAATCCTAAAAACTAATTATAAAAATGGTTTTCTGTGAAGAAAATCAAATAAAAGAAATTTTTGAATGCACTCTTTCGAGTTGCATATTTTAACCTTAAATTTGTACTCAATATCTGCCTTGCTTTTGATTCAACAAATTCGAAACTTCACAGAATCCTAAAAACTAATTATAAAAATGGTTTTCTGTGAAGAAAATCAAATAAAAGAAATTTTTGAATGCACTTTTTCGAGTTGCATATTTTAACCTTAAATTTGTACTCAATATCTGCCTTGCTTTTGATTCAACAAATTCGAAACTTCACAGAATCCTAAAAACTAATTATAAAAATGGTTTTCTGTGAAGAAAATCAAATAAAAGAAATTTTTGAATGCACTTTTTCGAGTTGCATATTTTAACCTTAAATTTGTACTCAATATCTGCCTTGCTTTTGATTCAACAAATTCGAAACTTCACAGAATCCTAAAAACTAATTATAAAAATGGTTTTCTGTGAAGAAAATCAAATAAAAGAAATTTTTGAATGCACTCTTTCGAGTTGCATATTTTAACCTTAAATTTGTACTCAATATCTGCCTTGCATTTGATTCAACAAATTCGAAACTTCACAGAATCCTAAAAACTAATTATAAAAATGGTTTTCTGTGAAGAAAATCAAATAAAAGAAATTTTTGAATGCACTTTTTCGAGTTGCATATTTTAACCTTAAATTTGTACTCAATATCTGCCTTGCTTTTGATTCAACAAATTCGAAACTTCACAGAATCCTAAAAACTAATTATAAAAATGGTTTTCTGTGAAGAAAATCAAATAAAAGAAATTTTTGAATGCACTTTTTCGAGTTGCATATTTTAACCTTAAATTTGTACTCAATAACTGCCTTGCATTTGATTCAACAAATTCGAAACTTCACAGAATCCTAAAAACTAATTATAAAAATGGTTTTCTGTGAAGAAAATCAAATAAAAGAAATTTTTGAATGCACTTTTTCGAGTTGCATATTTTAACCTTAAATTTGTACTCAATAACTGCCTTGCATTTGATTCAACAAATTCGAAACTTCACAGAATCCTAAAAACTAATTATAAAAATGGTTTTCTGTGAAGAAAATCAAATAAAAGAAATTTTTGAATGCACTCTTTCGAGTTGCATATTTTAACCTTAAATTTGTACTCAATATCTGCCTTGCTTTTGATTCAACAAATTCGAAACTTCACAGAATCCTAAAAACTAATTATAAAAATGGTTTTCTGTGAAGAAAATCAAATAAAAGAAATTTTTGAATGCACTTTTTCGAGTTGCATATTTTAACCTTAAATTTGTACTCAATATCTGCCTTGCTTTTGATTCAACAAATTCGAAACTTCACAGAATCCTAAAAACTAATTATAAAAATGGTTTTCTGTGAAGAAAATCAAATAAAAGAAATTTTTGAATGCACTTTTTCGAGTTGCATATTTTAACCTTAAATTTGTACTCAATATCTGCCTTGCATTTGATTCAACAAATTCGAAACTTCACAGAATCCTAAAAACTAATTATAAAAATGGTTTTCTGTGAAGAAAATCAAATAAAAGAAATTTTTGAATGCACTTTTTCGAGTTGCATATTTTAACCTTAAATTTGTACTCAATATCTGCCTTGCATTTGATTCAACAAATTCGAAACTTCACAGAATCCTTAAAACTAATTATAAAAATGGTTTTCTGTGAAGAAAATCAAATAAAAGAAATTTTTGAATGCATTCTTTCGAGTTGCATATTTAAACCTTAAATTTGAACTCAATATCTGCCTTGCATTTGATTCAACAAATTCGAAACTTCACAGAATCCTAAAAACTAATTATAAAAATGGTTTTCTGTGAAGAAAATCAAATAAAAGAAATTTTTGAATGCACTTTTTCGAGTTGCATATTTTAACCTTAAATTTGTACTCAATATCTGCCTTGCTTTTGATTCAACAAATTCGAAACTTCACAGAATCCTAAAAACTAATTATAAAAATGGTTTTCTGTGAAGAAAATCAAATAAAAGAAATTTTTGAATGCACTTTTTCGAGTTGCATATTTTAACCTTAAATTTGTACTCAATATCTTGGTCGTGTTTATTTCTACAAATTCGAAACTTCACAGAATCCTAAAAACTAATTATAAAAATGGTTTTCTGTGAAGAAAATCAAATAAAAGAAATTTTTGAATGCATTCTTTCGAGTTGCATATTTTAACCTTAAATTTGTACTCAATATCTTGGTCGTGTTTATTTCTACAAATTCGAAACTTCACAGAATCCTAAAAACTAATTATAAAAATGGTTTTCTGTGAAGAAAATCAAATAAAAGAAATTTTTGAATGCACTTTTTCGAGTTGCATATTTTAACCTTAAATTTGTACTCAATATCTTGGTCGTGTTTATTTCTACAAATTCGAAACTTCACAGAATCCTAAAAACTAATTATAAAAATGGTTTTCTGTGAAGAAAATCAAATAAAAGAAATTTTTGAATGCACTTTTTCGAGTTGCATATTTTAACCTTAAATTTGTACTCAATATCTGCCTTGCTTTTGATTCAACAAATTCGAAACTTCACCGAATCCTAAAAACTAATTATAAAAATGGTTTTCTGTGAAGAAAATCAAATAAAAGAAATTTTTGAATGCACTTTTTCGAGTTGCATATTTTAACCTTAAATTTGTACTCAATATCTGCCTTGCTTTTGATTCAACAAATTCGAAACTTCACAGAATCCTAAAAACTAATTATAAAAATGGTTTTCTGTGAAGAAAATCAAATAAAAGAAATTTTTGAATGCACTTTTTCGAGTTGCATATTTTAACCTTAAATTTGTACTCAATATCTTGGTCGTGTTTATTTCTACAAATTCGAAACTTCACAGAATCCTAAAAACTAATTATAAAAATGGTTTTCTGTGAAGAAAATCAAATAAAAGAAATTTTTGAATGCATTCTTTCGAGTTGCATATTTTAACCTTAAATTTGTACTCAATATCTTGGTCGTGTTTATTTCTACAAATTCGAAACTTCACAGAATCCTAAAAACTAATTATAAAAATGGTTTTCTGTGAAGAAAATCAAATAAAAGAAATTTTTGAATGCACTTTTTCGAGTTGCATATTTTAACCTTAAATTTGTACTCAATATCTTGGTCGTGTTTATTTCTACAAATTCGAAACTTCACAGAATCCTAAAAACTAATTATAAAAATGGTTTTCTGTGAAGAAAATCAAATAAAAGAAATTTTTGAATGCACTCTTTCGAGTTGCATATTTTAACCTTAAATTTGTACTCAATATCTGCCTTGCTTTTGATTCAACAAATTCGAAACTTCACAGAATCCTAAAAACTAATTATAAAAATGGTTTTCTGTGAAGAAAATCAAATAAAAGAAATTTTTGAATGCACTTTTTCGAGTTGCATATTTTAACCTTAAATTTGTACTCAATATCTGCCTTGCTTTTGATTCAACAAATTCGAAACTTCACAGAATCCTAAAAACTAATTATAAAAATGGTTTTCTGTGAAGAAAATCAAATAAAAGAAATTTTTGAATGCACTCTTTCGAGTTGCATATTTTAACCTTAAATTTGTACTCAATATCTGCCTTGCTTTTGATTCAACAAATTCGAAACTTCACAGAATCCTAAAAACTAATTATAAAAATGGTTTTCTGTGAAGAAAATCAAATAAAAGAAATTTTTGAATGCATTCTTTCGAGTTGCATATTTTAACCTTAAATTTGTACTCAATATCTTGGTCGTGTTTATTTCTACAAATTCGAAACTTCACAGAATCCTAAAAACTAATTATAAAAATGGTTTTCTGTGAAGAAAATCAAATAAAAGAAATTTTTGAATGCATTCTTTCGAGTTGCATATTTTAACCTTAAATTTGTACTCAATATCTTGGTCGTGTTTATTTCTACAAATTCGAAACTTCACAGAATCCTAAAAACTAATTATAAAAATGGTTTTCTGTGAAGAAAATCAAATAAAAGAAATTTTTGAATGCACTTTTTCGAGTTGCATATTTTAACCTTAAATTTGTACTCAATATCTTGGTCGTGTTTATTTCTACAAATTCGAAACTTCACAGAATCCTAAAAACTAATTATAAAAATGGTTTTCTGTGAAGAAAATCAAATAAAAGAAATTTTTGAATGCATTCTTTCGAGTTGCATATTTTAACCTTAAATTTGTACTCAATATCTTGGTCGTGTTTATTTCTACAAATTCGAAACTTCACAGAATCCTAAAAACTAATTATAAAAATGGTTTTCTGTGAAGAAAATCAAATAAAAGAAATTTTTGAATGCACTTTTTCGAGTTGCATATTTTAACCTTAAATTTGTACTCAATATCTTGGTCGTGTTTATTTCTACAAATTCGAAACTTCACAGAATCCTAAAAACTAATTATAAAAATGGTTTTCTGTGAAGAAAATCAAATAAAAGAAATTTTTGAATGCATTCTTTCGAGTTGCATATTTTAACCTTAAATTTGTACTCAATATCTTGGTCGTGTTTATTTCTACAAATTCGAAACTTCACAGAATCCTAAAAACTAATTATAAAAATGGTTTTCTGTGAAGAAAATCAAATAAAAGAAATTTTTGAATGCACTTTTTCGAGTTGCATATTTTAACCTTAAATTTGTACTCAATATCTTGGTCGTGTTTATTTCTACAAATTCGAAACTTCACAGAATCCTAAAAACTAATTATAAAAATGGTTTTCTGTGAAGAAAATCAAATAAAAGAAATTTTTGAATGCACTCTTTCGAGTTGCATATTTTAACCTTAAATTTGTACTCAATATCTGCCTTGCTTTTGATTCAACAAATTCGAAACTTCACAGAATCCTAAAAACTAATTATAAAAATGGTTTTCTGTGAAGAAAATCAAATAAAAGAAATTTTTGAATGCACTTTTTCGAGTTGCATATTTTAACCTTAAATTTGTACTCAATATCTGCCTTGCTTTTGATTCAACAAATTCGAAACTTCACAGAATCCTAAAAACTAATTATAAAAATGGTTTTCTGTGAAGAAAATCAAATAAAAGAAATTTTTGAATGCACTCTTTCGAGTTGCATATTTTAACCTTAAATTTGTACTCAATATCTGCCTTGCTTTTGATTCAACAAATTCGAAACTTCACAGAATCCTAAAAACTAATTATAAAAATGGTTTTCTGTGAAGAAAATCAAATAAAAGAAATTTTTGAATGCATTCTTTCGAGTTGCATATTTTAACCTTAAATTTGTACTCAATATCTTGGTCGTGTTTATTTCTACAAATTCGAAACTTCACAGAATCCTAAAAACTAATTATAAAAATGGTTTTCTGTGAAGAAAATCAAATAAAAGAAATTTTTGAATGCATTCTTTCGAGTTGCATATTTTAACCTTAAATTTGTACTCAATATCTTGGTCGTGTTTATTTCTACAAATTCGAAACTTCACAGAATCCTAAAAACTAATTATAAAAATGGTTTTCTGTGAAGAAAATCAAATAAAAGAAATTTTTGAATGCACTTTTTCGAGTTGCATATTTTAACCTTAAATTTGTACTCAATATCTTGGTCGTGTTTATTTCTACAAATTCGAAACTTCACAGAATCCTAAAAACTAATTATAAAAATGGTTTTCTGTGAAGAAAATCAAATAAAAGAAATTTTTGAATGCATTCTTTCGAGTTGCATATTTTAACCTTAAATTTGTACTCAATATCTTGGTCGTGTTTATTTCTACAAATTCGAAACTTCACAGAATCCTAAAAACTAATTATAAAAATGGTTTTCTGTGAAGAAAATCAAATAAAAGAAATTTTTGAATGCATTCTTTCGAGTTGCATATTTTAACCTTAAATTTGTACTCAATATCTTGGTCGTGTTTATTTCTACAAATTCGAAACTTCACAGAATCCTAAAAACTAATTATAAAAATGGTTTTCTGTGAAGAAAATCAAATAAAAGAAATTTTTGAATGCATTCTTTCGAGTTGCATATTTTAACCTTAAATTTGTACTCAATATCTTGGTCGTGTTTATTTCTACAAATTCGAAACTTCACAGAATCCTAAAAACTAATTATAAAAATGGTTTTCTGTGAAGAAAATCAAATAAAAGAAATTTTTGAATGCACTTTTTCGAGTTGCATATTTTAACCTTAAATTTGTACTCAATATCTGCCTTGCTTTTGATTCAACAAATTCGAAACTTCACAGAATCCTAAAAACTAATTATAAAAATGGTTTTCTGTGAAGAAAATCAAATAAAAGAAATTTTTGAATGCACTCTTTCGAGTTGCATATTTTAACCTTAAATTTGTACTCAATATCTGCCTTGCATTTGATTCAACAAATTCGAAACTTCACAGAATCCTAAAAACTAATTATAAAAATGGTTTTCTGTGAAGAAAATCAAATAAAAGAAATTTTTGAATGCACTTTTTCGAGTTGCATATTTTAACCTTAAATTTGTACTCAATATCTGCCTTGCTTTTGATTCAACAAATTCGAAACTTCACAGAATCCTAAAAACTAATTATAAAAATGGTTTTCTGTGAAGAAAATCAAATAAAAGAAATTTTTGAATGCACTTTTTCGAGTTGCATATTTTAACCTTAAATTTGTACTCAATATCTGCCTTGCTTTTGATTCAACAAATTCGAAACTTCACAGAATCCTAAAAACTAATTATAAAAATGGTTTTCTGTGAAGAAAATCAAATAAAAGAAATTTTTGAATGCACTTTTTCGAGTTGCATATTTTAACCTTAAATTTGTACTCAATATCTGCCTTGCTTTTGATTCAACAAATTCGAAACTTCACAGAATCCTAAAAACTAATTATAAAAATGGTTTTCTGTGAAGAAAATCAAATAAAAGAAATTTTTGAATGCACTCTTTCGAGTTGCATATTTTAACCTTAAATTTGTACTCAATATCTGCCTTGCATTTGATTCAACAAATTCGAAACTTCACAGAATCCTAAAAACTAATTATAAAAATGGTTTTCTGTGAAGAAAATCAAATAAAAGAAATTTTTGAATGCACTTTTTCGAGTTGCATATTTTAACCTTAAATTTGTACTCAATATCTGCCTTGCTTTTGATTCAACAAATTCGAAACTTCACAGAATCCTAAAAACTAATTATAAAAATGGTTTTCTGTGAAGAAAATCAAATAAAAGAAATTTTTGAATGAACTTTTTCGAGTTGCATATTTTAACCTTAAATTTGTACTCAATATCTGCCTTGCTTTTGATTCAACAAATTCGAAACTTCACAGAATCCTAAAAACTAATTATAAAAATGGTTTTCTGTGAAGAAAATCAAATAAAAGAAATTTTTGAATGCACTTTTTCGATTTGCATATTTTAACCTTAAATTTGTACTCAATATCTGCCTTGCATTTGATTCAACAAATTCGAAACTTCACAGAATCCTAAAAACTAATTATAAAAATGGTTTTCTGTGAAGAAAATCAAATAAAAGAAATTTTTGAATGCACTCTTTCGAGTTGCATATTTTAACCTTAAATTTGTACTCAATATCTGCCTTGCATTTGATTCAACAAATTCGAAACTTCACAGAATCCTAAAAACTAATTATAAAAATGGTTTTCTGTGAAGAAAATCAAATAAAAGAAATTTTTGAATGCACTTTTTCGAGTTGCATATTTTAACCTTAAATTTGTACTCAATATCTGCCTTGCTTTTGATTCAACAAATTCGAAACTTCACAGAATCCTAAAAACTAATTATAAAAATGGTTTTCTGTGAAGAAAATCAAATAAAAGAAATTTTTGAATGCACTTTTTCGAGTTGCATATTTTAACCTTAAATTTGTACTCAATATCTGCCTTGCATTTGATTCAACAAATTCGAAACTTCACAGAATCCTAAAAACTAATTATAAAAATGGTTTTCTGTGAAGAAAATCAAATAAAAGAAATTTTTGAATGCACTCTTTCGAGTTGCATATTTTAACCTTAAATTTGTACTCAATATCTGCCTTGCTTTTGATTCAACAAATTCGAAACTTCACAGAATCCTAAAAACTAATTATAAAAATGGTTTTCTGTGAAGAAAATCAAATAAAAGAAATTTTTGAATGCACTCTTTCGAGTTGCATATTTTAACCTTAAATTTGTACTCAATATCTGCCTTGCATTTGATTCAACAAATTCGAAACTTCACAGAATCCTAAAAACTAATTATAAAAATGGTTTTCTGTGAAGAAAATCAAATAAAAGAAATTTTTGAATGCACTTTTTCGAGTTGCATATTTTAACCTTAAATTTGTACTCAATATCTGCCTTGCTTTTGATTCAACAAATTCGAAACTTCACAGAATCCTAAAAACTAATTATAAAAATGGTTTTCTGTGAAGAAAATCAAATAAAAGAAATTTTTGAATGCATTCTTTCGAGTTGCATATTTTAACCTTAAATTTGTACTCAATATCTTGGTCGTGTTTATTTCTACAAATTCGAAACTTCACAGAATCCTAAAAACTAATTATAAAAATGGTTTTCTGTGAAGAAAATCAAATAAAAGAAATTTTTGAATGCATTCTTTCGAGTTGCATATTTTAACCTTAAATTTGTACTCAATATCTTGGTCGTGTTTATTTCTACAAATTCGAAACTTCACAGAATCCTAAAAACTAATTATAAAAATGGTTTTCTGTGAAGAAAATCAAATAAAAGAAATTTTTGAATGCATTAATTCGAGTTGCATATTTTAACCTTAAATTTGTACTCAATATCTTGGTCGTGTTTATTTCTACAAATTCGAAACTTCACAGAATCCTAAAAACTAATTATAAAAATGGTTTTCTGTGAAGAAAATCAAATAAAAGAAATTTTTGAATGCATTCTTTCGAGTTGCATATTTTAACCTTAAATTTGTACTCAATATCTTGGTCGTGTTTATTTCTACAAATTCGAAACTTCACAGAATCCTAAAAACTAATTATAAAAATGGTTTTCTGTGAAGAAAATCAAATAAAAGAAATTTTTGAATGCACTCTTTCGAGTTGCATATTTTAACCTTAAATTTGTACTCAATATCTGCCTTGCTTTTGATTCAACAAATTCGAAACTTCACAGAATCCTAAAAACTAATTATAAAAATGGTTTTCTGTGAAGAAAATAAAATAAAAGAAATTTTTGAATGCACATTTTCGAGTTCCATATTTTAACCTTAAATTTGTACTCAATATCTGCCTTGCATTTGATTCAACAAATTCGAAACTTCACAGAATCCTAAAAACTAATTATAAAAATGGTTTTCTGTGAAGAAAATCAAATAAAAGAAATTTTTGAATGCATTCTTTCGAGTTGCATATTTTAACCTTAAATTTGTACTCAATATCTTGGTCGTGTTTATTTCTACAAATTCGAAACTTCACAGAATCCTAAAAACTAATTATAAAAATGGTTTTCTGTGAAGAAAATCAAATAAAAGAAATTTTTGAATGCATTCTTTCGAGTTGCATATTTTAACCTTAAATTTGTACTCAATATCTGCCTTGCTTTTGATTCAACAAATTCGAAACTTCACAGAATCCTAAAAACTAATTATAAAAATGGTTTTCTGTGAAGAAAATAAAATAAAAGAAATTTTTGAATGCATTCTTTCGAGTTGCATATTTTAACCTTAAATTTGTACTCAATATCTTGGTCGTGTTTATTTCTACAAATTCGAAACTTCACAGAATCCTAAAAACTAATTATAAAAATGGTTTTCTGTGAAGAAAATCAAATAAAAGAAATTTTTGAATGCACTCTTTCGAGTTGCATATTTTAACCTTAAATTTGTACTCAATATCTGCCTTGCTTTTGATTCAACAAATTCGAAACTTCACAGAATCCTAAAAACTAATTATAAAAATGGTTTTCTGTGAAGAAAATAAAATAAAAGAAATTTTTGAATGCACATTTTCGAGTTCCATATTTTAACCTTAAATTTGTACTCAATATCTGCCTTGCATTTGATTCAACAAATTCGAAACTTCACAGAATCCTAAAAACTAATTATAAAAATGGTTTTCTGTGAAGAAAATCAAATAAAAGAAATTTTTGAATGCATTCTTTCGAGTTGCATATTTTAACCTTAAATTTGTACTCAATATCTTGGTCGTGTTTATTTCTACAAATTCGAAACTTCACAGAATCCTAAAAACTAATTATAAAAATGGTTTTCTGTGAAGAAAATCAAATAAAAGAAATTTTTGAATGCATTCTTTCGAGTTGCATATTTTAACCTTAAATTTGTACTCAATATCTTGGTCGTGTTTATTTCTACAAATTCGAAACTTCACAGAATCCTAAAAACTAATTATAAAAATGGTTTTCTGTGAAGAAAATCAAATAAAAGAAATTTTTGAATGCATTCTTTCGAGTTGCATATTTTAACCTTAAATTTGTACTCAATATCTTGGTCGTGTTTATTTCTACAAATTCGAAACTTCACAGAATCCTAAAAACTAATTATAAAAATGGTTTTCTGTGAAGAAAATCAAATAAAAGAAATTTTTGAATGCATTCTTTCGAGTTGCATATTTTAACCTTAAATTTGTACTCAATATCTTGGTCGTGTTTATTTCTACAAATTCGAAACTTCACAGAATCCTAAAAACTAATTATAAAAATGGTTTTCTGTGAAGAAAATCAAATAAAAGAAATTTTTGAATGCATTAATTCGAGTTGCATATTTTAACCTTAAATTTGTACTCAATATCTTGGTCGTGTTTATTTCTACAAATTCGAAACTTCACAGAATCCTAAAAACTAATTATAAAAATGGTTTTCTGTGAAGAAAATCAAATAAAAGAAATTTTTGAATGCATTCTTTCGAGTTGCATATTTTAACCTTAAATTTGTACTCAATATCTTGGTCGTGTTTATTTCTACAAATTCGAAACTTCACAGAATCCTAAAAACTAATTATAAAAATGGTTTTCTGTGAAGAAAATCAAATAAAAGAAATTTTTGAATGCACTCTTTCGAGTTGCATATTTTAACCTTAAATTTGTACTCAATATCTGCCTTGCTTTTGATTCAACAAATTCGAAACTTCACAGAATCCTAAAAACTAATTATAAAAATGGTTTTCTGTGAAGAAAATCAAATAAAAGAAATTTTTGAATGCACTTTTTCGAGTTGCATATTTTAACCTTAAATTTGTACTCAATATCTGCCTTGCTTTTGATTCAACAAATTCGAAACTTCACAGAATCCTAAAAACTAATTATAAAAATGGTTTTCTGTGAAGAAAATCAAATAAAAGAAATTTTTGAATGCATTCTTTCGAGTTGCATATTTTAACCTTAAATTTGTACTCAATATCTTGGTCGTGTTTATTTCTACAAATTCGAAACTTCACAGAATCCTAAAAACTAATTATAAAAATGGTTTTCTGTGAAGAAAATCAAATAAAAGAAATTTTTGAATGCATTCTTTCGAGTTGCATATTTTAACCTTAAATTTGTACTCAATATCTTGGTCGTGTTTATTTCTACAAATTCGAAACTTCACAGAATCCTAAAAACTAATTATAAAAATGGTTTTCTGTGAAGAAAATCAAATAAAAGAAATTTTTGAATGCATTAATTCGAGTTGCATATTTTAACCTTAAATTTGTACTCAATATCTTGGTCGTGTTTATTTCTACAAATTCGAAACTTCACAGAATCCTAAAAACTAATTATAAAAATGGTTTTCTGTGAAGAAAATCAAATAAAAGAAATTTTTGAATGCATTCTTTCGAGTTGCATATTTTAACCTTAAATTTGTACTCAATATCTTGGTCGTGTTTATTTCTACAAATTCGAAACTTCACAGAATCCTAAAAACTAATTATAAAAATGGTTTTCTGTGAAGAAAATCAAATAAAAGAAATTTTTGAATGCACTCTTTCGAGTTGCATATTTTAACCTTAAATTTGTACTCAATATCTGCCTTGCTTTTGATTCAACAAATTCGAAACTTCACAGAATCCTAAAAACTAATTATAAAAATGGTTTTCTGTGAAGAAAATAAAATAAAAGAAATTTTTGAATGCACATTTTCGAGTTCCATATTTTAACCTTAAATTTGTACTCAATATCTGCCTTGCATTTGATTCAACAAATTCGAAACTTCACAGAATCCTAAAAACTAATTATAAAAATGGTTTTCTGTGAAGAAAATCAAATAAAAGAAATTTTTGAATGCATTCTTTCGAGTTGCATATTTTAACCTTAAATTTGTACTCAATATCTTGGTCGTGTTTATTTCTACAAATTCGAAACTTCACAGAATCCTAAAAACTAATTATAAAAATGGTTTTCTGTGAAGAAAATCAAATAAAAGAAATTTTTGAATGCATTCTTTCGAGTTGCATATTTTAACCTTAAATTTGTACTCAATATCTTGGTCGTGTTTATTTCTACAAATTCGAAACTTCACAGAATCCTAAAAACTAATTATAAAAATGGTTTTCTGTGAAGAAAATCAAATAAAAGAAATTTTTGAATGCATTCTTTCGAGTTGCATATTTTAACCTTAAATTTGTACTCAATATCTTGGTCGTGTTTATTTCTACAAATTCGAAACTTCACAGAATCCTAAAAACTAATTATAAAAATGGTTTTCTGTGAAGAAAATCAAATAAAAGAAATTTTTGAATGCACTCTTTCGAGTTGCATATTTTAACCTTAAATTTGTACTCAATATCTGCCTTGCTTTTGATTCAACAAATTCGAAACTTCACAGAATCCTAAAAACTAATTATAAAAATGGTTTTCTGTGAAGAAAATAAAATAAAAGAAATTTTTGAATGCACATTTTCGAGTTCCATATTTTAACCTTAAATTTGTACTCAATATCTGCCTTGCATTTGATTCAACAAATTCGAAACTTCACAGAATCCTAAAAACTAATTATAAAAATGGTTTTCTGTGAAGAAAATCAAATAAAAGAAATTTTTGAATGCATTCTTTCGAGTTGCATATTTTAACCTTAAATTTGTACTCAATATCTTGGTCGTGTTTATTTCTACAAATTCGAAACTTCACAGAATCCTAAAAACTAATTATAAAAATGGTTTTCTGTGAAGAAAATCAAATAAAAGAAATTTTTGAATGCATTCTTTCGAGTTGCATATTTTAACCTTAAATTTGTACTCAATATCTTGGTCGTGTTTATTTCTACAAATTCGAAACTTCACAGAATCCTAAAAACTAATTATAAAAATGGTTTTCTGTGAAGAAAATCAAATAAAAGAAATTTTTGAATGCATTCTTTCGAGTTGCATATTTTAACCTTAAATTTGTACTCAATATCTGCCTTGCTTTTGATTCAACAAATTCGAAACTTCACAGAATCCTAAAAACTAATTATAAAAATGGTTTTCTGTGAAGAAAATCAAATAAAAGAAATTTTTGAATGCATTCTTTCGAGTTGCATATTTTAACCTTAAATTTGTACTCAATATCTTGGTCGTGTTTATTTCTACAAATTCGAAACTTCACAGAATCCTAAAAACTAATTATAAAAATGGTTTTCTGTGAAGAAAATAAAATAAAAGAAATTTTTGAATGCACTTTTTCGAGTTCCATATTTTAACCTTAAATTTGTACTCAATATCTGCCTTGCATTTGATTCAACAAATTCGAAACTTCACAGAATCCTAAAAACTAATTATAAAAATGGTTTTCTGTGAAGAAAATCAAATAAAAGAAATTTTTGAATGCACTTTTTCGAGTTGCATATTTTAACCTTAAATTTGTACTCAATATCTGCCTTGCTTTTGATTCAACAAATTCGAAACTTCACAGAATCCTAAAAACTAATTATAAAAATGGTTTTCTGTGAAGAAAATCAAATAAAAGAAATTATTGAATGCACTTTTTCGAGTTGCATATTTTAACCTTAAATTTGTACTCAATATCTGCCTTGCTTTTGATTCAACAAATTCGAAACTTCACAGAATCCTAAAAACTAATTATAAAAATGGTTTTCTGTGAAGAAAATCAAATAAAAGAAATTTTTGAATGCACTTTTTCGAGTTGCATTTTTTAACCTTAAATTTGTACTCAATATCTGCCTTGCATTTGATTCAACAAATTCGAAACTTCACAGAATCCTAAAAACTAATTATAAAAATGGTTTTCTGTGAAGAAAATCAAATAAAAGAAATTTTTGAATGCACTTTTTCGAGTTGCATATTTTAACCTTAAATTTGTACTCAATATCTGCCTTGCTTTTGATTCAACAAATTCGAAACTTCACAGAATCCTAAAAACTAATTATAAAAATGGTTTTCTGTGAAGAAAATCAAATAAAAGAAATTTTTGAATGCACTCTTTCGAGTTGCATATTTTAACCTTAAATTTGTACTCAATATCTGCCTTGCATTTGATTCAACAAATTCGAAACTTCACAGAATCCTAAAAACTAATTATAAAAATGGTTTTCTGTGAAGAAAATCAAATAAAAGAAATTTTTGAATGCACTTTTTCGAGTTGCATATTTTAACCTTAAATTTGTACTCAATATCTGCCTTGCTTTTGATTCAACAAATTCGAAACTTCACAGAATCCTAAAAACTAATTATAAAAATGGTTTTCTGTGAAGAAAATCAAATAAAAGAAATTTTTGAATGCACTTTTTCGAGTTGCATATTTTAACCTTAAATTTGTACTCAATATCTGCCTTGCATTTGATTCAACAAATTCGAAACTTCACAGAATCCTAAAAACTAATTATAAAAATGGTTTTCTGTGAAGAAAATCAAATAAAAGAAATTTTTGAATGCACTTTTTCGAGTTGCATATTTTAACCTTAAATTTGTACTCAATATCTGCCTTGCATTTGATTCAACAAATTCGAAACTTCACAGAATCCTAAAAACTAATTATAAAAATGGTTTTCTGTGAAGAAAATCAAATAAAAGAAATTTTTGAATGCACTTTTTCGAGTTGCATATTTTAACCTTAAATTTGTACTCAATATCTGCCTTGCATTTGATTCAACAAATTCGAAACTTCACAGAATCCTAAAAACTAATTATAAAAATGGTTTTCTGTGAAGAAAATCAAATAAAAGAAATTTTTGAATGCATTCTTTCGAGTTGCATATTTTAACCTTAAATTTGTACTCAAGTTGGTATAAAGTGTACGAATTGAAGATACCTTTCCACCATACAGTAGCGTGTACGGAAAGGGAATAATTAGCTAAACCTAACTAACAAATGACACCACTAACAAGAAGACTGATTGCAATGACATACAACTGCAGATCCATCTCAACCGCTGATCGATTCCAATCGTTTCAAAATGAACTTTCAAAATTGAAGAAATTTGATATTCTTGGTCTTGCTGAAACATGGAAAATTGGTCAAACATGTGAACAACTCTCATCTGGATACTTCATGTACAATAGTGGTAAGTCTGTTTTTGGCTATTCTGGTGTTGCTCTTTTGATTTGTCCTGAACTTTACAAGAAAATAATTGGTGTTAAATACATTTCTGATCGACTGATCCAAATCCTTTTCAAACTTCGTGGAGGTAAGACATTCCGGGTTACCCAAGTCTATGCTCCTCAAAGTGGACGCGGCGAAGAAGAATATGAAATGTTCCTTTCTCAACTTGAAGATGCTCTTTCTGGTCGTGTAACTTATGAATTGATTCTTGGTGATTTTAATGCGTCGACTGGTCTTGGTGAAGCTGGTGAAAACTATATCGGTAAGTTCTCTTTTGACTCTCGAAATGAACATGGTCAACTCTTATACAACTTCTGTGAATCAAATGAGCTGTACCTTATGAACACATACTTCAAAAAAGGACGAAACCGAAGATGGACCTGGCATTCACCAAATGGAAAAATAACAAAAGAAATCGACTACATTCTCACTAAAAAGAAATCAATCGTTCAAGATGTAACAGTGCTTAATAGATTCTCTGGTAGTGATCATCGTATGGTTCGTGCTATGATAAACATTCCAATAAAGAAATATGCTCGTTCTCAACCATGTAACTTTGTCACTCCTGATTATGATAAATCGCTGCTCATCTTCTCTATGAATGAACAACTGAAAACACTTCCAACTGCTACAAATCCTAAAGTTGAACAAGAACAAATCAAATCTGCTCTCATAACAAGTTCAAAAGTAAGCTCTTATCAACCTGTTTTATTTTCTAGACTCTCACAAACAACTCTTGATCTTATGGAACAACGTCGTGAAATGAAACATGGTTTGACTGATGCTCGTCATGCTCTTGTAGAATATTCTGAACTTTGTAAACTGGTCCGTAAATCCGTTAAAAATGATCTCATTAGTCATTATATAAACGTGATGGAACGGGCTATCCAAGACAACCGACTGAAACGTGGTCGCTCTGAAATGATCCAAAGACGGAATCAAATGGTCCAACTGACTCGATCGGATGGTACTGTCACTGAAACTGTTGCTGAGCTCATGGATGTCATCGTTCAATTCTATGAAAAACTCTATGTATCTCGAGATGGGAACTATGTTCATGTTCGTGATCCAGAAGTTTCAATTGCGGAAATTACTCCTGATGAACTTATCTCTGCTGCTCGTCGAATGAAGGCTAACACTGCTCCTGGCGCCGACAATATTCCATCAAAAGCTGTCAAAACAACAATTTCAAGTTTTGCTATAAGACTTGCTGATGCTCTAAATGGATTACTACTCGGAAACAATCTGCCTCCTGAACTACTTCATTCGAAAACCATCTTGCTTCCCAAGAAAGGAAATAGAAACAATATTGAAAACTATCGTCCTATTTCACTACTTCCTGTCTTGTATAAGCTGATGACTCGAGTACTTACTCAACGTGTAATGGATGCTGCTGAAACTTCTGGTGCTCTTCCTCCTCAACAAGCTGGATTCCGAAGATGTTACTCAACTATTGATCATATACATACCGCAAATCAACTATTTGAAAAGTGTCGTGAGTTCAATTTGCCTCTTTTTGTTGTTTTTATTGACTTCAAAAAAGCATTTGACTCCATTGAACTTTCTGCTCTATGGAATGCTCTTCAAAAATTTGGTATTGATCCTGGTACAATTGAAATCATCAAAATGATCTATGCTGGTGGTACATCAAGTATAAATATTGGCTCTTCATCTATCAACATCAATGTCCAAAAAGGTGTAAGACAAGGAGATACGCTCTCGCCTATCCTCTTTGCTCTTACCCTTCAAACTGCTCTTGATCTTGTCAACTGGAATGCTGGAATCAACATCAATGGAAAAAAACTAGGATATCTCACTTTTGCTGATGACATCATGCTATGCTCTCATTCATTGGAAGGTCTCCAATGTTTGCTCAACCAAGTCGCTGGAACTTCTGCTACTGTTGGACTCGAAATCAACGTCGATAAAACAAAGTGGATGACTAATGCGAATACTCCTGATGGAACTTTACTTCTTGATGATCTACAAGTTGAATTGGTAAATGAATTTATATATCTCGGTCAACTGATCTATTGGCCTTCAAAACCAAAACGATTCAACAAAGAAATCTCTCGAAGAATATCTGCCGGATGGAGCTCTTTCTACAAAGCGAAGAATTTGCTGATGTCAAGAAGAGTCCCAATGAACTTGAAAAGAAAATATCTTCATCAATGTGTGCTTCCTGCCATATTGTATGGATGTGAAACCTGGGCTTTGACCAAATCTGAAGAAGATCGTCTTGCTGTAGCTCAACGAAGAATGGAAAGAAGAATGCTAAACGTGAAATTAATCGATCAACATCCTCGTGAATGGCTTCGTGAAAGAACTGGTCTCAAAGATTTCGTTCATCAAGCAAGAAAAAGAAAATGGAATTATCTTCGTAAACTCCTGCTGCTTCCTGACAATCGATGGAATCGTTTACTGACTGAATGGAAACCTGCTGGAAAGAGACCTCTTGGACGTCCTCCAACTCGCTGGATTGATGACATTATGAAACATACTCAAGAAAAAAATTTCCAACGTCTCAATGTCATTGCTTTGTCTGATTCGTGGTGTCGTTTGTTAGAATCTTTCGTCCTTCGAGACAGATAAAAGATAATAAATAAAAATAAAAAAATAAATATCTTGGTCGTGTTTATTTCTACAAATTCGAAACTTCACAGAATCCTAAAAACTAATTATAAAAATGGTTTTCTGTGAAGAAAATCAAATAAAAGAAATTTTTGAATGCATTCTTTCGAGTTGCATATTTTAACCTTAAATTTGTACTCAATATCTTGGTCGTGTTTATTTCTACAAATTCGAAACTTCACAGAATCCTAAAAACTAATTATAAAAATGGTTTTCTGTGAAGAAAATCAAATAAAAGAAATTTTTGAATGCATTCTTTCGAGTTGCATATTTTAACCTTAAATTTGTACTCAATATCTTGGTCGTGTTTATTTCTACAAATTCGAAACTTCACAGAATCCTAAAAACTAATTATAAAAATGGTTTTCTGTGAAGAAAATCAAATAAAAGAAATTTTTGAATGCACTTTTTCGAGTTGCATATTTTAACCTTAAATTTGTACTCAATATCTGCCTTGCTTTTGATTCAACAAATTCGAAACTTCACAGAATCCTAAAAACTAATTATAAAAATGGTTTTCTGTGAAGAAAATCAAATAAAAGAAATTTTTGAATGCATTCTTTCGAGTTGCATATTTTAACCTTAAATTTGTACTCAATATCTTGGTCGTGTTTATTTCTACAAATTCGAAACTTCACAGAATCCTAAAAACTAATTATAAAAATGGTTTTCTGTGAAGAAAATCAAATAAAAGAAATTTTTGAATGCATTCTTTCGAGTTGCATATTTTAACCTTAAATTTGTACTCAAGATCTTGGTCGTGTTTATTTCTACAAATTCGAAACTTCACAGAATCCTAAAAACTAATTATAAAAATGGTTTTCTGTGAAGAAAATCAAATAAAAGAAATTTTTGAATGCATTCTTTCGAGTTGCATATTTTAACCTTAAATTTGTACTCAATATCTTGGTCGTGTTTATTTCTACAAATTCGAAACTTCACAGAATCCTAAAAACTAATTATAAAAATGGTTTTCTGTGAAGAAAATCAAATAAAAGAAATTTTTGAATGCACTCTTTCGAGTTGCATATTTTAACCTTAAATTTGTACTCAATATCTGCCTTGCTTTTGATTCAACAAATTCGAAACTTCACAGAATCCTAAAAACTAATTATAAAAATGGTTTTCTGTGAAGAAAATAAAATAAAAGAAATTTTTGAATGCACTTTTTCGAGTTCCATATTTTAACCTTAAATTTGTACTCAATATCTGCCTTGCATTTGATTCAACAAATTCGAAACTTCACAGAATCCTAAAAACTAATTATAAAAATGGTTTTCTGTGAAGAAAATCAAATAAAAGAAATTTTTGAATGCATTCTTTCGAGTTGCATATTTTAACCTTAAATTTGTACTCAATATCTGCCTTGCTTTTGATTCAACAAATTCGAAACTTCACAGAATCCTAAAAACTAATTATAAAAATGGTTTTCTGTGAAGAAAATCAAATAAAAGAAATTTTTGAATGCATTCTTTCGAGTTGCATATTTTAACCTTAAATTTGTACTCAATATCTTGGTCGTGTTTATTTCTACAAATTCGAAACTTCACAGAATCCTAAAAACTAATTATAAAAATGGTTTTCTGTGAAGAAAATCAAATAAAAGAAATTTTTGAATGCACTTTTTCGAGTTGCATATTTTAACCTTAAATTAGAAGAATATAGTCCGGGAAAATTCTCGAGTTTCCGGAACATAGCCGTAAAAACGCATTTTTTCTCGGACTTAGTTTTATTTTCATCTTTTTTTTTCTCGGACTTAGAAATTTTTACACTTTTTTTCGCGGACTTAGAAGAAAAAAGCTCGTTCGCGACTTTGCGTGTTATCGAGTTTTTGGGAGATAGTTTTTTTTTCGCTCCGTGTTATCGAGTTTTTGGAACATAGTTTTTTTTCGCGAGCAAAGAAAAAAGCGCTGTTATCGAGTTTTTATTTTTATTCTTCGATAAAAGCATATACCATTTTTTCTTCAGCAATAAAGAAAATGTGTTAAACAAGAAAAGTGTTTAACGCTTTTGCTATATGCTTTAATTTTCTGACATCTGTAATACCAGCATAAATGATTTTACCGGACGTGAAAATCAAGATGCTTGATTTTTTCATAAGGATTTGTAATCCAGAAAATATTTCTGGTTCATATGAAATGTACTTCAAATTTGGAAAAAGAAAAGAGTTATTTTTAAGCTCTGACACAATAAAATTTAAATCCAATATTTTATTGGTAGATTCGCTAGCAACTAAATTTTGTACTACAAAAAGTGAAGTTGAATTTTTTTTTAAAGTCATAGCTTCAATACGTTTTTTTAATTTTTTTATTGCTATTTCAATGTCATAACAATTTTTATTCCCTGTAATCACGCATTTGCCTGTATGAAAAATAAGGAAAGTACATTTAGGATTTCGCTGTCTCAAAATTAATGCTCTAAACCTTTTGGGGTTATATTCAACATTCCATAAATTTTTAGCAAGATATGGTAAATCTAGAACAGTGTTAAAATTAAATGTAGCAACTATATTTTGAACGGTTGGAAGCGGCATTATGCATCAGATAAGATTCTTCTAGTATTATCTATGCTTAAAATTTGGTCGTGCTCCCCTAAGGCTATAAGTTCTATTCCACCGCTTGGAACACTTTTATTAAATACTAATTTTATAGTAGTTGTTCCATTTTGAATAAGTTCAAATCCGTTTGTTTCGTCGTGGGAGTTGGATAGATTAAAAACAAACAATGTCCATCCATCGAGAAATTTTTCAAATGTTATTCCATTATTTTCAGAAGAGAAATGTTGATTCAAGTTATGAAACATATCTACGTATGCGCGCGTGACTAGTTTTTTGGGAAAATTTAAGGAGTATGGTGCTGATGGAAATTGGCGTCCTGCTGCTGATATAGTTATTTCACGAACGTCAAAAGGCTGAAAGTTAAAAGGATGTTTATCCCATTTCCCAGAGAATCCAGTACTTGCAACCATACCTACGATAAGCCGACGTGGAATAACATTAGTAAAAATATTGCATTCATATTCACTTCTACCTTCACTGATAAATGCGGATCGAAGCATGGTTTTTCGTAATGGGTATAATGCTGGAGTTTGTTCAAGTTTTTCAAAAAATCTAACATTCAATGATGGTTGAACATCAACTGTCATCACATAAAGTTTGATTGAATGTACAGTTATTTTACATTCCACATTCTCAACACTTTGAAGAAGAAAATTATCAGGTGCTTTATGAAGAACAAAAACGACGTCAGTTTCGTTGAGTAATAAAAGTTGTTGGTTTGCAAAATCAAAATCAAGACGAGAAAAAGTTTGAATGGATTCTTTTTGTGTCAAAGTGTTCAACAGTTTAAATCCTTCATCAGTTTTTACATTATGCTTTTTTGATGTGTAATATCCAGCAACGCTCAATTCCGTAGATTTAATAGCCGGTGAACATGATAATTCAGATGTAAGATAGCATCGATAAGGATAAAGTGTTCCACTATCAAAAATTTCAGTATTATTAAGATTTATTTTTAACTGTCGGAAAAAAGTCGATCCAATAAGTTGAATGGGTGCTACACTATTCACTGCTAATGGTTTATATGATTTATCAAGTTCACTATAAGATGAAATGGAAAATTCCAATTGTACATAAGTTTTTGAAAGATCTAACCATAAATTATCACTATAAACTCTAAATGTATAAGGTTCATCACTAACAGGGTTTAATGGAAGCACTTCTCTAAAACCAGTTTTAGTAAAAGCAACATTCGTAGGTGGAAGGTCAAATAACCCTAAAGAATTGGGAAAAGCACTAGCAGTTTTTTCATGAATTTTTTTAAAGCAACTCATGTTTGCTTAGATAAAATATATATTTTTTTTTTTTGCCTGCTTTATATACTAATACAATCCTAAAGCATCAATTTTTGTTCTTCTCTTTGTTGGACCAACTCTAGCATAAGCTATTGTAGGACGTTTAATACGTGATCTCTTTTTACCATTTCCTTCTTGTGGATCAATACTATTTGCAGCTTTGTTTAAAATATTTTTCAAGCCAGCTTTTGCTTCTTTTTTAATTAATGCCGTAGGATTATCAGAAGCCGATAAATTGTTCAATACTCTTGTAGCAGTATTCAAACCTTCTTCAGTCAACATTTTACCCGCTTGTTTTCCAATAGGAATTAAATATTTTAATAAACTTTTAAAAACAGCACCAACACCATTTCCTCGTTGAAAAGGTGTTCCTGTAAAATATGGATACACAAAATTACCGTTACCATGTTGGAATGTTTCAAACAAAATGTCCCAGTTCTCCAAGTCGGGGTTGAAGATTATTTGCATTTTTTTTCTGAATAAGATTATAAACAAAACGTGTTATTTCAAAGGCAAAAGGAAAAACACAAACAATAAAAAAAAGTAACACAACTTCAAGATTAATGTGAGGGGATTCGACCTTGTTATAAGGTGCATTATCCATTGCTTTATATGCATGAGATATATGGTAAAAAATAATGCTCTTTATATAGTTTGGGCAACGGTAGAAATAAGTTGTACAATAAAGATATCAATCTTATTTTCAACTTTGCTGAATAAATTTAAAATGGTTTCAAAATCCGTCTTTTTAAAACATAACAAAAGGAAGGCTATAGCATGATATCCACAAACAGTCGAAAAAGGGTTTTGATAAACTTTCAAATTAAATTTATAAAATTTAAAGTTTTCTAAAAATTCTAAAATTCTACCAGAAGGAGGCATTCCTAAAGGATCAAAATAAAAACATTCAGTTCTAGAATTAACAAAAATAGAAACCCAATGTGATCCAGGAAGTGTGGAATCATCCAAATTTGCTACAAATCCATATGGAGGAACAAATTTATTGCACGGTGGAAGTTTATCTGATGGAAAACATCCAATGTAATTTTTTGTTTTTAATTTTTTGAAATATAAATTAATATCTAAAGTATTTAGAGGGTCTAAAATAAGGGCGTTTTTCTGAAACTTAATGTAATCAAACATGTTCCATGTTGGAATTGAACGAGTTCGCCTGTAGCTGTCCTTATATCCATAGAAATTTCTCGAATTTCTTTTGATAGCAAATCTCTATATTGAGGGTTGATAAAAATATCTTCAATCAAGTCACCACTTTTTCCTTTTACACTAACAACACGTAATAAAGGTGCAGTAATATCTCCTAAAATACAGTTTTCCACTAAACCAGGAGAATATACATGAAGCAACGAGATACCTCCTGTAAGATCAGGTGAAAAAATAGCTGTAAAAGTTGTTCTTTCGTTGTAGGAACAATTTTTACAAGAAAAATAATTCTCTTCAAAACCAAGCATATACTGTAATTGTTTGCTTAGAAACAGATGATCGATATATTGTATACGTAAATGAAGAGTAAATAAACTAAAAACAGGGTCATAAGTAAATAAAATGTAATTTGAAGCATTTGACATCTCTGCAAGTCTTTCTTCATCTGATAACCATTTATCACTATCCTTTTTTTTCTTGATTGCTTCATATTCAACAAGTTTTTGATCAGAAAATTTTTTAATAGCATTTTCAATTATTTTTTGAAGTTCCAATGGTGATTTCAAAGAAGCACTGTTAACATTTATTTTTGTAACTCCACCATATTTCCATTTTATTTCCAAATATTGATCGCTTCCAAGTGTTGGCCATGTATAAGGATAAGTGATTGAAGATAAAGCCACCTGCCATTTGGAGTTAAATTTTAAAGAATGAGGTAAACGTACAGTAAATGAATTTGTTTTATTTCCTGGAAGTGAAGTATTGGAAGGTAAAAAAACATCAAATGAATGGGAAAACATTCTTGAAACTTTTTGGTTTTTAAGCAAGGGTTTTTATAGTAAATCCGATTCATGTATCCATTCTTCGAGATTATTATCGAGCCATTGAACAAAAAAATCCTTTCCTCCTTTTTTACTTTTTCTTTCTTTTAAAACATAAACACGATAAGTTGTTTGGGAATCTTTGATTACGGGACAAAGTTCATGTTTGTAAAAATATCCTTTCAAAATTTTGCCTTCATCGTCATCAAAGATTTTAAAAGTTTCAGGTTTTTTGAGATAATTTACAGAATGTACGGAATAGATTTTATCGCTAAAATTTGGGAGATAACCTTTAGTAAAAATCATTTTATATTTTACAATTCTTACATGATCTCCAATTTTTATTTTCTTAACAACTTTTTTGGTATTTTTCAAAGATTCAAGGAATAACTGTTTTTGGAGTTTGGAAGCATTTTTAAAATTAATTTGTGATGGGGCAAGATTATTTAGATATTTTCTTGGAGTTTTGTTTAATCCGTCAACGATATCTTGAATTACATCAATCCATTTTACTGTTGAAAACTCGCTAAAATACCTGTATAATTTCGTTTTTATAGTTCTAATTGAACGTTCTGCAATTCCTGCGTGAACAACGGGATTTGTAAAATTGGAAAAAGATAAAATATCCAGCTTTTTAAAATATTCAAGCATGGATTTAGATGTATATTCAAGCCCTTGATCAGTTACAATTTTCCATGGCTTAAAGCCAGTTCGAGAAAAAATATTATCAAAACCTTTTTGCATACAAGCTGAACCCTTGGTTTTAATGGGCTCAACAAATATTTCTTTGCTCAAAACATCCACACATACAAGGATGTAAGTAAATCCTTTATTCTCCTCTTTTATCATATCCAGTACACACAAATCACTTTGCCAATCCGAGTGTTTACCTGAAGCTATCGTAGGTAATCTTTTAAATTTACGTACAACACGTCGATGTAAAGTGTATGTACGCTGAGCTTTTAAAAAATTTTCAACATCTTTACGTTTTATGTTGGAATCAACCTTTTTAGCTGCTTGGAATAAAGTTTCTGGGGATCCAAACGAACCAACGGCTTTTGGATTAGAATAAATTGATTGTAAAATTTCATTCATCACCACAAATTAAAAAGTGAACCTTTGGATTTTGCAGTTTCCGAAGTGACCGAATTTGTAGATTTATTCAAATCGATTTGAGACTTTAAATAGATAAAATCAGGATGGCTTTCAATTTTATCTCTTATGAAAAAAGTACCAGCTGGAGCCCTATCAAAATTGTCAGGATCTAACAAATACTCAACAGAATTTTTAACATTACTATTTCTTAATGCTCTTCCATCCTTTGACAAAATTTCATTATCTCTACCTAAACCAAATTCATGTCTCTTAGCAATTAAACTTTCAACAAAAGAGTCAACAGTTAAAAATATTGTTGGTGAAGGTTGTGAGTTATTAGTTAATACTTTTGAAGGTGGTGATTTTTGTTCTTCTTTCTCAGCTTTTTCTTGTTTAACAACTGGTTCTTTTTTAACTTCAAAGTTAGTATTTTTAACAAACTCAGTCGGATTAGTAAAATTTGTAATTTCCACTTTTTGTGGCTTTTCTTCATTTTCTTTAACCATTTTTTGACGCATTTTGCTTTTATGACTTAAAACTTTACTGGCTGTAAACATATCATCGGACTTTTTTTCAAAAGAAAGTTTATTTTTGTAAGCACCTAATAATGTGTTGTATAATTCTTCAGGAATGGTTATCATCTTTATTGTATGATTCATATTTCGTTGATTTTATTATAAACAACCTTTGCAAGTTCAACAATAATAGGGGCTAAAATTCCAGCTAATGCTAATCCCGATCCTTCTTGTAAAACAATCTCGCGTGCTTTTTTTTCTGTTTTTACACGACTTAGTTTTCTTAAAAAATCAGAGTTTTGAGTAAGCTTTTTATGTTGTTTAGGTGTTAAAGGAACACGCCAATTTAAAATATTTGCAGAAATTTCACCCAAAGTTAAAATCTCTTCTTCAGTTGCTCGAGATAAAATTCTTCTTCTTGTTTTATCACAACGTGCTTTGTATAACCGTTGTAAAAAATTACGATTTTGATGAATTCGTTCACCTAAACGCATGTTTATTTAGCTTACAACCAACTTTCTTTTTATACAAATTTAACTTTTTTCTCGTGGAATGTAACTTATCAAATATTCATCTGGAAAAATGTTTGTTTTTAAACGCATTTCAACTGGCGTTTGGGGATTCATATCGATGACGAAATAGCTGAATAACTTTGATGAAGTAGCATCTTGATAAGATTCTAAAAAGTAATTAAGTTTTCTTGGAAACAGTTGTTGCCCTAAATTTCGTGTTTGTAATTCACCTGCTGGATTTCGGGTTAAAATAAAATAATGAGAATTGTTTCTGATTGTTTTTGTATCTTTTGTGAAGACTTGTTGCAAAACAAGCAACACACTAACTCCCCAATTATGACTCCCTTTTGTGTACAATTGATTCAAATATGCAGGTTTCAAATCGTACATTAAATCATCAAAAACTACTAATAATCTTTTTTCTTCACTTTGTTCTTTAATGTATGCAAGAGAAGGAACACCTTTAAAAATCTCAATCATTGGATTTGCTTGATAACTTAAAACAACGTCATTTAGTTCACCATAACAATAAAGAATTTTTTCAATTGGTGGAGACATAAGTTCTCGAATATGTGTAACAAATTTCCTAATCCAGAAGCTTTTTCCACTTCCGGTTCCGCCGATGCAAAGAGCTGTACAAGGATGAAGAAAGAGCATGGTTAGCTTTATGTCAAAGTTTTTTACTTTATTCATTTATATAGATTTTTTTTTTCGTGCGAGACGGTTGACTTTTTATTTTTCTCTTTGATTTTTATTAATTTTATTTTTTTCAGAGATGGCACGAAAATCTCTTATTTCATTTTTAACCAACGTCGATTTTCCTACTGATCGTGATGTAGGATATTTACGATCTGAACTATCAACCATTGATGGTTACAACAAAGCCGTCAGTGATTTACGTCATCCTTCAATCAAATTATTTGTTCGTGGTTATAGTGTATCCCAAACTCTCCTTCCACGACAAATCCATTTCGAAGATTTTTCTATTGGAAACGCTATTCAATGTATGGCTCTCGGTGGATTTCTAAGTGTAAATGTCCAGCAATACATGTTTTGCCGTCATCGTGTCAAGCTTGTTTACCCCTATCTTCCCCTCGTTGCAGCCAAAACTCTCAGTGGTCATATCGAATATTATGCTCTTGAACTATTGGACATTGAATTTACAGCTCCCAAAAAAACCCTTTCTTTAAAAAATGTCGATATGGATGATGTTTAATTTGTTTGTTTTTTAAAAATAAAAATTTTTTTCTTTAAAAAAAAAAAGCTTTGGAATGTTGATGAGCAGTCAGAAAAAAATGAAAGTGATAATTTTTATTTTTCAAAAAACAGGTTTAAAAAACATAAAAAATAACATGGAACTTTTTAAGGGCTTGAAAGCATTGCGAATGCATCGAGTTGAAGTGAAAGTTTAAATTTTTCTTGTCAGATTGAACTTTAAAAACTTATAAAAGTTCTTTTTTGTACTCTTTTAAGATAGGCGAATCCTGTGCTTTCCAGCAAAGATGATATTCTTGCTGTCAGAAGAAAACAAAGTGCTATTATACATATATACACGCATAAACAAAACATAATTTGTGGTTCTTTCTGACAGCAAGAATATCATCTTTGCTGGAAAGCACAGGATTCGCCTATCTTAAAAGAGTACAAAAAAGAACTTTTATAAGTTTTTAAAGTTCAATCTGACAAGAAAAATTTAAACTTTCACTTCAACTCGATGCATTCGCAATGCTTTCAAGCCCTTAAAAAGTTCCATGTTATTTTTTATGTTTTTTAAACCTGTTTTTTGAAAAATAAAAATTATCACTTTCATTTTTTTCTGACTGCTCATCAACATTCCAAAGCTTTTTTTTTTTAAAGAAAAAAATTTTTATTTTTAAAAAACAAACAAATTAAACATCATCCATATCGACATTTTTTAAAGAAAGGGTTTTTTTGGGAGCTGTAAATTCAATGTCCAATAGTTCAAGAGCATAATATTCGATATGACCACTGAGAGTTTTGGCTGCAACGAGGGGAAGATAGGGGTAAACAAGCTTGACACGATGACGGCAAAACATGTATTGCTGGACATTTACACTTAGAAATCCACCGAGAGCCATACATTGAATAGCGTTTCCAATAGAAAAATCTTCGAAATGGATTTGTCGTGGAAGGAGAGTTTGGGATACACTATAACCACGAACAAATAATTTGATTGAAGGATGACGTAAATCACTGACGGCTTTGTTGTAACCATCAATGGTTGATAGTTCAGATCGTAAATATCCTACATCACGATCAGTAGGAAAATCGACGTTGGTTAAAAATGAAATAAGAGATTTTCGTGCCATCTCTGAAAAAAATAAAATTAATAAAAATCAAAGAGAAAAATAAAAAGTCAACCGTCTCGCACGAAAAAAAAAATCTATATAAATGAATAAAGTAAAAAACTTTGACATAAAGCTAACCATGCTCTTTCTTCATCCTTGTACAGCTCTTTGCATCGGCGGAACCGGAAGTGGAAAAAGCTTCTGGATTAGGAAATTTGTTACACATATTCGAGAACTTATGTCTCCACCAATTGAAAAAATTCTTTATTGTTATGGTGAACTAAATGACGTTGTTTTAAGTTATCAAGCAA
The DNA here is from genome assembly GCA_028622995.1 of Panagrolaimus kolymaensis. Taxonomy (NCBI): domain Eukaryota; kingdom Metazoa; phylum Nematoda; class Chromadorea; order Rhabditida; family Panagrolaimidae; genus Panagrolaimus; species Panagrolaimus kolymaensis. The sequence goes on along the minus strand of JAJQJQ010000025.1, from coordinate 511,950 downwards.
ATCCAATGATTGAGATTTTTAAAGGTGTTCCTTCTCTTGCATACATTAAAGAACAAAGTGAAGAAAAAAGATTATTAGTAGTTTTTGATGATTTAATGTACGATTTGAAACCTGCATATTTGAATCAATTGTACACAAAAGGGAGTCATAATTGGGGAGTTAGTGTGTTGCTTGTTTTGCAACAAGTCTTCACAAAAGATACAAAAACAATCAGAAACAATTCTCATTATTTTATTTTAACCCGAAATCCAGCAGGTGAATTACAAACACGAAATTTAGGGCAACAACTGTTTCCAAGAAAACTTAATTACTTTTTAGAATCTTATCAAGATGCTACTTCATCAAAGTTATTCAGCTATTTCGTCATCGATATGAATCCCCAAACGCCAGTTGAAATGCGTTTAAAAACAAACATTTTTCCAGATGAATATTTGATAAGTTACATTCCACGAGAAAAAAGTTAAATTTGTATAAAAAGAAAGTTGGTTGTAAGCTAAATAAACATGCGTTTAGGTGAACGAATTCATCAAAATCGTAATTTTTTACAACGGTTATACAAAGCACGTTGTGATAAAACAAGAAGAAGAATTTTATCTCGAGCAACTGAAGAAGAGATTTTAACTTTGGGTGAAATTTCTGCAAATATTTTAAATTGGCGTGTTCCTTTAACACCTAAACAACATAAAAAGCTTACTCAAAACTCTGATTTTTTAAGAAAACTAAGTCGTGTAAAAACAGAAAAAAAAGCACGCGAGATTGTTTTACAAGAAGGATCGGGATTAGCATTAGCTGGAATTTTAGCCCCTATTATTGTTGAACTTGCAAAGGTTGTTTATAATAAAATCAACGAAATATGAATCATACAATAAAGATGATAACCATTCCTGAAGAATTATACAACACATTATTAGGTGCTTACAAAAATAAACTTTCTTTTGAAAAAAAGTCCGATGATATGTTTACAGCCAGTAAAGTTTTAAGTCATAAAAGCAAAATGCGTCAAAAAATGGTTAAAGAAAATGAAGAAAAGCCACAAAAAGTGGAAATTACAAATTTTACTAATCCGACTGAGTTTGTTAAAAATACTAACTTTGAAGTTAAAAAAGAACCAGTTGTTAAACAAGAAAAAGCTGAGAAAGAAGAACAAAAATCACCACCTTCAAAAGTATTAACTAATAACTCACAACCTTCACCAACAATATTTTTAACTGTTGACTCTTTTGTTGAAAGTTTAATTGCTAAGAGACATGAATTTGGTTTAGGTAGAGATAATGAAATTTTGTCAAAGGATGGAAGAGCATTAAGAAATAGTAATGTTAAAAATTCTGTTGAGTATTTGTTAGATCCTGACAATTTTGATAGGGCTCCAGCTGGTACTTTTTTCATAAGAGATAAAATTGAAAGCCATCCTGATTTTATCTATTTAAAGTCTCAAATCGATTTGAATAAATCTACAAATTCGGTCACTTCGGAAACTGCAAAATCCAAAGGTTCACTTTTTAATTTGTGGTGATGAATGAAATTTTACAATCAATTTATTCTAATCCAAAAGCCGTTGGTTCGTTTGGATCCCCAGAAACTTTATTCCAAGCAGCTAAAAAGGTTGATTCCAACATAAAACGTAAAGATGTTGAAAATTTTTTAAAAGCTCAGCGTACATACACTTTACATCGACGTGTTGTACGTAAATTTAAAAGATTACCTACGATAGCTTCAGGTAAACACTCGGATTGGCAAAGTGATTTGTGTGTACTGGATATGATAAAAGAGGAGAATAAAGGATTTACTTACATCCTTGTATGTGTGGATGTTTTGAGCAAAGAAATATTTGTTGAGCCCATTAAAACCAAGGGTTCAGCTTGTATGCAAAAAGGTTTTGATAATATTTTTTCTCGAACTGGCTTTAAGCCATGGAAAATTGTAACTGATCAAGGGCTTGAATATACATCTAAATCCATGCTTGAATATTTTAAAAAGCTGGATATTTTATCTTTTTCCAATTTTACAAATCCCGTTGTTCACGCAGGAATTGCAGAACGTTCAATTAGAACTATAAAAACGAAATTATACAGGTATTTTAGCGAGTTTTCAACAGTAAAATGGATTGATGTAATTCAAGATATCGTTGACGGATTAAACAAAACTCCAAGAAAATATCTAAATAATCTTGCCCCATCACAAATTAATTTTAAAAATGCTTCCAAACTCCAAAAACAGTTATTCCTTGAATCTTTGAAAAATACCAAAAAAGTTGTTAAGAAAATAAAAATTGGAGATCATGTAAGAATTGTAAAATATAAAATGATTTTTACTAAAGGTTATCTCCCAAATTTTAGCGATAAAATCTATTCCGTACATTCTGTAAATTATCTCAAAAAACCTGAAACTTTTAAAATCTTTGATGACGATGAAGGCAAAATTTTGAAAGGATATTTTTACAAACATGAACTTTGTCCCGTAATCAAAGATTCCCAAACAACTTATCGTGTTTATGTTTTAAAAGAAAGAAAAAGTAAAAAAGGAGGAAAGGATTTTTTTGTTCAATGGCTCGATAATAATCTCGAAGAATGGATACATGAATCGGATTTACTATAAAAACCCTTGCTTAAAAACCAAAAAGTTTCAAGAATGTTTTCCCATTCATTTGATGTTTTTTTACCTTCCAATACTTCACTTCCAGGAAATAAAACAAATTCATTTACTGTACGTTTACCTCATTCTTTAAAATTTAACTCCAAATGGCAGGTGGCTTTATCTTCAATCACTTATCCTTATACATGGCCAACACTTGGAAGCGATCAATATTTGGAAATAAAATGGAAATATGGTGGAGTTACAAAAATAAATGTTAACAGTGCTTCTTTGAAATCACCATTGGAACTTCAAAAAATAATTGAAAATGCTATTAAAAAATTTTCTGATCAAAAACTTGTTGAATATGAAGCAATCAAGAAAAAAAAGGATAGTGATAAATGGTTATCAGATGAAGAAAGACTTGCAGAGATGTCAAATGCTTCAAATTACATTTTATTTACTTATGACCCTGTTTTTAGTTTATTTACTCTTCATTTACGTATACAATATATCGATCATCTGTTTCTAAGCAAACAATTACAGTATATGCTTGGTTTTGAAGAGAATTATTTTTCTTGTAAAAATTGTTCCTACAACGAAAGAACAACTTTTACAGCTATTTTTTCACCTGATCTTACAGGAGGTATCTCGTTGCTTCATGTATATTCTCCTGGTTTAGTGGAAAACTGTATTTTAGGAGATATTACTGCACCTTTATTACGTGTTGTTAGTGTAAAAGGAAAAAGTGGTGACTTGATTGAAGATATTTTTATCAACCCTCAATATAGAGATTTGCTATCAAAAGAAATTCGAGAAATTTCTATGGATATAAGGACAGCTACAGGCGAACTCGTTCAATTCCAACATGGAACATGTTTGATTACATTAAGTTTCAGAAAAACGCCCTTATTTTAGACCCTCTAAATACTTTAGATATTAATTTATATTTCAAAAAATTAAAAACAAAAAATTACATTGGATGTTTTCCATCAGATAAACTTCCACCGTGCAATAAATTTGTTCCTCCATATGGATTTGTAGCAAATTTGGATGATTCCACACTTCCTGGATCACATTGGGTTTCTATTTTTGTTAATTCTAGAACTGAATGTTTTTATTTTGATCCTTTAGGAATGCCTCCTTCTGGTAGAATTTTAGAATTTTTAGAAAACTTTAAATTTTATAAATTTAATTTGAAAGTTTATCAAAACCCTTTTTCGACTGTTTGTGGATATCATGCTATAGCCTTCCTTTTGTTATGTTTTAAAAAGACGGATTTTGAAACCATTTTAAATTTATTCAGCAAAGTTGAAAATAAGATTGATATCTTTATTGTACAACTTATTTCTACCGTTGCCCAAACTATATAAAGAGCATTATTTTTTACCATATATCTCATGCATATAAAGCAATGGATAATGCACCTTATAACAAGGTCGAATCCCCTCACATTAATCTTGAAGTTGTGTTACTTTTTTTTATTGTTTGTGTTTTTCCTTTTGCCTTTGAAATAACACGTTTTGTTTATAATCTTATTCAGAAAAAAAATGCAAATAATCTTCAACCCCGACTTGGAGAACTGGGACATTTTGTTTGAAACATTCCAACATGGTAACGGTAATTTTGTGTATCCATATTTTACAGGAACACCTTTTCAACGAGGAAATGGTGTTGGTGCTGTTTTTAAAAGTTTATTAAAATATTTAATTCCTATTGGAAAACAAGCGGGTAAAATGTTGACTGAAGAAGGTTTGAATACTGCTACAAGAGTATTGAACAATTTATCGGCTTCTGATAATCCTACGGCATTAATTAAAAAAGAAGCAAAAGCTGGCTTGAAAAATATTTTAAACAAAGCTGCAAATAGTATTGATCCACAAGAAGGAAATGGTAAAAAGAGATCACGTATTAAACGTCCTACAATAGCTTATGCTAGAGTTGGTCCAACAAAGAGAAGAACAAAAATTGATGCTTTAGGATTGTATTAGTATATAAAGCAGGCAAAAAAAAAAAATATATATTTTATCTAAGCAAACATGAGTTGCTTTAAAAAAATTCATGAAAAAACTGCTAGTGCTTTTCCCAATTCTTTAGGGTTATTTGACCTTCCACCTACGAATGTTGCTTTTACTAAAACTGGTTTTAGAGAAGTGCTTCCATTAAACCCTGTTAGTGATGAACCTTATACATTTAGAGTTTATAGTGATAATTTATGGTTAGATCTTTCAAAAACTTATGTACAATTGGAATTTTCCATTTCATCTTATAGTGAACTTGATAAATCATATAAACCATTAGCAGTGAATAGTGTAGCACCCATTCAACTTATTGGATCGACTTTTTTCCGACAGTTAAAAATAAATCTTAATAATACTGAAATTTTTGATAGTGGAACACTTTATCCTTATCGATGCTATCTTACATCTGAATTATCATGTTCACCGGCTATTAAATCTACGGAATTGAGCGTTGCTGGATATTACACATCAAAAAAGCATAATGTAAAAACTGATGAAGGATTTAAACTGTTGAACACTTTGACACAAAAAGAATCCATTCAAACTTTTTCTCGTCTTGATTTTGATTTTGCAAACCAACAACTTTTATTACTCAACGAAACTGACGTCGTTTTTGTTCTTCATAAAGCACCTGATAATTTTCTTCTTCAAAGTGTTGAGAATGTGGAATGTAAAATAACTGTACATTCAATCAAACTTTATGTGATGACAGTTGATGTTCAACCATCATTGAATGTTAGATTTTTTGAAAAACTTGAACAAACTCCAGCATTATACCCATTACGAAAAACCATGCTTCGATCCGCATTTATCAGTGAAGGTAGAAGTGAATATGAATGCAATATTTTTACTAATGTTATTCCACGTCGGCTTATCGTAGGTATGGTTGCAAGTACTGGATTCTCTGGGAAATGGGATAAACATCCTTTTAACTTTCAGCCTTTTGACGTTCGTGAAATAACTATATCAGCAGCAGGACGCCAATTTCCATCAGCACCATACTCCTTAAATTTTCCCAAAAAACTAGTCACGCGCGCATACGTAGATATGTTTCATAACTTGAATCAACATTTCTCTTCTGAAAATAATGGAATAACATTTGAAAAATTTCTCGATGGATGGACATTGTTTGTTTTTAATCTATCCAACTCCCACGACGAAACAAACGGATTTGAACTTATTCAAAATGGAACAACTACTATAAAATTAGTATTTAATAAAAGTGTTCCAAGCGGTGGAATAGAACTTATAGCCTTAGGGGAGCACGACCAAATTTTAAGCATAGATAATACTAGAAGAATCTTATCTGATGCATAATGCCGCTTCCAACCGTTCAAAATATAGTTGCTACATTTAATTTTAACACTGTTCTAGATTTACCATATCTTGCTAAAAATTTATGGAATGTTGAATATAACCCCAAAAGGTTTAGAGCATTAATTTTGAGACAGCGAAATCCTAAATGTACTTTCCTTATTTTTCATACAGGCAAATGCGTGATTACAGGGAATAAAAATTGTTATGACATTGAAATAGCAATAAAAAAATTAAAAAAACGTATTGAAGCTATGACTTTAAAAAAAAATTCAACTTCACTTTTTGTAGTACAAAATTTAGTTGCTAGCGAATCTACCAATAAAATATTGGATTTAAATTTTATTGTGTCAGAGCTTAAAAATAACTCTTTTCTTTTTCCAAATTTGAAGTACATTTCATATGAACCAGAAATATTTTCTGGATTACAAATCCTTATGAAAAAATCAAGCATCTTGATTTTCACGTCCGGTAAAATCATTTATGCTGGTATTACAGATGTCAGAAAATTAAAGCATATAGCAAAAGCGTTAAACACTTTTCTTGTTTAACACATTTTCTTTATTGCTGAAGAAAAAATGGTATATGCTTTTATCGAAGAATAAAAATAAAAACTCGATAACAGCGCTTTTTTCTTTGCTCGCGAAAAAAAACTATGTTCCAAAAACTCGATAACACGGAGCGAAAAAAAAACTATCTCCCAAAAACTCGATAACACGCAAAGTCGCGAACGAGCTTTTTTCTTCTAAGTCCGCGAAAAAAAGTGTAAAAATTTCTAAGTCCGAGAAAAAAAAAGATGAAAATAAAACTAAGTCCGAGAAAAAATGCGTTTTTACGGCTATGTTCCGGAAACTCGAGAATTTTCCCGGACTATATTCTTCTTAAATTTGTACTCAATATCTGCCTTGCTTTTGATTCAACAAATTCGAAACTTCACAGAATCCTAAAAACTAATTATAAAAATGGTTTTCTGTGAAGAAAATCAAATAAAAGAAATTTTTGAATGCATTCTTTCGAGTTGCATATTTTAACCTTAAATTTGTACTCAATATCTGCCTTGCTTTTGATTCAACAAATTCGAAACTTCACAGAATCCTAAAAACTAATTATAAAAATGGTTTTCTGTGAAGAAAATCAAATAAAAGAAATTTTTGAATGCACTTTTTCGAGTTGCATATTTTAACCTTAAATTTGTACTCAATATCTGCCTTGCTTTTGATTCAACAAATTCGAAACTTCACAGAATCCTAAAAACTAATTATAAAAATGGTTTTCTGTGAAGAAAATCAAATAAAAGAAATTTTTGAATGCATTCTTTCGAGTTGCATATTTTAACCTTAAATTTGTACTCAATATCTGCCTTGCTTTTGATTCAACAAATTCGAAACTTCACAGAATCCTAAAAACTAATTATAAAAATGGTTTTCTGTGAAGAAAATCAAATAAAAGAAATTTTTGAATGCATTCTTTCGAGTTGCATATTTTAACCTTAAATTTGTACTCAATATCTGCCTTGCTTTTGATTCAACAAATTCGAAACTTCACAGAATCCTAAAAACTAATTATAAAAATGGTTTTCTGTGAAGAAAATCAAATAAAAGAAATTTTTGAATGCATTCTTTCGAGTTGCATATTTTAACCTTAAATTTGTACTCAATATCTGCCTTGCTTTTGATTCAACAAATTCGAAACTTCACAGAATCCTAAAAACTAATTATAAAAATGGTTTTCTGTGAAGAAAATAAAATAAAAGAAATTTTTGAATGCACTTTTTCGAGTTCCATATTTTAACCTTAAATTTGTACTCAATATCTGCCTTGCATTTGATTCAACAAATTCGAAACTTCACAGAATCCTAAAAACTAATTATAAAAATGGTTTTCTGTGAAGAAAATCAAATAAAAGAAATTTTTGAATGCATTCTTTCGAGTTGCATATTTTAACCTTAAATTTGTACTCAATATCTGCCTTGCTTTTGATTCAACAAATTCGAAACTTCACAGAATCCTAAAAACTAATTATAAAAATGGTTTTCTGTGAAGAAAATCAAATAAAAGAAATTTTTGAATGCATTCTTTCGAGTTGCATATTTTAACCTTAAATTTGTACTCAATATCTTGGTCGTGTTTATTTCTACAAATTCGAAACTTCACAGAATCCTAAAAACTAATTATAAAAATGGTTTTCTGTGAAGAAAATCAAATAAAAGAAATTTTTGAATGCACTTTTTCGAGTTGCATATTTTAACCTTAAATTTGTACTCAATATCTGCCTTGCTTTTGATTCAACAAATTCGAAACTTCACAGAATCCTAAAAACTAATTATAAAAATGGTTTTCTGTGAAGAAAATAAAATAAAAGAAATTTTTGAATGCACTTTTTCGAGTTCCATATTTTAACCTTAAATTTGTACTCAATATCTGCCTTGCTTTTGATTCAACAAATTCGAAACTTCACAGAATCCTAAAAACTAATTATAAAAATGGTTTTCTGTGAAGAAAATCAAATAAAAGAAATTTTTGAATGCATTCTTTCGAGTTGCATATTTTAACCTTAAATTTGTACTCAATATCTGCCTTGCTTTTGATTCAACAAATTCGAAACTTCACAGAATCCTAAAAACTAATTATAAAAATGGTTTTCTGTGAAGAAAATCAAATAAAAGAAATTTTTGAATGCATTCTTTCGAGTTGCATATTTTAACCTTAAATTTGTACTCAATATCTGCCTTGCTTTTGATTCAACAAATTCGAAACTTCACAGAATCCTAAAAACTAATTATAAAAATGGTTTTCTGTGAAGAAAATCAAATAAAAGAAATTTTTGAATGCATTCTTTCGAGTTGCATATTTTAACCTTAAATTTGTACTCAATATCTTGGTCGTGTTTATTTCTACAAATTCGAAACTTCACAGAATCCTAAAAACTAATTATAAAAATGGTTTTCTGTGAAGAAAATCAAATAAAAGAAATTTTTGAATGCACTTTTTCGAGTTGCATATTTTAACCTTAAATTTGTACTCAATATCTGCCTTGCTTTTGATTCAACAAATTCGAAACTTCACAGAATCCTAAAAACTAATTATAAAAATGGTTTTCTGTGAAGAAAATCAAATAAAAGAAATTTTTGAATGCATTCTTTCGAGTTGCATATTTTAACCTTAAATTTGTACTCAATATCTGCCTTGCTTTTGATTCAACAAATTCGAAACTTCACAGAATCCTAAAAACTAATTATAAAAATGGTTTTCTGTGAAGAAAATCAAATAAAAGAAATTTTTGAATGCACTTTTTCGAGTTGCATATTTTAACCTTAAATTTGTACTCAATATCTGCCTTGCTTTTGATTCAACAAATTCGAAACTTCACAGAATCCTAAAAACTAATTATAAAAATGGTTTTCTGTGAAGAAAATCAAATAAAAGAAATTTTTGAATGCATTCTTTCGAGTTGCATATTTTAACCTTAAATTTGTACTCAATATCTGCCTTGCATTTGATTCAACAAATTCGAAACTTCACAGAATCCTAAAAACTAATTATAAAAATGGTTTTCTGTGAAGAAAATCAAATAAAAGAAATTTTTGAATGCATTCTTTCGAGTTGCATATTTTAACCTTAAATTTGTACTCAATATCTGCCTTGCTTTTGATTCAACAAATTCGAAACTTCACAGAATCCTAAAAACTAATTATAAAAATGGTTTTCTGTGAAGAAAATCAAATAAAAGAAATTTTTGAATGCATTCTTTCGAGTTGCATATTTTAACCTTAAATTTGTACTCAATATCTGCCTTGCATTTGATTCAACAAATTCGAAACTTCACAGAATCCTAAAAACTAATTATAAAAATGGTTTTCTGTGAAGAAAATCAAATAAAAGAAATTTTTGAATGCATTCTTTCGAGTTACATTTTTTAACCTTAAATTTGTACTCAATATCTGCCTTGCTTTTGATTCAACAAATTCGAAACTTCACAGAATCCTAAAAACTAATTATAAAAATGGTTTTCTGTGAAGAAAATCAAATAAAAGAAATTTTTGAATGCATTCTTTCGAGTTGCATATTTTAACCTTAAATTTGTACTCAATATCTGCCTTGCTTTTGATTCAACAAATTCGAAACTTCACAGAATCCTAAAAACTAATTATAAAAATGGTTTTCTGTGAAGAAAATCAAATAAAAGAAATTTTTGAATGCATTCTTTCGAGTTGCATATTTTAACCTTAAATTTGTACTCAATATCTTGGTCGTGTTTATTTCTACAAATTCGAAACTTCACAGAATCCTAAAAACTAATTATAAAAATGGTTTTCTGTGAAGAAAATCAAATAAAAGAAATTTTTGAATGCATTCTTTCGAGTTACATTTTTTAACCTTAAATTTGTACTCAATATCTGCCTTGCTTTTGATTCAACAAATTCGAAACTTCACAGAATCCTAAAAACTAATTATAAAAATGGTTTTCTGTGAAGAAAATCAAATAAAAGAAATTTTTGAATGCATTCTTTCGAGTTGCATATTTTAACCTTAAATTTGTACTCAATATCTGCCTTGCTTTTGATTCAACAAATTCGAAACTTCACAGAATCCTAAAAACTAATTATAAAAATGGTTTTCTGTGAAGAAAATCAAATAAAAGAAATTTTTGAATGCATTCTTTCGAGTTGCATATTTTAACCTTAAATTTGTACTCAATATCTGCCTTGCTTTTGATTCAACAAATTCGAAACTTCACAGAATCCTAAAAACTAATTATAAAAATGGTTTTCTGTGAAGAAAATCAAATAAAAGAAATTTTTGAATGCATTCTTTCGAGTTGCATATTTTAACCTTAAATTTGTACTCAATATCTTGGTCGTGTTTATTTCTACAAATTCGAAACTTCACAGAATCCTAAAAACTAATTATAAAAATGGTTTTCTGTGAAGAAAATCAAATAAAAGAAATTTTTGAATGCATTCTTTCGAGTTGCATATTTTAACCTTAAATTTGTACTCAATATCTGCCTTGCTTTTGATTCAACAAATTCGAAACTTCACAGAATCCTAAAAACTAATTATAAAAATGGTTTTCTGTGAAGAAAATCAAATAAAAGAAATTTTTGAATGCATTCTTTCGAGTTACATTTTTTAACCTTAAATTTGTACTCAATATCTGCCTTGCTTTTGATTTAACAAATTCGAAACTTCACAGAATCCTAAAAACTAATTATAAAAATGGTTTTCTGTGAAGAAAATCAAATAAAAGAAATTTTTGAATGCATTCTTTCGAGTTGCATATTTTAACCTTAAATTTGTACTCAATATCTTGGTCGTGTTTATTTCTACAAATTCGAAACTTCACAGAATCCTAAAAACTAATTATAAAAATGGTTTTCTGTGAAGAAAATAAAATAAAAGAAATTTTTGAATGCACTTTTTCGAGTTCCATATTTTAACCTTAAATTTGTACTCAATATCTGCCTTGCTTTTGATTCAACAAATTCGAAACTTCACAGAATCCTAAAAACTAATTATAAAAATGGTTTTCTGTGAAGAAAATCAAATAAAAGAAATTTTTGAATGCATTCTTTCGAGTTGCATATTTTAACCTTAAATTTGTACTCAATATCTGCCTTGCTTTTGATTCAACAAATTCGAAACTTCACAGAATCCTAAAAACTAATTATAAAAATGGTTTTCTGTGAAGAAAATCAAATAAAAGAAATTTTTGAATGCATTCTTTCGAGTTGCATATTTTAACCTTAAATTTGTACTCAATATCTGCCTTGCTTTTGATTCAACAAATTCGAAACTTCACAGAATCCTAAAAACTAATTATAAAAATGGTTTTCTGTGAAGAAAATCAAATAAAAGAAATTTTTGAATGCATTCTTTCGAGTTGCATATTTTAACCTTAAATTTGTACTCAATATCTTGGTCGTGTTTATTTCTACAAATTCGAAACTTCACAGAATCCTAAAAACTAATTATAAAAATGGTTTTCTGTGAAGAAAATCAAATAAAAGAAATTTTTGAATGCACTTTTTCGAGTTGCATATTTTAACCTTAAATTTGTACTCAATATCTGCCTTGCTTTTGATTCAACAAATTCGAAACTTCACAGAATCCTAAAAACTAATTATAAAAATGGTTTTCTGTGAAGAAAATCAAATAAAAGAAATTTTTGAATGCACTTTTTCGAGTTGCATATTTTAACCTTAAATTTGTACTCAATATCTGCCTTGCTTTTGATTCAACAAATTCGAAACTTCACAGAATCCTAAAAACTAATTATAAAAATGGTTTTCTGTGAAGAAAATCAAATAAAAGAAATTTTTGAATGCATTCTTTCGAGTTGCATATTTTAACCTTAAATTTGTACTCAATATCTGCCTTGCTTTTGATTCAACAAATTCGAAACTTCACAGAATCCTAAAAACTAATTATAAAAATGGTTTTCTGTGAAGAAAATCAAATAAAAGAAATTTTTGAATGCATTCTTTCGAGTTACATTTTTTAACCTTAAATTTGTACTCAATATCTGCCTTGCTTTTGATTTAACAAATTCGAAACTTCACAGAATCCTAAAAACTAATTATAAAAATGGTTTTCTGTGAAGAAAATCAAATAAAAGAAATTTTTGAATGCATTCTTTCGAGTTACATTTTTTAACCTTAAATTTGTACTCAATATCTTGGTCGTGTTTATTTCTACAAATTCGAAACTTCACAGAATCCTAAAAACTAATTATAAAAATGGTTTTCTGTGAAGAAAATCAAATAAAAGAAATTTTTGAATGCACTTTTTCGAGTTGCATATTTTAACCTTAAATTTGTACTCAATATCTGCCTTGCTTTTGATTCAACAAATTCGAAACTTCACAGAATCCTAAAAACTAATTATAAAAATGGTTTTCTGTGAAGAAAATCAAATAAAAGAAATTTTTGAATGCACTTTTTCGAGTTGCATATTTTAACCTTAAATTTGTACTCAATATCTGCCTTGCTTTTGATTCAACAAATTCGAAACTTCACAGAATCCTAAAAACTAATTATAAAAATGGTTTTCTGTGAAGAAAATCAAATAAAAGAAATTTTTGAATGCACATTTTCGAGTTGCATATTTTAACCTTAAATTTGTACTCAATATCTGCCTTGCATTTGATTCAACAAATTCGAAACTTCACAGAATCCTAAAAACTAATTATAAAAATGGTTTTCTGTGAAGAAAATCAAATAAAAGAAATTTTTGAATGCATTCTTTCGAGTTGCATATTTTAACCTTAAATTTGTACTCAATATCTGCCTTGCTTTTGATTCAACAAATTCGAAACTTCACAGAATCCTAAAAACTAATTATAAAAATGGTTTTCTGTGAAGAAAATCAAATAAAAGAAATTTTTGAATGCACTTTTTCGAGTTGCATATTTTAACCTTAAATTTGTACTCAATATCTGCCTTGCTTTTGATTCAACAAATTCGAAACTTCACAGAATCCTAAAAACTAATTATAAAAATGGTTTTCTGTGAAGAAAATCAAATAAAAGAAATTTTTGAATGCATTCTTTCGAGTTGCATATTTTAACCTTAAATTTGTACTCAATATCTGCCTTGCATTTGATTCAACAAATTCGAAACTTCACAGAATCCTAAAAACTAATTATAAAAATGGTTTTCTGTGAAGAAAATCAAATAAAAGAAATTTTTGAATGCATTCTTTCGAGTTACATTTTTTAACCTTAAATTTGTACTCAATATCTGCCTTGCTTTTGATTTAACAAATTCGAAACTTCACAGAATCCTAAAAACTAATTATAAAAATGGTTTTCTGTGAAGAAAATCAAATAAAAGAAATTTTTGAATGCATTCTTTCGAGTTGCATATTTTAACCTTAAATTTGTACTCAATATCTTGGTCGTGTTTATTTCTACAAATTCGAAACTTCACAGAATCCTAAAAACTAATTATAAAAATGGTTTTCTGTGAAGAAAATAAAATAAAAGAAATTTTTGAATGCACTTTTTCGAGTTCCATATTTTAACCTTAAATTTGTACTCAATATCTGCCTTGCTTTTGATTCAACAAATTCGAAACTTCACAGAATCCTAAAAACTAATTATAAAAATGGTTTTCTGTGAAGAAAATCAAATAAAAGAAATTTTTGAATGCATTCTTTCGAGTTGCATATTTTAACCTTAAATTTGTACTCAATATCTGCCTTGCTTTTGATTCAACAAATTCGAAACTTCACAGAATCCTAAAAACTAATTATAAAAATGGTTTTCTGTGAAGAAAATCAAATAAAAGAAATTTTTGAATGCATTCTTTCGAGTTGCATATTTTAACCTTAAATTTGTACTCAATATCTGCCTTGCTTTTGATTCAACAAATTCGAAACTTCACAGAATCCTAAAAACTAATTATAAAAATGGTTTTCTGTGAAGAAAATCAAATAAAAGAAATTTTTGAATGCATTCTTTCGAGTTGCATATTTTAACCTTAAATTTGTACTCAATATCTTGGTCGTGTTTATTTCTACAAATTCGAAACTTCACAGAATCCTAAAAACTAATTATAAAAATGGTTTTCTGTGAAGAAAATCAAATAAAAGAAATTTTTGAATGCATTCTTTCGAGTTACATTTTTTAACCTTAAATTTGTACTCAATATCTGCCTTGCTTTTGATTCAACAAATTCGAAACTTCACAGAATCCTAAAAACTAATTATAAAAATGGTTTTCTGTGAAGAAAATCAAATAAAAGAAATTTTTGAATGCATTCTTTCGAGTTGCATATTTTAACCTTAAATTTGTACTCAATATCTGCCTTGCTTTTGATTCAACAAATTCGAAACTTCACAGAATCCTAAAAACTAATTATAAAAATGGTTTTCTGTGAAGAAAATCAAATAAAAGAAATTTTTGAATGCATTCTTTCGAGTTGCATATTTTAACCTTAAATTTGTACTCAATATCTGCCTTGCTTTTGATTCAACAAATTCGAAACTTCACAGAATCCTAAAAACTAATTATAAAAATGGTTTTCTGTGAAGAAAATCAAATAAAAGAAATTTTTGAATGCATTCTTTCGAGTTGCATATTTTAACCTTAAATTTGTACTCAATATCTTGGTCGTGTTTATTTCTACAAATTCGAAACTTCACAGAATCCTAAAAACTAATTATAAAAATGGTTTTCTGTGAAGAAAATCAAATAAAAGAAATTTTTGAATGCACTCTTTCGAGTTGCATATTTTAACCTTAAATTTGTACTCAATATCTGCCTTGCTTTTGATTCAACAAATTCGAAACTTCACAGAATCCTAAAAACTAATTATAAAAATGGTTTTCTGTGAAGAAAATAAAATAAAAGAAATTTTTGAATGCACTTTTTCGAGTTCCATATTTTAACCTTAAATTTGTACTCAATATCTGCCTTGCATTTGATTCAACAAATTCGAAACTTCACAGAATCCTAAAAACTAATTATAAAAATGGTTTTCTGTGAAGAAAATCAAATAAAAGAAATTTTTGAATGCATTCTTTCGAGTTGCATATTTTAACCTTAAATTTGTACTCAATATCTGCCTTGCTTTTGATTCAACAAATTCGAAACTTCACAGAATCCTAAAAACTAATTATAAAAATGGTTTTCTGTGAAGAAAATCAAATAAAAGAAATTTTTGAATGCATTCTTTCGAGTTGCATATTTTAACCTTAAATTTGTACTCAATATCTTGGTCGTGTTTATTTCTACAAATTCGAAACTTCACAGAATCCTAAAAACTAATTATAAAAATGGTTTTCTGTGAAGAAAATCAAATAAAAGAAATTTTTGAATGCACTTTTTCGAGTTGCATATTTTAACCTTAAATTTGTACTCAATATCTGCCTTGCTTTTGATTCAACAAATTCGAAACTTCACAGAATCCTAAAAACTAATTATAAAAATGGTTTTCTGTGAAGAAAATCAAATAAAAGAAATTTTTGAATGCATTCTTTCGAGTTGCATATTTTAACCTTAAATTTGTACTCAATATCTGCCTTGCTTTTGATTCAACAAATTCGAAACTTCACAGAATCCTAAAAACTAATTATAAAAATGGTTTTCTGTGAAGAAAATCAAATAAAAGAAATTTTTGAATGCACTTTTTCGAGTTGCATATTTTAACCTTAAATTTGTACTCAATATCTTGGTCGTGTTTATTTCTACAAATTCGAAACTTCACAGAATCCTAAAAACTAATTATAAAAATGGTTTTCTGTGAAGAAAATCAAATAAAAGAAATTTTTGAATGCACTCTTTCGAGTTGCATATTTTAACCTTAAATTTGTACTCAATATCTGCCTTGCTTTTGATTCAACAAATTCGAAACTTCACAGAATCCTAAAAACTAATTATAAAAATGGTTTTCTGTGAAGAAAATAAAATAAAAGAAATTTTTGAATGCACTTTTTCGAGTTCCATATTTTAACCTTAAATTTGTACTCAATATCTGCCTTGCATTTGATTCAACAAATTCGAAACTTCACAGAATCCTAAAAACTAATTATAAAAATGGTTTTCTGTGAAGAAAATCAAATAAAAGAAATTTTTGAATGCACTTTTTCGAGTTGCATATTTTAACCTTAAATTTGTACTCAATATCTGCCTTGCTTTTGATTCAACAAATTCGAAACTTCACAGAATCCTAAAAACTAATTATAAAAATGGTTTTCTGTGAAGAAAATCAAATAAAAGAAATTTTTGAATGCACTTTTTCGAGTTGCATATTTTAACCTTAAATTTGTACTCAATAACTGCCTTGCATTTGATTCAACAAATTCGAAACTTCACAGAATCCTAAAAACTAATTATAAAAATGGTTTTCTGTGAAGAAAATCAAATAAAAGAAATTTTTGAATGCACTTTTTCGAGTTGCATATTTTAACCTTAAATTTGTACTCAATAACTGCCTTGCATTTGATTCAACAAATTCGAAACTTCACAGAATCCTAAAAACTAATTATAAAAATGGTTTTCTGTGAAGAAAATCAAATAAAAGAAATTTTTGAATGCACTCTTTCGAGTTGCATATTTTAACCTTAAATTTGTACTCAATATCTGCCTTGCTTTTGATTCAACAAATTCGAAACTTCACAGAATCCTAAAAACTAATTATAAAAATGGTTTTCTGTGAAGAAAATCAAATAAAAGAAATTTTTGAATGCACTTTTTCGAGTTGCATATTTTAACCTTAAATTTGTACTCAATATCTGCCTTGCTTTTGATTCAACAAATTCGAAACTTCACAGAATCCTAAAAACTAATTATAAAAATGGTTTTCTGTGAAGAAAATCAAATAAAAGAAATTTTTGAATGCACTTTTTCGAGTTGCATATTTTAACCTTAAATTTGTACTCAATATCTGCCTTGCTTTTGATTCAACAAATTCGAAACTTCACAGAATCCTAAAAACTAATTATAAAAATGGTTTTCTGTGAAGAAAATCAAATAAAAGAAATTTTTGAATGCACTCTTATGAGTTGCATATTTTAACCTTAAATTTGTACTCAATATCTGCCTTGCATTTGATTCAACAAATTCGAAACTTCACAGAATCCTAAAAACTAATTATAAAAATGGTTTTCTGTGAAGAAAATCAAATAAAAGAAATTTTTGAATGCACTTTTTCGAGTTGCATATTTTAACCTTAAATTTGTACTCAATATCTGCCTTGCTTTTGATTCAACAAATTCGAAACTTCACAGAATCCTAAAAACTAATTATAAAAATGGTTTTCTGTGAAGAAAATCAAATAAAAGAAATTTTTGAATGCATTCTTTCGAGTTGCATATTTTAACCTTAAATTTGTACTCAATATCTGCCTTGCTTTTGATTCAACAAATTCGAAACTTCACAGAATCCTAAAAACTAATTATAAAAATGGTTTTCTGTGAAGAAAATCAAATAAAAGAAATTTTTGAATGCACTTTTTCGAGTTGCATATTTTAACCTTAAATTTGTACTCAATATCTGCCTTGCTTTTGATTCAACAAATTCGAAACTTCACAGAATCCTAAAAACTAATTATAAAAATGGTTTTCTGTGAAGAAAATCAAATAAAAGAAATTTTTGAATGCATTCTTTCGAGTTGCATATTTTAACCTTAAATTTGTACTCAATATCTGCCTTGCTTTTGATTCAACAAATTCGAAACTTCACAGAATCCTAAAAACTAATTATAAAAATGGTTTTCTGTGAAGAAAATCAAATAAAAGAAATTTTTGAATGCATTCTTTCGAGTTGCATATTTTAACCTTAAATTTGTACTCAATATCTGCCTTGCATTTGATTCAACAAATTCGAAACTTCACAGAATCCTAAAAACTAATTATAAAAATGGTTTTCTGTGAAGAAAATCAAATAAAAGAAATTTTTGAATGCACTTTTTCGAGTTACATTTTTTAACCTTAAATTTGTACTCAATATCTGCCTTGCATTTGATTCAACAAATTCGAAACTTCACAGAATCCTAAAAACTAATTATAAAAATGGTTTTCTGTGAAGAAAATCAAATAAAAGAAATTTTTGAATGCATTCTTTCGAGTTGCATTTTTTAACCTTAAATTTGTACTCAATATCTGCCTTGCATTTGATTCAACAAATTCGAAACTTCACAGAATCCTAAAAACTAATTATAAAAATGGTTTTCTGTGAAGAAAATCAAATAAAAGAAATTTTTGAATGCATTCTTTCGAGTTACATTTTTTAACCTTAAATTTGTACTCAATATCTGCCTTGCTTTTGATTTAACAAATTCGAAACTTCACAGAATCCTAAAAACTAATTATAAAAATGGTTTTCTGTGAAGAAAATCAAATAAAAGAAATTTTTGAATGCATTCTTTCGAGTTGCATATTTTAACCTTAAATTTGTACTCAATATCTTGGTCGTGTTTATTTCTACAAATTCGAAACTTCACAGAATCCTAAAAACTAATTATAAAAATGGTTTTCTGTGAAGAAAATAAAATAAAAGAAATTTTTGAATGCACTTTTTCGAGTTCCATATTTTAACCTTAAATTTGTACTCAATATCTGCCTTGCTTTTGATTCAACAAATTCGAAACTTCACAGAATCCTAAAAACTAATTATAAAAATGGTTTTCTGTGAAGAAAATCAAATAAAAGAAATTTTTGAATGCATTCTTTCGAGTTGCATATTTTAACCTTAAATTTGTACTCAATATCTTGGTCGTGTTTATTTCTACAAATTCGAAACTTCACAGAATCCTAAAAACTAATTATAAAAATGGTTTTCTGTGAAGAAAATAAAATAAAAGAAATTTTTGAATGCACTTTTTCGAGTTCCATATTTTAACCTTAAATTTGTACTCAATATCTGCCTTGCTTTTGATTCAACAAATTCGAAACTTCACAGAATCCTAAAAACTAATTATAAAAATGGTTTTCTGTGAAGAAAATCAAATAAAAGAAATTTTTGAATGCATTCTTTCGAGTTGCATATTTTAACCTTAAATTTGTACTCAATATCTTGGTCGTGTTTATTTCTACAAATTCGAAACTTCACAGAATCCTAAAAACTAATTATAAAAATGGTTTTCTGTGAAGAAAATAAAATAAAAGAAATTTTTGAATGCACTTTTTCGAGTTCCATATTTTAACCTTAAATTTGTACTCAATATCTGCCTTGCATTTGATTCAACAAATTCGAAACTTCACAGAATCCTAAAAACTAATTATAAAAATGGTTTTCTGTGAAGAAAATCAAATAAAAGAAATTTTTGAATGCATTCTTTCGAGTTACATTTTTTAACCTTAAATTTGTACTCAATATCTGCCTTGCTTTTGATTTAACAAATTCGAAACTTCACAGAATCCTAAAAACTAATTATAAAAATGGTTTTCTGTGAAGAAAATCAAATAAAAGAAATTTTTGAATGCATTCTTTCGAGTTGCATATTTTAACCTTAAATTTGTACTCAATATCTTGGTCGTGTTTATTTCTACAAATTCGAAACTTCACAGAATCCTAAAAACTAATTATAAAAATGGTTTTCTGTGAAGAAAATAAAATAAAAGAAATTTTTGAATGCACTTTTTCGAGTTCCATATTTTAACCTTAAATTTGTACTCAATATCTGCCTTGCTTTTGATTCAACAAATTCGAAACTTCACAGAATCCTAAAAACTAATTATAAAAATGGTTTTCTGTGAAGAAAATCAAATAAAAGAAATTTTTGAATGCATTCTTTCGAGTTGCATATTTTAACCTTAAATTTGTACTCAATATCTTGGTCGTGTTTATTTCTACAAATTCGAAACTTCACAGAATCCTAAAAACTAATTATAAAAATGGTTTTCTGTGAAGAAAATAAAATAAAAGAAATTTTTGAATGCACTTTTTCGAGTTCCATATTTTAACCTTAAATTTGTACTCAATATCTGCCTTGCTTTTGATTCAACAAATTCGAAACTTCACAGAATCCTAAAAACTAATTATAAAAATGGTTTTCTGTGAAGAAAATCAAATAAAAGAAATTTTTGAATGCATTCTTTCGAGTTACATTTTTTAACCTTAAATTTGTACTCAATATCTGCCTTGCTTTTGATTTAACAAATTCGAAACTTCACAGAATCCTAAAAACTAATTATAAAAATGGTTTTCTGTGAAGAAAATCAAATAAAAGAAATTTTTGAATGCATTCTTTCGAGTTGCATATTTTAACCTTAAATTTGTACTCAATATCTGCCTTGCTTTTGATTCAACAAATTCGAAACTTCACAGAATCCTAAAAACTAATTATAAAAATGGTTTTCTGTGAAGAAAATCAAATAAAAGAAATTTTTGAATGCACTCTTTCGAGTTGCATATTTTAACCTTAAATTTGTACTCAATATCTTGGTCGTGTTTATTTCTACAAATTCGAAACTTCACAGAATCCTAAAAACTAATTATAAAAATGGTTTTCTGTGAAGAAAATCAAATAAAAGAAATTTTTGAATGCATTCTTTCGAGTTACATTTTTTAACCTTAAATTTGTACTCAATATCTGCCTTGCTTTTGATTCAACAAATTCGAAACTTCACAGAATCCTAAAAACTAATTATAAAAATGGTTTTCTGTGAAGAAAATCAAATAAAAGAAATTTTTGAATGCATTCTTTCGAGTTGCATATTTTAACCTTAAATTTGTACTCAATATCTGCCTTGCTTTTGATTCAACAAATTCGAAACTTCACAGAATCCTAAAAACTAATTATAAAAATGGTTTTCTGTGAAGAAAATCAAATAAAAGAAATTTTTGAATGCATTCTTTCGAGTTGCATATTTTAACCTTAAATTTGTACTCAATATCTGCCTTGCTTTTGATTCAACAAATTCGAAACTTCACAGAATCCTAAAAACTAATTATAAAAATGGTTTTCTGTGAAGAAAATCAAATAAAAGAAATTTTTGAATGCATTCTTTCGAGTTGCATATTTTAACCTTAAATTTGTACTCAATATCTGCCTTGCATTTGATTCAACAAATTCGAAACTTCACAGAATCCTAAAAACTAATTATAAAAATGGTTTTCTGTGAAGAAAATCAAATAAAAGAAATTTTTGAATGCATTCTTTCGAGTTACATTTTTTAACCTTAAATTTGTACTCAATATCTGCCTTGCATTTGATTCAACAAATTCGAAACTTCACAGAATCCTAAAAACTAATTATAAAAATGGTTTTCTGTGAAGAAAATCAAATAAAAGAAATTTTTGAATGCATTCTTTCGAGTTGCATTTTTTAACCTTAAATTTGTACTCAATATCTGCCTTGCATTTGATTCAACAAATTCGAAACTTCACAGAATCCTAAAAACTAATTATAAAAATGGTTTTCTGTGAAGAAAATCAAATAAAAGAAATTTTTGAATGCATTCTTTCGAGTTACATTTTTTAACCTTAAATTTGTACTCAATATCTGCCTTGCTTTTGATTTAACAAATTCGAAACTTCACAGAATCCTAAAAACTAATTATAAAAATGGTTTTCTGTGAAGAAAATCAAATAAAAGAAATTTTTGAATGCATTCTTTCGAGTTGCATATTTTAACCTTAAATTTGTACTCAATATCTTGGTCGTGTTTATTTCTACAAATTCGAAACTTCACAGAATCCTAAAAACTAATTATAAAAATGGTTTTCTGTGAAGAAAATAAAATAAAAGAAATTTTTGAATGCACTTTTTCGAGTTGCATATTTTAACCTTAAATTTGTACTCAATATCTGCCTTGCTTTTGATTCAACAAATTCGAAACTTCACAGAATCCTAAAAACTAATTATAAAAATGGTTTTCTGTGAAGAAAATCAAATAAAAGAAATTTTTGAATGCATTCTTTCGAGTTGCATATTTTAACCTTAAATTTGTACTCAATATCTGCCTTGCTTTTGATTCAACAAATTCGAAACTTCACAGAATCCTAAAAACTAATTATAAAAATGGTTTTCTGTGAAGAAAATCAAATAAAAGAAATTTTTGAATGCATTCTTTCGAGTTGCATATTTTAACCTTAAATTTGTACTCAATATCTTGGTCGTGTTTATTTCTACAAATTCGAAACTTCACAGAATCCTAAAAACTAATTATAAAAATGGTTTTCTGTGAAGAAAATCAAATAAAAGAAATTTTTGAATGCATTCTTTCGAGTTACATTTTTTAACCTTAAATTTGTACTCAATATCTGCCTTGCTTTTGATTCAACAAATTCGAAACTTCACAGAATCCTAAAAACTAATTATAAAAATGGTTTTCTGTGAAGAAAATCAAATAAAAGAAATTTTTGAATGCATTCTTTCGAGTTGCATATTTTAACCTTAAATTTGTACTCAATATCTGCCTTGCTTTTGATTCAACAAATTCGAAACTTCACAGAATCCTAAAAACTAATTATAAAAATGGTTTTCTGTGAAGAAAATCAAATAAAAGAAATTTTTGAATGCATTCTTTCGAGTTGCATATTTTAACCTTAAATTTGTACTCAATATCTGCCTTGCTTTTGATTCAACAAATTCGAAACTTCACAGAATCCTAAAAACTAATTATAAAAATGGTTTTCTATGAAGAAAATCAAATAAAAGAAATTTTTGAATGCATTCTTTCGAGTTGCATATTTTAACCTTAAATTTGTACTCAATATCTGCCTTGCTTTTGATTCAACAAATTCGAAACTTCACAGAATCCTAAAAACTAATTATAAAAATGGTTTTCTGTGAAGAAAATCAAATAAAAGAAATTTTTGAATGCACTTTTTCGAGTTGCATATTTTAACCTTAAATTTGTACTCAATATCTGCCTTGCATTTGATTCAACAAATTCGAAACTTCACAGAATCCTAAAAACTAATTATAAAAATGGTTTTCTGTGAAGAAAATCAAATAAAAGAAATTTTTGAATGCACTCTTTCGAGTTGCATATTTTAACCTTAAATTTGAACTCAATATCTGCCTTGCATTTGATTCAACAAATTCGAAACTTCACAGAATCCTAAAAACTAATTATAAAAATGGTTTTCTGTGAAGAAAATCAAATAAAAGAAATTTTTGAATGCATTCTTTCGAGTTGCATATTTTAACCTTAAATTTGTACTCAATATCTGCCTTGCTTTTGATTCAACAAATTCGAAACTTCACAGAATCCTAAAAACTAATTATAAAAATGGTTTTCTATGAAGAAAATCAAATAAAAAAAATTTTTGAATGCATTCTTTCGAGTTGCATATTTTAACCTTAAATTTGTACTCAATATCTGCCTTGCTTTTGATTCAACAAATTCGAAACTTCACAGAATCCTAAAAACTAATTATAAAAATGGTTTTCTGTGAAGAAAATCAAATAAAAGAAATTTTTGAATGCACTTTTTCGAGTTGCATATTTTAACCTTAAATTTGTACTCAATATCTGCCTTGCATTTGATTCAACAAATTCGAAACTTCACAGAATCCTAAAAACTAATTATAAAAATGGTTTTCTGTGAAGAAAATCAAATAAAAGAAATTTTTGAATGCACTCTTTCGAGTTGCATATTTTAACCTTAAATTTGAACTCAATATCTGCCTTGCATTTGATTCAACAAATTCGAAACTTCACAGAATCCTAAAAACTAATTATAAAAATGGTTTTCTGTGAAGAAAATCAAATAAAAGAAATTTTTGAATGCATTCTTTCGAGTTGCATATTTTAACCTTAAATTTGTACTCAATATCTGCCTTGCATTTGATTCAACAAATTCGAAACTTCACAGAATCCTAAAAACTAATTATAAAAATGGTTTTCTGTGAAGAAAATCAAATAAAAGAAATTTTTGAATGCATTCTTTCGAGTTGCATATTTTAACCTTAAATTTGTACTCAATATCTTGGTCGTGTTTATTTCTACAAATTCGAAACTTCACAGAATCCTAAAAACTAATTATAAAAATGGTTTTCTGTGAAGAAAATCAAATAAAAGAAATTTTTGAATGCACTCTTTCGAGTTGCATATTTTAACCTTAAATTTGTACTCAATATCTTGGTCGTGTTTATTTCTACAAATTCGAAACTTCACAGAATCCTAAAAACTAATTATAAAAATGGTTTTCTGTGAAGAAAATCAAATAAAAGAAATTTTTGAATGCACTCTTTCGAGTTGCATATTTTAACCTTAAATTTGAACTCAATATCTGCCTTGCATTTGATTCAACAAATTTCTAAACTTCACAGAATCCTAAAAACTAATTATAAAAATGGTTTTCTGTGAAGAAAATCAAATAAAAGAAATTTTTGAATGCACTCTTTCGAGTTGCATATTTTAACCTTAAATTTGAACTCAATATCTGCCTTGCATTTGATTCAACAAATTCGAAACTTCACAGAATCCTAAAAACTAATTATAAAAATGGTTTTCTGTGAAGAAAATCAAATAAAAGAAATTTTTGAATGCACTCTTTCGAGTTGCATATTTTAACCTTAAATTTGAACTCAATATCTGCCTTGCATTTGATTCAACAAATTCGAAACTTCACAGAATCCTAAAAACTAATTATAAAAATGGTTTTCTGTGAAGAAAATCAAATAAAAGAAATTTTTGAATGCATTCTTTCGAGTTGCATATTTTAACCTTAAATTTGTACTCAATATCTTGGTCGTGTTTATTTCTACAAATTCGAAACTTCACAGAATCCTAAAAACTAATTATAAAAATGGTTTTCTGTGAAGAAAATCAAATAAAAGAAATTTTTGAATGCACTCTTTCGAGTTGCATATTTTAACCTTAAATTTGAACTCAATATCTGCCTTGCATTTGATTCAACAAATTCGAAACTTCACAGAATCCTAAAAACTAATTATAAAAATGGTTTTCTGTGAAGAAAATCAAATAAAAGAAATTTTTGAATGCATTCTTTCGAGTTGCATATTTTAACCTTAAATTTGTACTCAATATCTGCCTTGCATTTGATTCAACAAATTTCTAAACTTCACAGAATCCTAAAAACTAATTATAAAAATGGTTTTCTGTGAAGAAAATCAAATAAAAGAAATTTTTGAATGCATTCTTTCGAGTTGCATATTTTAACCTTAAATTTGTACTCAATATCTTGGTCGTGTTTATTTCTACAAATTCGAAACTTCACAGAATCCTAAAAACTAATTATAAAAATGGTTTTCTGTGAAGAAAATCAAATAAAAGAAATTTTTGAATGCACTCTTTCGAGTTGCATATTTTAACCTTAAATTTGAACTCAATATCTGCCTTGCATTTGATTCAACAAATTCGAAACTTCACAGAATCCTAAAAACTAATTATAAAAATGGTTTTCTATGAAGAAAATCAAATAAAAGAAATTTTTGAATGCATTCTTTCGAGTTGCATATTTTAACCTTAAATTTGTACTCAATATCTGCCTTGCTTTTGATTCAACAAATTCGAAACTTCACAGAATCCTAAAAACTAATTATAAAAATGGTTTTCTGTGAAGAAAATCAAATAAAAGAAATTTTTGAATGCACTTTTTCGAGTTGCATATTTTAACCTTAAATTTGTACTCAATATCTGCCTTGCATTTGATTCAACAAATTCGAAACTTCACAGAATCCTAAAAACTAATTATAAAAATGGTTTTCTGTGAAGAAAATCAAATAAAAGAAATTTTTGAATGCACTCTTTCGAGTTGCATATTTTAACCTTAAATTTGAACTCAATATCTGCCTTGCATTTGATTCAACAAATTCGAAACTTCACAGAATCCTAAAAACTAATTATAAAAATGGTTTTCTGTGAAGAAAATCAAATAAAAGAAATTTTTGAATGCATTCTTTCGAGTTGCATATTTTAACCTTAAATTTGTACTCAATATCTGCCTTGCTTTTGATTCAACAAATTCGAAACTTCACAGAATCCTAAAAACTAATTATAAAAATGGTTTTCTATGAAGAAAATCAAATAAAAAAAATTTTTGAATGCATTCTTTCGAGTTGCATATTTTAACCTTAAATTTGTACTCAATATCTGCCTTGCTTTTGATTCAACAAATTCGAAACTTCACAGAATCCTAAAAACTAATTATAAAAATGGTTTTCTGTGAAGAAAATCAAATAAAAGAAATTTTTGAATGCACTTTTTCGAGTTGCATATTTTAACCTTAAATTTGTACTCAATATCTGCCTTGCATTTGATTCAACAAATTCGAAACTTCACAGAATCCTAAAAACTAATTATAAAAATGGTTTTCTGTGAAGAAAATCAAATAAAAGAAATTTTTGAATGCACTCTTTCGAGTTGCATATTTTAACCTTAAATTTGAACTCAATATCTGCCTTGCATTTGATTCAACAAATTCGAAACTTCACAGAATCCTAAAAACTAATTATAAAAATGGTTTTCTGTGAAGAAAATCAAATAAAAGAAATTTTTGAATGCATTCTTTCGAGTTGCATATTTTAACCTTAAATTTGTACTCAATATCTGCCTTGCATTTGATTCAACAAATTCGAAACTTCACAGAATCCTAAAAACTAATTATAAAAATGGTTTTCTGTGAAGAAAATCAAATAAAAGAAATTTTTGAATGCATTCTTTCGAGTTGCATATTTTAACCTTAAATTTGTACTCAATATCTTGGTCGTGTTTATTTCTACAAATTCGAAACTTCACAGAATCCTAAAAACTAATTATAAAAATGGTTTTCTGTGAAGAAAATCAAATAAAAGAAATTTTTGAATGCACTCTTTCGAGTTGCATATTTTAACCTTAAATTTGTACTCAATATCTTGGTCGTGTTTATTTCTACAAATTCGAAACTTCACAGAATCCTAAAAACTAATTATAAAAATGGTTTTCTGTGAAGAAAATCAAATAAAAGAAATTTTTGAATGCACTCTTTCGAGTTGCATATTTTAACCTTAAATTTGAACTCAATATCTGCCTTGCATTTGATTCAACAAATTTCTAAACTTCACAGAATCCTAAAAACTAATTATAAAAATGGTTTTCTGTGAAGAAAATCAAATAAAAGAAATTTTTGAATGCACTCTTTCGAGTTGCATATTTTAACCTTAAATTTGAACTCAATATCTGCCTTGCATTTGATTCAACAAATTCGAAACTTCACAGAATCCTAAAAACTAATTATAAAAATGGTTTTCTGTGAAGAAAATCAAATAAAAGAAATTTTTGAATGCACTCTTTCGAGTTGCATATTTTAACCTTAAATTTGAACTCAATATCTGCCTTGCATTTGATTCAACAAATTCGAAACTTCACAGAATCCTAAAAACTAATTATAAAAATGGTTTTCTGTGAAGAAAATCAAATAAAAGAAATTTTTGAATGCATTCTTTCGAGTTGCATATTTTAACCTTAAATTTGTACTCAATATCTTGGTCGTGTTTATTTCTACAAATTCGAAACTTCACAGAATCCTAAAAACTAATTATAAAAATGGTTTTCTGTGAAGAAAATCAAATAAAAGAAATTTTTGAATGCACTCTTTCGAGTTGCATATTTTAACCTTAAATTTGAACTCAATATCTGCCTTGCATTTGATTCAACAAATTCGAAACTTCACAGAATCCTAAAAACTAATTATAAAAATGGTTTTCTGTGAAGAAAATCAAATAAAAGAAATTTTTGAATGCATTCTTTCGAGTTGCATATTTTAACCTTAAATTTGTACTCAATATCTGCCTTGCATTTGATTCAACAAATTCGAAACTTCACAGAATCCTAAAAACTAATTATAAAAATGGTTTTCTGTGAAGAAAATCAAATAAAAGAAATTTTTGAATGCATTCTTTCGAGTTGCATATTTTAACCTTAAATTTGAACTCAATATCTGCCTTGCATTTGATTCAACAAATTCGAAACTTCACAGAATCCTAAAAACTAATTATAAAAATGGTTTTCTGTGAAGAAAATCAAATAAAAGAAATTTTTGAATGCACTCTTTCGAGTTGCATATTTTAACCTTAAATTTGTACTCAATATCTTGGTCGTGTTTATTTCTACAAATTCGAAACTTCACAGAATCCTAAAAACTAATTATAAAAATGGTTTTCTGTGAAGAAAATCAAATAAAAGAAATTTTTGAATGCACTCTTTCGAGTTGCATATTTTAACCTTAAATTTGAACTCAATATCTGCCTTGCATTTGATTCAACAAATTTCTAAACTTCACAGAATCCTAAAAACTAATTATAAAAATGGTTTTCTGTGAAGAAAATCAAATAAAAGAAATTTTTGAATGCACTCTTTCGAGTTGCATATTTTAACCTTAAATTTGAACTCAATATCTGCCTTGCATTTGATTCAACAAATTCGAAACTTCACAGAATCCTAAAAACTAATTATAAAAATGGTTTTCTATGAAGAAAATAAAATAAAAGAAATTTTTGAATGCACTCTTTCGAGTTGCATATTTTAACCTTAAATTTGAACTCAATATCTGCCTTGCATTTGATTCAACAAATTCGAAACTTCACAGAATCCTAAAAACTAATTATAAAAATGGTTTTCTGTGAAGAAAATCAAATAAAAGAAATTTTTGAATGCATTCTTTCGAGTTGCATATTTTAACCTTAAATTTGTACTCAATATCTTGGTCGTGTTTATTTCTACAAATTCGAAACTTCACAGAATCCTAAAAACTAATTATAAAAATGGTTTTCTGTGAAGAAAATAAAATAAAAGAAATTTTTGAATGCACTTTTTCGAGTTGCATATTTTAACCTTAAATTTGTACTCAATATCTGCCTTGCTTTTGATTCAACAAATTCGAAACTTCACAGAATCCTAAAAACTAATTATAAAAATGGTTTTCTGTGAAGAAAATCAAATAAAAGAAATTTTTGAATGCATTCTTTCGAGTTGCATATTTTAACCTTAAATTTGTACTCAATATCTGCCTTGCTTTTGATTCAACAAATTCGAAACTTCACAGAATCCTAAAAACTAATTATAAAAATGGTTTTCTGTGAAGAAAATCAAATAAAAGAAATTTTTGAATGCACTTTTTCGAGTTGCATATTTTAACCTTAAATTTGTACTCAAAATCTGCCTTGCTTTTGATTCAACAAATTCGAAACTTCACAGAATCCTAAAAACTAATTATAAAAATGGTTTTCTGTGAAGAAAATCAAATAAAAGAAATTTTTGAATGCATTCTTTCGAGTTGCATATTTTAACCTTAAATTTGTACTCAATATCTGCCTTGCTTTTGATTCAACAAATTCGAAACTTCACAGAATCCTAAAAACTAATTATAAAAATGGTTTTCTGTGAAGAAAATCAAATAAAAGAAATTTTTGAATGCACTTTTTCGAGTTGCATATTTTAACCTTAAATTTGTACTCAATATCTGCCTTGCTTTTGATTCAACAAATTCGAAACTTCACAGAATCCTAAAAACTAATTATAAAAATGGTTTTCTGTGAAGAAAATCAAATAAAAGAAATTTTTGAATGCACTTTTTCGAGTTGCATATTTTAACCTTAAATTTGTACTCAAAATCTGCCTTGCTTTTGATTCAACAAATTCGAAACTTCACAGAATCCTAAAAACTAATTATAAAAATGGTTTTCTGTGAAGAAAATCAAATAAAAGAAATTTTTGAATGCATTCTTTCGAGTTGCATATTTTAACCTTAAATTTGTACTCAATATCTGCCTTGCTTTTGATTCAACAAATTCGAAACTTCACAGAATCCTAAAAACTAATTATAAAAATGGTTTTCTGTGAAGAAAATCAAATAAAAGAAATTTTTGAATGCATTCTTTCGAGTTGCATATTTTAACCTTAAATTTGTACTCAATATCTGCCTTGCTTTTGATTCAACAAATTCGAAACTTCACAGAATCCTAAAAACTAATTATAAAAATGGTTTTCTGTGAAGAAAATCAAATAAAAGAAATTTTTGAATGCATTCTTTCGAGTTGCATATTTTAACCTTAAATTTGTACTCAATATCTGCCTTGCTTTTGATTCAACAAATTCGAAACTTCACAGAATCCTAAAAACTAATTATAAAAATGGTTTTCTGTGAAGAAAATCAAATAAAAGAAATTTTTGAATGCATTCTTTCGAGTTGCATATTTTAACCTTAAATTTGTACTCAATATCTTGGTCGTGTTTATTTCTACAAATTCGAAACTTCACAGAATCCTAAAAACTAATTATAAAAATGGTTTTCTGTGAAGAAAATAAAATAAAAGAAATTTTTGAATGCACTTTTTCGAGTTGCATATTTTAACCTTAAATTTGTACTCAATATCTGCCTTGCTTTTGATTCAACAAATTCGAAACTTCACAGAATCCTAAAAACTAATTATAAAAATGGTTTTCTGTGAAGAAAATCAAATAAAAGAAATTTTTGAATGCATTCTTTCGAGTTGCATATTTTAACCTTAAATTTGTACTCAATATCTGCCTTGCATTTGATTCAACAAATTCGAAACTTCACAGAATCCTAAAAACTAATTATAAAAATGGTTTTCTGTGAAGAAAATCAAATAAAAGAAATTTTTGAATGCATTCTTTCGAGTTGCATATTTTAACCTTAAATTTGTACTCAATATCTTGGTCGTGTTTATTTCTACAAATTCGAAACTTCACAGAATCCTAAAAACTAATTATAAAAATGGTTTTCTGTGAAGAAAATAAAATAAAAGAAATTTTTGAATGCACTTTTTCGAGTTGCATATTTTAACCTTAAATTTGTACTCAATATCTGCCTTGCATTTGATTCAACAAATTCGAAACTTCACAGAATCCTAAAAACTAATTATAAAAATGGTTTTCTGTGAAGAAAATCAAATAAAAGAAATTTTTGAATGCATTCTTTCGAGTTGCATATTTTAACCTTAAATTTGTACTCAATATCTGCCTTGCTTTTGATTCAACAAATTCGAAACTTCACAGAATCCTAAAAACTAATTATAAAAATGGTTTTCTGTGAAGAAAATAAAATAAAAGAAATTTTTGAATGCACTTTTTCGAGTTGCATATTTTAACCTTAAATTTGTACTCAATATCTGCCTTGCATTTGATTCAACAAATTCGAAACTTCACAGAATCCTAAAAACTAATTATAAAAATGGTTTTCTGTGAAGAAAATCAAATAAAAGAAATTTTTGAATGCATTCTTTCGAGTTGCATATTTTAACCTTAAATTTGTACTCAATATCTGCCTTGCATTTGATTCAACAAATTCGAAACTTCACAGAATCCTAAAAACTAATTATAAAAATGGTTTTCTGTGAAGAAAATCAAATAAAAGAAATTTTTGAATGCATTCTTTCGAGTTGCATATTTTAACCTTAAATTTGTACTCAATATCTTGGTCGTGTTTATTTCTACAAATTCGAAACTTCACAGAATCCTAAAAACTAATTATAAAAATGGTTTTCTGTGAAGAAAATAAAATAAAAGAAATTTTTGAATGCACTTTTTCGAGTTGCATATTTTAACCTTAAATTTGTACTCAATATCTGCCTTGCTTTTGATTCAACAAATTCGAAACTTCACAGAATCCTAAAAACTAATTATAAAAATGGTTTTCTGTGAAGAAAATCAAATAAAAGAAATTTTTGAATGCATTCTTTCGAGTTGCATATTTTAACCTTAAATTTGTACTCAATATCTGCCTTGCTTTTGATTCAACAAATTCGAAACTTCACAGAATCCTAAAAACTAATTATAAAAATGGTTTTCTGTGAAGAAAATCAAATAAAAGAAATTTTTGAATGCATTCTTTCGAGTTGCATATTTTAACCTTAAATTTGTACTCAATATCTGCCTTGCTTTTGATTCAACAAATTCGAAACTTCACAGAATCCTAAAAACTAATTATAAAAATGGTTTTCTGTGAAGAAAATCAAATAAAAGAAATTTTTGAATGCACTTTTTCGAGTTGCATATTTTAACCTTAAATTTGTACTCAATATCTGCCTTGCTTTTGATTCAACAATATCGAAACTTCACAGAATCCTAAAAACTAATTATAAAAATGGTTTTCTGTGAAGAAAATCAAATAAAAGAAATTTTTGAATGCATTCTTTCGAGTTGCATATTTTAACCTTAAATTTGTACTCAATATCTGCCTTGCTTTTGATTCAACAAATTCGAAACTTCACAGAATCCTAAAAACTAATTATAAAAATGGTTTTCTGTGAAGAAAATCAAATAAAAGAAATTTTTGAATGCATTCTTTCGAGTTGCATATTTTAACCTTAAATTTGTACTCAATATCTGCCTTGCATTTGATTCAACAAATTCGAAACTTCACAGAATCCTAAAAACTAATTATAAAAATGGTTTTCTGTGAAGAAAATCAAATAAAAGAAATTTTTGAATGCACTTTTTCGAGTTGCATATTTTAACCTTAAATTTGTACTCAATATCTGCCTTGCATTTGATTCAACAAATTCGAAACTTCACAGAATCCTAAAAACTAATTATAAAAATGGTTTTCTGTGAAGAAAATCAAATAAAAGAAATTTTTGAATGCACTTTTTCGAGTTGCATTTTTTAACCTTAAATTTGTACTCAATATCTGCCTTGCATTTGATTCAACAAATTCGAAACTTCACAGAATCCTAAAAACTAATTATAAAAATGGTTTTCTGTGAAGAAAATCAAATAAAAGAAATTTTTGAATGCATTCTTTCGAGTTACATTTTTTAACCTTAAATTTGTACTCAATATCTGCCTTGCTTTTGATTTAACAAATTCGAAACTTCACAGAATCCTAAAAACTAATTATAAAAATGGTTTTCTGTGAAGAAAATCAAATAAAAGAAATTTTTGAATGCATTCTTTCGAGTTGTCAAATTTAAGGTTAAAATATGCAACTCGAAAAAGTTCATTCAAAAATTTCTTTTATTTGATTTTCTTCACAGAAAACCATTTTTATAATTAGTTTTTAGGATTCTGTGAAGTTTCGAATTTGTTGAATCAAATGCAAGGCAGATATTGAGTACAAATTTAAGGTTAAAATATGCAACTCGAAAAAGTGCATTCAAAAATTTCTTTTATTTGATTTTCTTCACAGAAAACCATTTTTATAATTAGTTTTTAGGATTCTGTGAAGTTTCGAATTTGTTGAATCAAAAGCAAGGCAGATATTGAGTACAAATTTAAGGTTAAAATATGCAACTCGAAAGAATGCATTCAAAAATTTCTTTTATTTGATTTTCTTCACAGAAAACCATTTTTATATTTAGTTTTTAGGATTCTGTGAAGTTTCGAATTTGTTGAATCAAATGCAAGGCAGATATTGAGTTCAAATTTAAGGTTAAAATATGCAACTCGAAAAAGTGCATTCAAAAATTTCTTTTATTTGATTTTCTTCACAGAAAACCATTTTTATAATTAGTTTTTAGGATTCTGTGAAGTTTCGAACTTGTTGAATCAAAAGCAAGGCAGATATTGAGTACAAATTTAAGGTTAAAATATGCAACTCGAAAGAATGCATTCAAAAATTTCTTTTATTTGATTTTCTTCACAGAAAACCATTTTTATAATTAGTTTTTAGGATTCTGTGAAGTTTCGAATTTGTTGAATCAAATGCAAGGCAGATATTGAGTACAAATTTAAGGTTAAAATATGCAACTCGAAAAAGTGCATTCAAAAATTTCTTTTATTTGATTTTCTTCACAGAAAACCATTTTTATAATTAGTTTTTAGGATTCTGTGAAGTTTCGAATTTGTTGAATCAAAAGCAAGGCAGATATTGAGTACAAATTTAAGGTTAAAATATGCAACTCGAAAGAATGCATTCAAAAATTTCTTTTATTTGATTTTCTTCACAGAAAACCATTTTTATAATTAGTTTTTAGGATTCTGTGAAGTTTCGAATTTGTTGAATCAAATGCAAGGCAGATATTGAGTACAAATTTAAGGTTAAAATATGCAACTCGAAAAAGTGCATTCAAAAATTTCTTTTATTTGATTTTCTTCACAGAAAACCATTTTTATAATTAGTTTTTAGGATTCTGTGAAGTTTCGAATTTGTTGAATCAAAAGCAAGGCAGATATTGAGTACAAATTTAAGGTTAAAATATGCAACTCGAAAGAATGCATTCAAAAATTTCTTTTATTTGATTTTCTTCACAGAAAACCATTTTTATATTTAGTTTTTAGGATTCTGTGAAGTTTTGAATTTGTTGAATCAAATGCAAGGCAGATATTGAGTTCAAATTTAAGGTTAAAATATGCAACTCGAAAAAGTGCATTCAAAAATTTCTTTTATTTGATTTTCTTCACAGAAAACCATTTTTATAATTAGTTTTTAGGATTCTGTGAAGTTTCGAACTTGTTGAATCAAAAGCAAGGCAGATATTGAGTACAAATTTAAGGTTAAAATATGCAACTCGAAAGAATGCATTCAAAAATTTCTTTTATTTGATTTTCTTCACAGAAAACCATTTTTATAATTAGTTTTTAGGATTCTGTGAAGTTTCGAATTTGTTGAATCAAATGCAAGGCAGATATTGAGTACAAATTTAAGGTTAAAATATGCAACTCGAAAAAGTGCATTCAAAAATTTCTTTTATTTGATTTTCTTCACAGAAAACCATTTTTATAATTAGTTTTTAGGATTCTGTGAAGTTTCGAATTTGTTGAATCAAAAGCAAGGCAGATATTGAGTACAAATTTAAGGTTAAAATATGCAACTCGAAAGAATGCATTCAAAAATTTCTTTTATTTGATTTTCTTCACAGAAAACCATTTTTATAATTAGTTTTTAGGATTCTGTGAAGTTTCGAATTTGTTGAATCAAATGCAAGGCAGATATTGAGTACAAATTTAAGGTTAAAATATGCAACTCGAAAGAATGCATTCAAAAATTTCTTTTATTTGATTTTCTTCACAGAAAACCATTTTTATAATTAGTTTTTAGGATTCTGTGAAGTTTCGAATTTGTTGAATCAAATGCAAGGCAGATATTGAGTACAAATTTAAGGTTAAAATATGCAACTCGAAAAAGTGCATTCAAAAATTTCTTTTATTTGATTTTCTTCACAGAAAACCATTTTTATA
Organism: Panagrolaimus kolymaensis; assembly: GCA_028622995.1. Classification (NCBI taxonomy): domain Eukaryota; kingdom Metazoa; phylum Nematoda; class Chromadorea; order Rhabditida; family Panagrolaimidae; genus Panagrolaimus; species Panagrolaimus kolymaensis. The sequence goes on along the minus strand of JAJQJQ010000025.1, from coordinate 476,507 downwards.
ATTAGTTTTTAGGATTCTGTGAAGTTTCGAATTTGTTGAATCAAAAGCAAGGCAGATATTGAGTACAAATTTAAGGTTAAAATATGCAACTCGAAAGAATGCATTCAAAAATTTCTTTTATTTGATTTTCTTCACAGAAAACCATTTTTATAATTAGTTTTTAGGATTCTGTGAAGTTTCGAATTTGTTGAATCAAATGCAAGGCAGATATTGAGTACAAATTTAAGGTTAAAATATGCAACTCGAAAGAATGCATTCAAAAATTTCTTTTATTTGATTTTCTTCACAGAAAACCATTTTTATAATTAGTTTTTAGGATTCTGTGAAGTTTCGAATTTGTTGAATCAAATGCAAGGCAGATATTGAGTACAAATTTAAGGTTAAAATATGCAACTCGAAAGAATGCATTCAAAAATTTCTTTTATTTGATTTTCTTCACAGAAAACCATTTTTATAATTAGTTTTTAGGATTCTGTGAAGTTTCGAATTTGTTGAATCAAATGCAAGGCAGATATTGAGTTCAAATTTAAGGTTAAAATATGCAACTCGAAAGAATGCATTCAAAAATTTCTTTTATTTGATTTTCTTCACAGAAAACCATTTTTATAATTAGTTTTTAGGATTCTGTGAAGTTTCGAATTTGTTGAATCAAATGCAAGGCAGATATTGAGTACAAATTTAAGGTTAAAATATGCAACTCGAAAAAGTGCATTCAAAAATTTCTTTTATTTGATTTTCTTCACAGAAAACCATTTTTATAATTAGTTTTTAGGATTCTGTGAAGTTTCGAATTTGTTGAATCAAATGCAAGGCAGATATTGAGTACAAATTTAAGGTTAAAATATGCAACTCGAAAAAGTGCATTCAAAAATTTCTTTTATTTGATTTTCTTCACAGAAAACCATTTTTATAATTAGTTTTTAGGATTCTGTGAAGTTTCGAATTTGTTGAATCAAAAGCAAGGCAGATATTGAGTACAAATTTAAGGTTAAAATATGCAACTCGAAAAAGTGCATTCAAAAATTTCTTTTATTTGATTTTCTTCACAGAAAACCATTTTTATAATTAGTTTTTAGGATTCTGTGAAGTTTCGAATTTGTTGAATCAAATGCAAGGCAGATATTGAGTACAAATTTAAGGTTAAAATATGCAACTCGAAAGAATGCATTCAAAAATTTCTTTTATTTGATTTTCTTCACAGAAAACCATTTTTATAATTAGTTTTTAGGATTCTGTGAAGTTTCGAATTTGTTGAATCAAATGCAAGGCAGATATTGAGTACAAATTTAAGGTTAAAATATGCAACTCGAAAAAGTGCATTCAAAAATTTCTTTTATTTGATTTTCTTCACAGAAAACCATTTTTATAATTAGTTTTTAGGATTCTGTGAAGTTTCGAATTTGTTGAATCAAAAGCAAGGCAGATATTGAGTACAAATTTAAGGTTAAAATATGCAACTCGAAAGAATGCATTCAAAAATTTCTTTTATTTGATTTTCTTCACAGAAAACCATTTTTATAATTAGTTTTTAGGATTCTGTGAAGTTTCGAATTTGTTGAATCAAAAGCAAGGCAGATATTGAGTACAAATTTAAGGTTAAAATATGCAACTCGAAAGAATGCATTCAAAAATTTCTTTTATTTGATTTTCTTCACAGAAAACCATTTTTATATTTAGTTTTTAGGATTCTGTGAAGTTTCGAATTTGTTGAATCAAATGCAAGGCAGATATTGAGTTCAAATTTAAGGTTAAAATATGCAACTCGAAAAAGTGCATTCAAAAATTTCTTTTATTTGATTTTCTTCACAGAAAACCATTTTTATAATTAGTTTTTAGGATTCTGTGAAGTTTCGAACTTGTTGAATCAAAAGCAAGGCAGATATTGAGTACAAATTTAAGGTTAAAATATGCAACTCGAAAGAATGCATTCAAAAATTTCTTTTATTTGATTTTCTTCACAGAAAACCATTTTTATAATTAGTTTTTAGGATTCTGTGAAGTTTCGAATTTGTTGAATCAAATGCAAGGCAGATATTGAGTACAAATTTAAGGTTAAAATATGCAACTCGAAAAAGTGCATTCAAAAATTTCTTTTATTTGATTTTCTTCACAGAAAACCATTTTTATAATTAGTTTTTAGGATTCTGTGAAGTTTCGAATTTGTTGAATCAAAAGCAAGGCAGATATTGAGTACAAATTTAAGGTTAAAATATGCAACTCGAAAGAATGCATTCAAAAATTTCTTTTATTTGATTTTCTTCACAGAAAACCATTTTTATAATTAGTTTTTAGGATTCTGTGAAGTTTCGAATTTGTTGAATCAAATGCAAGGCAGATATTGAGTACAAATTTAAGGTTAAAATATGCAACTCGAAAGAATGCATTCAAAAATTTCTTTTATTTGATTTTCTTCACAGAAAACCATTTTTATAATTAGTTTTTAGGATTCTGTGAAGTTTCGAATTTGTTGAATCAAATGCAAGGCAGATATTGAGTACAAATTTAAGGTTAAAATATGCAACTCGAAAAAGTGCATTCAAAAATTTCTTTTATTTGATTTTCTTCACAGAAAACCATTTTTATAATTAGTTTTTAGGATTCTGTGAAGTTTCGAATTTGTTGAATCAAAAGCAAGGCAGATATTGAGTACAAATTTAAGGTTAAAATATGCAACTCGAAAAAGTGCATTCAAAAATTTCTTTTATTTGATTTTCTTCACAGAAAACCATTTTTATAATTAGTTTTTAGGATTCTGTGAAGTTTCGAATTTGTTGAATCAAATGCAAGGCAGATATTGAGTACAAATTTAAGGTTAAAATATGCAACTCGAAAGAATGCATTCAAAAATTTCTTTTATTTGATTTTCTTCACAGAAAACCATTTTTATAATTAGTTTTTAGGATTCTGTGAAGTTTCGAATTTGTTGAATCAAATGCAAGGCAGATATTGAGTACAAATTTAAGGTTAAAATATGCAACTCGAAAGAATGCATTCAAAAATTTCTTTTATTTGATTTTCTTCACAGAAAACCATTTTTATAATTAGTTTTTAGGATTCTGTGAAGTTTCGAATTTGTTGAATCAAATGCAAGGCAGATATTGAGTTCAAATTTAAGGTTAAAATATGCAACTCGAAAGAATGCATTCAAAAATTTCTTTTATTTGATTTTCTTCACAGAAAACCATTTTTATAATTAGTTTTTAGGATTCTGTGAAGTTTCGAATTTGTTGAATCAAATGCAAGGCAGATATTGAGTACAAATTTAAGGTTAAAATATGCAACTCGAAAAAGTGCATTCAAAAATTTCTTTTATTTGATTTTCTTCACAGAAAACCATTTTTATAATTAGTTTTTAGGATTCTGTGAAGTTTCGAACTTGTTGAATCAAAAGCAAGGCAGATATTGAGTACAAATTTAAGGTTAAAATATGCAACTCGAAAGAATGCATTCAAAAATTTCTTTTATTTGATTTTCTTCACAGAAAACCATTTTTATAATTAGTTTTTAGGATTCTGTGAAGTTTCGAATTTGTTGAATCAAATGCAAGGCAGATATTGAGTACAAATTTAAGGTTAAAATATGCAACTCGAAAAAGTGCATTCAAAAATTTCTTTTATTTGATTTTCTTCACAGAAAACCATTTTTATAATTAGTTTTTAGGATTCTGTGAAGTTTCGAATTTGTTGAATCAAAAGCAAGGCAGATATTGAGTACAAATTTAAGGTTAAAATATGCAACTCGAAAGAATGCATTCAAAAATTTCTTTTATTTGATTTTCTTCACAGAAAACCATTTTTATATTTAGTTTTTAGGATTCTGTGAAGTTTCGAATTTGTTGAATCAAATGCAAGGCAGATATTGAGTTCAAATTTAAGGTTAAAATATGCAACTCGAAAAAGTGCATTCAAAAATTTCTTTTATTTGATTTTCTTCACAGAAAACCATTTTTATAATTAGTTTTTAGGATTCTGTGAAGTTTCGAACTTGTTGAATCAAAAGCAAGGCAGATATTGAGTACAAATTTAAGGTTAAAATATGCAACTCGAAAGAATGCATTCAAAAATTTCTTTTATTTGATTTTCTTCACAGAAAACCATTTTTATAATTAGTTTTTAGGATTCTGTGAAGTTTCGAATTTGTTGAATCAAATGCAAGGCAGATATTGAGTACAAATTTAAGGTTAAAATATGCAACTCGAAAAAGTGCATTCAAAAATTTCTTTTATTTGATTTTCTTCACAGAAAACCATTTTTATAATTAGTTTTTAGGATTCTGTGAAGTTTCGAATTTGTTGAATCAAAAGCAAGGCAGATATTGAGTACAAATTTAAGGTTAAAATATGCAACTCGAAAGAATGCATTCAAAAATTTCTTTTATTTGATTTTCTTCACAGAAAACCATTTTTATAATTAGTTTTTAGGATTCTGTGAAGTTTCGAATTTGTTGAATCAAATGCAAGGCAGATATTGAGTACAAATTTAAGGTTAAAATATGCAACTCGAAAGAATGCATTCAAAAATTTCTTTTATTTGATTTTCTTCACAGAAAACCATTTTTATAATTAGTTTTTAGGATTCTGTGAAGTTTCGAATTTGTTGAATCAAATGCAAGGCAGATATTGAGTACAAATTTAAGGTTAAAATATGCAACTCGAAAAAGTGCATTCAAAAATTTCTTTTATTTGATTTTCTTCACAGAAAACCATTTTTATAATTAGTTTTTAGGATTCTGTGAAGTTTCGAATTTGTTGAATCAAAAGCAAGGCAGATATTGAGTACAAATTTAAGGTTAAAATATGCAACTCGAAAAAGTGCATTCAAAAATTTCTTTTATTTGATTTTCTTCACAGAAAACCATTTTTATAATTAGTTTTTAGGATTCTGTGAAGTTTCGAATTTGTTGAATCAAATGCAAGGCAGATATTGAGTACAAATTTAAGGTTAAAATATGCAACTCGAAAGAATGCATTCAAAAATTTCTTTTATTTGATTTTCTTCACAGAAAACCATTTTTATAATTAGTTTTTAGGATTCTGTGAAGTTTCGAATTTGTTGAATCAAATGCAAGGCAGATATTGAGTACAAATTTAAGGTTAAAATATGCAACTCGAAAGAATGCATTCAAAAATTTCTTTTATTTGATTTTCTTCACAGAAAACCATTTTTATAATTAGTTTTTAGGATTCTGTGAAGTTTCGAATTTGTTGAATCAAATGCAAGGCAGATATTGAGTTCAAATTTAAGGTTAAAATATGCAACTCGAAAGAATGCATTCAAAAATTTCTTTTATTTGATTTTCTTCACAGAAAACCATTTTTATAATTAGTTTTTAGGATTCTGTGAAGTTTCGAATTTGTTGAATCAAATGCAAGGCAGATATTGAGTACAAATTTAAGGTTAAAATATGCAACTCGAAAAAGTGCATTCAAAAATTTCTTTTATTTGATTTTCTTCACAGAAAACCATTTTTATAATTAGTTTTTAGGATTCTGTGAAGTTTCGAATTTGTTGAATCAAATGCAAGGCAGATATTGAGTACAAATTTAAGGTTAAAATATGCAACTCGAAAAAGTGCATTCAAAAATTTCTTTTATTTGATTTTCTTCACAGAAAACCATTTTTATAATTAGTTTTTAGGATTCTGTGAAGTTTCGAATTTGTTGAATCAAAAGCAAGGCAGATATTGAGTACAAATTTAAGGTTAAAATATGCAACTCGAAAAAGTGCATTCAAAAATTTCTTTTATTTGATTTTCTTCACAGAAAACCATTTTTATAATTAGTTTTTAGGATTCTGTGAAGTTTCGAATTTGTTGAATCAAATGCAAGGCAGATATTGAGTACAAATTTAAGGTTAAAATATGCAACTCGAAAAAGTGCATTCAAAAATTTCTTTTATTTGATTTTCTTCACAGAAAACCATTTTTATAATTAGTTTTTAGGATTCTGTGAAGTTTCGAATTTGTTGAATCAAAAGCAAGGCAGATATTGAGTACAAATTTAAGGTTAAAATATGCAACTCGAAAAAGTGCATTCAAAAATTTCTTTTATTTGATTTTCTTCACAGAAAACCATTTTTATAATTAGTTTTTAGGATTCTGTGAAGTTTCGAATTTGTTGAATCAAAAGCAAGGCAGATATTGAGTACAAATTTAAGGTTAAAATATGCAACTCGAAAAAGTGCATTCAAAAATTTCTTTTATTTGATTTTCTTCACAGAAAACCATTTTTATAATTAGTTTTTAGGATTCTGTGAAGTTTCGAATTTGTTGAATCAAATGCAAGGCAGATATTGAGTTCAAATTTAAGGTTAAAATATGCAACTCGAAAGAATGCATTCAAAAATTTCTTTTATTTGATTTTCTTCACAGAAAACCATTTTTATAATTAGTTTTTAGGATTCTGTGAAGTTTCAAATTTGTTGAATCAAATGCAAGGCAGATATTGAGTACAAATTTAAGGTTAAAATATGCAACTCGAAAAAGTGCATTCAAAAATTTCTTTTATTTGATTTTCTTCACAGAAAACCATTTTTATAATTAGTTTTTAGGATTCTGTGAAGTTTCGAATTTGTTGAATCAAATGCAAGGCAGATATTGAGTACAAATTTAAGGTTAAAATATGCAACTCGAAAAAGTGCATTCAAAAATTTCTTTTATTTGATTTTCTTCACAGAAAACCATTTTTATAATTAGTTTTTAGGATTCTGTGAAGTTTCGAATTTGTTGAATCAAAAGCAAGGCAGATATTGAGTACAAATTTAAGGTTAAAATATGCAACTCGAAAGAATGCATTCAAAAATTTCTTTTATTTGATTTTCTTCACAGAAAACCATTTTTATAATTAGTTTTTAGGATTCTGTGAAGTTTCGAATTTGTTGAATCAAATGCAAGGCAGATATTGAGTACAAATTTAAGGTTAAAATATGCAACTCGAAAAAGTGCATTCAAAAATTTCTTTTATTTGATTTTCTTCACAGAAAACCATTTTTATAATTAGTTTTTAGGATTCTGTGAAGTTTCGAATTTGTTGAATCAAATGCAAGGCAGATATTGAGTACAAATTTAAGGTTAAAATATGCAACTCGAAAAAGTGCATTCAAAAATTTCTTTTATTTGATTTTCTTCACAGAAAACCATTTTTATAATTAGTTTTTAGGATTCTGTGAAGTTTCGAATTTGTTGAATCAAAAGCAAGGCAGATATTGAGTACAAATTTAAGGTTAAAATATGCAACTCGAAAAAGTGCATTCAAAAATTTCTTTTATTTGATTTTCTTCACAGAAAACCATTTTTATAATTAGTTTTTAGGATTCTGTGAAGTTTCGAATTTGTTGAATCAAATGCAAGGCAGATATTGAGTACAAATTTAAGGTTAAAATATGCAACTCGAAAAAGTGCATTCAAAAATTTCTTTTATTTGATTTTCTTCACAGAAAACCATTTTTATAATTAGTTTTTAGGATTCTGTGAAGTTTCGAATTTGTTGAATCAAATGCAAGGCAGATATTGAGTACAAATTTAAGGTTAAAATATGGAACTCGAAAAAGTGCATTCAAAAATTTCTTTTATTTGATTTTCTTCACAGAAAACCATTTTTATAATTAGTTTTTAGGTTTCTGTGAAGTTTCGAATTTGTTGAATCAAAAGCAAGGCAGATATTGAGTTCAAATTTAAGGTTAAAATATGCAACTCGAAAAAGTGCATTCAAAAATTTCTTTTATTTGATTTTCTTCACAGAAAACCATTTTTATAATTAGTTTTTAGGATTCTGTGAAGTTTCGAATTTGTTGAATCAAATGCAAGGCAGATATTGAGTACAAATTTAAGGTTAAAATATGCAACTCGAAAAAGTGCATTCAAAAATTTCTTTTATTTGATTTTCTTCACAGAAAACCATTTTTATAATTAGTTTTTAGGATTCTGTGAAGTTTCGAATTTGTTGAATCAAATGCAAGGCAGATATTGAGTACAAATTTAAGGTTAAAATATGGAACTCGAAAAAGTGCATTCAAAAATTTCTTTTATTTGATTTTCTTCACAGAAAACCATTTTTATAATTAGTTTTTAGGATTCTGTGAAGTTTCGAATTTGTTGAATCAAAAGCAAGGCAGATATTGAGTTCAAATTTAAGGTTAAAATATGCAACTCGAAAAAGTGCATTCAAAAATTTCTTTTATTTGATTTTCTTCACAGAAAACCATTTTTATAATTAGTTTTTAGGATTCTGTGAAGTTTCGAATTTGTTGAATCAAAAGCAAGGCAGATATTGAGTTCAAATTTAAGGTTAAAATATGCAACTCGAAAAAGTGCATTCAAAAATTTCTTTTATTTGATTTTCTTCACAGAAAACCATTTTTATAATTAGTTTTTAGGATTCTGTGAAGTTTCGAATTTGTTGAATCAAATGCAAGGCAGATATTGAGTACAAATTTAAGGTTAAAATATGGAACTCGAAAAAGTGCATTCAAAAATTTCTTTTATTTGATTTTCTTTACAGAAAACCATTTTTATAATTAGTTTTTAGGATTCTGTGAAGTTTCGAATTTGTTGAATCAAAAGCAAGGCAGATATTGAGTTCAAATTTAAGGTTAAAATATGCAACTCGAAAAAGTGCATTCAAAAATTTCTTTTATTTGATTTTCTTCACAGAAAACCATTTTTATAATTAGTTTTTAGGATTCTGTGAAGTTTCGAATTTGTTGAATCAAATGCAAGGCAGATATTGAGTACAAATTTAAGGTTAAAATATGCAACTCGAAAAAGTGCATTCAAAAATTTCTTTTATTTGATTTTCTTCACAGAAAACCATTTTTATAATTAGTTTTTAGGATTCTGTGAAGTTTCGAATTTGTTGAATCAAATGCAAGGCAGATATTGAGTACAAATTTAAGGTTAAAATATGCAACTCGAAAGAATGCATTCAAAAATTTCTTTTATTTGATTTTCTTCACAGAAAACCATTTTTATAATTAGTTTTTAGGATTCTGTGAAGTTTCGAATTTGTTGAATCAAAAGCAAGGCAGATATTGAGTACAAATTTAAGGTTAAAATATGCAACTCGAAAAAGTGCATTCAAAAATTTCTTTTATTTGATTTTCTTCACAGAAAACCATTTTTATAATTAGTTTTTAGGATTCTGTGAAGTTTCGAATTTGTTGAATCAAATGCAAGGCAGATATTGAGTTCAAATTTAAGGTTAAAATATGCAACTCGAAAAAGTGCATTCAAAAATTTCTTTTATTTGATTTTCTTCACAGAAAACCATTTTTATAATTAGTTTTTAGGATTCTGTGAAGTTTCGAATTTGTTGAATCAAATGCAAGGCAGATATTGAGTACAAATTTAAGGTTAAAATATGCAACTTGAAAGAATGCATTCAAAAATTTCTTTTATTTGATTTTCTTCACAGAAAACTATTTTTATAATTAGTTTTTAGGATTCTGTGAAGTTTCGAATTTGTTGAATCAAATGCAAGGCAGATATTGAGTTCAAATTTAAGGTTAAAATATGCAACTCGAAAAAGTGCATTCAAAAATTTCTTTTATTTGATTTTCTTCACAGAAAACCATTTTTATAATTAGTTTTTAGGATTCTGTGAAGTTTCGAATTTGTTGAATCAAATGCAAGGCAGATATTGAGTTCAAATTTAAGGTTAAAATATGCAACTCGAAAGAATGCATTCAAAAATTTCTTTTATTTGATTTTCTTCACAGAAAACCATTTTTATAATTAGTTTTTAGGATTCTGTGAAGTTTCGAATTTGTTGAATCAAATGCAAGGCAGATATTGAGTTCAAATTTAAAGTTAAAATATGCAACTCGAAAAAGTGCATTCAAAAATTTCTTTTATTTGATTTTCTTCACAGAAAACCATTTTTATAATTAGTTTTTAGGATTCTGTGAAGTTTCGAATTTGTTGAATCAAATGCAAGGCAGATATTGAGTACAAATTTAAGGTTAAAATATGCAACTCGAAAAAGTGCATTCAAAAATTTCTTTTATTTGATTTTCTTCACAGAAAACCATTTTTATAATTAGTTTTTAGGATTCTGTGAAGTTTCGAATTTGTTGAATCAAATGCAAGGCAGATATTGAGTACAAATTTAAGGTTAAAATATGCAACTCGAAAGAATGCATTCAAAAATTTCTTTTATTTGATTTTCTTCACAGAAAACCATTTTTATAATTAGTTTTTAGGATTCTGTGAAGTTTCGAATTTGTTGAATCAAATGCAAGGCAGATATTGAGTACAAATTTAAGGTTAAAATATGCAACTCGAAAAAGTGCATTCAAAAATTTCTTTTATTTGATTTTCTTCACAGAAAACCATTTTTATAATTAGTTTTTAGGATTCTGTGAAGTTTCGAATTTGTTGAATCAAATGCAAGGCAGATATTGAGTACAAATTTAAGGTTAAAATATGCAACTCGAAAAAGTGCATTCAAAAATTTCTTTTATTTGATTTTCTTCACAGAAAACCATTTTTATAATTAGTTTTTAGGATTCTGTGAAGTTTCGAATTTGTTGAATCAAAAGCAAGGCAGATATTGAGTACAAATTTAAGGTTAAAATATGCAACTCGAAAAAGTGCATTCAAAAATTTCTTTTATTTGATTTTCTTCACAGAAAACCATTTTTATAATTAGTTTTTAGGATTCTGTGAAGTTTCGAATTTGTTGAATCAAATGCAAGGCAGATATTGAGTACAAATTTAAGGTTAAAATATGCAACTCGAAAAAGTGCATTCAAAAATTTCTTTTATTTGATTTTCTTCACAGAAAACCATTTTTATAATTAGTTTTTAGGATTCTGTGAAGTTTCGAATTTGTTGAATCAAATGCAAGGCAGATATTGAGTTCAAATTTAAGGTTAAAATATGCAACTCGAAAGAATGCATTCAAAAATTTCTTTTATTTGATTTTCTTCACAGAAAGCCATTTTTATAATTAGTTTTTAGGATTCTGTGAAGTTTCGAATTTGTTGAATCAAAAGCAAGGCAGATATTGAGTACAAATTTAAGGTTAAAATATGCAACTCGAAAAAGTGCATTCAAAAATTTCTTTTATTTGATTTTCTTCACAGAAAACCATTTTTATAATTAGTTTTTAGGATTCTGTGAAGTTTCGAATTTGTTGAATCAAATGCAAGGCAGATATTGAGTTCAAATTTAAGGTTAAAATATGCAACTCGAAAGAATGCATTCAAAAATTTCTTTTATTTGATTTTCTTCACAGAAAACCATTTTTATAATTAGTTTTTAGGATTCTGTGAAGTTTCGAATTTGTTGAATCAAAAGCAAGGCAGATATTGAGTACAAATTTAAGGTTAAAATATGCAACTCGAAAGAATGCATTCAAAAATTTCTTTTATTTGATTTTCTTCACAGAAAACCATTTTTATAATTAGTTTTTAGGATTCTGTGAAGTTTCGAATTTGTTGTAAATTTTTGGAATTTTATTTGTCGATGACATAATGGCACCAAATTAAAAAAATTAGAGAAAATAAAAATAAATTTAAAAGGGGCAAGCGAGATTTTAAATAAAGCTTATCATTGAGCTCACTGATTTGTTTTTACTAAATTTTTGGAATTTTATTTGTCGATGACATAATGGCACCAAATTAAAAAAATTCGAGAAAATAAAAATAAATTTAAATAGGGGCAAGCGAGATTTTCGTTATTGCTTTTCTTAAACCTAATTGATTTGTTTTTACTAAATTTTTGGAATTTTATTTGTCGATGACATAATGGCACCAAATTAAAAAAATTAGAGAAAATAAAAATAAATTTAAATAGGGGCAAGCGAGATTTTCGTTATTGTTTTTCTTAAACCTAATTGATTTGTTTTTACTAAATTTTTGGAATTTTATTTGTCGATGACATAATGGCACCAAATTAAAAAAATTAGAGAAAATAAAAATAAATTTAAATAGGGGCAAGCGAGATTTTCGTTATTGCTTTTCTTAAACCTAATTGATTTGTTTTTACTAAATTTTTGCAATTTTATTTGTCGATGACATAATGGCACCAAATTAAAAAAATTAGAGAAAATAAAAATAAATTTAAATAGGGGCAAGCGAGATTTTCGTTATTGCTTTTCTTAAACCTAATTGATTTGTTTTTACTAAATTTTTGCAATTTTATTTGTCGATGACATAATGGCACCAAATTAAAAAAATTCGAGAAAATAAAAATAAATTTAAATAGGGGCAAGCGAGATTTTCGTTATTGCTTTTCTTAAACCTAATTGATTTGTTTTTACTAAATTTTTGGAATTTTATTTGTCGATGACATAATGGCACCAAATTAAAAAAATTCGAGAAAATAAAAATAAATTTAAAAGGGGCAAGCGAGATTTTAAATAAAGCTTATCATTGAGCTCACTGATTTGTTTTTACTAAATTTTTGGAATTTTATTTGTCGATGACATAATGGCACCAAATTAAAAAAATTAGAGAAAATAAAAATAAATTTAAAAGGGGCAAGCGAGATTTTAAATAAAGCTTATCATTGAGCTCACTGATTTGTTTTTACTAAATTTTTGGAATTTTATTTGTCGATGACATAATGGCACCAAATTAAAAAAATTAGAGAAAATAAAAATAAATTTAAATAGCGGCAAGCGAGATTTTAAATAAAGCTTATCATTGAGCTCACTGATTTGTTTTTACTAAATTTTTGAAATTTTATTTGTCGATGACTTAATGGCACCAAATTAAAAAAATTAGAGAAAATAAAAATAAATTTAAATAGGGGCAAGCGAGATTTTAAATAAAGCTTATCATTGAGCTCACTGATTTGTTTTTACTAAATTTTTGCAATTTTATTTGTCGATGACTTAATGGCACCAAATTAAAAAAATTCGAGAAAATAAAAATAAATTTAAATAGGGGCAAGCGAGATTTTAAATAATGCTTATCATTGAGCTCACTGATTTGTTTTTACTAAATTTTTGAAATTTTATTTGTCGATGACTTAATGGCACCAAATTAAAAAAATTAGAGAAAATAAAAATAAATTTAAAAGGGGCAAGCGAGATTTTAAATAAAGCTTATCATTGAGCTCACTGATTTGTTTTTACTAAATTTTTGGAATTTTATTTGTCGATGACTTAATGGCACCAAATTAAAAAAATTAGAGAAAATAAAAATAAATTTAAATAGGGGCAAGCGAGATTTTAAATAATGCTTATCATTGAGCTCACTGATTTGTTTTTACTAAATTTTTGAAATTTTATTTGTCGATGACTTAATGGCACCAAATTAAAAAAATTAGAGAAAATAAAAATAAATTTAAAAGGGGCAAGCGAGATTTTAAATAAAGCTTATCATTGAGCTCACTGATTTGTTTTTACTAAATTTTTGGAATTTTATTTGTCGATGACTTAATGGCACCAAATTAAAAAAATTAGAGAAAATAAAAATAAATTTAAATAGGGGCAAGCGAGATTTTCGTTATTGCTTTTCTTAAACCTAATTGATTTGTTTTTACTAAATTTTTGGAATTTTATTTGTCGATGACTTAATGGCACCAAATTAAAAAAATTAGAGAAAATAAAAATAAATTTAAATAGGGGCAAGCGAGATTTTCGTTATTGCTTTTCTTAAACCTAATTGATTTGTTTTTACTAAATTTTTGGAATTTTATTTGTCGATGACATAATGGCACCAAATTAAAAAAATTAGAGAAAATAAAAATAAATTTAAATAGGGGCAAGCGAGATTTTCGTTATTGCTTTTCTTAAACCTAATTGATTTGTTTTTACTAAATTTTTGCAATTTTATTTGTCGATGACATAATGGCACCAAATTAAAAAAATTAGAGAAAATAAAAATAAATTTAAATAGGGGCAAGCGAGATTTTCGTTATTGCTTTTCTTAAACCTAATTGATTTGTTTTTACTAAATTTTTGCAATTTTATTTGTCGATGACATAATGGCACCAAATTAAAAAAATTCGAGAAAATAAAAATAAATTTAAATAGGGGCAAGCGAGATTTTCGTTATTGCTTTTCTTAAACCTAATTGATTTGTTTTTACTAAATTTTTGGAATTTTATTTGTCGATGACATAATGGCACCAAATTAAAAAAATTAGAGAAAATAAAAATAAATTTAAATAGGGGCAAGCGAGATTTTCGTTATTGCTTTTCTTAAACCTAATTGATTTGTTTTTACTAAATTTTTGGAATTTTATTTGTCGATGACATAATGGCACCAAATTAAAAAAATTCGAGAAAATAAAAATAAATTTAAAAGGGGCAAGCGAGATTTTAAATAAAGCTTATCATTGAGCTCACTGATTTGTTTTTACTAAATTTTTGGAATTTTATTTGTCGATGACATAATGGCACCAAATTAAAAAAATTAGAGAAAATAAAAATAAATTTAAATAGCGGCAAGCGAGATTTTAAATAAAGCTTATCATTGAGCTCACTGATTTGTTTTTACTAAATTTTTGAAATTTTATTTGTCGATGACTTAATGGCACCAAATTAAAAAAATTAGAGAAAATAAAAATAAATTTAAATAGGGGCAAGCGAGATTTTAAATAAAGCTTATCATTGAGCTCACTGATTTGTTTTTACTAAATTTTTGAAATTTTATTTGTCGATGACTTAATGGCACCAAATTAAAAAAATTAGAGAAAATAAAAATAAATTTAAATAGCGGCAAGCGAGATTTTAAATAAAGCTTATCATTGAGCTCACTGATTTGTTTTTACTAAATTTTTGAAATTTTATTTGTCGATGACTTAATGGCACCAAATTAAAAAAATTAGAGAAAATAAAAATAAATTTAAAAGGGGCAAGCGAGATTTTAAATAAAGCTTATCATTGAGCTCACTGATTTGTTTTTACTAAATTTTTGGAATTTTATTTGTCGATGACTTAATGGCACCAAATTAAAAAAATTAGAGAAAATAAAAATAAATTTAAATAGGGGCAAGCGAGATTTTCGTTATTGCTTTTCTTAAACCTAATTGATTTGTTTTTACTAAATTTTTGGAATTTTATTTGTCGATGACTTAATGGCACCAAATTAAAAAAATTAGAGAAAATAAAAATAAATTTAAATAGGGGCAAGCGAGATTTTCGTTATTGCTTTTCTTAAACCTAATTGATTTGTTTTTACTAAATTTTTGGAATTTTATTTGTCGATGACATAATGGCACCAAATTAAAAAAATTAGAGAAAATAAAAATAAATTTAAATAGGGGCAAGCGAGATTTTCGTTATTGCTTTTCTTAAACCTAATTGATTTGTTTTTACTAAATTTTTGCAATTTTATTTGTCGATGACATAATGGCACCAAATTAAAAAAATTAGAGAAAATAAAAATAAATTTAAATAGGGGCAAGCGAGATTTTCGTTATTGCTTTTCTTAAACCTAATTGATTTGTTTTTACTAAATTTTTGCAATTTTATTTGTCGATGACATAATGGCACCAAATTAAAAAAATTCGAGAAAATAAAAATAAATTTAAATAGGGGCAAGCGAGATTTTCGTTATTGCTTTTCTTAAACCTAATTGATTTGTTTTTACTAAATTTTTGGAATTTTATTTGTCGATGACATAATGGCACCAAATTAAAAAAATTAGAGAAAATAAAAATAAATTTAAATAGGGGCAAGCGAGATTTTCGTTATTGCTTTTCTTAAACCTAATTGATTTGTTTTTACTAAATTTTTGGAATTTTATTTGTCGATGACATAATGGCACCAAATTAAAAAAATTAGAGAAAATAAAAATAAATTTAAAAGGGGCAAGCGAGATTTTAAATAAAGCTTATCATTGAGCTCACTGATTTGTTTTTACTAAATTTTTGGAATTTTATTTGTCGATGACATAATGGCACCAAATTAAAAAAATTAGAGAAAATAAAAATAAATTTAAATAGCGGCAAGCGAGATTTTAAATAAAGCTTATCATTGAGCTCACTGATTTGTTTTTACTAAATTTTTGAAATTTTATTTGTCGATGACATAATGGCACCAAATTAAAAAAATTAGAGAAAATAAAAATAAATTTAAATAGCGGCAAGCGAGATTTTAAATAAAGCTTATCATTGAGCTCACTGATTTGTTTTTACTAAATTTTTGAAATTTTATTTGTCGATGACTTAATGGCACCAAATTAAAAAAATTAGAGAAAATAAAAATAAATTTAAATAGGGGCAAGCGAGATTTTAAATAAAGCTTATCATTGAGCTCACTGATTTGTTTTTACTAAATTTTTGCAATTTTATTTGTCGATGACTTAATGGCACCAAATTAAAAAAATTCGAGAAAATAAAAATAAATTTAAATAGGGGCAAGCGAGATTTTAAATAATGCTTATCATTGAGCTCACTGATTTGTTTTTACTAAATTTTTGAAATTTTATTTGTCGATGACTTAATGGCACCAAATTAAAAAAATTAGAGAAAATAAAAATAAATTTAAAAGGGGCAAGCGAGATTTTAAATAAAGCTTATCATTGAGCTCACTGATTTGTTTTTACTAAATTTTTGGAATTTTATTTGTCGATGACTTAATGGCACCAAATTAAAAAAATTAGAGAAAATAAAAATAAATTTAAATAGGGGCAAGCGAGATTTTAAATAATGCTTATCATTGAGCTCACTGATTTGTTTTTACTAAATTTTTGAAATTTTATTTGTCGATGACTTAATGGCACCAAATTAAAAAAATTAGAGAAAATAAAAATAAATTTAAAAGGGGCAAGCGAGATTTTAAATAAAGCTTATCATTGAGCTCACTGATTTGTTTTTACTAAATTTTTGGAATTTTATTTGTCGATGACTTAATGGCACCAAATTAAAAAAATTAGAGAAAATAAAAATAAATTTAAATAGGGGCAAGCGAGATTTTCGTTATTGCTTTTCTTAAACCTAATTGATTTGTTTTTACTAAATTTTTGGAATTTTATTTGTCGATGACTTAATGGCACCAAATTAAAAAAATTAGAGAAAATAAAAATAAATTTAAATAGGGGCAAGCGAGATTTTCGTTATTGCTTTTCTTAAACCTAATTGATTTGTTTTTACTAAATTTTTGGAATTTTATTTGTCGATGACATAATGGCACCAAATTAAAAAAATTAGAGAAAATAAAAATAAATTTAAATAGGGGCAAGCGAGATTTTCGTTATTGCTTTTCTTAAACCTAATTGATTTGTTTTTACTAAATTTTTGCAATTTTATTTGTCGATGACATAATGGCACCAAATTAAAAAAATTAGAGAAAATAAAAATAAATTTAAATAGGGGCAAGCGAGATTTTCGTTATTGCTTTTCTTAAACCTAATTGATTTGTTTTTACTAAATTTTTGCAATTTTATTTGTCGATGACATAATGGCACCAAATTAAAAAAATTCGAGAAAATAAAAATAAATTTAAATAGGGGCAAGCGAGATTTTCGTTATTGCTTTTCTTAAACCTAATTGATTTGTTTTTACTAAATTTTTGGAATTTTATTTGTCGATGACATAATGGCACCAAATTAAAAAAATTAGAGAAAATAAAAATAAATTTAAATAGGGGCAAGCGAGATTTTCGTTATTGCTTTTCTTAAACCTAATTGATTTGTTTTTACTAAATTTTTGGAATTTTATTTGTCGATGACATAATGGCACCAAATTAAAAAAATTCGAGAAAATAAAAATAAATTTAAAAGGGGCAAGCGAGATTTTAAATAAAGCTTATCATTGAGCTCACTGATTTGTTTTTACTAAATTTTTGGAATTTTATTTGTCGATGACATAATGGCACCAAATTAAAAAAATTAGAGAAAATAAAAATAAATTTAAATAGCGGCAAGCGAGATTTTAAATAAAGCTTATCATTGAGCTCACTGATTTGTTTTTACTAAATTTTTGAAATTTTATTTGTCGATGACTTAATGGCACCAAATTAAAAAAATTAGAGAAAATAAAAATAAATTTAAATAGGGGCAAGCGAGATTTTAAATAAAGCTTATCATTGAGCTCACTGATTTGTTTTTACTAAATTTTTGAAATTTTATTTGTCGATGACTTAATGGCACCAAATTAAAAAAATTAGAGAAAATAAAAATAAATTTAAATAGCGGCAAGCGAGATTTTAAATAAAGCTTATCATTGAGCTCACTGATTTGTTTTTACTAAATTTTTGAAATTTTATTTGTCGATGACTTAATGGCACCAAATTAAAAAAATTAGAGAAAATAAAAATAAATTTAAAAGGGGCAAGCGAGATTTTAAATAAAGCTTATCATTGAGCTCACTGATTTGTTTTTACTAAATTTTTGGAATTTTATTTGTCGATGACTTAATGGCACCAAATTAAAAAAATTAGAGAAAATAAAAATAAATTTAAATAGGGGCAAGCGAGATTTTCGTTATTGCTTTTCTTAAACCTAATTGATTTGTTTTTACTAAATTTTTGGAATTTTATTTGTCGATGACTTAATGGCACCAAATTAAAAAAATTAGAGAAAATAAAAATAAATTTAAATAGGGGCAAGCGAGATTTTCGTTATTGCTTTTCTTAAACCTAATTGATTTGTTTTTACTAAATTTTTGGAATTTTATTTGTCGATGACATAATGGCACCAAATTAAAAAAATTAGAGAAAATAAAAATAAATTTAAATAGGGGCAAGCGAGATTTTCGTTATTGCTTTTCTTAAACCTAATTGATTTGTTTTTACTAAATTTTTGCAATTTTATTTGTCGATGACATAATGGCACCAAATTAAAAAAATTAGAGAAAATAAAAATAAATTTAAATAGGGGCAAGCGAGATTTTCGTTATTGCTTTTCTTAAACCTAATTGATTTGTTTTTACTAAATTTTTGCAATTTTATTTGTCGATGACATAATGGCACCAAATTAAAAAAATTCGAGAAAATAAAAATAAATTTAAATAGGGGCAAGCGAGATTTTCGTTATTGCTTTTCTTAAACCTAATTGATTTGTTTTTACTAAATTTTTGGAATTTTATTTGTCGATGACATAATGGCACCAAATTAAAAAAATTAGAGAAAATAAAAATAAATTTAAATAGGGGCAAGCGAGATTTTCGTTATTGCTTTTCTTAAACCTAATTGATTTGTTTTTACTAAATTTTTGGAATTTTATTTGTCGATGACATAATGGCACCAAATTAAAAAAATTAGAGAAAATAAAAATAAATTTAAAAGGGGCAAGCGAGATTTTAAATAAAGCTTATCATTGAGCTCACTGATTTGTTTTTACTAAATTTTTGGAATTTTATTTGTCGATGACATAATGGCACCAAATTAAAAAAATTAGAGAAAATAAAAATAAATTTAAATAGCGGCAAGCGAGATTTTAAATAAAGCTTATCATTGAGCTCACTGATTTGTTTTTACTAAATTTTTGAAATTTTATTTGTCGATGACTTAATGGCACCAAATTAAAAAAATTAGAGAAAATAAAAATAAATTTAAATAGGGGCAAGCGAGATTTTAAATAAAGCTTATCATTGAGCTCACTGATTTGTTTTTACTAAATTTTTGCAATTTTATTTGTCGATGACTTAATGGCACCAAATTAAAAAAATTCGAGAAAATAAAAATAAATTTAAATAGGGGCAAGCGAGATTTTAAATAATGCTTATCATTGAGCTCACTGATTTGTTTTTACTAAATTTTTGAAATTTTATTTGTCGATGACTTAATGGCACCAAATTAAAAAAATTAGAGAAAATAAAAATAAATTTAAAAGGGGCAAGCGAGATTTTAAATAAAGCTTATCATTGAGCTCACTGATTTGTTTTTACTAAATTTTTGGAATTTTATTTGTCGATGACTTAATGGCACCAAATTAAAAAAATTCGAGAAAATAAAAATAAATTTAAATAGGGGCAAGCGAGATTTTAAATAAAGCTTATCATTGAGCTCACTGATTTGTTTTTACTAAATTTTTGAAATTTTATTTGTCGATGACTTAATGGCACCAAATTAAAAAAATTCGAGAAAATAAAAATAAATTTAAATAGGGGCAAGCGAGATTTTAAATAATGCTTATCATTGAGCTCACTGATTTGTTTTTACTAAATTTTTGAAATTTTATTTGTCGATGACTTAATGGCACCAAATTAAAAAAATTAGAGAAAATAAAAATAAATTTAAAAGGGGCAAGCGAGATTTTAAATAAAGCTTATCATTGAGCTCACTGATTTGTTTTTACTAAATTTTTGGAATTTTATTTGTCGATGACTTAATGGCACCAAATTAAAAAAATTAGAGAAAATAAAAATAAATTTAAATAGGGGCAAGCGAGATTTTCGTTATTGCTTTTCTTAAACCTAATTGATTTGTTTTTACTAAATTTTTGGAATTTTATTTGTCGATGACTTAATGGCACCAAATTAAAAAAATTAGAGAAAATAAAAATAAATTTAAATAGGGGCAAGCGAGATTTTCGTTATTGCTTTTCTTAAACCTAATTGATTTGTTTTTACTAAATTTTTGGAATTTTATTTGTCGATGACATAATGGCACCAAATTAAAAAAATTAGAGAAAATAAAAATAAATTTAAATAGGGGCAAGCGAGATTTTCGTTATTGCTTTTCTTAAACCTAATTGATTTGTTTTTACTAAATTTTTGCAATTTTATTTGTCGATGACATAATCGCACCAAATTAAAAAAATTAGAGAAAATAAAAATAAATTTCAATAGGGGCAAGCGAGATTTTCGTTATTGCTTTTCTTAAAGCTAATTGATTTGTTTTTACTAAATTTTTGCAATTTTATTTGTCGATGACATAATGGCACCAAATTAAAAAAATTAGAGAAAATAAAAATAAATTTAAATAGGGGCAAGCGAGATTTTCGTTATTGCTTTTCTTAAACCTAATTGATTTGTTTTTACTAAATTTTTGCAATTTTATTTGTCGATGACATAATGGCACCAAATTAAAAAAATTAGAGAAAATAAAAATAAATTTAAAAGGGGCAAGCGAGATTTTAAATAAAGCTTATCATTGAGCTCACTGATTTGTTTTTACTAAATTTTTGGAATTTTATTTGTCGATGTCATAATGGCACCAAATTAAAAAAATTAGAGAAAATAAAAATAAATTTAAAAGGGGCAAGCGAGATTTTAAATAAAGCTTATCATTGAGCTCACTGATTTGTTTTTACTAAATTTTTGGAATTTTATTTGTCGATGACATAATGGCACCAAATTAAAAAAATTCGAGAAAATAAAAATAAATTTAAAAGGGGCAAGCGAGATTTTAAATAAAGCTTATCATTGAGCTCACTGATTTGTTTTTACTAAATTTTTGGAATTTTATTTGTCGATGACATAATGGCACCAAATTAAAAAAATTCGAGAAAATAAAAATAAATTTAAATAGGGGCAAGCGAGATTTTCGTTATTGCTTTTCTTAAACCTAATTGATTTGTTTTTACTAAATTTTTGGAATTTTATTTGTCGATGACATAATGGCACCAAATTAAAAAAATTAGAGAAAATAAAAATAAATTTAAATAGGGGCAAGCGAGATTTTCGTTATTGCTTTTCTTAAACCTAATTGATTTGTTTTTACTAAATTTTTGGAATTTTATTTGTCGATGACATAATGGCACCAAATTAAAAAAATTAGAGAAAATAAAAATAAATTTAAATAGGGGCAAGCGAGATTTTCGTTATTGCTTTTCTTAAACCTAATTGATTTGTTTTTACTAAATTTTTGCAATTTTATTTGTCGATGACATAATGGCACCAAATTAAAAAAATTAGAGAAAATAAAAATAAATTTAAATAGGGGCAAGCGAGATTTTCGTTATTGCTTTTCTTAAACCTAATTGATTTGTTTTTACTAAATTTTTGCAATTTTATTTGTCGATGACATAATGGGACCAAATTAAAAAAATTAGAGAAAATAAAAATAAATTTAAAAGGGGCAAGCGAGATTTTAAATAAAGCTTATCATTGAGCTCACTGATTTGTTTTTACTAAATTTTTGGAATTTTATTTGTCGATGACATAATGGCACCAAATTAAAAAAATTCGAGAAAATAAAAATAAATTTAAATAGGGGCAAGCGAGATTTTCGTTATTGCTTTTCTTAAACCTAATTGATTTGTTTTTACTAAATTTTTGGAATTTTATTTGTCGATGACATAATGGCACCAAATTAAAAAAATTAGAGAAAATAAAAATAAATTTAAATAGGGGCAAGCGAGATTTTCGTTATTGCTTTTCTTAAACCTAATTGATTTGTTTTTACTAAATTTTTGGAATTTTATTTGTCGATGACATAATGGCACCAAATTAAAAAAATTAGAGAAAATAAAAATAAATTTAAATAGGGGCAAGCGAGATTTTCGTTATTGCTTTTCTTAAACCTAATTGATTTGTTTTTACTAAATTTTTGCAATTTTATTTGTCGATGACATAATGGCACCAAATTAAAAAAATTAGAGAAAATAAAAATAAATTTAAATAGGGGCAAGCGAGATTTTCGTTATTGCTTTTCTTAAACCTAATTTATTTGTTTTTACTAAATTTTTGCAATTTTATTTGTCGATGACATAATGGCACCAAATTAAAAAAATTAGAGAAAATAAAAATAAATTTAAAAGGGGCAAGCGAGATTTTAAATAAAGCTTATCATTGAGCTCACTGATTTGTTTTTACTAAATTTTTGGAATTTTATTTGTCGATGTCATAATGGCACCAAATTAAAAAAATTAGAGAAAATAAAAATAAATTTAAAAGGGGCAAGCGAGATTTTAAATAAAGCTTATCATTGAGCTCACTGATTTGTTTTTACTAAATTTTTGGAATTTTATTTGTCGATGACATAATGGCACCAAATTAAAAAAATTCGAGAAAATAAAAATAAATTTAAAAGGGGCAAGCGAGATTTTAAATAAAGCTTATCATTGAGCTCACTGATTTGTTTTTACTAAATTTTTGGAATTTTATTTGTCGATGACATAATGGCACCAAATTAAAAAAATTCGAGAAAATAAAAATAAATTTAAATAGGGGCAAGCGAGATTTTCGTTATTGCTTTTCTTAAACCTAATTGATTTGTTTTTACTAAATTTTTGGAATTTTATTTGTCGATGACATAATGGCACCAAATTAAAAAAATTAGAGAAAATAAAAATAAATTTAAATAGGGGCAAGCGAGATTTTCGTTATTGCTTTTCTTAAACCTAATTGATTTGTTTTTACTAAATTTTTGGAATTTTATTTGTCGATGACATAATGGCACCAAATTAAAAAAATTAGAGAAAATAAAAATAAATTTAAATAGGGGCAAGCGAGATTTTCGTTATTGCTTTTCTTAAACCTAATTGATTTGTTTTTACTAAATTTTTGCAATTTTATTTGTCGATGACATAATGGCACCAAATTAAAAAAATTAGAGAAAATAAAAATAAATTTAAATAGGGGCAAGCGAGATTTTCGTTATTGCTTTTCTTAAACCTAATTGATTTGTTTTTACTAAATTTTTGCAATTTTATTTGTCGATGACATAATGGCACCAAATTAAAAAAATTAGAGAAAATAAAAATAAATTTAAAAGGGGCAAGCGAGATTTTAAATAAAGCTTATCATTGAGCTCACTGATTTGTTTTTACTAAATTTTTGGAATTTTATTTGTCGATGACATAATGGCACCAAATTAAAAAAATTCGAGAAAATAAAAATAAATTTAAATAGGGGCAAGCGAGATTTTCGTTATTGCTTTTCTTAAACCTAATTGATTTGTTTTTACTAAATTTTTGGAATTTTATTTGTCGATGACATAATGGCACCAAATTAAAAAAATTAGAGAAAATAAAAATAAATTTAAATAGGGGCAAGCGAGATTTTCGTTATTGCTTTTCTTAAACCTAATTGATTTGTTTTTACTAAATTTTTGGAATTTTATTTGTCGATGACATAATGGCACCAAATTAAAAAAATTAGAGAAAATAAAAATAAATTTAAATAGGGGCAAGCGAGATTTTCGTTATTGCTTTTCTTAAACCTAATTGATTTGTTTTTACTAAATTTTTGCAATTTTATTTGTCGATGACATAATGGCACCAAATTAAAAAAATTAGAGAAAATAAAAATAAATTTAAATAGGGGCAAGCGAGATTTTCGTTATTGCTTTTCTTAAACCTAATTTATTTGTTTTTACTAAATTTTTGCAATTTTATTTGTCGATGACATAATGGCACCAAATTAAAAAAATTAGAGAAAATAAAAATAAATTTAAAAGGGGCAAGCGAGATTTTAAATAAAGCTTATCATTGAGCTCACTGATTTGTTTTTACTAAATTTTTGGAATTTTATTTGTCGATGTCATAATGGCACCAAATTAAAAAAATTAGAGAAAATAAAAATAAATTTAAAAGGGGCAAGCGAGATTTTAAATAAAGCTTATCATTGAGCTCACTGATTTGTTTTTACTAAATTTTTGGAATTTTATTTGTCGATGACATAATGGCACCAAATTAAAAAAATTCGAGAAAATAAAAATAAATTTAAAAGGGGCAAGCGAGATTTTAAATAAAGCTTATCATTGAGCTCACTGATTTGTTTTTACTAAATTTTTGGAATTTTATTTGTCGATGACATAATGGCACCAAATTAAAAAAATTCGAGAAAATAAAAATAAATTTAAAAGGGGCAAGCGAGATTTTAATTAAAGCTTATCATTGAGCTCACTGATTTGTTTTTACTAAATTTTTGGAATTTTATTTGTCGATGACTTAATGGCACCAAATTAAAAAAATTAGAGAAAATAAAAATAAATTTAAAAGGGGCAAGCGAGATTTTAATTAAAGCTTATCATTGAGCTCACTGATTTGTTTTTACTAAATTTTTGGAATTTTATTTGTCGATGACTTAATGGCACCAAATTAAAAAAATTAGAGAAAATAAAAATAAATTTAAAAGGGGCAAGCGAGATTTTAAATAAAGCTTATCATTGAGCTCACTGATTTGTTTTTACTAAATTTTTGGAATTTTATTTGTCGATGACTTAATGGCACCAAATTAAAAAAATTAGAGAAAATAAAAATAAATTTAAAAGGGGCAAGCGAGATTTTAAATAAAGCTTATCATTGAGCTCACTGATTTGTTTTTACTAAATTTTTGGAATTTTATTTGTCGATGACATAATGGCACCAAATTAAAAAAATTCGAGAAAATAAAAATAAATTTAAATAGGGGCAAGCGAGATTTTCGTTATTGCTTTTCTTAAACCTAATTGATTTGTTTTTACTAAATTTTTGGAATTTTATTTGTCGATGACATAATGGCACCAAATTAAAAAAATTAGAGAAAATAAAAATAAATTTAAATAGGGGCAAGCGAGATTTTCGTTATTGCTTTTCTTAAACCTAATTGATTTGTTTTTACTAAATTTTTGCAATTTTATTTGTCGATGACATAATGGCACCAAATTAAAAAAATTAGAGAAAATAAAAATAAATTTAAATAGGGGCAAGCGAGATTTTCGTTATTGCTTTTCTTAAACCTAATTGATTTGTTTTTACTAAATTTTTGCAATTTTATTTGTCGATGACATAATGGCACCAAATTAAAAAAATTCGAGAAAATAAAAATAAATTTAAATAGGGGCAAGCGAGATTTTCGTTATTGCTTTTCTTAAACCTAATTGATTTGTTTTTACTAAATTTTTGGAATTTTATTTGTCGATGACATAATGGCACCAAATTAAAAAAATTAGAGAAAATAAAAATAAATTTAAATAGGGGCAAGCGAGATTTTCGTTATTGCTTTTCTTAAACCTAATTGATTTGTTTTTACTAAATTTTTGCAATTTTATTTGTCGATGACATAATGGCACCAAATTAAAAAAATTAGAGAAAATAAAAATAAATTTAAAAGGGGCAAGCGAGATTTTAAATAAAGCTTATCATTGAGCTCACTGATTTGTTTTTACTAAATTTTTGGAATTTTATTTGTCGATGACATAATGGCACCAAATTAAAAAAATTAGAGAAAATAAAAATAAATTTAAATAGGGGCAAGCGAGATTTTCGTTATTGCTTTTCTTAAACCTAATTGATTTGTTTTTACTAAATTTTTGCAATTTTATTTGTCGATGACATAATGGCACCAAATTAAAAAAATTAGAGAAAATAAAAATAAATTTAAATAGGGGCAAGCGAGATTTTCGTTATTGCTTTTCTTAAACCTAATTTATTTGTTTTTACTAAATTTTTGCAATTTTATTTGTCGATGACATAATGGCACCAAATTAAAAAAATTAGAGAAAATAAAAATAAATTTAAAAGGGGCAAGCGAGATTTTAAATAAAGCTTATCATTGAGCTCACTGATTTGTTTTTACTAAATTTTTGGAATTTTATTTGTCGATGTCATAATGGCACCAAATTAAAAAAATTAGAGAAAATAAAAATAAATTTAAAAGGGGCAAGCGAGATTTTAAATAAAGCTTATCATTGAGCTCACTGATTTGTTTTTACTAAATTTTTGGAATTTTATTTGTCGATGACTTAATGGCACCAAATTAAAAAAATTAGAGAAAATAAAAATAAATTTAAATAGGGGCAAGCGAGATTTTCGTTATTGCTTTTCTTAAACCTAATTGATTTGTTTTTACTAAATTTTTGCAATTTTATTTGTCGATGACATAATGGCACCAAATTAAAAAAATTAGAGAAAATAAAAATAAATTTAAAAGTGGCAAGCGAGATTTTAAATAAAGCTTATCATTGAGCTCACTGATTTGTTTTTACTAAATTTTTGGAATTTTATTTGTCGATGTCATAATGGCACCAAATTAAAAAAATTAGAGAAAATAAAAATAAATTTAAATAGGGGCAAGCGAGATTTTCGTTATTGCTTTTCTTAAACCTAATTGATTTGTTTTTACTAAATTTTTGGAATTTTATTTGTCGATGACATAATGGCACCAAATTAAAAAAATTAGAGAAAATAAAAATAAATTTAAATAGGGGCAAGCGAGATTTTCGTTATTGCTTTTCTTAAACCTAATTGATTTGTTTTTACTAAATTTTTGCAATTTTATTTGTCGATGACATAATGGCACCAAATTAAAAAAATTAGAGAAAATAAAAATAAATTTAAATAGGGGCAAGCGAGATTTTCGTTATTGCTTTTCTTAAACCTAATTGATTTGTTTTTACTAAATTTTTGCAATTTTATTTGTCGATGACATAATGGCACCAAATTAAAAAAATTAGAGAAAATAAAAATAAATTTAAAAGTGGCAAGCGAGATTTTAAATAAAGCTTATCATTGAGCTCACTGATTTGTTTTTACTAAATTTTTGGAATTTTATTTGTCGATGTCATAATGGCACCAAATTAAAAAAATTAGAGAAAATAAAAATAAATTTAAAAGGGGCAAGCGAGATTTTAAATAAAGCTTATCATTGAGCTCACTGATTTGTTTTTACTAAATTTTTGGAATTTTATTTGTCGATGACATAATGGCACCAAATTAAAAAAATTCGAGAAAATAAAAATAAATTTAAATAGGGGCAAGCGAGATTTTCGTTATTGCTTTTCTTAAACCTAATTGATTTGTTTTTACTAAATTTTTGCAATTTTATTTGTCGATGACATAATCGCACCAAATTAAAAAAATTAGAGAAAATAAAAATAAATTTAAATAGGGGCAAGCGAGATTTTCGTTATTGCTTTTCTTAAACCTAATTGATTTGTTTTTACTAAATTTTTGCAATTTTATTTGTCGATGACATAATGGCACCAAATTAAAAAAATTAGAGAAAATAAAAATAAATTTAAATAGGGGCAAGCGAGATTTTCGTTATTGCTTTTCTTAAACCTAATTGATTTGTTTTTACTAAATTTTTGCAATTTTATTTGTCGATGACATAATGGCACCAAATTAAAAAAATTAGAGAAAATAAAAATAAATTTAAAAGGGGCAAGCGAGATTTTAAATAAAGCTTATCATTGAGCTCACTGATTTGTTTTTACTAAATTTTTGGAATTTTATTTGTCGATGTCATAATGGCACCAAATTAAAAAAATTAGAGAAAATAAAAATAAATTTAAAAGGGGCAAGCGAGATTTTAAATAAAGCTTATCATTGAGCTCACTGATTTGTTTTTACTAAATTTTTGGAATTTTATTTGTCGATGACATAATGGCACCAAATTAAAAAAATTAGAGAAAATAAAAATAAATTTAAAAGGGGCAAGCGAGATTTTAAATAAAGCTTATCATTGAGCTCACTGATTTGTTTTTACTAAATTTTTGGAATTTTATTTGTCGATGACATAATGGCACCAAATTAAAAAAATTAGAGAAAATAAAAATAAATTTAAATAGGGGCAAGCGAGATTTTCGTTATTGCTTTTCTTAAACCTAATTGATTTGTTTTTACTAAATTTTTGGAATTTTATTTGTCGATGACATAATGGCACCAAATTAAAAAAATTAGAGAAAATAAAAATAAATTTAAATAGGGGCAAGCGAGATTTTCGTTATTGCTTTTCTTAAACCTAATTGATTTGTTTTTACTAAATTTTTGCAATTTTATTTGTCGATGACATAATGGCACCAAATTAATAAAAAATTAGAGAAAATAAAAATAAATTTAAATAGGGGCAAGCGAGATTTTCGTTATTGCTTTTCTTAAACCTAATTGATTTGTTTTTACTAAATTTTTGCAATTTTATTTGTCGATGACATAATGGCACCAAATTAAAAAAATTAGAGAAAATAAAAATAAATTTAAAAGGGGCAAGCGAGATTTTAAATAAAGCTTATCATTGAGCTCACTGATTTGTTTTTACTAAATTTTTGGAATTTTATTTGTCGATGTCATAATGGCACCAAATTAAAAAAATTAGAGAAAATAAAAATAAATTTAAAAGGGGCAAGCGAGATTTTAAATAAAGCTTATCATTGAGCTCACTGATTTGTTTTTACTAAATTTTTGCAATTTATTTGTCGATGACTTAATGGTACCAAATTAAAAAAATTCGAGAAAATAAAAATAAATTTAAATAGGGGCAAGCGAGATTTTAAATAATGCTTATCATTGAGCTCACTAATTTGTTTTTACTAAATTTTTGAAATTTTATTTGTCGATGACTTAATGGCACCAAATTAAAAAAATTAGAGAAAATAAAAATAAATTTAAAAGGGGCAAGCGAGATTTTAAATAAAGCTTATCATTGAGCTCACTGATTTGTTTTTACTAAATTTTTGGAATTTTATTTGTCGATGACTTAATGGCACCAAATTAAAAAAATTAGAGAAAATAAAAATAAATTTAAATAGGGGCAAGCGAGATTTTCGTTATTGCTTTTCTTAAACCTAATTGATTTGTTTTTACTAAATTTTTGCAATTTTATTTGTCGATGACATAATGGCACCAAATTAAAAAAATTAGAGAAAATAAAAATAAATTTAAATAGGGGCAAGCGAGATTTTCGTTATTGCTTTTCTTAAACCTAATTGATTTGTTTTTACTAAATTTTTGCAATTTTATTTGTCGATGACATAATCGCACCAAATTAAAAAAATTAGAGAAAATAAAAATAAATTTAAATAGGGGCAAGCGAGATTTTCGTTATTGCTTTTCTTAAACCTAATTGATTTGTTTTTACTAAATTTTTGCAATTTTATTTGTCGATGACATAATGGCACCAAATTAAAAAAATTAGAGAAAATAAAAATAAATTTAAATAGGGGCAAGCGAGATTTTCGTTATTGCTTTTCTTAAACCTAATTGATTTGTTTTTACTAAATTTTTGCAATTTTATTTGTCGATGACATAATGGCACCAAATTAAAAAAATTAGAGAAAATAAAAATAAATTTAAAAGGGGCAAGCGAGATTTTAAATAAAGCTTATCATTGAGCTCACTGATTTGTTTTTACTAAATTTTTGGAATTTTATTTGTCGATGTCATAATGGCACCAAATTAAAAAAATTAGAGAAAATAAAAATAAATTTAAAAGGGGCAAGCGAGATTTTAAATAAAGCTTATCATTGAGCTCACTGATTTGTTTTTACTAAATTTTTGGAATTTTATTTGTCGATGACATAATGGCACCAAATTAAAAAAATTAGAGAAAATAAAAATAAATTTAAAAGGGGCAAGCGAGATTTTAAATAAAGCTTATCATTGAGCTCACTGATTTGTTTTTACTAAATTTTTGGAATTTTATTTGTCGATGACATAATGGCACCAAATTAAAAAAATTAGAGAAAATAAAAATAAATTTAAATAGGGGCAAGCGAGATTTTCGTTATTGCTTTTCTTAAACCTAATTGATTTGTTTTTACTAAATTTTTGGAATTTTATTTGTCGATGACATAATGGCACCAAATTAAAAAAATTAGAGAAAATAAAAATAAATTTAAATAGGGGCAAGCGAGATTTTCGTTATTGCTTTTCTTAAACCTAATTGATTTGTTTTTACTAAATTTTTGGAATTTTATTTGTCGATGACATAATGGCACCAAATTAAAAAAATTAGAGAAAATAAAAATAAATTTAAATAGGGGCAAGCGAGATTTTCGTTATTGCTTTTCTTAAACCTAATTGATTTGTTTTTACTAAATTTTTGGAATTTTATTTGTCGATGACATAATCGCACCAAATTAAAAAAATTCGAGAAAATAAAAATAAATTTAAATAGGGGCAAGCGAGATTTTAAATAAAGCTTATCATTGAGCTCACTGATTCATTTTTACTAAATTTTTGGAATTTTATTTGTCGATGACTTAATGGCACCAAATTAAAAAAATTCGAGAAAATAAAAATAAATTTAAATAGGGGCAAGCGAGATTTTAAATAAAGCTTATCATTGAGCTCACTGATTTGTTTTTACTAAATTTTTGCAATTTTATTTGTCGATGACTTAATGGCACCAAATTAAAAAAATTAGAGAAAATAAAAATAAATTTAAAAGGGGCAAGCGAGATTTTAAATAAAGCTTATCATTGAGCTCACTGATTTGTTTTTACTAAATTTTTGGAATTTTATTTGTCGATGACTTAATGGCACCAAATTAAAAAAATTAGAGAAAATAAAAATAAATTTAAAATGGGCAAGCGAGATTTTAATTAAAGCTTATCATTGAGCTCACTGATTTGTTTTTACTAAATTTTTGCAATTTTATTTGTCGATGACTTAATGGCACCAAATTAAAAAAATTCGAGAAAATAAAAATAAATTTAAATAGGGGCAAGCGAGATTTTAAATAAAGCTTATCATTGAGCTCACTGATTTGTTTTTACTAAATTTTTGCAATTTTATTTGTCGATGACTTAATGGCACCAAATTAAAAAAATTCGAGAAAATAAAAATAAATTTAAATAGGGGCAAGCGAGATTTTAAATAAAGCTTATCATTGAGCTCACTGATTTGTTTTTACTAAATTTTTGCAATTTTATTTGTCGATGACTTAATGGCACCAAATTAAAAAAATTCGAGAAAATAAAAATAAATTTAAATAGGGGCAAGCGAGATTTTAAATAAAGCTTATCATTGAGCTCACTGATTTGTTTTTACTAAATTTTTGCAATTTTATTTGTCGATGACTTAATGGCACCAAATTAAAAAAATTCGAGAAAATAAAAATAAATTTAAATAGGGGCAAGCGAGATTTTAAATAAAGCTTATCATTGAGCTCACTGATTTGTTTTTACTAAATTTTTGGAATTTTATTTGTCGATGACATAATGGCACCAAATTAAAAAAATTAGAGAAAATAAAAATAAATTTAAATAGGGGCAAGCGAGATTTTCGTTATTGCTTTTCTTAAACCTAATTGATTTGTTTTTACTAAATTTTTGGAATTTTATTTGTCGATGACTTAATGGCACCAAATTAAAAAAATTAGAGAAAATAAAAATAAATTTAAATAGGGGCAAGCGAGATTTTAAATAAAGCTTATCATTGAGCTCACTGATTTGTTTTTACTAAATTTTTGGAATTTTATTTGTCGATGACATAATGGCACCAAATTAAAAAAATTAGAGAAAATAAAAATAAATTTAAATAGGGGCAAGCGAGATTTTCGTTATTGCTTTTCTTAAACCTATTTGATTTGTTTTTACTAAATTTTTGGAATTTTATTTGTCGATGACATAATGGCACCAAATTAAAAAAATTAGAGAAAATAAAAATAAATTCAAAAGGGGCAAGCGAGATTTTAATTAAAGCTTATCATTGAGCTCACTGATTTGTTTTTACTAAATTTTTGCAATTTTATTTGTCGATGACTTAATGGCACCAAATTAAAAAAATTCGAGAAAATAAAAATAAATTTAAATAGGGGCAAGCGAGATTTTAAATAAAGCTTATCATTGAGCTCACTGATTTGTTTTTACTAAATTTTTGCAATTTTATTTGTCGATGACTTAATGGCACCAAATTAAAAAAATTCGAGAAAATAAAAATAAATTTAAATAGGGGCAAGCGAGATTTTAAATAAAGCTTATCATTGAGCTCACTGATTTGTTTTTACTAAATTTTTGCAATTTTATTTGTCGATGACTTAATGGCACCAAATTAAAAAAATTCGAGAAAATAAAAATAAATTTAAATAGGGGCAAGCGAGATTTTAAATAAAGCTTATCATTGAGCTCACTGATTTGTTTTTACTAAATTTTTGCAATTTTATTTGTCGATGACTTAATGGCACCAAATTAAAAAAATTCGAGAAAATAAAAATAAATTTAAATAGGGGCAAGCGAGATTTTAAATAAAGCTTATCATTGAGCTCACTGATTTGTTTTTACTAAATTTTTGCAATTTTATTTGTCGATGACTTAATGGCACCAAATTAAAAAAATTCGAGAAAATAAAAATAAATTTAAATAGGGGCAAGCGAGATTTTAAATAAAGCTTATCATTGAGCTCACTGATTTGTTTTTACTAAATTTTTGGAATTTTATTTGTCGATGACATAATGGCACCAAATTAAAAAAATTAGAGAAAATAAAAATAAATTTAAATAGGGGCAAGCGAGATTTTCGTTATTGCTTTTCTTAAACCTATTTGATTTGTTTTTACTAAATTTTTGGAATTTTATTTGTCGATGACATAATGGCACCAAATTAAAAAAATTAGAGAAAATAAAAATAAATTTAAATAGGGGCAAGCGAGATTTTCGTTATTGCTTTTCTTAAACCTAATTGAT
This sequence comes from Panagrolaimus kolymaensis, assembly GCA_028622995.1. Lineage (NCBI taxonomy): Eukaryota > Metazoa > Nematoda > Chromadorea > Rhabditida > Panagrolaimidae > Panagrolaimus > Panagrolaimus kolymaensis. The sequence goes on along the minus strand of JAJQJQ010000025.1, from coordinate 443,343 downwards.
TTGTTTTTACTAAATTTTTGGAATTTTATTTGTCGATGACATAATCGCACCAAATTAAAAAAATTAGAGAAAATAAAAATAAATTTAAATAGGGGCAAGCGAGATTTTCGTTATTGCTTTTCTTAAACCTAATTGATTTGTTTTTACTAAATTTTTGCAATTTTATTTGTCGATGACTTAATGGCACCAAATTAAAAAAATTAGAGAAAATAAAAATAAATTTAAATAGGGGCAAGCGAGATTTTAAATAAAGCTTATCATTGAGCTCACTGATTTGTTTTTACTAAATTTTTGGAATTTTATTTGTCGATGACTTAATGGCACCAAATTAAAAAAATTAGAGAAAATAAAAATAAATTTAAAAGGGGCAAGCGAGATTTTAAATAAAGCTTATCATTGAGCTCACTGATTTGTTTTTACTAAATTTTTGGAATTTTATTTGTCGATGACTTAATGGCACCAAATTAAAAAAATTAGAGAAAATAAAAATAAATTTAAAAGGGGCAAGCGAGATTTTAATTAAAGCTTATCATTGAGCTCACTGATTTGTTTTTACTAAATTTTTGGAATTTTATTTGTCGATGACTTAATGGCACCAAATTAAAAAAATTCGAGAAAATAAAAATAAATTTAAATAGGGGCAAGCGAGATTTTAAATAAAGCTTATCATTGAGCTCACTGATTTGTTTTTACTAAATTTTTGGAATTTTATTTGTCGATGACTTAATGGCACCAAATTAAAAAAATTAGAGAAAACAAAAATAAATTTAAAAGGGGCAAGCGAGATTTTAATTAAAGCTTATCATTGAGCTCACTGATTTGTTTTTACTAAATTTTTGGAATTTTATTTGTCGATGACTTAATGGCACCAAATTAAAAAAATTAGAGAAAATAAAAATAAATTTAAAAGGGGCAAGCGAGATTTTAATTAAAGCTTATCATTGAGCTCACTGATTTGTTTTTACTAAATTTTTGGAATTTTATTTGTCGATGACTTAATGGCACCAAATTAAAAAAATTAGAGAAAATAAAAATAAATTTAAAAGGGGCAAGCGAGATTTTAAATAAAGCTTATCATTGAGCTCACTGATTTGTTTTTACTAAATTTTTGGAATTTTATTTGTCGATGACTTAATGGCACCAAATTAAAAAAATTAGAGAAAATAAAAATAAATTTAAAAGGGGCAAGCGAGATTTTAATTAAAGCTTATCATTGAGCTCACTGATTTGTTTTTACTAAATTTTTGGAATTTTATTTGTCGATGACTTAATGGCACCAAATTAAAAAAATTCGAGAAAATAAAAATAAATTTAAATAGGGGCAAGCGAGATTTTAAATAAAGCTTATCATTGAGCTCACTGATTTGTTTTTACTAAATTTTTGGAATTTTATTTGTCGATGACTTAATGGCACCAAATTAAAAAAATTAGAGAAAACAAAAATAAATTTAAAAGGGGCAAGCGAGATTTTAATTAAAGCTTATCATTGAGCTCACTGATTTGTTTTTACTAAATTTTTGGAATTTTATTTGTCGATGACTTAATGGCACCAAATTAAAAAAATTCGAGAAAATAAAAATAAATTTAAATAGGGGCAAGCGAGATTTTCGTTATTGCTTTTCTTAAACCTAATTGATTTGTTTTTACTAAATTTTTGGAATTTTATTTGTCGATGACATAATCGCACCAAATTAAAAAAATTAGAGAAAATAAAAATAAATTTAAATAGGGGCAAGCGAGATTTTCGTTATTGCTTTTCTTAAACCTAATTGATTTGTTTTTACTAAATTTTTGCAATTTTATTTGTCGATGACTTAATGGCACCAAATTAAAAAAATTAGAGAAAATAAAAATAAATTTAAATAGGGGCAAGCGAGATTTTAAATAAAGCTTATCATTGAGCTCTCTGATTTGTTTTTACTAAATTTTTGGAATTTTATTTGTCGATGACTTAATGGCACCAAATTAAAAAAATTAGAGAAAATAAAAATAAATTTAAAAGGGGCAAGCGAGATTTTAATTAAAGCTTATCATTGAGCTCACTGATTTGTTTTTACTAAATTTTTGAAATTTTATTTGTCGATGACTTAATGGCACCAAATTAAAAAAATTAGAGAAAATAAAAATAAATTTAAATAGGGGCAAGCGAGATTTTAAATAAAGCTTATCATTGAGCTCACTGATTTGTTTTTACTAAATTTTTGCAATTTTATTTGTCGATGACTTAATGGCACCAAATTAAAAAAATTCGAGAAAATAAAAATAAATTTAAATAGGGGCAAGCGAGATTTTAAATAATGCTTATCATTGAGCTCACTGATTTGTTTTTACTAAATTTTTGAAATTTTATTTGTCGATGACTTAATGGCACCAAATTAAAAAAATTAGAGAAAATAAAAATAAATTTAAAAGGGGCAAGCGAGATTTTAAATAAAGCTTATCATTGAGCTCACTGATTTGTTTTTACTAAATTTTTGGAATTTTATTTGTCGATGACTTAATGGCACCAAATTAAAAAAATTAGAGAAAATAAAAATAAATTTAAATAGGGGCAAGCGAGATTTTCGTTATTGCTTTTCTTAAACCTAATTGATTTGTTTTTACTAAATTTTTGCAATTTTATTTGTCGATGACATAATGGCACCAAATTAAAAAAATTAGAGAAAATAAAAATAAATTTAAATAGGGGCAAGCGAGATTTTCGTTATTGCTTTTCTTAAACCTAATTGATTTGTTTTTACTAAATTTTTGCAATTTTATTTGTCGATGACATAATGGCACCAAATTAAAAAAATTAGAGAAAATAAAAATAAATTTAAATAGGGGCAAGCGAGATTTTCGTTATTGCTTTTCTTAAACCTAATTGATTTGTTTTTACTAAATTTTTGCAATTTTATTTGTCGATGACATAATGGCACCAAATTAAAAAAATTAGAGAAAATAAAAATAAATTTAAATAGGGGCAAGCGAGATTTTCGTTATTGCTTTTCTTAAACCTAATTGATTTGTTTTTACTAAATTTTTGCAATTTTATTTGTCGATGACATAATGGCACCAAATTAAAAAAATTAGAGAAAATAAAAATAAATTTAAAAGGGGCAAGCGAGATTTTAAATAAAGCTTATCATTGAGCTCAATGATTTGTTTTTACTAAATTTTTGGAATTTTATTTGTCGATGTCATAATGGCACCAAATTAAAAAAATTAGAGAAAATAAAAATAAATTTAAAAGGGGCAAGCGAGATTTTAAATAAAGCTTATCATTGAGCTCACTGATTTGTTTTTACTAAATTTTTGGAATTTTATTTGTCGATGACATAATGGCACCAAATTAAAAAAATTAGAGAAAATAAAAATAAATTTAAAAGGGGCAAGCGAGATTTTAAATAAAGCTTATCATTGAGCTCACTGATTTGTTTTTACTAAATTTTTGGAATTTTATTTGTCGATGACATAATGGCACCAAATTAAAAAAATTAGAGAAAATAAAAATAAATTTAAATAGGGGCAAGCGAGATTTTCGTTATTGCTTTTCTTAAACCTAATTGATTTGTTTTTACTAAATTTTTGGAATTTTATTTGTCGATGACATAATGGCACCAAATTAAAAAAATTAGAGAAAATAAAAATAAATTTAAAAGGGGCAAGCGAGATTTTAAATAAAGCTTATCATTGAGCTCACTGATTTGTTTTTACTAAATTTTTGGAATTTTATTTGTCGATGACATAATGGCACCAAATTAAAAAAATTAGAGAAAATAAAAATAAATTTAAATAGGGGCAAGCGAGATTTTCGTTATTGCTTTTCTTAAACCTAATTGATTTGTTTTTACTAAATTTTTGCAATTTTATTTGTCGATGACATAATGGCACCAAATTAAAAAAATTAGAGAAAATAAAAATAAATTTAAATAGGGGCAAGCGAGATTTTCGTTATTGCTTTTCTTAAACCTAATTGATTTGTTTTTACTAAATTTTTGCAATTTTATTTGTCGATGACATAATGGCACCAAATTAAAAAAATTCGAGAAAATAAAAATAAATTTAAATAGGGGCAAGCGAGATTTTCGTTATTGCTTTTCTTAAACCTAATTGATTTGTTTTTACTAAATTTTTGCAATTTTATTTGTCGATGACATAATGGCACCAAATTAAAAAAATTAGAGAAAATAAAAATAAATTTAAATAGGGGCAAGCGAGATTTTCGTTATTGCTTTTCTTAAACCTAATTGATTTGTTTTTACTAAATTTTTGCAATTTTATTTGTCGATGACATAATGGCACCAAATTAAAAAAATTAGAGAAAATAAAAATAAATTTAAAAGGGGCAAGCGAGATTTTAAATAAAGCTTATCATTGAGCTCAATGATTTGTTTTTACTAAATTTTTGGAATTTTATTTGTCGATGTCATAATGGCACCAAATTAAAAAAATTAGAGAAAATAAAAATAAATTTAAAAGGGGCAAGCGAGATTTTAAATAAAGCTTATCATTGAGCTCACTGATTTGTTTTTACTAAATTTTTGGAATTTTATTTGTCGATGACATAATGGCACCAAATTAAAAAAATTAGAGAAAATAAAAATAAATTTAAAAGGGGCAAGCGAGATTTTAAATAAAGCTTATCATTGAGCTCACTGATTTGTTTTTACTAAATTTTTGGAATTTTATTTGTCGATGACATAATGGCACCAAATTAAAAAAATTAGAGAAAATAAAAATAAATTTAAATAGGGGCAAGCGAGATTTTCGTTATTGCTTTTCTTAAACCTAATTGATTTGTTTTTACTAAATTTTTGGAATTTTATTTGTCGATGACATAATGGCACCAAATTAAAAAAATTAGAGAAAATAAAAATAAATTTAAAAGGGGCAAGCGAGATTTTAAATAAAGCTTATCATTGAGCTCACTGATTTGTTTTTACTAAATTTTTGGAATTTTATTTGTCGATGACATAATGGCACCAAATTAAAAAAATTAGAGAAAATAAAAATAAATTTAAATAGGGGCAAGCGAGATTTTCGTTATTGCTTTTCTTAAACCTAATTGATTTGTTTTTACTAAATTTTTGCAATTTTATTTGTCGATGACATAATGGCACCAAATTAAAAAAATTAGAGAAAATAAAAATAAATTTAAATAGGGGCAAGCGAGATTTTCGTTATTGCTTTTCTTAAACCTAATTGATTTGTTTTTACTAAATTTTTGCAATTTTATTTGTCGATGACATAATGGCACCAAATTAAAAAAATTCGAGAAAATAAAAATAAATTTAAATAGGGGCAAGCGAGATTTTCGTTATTGCTTTTCTTAAACCTAATTGATTTGTTTTTACTAAAATTTTGGAATTTTATTAAAAAAATTAGAGAAAATAAAAATAAATTTAAATAGGGGCAAGCGAGATTTTCGTTATTGCTTTTCTTAAACCTAATTGATTTGTTTTTACTAAATTTTTGGAATTTTATTTGTCGATGACATAATGGCACCAAATTAAAAAAATTCGAGAAAATAAAAATAAATTTAAAAGGGGCAAGCGAGATTTTAAATAAAGCTTATCATTGAGCTCACTGATTTGTTTTTACTAAATTTTTGGAATTTTATTTGTCGATGACATAATGGCACCAAATTAAAAAAATTAGAGAAAATAAAAATAAATTTAAAAGGGGCAAGCGAGATTTTAAATAAAGCTTATCATTGAGCTCACTGATTTGTTTTTACTAAATTTTTGGAATTTTATTTGTCGATGACATAATGGCACCAAATTAAAAAAATTAGAGAAAATAAAAATAAATTTAAAAGGGGCAAGCGAGATTTTAAATAAAGCTTATCATTGAGCTCACTGATTTGTTTTTACTAAATTTTTGGAATTTTATTTGTCGATGACTTAATGGCACCAAATTAAAAAAATTAGAGAAAATAAAAATAAAATTAAAAGGGGCAAGCGAGATTTTAATTAAAGCTTATCATTGAGCTCACTGATTTGTTTTTACTAAATTTTTGGAATTTTATTTGTCGATGACTTAATGGCACCAAATTAAAAAAATTAGAGAAAATAAAAATAAATTTAAAAGGGGCAAGCGAGATTTTAAATAAAGCTTATCATTGAGCTCACTGATTTGTTTTTACTAAATTTTTGGAATTTTATTTGTCGATGACTTAATGGCACCAAATTAAAAAAATTAGAGAAAATAAAAATAAATTTAAATAGGGGCAAGCGAGATTTTCGTTATTGCTTTTCTTAAACCTAATTGATTTGTTTTTACTAAATTTTTGCAATTTTATTTGTCGATGACATAATAGCACCAAATTAAAAAAATTAGAGAAAATAAAAATAAATTTAAATAGGGGCAAGCGAGATTTTCGTTATTGCTTTTCTTAAACCTAATTGATTTGTTTTTACTAAATTTTTGCAATTTTATTTGTCGATGACATAATCGCACCAAATTAAAAAAATTAGAGAAAATAAAAATAAATTTAAATAGGGGCAAGCGAGATTTTCGTTATTGCTTTTCTTAAACCTAATTGATTTGTTTTTACTAAATTTTTGCAATTTTATTTGTCGATGACATAATGGCACCAAATTAAAAAAATTAGAGAAAATAAAAATAAATTTAAATAGGGGCAAGCGAGATTTTCGTTATTGCTTTTCTTAAACCTAATTGATTTGTTTTTACTAAATTTTTGCAATTTTATTTGTCGATGACATAATGGCACCAAATTAAAAAAATTAGAGAAAATAAAAATAAATTTAAAAGGGGCAAGCGAGATTTTAAATAAAGCTTATCATTGAGCTCACTGATTTGTTTTTACTAAATTTTTGGAATTTTATTTGTCGATGTCATAATGGCACCAAATTAAAAAAATTAGAGAAAATAAAAATAAATTTAAAAGGGGCAAGCGAGATTTTAAATAAAGCTTATCATTGAGCTCACTGATTTGTTTTTACTAAATTTTTGGAATTTTATTTGTCGATGACATAATGGCACCAAATTAAAAAAATTAGAGAAAATAAAAATAAATTTAAAAGGGGCAAGCGAGATTTTAAATAAAGCTTATCATTGAGCTCACTGATTTGTTTTTACTAAATTTTTGGAATTTTATTTGTCGATGACATAATGGCACCAAATTAAAAAAATTCGAGAAAATAAAAATAAATTTAAATAGGGGCAAGCGAGATTTTCGTTATTGCTTTTCTTAAACCTAATTGATTTGTTTTTACTAAATTTTTGGAATTTTATTTGTCGATGACATAATGGCACCAAATTAAAAAAATTAGAGAAAATAAAAATAAATTTAAAAGGGGCAAGCGAGATTTTAAATAAAGCTTATCATTGAGCTCACTGATTTGTTTTTACTAAATTTTTGCAATTTTATTTGTCGATGACTTAATGGCACCAAATTAAAAAAATTAGAGAAAATAAAAATAAATTTAAAAGGGGCAAGCGAGATTTTAAATAAAGCTTATCATTGAGCTCACTGATTTGTTTTTACTAAATTTTTGGAATTTTATTTGTCGATGACTTAATGGCACCAAATTAAAAAAATTAGAGAAAATAAAAATAAATTTAAAAGGGGCAAGCGAGATTTTAATTAAAGCTTATCATTGAGCTCACTGATTTGTTTTTACTAAATTTTTGCAATTTTATTTGTCGATGACTTAATGGCACCAAATTAAAAAAATTCGAGAAAATAAAAATAAATTTAAATAGGGGCAAGCGAGATTTTAAATAAAGCTTATCATTGAGCTCACTGATTTGTTTTTACTAAATTTTTGCAATTTTATTTGTCGATGACTTAATGGCACCAAATTAAAAAAATTCGAGAAAATAAAAATAAATTTAAATAGGGGCAAGCGAGATTTTAAATAAAGCTTATCATTGAGCTCACTGATTTGTTTTTACTAAATTTTTGCAATTTTATTTGTCGATGACTTAATGGCACCAAATTAAAAAAATTCGAGAAAATAAAAATAAATTTAAATAGGGGCAAGCGAGATTTTAAATAAAGCTTATCATTGAGCTCACTGATTTGTTTTTACTAAATTTTTGCAATTTTATTTGTCGATGACTTAATGGCACCAAATTAAAAAAATTCGAGAAAATAAAAATAAATTTAAATAGGGGCAAGCGAGATTTTAAATAAAGCTTATCATTGAGCTCACTGATTTGTTTTTACTAAATTTTTGGAATTTTATTTGTCGATGACATAATGGCACCAAATTAAAAAAATTAGAGAAAATAAAAATAAATTTAAATAGGGGCAAGCGAGATTTTCGTTATTGCTTTTCTTAAACCTAATTGATTTGTTTTTACTAAATTTTTGGAATTTTATTTGTCGATGACATAATCGCACCAAATTAAAAAAATTCGAGAAAATAAAAATAAATTTAAATAGGGGCAAGCGAGATTTTAAATAAAGCTTATCATTGAGCTCACTGATTCATTTTTACTAAATTTTTGGAATTTTATTTGTCGATGACTTAATGGCACCAAATTAAAAAAATTCGAGAAAATAAAAATAAATTTAAATAGGGGCAAGCGAGATTTTAAATAAAGCTTATCATTGAGCTCACTGATTTGTTTTTACTAAATTTTTGGAATTTTATTTGTCGATGACTTAATGGCACCAAATTAAAAAAATTAGAGAAAATAAAAATAAATTTAAAAGGGGCAAGCGAGATTTTAATTAAAGCTTATCATTGAGCTCACTGATTTGTTTTTACTAAATTTTTGCAATTTTATTTGTCGATGACTTAATGGCACCAAATTAAAAAAATTCGAGAAAATAAAAATAAATTTAAATAGGGGCAAGCGAGATTTTAAATAAAGCTTATCATTGAGCTCACTGATTTGTTTTTACTAAATTTTTGGAATTTTATTTGTCGATGACATAATGGCACCAAATTAAAAAAATTAGAGAAAATAAAAATAAATTTAAATAGGGGCAAGCGAGATTTTCGTTATTGCTTTTCTTAAACCTATTTGATTTGTTTTTACTAAATTTTTGGAATTTTATTTGTCGATGACATAATGGCACCAAATTAAAAAAATTAGAGAAAATAAAAATAAATTTAAATAGGGGCAAGCGAGATTTTCGTTATTGCTTTTCTTAAACCTAATTGATTTGTTTTTACTAAATTTTTGGAATTTTATTTGTCTATTACTTAATGGCACCAAATTAAAAAAATTAGAGAAAATAAAAATAAATTTAAATAGGGGCAAGCGAGATTTTAAATAAAGCTTATCATTGAGCTCACTGATTTGTTTTTACTAAATTTTTGGAATTTTATTTGTCGATGACTTAATGGCACCAAATTAAAAAAATTAGAGAAAACAAAAATAAATTTAAAAGGGGCAAGCGAGATTTTAATTAAAGCTTATCATTGAGCTCACTGATTTGTTTTTACTAAATTTTTGGAATTTTATTTGTCGATGACTTAATGGCACCAAATTAAAAAAATTCGAGAAAATAAAAATAAATTTAAATAGGGGCAAGCGAGATTTTCGTTATTCCTTTTCTTAAACCTAATTGATTTGTTTTTACTAAATTTTTGGAATTTTATTTGTCGATGACATAATCGCACCAAATTAAAAAAATTAGAGAAAATAAAAATAAATTTAAATAGGGGCAAGCGAGATTTTCGTTATTGCTTTTCTTAAACCTAATTGATTTGTTTTTACTAAATTTTTGCAATTTTATTTGTCGATGACTTAATGGCACCAAATTAAAAAAATTAGAGAAAATAAAAATAAATTTAAATAGGGGCAAGCGAGATTTTAAATAAAGCTTATCATTGAGCTCACTGATTTGTTTTTACTAAATTTTTGGAATTTTATTTGTCGATGACTTAATGGCACCAAATTAAAAAAATTAGAGAAAATAAAAATAAATTTAAAAGGGGCAAGCGAGATTTTAATTAAAGCTTATCATTGAGCTCACTGATTTGTTTTTACTAAATTTTTGGAATTTTATTTGTCGATGACTTAATGGCACCAAATTAAAAAAATTCGAGAAAATAAAAATAAATTTAAATAGGGGCAAGCGAGATTTTAAATAAAGCTTATCATTGAGCTCACTGATTTGTTTTTACTAAATTTTTGCAATTTTATTTGTCGATGACTTAATGGCACCAAATTAAAAAAATTCGAGAAAATAAAAATAAATTTAAATAGGGACAAGCGAGATTTTAAATAAAGCTTATCATTGAGCTCACTGATTTGTTTTTACTAAATTTTTGGAATTTTATTTGTCGATGACATAATGGCACCAAATTAAAAAAATTAGAGAAAATAAAAATAAATTTAAATAGGGGCAAGCGAGATTTTCGTTATTGCTTTTCTTAAACCTAATTGATTTGTTTTTACTAAATTTTTGGAATTTTATTTGTCGATGACATAATGGCACCAAATTAAAAAAATTAGAGAAAATAAAAATAAATTTAAATAGGGGCAAGCGAGATTTTCGTTATTGCTTTTCTTAAACCTAATTGATTTGTTTTTACTAAATTTTTGGAATTTTATTTGTCGATGACATAATGGCACCAAATTAAAAAAATTAGAGAAAATAAAAATAAATTTAAATAGGGGCAAGCGAGATTTTCGTTATTGCTTTTCTTAAACCTAATTGATTTGTTTTTACTAAATTTTTGCAATTTTATTTGTCGATGACTTAATGGCACCAAATTAAAAAAATTAGAGAAAATAAAAATAAATTTAAATAGGGGCAAGCGAGATTTTAAATAAAGCTTATCATTGAGCTCACTGATTTGTTTTTACTAAATTTTTGGAATTTTATTTGTCGATGACTTAATGGCACCAAATTAAAAAAATTAGAGAAAATAAAAATAAAATTAAAAGGGGCAAGCGAGATTTTAATTAAAGCTTATCATTGAGCTCACTGATTTGTTTTTACTAAATTTTTGGAATTTTATTTGTCGATGACTTAATGGCACCAAATTAAAAAAATTCGAGAAAATAAAAATAAATTTAAATAGCGGCAAGCGAGATTTTAAATAAAGCTTATCATTGAGCTCACTGATTTGTTTTTACTAAATTTTTGAAATTTTATTTGTCGATGACTTAATGGCACCAAATTAAAAAAATTAGAGAAAATAAAAATAAATTTAAATAGGGGCAAGCGAGATTTTAAATAAAGCTTATCATTGAGCTCACTGATTTGTTTTTACTAAAGTTTTGCAATTTTATTTGTCGATGACTTAATGGCACCAAATTAAAAAAATTAGAGAAAATAAAAATAAATTTAAATAGGGGCAAGCGAGATTTTAAATAAAGCTTATCATTGAGCTCACTGATTTGTTTTTACTAAATTTTTGCAATTTTATTTGTCGATGACTTAATGGCACCAAATTAAAAAAATTCGAGAAAATAAAAATAAATTTAAATAGGGGCAAGCGAGATTTTAAATAAAGCTTATCATTGAGCTCACTGATTTGTTTTTACTAAATTTTTGGAATTTTATTTGTCGATGACATAATGGCACCAAATTAAAAAAATTAGAGAAAATAAAAATAAATTTAAATAGGGGCAAGCGAGATTTTCGTTATTGCTTTTCTTAAACCTAATTGATTTGTTTTTACTAAATTTTTGGAATTTTATTTGTCGATGACATAATGGCACCAAATTAAAAAAATTAGAGAAAATAAAAATAAATTTAAATAGGGGCAAGCGAGATTTTCGTTATTGCTTTTCTTAAACCTAATTGATTTGTTTTTACTAAATTTTTGGAATTTTATTTGTCGATGACATAATGGCACCAAATTAAAAAAATTAGAGAAAATAAAAATAAATTTAAATAGGGGCAAGCGAGATTTTCGTTATTGCTTTTCTTAAACCTAATTGATTTGTTTTTACTAAATTTTTGCAATTTTATTTGTCGATGACTTAATGGCACCAAATTAAAAAAATTAGAGAAAATAAAAATAAATTTAAATAGGGGCAAGCGAGATTTTAAATAAAGCTTATCATTGAGCTCACTGATTTGTTTTTACTAAATTTTTGGAATTTTATTTGTCGATGACTTAATGGCACCAAATTAAAAAAATTAGAGAAAATAAAAATAAAATTAAAAGGGGCAAGCGAGATTTTAATTAAAGCTTATCATTGAGCTCACTGATTTGTTTTTACTAAATTTTTGGAATTTTATTTGTCGATGACTTAATGGCACCAAATTAAAAAAATTCGAGAAAATAAAAATAAATTTAAATAGCGGCAAGCGAGATTTTAAATAAAGCTTATCATTGAGCTCACTGATTTGTTTTTACTAAATTTTTGAAATTTTATTTGTCGATGACTTAATGGCACCAAATTAAAAAAATTAGAGAAAATAAAAATAAATTTAAATAGGGGCAAGCGAGATTTTAAATAAAGCTTATCATTGAGCTCACTGATTTGTTTTTACTAAATTTTTGCAATTTTATTTGTCGATGACTTAATGGCACCAAATTAAAAAAATTAGAGAAAATAAAAATAAATTTAAATAGGGGCAAGCGAGATTTTAAATAAAGCTTATCATTGAGCTCACTGATTTGTTTTTACTAAATTTTTGGAATTTTATTTGTCGATGACTTAATGGCACCAAATTAAAAAAATTAGAGAAAATAAAAATAAAATTAAAAGGGGCAAGCGAGATTTTAATTAAAGCTTATCATTGAGCTCACTGATTTGTTTTTACTAAATTTTTGGAATTTTATTTGTCGATGACTTAATGGCACCAAATTAAAAAAATTCGAGAAAATAAAAATAAATTTAAATAGCGGCAAGCGAGATTTTAAATAAAGCTTATCATTGAGCTCACTGATTTGTTTTTACTAAATTTTTGAAATTTTATTTGTCGATGACTTAATGGCACCAAATTAAAAAAATTAGAGAAAATAAAAATAAATTTAAATAGGGGCAAGCGAGATTTTAAATAAAGCTTATCATTGAGCTCACTGATTTGTTTTTACTAAATTTTTGCAATTTTATTTGTCGATGACTTAATGGCACCAAATTAAAAAAATTAGAGAAAATAAAAATAAATTTAAATAGGGGCAAGCGAGATTTTAAATAAAGCTTATCATTGAGCTCACTGATTTGTTTTTACTAAATTTTTGCAATTTTATTTGTCGATGACTTAATGGCACCAAATTAAAAAAATTCGAGAAAATAAAAATAAATTTAAATAGGGGCAAGCGAGATTTTAAATAAAGCTTATCATTGAGCTCACTGATTTGTTTTTACTAAATTTTTGGAATTTTATTTGTCGATGACATAATGGCACCAAATTAAAAAAATTAGAGAAAATAAAAATAAATTTAAATAGGGGCAAGCGAGATTTTCGTTATTGCTTTTCTTAAACCTAATTGATTTGTTTTTACTAAATTTTTGGAATTTTATTTGTCGATGACATAATGGCACCAAATTAAAAAAATTAGAGAAAATAAAAATAAATTTAAATAGGGGCAAGCGAGATTTTCGTTATTGCTTTTCTTAAACCTAATTGATTTGTTTTTACTAAATTTTTGGAATTTTATTTGTCGATGACATAATGGCACCAAATTAAAAAAATTAGAGAAAATAAAAATAAATTTAAATAGGGGCAAGCGAGATTTTCGTTATTGCTTTTCTTAAACCTAATTGATTTGTTTTTACTAAATTTTTGCAATTTTATTTGTCGATGACTTAATGGCACCAAATTAAAAAAATTAGAGAAAATAAAAATAAATTTAAATAGGGGCAAGCGAGATTTTAAATAAAGCTTATCATTGAGCTCACTGATTTGTTTTTACTAAATTTTTGGAATTTTATTTGTCGATGACTTAATGGCACCAAATTAAAAAAATTAGAGAAAATAAAAATAAAATTAAAAGGGGCAAGCGAGATTTTAATTAAAGCTTATCATTGAGCTCACTGATTTGTTTTTACTAAATTTTTGGAATTTTATTTGTCGATGACTTAATGGCACCAAATTAAAAAAATTCGAGAAAATAAAAATAAATTTAAATAGCGGCAAGCGAGATTTTAAATAAAGCTTATCATTGAGCTCACTGATTTGTTTTTACTAAATTTTTGAAATTTTATTTGTCGATGACTTAATGGCACCAAATTAAAAAAATTAGAGAAAATAAAAATAAATTTAAATAGGGGCAAGCGAGATTTTAAATAAAGCTTATCATTGAGCTCACTGATTTGTTTTTACTAAATTTTTGCAATTTTATTTGTCGATGACTTAATGGCACCAAATTAAAAAAATTCGAGAAAATAAAAATAAATTTAAATAGGGGCAAGCGAGATTTTAAATAATGCTTATCATTGAGCTCACTGATTTGTTTTTACTAAATTTTTGAAATTTTATTTGTCGATGACTTAATGGCACCAAATTAAAAAAATTAGAGAAAATAAAAATAAATTTAAAAGGGGCAAGCGAGATTTTAAATAAAGCTTATCATTGAGCTCACTGATTTGTTTTTACTAAATTTTTGGAATTTTATTTGTCCATGACTTAATGGCACCAAATTAAAAAAATTAGAGAAAATAAAAATAAATTTAAATAGGGGCAAGCGAGATTTTCGTTATTGCTTTTCTTAAACCTAATTGATTTGTTTTTACTAAATTTTTGCAATTTTATTTGTCGATGACATAATGGCACCAAATTAAAAAAATTAGAGAAAATAAAAATAAATTTAAATAGGGGCAAGCGAGATTTTCGTTATTGCTTTTCTTAAACCTAATTGATTTGTTTTTACTAAATTTTTGCAATTTTATTTGTCGATGACATAATCGCACCAAATTAAAAAAATTCGAGAAAATAAAAATAAATTTAAATAGGGGCAAGCGAGATTTTCGTTATTGCTTTTCTTAAACCTAATTGATTTGTTTTTACTAAATTTTTGGAATTTTATTTGTCGATGACATAATCGCACCAAATTAAAAAAATTCGAGAAAATAAAAATAAATTTAAATAGGGGCAAGCGAGATTTTAAATAAAGCTTATCATTGAGCTCACTGATTTGTTTTTACTAAATTTTTGCAATTTTATTTGTCGATGACTTAATGGCACCAAATTAAAAAAATTAGAGAAAATAAAAATAAATTTAAATAGGGGCAAGCGAGATTTTCGTTATTGCTTTTCTTAAACCTAATTGATTTGTTTTTACTAAATTTTTGGAATTTTATTTGTCGATGACATAATCGCACCAAATTAAAAAAATTAGAGAAAATAAAAATAAATTTAAATAGGGGCAAGCGAGATTTTCGTTATTGCTTTTCTTAAACCTAATTGATTTGTTTTTACTAAATTTTTGGAATTTTATTTGTCGATGACATAATCGCACCAAATTAAAAAAATTCGAGAAAATAAAAATAAATTTAAATAGGGGCAAGCGAGATTTTAAATAAAGCTTATCATTGAGCTCACTGATTTGTTTTTACTAAATTTTTGCAATTTTATTTGTCGATGACTTAATGGCACCAAATTAAAAAAATTAGAGAAAATAAAAATAAATTTAAAAGGGGCAAGCGAGATTTTAATTAAAGCTTATCATTGAGCTCACTGATTTGTTTTTACTAAATTTTTGGAATTTTATTTGTCGATGACTTAATGGCACCAAATTAAAAAAATTCGAGAAAATAAAAATAAATTTAAATAGGGGCAAGCGAGATTTTAAATAAAGCTTATCATTGAGCTCACTGATTTGTTTTTACTAAATTTTTGCAATTTTATTTGTCGATGACTTAATGGCACCAAATTAAAAAAATTCGAGAAAATAAAAATAAATTGAAATAGGGGCAACCGAGATTTTAAATAAAGCTTATCATTGAGCTCACTGATTTGTTTTTACTAAATTTTTGAAATTTTATTTGTCGATGACTTAATGGCACCAAATTAAAAAAATTCGAGAAAATAAAAATAAATTTAAATAGGGGCAAGCGAGATTTTAAATAAAGCTTATCATTGAGCTCACTGATTTGTTTTTACTAAATTTTTGCAATTTTATTTGTCGATGACTTAATGGCACCAAATTAAAAAAATTCGAGAAAATAAAAATAAATTTAAATAGGGGCAAGCGAGATTTTAAATAAAGCTTATCATTGAGCTCACTGATTTGTTTTTACTAAATTTTTGCAATTTTATTTGTCGATGACTTAATGGCACCAAATTAAAAAAATTCGAGAAAATAAAAATAAATTTAAATAGGGGCAAGCGAGATTTTAAATAAAGCTTATCATTGAGCTCACTGATTTGTTTTTACTAAATTTTTGGAATTTTATTTGTCGATGACATAATGGCACCAAATTAAAAAAATTAGAGAAAATAAAAATAAATTTAAATAGGGGCAAGCGAGATTTTCGTTATTGCTTTTCTTAAACCTAATTGATTTGTTTTTACTAAATTTTTGGAATTTTATTTGTCGATGACATAATGGCACCAAATTAAAAAAATTAGAGAAAATAAAAATAAATTTAAATAGGGGCAAGCGAGATTTTCGTTATTGCTTTTCTTAAACCTAATTGATTTGTTTTTACTAAATTTTTGGAATTTTATTTGTCGATGACATAATGGCACCAAATTAAAAAAATTAGAGAAAATAAAAATAAATTTAAATAGGGGCAAGCGAGATTTTCGTTATTGCTTTTCTTAAACCTAATTGATTTGTTTTTACTAAATTTTTGCAATTTTATTTGTCGATGACTTAATGGCACCAAATTAAAAAAATTAGAGAAAATAAAAATAAATTTAAATAGGGGCAATCGAGATTTTAAATAAAGCTTATCATTGAGCTCACTGATTTGTTTTTACTAAATTTTTGGAATTTTATTTGTCGATGACTTAATGGCACCAAATTAAAAAAATTAGAGAAAATAAAAATAAAATTAAAAGGGGCAAGCGAGATTTTAATTAAAGCTTATCATTGAGCTCACTGATTTGTTTTTACTAAATTTTTGGAATTTTATTTGTCGATGACTTAATGGCACCAAATTAAAAAAATTCGAGAAAATAAAAATAAATTTAAATAGCGGCAAGCGAGATTTTAAATAAAGCTTATCATTGAGCTCACTGATTTGTTTTTACTAAATTTTTGAAATTTTATTTGTCGATGACTTAATGGCACCAAATTAAAAAAATTAGAGAAAATAAAAATAAATTTAAATAGGGGCAAGCGAGATTTTAAATAAAGCTTATCATTGAGCTCACTGATTTGTTTTTACTAAATTTTTGCAATTTTATTTGTCGATGACTTAATGGCACCAAATTAAAAAAATTCGAGAAAATAAAAATAAATTTAAATAGGGGCAAGCGAGATTTTAAATAATGCTTATCATTGAGCTCACTGATTTGTTTTTACTAAATTTTTGAAATTTTATTTGTCGATGACTTAATGGCACCAAATTAAAAAAATTAGAGAAAATAAAAATAAATTTAAAAGGGGCAAGCGAGATTTTAAATAAAGCTTATCATTGAGCTCACTGATTTGTTTTTACTAAATTTTTGGAATTTTATTTGTCGATGACTTAATGGCACCAAATTAAAAAAATTAGAGAAAATAAAAATAAATTTAAATAGGGGCAAGCGAGATTTTCGTTATTGCTTTTCTTAAACCTAATTGATTTGTTTTTACTAAATTTTTGGAATTTTATTTGTCGATGACATAATGGCACCAAATTAAAAAAATTAGAGAAAATAAAAATAAATTTAAATAGGGGCAAGCGAGATTTTCGTTATTGCTTTTCTTAAACCTAATTGATTTGTTTTTACTAAATTTTTGCAATTTTATTTGTCGATGACATAATCGCACCAAATTAAAAAAATTCGAGAAAATAAAAATAAATTTAAATAGGGGCAAGCGAGATTTTCGTTATTGCTTTTCTTAAACCTAATTGATTTGTTTTTACTAAATTTTTGGAATTTTATTTGTCGATGACATAATCGCACCAAATTAAAAAAATTCGAGAAAATAAAAATAAATTTAAATAGGGGCAAGCGAGATTTTAAATAAAGCTTATCATTGAGCTCACTGATTTGTTTTTACTAAATTTTTGCAATTTTATTTGTCGATGACTTAATGGCACCAAATTAAAAAAATTAGAGAAAATAAAAATAAATTTAAATAGGGGCAAGCGAGATTTTCGTTATTGCTTTTCTTAAACCTATTTGATTTGTTTTTACTAAATTTTTGGAATTTTATTTGTCGATGACATAATGGCACCAAATTAAAAAAATTAGAGAAAATAAAAATAAATTTAAATAGGGGCAAGCGAGATTTTCGTTATTGCTTTTCTTAAACCTAATTGATTTGTTTTTACTAAATTTTTGGAATTTTATTTGTCGATGACTTAATGGCACCAAATTAAAAAAATTAGAGAAAATAAAAATAAATTTAAATAGGGGCAAGCGAGATTTTAAATAATGCTTATCATTGAGCTCACTGATTTGTTTTTACTAAATTTTTGAAATTTTATTTGTCGATGACTTAATGGCACCAAATTAAAAAAATTAGAGAAAATAAAAATAAATTTAAAAGGGGCAAGCGAGATTTTAAATAAAGCTTATCATTGAGCTCACTGATTTGTTTTTACTAAATTTTTGGAATTTTATTTGTCGATGACTTAATGGCACCAAATTAAAAAAATTAGAGAAAATAAAAATAAATTTAAATAGGGGCAAGCGAGATTTTCGTTATTGCTTTTCTTAAACCTAATTGATTTGTTTTTACTAAATTTTTGGAATTTTATTTGTCGATGACATAATGGCACCAAATTAAAAAAATTAGAGAAAATAAAAATAAATTTAAATAGGGGCAAGCGAGATTTTAAATAAAGCTTATCATTGAGCTCACTGATTTGTTTTTACTAAATTTTTGGAATTTTATTTGTCGATGACTTAATGGCACCAAATTAAAAAAATTAGAGAAAATAAAAATAAATTTAAAAGGGGCAAGCGAGATTTTAATTAAAGCTTATCATTGAGCTCACTGATTTGTTTTTACTAAATTTTTGGAATTTTATTTGTCGATGACTTAATGGCACCAAATTAAAAAAATTCGAGAAAATAAAAATAAATTTAAATAGGGGCAAGCGAGATTTTAAATAAAGCTTATCATTGAGCTCACTGATTTGTTTTTACTAAATTTTTGCAATTTTATTTGTCGATGACTTAATGGAACCAAATTAAAAAAATTAGAGAAAATGAAAATAAATTTAAAAGGGGCAAGCGAGATTTTAATTAAAGCTTATCATTGAGCTCACTGATTTGTTTTTACTAAATTTTTGGAATTTTATTTGTCGATGACTTAATGGCACCAAATTAAAAAAATTCGAGAAAATAAAAATAAATTTAAATAGGGGCAAGCGAGATTTTAAATAAAGCTTATCATTGAGCTCACTGATTTGTTTTTACTAAATTTTTGAAATTTTATTTGTCGATGACTTAATGGCACCAAATTAAAAAAATTAGAGAAAATAAAAATAAATTTAAATAGGGGCAAGCGAGATTTTAAATAAAGCTTATCATTGAGCTCACTGATTTGTTTTTACTAAATTTTTGCAATTTTATTTGTCGATGACTTAATGGCACCAAATTAAAAAAATTCGAGAAAATAAAAATAAATTTAAATAGGGGCAAGCGAGATTTTAAATAATGCTTATCATTGAGCTCACTGATTTGTTTTTACTAAATTTTTGAAATTTTATTTGTCGATGACTTAATGGCACCAAATTAAAAAAATTAGAGAAAATAAAAATAAATTTAAAAGGGGCAAGCGAGATTTTAAATAAAGCTTATCATTGAGCTCACTGATTTGTTTTTACTAAATTTTTGGAATTTTATTTGTCGATGACTTAATGGCACCAAATTAAAAAAATTAGAGAAAATAAAAATAAATTTAAATAGGGGCAAGCGAGATTTTCGTTATTGCTTTTCTTAAACCTAATTGATTTGTTTTTACTAAATTTTTGGAATTTTATTTGTCGATGACATAATGGCACCAAATTAAAAAAATTAGAGAAAATAAAAATAAATTTAAATAGGGGCAAGCGAGATTTTCGTTATTGCTTTTCTTAAACCTAATTGATTTGTTTTTACTAAATTTTTGCAATTTTATTTGTCGATGACATAATCGCACCAAATTAAAAAAATTCGAGAAAATAAAAATAAATTTAAATAGGGGCAAGCGAGATTTTCGTTATTGCTTTTCTTAAACCTAATTGATTTGTTTTTACTAAATTTTTGGAATTTTATTTGTCGATGACATAATGGCACCAAATTAAAAAAATTCGAGAAAATAAAAATAAATTTAAATAGGGGCAAGCGAGATTTTAAATAAAGCTTATCATTGAGCTCACTGATTTGTTTTTACTAAATTTTTGCAATTTTATTTGTCGATGACATAATCGCACCAAATTAAAAAAATTAGAGAAAATAAAAATAAATTTAAATAGGGGCAAGCGAGATTTTCGTTATTGCTTTTCTTAAACCTAATTGATTTGTTTTTACTAAATTTTTGGAATTTTATTTGTCGATGACATAATGGCACCAAATTAAAAAAATTAGAGAAAATAAAAATAAATTTAAATAGGGGCAAGCGAGATTTTCGTTATTGCTTTTCTTAAACCTAATTGATTTGTTTTTACTAAATTTTTGGAATTTTATTTGTCGATGACATAATGGCACCAAATTAAAAAAATTAGAGAAAATAAAAATAAATTTAAATAGGGGCAAGCGAGATTTTCGTTATTGCTTTTCTTAAACCTAATTGATTTGTTTTTACTAAATTTTTGCAATTTTATTTGTCGATGACATAATCGCACCAAATTAAAAAAATTCGAGAAAATAAAAATAAATTTAAATAGGGGCAAGCGAGATTTTCGTTATTGCTTTTCTTAAACCTAATTGATTTGTTTTTACTAAATTTTTGGAATTTTATTTGTCGATGACATAATCGCACCAAATTAAAAAAATTCGAGAAAATAAAAATAAATTTAAATAGGGGCAAGCGAGATTTTAAATAAAGCTTATCATTGAGCTCACTGATTTGTTTTTACTAAATTTTTGCAATTTTATTTGTCGATGACTTAATGGCACCAAATTAAAAAAATTAGAGAAAATAAAAATAAATTTAAATAGGGGCAAGCGAGATTTTCGTTATTGCTTTTCTTAAACCTATTTGATTTGTTTTTACTAAATTTTTGGAATTTTATTTGTCGATGACATAATGGCACCAAATTAAAAAAATTAGAGAAAATAAAAATAAATTTAAATAGGGGCAAGCGAGATTTTCGTTATTGCTTTTCTTAAACCTAATTGATTTGTTTTTACTAAATTTTTGGAATTTTATTTGTCGATGACTTAATGGCACCAAATTAAAAAAATTAGAGAAAATAAAAATAAATTTAAATAGGGGCAAGCGAGATTTTAAATAAAGCTTATCATTGAGCTCACTGATTTGTTTTTACTAAATTTTTGCAATTTTATTTGTCGATGACTTAATGGCACCAAATTAAAAAAATTCGAGAAAATAAAAATAAATTTAAATAGGGGCAAGCGAGATTTTAAATAATGCTTATCATTGAGCTCACTGATTTGTTTTTACTAAATTTTTGAAATTTTATTTGTCGATGACTTAATGGCACCAAATTAAAAAAATTAGAGAAAATAAAAATAAATTTAAAAGGGGCAAGCGAGATTTTAAATAAAGCTTATCATTGAGCTCACTGATTTGTTTTTACTAAATTTTTGGAATTTTATTTGTCGATGACTTAATGGCACCAAATTAAAAAAATTAGAGAAAATAAAAATAAATTTAAATAGGGGCAAGCGAGATTTTCGTTATTGCTTTTCTTAAACCTAATTGATTTGTTTTTACTAAATTTTTGGAATTTTATTTGTCGATGACATAATGGCACCAAATTAAAAAAATTAGAGAAAATAAAAATAAATTTAAATAGGGGCAAGCGAGATTTTAAATAAAGCTTATCATTGAGCTCACTGATTTGTTTTTACTAAATTTTTGGAATTTTATTTGTCGATGACTTAATGGCACCAAATTAAAAAAATTAGAGAAAATAAAAATAAATTTAAAAGGGGCAAGCGAGATTTTAATTAAAGCTTATCATTGAGCTCACTGATTTGTTTTTACTAAATTTTTGGAATTTTATTTGTCGATGACTTAATGGCACCAAATTAAAAAAATTCGAGAAAATAAAAATAAATTTAAATAGGGGCAAGCGAGATTTTAAATAAAGCTTATCATTGAGCTCACTGATTTGTTTTTACTAAATTTTTGCAATTTTATTTGTCGATGACTTAATGGCACCAAATTAAAAAAATTCGAGAAAATAAAAATAAATTTAAATAGGGGCAAGCGAGATTTTAAATAAAGCTTATCATTGAGCTCACTGATTTGTTTTTACTAAATTTTTGGAATTTTATTTGTCGATGACATAATGGCACCAAATTAAAAAAATTAGAGAAAATAAAAATAAATTTAAATAGGGGCAAGCGAGATTTTCGTTATTGCTTTTCTTAAACCTAATTGATTTGTTTTTACTAAATTTTTGGAATTTTATTTGTCGATGACATAATGGCACCAAATTAAAAAAATTAGAGAAAATAAAAATAAATTTAAATAGGGGCAAGCGAGATTTTCGTTATTGCTTTTCTTAAACCTAATTGATTTGTTTTTACTAAATTTTTGGAATTTTATTTGTCGATGACATAATGGCACCAAATTAAAAAAATTAGAGAAAATAAAAATAAATTTAAATAGGGGCAAGCGAGATTTTCGTTATTGCTTTTCTTAAACCTAATTGATTTGTTTTTACTAAATTTTTGCAATTTTATTTGTCGATGACATAATCGCACCAAATTAAAAAAATTCGAGAAAATAAAAATAAATTTAAATAGGGGCAAGCGAGATTTTCGTTATTGCTTTTCTTAAACCTAATTGATTTGTTTTTACTAAATTTTTGGAATTTTATTTGTCGATGACATAATCGCACCAAATTAAAAAAATTCGAGAAAATAAAAATAAATTTAAATAGGGGCAAGCGAGATTTTAAATAAAGCTTATCATTGAGCTCACTGATTTGTTTTTACTAAATTTTTGGAATTTTATTTGTCGATGACATAATCGCACCAAATTAAAAAAATTCGAGAAAATAAAAATAAATTTAAATAGGGGCAAGCGAGATTTTAAATAAAGCTTATCATTGAGCTCACTGATTTGTTTTTACTAAATTTTTGGAATTTTATTTGTCGATGACTTAATGGCACCAAATTAAAAAAATTAGAGAAAATAAAAATAAATTTAAAAGGGGCAAGCGAGATTTTAATTAAAGCTTATCATTGAGCTCACTGATTTGTTTTTACTAAATTTTTGGAATTTTATTTGTCGATGACTTAATGGCACCAAATTAAAAAAATTCGAGAAAATAAAAATAAATTTAAATAGGGGCAAGCGAGATTTTAAATAAAGCTTATCATTGAGCTCACTGATTTGTTTTTACTAAATTTTTGCAATTTTATTTGTCGATGACTTAATGGCACCAAATTAAAAAAATTCGAGAAAATAAAAATAAATTTAAATAGGGGCAACCGAGATTTTAAATAAAGCTTATCATTGAGCTCACTGATTTGTTTTTACTAAATTTTTGAAATTTTATTTGTCGATGACTTAATGGCACCAAATTAAAAAAATTCGAGAAAATAAAAATAAATTTAAATAGGGGCAAGCGAGATTTTAAATAAAGCTTATCATTGAGCTCACTGATTTGTTTTTACTAAATTTTTGCAATTTTATTTGTCGATGACTTAATGGCACCAAATTAAAAAAATTCTAGAAAATAAAAATAAATTTAAATAGGGGCAAGCGAGATTTTAAATAAAGCTTATCATTGAGCTCACTGATTTGTTTTTACTAAATTTTTGCAAATTTATTTGTCGATGACTTAATGGCACCAAATTAAAAAAATTCGAGAAAATAAAAATAAATTTAAATAGGGGCAAGCGAGATTTTAAATAAAGCTTATCATTGAGCTCACTGATTTGTTTTTACTAAATTTTTGGAATTTTATTTGTCGATGACATAATGGCACCAAATTAAAAAAATTAGAGAAAATAAAAATAAATTTAAATAGGGGCAAGCGAGATTTTCGTTATTGCTTTTCTTAAACCTAATTGATTTGTTTTTACTAAATTTTTGGAATTTTATTTGTCGATGACATAATGGCACCAAATTAAAAAAATTAGAGAAAATAAAAATAAATTTAAATAGGGGCAAGCGAGATTTTCGTTATTGCTTTTCTTAAACCTAATTGATTTGTTTTTACTAAATTTTTGCAATTTTATTTGTCGATGACTTAATGGCACCAAATTAAAAAAATTAGAGAAAATAAAAATAAATTTAAATAGGGGCAATCGAGATTTTAAATAAAGCTTATCATTGAGCTCACTGATTTGTTTTTACTAAATTTTTGGAATTTTATTTGTCGATGACTTAATGGCACCAAATTAAAAAAATTAGAGAAAATAAAAATAAAATTAAAAGGGGCAAGCGAGATTTTAATTAAAGCTTATCATTGAGCTCACTGATTTGTTTTTACTAAATTTTTGGAATTTTATTTGTCGATGACTTAATGGCACCAAATTAAAAAAATTCGAGAAAATAAAAATAAATTTAAATAGCGGCAAGCGAGATTTTAAATAAAGCTTATCATTGAGCTCACTGATTTGTTTTTACTAAATTTTTGAAATTTTATTTGTCGATGACTTAATGGCACCAAATTAAAAAAATTAGAGAAAATAAAAATAAATTTAAATAGGGGCAAGCGAGATTTTAAATAAAGCTTATCATTGAGCTCACTGATTTGTTTTTACTAAATTTTTGCATTTTTATTTGTCGATGACTTAATGGCACCAAATTAAAAAAATTCGAGAAAATAAAAATAAATTTAAATAGGGGCAAGCGAGATTTTAAATAATGCTTATCATTGAGCTCACTGATTTGTTTTTACTAAATTTTTGAAATTTTATTTGTCGATGACTTAATGGCACCAAATTAAAAAAATTAGAGAAAATAAAAATAAATTTAAAAGGGGCAAGCGAGATTTTAAATAAAGCTTATCATTGAGCTCACTGATTTGTTTTTACTAAATTTTTGCAATTTTATTTGTCGATGACTTAATCGCACCAAATTAAAAAAATTCGAGAAAATAAAAATAAATTTAAATAGGGGCAAGCGAGATTTTAAATAAAGCTTATCATTGAGCTCACTGATTTGTTTTTACTAAATTTTTGAAATTTTATTTGTCGATGACTTAATGGCACCAAATTAAAAAAATTAGAGAAAATAAAAATAAATTTAAATAGGGGCAAGCGAGATTTTAAATAAAGCTTATCATTGAGCTCACTGATTTGTTTTTACTAAATTTTTGCATTTTTATTTGTCGATGACTTAATGGCACCAAATTAAAAAAATTCGAGAAAATAAAAATAAATTTAAATAGGGGCAAGCGAGATTTTAAATAATGCTTATCATTGAGCTCACTGATTTGTTTTTACTAAATTTTTGCATTTTTATTTGTCGATGACTTAATGGCACCAAATTAAAAAAATTCTAGAAAATAAAAATAAATTTAAATAGGGGCAAGCGAGATTTTAAATAAAGCTTATCATTGAGCTCACTGATTTGTTTTTACTAAATTTTTGCAATTTTATTTGTCGATGACTTAATCGCACCAAATTAAAAAAATTCGAGAAAATAAAAATAAATTTAAATAGGGGCAAGCGAGATTTTAAATAAAGCTTATCATTGAGCTCACTGATTTGTTTTTACTAAATTTTTGGAATTTTATTTGTCGATGACATAATCGCACCAAATTAAAAAAATTCGAGAAAATAAAAATAAATTTAAATAGGGGCAAGCGAGATTTTAAATAAAGCTTATCATTGAGCTCACTGATTTGTTTTTACTAAATTTTTGGAATTTTATTTGTCGATGACTTAATGGCACCAAATTAAAAAAATTAGAGAAAATAAAAATAAATTTAAAAGGGGCAAGCGAGATTTTAATTAAAGCTTATCATTGAGCTCACTGATTTGTTTTTACTAAATTTTTGGAATTTTATTTGTCGATGACTTAATGGCACCAAATTAAAAAAATTCGAGAAAATAAAAATAAATTTAAATAGGGGCAAGCGAGATTTTAAATAAAGCTTATCATTGAGCTCACTGATTTGTTTTTACTAAATTTTTGCAATTTTATTTGTCGATGACTTAATGGCACCAAATTAAAAAAATTCGAGAAAATAAAAATAAATTTAAATAGGGGCAACCGAGATTTTAAATAAAGCTTATCATTGAGCTCACTGATTTGTTTTTACTAAATTTTTGAAATTTTATTTGTCGATGACTTAATGGCACCAAATTAAAAAAATTCGAGAAAATAAAAATAAATTTAAATAGGGGCAAGCGAGATTTTAAATAAAGCTTATCATTGAGCTCACTGATTTGTTTTTACTAAATTTTTGCAATTTTATTTGTCGATGACTTAATGGCACCAAATTAAAAAAATTCTAGAAAATAAAAATAAATTTAAATAGGGGCAAGCGAGATTTTAAATAAAGCTTATCATTGAGCTCACTGATTTGTTTTTACTAAATTTTTGCAATTTTATTTGTCGATGACTTAATGGCACCAAATTAAAAAAATTCGAGAAAATAAAAATAAATTTAAATAGGGGCAAGCGAGATTTTAAATAAAGCTTATCATTGAGCTCACTGATTTGTTTTTACTAAATTTTTGGAATTTTATTTGTCGATGACATAATGGCACCAAATTAAAAAAATTAGAGAAAATAAAAATAAATTTAAATAGGGGCAAGCGAGATTTTCGTTATTGCTTTTCTTAAACCTAATTGATTTGTTTTTACTAAATTTTTGGAATTTTATTTGTCGATGACATAATGGCACCAAATTAAAAAAATTAGAGAAAATAAAAATAAATTTAAATAGGGGCAAGCGAGATTTTCGTTATTGCTTTTCTTAAACCTAATTGATTTGTTTTTACTAAATTTTTGCAATTTTATTTGTCGATGACTTAATGGCACCAAATTAAAAAAATTAGAGAAAATAAAAATAAATTTAAATAGGGGCAATCGAGATTTTAAATAAAGCTTATCATTGAGCTCACTGATTTGTTTTTACTAAATTTTTGGAATTTTATTTGTCGATGACTTAATGGCACCAAATTAAAAAAATTAGAGAAAATAAAAATAAAATTAAAAGGGGCAAGCGAGATTTTAATTAAAGCTTATCATTGAGCTCACTGATTTGTTTTTACTAAATTTTTGGAATTTTATTTGTCGATGACTTAATGGCACCAAATTAAAAAAATTCGAGAAAATAAAAATAAATTTAAATAGCGGCAAGCGAGATTTTAAATAAAGCTTATCATTGAGCTCACTGATTTGTTTTTACTAAATTTTTGAAATTTTATTTGTCGATGACTTAATGGCACCAAATTAAAAAAATTAGAGAAAATAAAAATAAATTTAAATAGGGGCAAGCGAGATTTTAAATAAAGCTTATCATTGAGCTCACTGATTTGTTTTTACTAAATTTTTGCATTTTTATTTGTCGATGACTTAATGGCACCAAATTAAAAAAATTCGAGAAAATAAAAATAAATTTAAATAGGGGCAAGCGAGATTTTAAATAATGCTTATCATTGAGCTCACTGATTTGTTTTTACTAAATTTTTGAAATTTTATTTGTCGATGACTTAATGGCACCAAATTAAAAAAATTAGAGAAAATAAAAATAAATTTAAAAGGGGCAAGCGAGATTTTAAATAAAGCTTATCATTGAGCTCACTGATTTGTTTTTACTAAATTTTTGGAATTTTATTTGTCGATGACATAATGGCACCAAATTAAAAAAATTAGAGAAAATAAAAATAAATTTAAATAGGGGCAAGCGAGATTTTCGTTATTGCTTTTCTTAAACCTAATTGATTTGTTTTTACTAAATTTTTGCAATTTTATTTGTCGATGACATAATCGCACCAAATTAAAAAAATTCGAGAAAATAAAAATAAATTTAAATAGGGGCAAGCGAGATTTTCGTTATTGCTTTTCTTAAACCTAATTGATTTGTTTTTACTAAATTTTTGGAATTTTATTTGTCGATGACATAATCGCACCAAATTAAAAAAATTCGAGAAAATAAAAATAAATTTAAATAGGGGCAAGCGAGATTTTAAATAAAGCTTATCATTGAGCTCACTGATTTGTTTTTACTAAATTTTTGCAATTTTATTTGTCGATGACTTAATGGCACCAAATTAAAAAAATTCGAGAAAATAAAAATAAATTTAAATAGGGGCAAGCGAGATTTTAAATAAAGCTTATCATTGAGCTCACTGATTTGTTTTTACTAAATTTTTGGAATTTTATTTGTCGATGACATAATGGCACCAAATTAAAAAAATTAGAGAAAATAAAAATAAATTTAAATAGGGGCAAGCGAGATTTTCGTTATTGCTTTTCTTAAACCTAATTGATTTGTTTTTACTAAATTTTTGGAATTTTATTTGTCGATGACTTAATGGCACCAAATTAAAAAAATTCGAGAAAATAAAAATAAATTTAAATAGGGGCAAGCGAGATTTTAAATAAAGCTTATCATTGAGCTCACTGATTTGTTTTTACTAAATTTTTGCAATTTTATTTGTCGATGACTTAATGGCACCAAATTAAAAAAATTAGAGAAAATAAAAATAAATTTAAAAGCGGCAAGCGAGATTTTAAATAAAGCTTATCATTGAGCTCACTGATTTGTTTTTACTAAATTTTTGGAATTTTATTTGTCGATGACTTAATGGCACCAAATTAAAAAAATTAGAGAAAATAAAAATAAATTTAAAAGGGGCAAGCGAGATTTTAATTAAAGCTTATCATTGAGCTCACTGATTTGTTTTTACTAAATTTTTGCAATTTTATTTGTCGATGACATAATCGCACCAAATTAAAAAAATTCGAGAAAATAAAAATAAATTTAAATAGGGGCAAGCGAGATTTTCGTTATTGCTTTTCTTAAACCTAATTGATTTGTTTTTACTAAATTTTTGGAATTTTATTTGTCGATGACATAATCGCACCAAATTAAAAAAATTAGAGAAAATAAAAATAAATTTAAATAGGGGCAAGCGAGATTTTAAATAAAGCTTATCATTGAGCTCACTGATTTGTTTTTACTAAATTTTTGCAATTTTATTTGTCGATGACTTAATGGCACCAAATTAAAAAAATTCGAGAAAATAAAAATAAATTTAAATAGGGGCAAGCGAGATTTTAAATAATGCTTATCATTGAGCTCACTGATTTGTTTTTACTAAATTTTTGAAATTTTATTTGTCGATGACTTAATGGCACCAAATTAAAAAAATTAGAGAAAATAAAAATAAATTTAAAAGGGGCAAGCGAGATTTTAAATAAAGCTTATCATTGAGCTCACTGATTTGTTTTTACTAAATTTTTGGAATTTTATTTGTCGATGACTTAATGGCACCAAATTAAAAAAATTAGAGAAAATAAAAATAAATTTAAATAGGGGCAAGCGAGATTTTCGTTATTGCTTTTCTTAAACCTAATTGATTTGTTTTTACTAAATTTTTGGAATTTTATTTGTCGATGACATAATGGCACCAAATTAAAAAAATTAGAGAAAATAAAAATAAATTTAAATAGGGGCAAGCGAGATTTTCGTTATTGCTTTTCTTAAACCTAATTGTTTTGTTTTTACTAAATTTTTGCAATTTTATTTGTCGATGACATAATCGCACCAAATTAAAAAAATTCGAGAAAATAAAAATAAATTTAAATAGGGGCAAGCGAGATTTTCGTTATTGCTTTTCTTAAACCTAATTGATTTGTTTTTACTAAATTTTTGGAATTTTATTTGTCGATGACATAATCGCACCAAATTAAAAAAATTCGAGAAAATAAAAATAAATTTAAATAGGGGCAAGCGAGATTTTAAATAAAGCTTATCATTGAGCTCACTGATTTGTTTTTACTAAATTTTTGCAATTTTATTTGTCGATGACTTAATGGCACCAAATTAAAAAAATTCGAGAAAATAAAAATAAATTTAAATAGGGGCAAGCGAGATTTTAAATAAAGCTTATCATTGAGCTCACTGATTTGTTTTTACTAAATTTTTGGAATTTTATTTGTCGATGACATAATGGCACCAAATTAAAAAAATTAGAGAAAATAAAAATAAATTTAAATAGGGGCAAGCGAGATTTTCGTTATTGCTTTTCTTAAACCTAATTGATTTGTTTTTACTAAATTTTTGGAATTTTATTTGTCGATGACTTAATGGCACCAAATTAAAAAAATTCGAGAAAATAAAAATAAATTTAAATAGGGGCAAGCGAGATTTTAAATAAAGCTTATCATTGAGCTCACTGATTTGTTTTTACTAAATTTTTGCAATTTTATTTGTCGATGACTTAATGGCACCAAATTAAAAAAATTAGAGAAAATAAAAATAAATTTAAAAGCGGCAAGCGAGATTTTAAATAAAGCTTATCATTGAGCTCACTGATTTGTTTTTACTAAATTTTTGGAATTTTATTTGTCGATGACTTAATGGCACCAAATTAAAAAAATTAGAGAAAATAAAAATAAATTTAAAAGGGGCAAGCGAGATTTTAATTAAAGCTTATCATTGAGCTCACTGATTTGTTTTTACTAAATTTTTGCAATTTTATTTGTCGATGACATAATCGCACCAAATTAAAAAAATTCGAGAAAATAAAAATAAATTTAAATAGGGGCAAGCGAGATTTTCGTTATTGCTTTTCTTAAACCTAATTGATTTGTTTTTACTAAATTTTTGGAATTTTATTTGTCGATGACATAATCGCACCAAATTAAAAAAATTAGAGAAAATAAAAATAAATTTAAATAGGGGCAAGCGAGATTTTAAATAAAGCTTATCATTGAGCTCACTGATTTGTTTTTACTAAATTTTTGCAATTTTATTTGTCGATGACTTAATGGCACCAAATTAAAAAAATTCGAGAAAATAAAAATAAATTTAAATAGGGGCAAGCGAGATTTTAAATAAAGCTTATCATTGAGCTCACTGATTTGTTTTTACTAAATTTTTGGAATTTTATTTGTCGATGACATAATGGCACCAAATTAAAAAAATTAGAGAAAATAAAAATAAATTTAAATAGGGGCAAGCGAGATTTTCGTTATTGCTTTTCTTAAACCTAATTGATTTGTTTTTACTAAATTTTTGGAATTTTATTTGTCGATGACATAATGGCACCAAATTAAAAAAATTAGAGAAAATAAAAATAAATTTAAATAGGGGCAAGCGAGATTTTCGTTATTGCTTTTCTTAAACCTAATTGATTTGTTTTTACTAAATTTTTGGAATTTTATTTGTCGATGACATAATGGCACCAAATTAAAAAAATTAGAGAAAATAAAAATTAATTTTAATAGGGGCAAGCGAGATTTTCGTTATTGCTTTTCTTAAACCTAATTGATTTGTTTTTACTAAATTTTTGGAATTTTATTTGTCGATGACATAATCGCACCAAATTAAAAAAATTCGAGAAAATAAAAATAAATTTAAATAGGGGCAAGCGAGATTTTAAATAAAGCTTATCATTGAGCTCACTGATTCATTTTTACTAAATTTTTGGAATTTTATTTGTCGATGACTTAATGGCACCAAATTAAAAAAATTCGAGAAAATAAAAATAAATTTAAATAGGGGCAAGCGAGATTTTAAATAAAGCTTATCATTGAGCTCACTGATTTGTTTTTACTAAATTTTTGCAATTTTATTTGTCGATGACTTAATGGCACCAAATTAAAAAAATTAGAGAAAATAAAAATAAATTTAAAAGGGGCAAGCGAGATTTTAAATAAAACTTATCATTGAGCTCACTGATTTGTTTTTACTAAATTTTTGGAATTTTATTTGTCGATGACTTAATGGCACCAAATTAAAAAAATTAGAGAAAATAAAAATAAATTTAAAAGGGGCAAGCGAGATTTTAAATAAAACTTATCATTGAGCTCACTGATTTGTTTTTACTAAATTTTTGGAATTTTATTTGTCGATGACTTAATGGCACCAAATTAAAAAAATTCGAGAAAATAAAAATAAATTTAAATAGGGGCAAGCGAGATTTTAAATAAAGCTTATCATTGAGCTCACTGATTCATTTTTACTAAATTTTTGGAATTTTATTTGTCGATGACTTAATGGCACCAAATTAAAAAAATTCGAGAAAATAAAAATAAATTTAAATAGGGGCAAGCGAGATTTTAAATAAAGCTTATCATTGAGCTCACTGATTTGTTTTTACTAAATTTTTGCAATTTTATTTGTCGATGACTTAATGGCACCAAATTAAAAAAATTAGAGAAAATAAAAATAAATTTAAAAGGGGCAAGCGAGATTTTAAATAAAACTTATCATTGAGCTCACTGATTTGTTTTTACTAAATTTTTGCAATTTTATTTGTCGATGACTTAATGGCACCAAATTAAAAAAATTCGAGAAAATAAAAATAAATTTAAATTGGGGCAAGCGAGATTTTAAATAAAGCTTATCATTGAGCTCACTGATTTGTTTTTACTAAATTTTTGCAATTTTATTTGTCGATGACTTAATGGCACCAAATTAAAAAAATTCGAGAAAATAAAAATAAATTTAAATAGGGGCAAGCGAGATTTTAAATAAAGCTTATCATTGAGCTCACTGATTTGTTTTTACTAAATTTTTGAAATTTTATTTGTCGATGACTTAATGGCACCAAATTAAAAAAATTCGAGAAAATAAAAATAAATTTAAATAGGGGCAAGCGAGATTTTAAATAAAGCTTATCATTGAGCTCACTGATTTGTTTTTACTAAATTTTTGCAATTTTATTTGTCGATGACTTAATGGCACCAAATTAAAAAAATTCGAGAAAATAAAAATAAATTTAAATAGGGGCAAGCGAGATTTTAAATAAAGCTTATCATTGAGCTCACTGATTTGTTTTTACTAAATTTTTGCAATTTTATTTGTCGATGACTTAATGGCACCAAATTAAAAAAATTCGAGAAAATAAAAATAAATTTAAATAGGGGCAAGCGAGATTTTAAATAAAGCTTATCATTGAGCTCACTGATTTGTTTTTACTAAATTTTTGGAATTTTATTTGTCGATGACATAATGGCACCAAATTAAAAAAATTAGAGAAAATAAAAATAAATTTAAATAGGGGCAAGCGAGATTTTCGTTATTGCTTTTCTTAAACCTAATTGATTTGTTTTTACTAAATTTTTGGAATTTTATTTGTCGATGACATAATGGCACCAAATTAAAAAAATTAGAGAAAATAAAAATAAATTTAAATAGGGGCAAGCGAGATTTTCGTTATTGCTTTTCTTAAACCTAATTGATTTGTTTTTACTAAATTTTTGGAATTTTATTTGTCGATGACATAATCGCACCAAATTAAAAAAATTCGAGAAAATAAAAATAAATTTAAATAGGGGCAAGCGAGATTTTAAATAAAGCTTATCATTGAGCTCACTGATTCATTTTTACTAAATTTTTGGAATTTTATTTGTCGATGACTTAATGGCACCAAATTAAAAAAATTCGAGAAAATAAAAATAAATTTAAATAGGGGCAAGCGAGATTTTAAATAAAGCTTATCATTGAGCTCACTGATTTGTTTTTACTAAATTTTTGCAATTTTATTTGTCGATGACTTAATGGCACCAAATTAAAAAAATTAGAGAAAATAAAAATAAATTTAAAAGGGGCAAGCGAGATTTTAAATAAAGCTTATCATTGAGCTCACTGATTTGTTTTTACTAAATTTTTGGAATTTAATTTGTCGATGACTTAATGGCACCAAATTAAAAAAATTAGAGAAAATAAAAATAAATTTAAAAGGGGCAAGCGAGATTTTAATTAAAGCTTATCATTGAGCTCACTGATTTGTTTTTACTAAATTTTTGCAATTTTATTTGTCGATGACTTAATGGCACCAAATTAAAAAAATTCGAGAAAATAAAAATAAATTTAAAAGGGGCAAGCGAGATTTTAAATAAAGCTTATCATTGAGCTCACTGATTTGTTTTTACTAAATTTTTGCAATTTTATTTGTCGATGACTTAATGGCACCAAATTAAAAAAATTCGAGAAAATAAAAATAAATTTAAATAGGGGCAAGCGAGATTTTAAATAAAGCTTATCATTGAGCTCACTGATTTGTTTTTACTAAATTTTTGCAATTTTATTTGTCGATGACTTAATGGCACCAAATTAAAAAAATTCGAGAAAATAAAAATAAATTTAAATAGGGGCAAGCGAGATTTTAAATAAAGCTTATCATTGAGCTCACTGATTTGTTTTTACTAAATTTTTGGAATTTTATTTGTCGATGACATAATGGCACCAAATTAAAAAAATTAGAGAAAATAAAAATAAATTTAAATAGGGGCAAGCGAGATTTTCGTTATTGCTTTTCTTAAACCTAATTGATTTGTTTTTACTAAATTTTTGGAATTTTATTTGTCGATGACATAATCGCACCAAATTAAAAAAATTCGAGAAAATAAAAATAAATTTAAATAGGGGCAAGCGAGATTTTAAATAAAGCTTATCATTGAGCTCACTGATTCATTTTTACTAAATTTTTGGAATTTTATTTGTCGATGACTTAATGGCACCAAATTAAAAAAATTCGAGAAAATAAAAATAAATTTAAATAGGGGCAAGCGAGATTTTAAATAAAGCTTATCATTGAGCTCACTGATTTGTTTTTACTAAATTTTTGCAATTTTATTTGTCGATGACTTAATGGCACCAAATTAAAAAAATTAGAGAAAATAAAAATAAATTTAAAAGGGGCAAGCGAGATTTTAAATAAAGCTTATCATTGAGCTCACTGATTTGTTTTTACTAAATTTTTGGAATTTTATTTGTCGATGACTTAATGGCACCAAATTAAAAAAATTAGAGAAAATAAAAATAAATTTAAAAGGGGCAAGCGAGATTTTAATTAAAGCTTATCATTGAGCTCACTGATTTGTTTTTACTAAATTTTTGCAATTTTATTTGTCGATGACTTAATGGCACCAAATTAAAAAAATTCGAGAAAATAAAAATAAATTTAAATAGGGGCAAGCGAGATTTTAAATAAAGCTTATCATTGAGCTCACTGATTTGTTTTTACTAAATTTTTGCAATTTTATTTGTCGATGACTTAATGGCACCAAATTAAAAAAATTCGAGAAAATAAAAATAAATTTAAATAGGGGCAAGCGAGATTTTAAATAAAGCTTATCATTGAGCTCACTGATTTGTTTTTACTAAATTTTTGGAATTTTATTTGTCGATGACATAATGGCACCAAATTAAAAAAATTAGAGAAAATAAAAATAAATTTAAATAGGGGCAAGCGAGATTTTCGTTATTGCTTTTCTTAAACCTAATTGATTTGTTTTTACTAAATTTTTGGAATTTTATTTGTCGATGACTTAATGGCACCAAATTAAAAAAATTAGAGAAAATAAATTTAAATAGGGGCAAGCGAGATTTTAAATAAAGCTTATCATTGAGCTCACTGATTTGTTTTTACTAAATTTTTGGAATTTTATTTGTCGATGACTTAATGGCACCAAATTAAAAAAATTAGAGAAAATAAAAATAAATTTAAAAGGGGCAAGCGAGATTTTAATTAAAGCTTATCATTGAGCTCACTGATTTGTTTTTACTAAATTTTTGGAATTTTATTTGTCGATGACTTAATGGCACCAAATTAAAAAAATTCGAGAAAATAAAAATAAATTTAAATAGGGGCAAGCGAGATTTTAAATAAAGCTTATCATTGAGCTCACTGATTTGTTTTTACTAAATTTTTGGAATTTTATTTGTCGATGACTTAATGGCACCAAATTAAAAAAATTAGAGAAAACAAAAATAAATTTAAAAGGGGCAAGCGAGATTTTAATTAAAGCTTATCATTGAGCTCACTGATTTGTTTTTACTAAATTTTTGGAATTTTATTTGTCGATGACTTAATGGCACCAAATTAAAAAAATTCGAGAAAATAAAAATAAATTTAAATAGGGGCAAGCGAGATTTTCGTTATTGCTTTTCTTAAACCTAATTGATTTGTTTTTACTAAATTTTTGGAATTTTATTTGTCGATGACATAATCGCACCAAATTAAAAAAATTAGAGAAAATAAAAATAAATTTAAATAGGGGCAAGCGAGATTTTCGTTATTGCTTTTCTTAAACCTAATTGATTTGTTTTTACTAAATTTTTGCAATTTTATTTGTCGATGACTTAATGGCACCAAATTAAAAAAATTACAGAAAATAAAAATAAATTTAAATAGGGGCAAGCGAGATTTTAAATAAAGCTTATCATTGAGCTCACTGATTTGTTTTTACTAAATTTTTGGAATTTTATTTGTCGATGACTTAATGGCAGCAAATTAAAAAAATTAGAGAAAATAAAAATAAATTTAAAAGGGGCAAGCGAGATTTTAATTAAAGCTTATCATTGAGCTCACTGATTTGTTTTTACTAAATTTTTGGAATTTTATTTGTCGATGACTTAATGGCACCAAATTAAAAAAATTAGAGAAAATAAAAATAAATTTAAAAGGGGCAAGCGAGATTTTAATTAAAGCTTATCATTGAGCTCACTGATTTGTTTTTACTAAATTTTTGAAATTTTATTTGTCGATGACTTAATGGCACCAAATTAAAAAATTCGAGAAAATAAAAATAAATTTAAATAGTGGCAAGCGAGATTTTAAATACAGCTTATCATTGAGCTCACTGATTTGTTTTTACTAAATTTTTGCAATTTTATTTGTCGATGACTTAATGGCACCAAATTAAAAAAATTCGAGAAAATAAAAATAAATTTAAATAGGGGCAAGCGAGATTTTAAATAAAGCTTATCATTGAGCTCACTGATTTGTTTTTACTAAATTTTTGAAATTTTATTTGTCGATGACTTAATGGCACCAAATTAAAAAAATTCGAGAAAATAAAACTAAATTTAAATAGGGGCAAGCGAGATTTTAAATAAAGCTTATCATTGAGCTCACTGATTTGTTTTTACTAAATTTTTGCAATTTTATTTGTCGATGACTTAATGGCACCAAATTAAAAAAATTCGAGAAAATAAAAATAAATTTAAATAGGGGCAAGCGAGATTTTAAATAAAGCTTATCATTGAGCTCACTGA
Organism: Panagrolaimus kolymaensis; assembly: GCA_028622995.1. Classification (NCBI taxonomy): domain Eukaryota; kingdom Metazoa; phylum Nematoda; class Chromadorea; order Rhabditida; family Panagrolaimidae; genus Panagrolaimus; species Panagrolaimus kolymaensis. Next base: position 406,044 of record JAJQJQ010000025.1, on the reverse strand, counting down.
TTTGTTTTTACTAAATTTTTGCAATTTTATTTGTCGATGACATAATGGCACCAAATTAAAAAAATTAGAGAAAATAAAAATAAATTTAAATAGGGGCAAGCGAGATTTTCGTTATTGCTTTTCTTAAACCTAATTGATTTGTTTTTACTAAATTTTTGGAATTTTATTTGTCGATGACATAATGGCACCAAATTAAAAAAATTAGAGAAAATAAAAATAAATTTAAATAGGGGCAAGCGAGATTTTCGTTATTGCTTTTCTTAAACCTAATTGATTTGTTTTTACTAAATTTTTGGAATTTTATTTGTCGATGACATAATGGCACCAAATTAAAAAAATTAGAGAAAATAAAAATAAATTTAAATAGGGGCAAGCGAGATTTTCGTTATTGCTTTTCTTAAACCTAATTGATTTGTTTTTACTAAATTTTTGGAATTTTATTTGTCGATGACATAATCGCACCAAATTAAAAAAATTAGAGAAAATAAAAATAAATTTAAATAGGGGCAAGCGAGATTTTCGTTATTGCTTTTCTTAAACCTAATTGATTTGTTTTTACTAAATTTTTGCAATTTTATTTGTCGATGACATAATGGCACAAAATTAAAAAAATTAGAGAAAATAAAAATAAATTTAAATAGGGGCAAGCGAGATTTTCGTTATTGCTTTTCTTAAACCTAATTGATTTGTTTTTACTAAATTTTTGCAATTTTATTTGTCGATGACATAATGGCACCAACACTCACAAAAAAAACGTCCAATACTTTTTCGGAATTTGATGGACCCGTTTTTTTTCGACTTTGAAAGTTGTTTTCAGCATTTTTGTGTACATATTGTCAACTTTTGATGGACAACGCATTGTGACTATCTTATTAGACAAAGCGGTCCAAATAAAATGAGACGAAACTTTTTCTTTGGTTGTCTGGAGGCCTATTTCAATTCATCATTTTTTCGTTTTAGCGTATTCATATAGGTTCAAGTTTTGGTTGCTTCATGCATATACCGATTTAGTTATTTCTGATGATGGCTGCATGACTATTAATGGTGTGACTATTCATTGTGCCAGCACTCTTCAGTCGATATTTTTGTTCAACTGAAGGGCGTTGGTAGACAAGGAAAAGTACCACGATTGATGACTATGCTTCGGTATCGGCTGGCTAATTTATTGCTTGACCGAATGCTTCAATAAAAGCTTATAAATTTTGGATGTTCAAATTCTAAATTTGGAAAAAATCATATAAAAAATATATTGGCGGTCGCAAACAAAAAAATTTTTTTTGCCCAAATTTTTTCAATTTTGTCCAAGTTTTAAGACATTTTCATCATTTAACAGGATACTTTTGTCGAAGTTTTACTTCTACCCGTCGCTCCGTGACCATCCAAGTTAAAACCGAGTAGAGTCCAAGTATTTGGATGATAAAGGTACTTTTTTTCTGTGAGTGAAATTAAAAAAATTCGAGAAAATAAAAATAAATTTAAATAGGGGCAAGCGAGATTTTAAATAAAGCTTATCATTGAGCTCACTGATTTGTTTTTACTAAATTTTTGGAATTTTATTTGTCGATGACATAATGGCACCAAATTAAAAAAATTAGAGAAAATAAAAATAAATTTAAATAGGGGCAAGCGAGATTTTCGTTATTGCTTTTCTTAAACCTAATTGATTTGTTTTTACTAAATTTTTGCAATTTTATTTGTCGATGACATAATGGCACCAAATTAAAAAAATTCGAGAAAATAAAAATAAATTTAAATAGGGGCAAGCGAGATTTTAAATAAAGCTTATCATTGAGCTCACTGATTTGTTTTTACTAAATTTTTGGAATTTTATTTGTCGATGACATAATGGCACCAAATTAAAAAAATTCGAGAAAATAAAAATAAATTTAAATAGGGGCAAGCGAGATTTTAAATAAAGCTTATCATTGAGCTCACTGATTTGTTTTTACTAAATTTTTGCAATTTTATTTGTCGATGACTTAATGGCACCAAATTAAAAAAATTCGAGAAAATAAAAATAAATTAAAATAGGGGCAAGCGAGATTTTCGTTATTGCTTTTCTTAAACCTAATTGATTTGTTTTTACTAAATTTTTGGAATTTTATTTGTCGATGACATAATGGCACCAAATTAAAAAAATTCGAGAAAATAAAAATAAATTTAAATAGGGGCAAGCGAGATTTTCGTTATTGCTTTTCTTAAACCTAATTGATTTGTTTTTACTAAATTTTTGGAATTTTATTTGTCGATGACATAATGGCACCAAATTAAAAAAATTCGAGAAAATAAAAATAAATTTAAATAGGGGCAAGCGAGATTTTCGTTATTGCTTTTCTTAAACCTAATTGATTTGTTTTTACTAAATTTTTGGAATTTTATTTGTCGATGACATAATGGCACCAAATTAAAAAAATTAGAGAAAATAAAAATAAATTTAAATAGGGGCAAGCGAGATTTTCGTTATTGCTTTTCTTAAACCTAATTGATTTGTTTTTACTAAATTTTTGGAATTTTATTTGTCGATGACATAATGGCACCAAATTAAAAAAATTCGAGAAAATAAAAATAAATTTAAATAGGGGCAAGCGAGATTTTCGTTATTGCTTTTCTTAAACCTAATTGATTTGTTTTTACTAAATTTTTGGAATTTTATTTGTCGATGACATAATGGCACCAAATTAAAAAAATTCGAGAAAATAAAAATAAATTTAAATAGGGGCAAGCGAGATTTTCGTTATTGCTTTTCTTAAACCTAATTGATTTGTTTTTACTAAATTTTTGGAATTTTATTTGTCGATGACATAATGGCACCAAATTAAAAAAATTAGAGAAAATAAAAATAAATTTAAATAGGGGCAAGCGAGATTTTCGTTATTGCTTTTCTTAAACCTAATTGATTTGTTTTTACTAAATTTTTGGAATTTTATTTGTCGATGACATAATCGCACCAAATTAAAAAAATTAGAGAAAATAAAAATAAATTTAAATAGGGGCAAGCGAGATTTTCGTTATTGCTTTTCTTAAACCTAATTGATTTGTTTTTACTAAATTTTTGGAATTTTATTTGTCGATGACATAATGGCACCAAATTAAAAAAATTCGAGAAAATAAAAATAAATTTAAATAGGGGCAAGCGAGATTTTCGTTATTGCTTTTCTTAAACCTAATTGATTTGTTTTTACTAAATTTTTGGAATTTTATTTGTCGATGACATAATGGCACCAAATTAAAAAAATTAGAGAAAATAAAAATAAATTTAAATAGGGGCAAGCGAGATTTTCGTTATTGCTTTTCTTAAACCTAATTGATTTGTTTTTACTAAATTTTTGGAATTTTATTTGTCGATGACATAATCGCACCAAATTAAAAAAATTAGAGAAAATAAAAATAAATTTAAATAGGGGCAAGCGAGATTTTCGTTATTGCTTTTCTTAAACCTAATTGATTTGTTTTTACTAAATTTTTGGAATTTTATTTGTCGATGACATAATGGCACCAAATTAAAAAAATTAGAGAAAATAAAAATAAATTTAAATAGGGGCAAGCGAGATTTTCGTTATTGCTTTTCTTAAACCTAATTGATTTGTTTTTACTAAATTTTTGCAATTTTATTTGTCGATGACATAATGGCACCAAATTAAAAAAATTAGAGAAAATAAAAATAAATTTAAATAGGGGCAAGCGAGATTTTCGTTATTGCTTTTCTTAAACCTAATTGATTTGTTTTTACTAAATTTTTGCAATTTTATTTGTCGATGACATAATGGCACCAAATTAAAAAAATTCGAGAAAATAAAAATAAATTTAAAAGGGGCAAGCGAGATTTTAAATAAAGCTTATCATTGAGCTCACTGATTTGTTTTTACTAAATTTTTGGAATTTTATTTGTCGATGACATAATGGCACCAAATTAAAAAAATTCGAGAAAATAAAAATAAATTTAAATAGGGGCAAGCGAGATTTTAAATAAAGCTTATCATTGAGCTCACTGATTTGTTTTTACTAAATTTTTGCAATTTTATTTGTCGATGACTTAATTGCACCAAATTAAAAAAATTCGAGAAAATAAAAATAAATTTAAATAGGGGCAAGCGAGATTTTCGTTATTGCTTTTCTTAAACCTAATTGATTTGTTTTTACTAAATTTTTGCAATTTTATTTGTCGATGACATAATGGCACCAAATTAAAAAAAAAAAAAAAAAAAAAAAATTTAAAAGGGGCAAGCGAGATTTTAAATAAAGCTTATCATTGAGCTCACTGATTTGTTTTTACTAAATTTTTGGAATTTTATTTGTCGATGACATAATGGCACCAAATTAAAAAAATTCGAGAAAATAAAAATAAATTTAAATAGGGGCAAGCGAGATTTTAAATAAAGCTTATCATTGAGCTCACTGATTTGTTTTTACTAAATTTTTGGAATTTTATTTGTCGATGACATAATGGCACCAAATTAAAAAAATTAGAGAAAATAAAAATAAATTTAAAAGGGGCAAGCGAGATTTTAAATAAAGCTTATCATTGAGCTCACTGATTTGTTTTTACTAAATTTTTGGAATTTTATTTGTCGATGACATAATGGCACCAAATTAAAAAAATTCGAGAAAATAAAAATAAATTTAAATAGGGGCAAGCGAGATTTTAAATAAAGCTTATCATTGAGCTCACTGATTTGTTTTTACTAAATTTTTGCAATTTTATTTGTCGATGACTTAATGGCACCAAATTAAAAAAATTCGAGAAAATAAAAATAAATTTAAATAGGGGCAAGCGAGATTTTAAATAAAGCTTATCATTGAGCTCACTGATTTGTTTTTACTAAATTTTTGGAATTTTATTTGTCGATGACATAATGGCACCAAATTAAAAAAATTAGAGAAAATAAAAATAAATTTAAATAGGGGCAAGCGAGATTTTCGTTATTGCTTTTCTTAAACCTAATTGATTTGTTTTTACTAAATTTTTGCAATTTTATTTGTCGATGACATAATGGCACCAAATTAAAAAAATTCGAGAAAATAAAAATAAATTTAAATAGGGGCAAGCGAGATTTTCGTTATTGCTTTTCTTAAACCTAATTGATTTGTTTTTACTAAATTTTTGCAATTTTATTTGTCGATGACTTAATTGCACCAAATTAAAAAAATTCGAGAAAATAAAAATAAATTTAAATAGGGGCAAGCGAGATTTTCGTTATTGCTTTTCTTAAACCTAATTGATTTGTTTTTACTAAATTTTTGGAATTTTATTTGTCGATGACATAATGGCACCAAATTAAAAAAAAAAAAAAAAAAAAAAAATTTAAAAGGGGCAAGCGAGATTTTAAATAAAGCTTATCATTGAGCTCACTGATTTGTTTTTACTAAATTTTTGGAATTTTATTTGTCGATGACATAATGGCACCAAATTAAAAAAATTCGAGAAAATAAAAATAAATTTAAATAGGGGCAAGCGAGATTTTAAATAAAGCTTATCATTGAGCTCACTGATTTGTTTTTACTAAATTTTTGGAATTTTATTTGTCGATGACATAATGGCACCAAATTAAAAAAATTAGAGAAAATAAAAATAAATTTAAAAGGGGCAAGCGAGATTTTAAATAAAGCTTATCATTGAGCTCACTGATTTGTTTTTACTAAATTTTTGGAATTTTATTTGTCGATGACATAATGGCACCAAATTAAAAAAATTCGAGAAAATAAAAATAAATTTAAATAGGGGCAAGCGAGATTTTAAATAAAGCTTATCATTGAGCTCACTGATTTGTTTTTACTAAATTTTTGGAATTTTATTTGTCGATGACATAATGGCACCAAATTAAAAAAATTAGAGAAAATAAAAATAAATTTAAATAGGGGCAAGCGAGATTTTCGTTATTGCTTTTCTTAAACCTAATTGATTTGTTTTTACTAAATTTTTGCAATTTTATTTGTCGATGACATAATGGCACCAAATTAAAAAAATTAGAGAAAATAAAAATAAATTTAAATAGGGGCAAGCGAGATTTTAAATAAAGCTTATCATTGAGCTCACTGATTTGTTTTTACTAAATTTTTGGAATTTTATTTGTCGATGACATAATGGCACCAAATTAAAAAAATTAGAGAAAATAAAAATAAATTTAAAAGGGGCAAGCGAGATTTTAAATAATGCTTATCATTGAGCTCACTGATTTGTTTTTACTAAATTTTTGGAATTTTATTTGTCGATGACATAATGGCACCAAATTAAAAAAATTCGAGAAAATAAAAATAAATTTAAATAGGGGCAAGCGAGATTTTAAATAAAGCTTATCATTGAGCTCACTGATTTGTTTTTACTAAATTTTTGGAATTTTATTTGTCGATGACATAATGGCACCAAATTAAAAAAATTAGAGAAAATAAAAATAAATTTAAATAGGGGCAAGCGAGATTTTCGTTATTGCTTTTCTTAAACCTAATTGATTTGTTTTTACTAAATTTTTGCAATTTTATTTGTCGATGACATAATGGCACCAAATTAAAAAAATTAGAGAAAATAAAAATAAATTTAAAAGGGGCAAGCGAGATTTTAAATAAAGCTTATCATTGAGCTCACTGATTTGTTTTTACTAAATTTTTGGAATTTTATTTGTCGATGACATAATGGCACCAAATTAAAAAAATTCGAGAAAATAAAAATAAATTTAAATAGGGGCAAGCGAGATTTTCGTTATTGCTTTTCTTAAACCTAATTGATTTGTTTTTACTAAATTTTTGGAATTTTATTTGTCGATGACATAATGGCACCAAATTAAAAAAATTCGAGAAAATAAAAATAAATTTAAATAGGGGCAAGCGAGATTTTCGTTATTGCTTTTCTTAAACCTAATTGATTTGTTTTTACTAAATTTTTGGAATTTTATTTGTCGATGACATAATGGCACCAAATTAAAAAAATTAGAGAAAATAAAAATAAATTTAAATAGGGGCAAGCGAGATTTTCGTTATTGCTTTTCTTAAACCTAATTGATTTGTTTTTACTAAATTTTTGGAATTTTATTTGTCGATGACATAATGGCACCAAATTAAAAAAATTAGAGAAAATAAAAATAAATTTAAATAGGGGCAAGCGAGATTTTCGTTATTGCTTTTCTTAAACCTAATTGATTTGTTTTTACTAAATTTTTGGAATTTTATTTGTCGATGACATAATCGCACCAAATTAAAAAAATTAGAGAAAATAAAAATAAATTTAAATAGGGGCAAGCGAGATTTTCGTTATTGCTTTTCTTAAACCTAATTGATTTGTTTTTACTAAATTTTTGCAATTTTATTTGTCGATGACATAATGGTACCAAATTAAAAAAATTAGAGAAAATAAAAATAAATTTAAATAGGGGCAAGCGAGATTTTCGTTATTGCTTTTCTTAAACCTAATTGATTTGTTTTTACTAAATTTTTGCAATTTTATTTGTCGATGACATAATGGCACCAAATTAAAAAAATTAGAGAAAATAAAAATAAATTTAAATAGGGGCAAGCGAGATTTTCGTTATTGCTTTTCTTAAACCTAATTGATTTGTTTTTACTAAATTTTTGCAATTTTATTTGTCGATGACATAATGGCACCAAATTAAAAAAATTAGAGAAAATAAAAATAAATTTAAATAGGGGCAAGCGAGATTTTCGTTATTGCTTTTCTTAAACCTAATTGATTTGTTTTTACTAAATTTTTGCAATTTTATTTGTCGATGACATAATGGCACCAAATTAAAAAAATTAGAGAAAATAAAAATAAATTTAAATAGGGGCAAGCGAGATTTTCGTTATTGCTTTTCTTAAACCTAATTGATTTGTTTTTACTAAATTTTTGCAATTTTATTTGTCGATGACATAATGGCACCAAATTAAAAAAATTCGAGAAAATAAAAATAAATTTAAAAGGGGCAAGCGAGATTTTAAATAAAGCTTATCATTGAGCTCACTGATTTGTTTTTACTAAATTTTTGGAATTTTATTTGTCGATGACATAATGGCACCAAATTAAAAAAATTCGAGAAAATAAAAATAAATTTAAATAGGGGCAAGCGAGATTTTAAATAAAGCTTATCATTGAGCTCACTGATTTGTTTTTACTAAATTTTTGGAATTTTATTTGTCGATGACATAATGGCACCAAATTAAAAAAATTAGAGAAAATAAAAATAAATTTAAAAGGGGCAAGCGAGATTTTAAATAAAGCTTATCATTGAGCTCACTGATTTGTTTTTACTAAATTTTTGGAATTTTATTTGTCGATGACATAATGGCACCAAATTAAAAAAATTCGAGAAAATAAAAATAAATTTAAATAGGGGCAAGCGAGATTTTAAATAAAGCTTATCATTGAGCTCTCTGATTTGTTTTTACTAAATTTTTGGAATTTTATTTGTCGATGACATAATGGCACCAAATTAAAAAAATTAGAGAAAATAAAAATAAATTTAAATAGGGGCAAGCGAGATTTTCGTTATTGCTTTTCTTAAACCTAATTGATTTGTTTTTACTAAATTTTTGCAATTTTATTTGTCGATGACATAATGGCACCAAATTAAAAAAATTAGAGAAAATAAAAATAAATTTAAATAGGGGCAAGCGAGATTTTAAATAAAGCTTATCATTGAGCTCACTGATTTGTTTTTACTAAATTTTTGGAATTTTATTTGTCGATGACATAATGGCACCAAATTAAAAAAATTAGAGAAAATAAAAATAAATTTAAAAGGGGCAAGCGAGATTTTAAATAATGCTTATCATTGAGCTCACTGATTTGTTTTTACTAAATTTTTGGAATTTTATTTGTCGATGACATAATGGCACCAAATTAAAAAAATTCGAGAAAATAAAAATAAATTTAAATAGGGGCAAGCGAGATTTTAAATAAAGCTTATCATTGAGCTCACTGATTTGTTTTTACTAAATTTTTGGAATTTTATTTGTCGATGACATAATGGCACCAAATTAAAAAAATTAGAGAAAATAAAAATAAATTTAAATAGGGGCAAGCGAGATTTTCGTTATTGCTTTTCTTAAACCTAATTGATTTGTTTTTACTAAATTTTTGCAATTTTATTTGTCGATGACATAATGGCACCAAATTAAAAAAATTAGAGAAAATAAAAATAAATTTAAAAGGGGCAAGCGAGATTTTAAATAAAGCTTATCATTGAGCTCACTGATTTGTTTTTACTAAATTTTTGGAATTTTATTTGTCGATGACATAATGGCACCAAATTAAAAAAATTCGAGAAAATAAAAATAAATTTAAATAGGGGCAAGCGAGATTTTCGTTATTGCTTTTCTTAAACCTAATTGATTTGTTTTTACTAAATTTTTGGAATTTTATTTGTCGATGACATAATGGCACCAAATTAAAAAAATTCGAGAAAATAAAAATAAATTTAAATAGGGGCAAGCGAGATTTTCGTTATTGCTTTTCTTAAACCTAATTGATTTGTTTTTACTAAATTTTTGGAATTTTATTTGTCGATGACATAATGGCACCAAATTAAAAAAATTAGAGAAAATAAAAATAAATTTAAATAGGGGCAAGCGAGATTTTCGTTATTGCTTTTCTTAAACCTAATTGATTTGTTTTTACTAAATTTTTGGAATTTTATTTGTCGATGACATAATGGCACCAAATTAAAAAAATTAGAGAAAATAAAAATAAATTTAAATAGGGGCAAGCGAGATTTTCGTTATTGCTTTTCTTAAACCTAATTGATTTGTTTTTACTAAATTTTTGGAATTTTATTTGTCGATGACATAATCGCACCAAATTAAAAAAATTAGAGAAAATAAAAATAAATTTAAATAGGGGCAAGCGAGATTTTCGTTATTGCTTTTCTTAAACCTAATTGATTTGTTTTTACTAAATTTTTGCAATTTTATTTGTCGATGACATAATGGCACCAAATTAAAAAAATTAGAGAAAATAAAAATAAATTTAAATAGGGGCAAGCGAGATTTTCGTTATTGCTTTTCTTAAACCTAATTGATTTGTTTTTACTAAATTTTTGCAATTTTATTTGTCGATGACATAATGGCACCAAATTAAAAAAATTAGAGAAAATAAAAATAAATTTAAATAGGGGCAAGCGAGATTTTCGTTATTGCTTTTCTTAAACCTAATTGATTTGTTTTTACTAAATTTTTGCAATTTTATTTGTCGATGACATAATGGCACCAAATTAAAAAAATTAGAGAAAATAAAAATAAATTTAAATAGGGGCAAGCGAGATTTTCGTTATTGCTTTTCTTAAACCTAATTGATTTGTTTTTACTAAATTTTTGCAATTTTATTTGTCGATGACATAATGGCACCAAATTAAAAAAATTCGAGAAAATAAAAATAAATTTAAAAGGGGCAAGCGAGATTTTAAATAAAGCTTATCATTGAGCTCACTGATTTGTTTTTACTAAATTTTTGGAATTTTATTTGTCGATGACATAATGGCACCAAATTAAAAAAATTCGAGAAAATAAAAATAAATTTAAATAGGGGCAAGCGAGATTTTAAATAAAGCTTATCATTGAGCTCACTGATTTGTTTTTACTAAATTTTTGCAATTTTATTTGTCGATGACTTAATTGCACCAAATTAAAAAAATTCGAGAAAATAAAAATAAATTTAAATAGGGGCAAGCGAGATTTTCGTTATTGCTTTTCTTAAACCTAATTGATTTGTTTTTACTAAATTTTTGCAATTTTATTTGTCGATGACATAATGGCACCAAATTAAAAAAAAAAAAAAAAAAAAAAAATTTAAAAGGGGCAAGCGAGATTTTAAATAAAGCTTATCATTGAGCTCACTGATTTGTTTTTACTAAATTTTTGGAATTTTATTTGTCGATGACATAATGGCACCAAATTAAAAAAATTCGAGAAAATAAAAATAAATTTAAATAGGGGCAAGCGAGATTTTAAATAAAGCTTATCATTGAGCTCACTGATTTGTTTTTACTAAATTTTTGGAATTTTATTTGTCGATGACATAATGGCACCAAATTAAAAAAATTAGAGAAAATAAAAATAAATTTAAAAGGGGCAAGCGAGATTTTAAATAAAGCTTATCATTGAGCTCACTGATTTGTTTTTACTAAATTTTTGGAATTTTATTTGTCGATGACATAATGGCACCAAATTAAAAAAATTCGAGAAAATAAAAATAAATTTAAATAGGGGCAAGCGAGATTTTAAATAAAGCTTATCATTGAGCTCACTGATTTGTTTTTACTAAATTTTTGCAATTTTATTTGTCGATGACTTAATGGCACCAAATTAAAAAAATTCGAGAAAATAAAAATAAATTTAAATAGGGGCAAGCGAGATTTTAAATAAAGCTTATCATTGAGCTCACTGATTTGTTTTTACTAAATTTTTGGAATTTTATTTGTCGATGACATAATGGCACCAAATTAAAAAAATTAGAGAAAATAAAAATAAATTTAAATAGGGGCAAGCGAGATTTTCGTTATTGCTTTTCTTAAACCTAATTGATTTGTTTTTACTAAATTTTTGCAATTTTATTTGTCGATGACATAATGGCACCAAATTAAAAAAATTCGAGAAAATAAAAATAAATTTAAATAGGGGCAAGCGAGATTTTCGTTATTGCTTTTCTTAAACCTAATTGATTTGTTTTTACTAAATTTTTGCAATTTTATTTGTCGATGACTTAATTGCACCAAATTAAAAAAATTCGAGAAAATAAAAATAAATTTAAATAGGGGCAAGCGAGATTTTCGTTATTGCTTTTCTTAAACCTAATTGATTTGTTTTTACTAAATTTTTGGAATTTTATTTGTCGATGACATAATGGCACCAAATTAAAAAAAAAAAAAAAAAAAAAAAATTTAAAAGGGGCAAGCGAGATTTTAAATAAAGCTTATCATTGAGCTCACTGATTTGTTTTTACTAAATTTTTGGAATTTTATTTGTCGATGACATAATGGCACCAAATTAAAAAAATTCGAGAAAATAAAAATAAATTTAAATAGGGGCAAGCGAGATTTTAAATAAAGCTTATCATTGAGCTCACTGATTTGTTTTTACTAAATTTTTGGAATTTTATTTGTCGATGACATAATGGCACCAAATTAAAAAAATTAGAGAAAATAAAAATAAATTTAAAAGGGGCAAGCGAGATTTTAAATAAAGCTTATCATTGAGCTCACTGATTTGTTTTTACTAAATTTTTGGAATTTTATTTGTCGATGACATAATGGCACCAAATTAAAAAAATTCGAGAAAATAAAAATAAATTTAAATAGGGGCAAGCGAGATTTTAAATAAAGCTTATCATTGAGCTCACTGATTTGTTTTTACTAAATTTTTGCAATTTTATTTGTCGATGACTTAATGGCACCAAATTAAAAAAATTCGAGAAAATAAAAATAAATTTAAATAGGGGCAAGCGAGATTTTAAATAAAGCTTATCATTGAGCTCACTGATTTGTTTTTACTAAATTTTTGGAATTTTATTTGTCGATGACATAATGGCACCAAATTAAAAAAATTAGAGAAAATAAAAATAAATTTAAATAGGGGCAAGCGAGATTTTCGTTATTGCTTTTCTTAAACCTAATTGATTTGTTTTTACTAAATTTTTGCAATTTTATTTGTCGATGACATAATGGCACCAAATTAAAAAAATTCGAGAAAATAAAAATAAATTTAAATAGGGGCAAGCGAGATTTTCGTTATTGCTTTTCTTAAACCTAATTGATTTGTTTTTACTAAATTTTTGCAATTTTATTTGTCGATGACATAATGGCACCAAATTAAAAAAATTAGAGAAAATAAAAATAAATTTAAATAGGGGCAAGCGAGATTTTCGTTATTGCTTTTCTTAAACCTAATTGATTTGTTTTTACTAAATTTTTGCAATTTTATTTGTCGATGACATAATGGCACCAAATTAAAAAAATTCGAGAAAATAAAAATAAATTTAAATAGGGGCAAGCGAGATTTTCGTTATTGCTTTTCTTAAACCTAATTGATTTGTTTTTACTAAATTTTTGCAATTTTATTTGTCGATGACATAATGGCACCAAATTAAAAAAATTCGAGAAAATAAAAATAAATTTAAATAGGGGCAAGCGAGATTTTCGTTATTGCTTTTCTTAAACCTAATTGATTTGTTTTTACTAAATTTTTGCAATTTTATTTGTCGATGACATAATGGTACCAAATTAAAAAAATTAGAGAAAATAAAAATAAATTTAAATAGGGGCAAGCGAGATTTTCGTTATTGCTTTTCTTAAACCTAATTGATTTGTTTTTACTAAATTTTTGCAATTTTATTTGTCGATGACATAATGGCACCAAATTAAAAAAATTAGAGAAAATAAAAATAAATTTAAATAGGGGCAAGCGAGATTTTCGTTATTGCTTTTCTTAAACCTAATTGATTTGTTTTTACTAAATTTTTGCTATTTTATTTGTCGATGACATAATGGCACCAAATTAAAAAAATTAGAGAAAATAAAAATAAATTTAAATAGGGGCAAGCGAGATTTTCGTTATTGCTTTTCTTAAACCTAATTGATTTGTTTTTACTAAATTTTTGCAATTTTATTTGTCGATGACATAATGGCACCAAATTAAAAAAATTCGAGAAAATAAAAATAAATTTAAATAGGGGCAAGCGAGATTTTCGTTATTGCTTTTCTTAAACCTAATTGATTTGTTTTTACTAAATTTTTGGAATTTTATTTGTCGATGACATAATGGCACCAAATTAAAAAAAAAAAAAAAAAAAAAAAATTTAAAAGGGGCAAGCGAGATTTTAAATAAAGCTTATCATTGAGCTCACTGATTTGTTTTTACTAAATTTTTGGAATTTTATTTGTCGATGACATAATGGCACCAAATTAAAAAAATTCGAGAAAATAAAAATAAATTTAAATAGGGGCAAGCGAGATTTTAAATAAAGCTTATCATTGAGCTCACTGATTTGTTTTTACTAAATTTTTGGAATTTTATTTGTCGATGACATAATGGCACCAAATTAAAAAAATTAGAGAAAATAAAAATAAATTTAAAAGGGGCAAGCGAGATTTTAAATAAAGCTTATCATTGAGCTCACTGATTTGTTTTTACTAAATTTTTGGAATTTTATTTGTCGATGACATAATGGCACCAAATTAAAAAAATTCGAGAAAATAAAAATAAATTTAAATAGGGGCAAGCGAGATTTTCGTTATTGCTTTTCTTAAACCTAATTGATTTGTTTTTACTAAATTTTTGGAATTTTATTTGTCGATGACATAATGGCACCAAATTAAAAAAATTCGAGAAAATAAAAATAAATTTAAATAGGGGCAAGCGAGATTTTAAATAAAGCTTATCATTGAGCTCACTGATTTGTTTTTACTAAATTTTTGCAATTTTATTTGTCGATGACTTAATGGCACCAAATTAAAAAAATTCGAGAAAATAAAAATAAATTTAAATAGGGGCAAGCGAGATTTTAAATAAAGCTTATCATTGAGCTCACTGATTTGTTTTTACTAAATTTTTGGAATTTTATTTGTCGATGACATAATGGCACCAAATTAAAAAAATTCGAGAAAATAAAAATAAATTTAAATAGGGGCAAGCGAGATTTTCGTTATTGCTTTTCTTAAACCTAATTGATTTGTTTTTACTAAATTTTTGGAATTTTATTTGTCGATGACATAATGGCACCAAATTAAAAAAATTCGAGAAAATAAAAATAAATTTAAATAGGGGCAAGCGAGATTTTAAATAAAGCTTATCATTGAGCTCACTGATTTGTTTTTACTAAATTTTTGCAATTTTATTTGTCGATGACTTAATGGCACCAAATTAAAAAAATTCGAGAAAATAAAAATAAATTTAAATAGGGGCAAGCGAGATTTTAAATAAAGCTTATCATTGAGCTCACTGATTTGTTTTTACTAAATTTTTGGAATTTTATTTGTCGATGACATAATGGCACCAAATTAAAAAAATTAGAGAAAATAAAAATAAATTTAAATAGGGGCAAGCGAGATTTTCGTTATTGCTTTTCTTAAACCTAATTGATTTGTTTTTACTAAATTTTTGCAATTTTATTTGTCGATGACATAATGGCACCAAATTAAAAAAATTCGAGAAAATAAAAATAAATTTAAATAGGGGCAAGCGAGATTTTCGTTATTGCTTTTCTTAAACCTAATTGATTTGTTTTTACTAAATTTTTGCAATTTTATTTGTCGATGACATAATGGCACCAAATTAAAAAAATTAGAGAAAATAAAAATAAATTTAAATAGGGGCAAGCGAGATTTTCGTTATTGCTTTTCTTAAACCTAATTGATTTGTTTTTACTAAATTTTTGCAATTTTATTTGTCGATGACATAATGGCACCAAATTAAAAAAATTCGAGAAAATAAAAATAAATTTAAATAGGGGCAAGCGAGATTTTCGTTATTGCTTTTCTTAAACCTAATTGATTTGTTTTTACTAAATTTTTGCAATTTTATTTGTCGATGACATAATGGCACCAAATTAAAAAAATTAGAGAAAATAAAAATAAATTTAAATAGGGGCAAGCGAGATTTTCGTTATTGCTTTTCTTAAACCTAATTGATTTGTTTTTACTAAATTTTTGGAATTTTATTTGTCGATGACATAATGGCACCAAATTAAAAAAATTAGAGAAAATAAAAATAAATTTAAATAGGGGCAAGCGAGATTTTCGTTATTGCTTTTCTTAAACCTAATTGATTTGTTTTTACTAAATTTTTGCAATTTTATTTGTCGATGACATAATGGCACCAAATTAAAAAAATTCGAGAAAATAAAAATAAATTTAAATAGGGGCAAGCGAGATTTTCGTTATTGCTTTTCTTAAACCTAATTGATTTGTTTTTACTAAATTTTTGCAATTTTATTTGTCGATGACTTAATTGCACCAAATTAAAAAAATTCGAGAAAATAAAAATAAATTTAAATAGGGGCAAGCGAGATTTTCGTTATTGCTTTTCTTAAACCTAATTGATTTGTTTTTACTAAATTTTTGGAATTTTATTTGTCGATGACATAATGGCACCAAATTAAAAAAATTCGAGAAAATAAAAATAAATTTAAATAGGGGCAAGCGAGATTTTCGTTATTGCTTTTCTTAAACCTAATTGATTTGTTTTTACTAAATTTTTGCAATTTTATTTGTCGATGACATAATGGTACCAAATCAAAAAAATTAGAGAAAATAAAAATAAATTTAAATAGGGGCAAGCGAGATTTTCGTTATTGCTTTTCTTAAACCTAATTGATTTGTTTTTACTAAATTTTTGCAATTTTATTTGTCGATGACATAATGGCACCAAATTAAAAAAATTCGAGAAAATAAAAATTAATTTAAATAGGGGCAAGCGAGATTTTCGTTATTGCTTTTCTTAAACCTAATTGATTTGTTTTTACTAAATTTTTGCAATTTTATTTGTCGATGACATAATGGCACCAAATTAAAAAAATTAGAGAAAATAAAAATTAATTTAAATAGGGGCAAGCGAGATTTTCGTTATTGCTTTTCTTAAACCTAATTGATTTGTTTTTACTAAATTTTTGCAATTTTATTTGTCGATGACATAATGGCACCAAATTAAAAAAATTCGAGAAAATAAAAATAAATTTAAATAGGGGCAAGCGAGATTTTCGTTATTGCTTTTCTTAAACCTAATTGATTTGTTTTTACTAAATTTTTGCAATTTTATTTGTCGATGACATAATAGCACCAAATTAAAAAAATTAGAGAAAATAAAAATAAATTTAAATAGGGGCAAGCGAGATTTTCGTTATTGCTTTTCTTAAACCTAATTGATTTGTTTTTACTAAATTTTTGGAATTTTATTTGTCGATGACATAATGGCACCAAATTAAAAAAATTCGAGAAAATAAAAATAAATTTAAATAGGGGCAAGCGAGATTTTCGTTATTGCTTTTCTTAAACCTAATTGATTTGTTTTTACTAAATTTTTGCAATTTTATTTGTCGATGACATAATGGTACCAAATTAAAAAAATTAGAGAAAATAAAAATAAATTTAAATAGGGGCAAGCGAGATTTTCGTTATTGCTTTTCTTAAACCTAATTGATTTGTTTTTACTAAATTTTTGCAATTTTATTTGTCGATGACATAATGGCACCAAATTAAAAAAATTAGAGAAAATAAAAATAAATTTAAATAGGGGCAAGCGAGATTTTCGTTATTGCTTTTCTTAAACCTAATTGATTTGTTTTTACTAAATTTTTGCAATTTTATTTGTCGATGACATAATAGCACCAAATTAAAAAAATTAGAGAAAATAAAAATAAATTTAAATAGGGGCAAGCGAGATTTTCGTTATTGCTTTTCTTAAACCTAATTGATTTGTTTTTACTAAATTTTTGCAATTTTATTTGTCGATGACATAATGGCACCAAATTAAAAAAATTCGAGAAAATAAAAATAAATTTAAATAGGGGCAAGCGAGATTTTCGTTATTGCTTTTCTTAAACCTAATTGATTTGTTTTTACTAAATTTTTGCAATTTTATTTGTCGATGACATAATGGTACCAAATTAAAAAAATTAGAGAAAATAAAAATAAATTTAAATAGGGGCAAGCGAGATTTTCGTTATTGCTTTTCTTAAACCTAATTGATTTGTTTTTACTAAATTTTTGCAATTTTATTTGTCGATGACATAATGGCACCAAATTAAAAAAATTCGAGAAAATAAAAATAAATTTAAATAGGGGCAAGCGAGATTTTCGTTATTGCTTTTCTTAAACCTAATTGATTTGTTTTTACTAAATTTTTGCAATTTTATTTGTCGATGACATAATGGCACCAAATTAAAAAAATTCGAGAAAATAAAAATAAATTTAAATAGGGGCAAGCGAGATTTTCGTTATTGCTTTTCTTAAACCTAATTGATTTGTTTTTACTAAATTTTTGGAATTTTATTTGTCGATGACATAATGGCACCAAATTAAAAAAATTAGAGAAAATAAAAATAAATTTAAATAGGGGCAAGCGAGATTTTCGTTATTGCTTTTCTTAAACCTAATTGATTTGTTTTTACTAAATTTTTGCAATTTTATTTGTCGATGACATAATGGTACCAAATTAAAAAAATTAGAGAAAATAAAAATAAATTTAAATAGGGGCAAGCGAGATTTTCGTTATTGCTTTTCTTAAACCTAATTGATTTGTTTTTACTAAATTTTTGCAATTTTATTTGTCGATGACATAATGGCACCAAATTAAAAAAATTCGAGAAAATAAAAATAAATTTAAATAGGGGCAAGCGAGATTTTCGTTATTGCTTTTCTTAAACCTAATTGATTTGTTTTTACTAAATTTTTGCAATTTTATTTGTCGATGACATAATGGCACCAAATTAAAAAAATTCGAGAAAATAAAAATAAATTTAAATAGGGGCAAGCGAGATTTTCGTTATTGCTTTTCTTAAACCTAATTGATTTGTTTTTACTAAATTTTTGCAATTTTATTTGTCGATGACATAATGGCACCAAATTAAAAAAATTCGAGAAAATAAAAATAAATTTAAATAGGGGCAAGCGAGATTTTCGTTATTGCTTTTCTTAAACCTAATTGATTTGTTTTTACTAAATTTTTGCAATTTTATTTGTCGATGACATAATAGCACCAAATTAAAAAAATTAGAGAAAATAAAAATAAATTTAAATAG
The DNA here is from genome assembly GCA_028622995.1 of Panagrolaimus kolymaensis. Classification (NCBI taxonomy): domain Eukaryota; kingdom Metazoa; phylum Nematoda; class Chromadorea; order Rhabditida; family Panagrolaimidae; genus Panagrolaimus; species Panagrolaimus kolymaensis. The sequence continues at coordinate 387,332 of JAJQJQ010000025.1, read as the reverse complement.
GGGCAAGCGAGATTTTCGTTATTGCTTTTCTTAAACCTAATTGATTTGTTTTTACTAAATTTTTGGAATTTTATTTGTCGATGACATAATGGCACCAAATTAAAAAAATTCGAGAAAATAAAAATAAATTTAAATAGGGGCAAGCGAGATTTTCGTTATTGCTTTTCTTAAACCTAATTGATTTGTTTTTACTAAATTTTTGCAATTTTATTTGTCGATGACATAATGGTACCAAATTAAAAAAATTAGAGAAAATAAAAATAAATTTAAATAGGGGCAAGCGAGATTTTCGTTATTGCTTTTCTTAAACCTAATTGATTTGTTTTTACTAAATTTTTGCAATTTTATTTGTCGATGACATAATGGCACCAAATTAAAAAAATTCGAGAAAATAAAAATAAATTTAAATAGGGGCAAGCGAGATTTTCGTTATTGCTTTTCTTAAACCTAATTGATTTGTTTTTACTAAATTTTTGCAATTTTATTTGTCGATGACATAATGGCACCAAATTAAAAAAATTAGAGAAAATAAAAATAAATTTAAATAGGGGCAAGCGAGATTTTCGTTATTGCTTTTCTTAAACCTAATTGATTTGTTTTTACTAAATTTTTGCAATTTTATTTGTCGATGACATAGTGGCACCAAATTAAAAAAATTAGAGAAAATAAAAATAAATTTAAATATGGGCAAGCGAGATTTTCGTTATTGCTTTTCTTAAACCTAATTGATTTGTTTTTACTAAATTTTTGGAATTTTATTTGTCGATGACATAATGGCACCAAATTAAAAAAATTAGAGAAAATAAAAATAAATTTAAATAGGGGCAAGCGAGATTTTCGTTATTGCTTTTCTTAAACCTAATTGATTTGTTTTTACTAAATTTTTGCAATTTTATTTGTCGATGACATAATGGCACCAAATTAAAAAAATTCGAGAAAATAAAAATAAATTTAAATAGGGGCAAGCGAGATTTTCGTTATTGCTTTTCTTAAACCTAATTGATTTGTTTTTACTAAATTTTTGCAATTTTATTTGTCGATGACATAATGGCACCAAATTAAAAAAATTCGAGAAAATAAAAATAAATTTAAATAGGGGCAAGCGAGATTTTCGTTATTGCTTTTCTTAAACCTAATTGATTTGTTTTTACTAAATTTTTGCAATTTTATTTGTCGATGACATAATGGTACCAAATTAAAAAAATTAGAGAAAATAAAAATAAATTTAAATAGGGGCAAGCGAGATTTTCGTTATTGCTTTTCTTAAACCTAATTGATTTGTTTTTACTAAATTTTTGCAATTTTATTTGTCGATGACATAATGGCACCAAATTAAAAAAATTAGAGAAAATAAAAATAAATTTAAATAGGGGCAAGCGAGATTTTCGTTATTGCTTTTCTTAAACCTAATTGATTTGTTTTTACTAAATTTTTGCAATTTTATTTGTCGATGACATAATGGCACCAAATTAAAAAAATTCGAGAAAATAAAAATAAATTTAAATAGGGGCAAGCGAGATTTTCGTTATTGCTTTTCTTAAACCTAATTGATTTGTTTTTACTAAATTTTTGCAATTTTATTTGTCGATGACATAATGGCACCAAATTAAAAAAATTCGAGAAAATAAAAATAAATTTAAATAGGGGCAAGCGAGATTTTCGTTATTGCTTTTCTTAAACCTAATTGATTTGTTTTTACTAAATTTTTGCAATTTTATTTGTCGATGACATAATGGTACCAAATTAAAAAAATTAGAGAAAATAAAAATAAATTTAAATAGGGGCAAGCGAGATTTTCGTTATTGCTTTTCTTAAACCTAATTGATTTGTTTTTACTAAATTTTTGCAATTTTATTTGTCGATGACATAATGGCACCAAATTAAAAAAATTAGAGAAAATAAAAATAAATTTAAATAGGGGCAAGCGAGATTTTCGTTATTGCTTTTCTTAAACCTAATTGATTTGTTTTTACTAAATTTTTGCTATTTTATTTGTCGATGACATAATGGCACCAAATTAAAAAAATTAGAGAAAATAAAAATAAATTTAAATAGGGGCAAGCGAGATTTTCGTTATTGCTTTTCTTAAACCTAATTGATTTGTTTTTACTAAATTTTTGCAATTTTATTTGTCGATGACATAATGGCACCAAATTAAAAAAATTAGAGAAAATAAAAATAAATTTAAATAGGGGCAAGCGAGATTTTCGTTATTGCTTTTCTTAAACCTAATTGATTTGTTTTTACTAAATTTTTGCAATTTTATTTGTCGATGACATAATGGCACCAAATTAAAAAAATTAGAGAAAATAAAAATAAATTTAAATAGGGGCAAGCGAGATTTTCGTTATTGCTTTTCTTAAACCTAATTGATTTGTTTTTACTAAATTTTTGCAATTTTATTTGTCGATGACATAATGGCACCAAATTAAAAAAATTAGAGAAAATAAAAATAAATTTAAATAGGGGCAAGCGAGATTTTCGTTATTGCTTTTCTTAAACCTAATTGATTTGTTTTTACTAAATTTTTGCAATTTTATTTGTCGATGACATAATGGCACCAAATTAAAAAAATTAGAGAAAATAAAAATAAATTTAAATAGGGGCAAGCGAGATTTTCGTTATTGCTTTTCTTAAACCTAATTGATTTGTTTTTACTAAATTTTTGCAATTTTATTTGTCGATGACATAATGGCACCAAATTAAAAAAATTCGAGAAAATAAAAATAAATTTAAATAGGGGCAAGCGAGATTTTCGTTATTGCTTTTCTTAAACCTAATTGATTTGTTTTTACTAAATTTTTGGAATTTTATTTGTCGATGACATAATGGCACCAAATTAAAAAAATTAGAGAAAATAAAATTAAATTTAAATAGGGGCAAGCGAGATTTTCGTTATTGCTTTTCTTAAACCTAATTGATTTGTTTTTACTAAATTTTTGCAATTTTATTTGTCGATGACATAATGGCACCAAATTAAAAAAATTAGAGAAAATAAAAATAAATTTAAATAGGGGCAAGCGAGATTTTCTTTATTGCTTTTCTTAAACCTAATTGATTTGTTTTTACTAAATTTTTGCAATTTTATTTGTCGATGACATAATGGCACCAAATTAAAAAAATTCGAGAAAATAAAAATAAATTTAAATAGGGGCAAGCGAGATTTTCGTTATTGCTTTTCTTAAACCTAATTGATTTGTTTTTACTAAATTTTTGCAATTTTATTTGTCGATGACATAATGGCACCAAATTAAAAAAATTAGAGAAAATCAAAATAAATTTAAATAGGGGCAAGCGAGATTTTCGTTATTGCTTTTCTTAAACCTAATTGATTTGTTTTTACTAAATTTTTGCAATTTTATTTGTCGATGACATAATGGCACCAAATTAAAAAAATTAGAGAAAATAAAAATAAATTTAAATAGGGGCAAGCGAGATTTTCGTTATTGCTTTTCTTAAACCTAATTGATTTGTTTTTACTAAATTTTTGCAATTTTATTTGTCGATGACATAATGGCACCAAATTAAAAAAATTCGAGAAAATAAAAATAAATTTAAATAGGGGCAAGCGAGATTTTCGTTATTGCTCTTCTTAAACCTAATTGATTTGTTTTTACTAAATTTTTGCAATTTTATTTGTCGATGACATAATGGCACCAAATTAAAAAAATTAGAGAAAATAAAAATAAATTTAAATAGGGGCAAGCGAGATTTTCGTTATTGCTTTTCTTAAACCTAATTGATTTGTTTTTACTAAATTTTTGCAATTTTATTTGTCGATGACATAATGGCACCAAATTAAAAAAATTCGAGAAAATAAAAATAAAGTTAAATAGGGGCAAGCGAGATTTTCGTTATTGCTTTTCTTAAACCTAATTGATTTGTTTTTACTAAATTTTTGCAATTTTATTTGTCGATGACATAATGGTACCAAATTAAAAAAATTAGAGAAAATAAAAATAAATTTAAATAGGGGCAAGCGAGATTTTCGTTATTGCTTTTCTTAAACCTAATTGATTTGTTTTTACAAAATTTTTGCAATTTTATTTGTCGATGACATAATGGCACCAAATTAAAAAAATTCGAGAAAATAAAAATAAATTTAAATAGGGGCAAGCGAGATTTTCGTTATTGCTTTTCTTAAACCTAATTGATTTGTTTTTACTAAATTTTTGGAATTTTATTTGTCGATGACATAATGGCACCAAATTAAAAAAATTAGAGAAAATAAAAATAAATTTAAATAGGGGCAAGCGAGATTTTCGTTATTGCTTTTCTTAAACCTAATTGATTTGTTTTTACTAAATTTTTGCAATTTTATTTGTCGATGACATAATGGCACCAAATTAAAAAAATTAGAGAAAATAAAAATAAATTTAAATAGGGGCAAGCGAGATTTTCTTTATTGCTTTTCTTAAACCTAATTGATTTGTTTTTACTAAATTTTTGCAATTTTATTTGTCGATGACATAATGGCACCAAATTAAAAAAATTCGAGAAAATAAAAATAAATTTAAATAGGGGCAAGCGAGATTTTCGTTATTGCTTTTCTTAAACCTAATTGATTTGTTTTTACTAAATTTTTGCAATTTTATTTGTCGATGACATAATGGCACCAAATTAAAAAAATTAGAGAAAATCAAAATAAATTTAAATAGGGGCAAGCGAGATTTTCGTTATTGCTTTTCTTAAACCTAATTGATTTGTTTTTACTAAATTTTTGCAATTTTATTTGTCGATGACATAATGGCACCAAATTAAAAAAATTAGAGAAAATAAAAATAAATTTAAATAGGGGCAAGCGAGATTTTCGTTATTGCTTTTCTTAAACCTAATTGATTTGTTTTTACTAAATTTTTGCAATTTTATTTGTCGATGACATAATGGCACCAAATTAAAAAAATTCGAGAAAATAAAAATAAATTTAAATAGGGGCAAGCGAGATTTTCGTTATTGCTCTTCTTAAACCTAATTGATTTGTTTTTACTAAATTTTTGCAGTTTTATTTGTCGATGACATAATGGCACCAAATTAAAAAAATTAGAGAAAATAAAAATAAATTTAAATAGGGGCAAGCGAGATTTTCGTTATTGCTTTTCTTAAACCTAATTGATTTGTTTTTACTAAATTTTTGCAATTTTATTTGTCGATGACATAATGGCACCAAATTAAAAAAATTCGAGAAAATAAAAATAAATTTAAATAGGGGCAAGCGAGATTTTCGTTATTGCTTTTCTTAAACCTAATTGATTTGTTTTTACTAAATTTTTGCAATTTTATTTGTCGATGACATAATGGTACCAAATTAAAAAAATTAGAGAAAATAAAAATAAATTTAAATAGGGGCAAGCGAGATTTTCGTTATTGCTTTTCTTAAACCTAATTGATTTGTTTTTACAAAATTTTTGCAATTTTATTTGTCGATGACATAATGGCACCAAATTAAAAAAATTCGAGAAAATAAAAATAAATTTAAATAGGGGCAAGCGAGATTTTCGTTATTGCTTTTCTTAAACCTAATTGATTTGTTTTTACTAAATTTTTGCAATTTTATTTGTCGATGACATAATGGCACCAAATTAAAAAAATTAGAGAAAATAAAAATAAATTTAAATAGGGGCAAGCGAGATTTTCGTTATTGCTTTTCTTAAACCTAATTGATTTGTTTTTACTAAATTTTTGCAATTTTATTTGTCGATGACATAGTGGCACCAAATTAAAAAAATTAGAGAAAATAAAAATAAATTTAAATAGGGGCAAGCGAGATTTTCGTTATTGCTTTTCTTAAACCTAATTGATTTGTTTTTACTAAATTTTTGGAATTTTATTTGTCGATGACATAATGGCACCAAATTAAAAAAATTAGAGAAAATAAAAATAAATTTTAATAGGGGCAAGCGAGATTTTCGTTATTGCTTTTCTTAAACCTAATTGATTTGTTTTTACTAAATTTTTGCAATTTTATTTGTCGATGACATAATGGCACCAAATTAAAAAAATTCGAGAAAATAAAAATAAATTTAAATAGGGGCAAGCGAGATTTTAAATAAAGCTTATCATTGAGCTCACTGATTTGTTTTTACTAAATTTTTGGAATTTTATTTGTCGATGACATAATGGCACCAAATTAAAAAAATTAGAGAAAATAAAAATAAATTTAAATAGGGGCAAGCGAGATTTTCGTTATTGCTTTTCTTAAACCTAATTGATTTGTTTTTACTAAATTTTTGCAATTTTATTTGTCGATGACATAATGGCACCAAATTAAAAAAATTAGAGAAAATAAAAATAAATTTAAATAGGGGCAAGCGAGATTTTCGTTATTGCTTTTCTTAAACCTAATTGATTTGTTTTTACTAAATTTTTGCAATTTTATTTGTCGATGACATAATGGCACCAAATTAAAAAAATTCGAGAAAATAAAAATAAATTTAAATAGGGGCAAGCGAGATTTTAAATAAAGCTTATCATTGAGCTCACTGATTTGTTTTTACTAAATTTTTGGAATTTTATTTGTCGATGACATAATGGCACCAAATTAAAAAAATTAGAGAAAATAAAAATAAATTTAAATAGGGGCAAGCGAGATTTTAAATAAAGCTTATCATTGAGCTCACTGATTTGTTTTTACTAAATTTTTGCAATTTTATTTGTCGATGACTTAATGGCACCAAATTAAAAAAATTCGAGAAAATAAAAATAAATTTAAATAGGGGCAAGCGAGATTTTAAATAAAGCTTATCATTGAGCTCACTGATTTGTTTTTACTAAATTTTTGGAATTTTATTTGTCGATGACATAATGGCACCAAATTAAAAAAATTCGAGAAAATAAAAATAAATTTAAATAGGGGCAAGCGAGATTTTCGTTATTGCTTTTCTTAAACCTAATTGATTTGTTTTTACTAAATTTTTGGAATTTTATTTGTCGATGACATAATGGCACCAAATTAAAAAAATTAGAGAAAATAAAAATAAATTTAAATAGGGGCAAGCGAGATTTTCGTTATTGCTTTTCTTAAACCTAATTGATTTGTTTTTACTAAATTTTTGCAATTTTATTTGTCGATGACATAATGGCACCAAATTAAAAAAATTAGAGAAAATAAAAATAAATTTAAATAGGGGCAAGCGAGATTTTCGTTATTGCTTTTCTTAAACCTAATTGATTTGTTTTTACTAAATTTTTGCAATTTTATTTGTCGATGACTTAATGGCACCAAATTAAAAAAATTCGAGAAAATAAAAATAAATTTAAATAGGGGCAAGCGAGATTTTAAATAAAGCTTATCATTGAGCTCACTGATTTGTTTTTACTAAATTTTTGGAATTTTATTTGTCGATGACATAATGGCACCAAATTAAAAAAATTAGAGAAAATAAAAATAAATTTAAATAGGGGCAAGCGAGATTTTCGTTATTGCTTTTCTTAAACCTAATTGATTTGTTTTTACTAAATTTTTGCAATTTTATTTGTCGATGACATAATGGCACCAAATTAAAAAAATTAGAGAAAATAAAAATAAATTTAAATAGGGGCAAGCGAGATTTTCGTTATTGCTTTTCTTAAACCTAATTGATTTGTTTTTACTAAATTTTTGCAATTTTATTTGTCGATGACATAATGGCACCAAATTAAAAAAATTCGAGAAAATAAAAATAAATTTAAATAGGGGCAAGCGAGATTTTCGTTATTGCTTTTCTTAAACCTAATTGTTTTGTTTTTACTAAATTTTTGCAATTTTATTTTTCGATGACATAATGGCACCAAATTAAAAAAATTAGAGAAAATAAAAATAAATTTAAATAGGGGCAAGCGAGATTTTCGTTATTGCTTTTCTTAAACCTAATTGATTTGTTTTTACTAAATTTTTGCAATTTTATTTTTCGATGACATAATGGCACCAAATTAAAAAAATTCGAGAAAATAAAAATAAATTTAAATAGGGGCAAGCGAGATTTTCGTTATTGCTTTTCTTAAACCTAATTGATTTGTTTTTACTAAATTTTTGCAATTTTATTTGTCGATGACATAATGGTACCAAATTAAAAAAATTAGAGAAAATAAAAATAAATTTAAATAGGGGCAAGCGAGATTTTCGTTATTGCTTTTCTTAAACCTAATTGATTTGTTTTTACAAAATTTTTGCAATTTTATTTGTCGATGACATAATGGCACCAAATTAAAAAAATTCGAGAAAATAAAAATAAATTTAAATAGGGGCAAGCGAGATTTTCGTTATTGCTTTTCTTAAACCTAATTGATTTGTTTTTACTAAATTTTTGCAATTTTATTTGTCGATGACATAATGGCACCAAATTAAAAAAATTAGAGAAAATAAAAATAAATTTAAATAGGGGCAAGCGAGATTTTCGTTATTGCTTTTCTTAAACCTAATTGATTTGTTTTTACTAAATTTTTGCAATTTTATTTGTCGATGACATAGTGGCACCAAATTAAAAAAATTAGAGAAAATAAAAATAAATTTAAATAGGGGCAAGCGAGATTTTCGTTATTGCTTTTCTTAAACCTAATTGATTTGTTTTTACTAAATTTTTGGAATTTTATTTGTCGATGACATAATGGCACCAAATTAAAAAAATTAGAGAAAATAAAAATAAATTTAAATAGGGGCAAGCGAGATTTTCGTTATTGCTTTTCTTAAACCTAATTGATTTGTTTTTACTAAATTTTTGCAATTTTATTTGTCGATGACATAATGGCACCAAATTAAAAAAATTAGAGAAAATAAAAATAAATTTAAATAGGGGCAAGCGAGATTTTCGTTATTGCTTCTCTTAAACCTAATTGATTTGTTTTTACTAAATTTTTGCAATTTTATTTGTCGATGACATAATGGCACCAAATTAAAAAAATTCGAGAAAATAAAAATAAATTTAAATAGGGGCAAGCGAGATTTTCGTTATTGCTTTTCTTAAACCTAATTGATTTGTTTTTACTAAATTTTTGCAATTTTATTTGTCGATGACATAATGGCACCAAATTAAAAAAATTCGAGAAAATAAAAATAAATTTAAAAGGGGCAAGCGAGATTTTAAATAAAGCTTATCATTGAGCTCACTGATTTGTTTTTACTAAATTTTTGGAATTTTATTTGTCGATGACATAATGGCACCAAATTAAAAAAATTAGAGAAAATAAAAATAAATTTAAATAGGGGCAAGCGAGATTTTCGTTATTGCTTTTCTTAAACCTAATTGATTTGTTTTTACTAAATTTTTGGAATTTTATTTGTCGATGACATAATGGCACCAAATTAAAAAAATTAGAGAAAATAAAAATAAATTTAAAAGGGGCAAGCGAGATTTTAAATAAAGCTTATCATTGAGCTCACTGATTTGTTTTTACTAAATTTTTGGAATTTTATTTGTCGATGACATAATGGCACCAAATTAAAGAAATTCGAGAAAATAAAAATAAATTTAAATAGGGGCAAGCGAGATTTTCGTTATTGCTTTTCTTAAACCTTATTGATTTGTTTTTACTAAATTTTTGCAATTTTATTTGTCGATGACATAATGGCACCAAATTAAAAAAATTAGAGAAAATAAAAATAAATTTAAATAGGGGCAAGCGAGATTTTCGTTATTGCTTTTCTTAAACCTAATTGATTTTTTTTTACTAAATTTTTGGAATTTTATTTGTCGATGACATAATGGCACCAAATTAAAAAAATTCGAGAAAATAAAAATAAATTTAAAAGGGGCAAGCGAGATTTTAAATAAAGCTTATCATTGAGCTCACTGATTTGTTTTTACTAAATTTTTATAATTTTATTTGTCGATGACATAATGGCACCAAATTAAAAAAATTAGAGAAAATAAAAATAAATTTAAAAGGGGCAAGCGAGATTTTAAATAAAGCTTATCATTGAGCTCACTGATTTGTTTTTACTAAATTTTTGGAATTTTATTTGTCGATGACTTAATGGCACCAAATTAAAAAAATTCGAGAAAATAAAAATAAATTTAAAAGGGGCAAGCGAGATTTTAAATAAAGCTTATCATTGAGCTCACTGATTTGTTTTTACTAAATTTTTGCAATTTTATTTGTCGATGACATAATGGCACCAAATTAAAAAAATTCGAGAAAATAAAAATAAATTTAAATATGGGCAAGCGAGATTTTAAATAAAGCTTATCATTGAGCTCACTGAATTGTTTTTACTAAATTTTTGGAATTTTATTTGTCGATGACATAATGGCACCAAATTAAAAAAATTAGAGAAAATAAAAATAAATTTAAAAGGGGCAAGCGAGATTTTAAATAAAGCTTATCATTGAGCTCACTGATTTGTTTTTACTAAATTTTTGCAATTTTATTTGTCGATGACTTAATGGCACCAAATTAAAAAAATTCGAGAAAATAAAAATAAATTTAAAAGGGGCAAGCGAGATTTTAAATAAAGCTTATCATTTAGCTCACTGATTTGTTTTTACTAAATTTTTGAAATTTTATTTGTCGATGACTTAATGGCACCAAATTAAAAAAATTCGAGAAAATAAAAATAAATTTAAATAGGGGCAAGCGAGATTTTAAATAAAGCTTATCATTGAGCTCACTGATTTGTTTTTACTAAATTTTTGGAATTTTATTTGTCGATGACTTAATGGCACCAAATTAAAAAAATTCGAGAAAATAAAAATAAATTTAAATAGGGGCAAGCGAGATTTTAAATAAAGCTTATCATTGAGCTCACTGATTTGTTTTTACTAAATTTTTGCAATTTTATTTGTCGATGACTTAATGGCACCAAATTAAAAAAATTCGAGAAAATAAAAATAAATTTAAATAGGGGCAAGCGAGATTTTAAATAAAGCTTATCATTGAGCTCACTGATTTGTTTTTACTAAATTTTTGGAATTTTATTTGTCGATGACATAATGGCACCAAATTAAAAAAATTAGAGAAAATAAAAATAAATTTAAATAGGGGCAAGCGAGATTTTCGTTATTGCTTTTCTTAAACCTAATTGATTTGTTTTTACTAAATTTTTGCAATTTTATTTGTCGATGACATAATGGCACCAAATTAAAAAAATTAGAGAAAATAAAAATAAATTTAAATAGGGGCAAGCGAGATTTTCGTTATTGCTTTTCTTAAACCTAATTGATTTGTTTTTACTAAATTTTTGCAATTTTATTTGTCGATGACATAATGGCACCAAATTAAAAAAATTCGAGAAAATAAAAATAAATTTAAAAGGGGCAAGCGAGATTTTAAATAAAGCTTATCATTGAGCTCACTGATTTGTTTTTACTAAATTTTTGGAATTTTATTTGTCGATGACATAATGGCACCAAATTAAAAAAATTAGAGAAAATAAAAATAAATTTAAATAGGGGCAAGCGAGATTTTCGTTATTGCTTTTCTTAAACCTAATTGATTTGTTTTTACTAAATTTTTGGAATTTTATTTGTCGATGACATAATGGCACCAAATTAAAAAAATTAGAGAAAATAAAAATAAATTTAAAAGGGGCAAGCGAGATTTTAAATAAAGCTTATCATTGAGCTCACTGATTTGTTTTTACTAAATTTTTGGAATTTTATTTGTCGATGACATAATGGCACCAAATTAAAGAAATTCGAGAAAATAAAAATAAATTTAAATAGGGGCAAGCGAGATTTTCGTTATTGCTTTTCTTAAACCTTATTGATTTGTTTTTACTAAATTTTTGCAATTTTATTTGTCGATGACATAATGGCACCAAATTAAAAAAATTAGAGAAAATAAAAATAAATTTAAATAGGGGCAAGCGAGATTTTCGTTATTGCTTTTCTTAAACCTAATTGATTTTTTTTTACTAAATTTTTGGAATTTTATTTGTCGATGACATAATGGCACCAAATTAAAAAAATTCGAGAAAATAAAAATAAATTTAAAAGGGGCAAGCGAGATTTTAAATAAAGCTTATCATTGAGCTCACTGATTTGTTTTTACTAAATTTTTGGAATTTTATTTGTCGATGACATAATGGCACCAAATTAAAAAAATTAGAGAAAATAAAAATAAATTTAAAAGGGGCAAGCGAGATTTTAAATAAAGCTTATCATTGAGCTCACTGATTTGTTTTTACTAAATTTTTGGAATTTTATTTGTCGATGACTTAATGGCACCAAATTAAAAAAATTCGAGAAAATAAAAATAAATTTAAAAGGGGCAAGCGAGATTTTAAATAAAGCTTATCATTGAGCTCACTGATTTGTTTTTACTAAATTTTTGCAATTTTATTTGTCGATGACATAATGGCACCAAATTAAAAAAATTCGAGAAAATAAAAATAAATTTAAATATGGGCAAGCGAGATTTTAAATAAAGCTTATCATTGAGCTCACTGATTTGTTTTTACTAAATTTTTGGAATTTTATTTGTCGATGACATAATGGCACCAAATTAAAAAAATTAGAGAAAATAAAAATAAATTTAAAAGGGGCAAGCGAGATTTTAAATAAAGCTTATCATTGAGCTCACTGATTTGTTTTTACTAAATTTTTGCAATTTTATTTGTCGATGACTTAATGGCACCAAATTAAAAAAATTCGAGAAAATAAAAATAAATTTAAAAGGGGCAAGCGAGATTTTAAATAAAGCTTATCATTTAGCTCACTGATTTGTTTTTACTAAATTTTTGAAATTTTATTTGTCGATGACTTAATGGCACCAAATTAAAAAAATTCGAGAAAATAAAAATAAATTTAAATAGGGGCAAGCGAGATTTTAAATAAAGCTTATCATTGAGCTCACTGATTTGTTTTTACTAAATTTTTGGAATTTTATTTGTCGATGACTTAATGGCACCAAATTAAAAAAATTCGAGAAAATAAAAATAAATTTAAATAGGGGCAAGCGAGATTTTAAATAAAGCTTATCATTGAGCTCACTGATTTGTTTTTACTAAATTTTTGCAATTTTATTTGTCGATGACTTAATGGCACCAAATTAAAAAAATTCGAGAAAATAAAAATAAATTTAAATAGGGGCAAGCGAGATTTTAAATAAAGCTTATCATTGAGCTCACTGATTTGTTTTTACTAAATTTTTGGAATTTTATTTGTCGATGACATAATGGCACCAAATTAAAAAAATTAGAGAAAATAAAAATAAATTTAAATAGGGGCAAGCGAGATTTTCGTTATTGCTTTTCTTAAACCTAATTGATTTGTTTTTACTAAATTTTTGCAATTTTATTTGTCGATGACATAATGGCACCAAATTAAAAAAATTAGAGAAAATAAAAATAAATTTAAATAGGGGCAAGCGAGATTTTCGTTATTGCTTTTCTTAAACCTAATTGATTTGTTTTTACTAAATTTTTGCAATTTTATTTGTCGATGACATAATGGCACCAAATTAAAAAAATTCGAGAAAATAAAAATAAATTTAAAAGGGGCAAGCGAGATTTTAAATAAAGCTTATCATTGAGCTCACTGATTTGTTTTTACTAAATTTTTGCAATTTTATTTGTCGATGACATAATGGCACCAAATTAAAAAAATTCGAGAAAATAAAAATAAATTTAAATATGGGCAAGCGAGATTTTAAATAAAGCTTATCATTGAGCTCACTGATTTGTTTTTACTAAATTTTTGGAATTTTATTTGTCGATGACATAATGGCACCAAATTAAAAAAATTAGAGAAAATAAAAATAAATTTAAAAGGGGCAAGCGAGATTTTAAATAAAGCTTATCATTGAGCTCACTGATTTGTTTTTACTAAATTTTTGCAATTTTATTTGTCGATGACTTAATGGCACCAAATTAAAAAAATTCGAGAAAATAAAAATAAATTTAAAAGGGGCAAGCGAGATTTTAAATAAAGCTTATCATTTAGCTCACTGATTTGTTTTTACTAAATTTTTGAAATTTTATTTGTCGATGACTTAATGGCACCAAATTAAAAAAATTCGAGAAAATAAAAATAAATTTAAATAGGGGCAAGCGAGATTTTAAATAAAGCTTATCATTGAGCTCACTGATTTGTTTTTACTAAATTTTTGGAATTTTATTTGTCGATGACTTAATGGCACCAAATTAAAAAAATTCGAGAAAATAAAAATAAATTTAAATAGGGGCAAGCGAGATTTTAAATAAAGCTTATCATTGAGCTCACTGATTTGTTTTTACTAAATTTTTGCAATTTTATTTGTCGATGACTTAATGGCACCAAATTAAAAAAATTCGAGAAAATAAAAATAAATTTAAATAGGGGCAAGCGAGATTTTAAATAAAGCTTATCATTGAGCTCACTGATTTGTTTTTACTAAATTTTTGGAATTTTATTTGTCGATGACATAATGGCACCAAATTAAAAAAATTAGAGAAAATAAAAATAAATTTAAATAGGGGCAAGCGAGATTTTCGTTATTGCTTTTCTTAAACCTAATTGATTTGTTTTTACTAAATTTTTGCAATTTTATTTGTCGATGACATAATGGCACCAAATTAAAAAAATTCGAGAAAATAAAAATAAATTTAAAAGGGGCAAGCGAGATTTTAAATAAAGCTTATCATTGAGCTCACTGATTTGTTTTTACTAAATTTTTGCAATTTTATTTGTCGATGACATAATGGCACCAAATTAAAAAAATTCGAGAAAATAAAAATAAATTTAAATATGGGCAAGCGAGATTTTAAATAAAGCTTATCATTGAGCTCACTGATTTGTTTTTACTAAATTTTTGGAATTTTATTTGTCGATGACATAATGGCACCAAATTAAAAAAATTAGAGAAAATAAAAATAAATTTAAAAGGGGCAAGCGAGATTTTAAATAAAGCTTATCATTGAGCTCACTGATTTGTTTTTACTAAATTTTTGCAATTTTATTTGTCGATGACTTAATGGCACCAAATTAAAAAAATTCGAGAAAATAAAAATAAATTTAAAAGGGGCAAGCGAGATTTTAAATAAAGCTTATCATTTAGCTCACTGATTTGTTTTTACTAAATTTTTGAAATTTTATTTGTCGATGACTTAATGGCACCAAAATAAAAAAATTCGAGAAAATAAAAATAAATTTAAATAGGGGCAAGCGAGATTTTAAATAAAGCTTATCATTGAGCTCACTGATTTGTTTTTACTAAATTTTTGGAATTTTATTTGTCGATGACTTAATGGCACCAAATTAAAAAAATTCGAGAAAATAAAAATAAATTTAAATAGGGGCAAGCGAGATTTTAAATAAAGCTTATCATTGAGCTCACTGATTTGTTTTTACTAAATTTTTGCAATTTTATTTGTCGATGACTTAATGGCACCAAATTAAAAAAATTCGAGAAAATAAAAATAAATTTAAATAGGGGCAAGCGAGATTTTAAATAAAGCTTATCATTGAGCTCACTGATTTGTTTTTACTAAATTTTTGGAATTTTATTTGTCGATGACATAATGGCACCAAATTAAAAAAATTAGAGAAAATAAAAATAAATTTAAATAGGGGCAAGCGAGATTTTCGTTATTGCTTTTCTTAAACCTAATTGATTTGTTTTTACTAAATTTTTGCAATTTTATTTGTCGATGACATAATGGCACCAAATTAAAAAAATTAGAGAAAATAAAAATAAATTTAAATAGGGGCAAGCGAGATTTTCGTTATTGCTTTTCTTAAACCTAATTGATTTGTTTTTACTAAATTTTTGCAATTTTATTTGTCGATGACATAATGGCACCAAATTAAAAAAATTAGAGAAAATAAAAATAAATTTAAATAGGGGCAAGCGAGATTTTCGTTATTGCTTTTCTTAAACCTAATTGATTTGTTTTTACTAAATTTTTGGAATTTTATTTGTCGATGACATAATGGCACCAAATTAAAAAAATTAGAGAAAATAAAAATAAATTTAAATAGGGGCAAGCGAGATTTTCGTTATTGCTTTTCTTAAACCTAATTGATTTGTTTTTACTAAATTTTTGCAATTTTATTTGTCGATGACATAATGGCACCAAATTAAAAAAATTAGAGAAAATAAAAATAAATTTAAATAGGGGCAAGCGAGATTTTCGTTATTGCTTTTCTTAAACCTAATTGATTTGTTTTTACTAAATTTTTGCAATTTTATTTGTCGATGACATAATGGCACCAAATTAAAAAAATTAGAGAAAATAAAAATAAATTTAAATAGGGGCAAGCGAGATTTTCGTTATTGCTTTTCTTAAACCTAATTGATTTGTTTTTACTAAATTTTTGCAATTTTATTTGTCGATGACATAATGGCACCAAATTAAAAAAATTAGAGAAAATAAAAATAAATTTAAATAGGGGCAAGCGAGATTTTCGTTATTGCTTTTCTTAAACCTAATTGATTTTTTTTTACTAAATTTTTGCAATTTTATTTGTCGATGACATAATGGCACCAAATTAAAAAAATTCGAGAAAATAAAAATAAATTTAAAAGGGGCAAGCGAGATTTTAAATAAAGCTTATCATTGAGCTCACTGATTTGTTTTTACTAAATTTTTGGAATTTTATTTGTCGATGACTTAATAGCACCAAATTAAAAAAATTCGAGAAAATAATAATAAATTTAAAAGGGGCAAGCGAGATTTTAAATAAAGCTTATCATTGAGCTCACTGATTTGTTTTTACTAAATTTTTGCAATTTTATTTGTCGATGACATAATGGCACCAAATTAAAAAAATTCGAGAAAATAAAAATAAATTTAAATATGGGCAAGCGAGATTTTAAATAAAGCTTATCATTGAGCTCACTGATTTGTTTTTACTAAATTTTTGGAATTTTATTTGTCGATGACATAATGGCACCAAATTAAAAAAATTAGAGAAAATAAAAATAAATTTAAAAGGGGCAAGCGAGATTTTAAATAAAGCTTATCATTGAGCTCACTGATTTGTTTTTACTAAATTTTTGCAATTTTATTTGTCGATGACTTAATGGCACCAAATTAAAAAAATTCGAGAAAATAAAAATAAATTTAAAAGGGGCAAGCGAGATTTTAAATAAAGCTTATCATTTAGCTCACTGATTTGTTTTTACTAAATTTTTGAATTTTTATTTGTCGATGACTTAATGGCACCAAATTAAAAAAATTCGAGAAAATAAAAATAAATTTAAATAGGGGCAAGCGAGATTTTCGTTATTGCTTTTCTTAAACCTAATTGATTTGTTTTTACTAAATTTTTGCAATTTTATTTGTCGATGACATAATGGCACCAAATTAAAAAAATTAGAGAAAATAAAAATAAATTTAAATAGGGGCAAGCGAGATTTTCGTTATTGCTTTTCTTAAACCTAATTGATTTGTTTTTACTAAATTTTTGGAATTTTATTTGTCGATGACATAATGGCACCAAATTAAAAAAATTAGAGAAAATAAAAATAAATTTAAATAGGGGCAAGCGAGATTTTCGTTATTGCTTTTCTTAAACCTAATTGATTTGTTTTTACTAAATTTTTGCAATTTTATTTGTCGATGACATAATGGCACCAAATTAAAAAAATTAGAGAAAATAAAAATAAATTTAAATAGGGGCAAGCGAGATTTTCGTTATTGCTTTTCTTAAACCTAATTGATTTGTTTTTACTAAATTTTTGCAATTTTATTTGTCGATGACATAATGGCACCAAATTAAAAAAATTAGAGAAAATAAAAATAAATTTAAATAGGGGCAAGCGAGATTTTCGTTATTGCTTTTCTTAAACCTAATTGATTTGTTTTTACTAAATTTTTGCAATTTTATTTGTCGATGACATAATGGCACCAAATTAAAAAAATTAGAGAAAATAAAAATAAATTTAAATAGGGGCAAGCGAGATTTTCGTTATTGCTTTTCTTAAACCTAATTGATTTTTTTTTACTAAATTTTTGCAATTTTATTTGTCGATGACATAATGGCACCAAATTAAAAAAATTCGAGAAAATAAAAATAAATTTAAAAGGGGCAAGCGAGATTTTAAATAAAGCTTATCATTGAGCTCACTGATTTGTTTTTACTAAATTTTTGGAATTTTATTTGTCGATGACATAATGGCACCAAATTAAAAAAATTAGAGAAAATAAAAATAAATTTAAAAGGGGCAAGCGAGATTTTAAATAAAGCTTATCATTGAGCTCACTGATTTGTTTTTACTAAATTTTTGGAATTTTATTTGTCGATGACTTAATGGCACCAAATTAAAAAAATTCGAGAAAATAAAAATAAATTTAAAAGGGGCAAGCGAGATTTTAAATAAAGCTTATCATTGAGCTCACTGATTTGTTTTTACTAAATTTTTGCAATTTTATTTGTCGATGACATAATGGCACCAAATTAAAAAAATTCGAGAAAATAAAAATAAATTTAAATATGGGCAAGCGAGATTTTAAATAAAGCTTATCATTGAGCTCACTGATTTGTTTTTACTAAATTTTTGGAATTTTATTTGTCGATGACATAATGGCACCAAATTAAAAAAATTAGAGAAAATAAAAATAAATTTAAAAGGGGCAAGCGAGATTTTAAATAAAGCTTATCATTGAGCTCACTGATTTGTTTTTACTAAATTTTTGCAATTTTATTTGTCGATGACTTAATGGCACCAAATTAAAAAAATTCGAGAAAATAAAAATAAATTTAAAAGGGGCAAGCGAGATTTTAAATAAAGCTTATCATTTAGCTCACTGATTTGTTTTTACTAAATTTTTGAAATTTTATTTGTCGATGACTTAATGGCACCAAATTAAAAAAATTCGAGAAAATAAAAATAAATTTAAATAGGGGCAAGCGAGATTTTAAATAAAGCTTATCATTGAGCTCACTGATTTGTTTTTACTAAATTTTTGGAATTTTATTTGTCGATGACTTAATGGCACCAAATTAAAAAAATTCGAGAAAATAAAAATAAATTTAAATAGGGGCAAGCGAGATTTTAAATAAAGCTTATCATTGAGCTCACTGATTTGTTTTTACTAAATTTTTGCAATTTTATTTGTCGATGACTTAATGGCACCAAATTAAAAAAATTCGAGAAAATAAAAATAAATTTAAATAGGGGCAAGCGAGATTTTAAATAAAGCTTATCATTGAGCTCACTGATTTGTTTTTACTAAATTTTTGGAATTTTATTTGTCGATGACATAATGGCACCAAATTAAAAAAATTAGAGAAAACAAAAATAAATTTAAATAGGGGCAAGCGAGATTTTCGTTATTGCTTTTCTTAAACCTAATTGATTTGTTTTTACTAAATTTTTGCAATTTTATTTGTCGATGACATAATGGCACCAAATTAAAAAAATTAGAGAAAATAAAAATAAATTTAAATAGGGGCAAGCGAGATTTTCGTTATTGCTTTTCTTAAACCTAATTGATTTGTTTTTACTAAATTTTTGCAATTTTATTTGTCGATGACATAATGGCACCAAATTAAAAAAATTCGAGAAAATAAAAATAAATTTAAATAGGGGCAAGCGAGATTTTCGTTATTGCTTTTCTTAAACCTAATTGATTTGTTTTTACTAAATTTTTGCAATTTTATTTGTCGATGACATAATGGCACCAAATTAAAAAAATTAGAGAAAATAAAAATAAATTTAAATAGGGGCAAGCGAGATTTTCGTTATTGCTTTTCTTAAACCTAATTGATTTGTTTTTACTAAATTTTTGCAATTTTATTTGTCGATGACATAATGGCACCAAATTAAAAAAATTAGAGAAAATAAAAATAAATTTAAATAGGGGCAAGCGAGATTTTCGTTATTGCTTTTCTTAAACCTAATTGATTTGTTTTTACTAAATTTTTGGAATTTTATTTGTCGATGACATAATGGCACCAAATTAAAAAAATTAGAGAAAATAAAAATAAATTTAAATAGGGGCAAGCGAGATTTTCGTTATTGCTTTTCTTAAACCTAATTGATTTGTTTTTACTAAATTTTTGCAATTTTATTTGTCGATGACATAATGGCACCAAATTAAAAAAATTCGAGAAAATAAAAATAAATTTAAATAGGGGCAAGCGAGATTTTCGTTATTGCTTTTCTTAAACCTAATTGATTTGTTTTTACTAAATTTTTGCAATTTTATTTGTCGATGACATAATGGCACCAAATTAAAAAAATTCGAGAAAATAAAAATAAATTTAAATAGGGGCAAGCGAGATTTTCGTTATTGCTTTTCTTAAACCTAATTGATTTGTTTTTACTAAATTTTTGCAATTTTATTTGTCGATGACATAATGGCACCAAATTAAAAAAATTAGAGAAAATAAAAATAAATTTAAATAGGGGCAAGCGAGATTTTCGTTATTGCTTTTCTTAAACCTAATTGATTTGTTTTTACTAAATTTTTGCAATTTTATTTGTCGATGACATAATGGCACCAAATTAAAAAAATTAGAGAAAATAAAAATAAATTTAAATAGGGGCAAGCGAGATTTTCGTTATTGCTTTTCTTAAACCTAATTGATTTGTTTTTACTAAATTTTTGGAATTTTATTTGTCGATGACATAATGGCACCAAATTAAAAAAATTAGAGAAAATAAAAATAAATTTAAATAGGGGCAAGCGAGATTTTCGTTATTGCTTTTCTTAAACCTAATTGATTTGTTTTTACTAAATTTTTGCAATTTTATTTGTCGATGACATAATGGCACCAAATTAAAAAAATTAGAGAAAATAAAAATAAATTTAAATAGGGGCAAGCGAGATTTTCGTTATTGCTTTTCTTAAACCTAATTGATTTGTTTTTACTAAATTTTTGCAATTTTATTTGTCGATGACATAATGGCACCAAATTAAAAAAATTAGAGAAAACAAAAATAAATTTAAATAGGGGCAAGCGAGATTTTCGTTATTGCTTTTCTTAAACCTAATTGATTTGTTTTTACTAAATTTTTGCAATTTTATTTGTCGATGACATAATGGCACCAAATTAAAAAAATTAGAGAAAATAAAAATAAATTTAAATAGGGGCAAGCGAGATTTTCGTTATTGCTTTTCTTAAACCTAATTGATTTGTTTTTACTAAATTTTTGCAATTTTATTTGTCGATGACATAATGGCACCAAATTAAAAAAATTCGAGAAAATAAAAATAAATTTAAATAGGGGCAAGCGAGATTTTCGTTATTGCTTTTCTTAAACCTAATTGATTTGTTTTTACTAAATTTTTGCAATTTTATTTGTCGATGACATAATGGCACCAAATTAAAAAAATTAGAGAAAATAAAAATAAATTTAAATAGGGGCAAGCGAGATTTTCGTTATTGCTTTTCTTAAACCTAATTGATTTGTTTTTACTAAATTTTTGCAATTTTATTTGTCGATGACATAATGGCACCAAATTAAAAAAATTAGAGAAAATAAAAATAAATTCAAATAGGGGCAAGCGAGATTTTCGTTATTGCTTTTCTTAAACCTAATTGATTTGTTTTTACTAAATTTTTGCAATTTTATTTGTCGATGACATAATGGCACCAAATTAAAAAAATTAGAGAAAATAAAAATAAATTTAAATAGGGGCAAGCGAGATTTTCGTTATTGCTTTTCTTAAACCTAATTGATTTGTTTT
This sequence comes from Panagrolaimus kolymaensis, assembly GCA_028622995.1. Taxonomy (NCBI): domain Eukaryota; kingdom Metazoa; phylum Nematoda; class Chromadorea; order Rhabditida; family Panagrolaimidae; genus Panagrolaimus; species Panagrolaimus kolymaensis. The sequence continues at coordinate 365,800 of JAJQJQ010000025.1, read as the reverse complement.
TACTAAATTTTTGCAATTTTATTTGTCGATGACATAATGGCACCAAATTAAAAAAATTAGAGAAAATAAAAATAAATTTAAATAGGGGCAAGCGAGATTTTCGTTATTGCTTTTCTTAAACCTAATTGATTTGTTTTTACTAAATTTTTGCAATTTTATTTGTCGATGACATAATGGCACCAAAATAAAAAAATTAGAGAAAATAAAAATAAATTTAAATAGGGGCAAGCGAGATTTTCGTTATTGCTTTTCTTAAACCTAATTGATTTGTTTTTACTAAATTTTTGCAATTTTATTTGTCGATGACATAATGGCACCAAATTAAAAAAATTAGAGAAAATAAAAATAAATTTAAATAGGGGCAAGCGAGATTTTCGTTATTGCTTTTCTTAAACCTAATTGATTTGTTTTTAGTAAATTTTTGCAATTTTATTTGTCGATGACATAATGGCACCAAATTAAAAAAATTCGAGAAAATAAAAATAAATTTAAAAGGGGCAAGCGAGATTTTAAATAAAGCTTATCATTGAGCTCACTGATTTGTTTTTACTAAATTTTTGGAATTTTATTTGTCGATGACATAATGGCACCAAATTAAAAAAATTAGAGAAAATAAAAATAAATTTAAAAGGGGCAAGCGAGATTTTAAATAAAGCTTATCATTGAGCTCACTGATTTGTTTTTACTAAATTTTTGGAATTTTATTTGTCGATGACATAATGGCACCAAATTAAAAAAATTAGAGAAAATAAAAATAAATTTAAATAGGGGCAAGCGAGATTTTCGTTATTGCTTTTCTTAAACCTAATTGATTTGTTTTTACTAAATTTTTGGAATTTTATTTGTCGATGACATAATGGCACCAAATTAAAAAAATTCGAGAAAATAAAAATAAATTTAAATAGGGGCAAGCGAGATTTTCGTTATTGCTTTTCTTAAACCTAATTGATTTGTTTTTACTAAATTTTTGGAATTTTATTTGTCGATGACATAATGGCACCAAATTAAAAAAATTAGAGAAAATAAAAATAAATTTAAATAGGGGCAAGCGAGATTTTCGTTATTGCTTTTCTTAAACCTAATTGATTTGTTTTTACTAAATTTTTGCAATTTTATTTGTCGATGACATAATGGCATCAAATTAAAAAAATTAGAGAAAATAAAAATAAATTTAAATAGGGGCAAGCGAGATTTTCGTTATTGCTTTTCTTAAACCTAATTGATTTGTTTTTACTAAATTTTTGCAATTTTATTTGTCGATGACATAATGGCACCAAATTAAAAAAATTAGAGAAAATAAAAATAAATTTAAATAGGGGCAAGCGAGATTTTCGTTATTGCTTTTCTTAAACCTAATTGATTTGTTTTTACTAAATTTTTGGAATTTTATTTGTCGATGACATAATGGCACCAAATTAAAAAAATTAGAGAAAATAAAAATAAATTTAAATAGGGGCAAGCGAGATTTTCGTTATTGCTTTTCTTAAACCTAATTGATTTGTTTTTACTAAATTTTTGGAATTTTATTTGTCGATGACATAATGGCACAAAATTAAAAAAATTCGAGAAAATAAAAATAAATTTAAAAGGGGCAAGCGAGATTTTAAATAAAGCTTATCATTGAGCTCACTGATTTGTTTTTACTAAATTTTTGCAATTTTATTTGTCGATGACTTAATGGCACCAAATTAAAAAAATTCGAGAAAATAAAAATAAATTTAAATAGGGGCAAGCGAGATTTTAAATAAAGCTTATCATTGAGCTCACTGATTTGTTTTTACTAAATTTTTGCAATTTTATTTGTCGATGACTTAATGGCACTAAATTAAAAAAATTCGAGAAAATAAAAATAAATTTAAATAGGGGCAAGCGAGATTTTAAATAAAGCTTATCATTGAGCTCACTGATTTGTTTTTACTAAATTTTTGGAATTTTATTTGTCGATGACATAATGGCACCAAATTAAAAAAATTAGAGAAAATAAAAATAAATTTAAATAGGGGCAAGCGAGATTTTCGTTATTGCTTTTCTTAAACCTAATTGATTTGTTTTTACTAAATTTTTGGAATTTTATTTGTCGATGACATAATGGCACCAAATTAAAAAAATTAGAGAAAATAAAAATAAATTTAAATAGGGGCAAGCGAGATTTTCGTTATTGCTTTTCTTAAACCTAATTGATTTGTTTTTACTAAATTTTTGGAATTTTATTTGTCGATGACATAATGGCACCAAATTAAAAAAATTCGAGAAAATAAAAATAAATTTAAAAGGGGCAAGCGAGATTTTAAATAAAGCTTATCATTGAGCTCACTGATTAGTTTTTACTAAATTTTTGGAATTTTATTTGTCGATGACATAATGGCACCAAATTAAAAAAATTCGAGAAAATAAAAATAAATTTAAAAGGGGCAAGCGAGATTTTAAATAAAGCTTATCATTGAGCTCACTGATTTGTTTTTACTAAATTTTTGGAGTTTTATTTGTCGATGACATAATGGCACCAAATTAAAAAAATTCGAGAAAATAAAAATAAATTTAAATAGGGGCAAGCGAGATTTTCGTTATTGCTTTTCTTAAACCTAATTGATTTGTTTTTACTAAATTTTTGGAATTTTATTTGTCGATGACATAATGGCACCAAATTAAAAAAATTCGAGAAAATAAAAATAAATTTAAATAGGGGCAAGCGAGATTTTCGTTATTGCTTTTCTTAAACCTAATTGATTTGTTTTTACTAAATTTTTGGAATTTTATTTGTCGATGACATAATGGCACCAAATTAAAAAAATTCGAGAAAATAAAAATAAATTTAAATATGGGCAAGCGAGATTTTAAATAAAGCTTATCATTGAGCTCACTGATTTGTTTTTACTAAATTTTTGCAATTTTATTTGTCGATGACATAATGGCACCAAATTAAAAAAATTAGAGAAAATAAAAATAAATTTAAATAGGGGCAAGCGAGATTTTCGTTATGGCTTTTCTTAAACCTAATTGATTTGTTTTTACTAAATTTTTGCAATTTTATTTGTCGATGACATAATGGCACCAAATTAAAAAATTAGAGAAAATAAAAATAAATTTAAATAGGGGCAAGCGAGATTTTCGTTATTGCTTTTCTTAAACCTAATTGATTTGTTTTTACTAAATTTTTGGAATTTTATTTGTCGATGACATAATGGCACCAAATTAAAAAAATTAGAGAAAATAAAAATAAATTTAAATAGGGGCAAGCGAGATTTTCGTTATTGCTTTTCTTAAACCTAATTGATTTGTTTTTACTAAATTTTTGCAATTTTATTTGTCGATGACATAATGGCACCAAATTAAAAAAATTAGAGAAAATAAAAATAAATTTAAATAGGGGCAAGCGAGATTTTCGTTATTGCTTTTCTTAAACCTAATTGATTTGTTTTTACTAAATTTTTGCAATTTTATTTGTCGATGACATAATGGCACCAAATTAAAAAAATTAGAGAAAATAAAAATAAATTTAAATAGGGGCAAGCGAGATTTTCGTTATTGCTTTTCTTAAACCTAATTGATTTGTTTTTACTAAATTTTTGCAATTTTATTTGTCGATGACATAATGGCACCAAATTAAAAAAATTAGAGAAAATAAAAATAAATTTAAATAGGGGCAAGCGAGATTTTCGTTATTGCTTTTCTTAAACCTAATTGATTTGTTTTTAGTAAATTTTTGCAATTTTATTTGTCGATGACATAATGGCACCAAATTAAAAAAATTCGAGAAAATAAAAATAAATTTAAAAGGGGCAAGCGAGATTTTAAATAAAGCTTATCATTGAGCTCACTGATTTGTTTTTACTAAATTTTTGGAATTTTATTTGTCGATGACATAATGGCACCAAATTAAAAAAATTAGAGAAAATAAAAATAAATTTAAAAGGGGCAAGCGAGATTTTAAATAAAGCTTATCATTGAGCTCACTGATTTGTTTTTACTAAATTTTTGGAATTTTATTTGTCGATGACATAATGGCACCAAATTAAAAAAATTAGAGAAAATAAAAATAAATTTAAATAGGGGCAAGCGAGATTTTCGTTATTGCTTTTCTTAAACCTAATTGATTTGTTTTTACTAAATTTTTGGAATTTTATTTGTCGATGACATAATGGCACCAAATTAAAAAAATTCGAGAAAATAAAAATAAATTTAAATAGGGGCAAGCGAGATTTTCGTTATTGCTTTTCTTAAACCTAATTGATTTGTTTTTACTAAATTTTTGCAATTTTATTTGTCGATGACATAATGGCACCAAATTAAAAAAATTAGAGAAAATAAAAATAAATTTAAATAGGGGCAAGCGAGATTTTCGTTATTGCTTTTCTTAAACCTAATTGATTTGTTTTTACTAAATTTTTGCAATTTTATTTGTCGATGACATAATGGCACCAAATTAAAAAAATTAGAGAAAATAAAAATAAATTTAAAAGGGGCAAGCGAGATTTTAAATAAAGCTTATCATTGAGCTCACTGATTTGTTTTTACTAAATTTTTGGAATTTTATTTGTCGATGTCATAATGGCACCAAATTAAAAAAATTAGAGAAAATAAAAATAAATTTAAAAGGGGCAAGCGAGATTTTAAATAAAGCTTATCATTGAGCTCACTGATTTGTTTTTACTAAATTTTGGGAATTTTATTTGTCGATGACATAATGGCACCAAATTAAAAAAATTAGAGAAAATAAAAATAAATTTAAAAGGGGCAAGCGAGATTTTAAATAAAGCTTATCATTGAGCTCACTGATTTGTTTTTACTAAATTTTTGGAATTTTATTTGTCGATGACATAATGGCACCAAATTAAAAAAATTAGAGAAAATAAAAATAAATTTAAAAGGGGCAAGCGAGATTTTAAATAAAGCTTATCATTGAGCTCACTGATTTGTTTTTACTAAATTTTTGGAATTTTATTTGTCGATGTCATAATGGCACCAAATTAAAAAAATTAGAGAAAATAAAAATAAATTTAAAAGGGGCAAGCGAGATTTTAAATAAAGCTTATCATTGAGCTCACTGATTTGTTTTTACTAAATTTTGGGAATTTTATTTGTCGATGACATAATGGCACCAAATTAAAAAAATTAGAGAAAATAAAAATAAATTTAAAAGGGGCAAGCGAGATTTTAAATAAAGCTTATCATTGAGCTCACTGATTTGTTTTTACTAAATTTTTGGAATTTTATTTGTCGATGTCATAATGGCACCAAATTAAAAAAATTAGAGAAAATAAAAATAAATTTAAAAGGGGCAAGCGAGATTTTAAATAAAGCTTATCATTGAGCTCACTGATTTGTTTTTACTAAATTTTTGGAATTTTATTTGTCGATGACATAATGGCACCAAATTAAAAAAATTCGAGAAAATAAAAATAAATTTAAATAGGGGCAAGCGAGATTTTCGTTATTGCTTTTCTTAAACCTAATTGATTTGTTTTTACTAAATTTTTGGAATTTTATTTGTCGATGACATAATGGCACCAAATTAAAAAAATTAGAGAAAATAAAAATAAATTTAAATAGGGGCAAGCGAGATTTTCGTTATTGCTTTTCTTAAACCTAATTGATTTGTTTTTACTAAATTTTTGGAATTTTATTTGTCGATGACATAATGGCACCAAATTAAAAAAATTAGAGAAAATAAAAATAAATTTAAATAGGGGCAAGCGAGATTTTCGTTATTGCTTTTCTTAAACCTAATTGATTTGTTTTTACTAAATTTTTGCAATTTTATTTGTCGATGACATAATGGCACCAAATTAAAAAAATTAGAGAAAATAAAAATAAATTTAAATAGGGGCAAGCGAGATTTTCGTTATTGCTTTTCTTAAACCTAATTGATTTGTTTTTACTAAATTTTTGCAATTTTATTTGTCGATGACATAATGGCACCAAATTAAAAAAATTCGAGAAAATAAAAATAAATTTAAATAGGGGCAAGCGAGATTTTCGTTATTGCTTTTCTTAAACCTAATTGATTTGTTTTTACTAAATTTTTGGAATTTTATTTGTCGATGACATAATGGCACCAAATTAAAAAAATTAGAGAAAATAAAAATAAATTTAAATAGGGGCAAGCGAGATTTTCGTTATTGCTTTTCTTAAACCTAATTGATTTGTTTTTACTAAATTTTTGGAATTTTATTTGTCGATGACATAATGGCACCAAATTATAAAAATTCGAGAAAATAAAAATAAATTTAAAAGGGGCAAGCGAGATTTTAAATAAAGCTTATCATTGAGCTCACTGATTTGTTTTTACTAAATTTTTGGAATTTTATTTGTCGATGACATAATGGCACCAAATTAAAAAAATTAGAGAAAATAAAAATAAATTTAAAAGGGGCAAGCGAGATTTTAAATAAAGCTTATCATTGAGCTCACTGATTTGTTTTTACTAAATTTTTGGAATTTTATTTGTCGATGACATAATGGCACCAAATTAAAAAAATTAGAGAAAATAAAAATAAATTTAAAAGGGGCAAGCGAGATTTTAAATAAAGCTTATCATTGAGCTCACTGATTTGTTTTTACTAAATTTTTGGAATTTTATTTGTCGATGACATAATGGCACCAAATTAAAAAAATTCGAGAAAATAAAAATAAATTTAAATAGGGGCAAGCGAGATTTTAGTTATTGCTTTTCTTAAACCTAATTGATTTGTTTTTACTAAATTTTTGGAATTTTATTTGTCGATGACATAATGGCACCAAATTAAAAAAATTAGAGAAAATAAAAATAAATTTAAATAGGGGCAAGCGAGATTTTCGTTATTGCTTTTCTTAAACCTAATTGATTTGTTTTTACTAAATTTTTGGAATTTTATTTGTCGATGACATAATGGCACCAAATTAAAAAAATTCGAGAGAATAAAAATAAATTTAAAAGGGGCAAGCGAGATTTTCGTTATTGCTTTTCTTAAACCTAATTGATTTGTTTTTACTAAATTTTTGGAATTTTATTTGTCGATGACATAATGGCACCAAATTAAAAAAATTTGAGAAAATAAAAATAAATTTAAATAGGGGCAAGCGAGATTTTCGTTATTGCTTTTCTTAAACCTAATTGATTTGTTTTTACTAAATTTTTGGAATTTTATTTGTCGATGACATAATGGCACAAAATTAAAAAAATTCGAGAAAATAAAAATAAATTTAAAAGGGGCAAGCGAGATTTTAAATAAAGCTTATCATTGAGCTCACTGATTTGTTTTTACTAAATTTTTGCAATTTTATTTGTCGATGACTTAATGGCACCAAATTAAAAAAATTCGAGAAAATAAAAATAAATTTAAATAGGGGCAAGCGAGATTTTAAATAAAGCTTATCATTGAGCTCACTGATTTGTTTTTACTAAATTTTTGCAATTTTATTTGTCGATGACATAATGGCACCAAATTAAAAAAATTAGAGAAAATAAAAATAAATTTAAAAGGGGCAAGCGAGATTTTAAATAAAGCTTATCATTGAGCTCACTGATTTGTTTTTACTAAATTTTTGCAATTTTATTTGTCGATGACATAATGGCACCAAATTAAAAAAATTAGAGAAAATAAAAATAAATTTAAATAGGGGCAAGCGAGATTTTCGTTATTGCTTTTCTTAAACCTAATTGATTTGTTTTTACTAAATTTTTGCAATTTTATTTGTCGATGACATAATGGCACCAAATTAAAAAAATTAGAGAAAATAAAAATAAATTTAAATAGGGGCAAGCGAGATTTTCGTTATTGCTTTTCTTAAACCTAATTGATTTGTTTTTACTAAATTTTTGCAATTTTATTTGTCGATGACATAATGGCACCAAATTAAAAAAATTAGAGAAAATAAAAATAAATTTAAATAGGGGCAAGCGAGATTTTCGTTATTGCTTTTCTTAAACCTAATTGATTTGTTTTTACTAAATTTTTGCAATTTTATTTGTCGATGACATAATGGCACCAAATTAAAAAAATTAGAGAAAATAAAAATAAATTTAAAAGGGGCAAGCGAGATTTTAAATAAAGCTTATCATTGAGCTCACTGATTTGTTTTTACTAAATTTTTGCAATTTTATTTGTCGATGACTTAATGGCACCAAATTAAAAAAATTCGAGAAAATAAAAATAAATTTAAATAGGGGCAAGCGAGATTTTAAATAAAGCTTATCATTGAGCTCACTGATTTGTTTTTACTAAATTTTTGCAATTTTATTTGTCGATGACATAATGGCACCAAATTAAAAAAATTAGAGAAAATAAAAATAAATTTAAAAGGGGCAAGCGAGATTTTAAATAAAGCTTATCATTGAGCTCACTGATTTGTTTTTACTAAATTTTTGCAATTTTATTTGTCGATGACATAATGGCACCAAATTAAAAAAATTAGAGAAAATAAAAATAAATTTAAATAGGGGCAAGCGAGATTTTCGTTATTGCTTTTCTTAAACCTAATTGATTTGTTTTTACTAAATTTTTGCAATTTTATTTGTCGATGACATAATGGCACCAAATTAAAAAAATTAGAGAAAATAAAAATAAATTTAAATAGGGGCAAGCGAGATTTTCGTTATTGCTTTTCTTAAACCTAATTGATTTGTTTTTACTAAATTTTTGCAATTTTATTTGTCGATGACATAATGGCACCAAATTAAAAAAATTAGAGAAAATAAAAATAAATTTAAATAGGGGCAAGCGAGATTTTCGTTATTGCTTTTCTTAAACCTAATTGATTTGTTTTTACTAAATTTTTGCAATTTTATTTGTCGATGACATAATGGCACCAAATTAAAAAAATTAGAGAAAATAAAAATAAATTTAAAAGGGGCAAGCGAGATTTTAAATAAAGCTTATCATTGAGCTCACTGATTTGTTTTTACTAAATTTTTGGAATTTTATTTGTCGATGTCATAATGGCACCAAATTAAAAAAATTAGAGAAAATAAAAATAAATTTAAAAGGGGCAAGCGAGATTTTAAATAAAGCTTATCATTGAGCTCACTGATTTGTTTTTACTAAATTTTTGGAATTTTATTTGTCGATGACATAATGGCACCAAATTAAAAAAATTAGAGAAAATAAAAATAAATTTAAAAGGGGCAAGCGAGATTTTAAATAAAGCTTATCATTGAGCTCACTGATTTGTTTTTACTAAATTTTTGGAATTTTATTTGTCGATGACATAATGGCACCAAATTAAAAAAATTCGAGAAAATAAAAATAAATTTAAATAGGGGCAAGCGAGATTTTCGTTATTGCTTTTCTTAAACCTAATTGATTTGTTTTTACTAAATTTTTGGAATTTTATTTGTCGATGACATAATGGCACCAAATTAAAAAAATTAGAGAAAATAAAAATAAATTTAAATAGGGGCAAGCGAGATTTTCGTTATTGCTTTTCTTAAACCTAATTGATTTGTTTTTACTAAATTTTTGCAATTTTATTTGTCGATGACATAATGGCACCAAATTAAAAAAATTAGAGAAAATAAAAATAAATTTAAATAGGGGCAAGCGAGATTTTCGTTATTGCTTTTCTTAAACCTAATTGATTTGTTTTTACTAAATTTTTGCAATTTTATTTGTCGATGACATAATGGCACCAAATTAAAAAAATTCGAGAAAATAAAAATAAATTTAAATAGGGGCAAGCGAGATTTTCGTTATTGCTTTTCTTAAACCTAATTGATTTGTTTTTACTAAATTTTTGGAATTTTATTTGTCGATGACATAATGGCACCAAATTAAAAAAATTAGAGAAAATAAAAATAAATTTAAATAGGGGCAAGCGAGATTTTCGTTATTGCTTTTCTTAAACCTAATTGATTTGTTTTTACTAAATTTTTGGAATTTTATTTGTCGATGACATAATGGCACCAAATTAAAAAAATTCGAGAAAATAAAAATAAATTTAAAAGGGGCAAGCGAGATTTTAAATAAAGCTTATCATTGAGCTCACTGATTTGTTTTTACTAAATTTTTGGAATTTTATTTGTCGATGACATAATGGCACCAAATTAAAAAAATTAGAGAAAATAAAAATAAATTTAAAAGGGGCAAGCGAGATTTTAAATAAAGCTTATCATTGAGCTCACTGATTTGTTTTTACTAAATTTTTGGAATTTTATTTGTCGATGACATAATGGCACCAAATTAAAAAAATTAGAGAAAATAAAAATAAATTTAAAAGGGGCAAGCGAGATTTTAAATAAAGCTTATCATTGAGCTCACTGATTTGTTTTTACTAAATTTTTGGAATTTTATTTGTCGATGACATAATGGCACCAAATTAAAAAAATTCGAGAAAATAAAAATAAATTTAAATAGGGGCAAGCGAGATTTTAGTTATTGCTTTTCTTAAACCTAATTGATTTGTTTTTACTAAATTTTTGGAATTTTATTTGTCGATGACATAATGGCACCAAATTAAAAAAATTAGAGAAAATAAAAATAAATTTAAATAGGGGCAAGCGAGATTTTCGTTATTGCTTTTCTTAAACCTAATTGATTTGTTTTTACTAAATTTTTGGAATTTTATTTGTCGATGACATAATGGCACCAAATTAAAAAAATTCGAGAGAATAAAAATAAATTTAAAAGGGGCAAGCGAGATTTTCGTTATTGCTTTTCTTAAACCTAATTGATTTGTTTTTACTAAATTTTTGGAATTTTATTTGTCGATGACATAATGGCACCAAATTAAAAAAATTTGAGAAAATAAAAATAAATTTAAATAGGGGCAAGCGAGATTTTAACTAAAGCTTATCATTGAGCTCACTGATTTGTTTTTACTAAATTTTTGCAATTTTATTTGTCGATGACATAATGGCACCAAATTAAAAAAATTCGAGAAAATAAAAATAAATTTAAAAGGGGCAAGCGAGATTTTAAATAAAGCTTATCATTGAGCTCACTGATTTGTTTTTACTAAATTTTTGGAATTTTATTTGTCGATGACATAATGGCACCAAATTAAAAAAATTCGAGAGAATAAAAATAAATTTAAAAGGGGCAAGCGAGATTTTCGTTATTGCTTTTCTTAAACCTAATTGATTTGTTTTTACTAAATTTTTGGAATTTTATTTGTCGATGACATAATGGCACCAAATTAAAAAAATTTGAGAAAATAAAAATAAATTTAAATAGGGGCAAGCGAGATTTTCGTTATTGCTTTTCTTAAACCTAATTGATTTGTTTTTACTAAATTTTTGGAATTTTATTTGTCGATGACATAATGGCACAAAATTAAAAAAATTCGAGAAAATAAAAATAAATTTAAAAGGGGCAAGCGAGATTTTAAATAAAGCTTATCATTGAGCTCACTGATTTGTTTTTACTAAATTTTTGCAATTTTATTTGTCGATGACTTAATGGCACCAAATTAAAAAAATTAGAGAAAATAAAAATAAATTTAAAAGGGGCAAGCGAGATTTTAAATAAAGCTTATCATTGAGCTCACTGATTTGTTTTTACTAAATTTTTGCAATTTTATTTGTCGATGACATAATGGCACCAAATTAAAAAAATTAGAGAAAATAAAAATAAATTTAAAAGGGGCAAGCGAGATTTTAAATAAAGCTTATCATTGAGCTCACTGATTTGTTTTTACTAAATTTTTGCAATTTTATTTGTCGATGACATAATGGCACCAAATTAAAAAAATTAGAGAAAATAAAAATAAATTTAAAAGGGGCAAGCGAGATTTTAAATAAAGCTTATCATTGAGCTCACTGATTTGTTTTTACTAAATTTTTGCAATTTTATTTGTCGATGACATAATGGCACCAAATTAAAAAAATTAGAGAAAATAAAAATAAATTTAAATATGGGCAAGCGAGATTTTAACTAAAGCTTATCATTGAGCTCACTGATTTGTTTTTACTAAATTTTTGCAATTTTATTTGTCGATGACATAATGGCACCAAATTAAAAAAATTCGAGAAAATAAAAATAAATTTAAAAGGGGCAAGCGAGATTTTAAATAAAGCTTATCATTGAGCTCACTGATTTGTTTTTACTAAATTTTTGCAATTTTATTTGTCGATGACATAATGGCACCAAATTAAAAAAATTCGAGAAAATAAAAATAAATTTAAATAGGGGCAAGCGAGATTTTCGTTATTGCTTTTCTTAAACCTAATTGATTTGTTTTTACTAAATTTTTGGAATTTTATTTGTCGATGACATAATGGCACCAAATTAAAAAAATTAGAGAAAATAAAAATAAATTTAAATAGGGGCAAGCGAGATTTTCGTTATTGCTTTTCTTAAACCTAATTGATTTGTTTTTACTAAATTTTTGCAATTTTATTTGTCGATGACATAATGGCACCAAATTAAAAAAATTAGAGAAAATAAAAATAAATTTAAATAGGGGCAAGCGAGATTTTCGTTATTGCTTTTCTTAAACCTAATTGATTTGTTTTTACTAAATTTTTGCAATTTTATTTGTCGATGACATAATGGCACCAAATTAAAAAAATTAGAGAAAATAAAAATAAATTTAAATAGGGGCAAGCGAGATTTTCGTTATTGCTTTTCTTAAACCTAATTGATTTGTTTTTACTAAATTTTTGCAATTTTATTTGTCGATGACATAATGGCACCAAATTAAAAAAATTCGAGAAAATAAAAATAAATTTAAATAGGGGCAAGCGAGATTTTCGTTATTGCTTTTCTTAAACCTAATTGATTTGTTTTTACTAAATTTTTGGAATTTTATTTGTCGATGACATAATGGCACCAAATTAAAAAAATTAGAGAAAATAAAAATAAATTTAAATAGGGGCAAGCGAGATTTTCGTTATTGCTTTTCTTAAACCTAATTGATTTGTTTTTACTAAATTTTTGGAATTTTATTTGTCGATGACATAATGGCACCAAATTAAAAAAATTCGAGAGAATAAAAATAAATTTAAAAGGGGCAAGCGAGATTTTCGTTATTGCTTTTCTTAAACCTAATTGATTTGTTTTTACTAAATTTTTGGAATTTTATTTGTCGATGACATAATGGCACCAAATTAAAAAAATTTGAGAAAATAAAAATAAATTTAAATAGGGGCAAGCGAGATTTTCGTTATTGCTTTTCTTAAACCTAATTGATTTGTTTTTACTAAATTTTTGGAATTTTATTTGTCGATGACATAATGGCACAAAATTAAAAAAATTCGAGAAAATAAAAATAAATTTAAAAGGGGCAAGCGAGATTTTAAATAAAGCTTATCATTGAGCTCACTGATTTGTTTTTACTAAATTTTTGCAATTTTATTTGTCGATGACTTAATGGCACCAAATTAAAAAAATTCGAGAAAATAAAAATAAATTTAAATAGGGGCAAGCGAGATTTTAAATAAAGCTTATCATTGAGCTCACTGATTTGTTTTTACTAAATTTTTGCAATTTTATTTGTCGATGACATAATGGCACCAAATTAAAAAAATTAGAGAAAATAAAAATAAATTTAAAAGGGGCAAGCGAGATTTTAAATAAAGCTTATCATTGAGCTCACTGATTTGTTTTTACTAAATTTTTGCAATTTTATTTGTCGATGACATAATGGCACCAAATTAAAAAAATTCGAGAAAATAAAAATAAATTTAAATATGGGCAAGCGAGATTTTAAATAAAGCTTATCATTGAGCTCACTGATTTGTTTTTACTAAATTTTTGCAATTTTATTTGTCGATGACATAATGGCACCAAATTAAAAAAATTAGAGAAAATAAAAATAAATTTAAAAGGGGCAAGCGAGATTTTAAATAAAGCTTATCATTGAGCTCACTGATTTGTTTTTACTAAATTTTTGCAATTTTATTTGTCGATGACATAATGGCACCAAATTAAAAAAATTAGAGAAAATAAAAATAAATTTAAAAGGGGCAAGCGAGATTTTAAATAAAGCTTATCATTGAGCTCACTGATTTGTTTTTACTAAATTTTTGCAATTTTATTTGTCGATGACATAATGGCACCAAATTAAAAAAATTCGAGAAAATAAAAATAAATTTAAATATGGGCAAGCGAGATTTTAAATAAAGCTTATCATTGAGCTCACTGATTTGTTTTTACTAAATTTTTGCAATTTTATTTGTCGATGACATAATGGCACCAAATTAAAAAAATTAGAGAAAATAAAAATAAATTTAAAAGGGGCAAGCGAGATTTTAAATAAAGCTTATCATTAGAGAAAATAAAAATAAATTTAAAAGGGGCAAGCGAGATTTTAAATAAAGCTTATCATTGAGCTCACTGATTTGTTTTTACTAAATTTTTGCAATTTTATTTGTCGATGACATAATGGCACCAAATTAAAAAAATTAGAGAAAATAAAAATAAATTTAAAAGGGGCAAGCGAGATTTTAAATAAAGCTTATCATTGAGCTCACTGATTTGTTTTTACTAAATTTTTGCAATTTTATTTGTCGATGACATAATGGCACCAAATTAAAAAAATTCGAGAAAATAAAAATAAATTTAAATATGGGCAAGCGAGATTTTAAATAAAGCTTATCATTGAGCTCACTGATTTGTTTTTACTAAATTTTTGCAATTTTATTTGTCGATGACATAATGGCACCAAATTAAAAAAATTAGAGAAAATAAAAATAAATTTAAAAGGGGCAAGCGAGATTTTAAATAAAGCTTATCATTGAGCTCACTGATTTGTTTTTACTAAATTTTTGGAATTTTATTTGTCGATGACATAATGGCACCAAATTAAAAAAATTCGAGAAAATAAAAATAAATTTAAAAGGGGCAAGCGAGATTTTAAATAAAGCTTATCATTGAGCTCACTGATTTGTTTTTACTAAATTTTTGCAATTTTATTTGTCGATGACATAATGGCACCAAATTAAAAAAATTCGAGAAAATAAAAATAAATTTAAATAGGGGCAAGCGAGATTTTAAATAAAGCTTATCATTGAGCTCACTGATTTGTTTTTACTAAATTTTTGCAATTTTATTTGTCGATGACTTAATGGCACCAAATTAAAAAAATTCGAGAAAATAAAAATAAATTTAAATAGGGGCAAGCGAGATTTTAAATAAAGCTTATCATTGAGCTCACTGATTTGTTTTTACTAAATTTTTGCAATTTTATTTGTCGATGACATAATGGCACCAAATTAAAAAAATTCGAGAAAATAAAAATAAATTTAAATAGGGGCAAGCGAGATTTTCGTTATTGCTTTTCTTAAACCTAATTGATTTGTTTTTACTAAATTTTTGCAATTTTATTTGTCGATGACATAATGGCACCAAATTAAAAAAATTAGAGAAAATAAAAATAAATTTAAAAGGGGCAAGCGAGATTTTAAATAAAGCTTATCATTGAGCTCACTGATTTGTTTTTACTAAATTTTTGCAATTTTATTTGTCGATGACTTAATGGCACCAAATTAAAAAAATTCTTGAAAATAAAAATAAATTTAAAAGGGGCAAGCGAGATTTTAAATAAAGCTTATCATTGAGCTCACTGATTTGTTTTTACTAAATTTTTGCAATTTTATTTGTCGATGACATAATGGCACCAAATTAAAAAAATTCGAGAAAATAAAAATAAATTTAAATAGGGGCAAGCGAGATTTTAAATAAAGCTTATCATTGAGCTCACTGATTTGTTTTTACTAAATTTTTGCAATTTTATTTGTCGATGACATAATGGCACCAAATTAAAAAAATTAGAGAAAATAAAAATAAATTTAAAAGGGGCAAGCGAGATTTTAAATAAAGGTTATCATTGAGCTCACTGATTTGTTTTTACTAAATTTTTGCAATTTTATTTGTCGATGACATAATGGCACCAAATTAAAAAAATTCGAGAAAATAAAAATAAATTTAAATATGGGCAAGCGAGATTTTAAATAAAGCTTATCATTGAGCTCACTGATTTGTTTTTACTAAATTTTTGCAATTTTATTTGTCGATGACATAATGGCACCAAATTAAAAAAATTAGAGAAAATAAAAATAAATTTAAAAGGGGCAAGCGAGATTTTAAATAAAGCTTATCATTGAGCTCACTGATTTGTTTTTACTAAATTTTTGGAATTTTATTTGTCGATGACATAATGGCACCAAATTAAAAAAATTCGAGAAAATAAAAATAAATTTAAATAGGGGCAAGCGAGATTTTAAATAAAGCTTATCATTGAGCTCACTGATTTGTTTTTACTAAATTTTTGCAATTTTATTTGTCGATGACATAATGGCACCAAATTAAAAAAATTCGAGAAAATAAAAATAAATTTAAATAGGGGCAAGCGAGATTTTAAATAAAGCTTATCATTGAGCTCACTGATTTGTTTTTACTAAATTTTTGCAATTTTATTTGTCGATGACATAATGGCACCAAATTAAAAAAATTCGAGAAAATAAAAATAAATTTAAATAGGGGCAAGCGAGATTTTCGTTATTGCTTTTCTTAAACCTAATTGATTTGTTTTTACTAAATTTTTGCAATTTTATTTTTCGATGACATAATGGCACCAAATTAAAAAAATTAGAGAAAATAAAAATAAATTTAAAAGGGGCAAGCGAGATTTTAAATAAAGCTTATCATTGAGCTCACTGATTTGTTTTTACTAAATTTTTGCAATTTTATTTGTCGATGACTTAATGGCACCAAATTAAAAAAATTCTTGAAAATAAAAATAAATTTAAAAGGGGCAAGCGAGATTTTAAATAAAGCTTATCATTGAGCTCACTGATTTGTTTTTACTAAATTTTTGCAATTTTATTTGTCGATGACTTAATGGCACCAAATTAAAAAAATTAGAGAAAATAAAAATAAATTTAAATAGGGGCAAGCGAGATTTTCGTTATTGCTTTTCTTAAACCTAATTGATTTGTTTTTACTAAATTTTTGCAATTTTATTTGTCGATGACATAATGGCACCAAATTAAAAAAATTAGAGAAAATAAAAATAAATTTAAATAGGGGCAAGCGAGATTTTCGTTATTGCTTTTCTTAAACCTAATTGATTTGTTTTTACTAAATTTTTGCAATTTTATTTGTCGATGAAATAATGGCACCAAATTAAAAAAATTAGAGAAAATAAAAATAAATTTAAATAGGGGCAAGCGAGATTTTCGTTATTGCTTTTCTTAAACCTAATTGATTTGTTTTTACTAAATTTTTGCAATTTTATTTGTCGATGACATAATGGCACCAAATTAAAAAAATTCGAGAAAATAAAAATAAATTTAAATAGGGGCAAGCGAGATTTTCGTTATTGCTTTTCTTAAACCTAATTGATTTGTTTTTACTAAATTTTTGGAATTTTATTTGTCGATGACATAATGGCACCAAATTAAAAAAATTAGAGAAAATAAAAATAAATTTAAATAGGGGCAAGCGAGATTTTCGTTATTGCTTTTCTTAAACCTAATTGATTTGTTGTTACTAAATTTTTGGAATTTTATTTGTCGATGACATAATGGCACCAAATTAAAAAAATTCGAGAAAATAAAAATAAATTTAAAAGGGGCAAGCGAGATTTTCGTTATTGCTTTTCTTAAACCTAATTGATTTGTTTTTACTAAATTTTTGGAATTTTATTTGTCGATGACATAATGGCACCAAATTAAAAAAATTAGAGAAAATAAAAATAAATTTAAATAGGGGCAAGCGAGATTTTCGTTATTGCTTTTCTTAAACCTAATTGATTTGTTTTTACTAAATTTTTGCAATTTTATTTGTCGATGAAATAATGGCACCAAATTAAAAAAATTAGAGAAAATAAAAATAAATTTAAATAGGGGCAAGCGAGATTTTCGTTATTGCTTTTCTTAAACCTAATTGATTTGTTTTTACTAAATTTTTGCAATTTTATTTGTCGATGACATAATGGCACCAAATTAAAAAAATTCGAGAAAATAAAAATAAATTTAAATAGGGGCAAGCGAGATTTTCGTTATTGCTTTTCTTAAACCTAATTGATTTGTTTTTACTAAATTTTTGGAATTTTATTTGTCGATGACATAATGGCACCAAATTAAAAAAATTAGAGAAAATAAAAATAAATTTAAATAGGGGCAAGCGAGATTTTCGTTATTGCTTTTCTTAAACCTAATTGATTTGTTGTTACTAAATTTTTGGAATTTTATTTGTCGATGACATAATGGCACCAAATTAAAAAAATTCGAGAAAATAAAAATAAATTTAAAAGGGGCAAGCGAGATTTTCGTTATTGCTTTTCTTAAACCTAATTGATTTGTTTTTACTAAATTTTTGGAATTTTATTTGTCGATGACATAATGGCACCAAATTAAAAAAATTAGAGAAAATAAAAATAAATTTAAATAGGGGCAAGCGAGATTTTCGTTATTGCTTTTCTTAAACCTAATTGATTTGTTTTTACTAAATTTTTGGAATTTTATTTGTCGATGACATAATGGCACAAAATTAAAAAAATTCGAGAAAATAAAAATAAATTTAAAAGGGGCAAGCGAGATTTTAAATAAAGCTTATCATTGAGCTCACTGATTTGTTTTTACTAAATTTTTGCAATTTTATTTGTCGATGACTTAATGGCACCAAATTAAAAAAATTCGAGAAAATAAAAATAAATTTAAATAGGGGCAAGCGAGATTTTAAATAAAGCTTATCATTGAGCTCACTGATTTGTTTTTACTAAATTTTTGCAATTTTATTTGTCGATGACTTAATGGCACCAAATTAAAAAAATTCGAGAAAATAAAAATAAATTTAAATAGGGGCAAGCGAGATTTTAAATAAAGCTTATCATTGAGCTCACTGATTTGTTTTTACTAAATTTTTGGAATTTTATTTGTCGATGACATAATGGCACCAAATTAAAAAAATTCGAGAAAATAAAAATAAATTTAAAAGGGGCAAGCGAGATTTTAAATAAAGCTTATCATTGATCTCACTGATTTGTTTTTACTAAATTTTTGCAATTTTATTTGTCGATGACATAATGGCACCAAATTAAAAAAATTCGAGAAAATAAAAATAAATTTAAAAGGGGCATGCGAGATTTTAAATAAAGCTTATCATTGAGCTCACTGATTTGTTTTTACTAAATTTTTGCAATTTTATTTGTCGATGACTTAATGGCACCAAATTAAAAAAATTCGAGAAAATAAAAATAAATTTAAAAGGGGCAAGCGAGATTTTAAATAAAGCTTATCATTGAGCTCACTGATTTGTTTTTACTAAATTTTTGCAATTTTATTTGTCGATGACATAATGGCACCAAATTAAAAAAATTAGAGAAAATAAAAATAAATTTAAAAGGGGCAAGCGAGATTTTAAATAAAGCTTATCATTGAGCTCACTGATTTGTTTTTACTAAATTTTTGCAATTTTATTTGTCGATGACTTAATGGCACCAAATTAAAAAAATTCGAGAAAATAAAAATAAATTTAAAAGGGGCAAGCGAGATTTTAAATAAAGCTTATCATTGAGCTCACTGATTTGTTTTTACTAAATTTTTGCAATTTTATTTGTCGATGACTTAATGGCACCAAATTAAAAAAATTAGAGAAAATAAAAATAAATTTAAATAGGGGCAAGCGAGATTTTCGTTATTGCTTTTCTTAAACCTAATTGATTTGTTTTTACTAAATTTTTGCAATTTTATTTGTCGATGACATAATGGCACCAAATTAAAAAAATTAGAGAAAATAAAAATAAATTTAAATAGGGGCAAGCGAGATTTTCGTTATTGCTTTTCTTAAACCTAATTGATTTGTTTTTACTAAATTTTTGCAATTTTATTTGTCGATGAAATAATGGCACCAAATTAAAAAAATTAGAGAAAATAAAAATAAATTTAAATAGGGGCAAGCGAGATTTTCGTTATTGCTTTTCTTAAACCTAATTGATTTGTTTTTACTAAATTTTTGCAATTTTATTTGTCGATGACATAATGGCACCAAATTAAAAAAATTCGAGAAAATAAAAATAAATTTAAATAGGGGCAAGCGAGATTTTCGTTATTGCTTTTCTTAAACCTAATTGATTTGTTGTTACTAAATTTTTGGAATTTTATTTGTCGATGACATAATGGCACCAAATTAAAAAAATTCGAGAAAATAAAAATAAATTTAAAAGGGGCAAGCGAGATTTTCGTTATTGCTTTTCTTAAACCTAATTGATTTGTTTTTACTAAATTTTTGGAATTTTATTTGTCGATGACATAATGGCACCAAATTAAAAAAATTAGAGAAAATAAAAATAAATTTAAATAGGGGCAAGCGAGATTTTCGTTATTGCTTTTCTTAAACCTAATTGATTTGTTTTTACTAAATTTTTGCAATTTTATTTGTCGATGAAATAATGGCACCAAATTAAAAAAATTAGAGAAAATAAAAATAAATTTAAATAGGGGCAAGCGAGATTTTCGTTATTGCTTTTCTTAAACCTAATTGATTTGTTTTTACTAAATTTTTGGAATTTTATTTGTCGATGACATAATGGCACCAAATTAAAAAAATTAGAGAAAATAAAAATAAATTTAAATAGGGGCAAGCGAGATTTTCGTTATTGCTTTTCTTAAACCTAATTGATTTGTTTTTACTAAATTTTTGCAATTTTATTTGTCGATGAAATAATGGCACCAAATTAAAAAAATTAGAGAAAATAAAAATAAATTTAAATAGGGGCAAGCGAGATTTTCGTTATTGCTTTTCTTAAACCTAATTGATTTGTTTTTACTAAATTTTTGGAATTTTATTTGTCGATGACATAATGGCACCAAATTAAAAAAATTAGAGAAAATAAAAATAAATTTAAATAGGGGCAAGCGAGATTTTCGTTATTGCTTTTCTTAAACCTAATTGATTTGTTGTTACTAAATTTTTGGAATTTTATTTGTCGATGACATAATGGCACCAAATTAAAAAAATTCGAGAAAATAAAAATAAATTTAAAAGGGGCAAGCGAGATTTTCGTTATTGCTTTTCTTAAACCTAATTGATTTGTTTTTACTAAATTTTTGGAATTTTATTTGTCGATGACATAATGGCACCAAATTAAAAAAATTAGAGAAAATAAAAATAAATTTAAATAGGGGCAAGCGAGATTTTCGTTATTGCTTTTCTTAAACCTAATTGATTTGTTTTTACTAAATTTTTGCAATTTTATTTGTCGATGAAATAATGGCACCAAATTAAAAAAATTAGAGAAAATAAAAATAAATTTAAATAGGGGCAAGCGAGATTTTCGTTATTGCTTTTCTTAAACCTAATTGATTTGTTTTTACTAAATTTTTGCAATTTTATTTGTCGATGACATAATGGCACCAAATTAAAAAAATTCGAGAAAATAAAAATAAATTTAAATAGGGGCAAGCGAGATTTTCGTTATTGCTTTTCTTAAACCTAATTGATTTGTTTTTACTAAATTTTTGCAATTTTATTTGTCGATGAAATAATGGCACCAAATTAAAAAAATTAGAGAAAATAAAAATAAATTTAAATAGGGGCAAGCGAGATTTTCGTTATTGCTTTTCTTAAACCTAATTGATTTGTTTTTACTAAATTTTTGCAATTTTATTTGTCGATGACATAATGGCACCAAATTAAAAAAATTCGAGAAAATAAAAATAAATTTAAATAGGGGCAAGCGAGATTTTCGTTATTGCTTTTCTTAAACCTAATTGATTTGTTTTTACTAAATTTTTGGAATTTTATTTGTCGATGACATAATGGCACCAAATTAAAAAAATTAGAGAAAATAAAAATAAATTTAAATAGGGGCAAGCGAGATTTTCGTTATTGCTTTTCTTAAACCTAATTGATTTGTTGTTACTAAATTTTTGGAATTTTATTTGTCGATGACATAATGGCACCAAATTAAAAAAATTCGAGAAAATAAAAATAAATTTAAAAGGGGCAAGCGAGATTTTCGTTATTGCTTTTCTTAAACCTAATTGATTTGTTTTTACTAAATTTTTGGAATTTTATTTGTCGATGACATAATGGCACCAAATTAAAAAAATTAGAGAAAATAAAAATAAATTTAAATAGGGGCAAGCGAGATTTTCGTTATTGCTTTTCTTAAACCTAATTGATTTGTTTTTACTAAATTTTTGCAATTTTATTTGTCGATGAAATAATGGCACCAAATTAAAAAAATTAGAGAAAATAAAAATAAATTTAAATAGGGGCAAGCGAGATTTTCGTTATTGCTTTTCTTAAACCTAATTGATTTGTTTTTACTAAATTTTTGCAATTTTATTTGTCGATGACATAATGGCACCAAATTAAAAAAATTCGAGAAAATAAAAATAAATTTAAATAGGGGCAAGCGAGATTTTCGTTATTGCTTTTCTTAAACCTAATTGATTTGTTTTTACTAAATTTTTGGAATTTTATTTGTCGATGACATAATGGCACCAAATTAAAAAAATTAGAGAAAATAAAAATAAATTTAAATAGGGGCAAGCGAGATTTTCGTTATTGCTTTTCTTAAACCTAATTGATTTGTTGTTACTAAATTTTTGGAATTTTATTTGTCGATGACATAATGGCACCAAATTAAAAAAATTCGAGAAAATAAAAATAAATTTAAAAGGGGCAAGCGAGATTTTCGTTATTGCTTTTCTTAAACCTAATTGATTTGTTTTTACTAAATTTTTGGAATTTTATTTGTCGATGACATAATGGCACCAAATTAAAAAAATTAGAGAAAATAAAAATAAATTTAAATAGGGGCAAGCGAGATTTTCGTTATTGCTTTTCTTAAACCTAATTGATTTGTTTTTACTAAATTTTTGGAATTTTATTTGTCGATGACATAATGGCACAAAATTAAAAAAATTCGAGAAAATAAAAATAAATTTAAAAGGGGCAAGCGAGATTTTAAATAAAGCTTATCATTGAGCTCACTGATTTGTTTTTACTAAATTTTTGCAATTTTATTTGTCGATGACTTAATGGCACCAAATTAAAAAAATTCGAGAAAATAAAAATAAATTTAAATAGGGGCAAGCGAGATTTTAAATAAAGCTTATCATTGAGCTCACTGATTTGTTTTTACTAAATTTTTGCAATTTTATTTGTCGATGACTTAATGGCACCAAATTAAAAAAATTCGAGAAAATAAAAATAAATTTAAATAGGGGCAAGCGAGATTTTAAATAAAGCTTATCATTGAGCTCACTGATTTGTTTTTACTAAATTTTTGGAATTTTATTTGTCGATGACATAATGGCACCAAATTAAAAAAATTCGAGAAAATAAAAATAAATTTAAAAGGGGCAAGCGAGATTTTAAATAAAGCTTATCATTGATCTCACTGATTTGTTTTTACTAAATTTTTGCAATTTTATTTGTCGATGACATAATGGCACCAAATTAAAAAAATTCGAGAAAATAAAAATAAATTTAAATAGGGGCAAGCGAGATTTTCGTTATTGCTTTTCTTAAACCTAATTGATTTGTTTTTACTAAATTTTTGGAATTTTATTTGTCGATGACATAATGGCACCAAATTAAAAAAATTCGAGAAAATAAAAATAAATTTAAAAGGGGCATGCGAGATTTTAAATAAAGCTTATCATTGAGCTCACTGATTTGTTTTTACTAAATTTTTGCAATTTTATTTGTCGATGACTTAATGGCACCAAATTAAAAAAATTCGAGAAAATAAAAATAAATTTAAAAGGGGCAAGCGAGATTTTAAATAAAGCTTATCATTGAGCTCACTGATTTGTTTTTACTAAATTTTTGCAATTTTATTTGTCGATGACTTAATGGCACCAAATTAAAAAAATTCGAGAAAATAAAAATAAATTTAAAAGGGGCAAGCGAGATTTTAAATAAAGCTTATCATTGAGCTCACTGATTTGTTTTTACTAAATTTTTGCAATTTTATTTGTCGATGACTTAATGGCACCAAATTAAAAAAATTCGAGAAAATAAAAATAAATTTAAAAGGGGCAAGCGAGATTTTAAATAAAGCTTATCATTGAGCTCACTGATTTGTTTTTACTAAATTTTTGGAATTTTATTTGTCGATGACATAATGGCACCAAATTAAAAAAATTAGAGAAAATAAAAATAAATTTAAATAGGGGCAAGCGAGATTTTCGTTATTGCTTTTCTTAAACCTAATTGATTTGTTTTTACTAAATTTTTGCAATTTTATTTGTCGATGAAATAATGGCACCAAATTAAAAAAATTAGAGAAAATAAAAATAAATTTAAATAGGGGCAAGCGAGATTTTCGTTATTGCTTTTCTTAAACCTAATTGATTTGTTTTTACTAAATTTTTGCAATTTTATTTGTCGATGACATAATGGCACCAAATTAAAAAAATTCGAGAAAATAAAAATAAATTTAAATAGGGGCAAGCGAGATTTTCGTTATTGCTTTTCTTAAACCTAATTGATTTGTTTTTACTAAATTTTTGGAATTTTATTTGTCGATGACATAATGGCACCAAATTAAAAAAATTAGAGAAAATAAAAATAAATTTAAATAGGGGCAAGCGAGATTTTCGTTATTGCTTTTCTTAAACCTAATTGATTTGTTGTTACTAAATTTTTGGAATTTTATTTGTCGATGACATAATGGCACCAAATTAAAAAAATTCGAGAAAATAAAAATAAATTTAAAAGGGGCAAGCGAGATTTTCGTTATTGCTTTTCTTAAACCTAATTGATTTGTTTTTACTAAATTTTTGGAATTTTATTTGTCGATGACATAATGGCACCAAATTAAAAAAATTAGAGAAAATAAAAATAAATTTAAATAGGGGCAAGCGAGATTTTCGTTATTGCTTTTCTTAAACCTAATTGATTTGTTTTTACTAAATTTTTGGAATTTTATTTGTCGATGACATAATGGCACAAAATTAAAAAAATTCGAGAAAATAA
This sequence comes from Panagrolaimus kolymaensis, assembly GCA_028622995.1. Lineage (NCBI taxonomy): Eukaryota > Metazoa > Nematoda > Chromadorea > Rhabditida > Panagrolaimidae > Panagrolaimus > Panagrolaimus kolymaensis. The sequence goes on along the minus strand of JAJQJQ010000025.1, from coordinate 340,946 downwards.
AAATAAATTTAAAAGGGGCAAGCGAGATTTTAAATAAAGCTTATCATTGAGCTCACTGATTTGTTTTTACTAAATTTTTGCAATTTTATTTGTCGATGACTTAATGGCACCAAATTAAAAAAATTCGAGAAAATAAAAATAAATTTAAATAGGGGCAAGCGAGATTTTAAATAAAGCTTATCATTGAGCTCACTGATTTGTTTTTACTAAATTTTTGCAATTTTATTTGTCGATGACTTAATGGCACCAAATTAAAAAAATTCGAGAAAATAAAAATAAATTTAAATAGGGGCAAGCGAGATTTTAAATAAAGCTTATCATTGAGCTCACTGATTTGTTTTTACTAAATTTTTGGAATTTTATTTGTCGATGACATAATGGCACCAAATTAAAAAAATTCGAGAAAATAAAAATAAATTTAAAAGGGGCAAGCGAGATTTTAAATAAAGCTTATCATTGATCTCACTGATTTGTTTTTACTAAATTTTTGCAATTTTATTTGTCGATGACATAATGGCACCAAATTAAAAAAATTCGAGAAAATAAAAATAAATTTAAAAGGGGCATGCGAGATTTTAAATAAAGCTTATCATTGAGCTCACTGATTTGTTTTTACTAAATTTTTGCAATTTTATTTGTCGATGACTTAATGGCACCAAATTAAAAAAATTCGAGAAAATAAAAATAAATTTAAAAGGGGCAAGCGAGATTTTAAATAAAGCTTATCATTGAGCTCACTGATTTGTTTTTACTAAATTTTTGCAATTTTATTTGTCGATGACATAATGGCACCAAATTAAAAAAATTAGAGAAAATAAAAATAAATTTAAAAGGGGCAAGCGAGATTTTAAATAAAGCTTATCATTGAGCTCACTGATTTGTTTTTACTAAATTTTTGCAATTTTATTTGTCGATGACTTAATGGCACCAAATTAAAAAAATTCGAGAAAATAAAAATAAATTTAAAAGGGGCAAGCGAGATTTTAAATAAAGCTTATCATTGAGCTCACTGATTTGTTTTTACTAAATTTTTGCAATTTTATTTGTCGATGACTTAATGGCACCAAATTAAAAAAATTAGAGAAAATAAAAATAAATTTAAATAGGGGCAAGCGAGATTTTCGTTATTGCTTTTCTTAAACCTAATTGATTTGTTTTTACTAAATTTTTGCAATTTTATTTGTCGATGACATAATGGCACCAAATTAAAAAAATTAGAGAAAATAAAAATAAATTTAAATAGGGGCAAGCGAGATTTTCGTTATTGCTTTTCTTAAACCTAATTGATTTGTTTTTACTAAATTTTTGCAATTTTATTTGTCGATGAAATAATGGCACCAAATTAAAAAAATTAGAGAAAATAAAAATAAATTTAAATAGGGGCAAGCGAGATTTTCGTTATTGCTTTTCTTAAACCTAATTGATTTGTTTTTACTAAATTTTTGCAATTTTATTTGTCGATGACATAATGGCACCAAATTAAAAAAATTCGAGAAAATAAAAATAAATTTAAATAGGGGCAAGCGAGATTTTCGTTATTGCTTTTCTTAAACCTAATTGATTTGTTTTTACTAAATTTTTGCAATTTTATTTGTCGATGACATAATGGCACCAAATTAAAAAAATTAGAGAAAATAAAAATAAATTTAAATAGGGGCAAGCGAGATTTTCGTTATTGCTTTTCTTAAACCTAATTGATTTGTTGTTACTAAATTTTTGGAATTTTATTTGTCGATGACATAATGGCACCAAATTAAAAAAATTCGAGAAAATAAAAATAAATTTAAAAGGGGCAAGCGAGATTTTCGTTATTGCTTTTCTTAAACCTAATTGATTTGTTTTTACTAAATTTTTGGAATTTTATTTGTCGATGACATAATGGCACCAAATTAAAAAAATTAGAGAAAATAAAAATAAATTTAAATAGGGGCAAGCGAGATTTTCGTTATTGCTTTTCTTAAACCTAATTGATTTGTTTTTACTAAATTTTTGCAATTTTATTTGTCGATGAAATAATGGCACCAAATTAAAAAAATTAGAGAAAATAAAAATAAATTTAAATAGGGGCAAGCGAGATTTTCGTTATTGCTTTTCTTAAACCTAATTGATTTGTTTTTACTAAATTTTTGCAATTTTATTTGTCGATGACATAATGGCACCAAATTAAAAAAATTCGAGAAAATAAAAATAAATTTAAATAGGGGCAAGCGAGATTTTCGTTATTGCTTTTCTTAAACCTAATTGATTTGTTTTTACTAAATTTTTGGAATTTTATTTGTCGATGACATAATGGCACCAAATTAAAAAAATTAGAGAAAATAAAAATAAATTTAAATAGGGGCAAGCGAGATTTTCGTTATTGCTTTTCTTAAACCTAATTGATTTGTTGTTACTAAATTTTTGGAATTTTATTTGTCGATGACATAATGGCACCAAATTAAAAAAATTCGAGAAAATAAAAATAAATTTAAAAGGGGCAAGCGAGATTTTCGTTATTGCTTTTCTTAAACCTAATTGATTTGTTTTTACTAAATTTTTGGAATTTTATTTGTCGATGACATAATGGCACCAAATTAAAAAAATTAGAGAAAATAAAAATAAATTTAAATAGGGGCAAGCGAGATTTTCGTTATTGCTTTTCTTAAACCTAATTGATTTGTTTTTACTAAATTTTTGGAATTTTATTTGTCGATGACATAATGGCACAAAATTAAAAAAATTCGAGAAAATAAAAATAAATTTAAAAGGGGCAAGCGAGATTTTAAATAAAGCTTATCATTGAGCTCACTGATTTGTTTTTACTAAATTTTTGCAATTTTATTTGTCGATGACTTAATGGCACCAAATTAAAAAAATTCGAGAAAATAAAAATAAATTTAAATAGGGGCAAGCGAGATTTTAAATAAAGCTTATCATTGAGCTCACTGATTTGTTTTTACTAAATTTTTGCAATTTTATTTGTCGATGACTTAATGGCACCAAATTAAAAAAATTCGAGAAAATAAAAATAAATTTAAATAGGGGCAAGCGAGATTTTAAATAAAGCTTATCATTGAGCTCACTGATTTGTTTTTACTAAATTTTTGGAATTTTATTTGTCGATGACATAATGGCACCAAATTAAAAAAATTCGAGAAAATAAAAATAAATTTAAAAGGGGCAAGCGAGATTTTAAATAAAGCTTATCATTGATCTCACTGATTTGTTTTTACTAAATTTTTGCAATTTTATTTGTCGATGACATAATGGCACCAAATTAAAAAAATTCGAGAAAATAAAAATAAATTTAAATAGGGGCAAGCGAGATTTTCGTTATTGCTTTTCTTAAACCTAATTGATTTGTTTTTACTAAATTTTTGGAATTTTATTTGTCGATGACATAATGGCACCAAATTAAAAAAATTCGAGAAAATAAAAATAAATTTAAAAGGGGCATGCGAGATTTTAAATAAAGCTTATCATTGAGCTCACTGATTTGTTTTTACTAAATTTTTGCAATTTTATTTGTCGATGACTTAATGGCACCAAATTAAAAAAATTCGAGAAAATAAAAATAAATTTAAAAGGGGCAAGCGAGATTTTAAATAAAGCTTATCATTGAGCTCACTGATTTGTTTTTACTAAATTTTTGCAATTTTATTTGTCGATGACATAATGGCACCAAATTAAAAAAATTAGAGAAAATAAAAATAAATTTAAAAGGGGCAAGCGAGATTTTAAATAAAGCTTATCATTGAGCTCACTGATTTGTTTTTACTAAATTTTTGCAATTTTATTTGTCGATGACTTAATGGCACCAAATTAAAAAAATTCGAGAAAATAAAAATAAATTTAAAAGGGGCAAGCGAGATTTTAAATAAAGCTTATCATTGAGCTCACTGATTTGTTTTTACTAAATTTTTGGAATTTTATTTGTCGATGACATAATGGCACCAAATTAAAAAAATTAGAGAAAATAAAAATAAATTTAAATAGGGGCAAGCGAGATTTTAGTTATTACTTTTCTTAAACCTAATTGATTTGTTTTTACTAAATTTTTGGAATTTTATTTGTCGATGACATAATGGCACCAAATTAAAAAAATTAGAGAAAATAAAAATAAATTTAAATAGGGGCAAGCGAGATTTTAGTTATTGCTTTTCTTAAACCTAATTGATTTGTTTTTACTAAATTTTTGGAATTTTATTTGTCGATGACATAATGGCACCAAATTAAAAAAATTAGAGAAAATAAAAATAAATTTAAATAGGGGCAAGCGAGATTTTCGTTATTGCTTTTCTTAAACCTAATTGATTTGTTTTTACTAAATTTTTGGAATTTTATTTGTCGATGACATAATGGCACCAAATTAAAAAAATTAGAGAAAATAAAAATAAATTTAAATAGGGGCAAGCGAGATTTTAGTTATTGCTTTTCTTAAACCTAATTGATTTGTTTTTACTAAATTTTTGGAATTTTATTTGTCGATGACATAATGGCACCAAATTAAAAAAATTAGAGAAAATAAAAATAAATTTAAATAGGGGCAAGCGAGATTTTAGTTATTGCTTTTCTTAAACCTAATTGATTTGTTTTTACTAAATTTTTGGAATTTTATTTGTCGATGACATAATGGCACCAAATTAAAAAAATTAGAGAAAATAAAAATAAATTTAAATAGGGGCAAGCGAGATTTTCGTTATTGCTTTTCTTAAACCTAATTGATTTGTTTTTACTAAATTTTTGGAATTTTATTTGTCGATGACATAATGGCACCAAATTAAAAAAATTAGAGAAAATAAAAATAAATTTAAATAGGGGCAAGCGAGATTTTCGTTATTGCTTTTCTTAAACCTAATTGATTTGTTTTTACTAAATTTTTGCAATTTTATTTGTCGATGAAATAATGGCACCAAATTAAAAAAATTAGAGAAAATAAAAATAAATTTAAATAGGGGCAAGCGAGATTTTCGTTATTGCTTTTCTTAAACCTAATTGATTTGTTTTTACTAAATTTTTGCAATTTTATTTGTCGATGACATAATGGCACCAAATTAAAAAAATTCGAGAAAATAAAAATAAATTTAAATAGGGGCAAGCGAGATTTTCGTTATTGCTTTTCTTAAACCTAATTGATTTGTTTTTACTAAATTTTTGGAATTTTATTTGTCGATGACATAATGGCACCAAATTAAAAAAATTAGAGAAAATAAAAATAAATTTAAATAGGGGCAAGCGAGATTTTCGTTATTGCTTTTCTTAAACCTAATTGATTTGTTGTTACTAAATTTTTGGAATTTTATTTGTCGATGACATAATGGCACCAAATTAAAAAAATTCGAGAAAATAAAAATAAATTTAAAAGGGGCAAGCGAGATTTTCGTTATTGCTTTTCTTAAACCTAATTGATTTGTTTTTACTAAATTTTTGGAATTTTATTTGTCGATGACATAATGGCACCAAATTAAAAAAATTAGAGAAAATAAAAATAAATTTAAATAGGGGCAAGCGAGATTTTCGTTATTGCTTTTCTTAAACCTAATTGATTTGTTTTTACTAAATTTTTGGAATTTTAGTTGTCGATGACATAATGGCACAAAATTAAAAAAATTCGAGAAAATAAAAATAAATTTAAAAGGGGCAAGCGAGATTTTAAATAAAGCTTATCATTGAGCTCACTGATTTGTTTTTACTAAATTTTTGCAATTTTATTTGTCGATGACTTAATGGCACCAAATTAAAAAAATTCGAGAAAATAAAAATAAATTTAAATAGGGGCAAGCGAGATTTTAAATAAAGCTTATCATTGAGCTCACTGATTTGTTTTTACTAAATTTTTGCAATTTTATTTGTCGATGACTTAATGGCACCAAATTAAAAAAATTCGAGAAAATAAAAATAAATTTAAATAGGGGCAAGCGAGATTTTAAATAAAGCTTATCATTGAGCTCACTGATTTGTTTTTACTAAATTTTTGGAATTTTATTTGTCGATGACATAATGGCACCAAATTAAAAAAATTCGAGAAAATAAAAATAAATTTAAAAGGGGCAAGCGAGATTTTAAATAAAGCTTATCATTGATCTCACTGATTTGTTTTTACTAAATTTTTGCAATTTTATTTGTCGATGACATAATGGCACCAAATTAAAAAAATTCGAGAAAATAAAAATAAATTTAAATAGGGGCAAGCGAGATTTTCGTTATTGCTTTTCTTAAACCTAATTGATTTGTTTTTACTAAATTTTTGGAATTTTATTTGTCGATGACATAATGGCACCAAATTAAAAAAATTCGAGAAAATAAAAATAAATTTAAAAGGGGCATGCGAGATTTTAAATAAAGCTTATCATTGAGCTCACTGATTTGTTTTTACTAAATTTTTGCAATTTTATTTGTCGATGACTTAATGGCACCAAATTAAAAAAATTCGAGAAAATAAAAATAAATTTAAAAGGGGCAAGCGAGATTTTAAATAAAGCTTATCATTGAGCTCACTTATTTGTTTTTACTAAATTTTTGCAATTTTATTTGTCGATGACATAATGGCACCAAATTAAAAAAATTAGAGAAAATAAAAATAAATTTAAAAGGGGCAAGCGAGATTTTAAATAAAGCTTATCATTGAGCTCACTGATTTGTTTTTACTAAATTTTTGCAATTTTATTTGTCGATGACTTAATGGCACCAAATTAAAAAAATTCGAGAAAATAAAAATAAATTTAAAAGGGGCAAGCGAGATTTTAAATAAAGCTTATCATTGAGCTCACTGATTTGTTTTTACTAAATTTTTGGAATTTTATTTGTCGATGACATAATGGCACCAAATTAAAAAAATTAGAGAAAATAAAAATAAATTTAAATAGGGGCAAGCGAGATTTTCATTATTGCTTTTCTTAAACCTAATTGATTTGTTTTTACTAAATTTTTGGAATTTTATTTGTCGATGACATAATGGCACCAAATTAAAAAAATTAGAGAAAATAAAAATAAATTTAAATAGGGGCAAGCGAGATTTTCATTATTGCTTTTCTTAAACCTAATTGATTTGTTTTTACTAAATTTTTGGAATTTTATTTGTCGATGACATAATGGCACCAAATTAAAAAAATACGAGAAAATAAAAATAAATTTAAAAGGGGCAAGCGAGATTTTAAATAAAGCTTATCATTGAGCTCACTGATTTGTTTTTACTAAATTTTTGCAATTTTATTTGTCGATGACTTAATGGCACCAAATTAAAAAAATTCGAGAAAATAAAAATAAATTTAAAAGGGGCAAGCGAGATTTTAAATAAAGCTTATCATTGAGCTCACTGATTTGTTTTTACTAAATTTTTGGAATTTTATTTGTCGATGACATAATGGCACCAAATTAAAAAAATTCGAGAAAATAAAAATAAATTTAAAAGGGGCAAGCGAGATTTTAAATAAAGCTTATCATTGAGCTCACTGATTTGTTTTTACTAAATTTTTGCAATTTTATTTGTCGATGACTTAATGGCACCAAATTAAAAAAATTCGAGAAAATAAAAATAAATTTAAAAGGGGCAAGCGAGATTTTAAATAAAGCTTATCATTGAGCTCACTGATTTGTTTTTACTAAATTTTTGGAATTTTATTTGTCGATGACATAATGGCACCAAATTAAAAAAATTAGAGAAAATAAAAATAAATTTAAATAGGGGCAAGCGAGATTTTCGTTATTGCTTTTCTTAAACCTAATTGATTTGTTTTTACTAAATTTTTGCAATTTTATTTGTCGATGACATAATGGCACCAAATTAAAAAAATTCGAGAAAATAAAAATAAATTTAAATAGGGGCAAGCGAGATTTTCGTTATTGCTTTTCTTAAACCTAATTGATTTGTTTTTACTAAATTTTTGGAATTTTATTTGTCGATGACATAATGGCACCAAATTAAAAAAATTAGAGAAAATAAAAATAAATTTAAATAGGGGCAAGCGAGATTTTCGTTATTGCTTTTCTTAAACCTAATTGATTTGTTGTTACTAAATTTTTGGAATTTTATTTGTCGATGACATAATGGCACCAAATTAAAAAAATTCGAGAAAATAAAAATAAATTTAAAAGGGGCAAGCGAGATTTTCGTTATTGCTTTTCTTAAACCTAATTGATTTGTTTTTACTAAATTTTTGGAATTTTATTTGTCGATGACATAATGGCACCAAATTAAAAAAATTAGAGAAAATAAAAATAAATTTAAATAGGGGCAAGCGAGATTTTCGTTATTGCTTTTCTTAAACCTAATTGATTTGTTTTTACTAAATTTTTGGAATTTTATTTGTCGATGACATAATGGCACAAAATTAAAAAAATTCGAGAAAATAAAAATAAATTTAAAAGGGGCAAGCGAGATTTTAAATAAAGCTTATCATTGAGCTCACTGATTTGTTTTTACTAAATTTTTGCAATTTTATTTGTCGATGACTTAATGGCACCAAATTAAAAAAATTCGAGAAAATAAAAATAAATTTAAATAGGGGCAAGCGAGATTTTAAATAAAGCTTATCATTGAGCTCACTGATTTGTTTTTACTAAATTTTTGCAATTTTATTTGTCGATGACTTAATGGCACCAAATTAAAAAAATTCGAGAAAATAAAAATAAATTTAAATAGGGGCAAGCGAGATTTTAAATAAAGCTTATCATTGAGCTCACTGATTTGTTTTTACTAAATTTTTGGAATTTTATTTGTCGATGACATAATGGCACCAAATTAAAAAAATTCGAGAAAATAAAAATAAATTTAAAAGGGGCAAGCGAGATTTTAAATAAAGCTTATCATTGATCTCACTGATTTGTTTTTACTAAATTTTTGCAATTTTATTTGTCGATGACATAATGGCACCAAATTAAAAAAATTCGAGAAAATAAAAATAAATTTAAATAGGGGCAAGCGAGATTTTCGTTATTGCTTTTCTTAAACCTAATTGATTTGTTTTTACTAAATTTTTGGAATTTTATTTGTCGATGACATAATGGCACCAAATTAAAAAAATTCGAGAAAATAAAAATAAATTTAAAAGGGGCATGCGAGATTTTAAATAAAGCTTATCATTGAGCTCACTGATTTGTTTTTACTAAATTTTTGCAATTTTATTTGTCGATGACTTAATGGCACCAAATTAAAAAAATTCGAGAAAATAAAAATAAATTTAAAAGGGGCAAGCGAGATTTTAAATAAAGCTTATCATTGAGCTCACTGATTTGTTTTTACTAAATTTTTGCAATTTTATTTGTCGATGACATAATGGCACCAAATTAAAAAAATTAGAGAAAATAAAAATAAATTTAAAAGGGGCAAGCGAGATTTTAAATAAAGCTTATCATTGAGCTCACTGATTTGTTTTTACTAAATTTTTGCAATTTTATTTGTCGATGACTTAATGGCACCAAATTAAAAAAATTCGAGAAAATAAAAATAAATTTAAAAGGGGCAAGCGAGATTTTAAATAAAGCTTATCATTGAGCTCACTGATTTGTTTTTACTAAATTTTTGGAATTTTATTTGTCGATGACATAATGGCACCAAATTAAAAAAATTAGAGAAAATAAAAATAAATTTAAATAGGGGCAAGCGAGATTTTCATTATTGCTTTTCTTAAACCTAATTGATTTGTTTTTACTAAATTTTTGGAATTTTATTTGTCGATGACATAATGGCACCAAATTAAAAAAATTAGAGAAAATAAAAATAAATTTAAATAGGGGCAAGCGAGATTTTCATTATTGCTTTTCTTAAACCTAATTGATTTGTTTTTACTAAATTTTTGGAATTTTATTTGTCGATGACATAATGGCACCAAATTAAAAAAATACGAGAAAATAAAAATAAATTTAAAAGGGGCAAGCGAGATTTTAAATAAAGCTTATCATTGAGCTCACTGATTTGTTTTTACTAAATTTTTGCAATTTTATTTGTCGATGACTTAATGGCACCAAATTAAAAAAATTCGAGAAAATAAAAATAAATTTAAAAGGGGCAAGCGAGATTTTAAATAAAGCTTATCATTGAGCTCACTGATTTGTTTTTACTAAATTTTTGGAATATTATTTGTCGATGACATAATGGCACCAAATTAAAAAAATTCGAGAAAATAAAAATAAATTTAAAAGGGGCAAGCGAGATTTTAAATAAAGCTTATCATTGAGCTCACTGATTTGTTTTTACTAAAATTTTGGAATTTTATTTGTCGATGACATAATGGCACCAAATTAAAAAAATTCGAGAAAATAAAAATAAATTTAAATAGGGGCAAGCGAGATTTTCGTTATTGCTTTTCTTAAACCTAATGGATTTGTTTTTACTAAAATTTTGGAATTTTATTTGTCGATGACATAATGGCACCAAATTAAAAAAATTCGAGAAAATAAAAATAAATTTAAAAGGGGAAAGCGAGATTTTAAATAAAGCTTATCATTGAGCTCACTGATTTGTTTTTACTAAATTTTTGCAATTTTATTTGTCGATGACATAATGGCACCAAATTAAAAAAATTGGAGAAAATAAAAATAAATTCAAAAGGGGCAAGCGAGATTTTAAATAAAGCTTATCATTGAGCTCACTGATTTGTTTTTACTAAATTTTTGCAATTTTATTTGTCGATGACTTAATGGCACCAAATTAAAAAAATTCGAGAAAATAAAAATAAATTTAAAAGGGGCAAGCGAGATTTTAAATAAAGCTTATCATTGAGCTCACTGATTTGTTTTTACTAAATTTTTGGAATTTTATTTGTCGATGACATAATGGCACCAAATTAAAAAAATTCGAGAAAATAAAAATAAATTTAAAAGGGGCAAGCGAGATTTTAAATAAAGCTTATCATTGAGCTCACTGATTTGTTTTTACTAAATTTTTGGAATATTATTTGTCGATGACATAATGGCACCAAATTAAAAAAATTAGAGAAAATAAAAATAAATTTAAATAGGGGCAAGCGAGATTTTCATTATTGCTTTTCTTAAACCTAATTGATTTGTTTTTATAAAAATTTTGGAATTTTATTTGTCGATGACATAATGGCACCAAATTAAAAAAATTAGAGAAAATAAAAATAAATTTAAATAGGGGCAAGCGAGATTTTCATTATTGCTTTTCTTAAACCTAATTGATTTGTTTTTACTAAATTTTTGGAATTTTATTTGTCGATGACAAAATGGCACCAAATTAAAAAAATTCGAGAAAATAAAAATAAATTTAAATAGGGGCAAGCGAGATTTTCGTTATTGCTTTTCTTAAACCTAATTGATTTGTTTTTACTAAAATTTTGGAATTTTATTTGTCGATGACATAATGGCACCAAATTAAAAAAATTCGAGAAAATAAAAATAAATTTAAATAGGGGCAAGCGAGATTTTAAATAAAGCTTATCATTGAGCTCACTGATTTGTTTTTACTAAATTTTTGGAATTTTATTTGTCGATGACATAATGGCACCAAATTAAAAAAATTCGAGAAAATAAAAATAAATTCAAAAGGGGCAAGCGAGATTTTCGTTATTGCTTTTCTTAAACCTAATTGATTTGTTTTTACTAAATTTTTGCAATTTTATTTGTCGATGACTTAATGGCACCAAATTAAAAAAATTCGAGAAAATAAAAATAAATTTAAAAGGGGCAAGCGAGATTTTAAATAAAGCTTATCATTGAGCTCACTGATTTGTTTTTACTAAATTTTTGGAATTTTATTTGTCGATGACATAATGGCACCAAATTAAAAAAATTCGAGAAAATAAAAATAAATTTAAAAGGGGCAAGCGAGATTTTAAATAAAGCTTATCATTGAGCTCACTGATTTGTTTTTACTAAATTTTTGGAATATTATTTGTCGATGACATAATGGCACCAAATTAAAAAAATTAGAGAAAATAAAAATAAATTTAAATAGGGGCAAGCGAGATTTTCATTATTGCTTTTCTTAAACCTAATTGATTTGTTTTTATAAAAATTTTGGAATTTTATTTGTCGATGACATAATGGCACCAAATTAAAAAAATTAGAGAAAATAAAAATAAATTTAAATAGGGGCAAGCGAGATTTTCATTATTGCTTTTCTTAAACCTAATTGATTTGTTTTTACTAAATTTTTGGAATTTTATTTGTCGATGACATAATGGCACCAAATTAAAAAAATTAGAGAAAATAAAAATAAATTTAAATAGGGGCAAGCGAGATTTCCGTTATTGCTTTTCTTAAACCTAATTGATTTGTTTTTACTAAATTTTTGCAATTTTATTTGTCGATGACATAATGGCACCAAATTAAAAAAATTCGAGAAAATAAAAATAAATTTAAAAGGGGCAAGCGAGATTTTAAATAAAGCTTATCATTGAGCTCACTGATTTGTTTTTACTAAATTTTTGCAATTTTATTTGTCGATGACATAATGGCACCAAATTAAAAAAATTCGAGAAAATAAAAATAAATTTAAATGGGGCAAGCGAGATTTTAAATAAAGCTTATCATTGAGCTCACTGATTTGTTTTTACTAAATTTTTGGAATATTATTTGTCGATGACATAATGGCACCAAATTAAAAAAATTAGAGAAAATAAAAATAAATTTAAATAGGGGCAAGCGAGATTTTCATTATTGCTTTTCTTAAACCTAATTGATTTGTTTTTACTAAATTTTTGCAATTTTATTTGTCGATGACATAATGGCACCAAATTAAAAAAATTCGAGAAAATAAAAATAAATTTAAATAGGGGCAAGCGAGATTTTCGTTATTGCTTTTCTTAAACCTAATTGATTTGTTTTTACTAAATTTTTGGAATTTTATTTATCGATGACATAATGGCACCAAATTAAAAAAATTCGAGAAAATAAAAATAAATTTAAATAGGGGCAAGCAAGATTTTCGTTATTGCTTTTCTTAAACCTAATTGATTTGTTTTTACTAAATTTTTGGAATTTTATTTGTCGATGACATAATCACACCAAATTAAAAAAATTCGAGAAAATAAAAATAAATTTAAATAGGGGCAAGCGAGATTTTCAATAAAGCTTATCATTGAGCTCACTGATTTGTTTTTACTAAATTTTTGCAATTTTATTTGTCGATGACATAATGGCTCCAAATTAAAAAAATTCGAGAAAATAAAAATTAATTTAAATAGGGGCAAGCGAGATTTTCGTTATTGCTTTTCTTAAACCTAATTGATTTGTTTTTACTAAATTTTTGGAATTTTATTTGTCGATGACAAAATGGCACCAAATTAAAAAAATTCGAGAAAATAAAAATAAATTTAAATAGGGGCAAGCGAGATTTTCGTTATTGCTTTTCTTAAACCTAATTGATTTGTTTTTACTAAATTTTTGCAATTTTATTTGTCGATGACATAATGGCACCAAATTAAAAAAATTCGAGAAAATAAAAATAAATTTAAATAGGGGCAAGCGAGATTTTCGTTATTGCTTTTCTTAAACCTAATTGATTTGTTTTTACTAAATTTTTGGAATTTTATTTGTCGATGACAAAATGGCACCAAATTAAAAAAATTCGAGAAAATAAAAATAAATTTAAAAGGGGCAAGCGAGATTTTAAATAAAGCTTATCATTGAGCTCACTGATTTGTTTTTACTAAATTTTTGGAATATTATTTGTCGATGACATAATGGCACCAAATTAAAAAAATTAGAGAAAATAAAAATAAATTTAAATAGGGGCAAGCGAGATTTTCATTATTGCTTTTCTTAAACCTAATTGATTTGTTTTTACTAAATTTTTGGAATTTTATTTGTCGATGACATAATGGCACCAAATTAAAAAAATTAGAGAAAATAAAAATAAATTTAAATAGGGGCAAGCGAGATTTCCGTTATTGCTTTTCTTAAACCTAATTGATTTGTTTTTACTAAATTTTTGCAATTTTATTTGTCGATGACATAATGGCACCAAATTAAAAAAATTCGAGAAAATAAAAATAAATTTAAAAGGGGCAAGCGAGATTTTAAATAAAGCTTATCATTGAGCTCACTGATTTGTTTTTACTAAATTTTTGCAATTTTATTTGTCGATGACATAATGGCACCAAATTAAAAAAATTCGAGAAAATAAAAATAAATTTAAATAGGGGCAAGCGAGATTTCCGTTATTGCTTTTCTTAAACCTAATTGATTTGTTTTTACTAAATTTTTGCAATTTTATTTGTCGATGACATAATGGCACCAAATTAAAAAAATTCGAGAAAATAAAAATAAATTTAAATAGGGGCAAGCGAGATTTTCGTTATTGCTTTTCTTAAACCTAATTGATTTATTTTTACTAAATTTTTGGAATTTTATTTGTCGATGACATAATGGCACCAAATTAAAAAAATTCGAGAAAATAAAAATAAATTTAAATAGGGGCAAGCGAGATTTTCGTTATTGCTTTTCTTAAACCTAATTGATTTGTTTTTACTAAATTTTTGCAATTTTATTTGTCGATGACATAATGGCACCAAATTAAAAAAATTCGAGAAAATAAAAATAAATTTAAAAGGGGCAAGCGAGATTTTAAATAAAGCTTATCATTGAGCTCACTGATTTGTTTTTACTAAATTTTTGCAATTTTATTTGTCGATGACATAATGGCACCAAATTAAAAAAATTCGAGAAAATAAAAATAAATTTAAATAGGGGCAAGCGAGTTTATAAATAAAGCTTATCATTGAGCTCACTGATTTGTTTTTACTAAATTTTTGCAATTTTATTTGTCGATGACATAATGGCACCAAATTAAAAAAATTCGAGAAAATAAAAATAAATTTAAATAGGGGCAAGCGAGATTTTCGTTATTGCTTTTCTTAAACCTAATTGATTTGTTTTTACTAAATTTTTGGAATTTTATTTGTCGATGACATAATAGCACCAAATTAAAAAAATTCGAGAAAATAAAAATAAATTTAAAAGGGGAAAGCGAGATTTTAAATAAAGCTTATCATTGAGCTCACTGATTTGTTTTTACTAAATTTTTGCAATTTTATTTGTCGATGACATAATGGCACCAAATTAAAAAAATTCGAGAAAATAAAAATAAATTTAAAAGGGGCAAGCGAGATTTTAAATAAAGCTTATCATTGAGCTCACTGATTTGTTTTTACTAAATTTTTGCAATTTTATTTGTCGATGACATAATGGCACCAAATTAAAAAAATTCGAGAAAATAAAAATAAATTTAAATAGGGGCAAGCGAGATTTCCGTTATTGCTTTTCTTAAACCTAATTGATTTGTTTTTACTAAATTTTTGCAATTTTATTTGTCGATGACATAATGGCACCAAATTAAAAAAATTCGAGAAAATAAAAATAAATTTAAATAGGGGCAAGCGAGATTTTCGTTATTGCTTTTCTTAAACCTAATTGATTTATTTTTACTAAATTTTTGGAATTTTATTTGTCGATGACATAATGGCACCAAATTAAAAAAATTCGAGAAAATAAAAATAAATTTAAATAGGGGCAAGCGAGATTTTCGTTATTGCTTTTCTTAAACCTAATTGATTTGTTTTTACTAAATTTTTGCAATTTTATTTGTCGATGACATAATGGCACCAAATTAAAAAAATTCGAGAAAATAAAAATAAATTTAAAAGGGGCAAGCGAGATTTTAAATAAAGCTTATCATTGAGCTCACTGATTTGTTTTTACTAAATTTTTGCAATTTTATTTGTCGATGACATAATGGCACCAAATTAAAAAAATTCGAGAAAATAAAAATAAATTTAAATAGGGGCAAGCGAGTTTATAAATAAAGCTTATCATTGAGCTCACTGATTTGTTTTTACTAAATTTTTGCAATTTTATTTGTCGATGACATAATGGCACCAAATTAAAAAAATTCGAGAAAATAAAAATAAATTTAAATAGGGGCAAGCGAGATTTTCGTTATTGCTTTTCTTAAACCTAATTGATTTGTTTTTACTAAATTTTTGCAATTTTATTTGTCGATGACATAATGGCACCAAATTAAAAAAATTCGAGAAAATAAAAATAAATTTAAATAGGGGCAAGCGAGATTTTCGTTATTGCTTTTCTTAAACCTAATTGATTTATTTTTACTAAATTTTTGGAATTTTATTTGTCGATGACATAATGGCACCAAATTAAAAAAATTCGAGAAAATAAAAATAAATTTAAATAGGGGCAAGCGAGATTTTCGTTATTGCTTTTCTTAAACCTAATTGATTTGTTTTTACTAAATTTTTGGAATTTTATTTGTCGATGACATAATGGCACCAAATTAAAAAAATTCGAGAAAATAAAAATAAATTTAAATAGGGGCAAGCGAGATTTTCGTTATTGCTTTTCTTAAACCTAATTGATTTATTTTTACTAAATTTTTGGAATTTTATTTGTCGATGACATAATGGCACCAAATTAAAAAAATTCGAGAAAATAAAAATAAATTTAAATAGGGGCAAGCGAGATTTCCGTTATTGCTTTTCTTAAACCTAATTGATTTGTTTTTACTAAATTTTTGCAATTTTATTTGTCGATGACATAATGGCACCAAATTAAAAAAATTCGAGAAAATAAAAATAAATTTAAATAGGGGCAAGCGAGATTTTCGTTATTGCTTTTCTTAAACCTAATTGATTTATTTTTACTAAATTTTTGGAATTTTATTTGTCGATGACATAATGGCACCAAATTAAAAAAATTCGAGAAAATAAAAATAAATTTAAATAGGGGCAAGCGAGATTTTCGTTATTGCTTTTCTTAAACCTAATTGATTTGTTTTTACTAAATTTTTGCAATTTTATTTGTCGATGACATAATGGCACCAAATTAAAAAAATTCGAGAAAATAAAAATAAATTTAAAAGGGGCAAGCGAGATTTTAAATAAAGCTTATCATTGAGCTCACTGATTTGTTTTTACTAAATTTTTGCAATTTTATTTGTCGATGACATAATGGCACCAAATTAAAAAAATTCGAGAAAATAAAAATAAATTTAAATAGGGGCAAGCGAGATTTTAAATAAAGCTTATCATTGAGCTCACTGATTTGTTTTTACTAAATTTTTGCAATTTTATTTGTCGATGACATAATGGCACCAAATTAAAAAAATTCGAGAAAATAAAAATAAATTTAAATAGGGGCAAGCGAGATTTCCGTTATTGCTTTTCTTAAACCTAATTGATTTGTTTTTACTAAATTTTTGCAATTTTATTTGTCGATGACATAATGGCACCAAATTAAAAAAATTCGAGAAAATAAAAATAAATTTAAATAGGGGCAAGCGAGATTTTCGTTATTGCTTTTCTTAAACCTAATTGATTTGTTTTTACTAAATTTTTGGAATTTTATTTGTCGATGACATAATGGCACCAAATTAAAAAAATTCGAGAAAATAAAAATAAATTTAAATAGGGGCAAGCGAGATTTTCGTTATTGCTTTTCTTAAACCTAATTGATTTGTTTTTACTAAATTTTTGCAATTTTATTTGTCGATGACATAATGGCACCAAATTAAAAAAATTCGAGAAAATAAAAATAAATTTAAATAGGGGCAAGCGAGATTTTCGTTATTGCTTTTCTTAAACCTAATTGATTTGTTTTTACTAAATTTTTGCAATTTTATTTGTCGATGACATAATGGCACCAAATTAAAAAAATTCGAGAAAATAAAAATAAATTTAAATAGGGGCAAGCGAGATTTTCGTTATTGCTTTTCTTAAACCTAATTGATTTGTTTTTACTAAATTTTTGCAATTTTATTTGTCGATGACATAATGGCACCAAATTAAAAAAATTCGAGAAAATAAAAATAAATTTAAATAGGGGCAAGCGAGATTTTCGTTATTGCTTTTCTTAAACCTAATTGATTTGTTTTTACTAAATTTTTGCAATTTTATTTGTCGATGACATAATAGCACCAAATTAAAAAAATTAGAGAAAATAAAAATAAATTTAAAAGGGGAAAGCGAGATTTTAAATAAAGCTTATCATTGAGCTCACTGATTTGTTTTTACTAAATTTTTGCAATTTTATTTGTCGATGACATAATGGCACCAAATTAAAAAAATTAGAGAAAATAAAAATAAATTCAAAAGGGGCAAGCGAGATTTTAATTAAAGCTTATCATTGAGCTCACTGATTTGTTTTTACTAAATTTTTGCAATTTTATTTGTCGATGACATAATGGCACCAAATTAAAAAAATTCGAGAAAATAAAAATAAATTTAAATAGGTGCAAGCGAGATTATAAATAAAGCTATTCATTGAGCTCACTGATTTGTTTTTACTAAATTTTTGCAATTTTATTTGTCGATGACATAATGGCACCAAATTAAAAAAATTCGAGAAAATAAAAATAAATTTAAATAGGGGCAAGCGAGATTTTCGTTATTGCTTTTCTTAAACCTAATTGATTTGTTTTTACTAAATTTTTGCAATTTTATTTGTCGATGACATAATGGCACCAAATTAAAAAAATTCGAGAAAATAAAAATAAATTTAAATAGGGGCAAGCGAGATTTTCGTTATTGCTTTTCTTAAACCTAATTGATTTGTTTTTACTAAATTTTTGGAATTTTATTTGTCGATGACATAATGGCACCAAATTAAAAAAATTCGAGAAAATAAAAATAAATTTAAATAGAGGCAAGCGAGATTTTCGTTATTGCTTTTCTTAAACCTAATTGATTTGTTTTTACTAAATTTTTGCAATTTTATTTGTCGATGACATAATGGCACAAAATTAAAAAAATTCGAGAAAATAAAAATAAATTTAAATAGGGGCAAGCGAGATTTTCGTTATTGCTTTTCTTAAACCTAATTGATTTGTTTTTACTAAATTTTTGCAATTTTATTTGTCGATGACATAATGGCACCAAATTAAAAAAATTCGAGAAAATAAAAATAAATTTAAATAGGGGCAAGCGAGATTATAAATAAAGCTTATCATTGAGCTCACTGATTTGTTTTTACTAAATTTTTGCAATTTTATTTGTCGATGACATAATGGCACCAAATTAAAAAAATTCGAGAAAATAAAAATAAATTTAAATAGGGGCAAGCGAGATTTTCGTTATTGCTTTTCTTAAACCTAATTGATTTGTTTTTACTAAATTTTTGCAATTTTATTTGTCGATGACATAATGGCACCAAATTAAAAAAATTCGAGAAAATAAAAATAAATTTAAATAGGGGCAAGCGAGATTTTCGTTATTGCTTTTCTTAAACCTAATTGATTTGTTTTTACTAAATTTTTGGAATTTTATTTGTCGATGACATAATGGCACCAAATTAAAAAAATTCGAGAAAATAAAAATAAATTTAAATAGGGGCAAGCGAGATTTTCGTTATTGCTTTTCTTAAACCTAATTGATTTGTTTTTACTAAATTTTTGCAATTTTATTTGTCGATGACATAATGGCACCAAATTAAAAAAATTCGAGAAAATAAAAATAAATTTAAATAGGGGCAAGCGAGATTTTCGTTATTGCTTTTCTTAAACCTAATTGATTTGTTTTTACTAAATTTTTGCAATTTTATTTGTCGATGACATAATGGCACCAAATTAAAAAAATTCGAGAAAATAAAAATAAATTTAAATAGGGGCAAGCGAGATTTTCGTTATTGCTTTTCTTAAACCTAATTGATTTGTTTTTACTAAATTTTTGCAATTTTATTTGTCGATGACATAATGGCACCAAATTAAAAAAATTCGAGAAAATAAAAATAAATTTAAATAGGGGCAAGCGAGATTTTCGTTATTGCTTTTCTTAAACCTAATTGATTTGTTTTTACTAAATTTTTGCAATTTTATTTGTCGATGACATAATGGCACCAAATTAAAAAAATTCGAGAAAATAAAAATAAATTTAAAAGGGGCAAGCGAGATTTTAAATAAAGCTTATCATTGAGCTCACTGATTTGTTTTTACTAAATTTTTGCAATTTTATTTGTCGATGACATAATGGCACCAAATTAAAAAAATTCGAGAAAATAAAAATAAATTTAAATAGGGGCAAGCGAGATTATAAATAAAGCTTATCATTGAGCTCACTGATTTGTTTTTACTAAATTTTTGCAATTTTATTTGTCGATGACATAATGGCACCAAATTAAAAAAATTCGAGAAAATAAAAATAAATTTAAATAGGGGCAAGCGAGATTTTCGTTATTGCTTTTCTTAAACCTAATTGATTTGTTTTTACTAAATTTTTGCAATTTTATTTGTCGATGTCATAATGGCACCAAATTAAAAAAATTCGAGAAAATAAAAATAAATTTAAATAGGGGCAAGCGAGATTTTCGTTATTGCTTTTCTTAAACCTAATTGATTTGTTTTTACTAAATTTTTGGAATTTTATTTGTCGATGACATAATGGCACCAAATTAAAAAAATTCGAGAAAATAAAAATAAATTTAAATAGGGGCAAGCGAGATTTTCGTTATTGCTTTTCTTAAACCTAATTGATTTGTTTTTACTAAATTTTTGCAATTTTATTTGTCGATGACATAATGGCACAAAATTAAAAAAATTCGAGAAAATAAAAATAAATTTAAATAGGGGCAAGCGAGATTTTCGTTATTGCTTTTCTTAAACCTAATTGATTTGTTTTTACTAAATTTTTGCAATTTTATTTGTCGATGACATAATGGCACCAAATTAAAAAAATTCGAGAAAATAAAAATAAATTTAAATAGGGGCAAGCGAGATTTTCGTTATTGCTTTTCTTAAACCTAATTGATTTGTTTTTACTAAATTTTTGCAATTTTATTTGTCGATGACATAATGGCACCAAATTAAAAAAATTCGAGAAAATAAAAATAAATTTAAAAGGGGCAAGCGAGATTTTAAATAAAGCTTATCATTGAGCTCACTGATTTGTTTTTACTAAATTTTTGCAATTTTATTTGTCGATGACATAATGGCACCAAATTAAAAAAATTCGAGAAAATAAAAATAAATTTAAATAGGGGCAAGCGAGATTATAAATAAAGCTTATCATTGAGCTCACTGATTTGTTTTTACTAAATTTTTGCAATTTTATTTGTCGATGACATAATGGCACCAAATTAAAAAAATTCGAGAAAATAAAAATAAATTTAAATAGGGGCAAGCGAGATTTTCGTTATTGCTTTTCTTAAACCTAATTGATTTGTTTTTACTAAATTTTTGCAATTTTATTTGTCGATGACATAATGGCACAAAATTAAAAAAATTCGAGAAAATAAAAATAAATTTAAATAGGGGCAAGCGAGATTTTCGTTATTGCTTTTCTTAAACCTAATTGATTTGTTTTTACTAAATTTTTGCAATTTTATTTGTCGATGACATAATGGCACCAAATTAAAAAAATTCGAGAAAATAAAAATAAATTTAAATAGGGGCAAGCGAGATTTTCGTTATTGCTTTTCTTAAACCTAATTGATTTGTTTTTACTAAATTTTTGCAATTTTATTTGTCGATGACATAATGGCACCAAATTAAAAAAATTCGAGAAAATAAAAATAAATTTAAATAGGGGCAAGCGAGATTTTCGTTATTGCTTTTCTTAAACCTAATTGATTTGTTTTTACTAAATTTTTGGAATTTTATTTGTCGATGACATAATGGCACCAAATTAAAAAAATTCGAGAAAATAAAAATAAATTTAAATAGGGGCAAGCGAGATTTTCGTTATTGCTTTTCTTAAACCTAATTGATTTGTTTTTACTAAATTTTTGCAATTTTATTTGTCGATGACATAATGGCACAAAATTAAAAAAATTCGAGAAAATAAAAATAAATTTAAATAGGGGCAAGCGAGATTTTCGTTATTGCTTTTCTTAAACCTAATTGATTTGTTTTTACTAAATTTTTGCAATTTTATTTGTCGATGACATAATGGCACCAAATTAAAAAAATTCGAGAAAATAAAAATAAATTTAAATAGGGGCAAGCGAGATTTTCGTTATTGCTTTTCTTAAACCTAATTGATTTGTTTTTACTAAATTTTTGCAATTTTATTTGTCGATGACATAATGGCACCAAATTAAAAAAATTCGAGAAAATAAAAATAAATTTAAATAGGGGCAAGCGAGATTTTCGTTATTGCTTTTCTTAAACCTAATTGATTTGTTTTTACTAAATTTTTGGAATTTTATTTGTCGATGACATAATGCCACCAAATTAAAAAAATTCGAGAAAATAAAAATAAATTTAAATAGGGGCAAGCGAGATTTTCGTTATTGCTTTTCTTAAACCTAATTGATTTGTTTTTACTAAATTTTTGCAATTTTATTTGTCGATGACATAATGGCACAAAATTAAAAAAATTCGAGAAAATAAAAATAAATTTAAATAGGGGCAAGCGAGATTTTCGTTATTGCTTTTCTTAAACCTAATTGATTTGTTTTTACTAAATTTTTGCAATTTTATTTGTCGATGACATAATGGCACCAAATTAAAAAAATTCGAGAAAATAAAAATAAATTTAAATAGGGGCAAGCGAGATTTTCGTTATTGCTTTTCTTAAACCTAATTGATTTGTTTTTACTAAATTTTTGCAATTTTATTTGTCGATGACATAATGGCACCAAATTAAAAAAATTCGAGAAAATAAAAATAAATTTAAATAGGGGCAAGCGAGATTTTCGTTATTGCTTTTCTTAAACCTAATTGATTTGTTTTTACTAAATTTTTGCAATTTTATTTGTCGATGACATAATGGCACCAAATTAAAAAAATTCGAGAAAATAAAAATAAATTTAAAAGGGGCAAGCGAGATTTTAAATAAAGCTTATCATTGAGCTCACTGATTTGTTTTTACTAAATTTTTGCAATTTTATTTGTCGATGACATAATGGCACCAAATTAAAAAAATTCGAGAAAATAAAAATAAATTTAAATAGGGGCAAGCGAGATTATAAATAAAGCTTATCATTGAGCTCACTGATTTGTTTTTACTAAATTTTTGCAATTTTATTTGTCGATGACATAATGGCACCAAATTAAAAAAATTCGAGAAAATAAAAATAAATTTAAATAGGGGCAAGCGAGATTTTCGTTATTGCTTTTCTTAAACCTAATTGATTTGTTTTTACTAAATTTTTGCAATTTTATTTGTCGATGACATAATGGCACCAAATTAAAAAAATTCGAGAAAATAAAAATAAATTTAAATAGGGGCAAGCGAGATTTTCGTTATTGCTTTTCTTAAACCTAATTGATTTGTTTTTACTAAATTTTTGGAATTTTATTTGTCGATGACATAATAGCACCAAATTAAAAAAATTAGAGAAAATAAAAATAAATTTAAAAGGGGAAAGCGAGATTTTAAATAAAGCTTATCATTGAGCTCACTGATTTGTTTTTACTAAATTTTTGCAATTTTATTTGTCGATGACATAATGGCACTAAATTAAAAAAATTCGAGAAAATAAAAATAAATTTAAATAGGGACAAGCGAGATTTTCGTTATTGCTTTTCTTAAACCTAATTGATTTGTTTTTACTAAATTTTTGGAATTTTATTTGTCGATGACATAATGGCACCAAATTAAAAAAATTCGAGAAAATAAAAATAAATTTAAATAGGGGCAAGCGAGATTTTCGTTATTGCTTTTCTTAAACCTAATTGATTTGTTTTTACTAAATTTTTGCAATTTTATTTGTCGATGACATAATGGCACCAAATTAAAAAAATTCGAGAAAATAAAAATAAATTTAAATAGGGGCAAGCGAGATTTTCGTTATTGCTTTTCTTAAACCTAATTGATTTGTTTTTACTAAATTTTTGCAATTTTATTTGTCGATGACATAATGGCACCAAATTAAAAAAATTCGAGAAAATAAAAATAAATTTAAATAGGGGCAAGCGAGATTTTCGTTATTGCTTTTCTTAAACCTAATTGATTTGTTTTTACTAAATTTTTGCAATTTTATTTGTCGATGACATAATGGCACCAAATTAAAAAAATTCGAGAAAATAAAAATAAATTTAAATAGGGGCAAGCGAGATTTTCGTTATTGCTTTTCTTAAACCTAATTGATTTGTTTTTACTAAATTTTTGCAATTTTATTTGTCGATGACATAATGGCACCAAATTAAAAAAATTCGAGAAAATAAAAATAAATTTAAAAGGGGCAAGCGAGATTTTAAATAAAGCTTATCATTGAGCTCACTGATTTGTTTTTACTAAATTTTTGCAATTTTATTTGTCGATGACATAATGGCACCAAATTAAAAAAATTCGAGAAAATAAAAATAAATTTAAATAGGGGCAAGCGAGATTATAAATAAAGCTTATCATTGAGCTCACTGATTTGTTTTTACTAAATTTTTGCAATTTTATTTGTCGATGACATAATGGCACCAAATTAAAAAAATTCGAGAAAATAAAAATAAATTTAAATAGGGGCAAGCGAGATTTTCGTTATTGCTTTTCTTAAACCTAATTGATTTGTTTTTACTAAATTTTTGCAATTTTATTTGTCGATGACATAATGGCACCAAATTAAAAAAATTCGAGAAAATAAAAATAAATTTAAAAGGGGCAAGCGAGATTTTAAATAAAGCTTATCATTGAGCTCACTGATTTGTTTTTACTAAATTTTTGCAATTTTATTTGTCGATGACATAATGGCACCAAATTAAAAAAATTCGAGAAAATAAAAATAAATTTAAATAGGGGCAAGCGAGATTATAAATAAAGCTTATCATTGAGCTCACTGATTTGTTTTTACTAAATTTTTGCAATTTTATTTGTCGATGACATAATGGCACCAAATTAAAAAAATTCGAGAAAATAAAAATAAATTTAAATAGGGGCAAGCGAGATTATAAATAAAGCTTATCATTGAGCTCACTGATTTGTTTTTACTAAATTTTTGGAATTTTATTTGTCGATGACATAATAGCACCAAATTAAAAAAATTAGAGAAAATAAAAATAAATTTAAAAGGGGAAAGCGAGATTTTAAATAAAGCTTATCATTGAGCTCACTGATTTGTTTTTACTAAATTTTTGCAATTTTATTTGTCGATGACATAATGGCACTAAATTAAAAAAATTCGAGAAAATAAAAATAAATTTAAATAGGGGCAAGCGAGATTTTCGTTATTGCTTTTCTTAAACCTAATTGATTTGTTTTTACTAAATTTTTGGAATTTTATTTGTCGATGACATAATGGCACCAAATTAAAAAAATTCGAGAAAATAAAAATAAATTTAAATAGGGGCAAGCGAGATTTTCGTTATTGCTTTTCTTAAACCTAATTGATTTGTTTTTACTAAATTTTTGCAATTTTATTTGTCGATGACATAATGGCACCAAATTAAAAAAATTCGAGAAAATAAAAATAAATTTAAATAGGGGCAAGCGAGATTTTCGTTATTGCTTTTCTTAAACCTAATTGATTTGTTTTTACTAAATTTTTGCAATTTTATTTGTCGATGACATAATGGCACCAAATTAAAAAAATTCGAGAAAATAAAAATAAATTTAAATAGGGGCAAGCGAGATTTTCGTTATTGCTTTTCTTAAACCTAATTGATTTGTTTTTACTAAATTTTTGCAATTTTATTTGTCGATGACATAATGGCACCAAATTAAAAAAATTCGAGAAAATAAAAATAAATTTAAATAGGGGCAAGCGAGATTTTCGTTATTGCTTTTCTTAAACCTAATTGATTTGTTTTTACTAAATTTTTGCAATTTTATTTATCGATGACATAATGGCACCAAATTAAAAAAATTCGAGAAAATAAAAATAAATTTAAAAGGGGCAAGCGAGATTTTAAATAAAGCTTATCATTGAGCTCACTGATTTGTTTTTACTAAATTTTTGCAATTTTATTTGTCGATGACATAATGGCACCAAATTAAAAAAATTCGAAAATAAAAATAAATTTAAATAGGGGCAAGCGAGATTATAAATAAAGCTTATCATTGAGCTCACTGATTTGTTTTTACTAAATTTTTGCAATTTTATTTGTCGATGACATAATGGCACCAAATTAAAAAAATTCGAGAAAATAAAAATAAATTTAAATAGGGGCAAGCGAGATTTTCGTTATTGCTTTTCTTAAACCTAATTGATTTGTTTTTACTAAATTTTTGCAATTTTATTTGTCGATGACATAATGGCACCAAATTAAAAAAATTCGAGAAAATAAAAATAAATTTAAATAGGGGCAAGCGAGATTTTCGTTATTGCTTTTCTTAAACCTAATTGATTTGTTTTTACTAAATTTTTGCAATTTTATTTGTCGATGACATAATGGCACCAAATTAAAAAAATTCGAGAAAATAAAAATAAATTTAAATAGGGGCAAGCGAGATTTTCGTTATTGCTTTTCTTAAACCTAATTGATTTGTTTTTACTAAATTTTTGGAATTTTATTTGTCGATGACATAATGGCACCAAATTAAAAAAATTCGAGAAAATAAAAATAAATTTAAATAGGGGCAAGCGAGATTTTCGTTATTGCTTTTCTTAAACCTAATTGATTTGTTTTTACTAAATTTTTGCAATTTTATTTGTCGATGACATAATGGCACCAAATTAAAAAAATTCGAGAAAATAAAAATAAATTTAAATAGGGGCAAGCGAGATTTTCGTTATTGCTTTTCTTAAACCTAATTGATTTGTTTTTACTAAATTTTTGCAATTTTATTTGTCGATGACATAATGGCACCAAATTAAAAAAATTCGAGAAAATAAAAATAAATTTAAATAGGGGCAAGCGAGATTTTCGTTATTGCTTTTCTTAAACCTAATTGATTTGTTTTTACTAAATTTTTGCAATTTTATTTGTCGATGACATAATGGCACCAAATTAAAAAAATTCGAGAAAATAAAAATAAATTTAAATAGGGGCAAGCGAGATTTTCGTTATTGCTTTTCTTAAACCTAATTGATTTGTTTTTACTAAATTTTTGCAATTTTATTTATCGATGACATAATGGCACCAAATTAAAAAAATTCGAGAAAATAAAAATAAATTTAAAAGGGGCAAGCGAGATTTTAAATAAAGCTTATCATTGAGCTCACTGATTTGTTTTTACTAAATTTTTGCAATTTTATTTGTCGATGACATAATGGCACCAAATTAAAAAAATTCGAGAAAATAAAAATAAATTTAAATAGGGGCAAGCGAGATTATAAATAAAGCTTATCATTGAGCTCACTGATTTGTTTTTACTAAATTTTTGCAATTTTATTTGTCGATGACATAATGGCACCAAATTAAAAAAATTCGAGAAAATAAAAATAAATTTAAATAGGGG
Source organism: Panagrolaimus kolymaensis (assembly GCA_028622995.1). Classification (NCBI taxonomy): domain Eukaryota; kingdom Metazoa; phylum Nematoda; class Chromadorea; order Rhabditida; family Panagrolaimidae; genus Panagrolaimus; species Panagrolaimus kolymaensis. Next base: position 313,728 of record JAJQJQ010000025.1, on the reverse strand, counting down.
CAAGCGAGATTTTCGTTATTGCTTTTCTTAAACCTAATTGATTTGTTTTTACTAAATTTTTGCAATTTTATTTGTCGATGACATAATGGCACCAAATTAAAAAAATTCGAGAAAATAAAAATAAATTTAAATAGGGGCAAGCGAGATTTTCGTTATTGCTTTTCTTAAACCTAATTGATTTGTTTTTACTAAATTTTTGCAATTTTATTTGTCGATGACATAATGGCACCAAATTAAAAAAATTCGAGAAAATAAAAATAAATTTAAATAGGGGCAAGCGAGATTTTCGTTATTGCTTTTCTTAAACCTAATTGATTTGTTTTTACTAAATTTTTGGAATTTTATTTGTCGATGACATAATGGCACCAAATTAAAAAAATTCGAGAAAATAAAAATAAATTTAAATAGGGGCAAGCGAGATTTTCGTTATTGCTTTTCTTAAACCTAATTGATTTGTTTTTACTAAATTTTTGCAATTTTATTTGTCGATGACATAATGGCACCAAATTAAAAAAATTCGAGAAAATAAAAATAAATTTAAATAGGGGCAAGCGAGATTTTCGTTATTGCTTTTCTTAAACCTAATTGATTTGTTTTTACTAAATTTTTGCAATTTTATTTGTCGATGACATAATGGCACCAAATTAAAAAAATTCGAGAAAATAAAAATAAATTTAAATAGGGGCAAGCGAGATTTTCGTTATTGCTTTTCTTAAACCTAATTGATTTGTTTTTACTAAATTTTTGCAATTTTATTTGTCGATGACATAATGGCACCAAATTAAAAAAATTCGAGAAAATAAAAATAAATTTAAAAGGGGCAAGCGAGATTTTAAATAAAGCTTATCATTGAGCTCACTGATTTGTTTTTACTAAATTTTTGCAATTTTATTTGTCGATGACATAATGGCACCAAATTAAAAAAATTCGAGAAAATAAAAATAAATTTAAATAGGGGCAAGCGAGATTTTCGTTATTGCTTTTCTTAAACCTAATTGATTTGTTTTTACTAAATTTTTGCAATTTTATTTGTCGATGACATAATGGCACCAAATTAAAAAAATTCGAGAAAATAAAAATAAATTTAAATAGGGGCAAGCGAGATTTTCGTTATTGCTTTTCTTAAACCTAATTGATTTGTTTTTACTAAATTTTTGCAATTTTATTTGTCGATGACATAATGGCACCAAATTAAAAAAATTCGAGAAAATAAAAATAAATTTAAATAGGGGCAAGCGAGATTTTCGTTATTGCTTTTCTTAAACCTAATTGATTTGTTTTTACTAAATTTTTGCAATTTTATTTGTCGATGACATAATGGCACCAAATTAAAAAAATTCGAGAAAATAAAAATAAATTTAAATAGGGGCAAGCGAGATTTTCGTTATTGCTTTTCTTAAACCTAATTGATTTGTTTTTACTAAATTTTTGCAATTTTATTTGTCGATGACATAATGGCACCAAATTAAAAAAATTCGAGAAAATAAAAATAAATTTAAATAGGGGCAAGCGAGATTTTCGTTATTGCTTTTCTTAAACCTAATTGATTTGTTTTTACTAAATTTTTGCAATTTTATTTGTCGATGACATAATGGCACCAAATTAAAAAAATTCGAGAAAATAAAAATAAATTTAAAAGGGGCAAGCGAGATTTTAAATAAAGCTTATCATTGAGCTCACTGATTTGTTTTTACTAAATTTTTGCAATTTTATTTGTCGATGACATAATGGCACCAAATTAAAAAAATTCGAGAAAATAAAAATAAATTTAAATAGGGGAAAGCGAGATTATAAATAAAGCTTATCATTGAGCTCACTGATTTGTTTTTACTAAATTTTTGCAATTTTATTTGTCGATGACATAATGGCACCAAATTAAAAAAATTCGAGAAAATAAAAATAAATTTAAATAGGGGCAAGCGAGATTTTCGTTATTGCTTTTCTTAAACCTAATTGATTTGTTTTTACTAAATTTTTGCAATTTTATTTGTCGATGACATAATAGCACCAAATTAAAAAAATTAGAGAAAATAAAAATAAATTTAAAAGGGGAAAGCGAGATTTTAAATAAAGCTTATCATTGAGCTCACTGATTTGTTTTTACTAAATTTTTGCAATTTTATTTGTCGATGACATAATGGCACCAAATTAAAAAAATTCGAGAAAATAAAAATAAATTTAAATAGGGGCAAGCGAGATTTTCGTTATTGCTTTTCTTAAACCTAATTGATTTGTTTTTACTAAATTTTTGGAATTTTATTTGTCGATGACATAATGGCACCAAATTAAAAAAATTCGAGAAAATAAAAATAAATTTAAATAGGGGCAAGCGAGATTTTCGTTATTGCTTTTCTTAAACCTAATTGATTTGTTTTTACTAAATTTTTGCAATTTTATTTGTCGATGACATAATGGCACCAAATTAAAAAAATTCGAGAAAATAAAAATAAATTTAAATAGGGGCAAGCGAGATTTTCGTTATTGCTTTTCTTAAACCTAATTGATTTGTTTTTACTAAATTTTTGCAATTTTATTTGTCGATGACATAATGGCACCAAATTAAAAAAATTCGAGAAAATAAAAATAAATTTAAATAGGGGCAAGCGAGATTTTCGTTATTGCTTTTCTTAAACCTAATTGATTTGTTTTTACTAAATTTTTGCAATTTTATTTGTCGATGACATAATGGCACCAAATTAAAAAAATTCGAGAAAATAAAAATAAATTTAAATAGGGGCAAGCGAGATTTTCGTTATTGCTTTTCTTAAACCTAATTGATTTGTTTTTACTAAATTTTTGGAATTTTATTTGTCGATGACATAATGGCACCAAATTAAAAAAATTCGAGAAAATAAAAATAAATTTAAAAGGGGCAAGCGAGATTTTAAATAAAGCTTATCATTGAGCTCACTGATTTGTTTTTACTAAATTTTTGCAATTTTATTTGTCGATGACATAATGGCACCAAATTAAAAAAATTCGAGAAAATAAAAATAAATTTAAATAGGGGCAAGCGAGATTATAAATAAAGCTTATCATTGAGCTCACTGATTTGTTTTTACTAAATTTTTGCAATTTTATTTGTCGATGACATAATGGCACCAAATTAAAAAAATTCGAGAAAATAAAAATAAATTTAAATAGGGGCAAGCGAGATTTTCGTTATTGCTTTTCTTAAACCTAATTGATTTGTTTTTACTAAATTTTTGCAATTTTATTTGTCGATGACATAATGGCACCAAATTAAAAAAATTCGAGAAAATAAAAATAAATTTAAATAGGGGCAAGCGAGATTTTCGTTATTGCTTTTCTTAAACCTAATTGATTTGTTTTTACTAAATTTTTGCAATTTTATTTGTCGATGACATAATGGCACCAAATTAAAAAAATTCGAGAAAATAAAAATAAATTTAAATAGGGGCAAGCGAGATTTTCGTTATTGCTTTTCTTAAACCTAATTGATTTGTTTTTACTAAATTTTTGGAATTTTATTTGTCGATGACATAATGGCACCAAATTAAAAAAATTCGAGAAAATAAAAATAAATTTAAATAGGGGCAAGCGAGATTTTCGTTATTGCTTTTCTTAAACCTAATTGATTTGTTTTTACTAAATTTTTGCAATTTTATTTGTCGATGACATAATGGCACCAAATTAAAAAAATTCGAGAAAATAAAAATAAATTTAAATAGGGGCAAGCGAGATTTTCGTTATTGCTTTTCTTAAACCTAATTGATTTGTTTTTACTAAATTTTTGCAATTTTATTTGTCGATGACATAATGGCACCAAATTAAAAAAATTCGAGAAAATAAAAATAAATTTAAATAGGGGCAAGCGAGATTTTCGTTATTGCTTTTCTTAAACCTAATTGATTTGTTTTTACTAAATTTTTGCAATTTTATTTGTCGATGACATAATGGCACCAAATTAAAAAAATTCGAGAAAATAAAAATAAATTTAAATAGGGGCAAGCGAGATTTTCGTTATTGCTTTTCTTAAACCTAATTGATTTGTTTTTACTAAATTTTTGCAATTTTATTTGTCGATGACATAATGGCACCAAATTAAAAAAATTCGAGAAAATAAAAATAAATTTAAATAGGGGCAAGCGAGATTTTCGTTATTGCTTTTCTTAAACCTAATTGATTTGTTTTTACTAAATTTTTGCAATTTTATTTGTCGATGACATAATGGCACCAAATTAAAAAAATTCGAGAAAATAAAAATAAATTTAAATAGGGGCAAGCGAGATTTTCGTTATTGCTTTTCTTAAACCTAATTGATTTGTTTTTACTAAATTTTTGCAATTTTATTTGTCGATGACATAATGGCACCAAATTAAAAAAATTCGAGAAAATAAAAATAAATTTAAATAGGGGCAAGCGAGATTTTCGTTATTGCTTTTCTTAAACCTAATTGATTTGTTTTTACTAAATTTTTGCAATTTTATTTGTCGATGACATAATGGCACCAAATTAAAAAAATTCGAGAAAATAAAAATAAATTTAAATAGGGGCAAGCGAGATTTTCGTTATTGCTTTTCTTAAACCTAATTGATTTGTTTTTACTAAATTTTTGCAATTTTATTTGTCGATGACATAATGGCACCAAATTAAAAAAATTCGAGAAAATAAAAATAAATTTAAATAGGGGCAAGCGAGATTTTCGTTATTGCTTTTCTTAAACCTAATTGATTTGTTTTTACTAAATTTTTGCAATTTTATTTGTCGATGACATAATGGCACCAAATTAAAAAAATTCGAGAAAATAAAAATAAATTTAAATAGGGGCAAGCGAGATTTTCGTTATTGCTTTTCTTAAACCTAATTGATTTGTTTTTACTAAATTTTTGGAATTTTATTTGTCGATGACATAATGGCACCAAATTAAAAAAATTCGAGAAAATAAAAATAAATTTAAATAGGGGCAAGCGAGATTTTCGTTATTGCTTTTCTTAAACCTAATTGATTTGTTTTTACTAAATTTTTGCAATTTTATTTGTCGATGACATAATGGCACCAAATTAAAAAAATTCGAGAAAATAAAAATAAATTTAAATAGGGGCAAGCGAGATTTTCGTTATTGCTTTTCTTAAACCTAATTGATTTGTTTTTACTAAATTTTTGCAATTTTATTTGTCGATGACATAATGGCACCAAATTAAAAAAATTCGAGAAAATAAAAATAAATTTAAATAGGGGCAAGCGAGATTTTCGTTATTGCTTTTCTTAAACCTAATTGATTTGTTTTTACTAAATTTTTGCAATTTTATTTGTCGATGACATAATGGCACCAAATTAAAAAAATTCGAGAAAATAAAAATAAATTTAAATAGGGGCAAGCGAGATTTTCGTTATTGCTTTTCTTAAACCTAATTGATTTGTTTTTACTAAATTTTTGCAATTTTATTTGTCGATGACATAATGGCACCAAATTAAAAAAATTCGAGAAAATAAAAATAAATTTAAATAGGGGCAAGCGAGATTTTCGTTATTGCTTTTCTTAAACCTAATTGATTTGTTTTTACTAAATTTTTGCAATTTTATTTGTCGATGACATAATGGCACCAAATTAAAAAAATTCGAGAAAATAAAAATAAATTTAAATAGGGGCAAGCGAGATTTTCGTTATTGCTTTTCTTAAACCTAATTGATTTGTTTTTACTAAATTTTTGGAATTTTATTTGTCGATGACATAATGGCACCAAATTAAAAAAATTCGAGAAAATAAAAATAAATTTAAATAGGGGCAAGCGAGATTTTCGTTATTGCTTTTCTTAAACCTAATTGATTTGTTTTTACTAAATTTTTGCAATTTTATTTGTCGATGACATAATGGCACCAAATTAAAAAAATTCGAGAAAATAAAAATAAATTTAAATAGGGGCAAGCGAGATTTTCGTTATTGCTTTTCTTAAACCTAATTGATTTGTTTTTACTAAATTTTTGCAATTTTATTTGTCGATGACATAATGGCACCAAATTAAAAAAATTCGAGAAAATAAAAATAAATTTAAATAGGGGCAAGCGAGATTTTCGTTATTGCTTTTCTTAAACCTAATTGATTTGTTTTTACTAAATTTTTGCAATTTTATTTGTCGATGACATAATGGCACCAAATTAAAAAAATTCGAGAAAATAAAAATAAATTTAAATAGGGGCAAGCGAGATTTTCGTTATTGCTTTTCTTAAACCTAATTGATTTGTTTTTACTAAATTTTTGGAATTTTATTTGTCGATGACATAATGGCACCAAATTAAAAAAATTCGAGAAAATAAAAATAAATTTAAATAGGGGCAAGCGAGATTTTCGTTATTGCTTTTCTTAAACCTAATTGATTTGTTTTTACTAAATTTTTGCAATTTTATTTGTCGATGACATAATGGCACCAAATTAAAAAAATTCGAGAAAATAAAAATAAATTTAAATAGGGGCAAGCGAGATTTTCGTTATTGCTTTTCTTAAACCTAATTGATTTGTTTTTACTAAATTTTTGCAATTTTATTTGTCGATGACATAATGGCACCAAATTAAAAAAATTCGAGAAAATAAAAATAAATTTAAATAGGGGCAAGCGAGATTTTCGTTATTGCTTTTCTTAAACCTAATTGATTTGTTTTTACTAAATTTTTGCAATTTTATTTGTCGATGACATAATGGCACCAAATTAAAAAAATTCGAGAAAATAAAAATAAATTTAAATAGGGGCAAGCGAGATTTTCGTTATTGCTTTTCTTAAACCTAATTGATTTGTTTTTACTAAATTTTTGGAATTTTATTTGTCGATGACATAATGGCACCAAATTAAAAAAATTCGAGAAAATAAAAATAAATTTAAATAGGGGCAAGCGAGATTTTCGTTATTGCTTTTCTTAAACCTAATTGATTTGTTTTTACTAAATTTTTGCAATTTTATTTGTCGATGACATAATGGCACCAAATTAAAAAAATTCGAGAAAATAAAAATAAATTTAAATAGGGGCAAGCGAGATTTTCGTTATTGCTTTTCTTAAACCTAATTGATTTGTTTTTACTAAATTTTTGCAATTTTATTTGTCGATGACATAATGGCACCAAATTAAAAAAATTCGAGAAAATAAAAATAAATTTAAATAGGGGCAAGCGAGATTTTCGTTATTGCTTTTCTTAAACCTAATTGATTTGTTTTTACTAAATTTTTGGAATTTTATTTGTCGATGACATAATGGCACCAAATTAAAAAAATTCGAGAAAATAAAAATAAATTTAAATAGGGGCAAGCGAGATTTTCGTTATTGCTTTTCTTAAACCTAATTGATTTGTTTTTACTAAATTTTTGCAATTTTATTTGTCGATGACATAATGGCACCAAATTAAAAAAATTCGAGAAAATAAAAATAAATTTAAATAGGGGCAAGCGAGATTTTCGTTATTGCTTTTCTTAAACCTAATTGATTTGTTTTTACTAAATTTTTGCAATTTTATTTGTCGATGACATAATGGCACCAAATTAAAAAAATTCGAGAAAATAAAAATAAATTTAAATAGGGGCAAGCGAGATTTTCGTTATTGCTTTTCTTAAACCTAATTGATTTGTTTTTACTAAATTTTTGCAATTTTATTTGTCGATGACATAATGGCACCAAATTAAAAAAATTCGAGAAAATAAAAATAAATTTAAATAGGGGCAAGCGAGATTTTCGTTATTGCTTTTCTTAAACCTAATTGATTTGTTTTTACTAAATTTTTGCAATTTTATTTATCGATGACATAATGGCACCAAATTAAAAAAATTCGAGAAAATAAAAATAAATTTAAAAGGGGCAAGCGAGATTTTAAATAAAGCTTATCATTGAGCTCACTGATTTGTTTTTACTAAATTTTTGCAATTTTATTTGTCGATGACATAATGGCACCAAATTAAAAAAATTCGAGAAAATAAAAATAAATTTAAATAGGGGCAAGCGAGATTATAAATAAAGCTTATCATTGAGCTCACTGATTTGTTTTTACTAAATTTTTGCAATTTTATTTGTCGATGACATAATGGCACCAAATTAAAAAAATTCGAGAAAATAAAAATAAATTTAAATAGGGGCAAGCGAGATTTTCGTTATTGCTTTTCTTAAACCTAATTGATTTGTTTTTACTAAATTTTTGCAATTTTATTTGTCGATGACATAATGGCACCAAATTAAAAAAATTCGAGAAAATAAAAATAAATTTAAATAGGGGCAAGCGAGATTTTCGTTATTGCTTTTCTTAAACCTAATTGATTTGTTTTTACTAAATTTTTGCAATTTTATTTGTCGATGACATAATGGCACCAAATTAAAAAAATTCGAGAAAATAAAAATAAATTTAAATAGGGGCAAGCGAGATTTTCGTTATTGCTTTTCTTAAACCTAATTGATTTGTTTTTACTAAATTTTTGCAATTTTATTTGTCGATGACATAATGGCACCAAATTAAAAAAATTCGAGAAAATAAAAATAAATTTAAATAGGGGCAAGCGAGATTTTCGTTATTGCTTTTCTTAAACCTAATTGATTTGTTTTTACTAAATTTTTGCAATTTTATTTGTCGATGACATAATGGCACCAAATTAAAAAAATTCGAGAAAATAAAAATAAATTTAAATAGGGGCAAGCGAGATTTTCGTTATTGCTTTTCTTAAACCTAATTGATTTGTTTTTACTAAATTTTTGCAATTTTATTTGTCGATGACATAATGGCACCAAATTAAAAAAATTCGAGAAAATAAAAATAAATTTAAAAGGGGCAAGCGAGATTTTAAATAAAGCTTATCATTGAGCTCACTGATTTGTTTTTACTAAATTTTTGCAATTTTATTTGTCGATGACATAATGGCACCAAATTAAAAAAATTCGAGAAAATAAAAATAAATTTTAATAGGGGCAAGCGAGATTATAAATAAAGCTTATCATTGAGCTCACTGATTTGTTTTTACTAAATTTTTGCAATTTTATTTGTCGATGACATAATGGCACCAAATTAAAAAAATTCGAGAAAATAAAAATAAATTTAAATAGGGGCAAGCGAGATTTTCGTTATTGCTTTTCTTAAACCTAATTGATTTGTTTTTACTAAATTTTTGCAATTTTATTTGTCGATGACATAATGGCACCAAATTAAAAAAATTCGAGAAAATAAAAATAAATTTAAATAGGGGCAAGCGAGATTTTCGTTATTGCTTTTCTTAAACCTAATTGATTTGTTTTTACTAAATTTTTGCAATTTTATTTATCGATGACATAATGGCACCAAATTAAAAAAATTCGAGAAAATAAAAATAAATTTAAAAGGGGCAAGCGAGATTTTAAATAAAGCTTATCATTGAGCTCACTGATTTGTTTTTACTAAATTTTTGCAATTTTATTTGTCGATGACATAATGGCACCAAATTAAAAAAATTCGAGAAAATAAAAATAAATTTAAATAGGGGCAAGCGAGATTATAAATAAAGCTTATCATTGAGCTCACTGATTTGTTTTTACTAAATTTTTGCAATTTTATTTGTCGATGACATAATGGCACCAAATTAAAAAAATTCGAGAAAATAAAAATAAATTTAAATAGGGGCAAGCGAGATTTTCGTTATTGCTTTTCTTAAACCTAATTGATTTGTTTTTACTAAATTTTTGCAATTTTATTTGTCGATGACATAATGGCACCAAATTAAAAAAATTCGAGAAAATAAAAATAAATTTAAATAGGGGCAAGCGAGATTTTCGTTATTGCTTTTCTTAAACCTAATTGATTTGTTTTTACTAAATTTTTGCAATTTTATTTGTCGATGACATAATGGCACCAAATTAAAAAAATTCGAGAAAATAAAAATAAATTTAAATAGGGGCAAGCGAGATTTTCGTTATTGCTTTTCTTAAACCTAATTGATTTGTTTTTACTAAATTTTTGCAATTTTATTTGTCGATGACATAATGGCACCAAATTAAAAAAATTCGAGAAAATAAAAATAAATTTAAATAGGGGCAAGCGAGATTTTCGTTATTGCTTTTCTTAAACCTAATTGATTTGTTTTTACTAAATTTTTGCAATTTTATTTGTCGATGACATAATGGCACCAAATTAAAAAAATTCGAGAAAATAAAAATAAATTTAAATAGGGGCAAGCGAGATTTTCGTTATTGCTTTTCTTAAACCTAATTGATTTGTTTTTACTAAATTTTTGCAATTTTATTTGTCGATGACATAATGGCACCAAATTAAAAAAATTCGAGAAAATAAAAATAAATTTAAAAGGGGCAAGCGAGATTTTAAATAAAGCTTATCATTGAGCTCACTGATTTGTTTTTACTAAATTTTTGCAATTTTATTTGTCGATGACATAATGGCACCAAATTAAAAAAATTCGAGAAAATAAAAATAAATTTTAATAGGGGCAAGCGAGATTATAAATAAAGCTTATCATTGAGCTCACTGATTTGTTTTTACTAAATTTTTGCAATTTTATTTGTCGATGACATAATGGCACCAAATTAAAAAAATTCGAGAAAATAAAAATAAATTTAAATAGGGGCAAGCGAGATTTTCGTTATTGCTTTTCTTAAACCTAATTGATTTGTTTTTACTAAATTTTTGCAATTTTATTTGTCGATGACATAATGGCACCAAATTAAAAAAATTCGAGAAAATAAAAATAAATTTAAATAGGGGCAAGCGAGATTTTCGTTATTGCTTTTCTTAAACCTAATTGATTTGTTTTTACTAAATTTTTGGAATTTTATTTGTCGATGACATAATAGCACCAAATTAAAAAAATTAGAGAAAATAAAAATAAATTTAAAAGGGGAAAGCGAGATTTTAAATAAAGCTTATCATTGAGCTCACTGATTTGTTTTTACTAAATTTTTGCAATTTTATTTGTCGATGACATAATGGCACCAAATTAAAAAAATTCGAGAAAATAAAAATAAATTCAAAAGGGGCAAGCGAGATTTTAAATAAAGCTTATCATTGAGCTCACTGATTTGTTTTTACTAAATTTTTGCAATTTTATTTGTCGATGACATAATGGCACCAAATTAAAAAAATTAGAGAAAATAAAAATAAATTTAAAAGGGGCAAGCGAGATTTTAAATAAAGCTTATCATTGAGCTCACTGATTTGTTTTTACTAAATTTTTGGAATTTTATTTGTCGATGACATAATGGCACCAAATTAAAAAAATTCGAGAAAATAAAAATAAATTCAAAAGGGGCAAGCGAGATTTTAATTAAAGCTTATCATTGAGCTCACTGATTTGTTTTTACTAAATTTTTGGAATTTTATTTGTCGATGACATAATGGCACCAAATTAAAAAAATTCGAGAAAATAAAAATAAGTGTTAAATGGTCTAATCTTTTGGTTGTAAAAAACTCATCGATTTCAAAAAATTTTTCCAATCAAATTTAAAACATCATCGAAGCTTTTAATTGAAAGAAACGACTGAAGCAAAAAATGATTCATAGTTCATTAATATACGTATTTTTAAAATATAATATATCATTTATTTATTATAATTAAACTTTATTAAACTATATAAGAAAAAAGAATAAACAATATAATAATTTATGACCATCAAGTAATATAAAGTTTTATTTTTAATTTTAAAGAAATTCCATTGCCATTTGTTGGTTCACTTTCACTTCGTTCCATAAGATTCCCTATCTTTTCGTGCCAGTACCTAAAAATGAGAAGAAATAAATAATATTTGCAAAAAAATTCAAAACTTACAAAATAAAAGTTTTTTTTCACAAATAATATATTTTAACATTGATTAAACAAATCTTCATTATTTCCACTTCGGGTAAGTTTTATTAAACATTCGACCATTCAGCAATATCAATTTCTTCATCATCAGAAGAGTCAACCTTAAAAATTGAATAAAGAAAAAGGTAAAAGAAAAAACTCAAACTTACATGTGAATCATAGGAAGTATCTAATTCGACATAACTTTCTCCAGACCCAAATTCTAAAAATAAAAAGAGTAAAAATATGTAATAATTTAAGTTTTTTTTGAATTTATTCAATCATAATAAAGAAATAACATACCACTGATTGTTTTGTTTGAATCATCTTCTGTTTCGTCTAAATCTGAGTCTGTTCCATATTCAGTTTCCTCTGAATCTCCATCATAATCATAATCATCTACTTCAGAGTTGTTAGCTTCTTTTTGATCAATTGCATCAGATCCTTGTTTGGGTTCAGGTTCTTCAAATGGTTTATAGCCTTGTTCTAAAAGCAAATTTCTTTTACTATCGATTTCTTCTTTAGTATACTTATTTCTTCCTCTTCTTTTCATTGGAGGTGATTCTTTGTGGCTAACTAAAAAGGAAGTTAAAATTTAGTAAGAAAGAATGTAAACACCAAACTAGCGCACAACAAAAGTAGTAAATTAAAAAAATTACATACCTTTACATCTTCTGTCCTTATGCCAATCTACAGTACTTACCATTACAAATCCAATTTCAGGAGGAGAACCAGGGCGGCCAAAACTGATATGTCCTTTACAGCTAAAAAGTTTTAGATAATTAAAGAGTTTGTAACTAATTTTGAAGATGCTTTTTTATAAATTTATGTTTATGAAATTTTTGAATATTCTTCAACTTTTAATTGTTATTTTTGTAATATTCCAGAAAAATTTTTTAGATTGTGAAATTATTTCTATGCGATAAATCTTAAGCAAACCAATGCATATTTAAATTTAAAGATTTTAATAAATAACAAGACCTTACCCTGGACAAACAAAACACTTCTTTTTTTCTTCATATGAAATTCTCCAATATTTGTGAAACAAATAGTTTTTACCATTTTCTATGTATATGAATGAATCTAAAAAAAGGAAATGTAAAAGAAAATTTAATGGAAAATAATTACCATATCTTATAATTATCATTGGTGCTAACTTTGTTTTTCGTGTAGCATCACCACCATTTTTCGAGTGTTTTGGATCATTTGATGGAAGGAATTTTACAGAGTTTGCATTTCCGATTTGTTCATTAATTGACAGATCATCCAATAGAATTTCAGAAGTTTTTACATCATTACAATTTGAAGGCGATGATGTATCATTACAAGCTACAGGAATTACGAAAGCATTTATATTTGTTTCTTTTTGAACTTCAGGAGCATTCAACCATGGGTGAAGAAGTAATTCAGCAGCTGATTTTCTTTTCGTCGGAATTATGTTTAGCATTGGAAGCAAGAAATTTATGAGTCCATTTCGATCATTTTCACCCATTTGTAGTCTATCAAATTTGTTTCGTAAAACTTTTTTAAGTTGTTTTTTAGCCATCGAACAAGTATAAAAGCGCGTTGAATATTTCGTTTTATAACCACCAGGACCCTTGAAACCTTTAAAATGATGCCGAGAAAACTTGCCAAACATATTTCTTAATTTCTTGAGTTCGTCGATTTTCTTTGATTTGCCACTTTCAAGAAACATTTTGTTAGTTAAAAGTACAACAATCTAAAAATTAGGCAAAGTAAGCATACATTTTTGTTGTCGAGAAAATTTAAACAAACTTACCGTGATTCCAAGTGACCAAATATCATGAGACGGAAGCAAAGGCGCACCATAAAAATATTCCGGCGGACGAAAACCATAAGTACCAGTAGTGCTTTTTGTTCCTTCTTTCTGAAAATAGGATTTAATACTTGTTAAACAAACTTAAAAGTAACTTACCATAGCATTTCCAAAATCAATTAATTTAAATATTAATTGTGTCAACTCTTGAATGTCTTGCTTTGGTAGTTTATCAAGTTCTTCTTTAAACAGCATTCTTTTTTGAATTTCATCTAATTCTGTATTTCTTTCACATACCATACGAAGTGAAGATAAGCTATTCCCAGATTTGACAATTTTTTCAAATTCTTGGCGTAAACTAAGTTGAGATACACATGGAGCAATGTTTTGAAGTTTGATATCAGTATGAATAACTTTGAGATCGTGGATAGTTTTAAGAGCCAACAGAACGTGCTTTGCGACTTTTTTGACGATGGAAATTGATAAACCCTTTGAAGCTTCTTTCATCAAGGAATAAAGATCTTTTCCAAGTGGCTCATAAATAGCAACATGACCTCTACCATACCAAGAATCAACGACAAAGTCTTCATAAAAACGTAATATGTTAGGATGATTTGAAGTTTGATTATGGATCTATAACAATGTGATTAATGACAACAACAAAATCCAAATTATGATAAAACATTAGTATTTTATAACTCAAAGAATTAAAATCGATTGCTTGGTAAAAATTATTTTTCTTTTCACAAAAAAGAATAGCAACATAGTTGATTGATATACGTAAAAAACTTACGTTTTTCTCAAAATTTGAAACAAAATGACCATATTTAAATACTTTAGCAATTTTGAACTCTTTCTTTTTCGTGTCAATAACGAGCCATACGACTGATGAACCACCATATCCCACCTTGCATACAGCACGATATTCATTCTTCGATCTAAAAAAATAATCCTAGTAAAGAAAAAAATAAAAAAACTTACTTAAAACACGTAAATGTATTACCAATATCAATCAATAGTATTGAAAATTGATTAAACTTTCTTTCACATTCTTCGATATTTTGTGCAAAAACGTCCAAATTATAATTGATATTTTCTAATTGAGTTGAATTTTTTTTGATTATTGTAGTTGTTTCCCTGATATTATATAAGTTACAAAAAAAATGAAATGAAAAGGACTTACTTTTGATCAGTTATTTTCGTTTTATCTTCTTTGGATAAATTAGATTTATTGGGTTGTAGCACTAAAAGTGAAAAAAAATTAGAAAAAAGTTATAAAGCACAGAAATTTTAATTATTGTAAGAACAATAAAAGATTAGTAAAAAACACTTTGAAAAAAAAACATGTATAAAACTCACCAGAAGGTTTGTCAGCTATCGGATTTTGTTTTGGTGGTTCATTTCCTGCATCACCTTTAGGTCCTTCATAGAATTTTTTGTTTCTTGTAAAATAAACCATTTTACGAAATAATGTAACAACACCAATCAGCAAAAGTTATATCAAATGAGAGCATGTAAATTCAAATACAGTCGATACTGGACCTGAAAATTTAAAGATTAAGCCCATATAGATACATTTGAAATGTGAAAGTTAAACGCAACAAAAAATTGAAAAAACACGATGAAAAAGTGAAGTTGCAATAAAAATAAAAAGTTTGATCGTTTTTTGTCGGAACGCAAAAAAAAGAAGGAAAAGCAATTTTTTTTGCAATTTATCCCTATTTTAAGCAGTATATTGAATGTAAAAAATATGAAACAGCTCCTAAATATAGATTGGAATTTTACAGACAATTTTTTGTAAACAGATTTAAAAAAACAAACCAATGCGGCCAAAATTCTTACGTGAAAAAAAAGAAGACATAATTCAAAAAATAGTTTAAAAAATAAGTTTAGTTAAATATGTATTGATTAAAGCAAATAATCCTTTGGTTCACAAATATGATCATAAGCTCCAAGTCGAAGAAATTTTTCTCCCAATTTATTTACCAAAACTTTAGCCATAACATATTGTTTGAGATATTTGCATTCCATACAAACATAATTTTTATCTGATGGCCGATAACGATAATTCCAATATTTGGTTTTTTCTTTGTTCGAAAAAAGAATCAAATTATTTTCGGGGATTTCTTCGTCGTCTGCTTTAAATTGGAAGCTACTTTCTTTGATAACTTTATCAACTTTTTTCATTGAAAGGCTTGAAACTTCAATGGGTTCACAAATGTGTTGAGTTTTTGAAAGTTTAAGAAAATCATTTCCATCTTCATCATTCAAAATTGAAGCTTCAACGCGAATTTTTGATTTAATACATTGATTGCAATGAAACATTTTACGCTTTTTTGTAAAACCATAATTATAACCGATAGTTCGATCATCATTACAAAAAAGTATCATTTCACGATTTCTTTTTTCATTGTGATACGTTTGATAATTTGGAGGATAAATTAGCTTTTCTTCCATCGGTTTTTGCTCTTGTTGACTTGAACTGCTATCTTCAGCCACTCTGTCAAAAACGCCATAATCGATGGTCGTAGGTTTGCAAACATGTTTGATGTCTCCAAGTTTAAGATATTTTTCACCATTTTCATGAGCGCATAGTTTTGCACTAACATGAAGTTGCTTATAATGACATTTAAGGCATCGATATCGTTTTTCCCCACGCTTAGTTTTATGATAAATATATCCTTTAGTTTTATCATTTTCATCGTCAAAAATAACTAAATTTTTGTCAGGAATTCCATTTTTTGAAAGCATTTGGAAACCATTATTTTTAATAATTTTGATTTCTTTAGTTATATTGTTTTCTGAGAATAAACCACTTTCATTACAAAATTTAATTTTTTCGCAGCTTTGTAGCACATCTTCGTAATCCAGCATTTCACAAACATGCTTATCAGTAAAAAGTCGAAAATATTCTTTGCCTTCATCATTTTTGAATACTTTGGCGCTAATACCCTTTCCTAACTTTCTACATCCTTGGCAAATAAATCGATTATCTCTACGACTAAACCAATAATCATAACATTTTGTTTGATCTTCTGAAGTAATAATAAGCATATAAAGAGCAGTGGTGCCTTTCCGATAAAATTTGAAATTTGGAGCATGCACGAGTTTATCTTCATATTTTTCTGGATTAAAATCTCGTAATTTACATAAATGTTTTTCATTCGTGGCTCGAACATAGTTTTTTCCATTTTCGTGTTGACATAATCGAATATAAATGTTTTTAACTCTAGCCACTTCGCAACTAAGACAAATATATAAATCTTTTTTTCTCCAAGCAAATTCATATCCAAGTTTTTCCTTTTCTTTATCAAAAATAAAAATTCTTTGCTTTCCAGTTGGAAGTAAACAAGTTTTGAATTCGCTTTCTTCCAAAATAATTTCACTCTTTTTGATGTATGGAATACTTTCGCATCGATGTTCATTTTTGAGCAAAACATATGGCTTTTCAGATTCAGTTTCATCAGAAAAAAGTTTGGCTTCAGTTTTCCAATGATTTTCTCGACAACCAAAACAAAAATAATTTCCACTTCGAGATTCAATATAAAATTTATAACACATGTCTCGATTTGCTGAATCAAAAATAATCAAACATTTTCGACCTCGAAAAGTTGGTTGAATTTCAAAATCAGGCATTTTAATAATTTGAGAAACTTCTGGCGAAACTTCAAAGTTTTTTTGCTTCTTTGAAAGAAGTCTAAAAAAAATAGTTTGTCTTTTTAGAAAAATGGATTTTTTATGATGAAACTAACTTTTCAGAATCGCTTGATACATCATCATCAATACTTTCATAATTTTCCTCGTTTGATAACCATTCTTCATCGGTTCCAAAATTTTCTGTTGCATCAAGACAACTTTGATTTTGGCGTTTTCGAAAATTGTAAGATCTAAAAAAAAAATTTTTAACTGATATCTTCTGCCTCAAACTTAAAAAACATACCTTCCATCATCAATCGATTCCTCGGGATCCATTTTTTAAATTAAACCAATACCAAACTTTAAGAAATCAGTTTTTAAAAAGAAAATAAAAATACACAATTTTTTCTTTTTTTCAAAAGTCTCTCATGTCCTTCTTTTTTTAGTGGAAAACCAACAAATTTTAAATTCAAAAAAAAATCGCGAGCTAAGAAATTTTTTTTCTGTTCCTAATTAAATGTCAGAAAAGGTGCGATGACTTTCATTGTCTTCGAACGCCTCTGAATAATCCAACACCAAAATGCTGATTGAAAGCTGGAAAGATATTGAAAGAGAGAGAAAGATGTGGAAGAATGTGTAAACATATGCATATGTACATACATGCTAAACTTGACATTTTGATGTTTTTTCAAATAACAAATTTGGGTGGTAGAACTAGCACAAAAGGAAGGAAAATTATGACGGGCAAACCGTAAATTTTTCATAAAAAAAATAGTCTATAAAAAATAAGCAGATTAGATATTTACAAAAATTAACAAACATATTGCATAAATAATAAATGCGCAATAATCTATGTATTGTGATTCGATGTTACTAAGTTTTTTATGTTTTTTCGTTTAATACTTGCAATTATTGTTGAAAAAGTGATTGAAACAAATACATATCTTTATTTACATACAAAAAATAAAAGGCAGAATAATGATTATCGTTTGGTTGTATTGATTGATGGATGAATGCTAGATGTTTTCGTTCCGGATGTATGTAATGTCGATGGAGATTGAGTTATTGATATTGCATCAGGTTGTTGCGGCGGTTGAGGAAAGATGTTATTTGCTTTCATGTATGATACAACTTGACCAGGAACTTCTGCTAATACTTCTTTAGCTAACAAATATTGGAGTTTTTCTTGTTCAAATGGTGAAGCAGCGATTCCATTAGTCATAAATTTTCTGAATGGTACAAATTGAACGATATCACGTTTTGCTGTTTGACCACAGCATGATAGTAGTCGATCATCGGAATCAAGTTCATCCATTTTATTAAAGTCAGAAGAGCCAACACCAACAATAATAATCGATAAAGATAAATCAGAAGCCTAAAAAATAACAGGGTTATATATATGGTAAAAGCATTAAAACGATATATACTTGTATGATAGCCATCTTTGTAGCAGCCATATCAGAGATAATTCCATCAGTAATAATCAACAATACTTGAAACTTTCCTCCATTAGGTCCATAATAAGTTGCTCTATTGGCTGCTTCCTTGATTGTTGGTGCAAAATTAGTTGGACCATAAAGTGATGTACAGCGAAGTGAAGTGCCATAAGCTTGCATAACGCCATCAATTCCATGAACTTCAGGACTGGTGTTTAAACTCTAAAACAAACAAACAAACAAAAAAGGTTAAACGATGAACAAAAGCAAAAAACTAGTACATACCAAAGGAAAAAGATGGCTAACAAAATTATGTGGTGGTATCATAGCTCCAAATCCATAAGCAGCAAAGTTCTTTGTTTTGTTATAGGCTTGACAAATTTCGAGTACAGCTTTGATAGCCATTTGGTATTCATTGTTTGACTGTGGATTACAATAATGAAGCGAACTGGGATGTGTTACCGAACCATTAGAAGCAGTGAAATCCACCGAAAGAGAAAAATCAAGTTCCAATCTAAAAATTATCACTTGAAAAAACACATTTTTAGAGAAAGATTAAAGCTTACCCTCCAAGAATGAAATCCAGAAATGTGTATTCTTGTACCAATTTTGCAACTTCAAATTGTAAAATACCAGAGTGTTTGTATTTCTTTCCTTTTTTGGCTTTTTTCTTTTCATTGATAAGTTCCAATTCTCTTATAGCACCAGAAGCTAGCTTGTTTACAGTTGTTTTCGTTACGCCAATAAGATCATGTCTGAAAATGTACGTGAATGATTATTTTTGTATTGGTGAATAAGTGAATATGATGGAATGTAACTACTGGAGAAGTGTATTAGAAGTTAGCTTACCCTCCATCGTTGTCATAATCAAAGCATTCAATAATGAAATCACTGAAAAAAACCAATGTTAAAGAAGTGTTTATGTGCAAGAGAAAAAACCAACCTATCTTTATCACCTTGACATAATGCTCGAACAGAAATGCTGAAAGGTTTCCATTTTGGATTCAAAGTCTTTTTGATGAATTCTGTTCGATGAACCAATTGCCGTCTAAAAAAAAACATTTTTTCATTAAACAGTCGAAACGGCACATGGTTGACTTACGTTCCATCAGAAATAGGACGGTAAAAATTCAAAAATGGATCAGATTTACCAAAGAAGTCTTTCTTATCCAAACCAATTCCATAAATGATAAAAGACATTGATTCTATTTGATGTTGAGCGATTTCTTCAGCATGGATAGTAACAGTGCCTTTTTGTTTTTTTACATCCCTAAAAACAAGAGAAAAGGTTATTTGTATTTGAAGAAGATAAACATATTGTGTAAGTGCATCATACTTTAAAGGAAGAGTCAAAGTCGAAAATGGTGCAGCAACAATATCAGCTAAATCACATTCAGCTCGACCAAGAAAGTCATGTTTAGATAAATCTTTTGAAGCACTATCAATATCATAGCTAAAAAAAACGAAAGTTAGTGAAAAAAGCATACAAAATATAAGAAAATTACATTAAAAATGACATCCGTTGTCGTTCTTCAAATTTGTAATCTAATATGATTTTGGTATTCCATTCTGGATTCAAACAATTCATCACGCATTCGGTACGTCCAATTTCTCCATACTTTAAACCAGTATTATCATTTGAATGAAAACCTTGAAAAACCACGCACATTGGATCAGATTTTGAAAAGAAATCACAATCTTTGAGATTTCTAAAACAAAGCACTCATTAAAAAGTGAAACATAAAAGCTAAGGAATCAACTTACTTTGCCTTCAATGTGAGTTCAAGTTTGGATGCAGGAGAATTTGGAAGATTTAGTGTAGAAATTGCTGAAGAATTTGGATTTATTTGTTGCTAAAAAAAGTAACAACAAATTATTACAAAAAACGCAGGATGAAACACAAAGACATGTAAAGCAAAGTTGTAAAAGAACATACCATAACGGACGATGGACGAACTGGAGTTGTTGGAGGAGCAGGAGTAACATTGAAGGATTTTGTTTTCTTTTTTCGATTGAAAAATGGCATAATTTGATTGTTATAATAAAAAAACTTTATTTGCAGCAACAGCTTTCTTCGACGACTTATTTGAGAGTAATAAACAGCAACAAAAAAAAAAGTGATAAAAAAATTATGCAAATTTTAGGCAACAAAAAAATTTCTCGAGCTTCCACAAATTCACATTGAATCTTATTTTGCTAAACTTATAACATTGCGAATGAATTTTTTTTTAGAGTTTTGGATGAAACTTTTAAGGCTCAAGTGAATTGATTGGGGTTACAATATTATTTAATGAAATATTAAAATATTTAAAGAACCATGAAAAATAATATGTTGCAAATTCAGTTCTTACTGTTACAGTAACAAAGAAAATAATAAGCATGGAAGGATAATATTGAATCATCCAAAAAAAATATGACATAACTTTATAATCTCGTGTATCAGTGAAATGGGGTTTCAAGGTTTCAATCCATAACAAAATTGAAGACACCGCATACAAGGTTGTTTGAATAATTAATCGACGCTCCATTCTAACTTTTTGTTCTTGATTATACATTTTTGGTGAAAACATTATTCCAATTAAAATAAAAATTAAGCATAAAACTGATAAAGACATATTTGTATATGCGCATCTCAAATTCGTAGCTACTCGATATTCATAGCATCCAGGTGCATTGGATGAAAGAAATTTGCAATCAGCTCGGAAAAATACGTCGGGTTGACTGATGAAAGGAAATAGATAGATGATAAACATAAAAAAGATCCAATGTTTCCGTTCGAATAACTAAAAAAATGGTTTTTTTGGATTTACACTTTTAACTTTTAAAAAATTTTTTTTTACAAATTTATGTGCTTCTGGAAAAGCCAAAGCCGTGCAACGAGTTAATCCCAATACAGCTTCCCAAATTCCTGGTATACAATAACCATACCATTGAACCGCCAAAACAAAAGGTAAAAGAGGATCGGTTAAAGTATAATTAGTTGTTCGACCATAAACCCAACAAATTACAAACACCATTTCAAAAATATAAAATGAATTTAAAATATAAAAATATGGAGATTTAAAAAATGATTTGGATTTTTTCAAAAATTCTTGACAAAGAAATATTGAAACTAATAAATTCAAAATTAAAAATAAAACATTCACAAACATTTCAAAATAATAAATTGAGTAAAAAATTGGACCATCTTCCATATTTTTTTGTTTTGAGAAATAAAAAGTTTAGTATTTTAAAATTAAAAAACTGACAACTTGCTTTTACAATATTTATTTTTGCAAAGTAGCAAATTTTAATACCAATTTTATTTTTATGGGAATAAGTATATGCTTATTATTATTATAGGCTATATTTTGTTGTTGGTAATAATAACTCTTTCACTCTAACTCCCTAATTTTTACTTTCAAAAAATAAATTATTATTTTTTTGCGCAAAATAACTTTTTAATTTTGTGTAATTTTAAAAACTTTTGTAAAAAAGCTTAATTATTGGGTTCGTCCAAAAAGTTTTGCAGAAAACTACAGCATCTTTTCCAGAATGTTTTCTTCTTTTGCAAAAACAAAATAAAAATAGAATGGAAAAAAGAAACATTTTTTCTATGATTTTTTTTTTGCAATTTCGATTCTTTTGAAAGAATAAACCAAAAATTTTCATTCCTGTTTCTTAAATGAATTAAACTATTTTTGCTTATG
This sequence comes from Panagrolaimus kolymaensis, assembly GCA_028622995.1. Taxonomy (NCBI): domain Eukaryota; kingdom Metazoa; phylum Nematoda; class Chromadorea; order Rhabditida; family Panagrolaimidae; genus Panagrolaimus; species Panagrolaimus kolymaensis. The sequence goes on along the minus strand of JAJQJQ010000025.1, from coordinate 291,437 downwards.
AAATAAAAAAGAAAGAATTTATTTATTGTAATTATTTTAAACTTCTTATTTTAATTGTATCACTTTTGAAAGAGAGCTTTCCATTTTATAGCATTTAGCCGCTGTCGTTAGTCACCTATCGATTTTTTAAAGCAGCCACCATGATTAAAAGAAGAGAGAAAAAAAGACACGCAAAACAAATATTTATGGTTTTTTTTCTATCGCGAAACATCTTTCTCTTCGTCAGCTAACCTTTGGATAAAAAAAAAATTTTGCTTGCCATTTTTAATGGTCGCTTTTTGTGAGAGAAATAAAAGTCCGTTTTCGATTTCCCTTTTTTTAAAGATCGTGAGCTAATGTATTTTGTTGAAAAATAAACTATAGAACGGACCATTCTTGGGGTTTTTATTTTAAATTTATAAAATTCTTGTTTGAATATTTTATATTTTTTTTCTTTTTTTCAAGATTAATGAATTTATTATGAATGTCTATTTACACCTTCCAATAGTTTAAAAAAAAAATGCGTCAACTCCCCATTGCTTTGGTAAGAAAAAACTTCAACCAAAGTTGTTGTTACTTTATCTAATTTTTTTTTTTGAGTTTTAGGCCCTTTCAACTTTAGCATTTTTACTTTCATTATTTCGACTTCATCCATTTGCAATGCCAAAACAACAATCTTCCATGGAAAAAAATGTTGATGAAAAAAAATCTTTGCACAATGATGACAACGACACTCATACTTCTTCAGATGTCATCATTGAAAAGTTTAGTAATCTTCCAACCGTAATCGAATGTTTACAAAATGCTGAAGAAATTAAAAAATAACCACCGATTTTAACGTAATTTTTCTCGATATGTTTTTCGAATTTTATTATTTATTTTTTATTTATATTGATATTTATTATAATAAGAATTTTTTTTAAATATTTGCATTTTTTTTAGGGTTTTACCGTAACCTTTTTATATATTTGTGTTAATAAAAATTTTTTTTTATAAAAACTTTAATATTACCATTTATTAGAATTATAGGGTTTTTTTAATTATTTATTATTGGGTTTTATAGTTTTATTACTAACAGACTAACATCAATAAAAAAACTGACTGTTGTGTTTCTTTGCCCTCGAATTTTTTCTTTTATTTGTTTTAAAATGGTCGACATGGAAACGATTCTTATGTATTTTAGCATATTAAAAAAATAAATATGAATCTTAATACATCATTTTTCAGGGATTTAAAATAACTTTCTGATGTCATCTTGATTTTGTGATTTAAGAAAAATTTGACTGGTTTTTGAGAATATTTTTTGAATGTTTTTTAGTTTAAAATAACCCCAAAAAATAATGATAGATTTATGTTTAATAATCTTTGTTTTTTTTTTCCCTAAAAGGCACTTGTGTGCTCGACCTCTAAAAAAGAAGTGAACACTGGAAATCAAATTTTTTGACAAAAAAAAAATCAAGCTTTATTTCTATGTATGTTTTGTCAATAAATTTCCATCCATCCATTTTAGACATTTCTCTTCAAGAAAATTGTTTCAAAGAAAAAACTTTTTAGTTTTGATTTAAAAATTTTTGCATTGTCTCGTTATATATTTTTTTAAATAAATTAATTTTAAAAAATTATATAACAAATTTTATTCGTTTTTCTTCTTCAAACTTTTTTTGATTTCCTTCAAAAAATGCCTTCACTTGGAAGAGATCTTCTCATTGAAATTTTCCACCAAATTATAATAAAAGAAAATTATGGCAACAACAACATCAAATTTGAAGAAGGTCTAACAAAATTTTTGCTTTGTGGAAGAGCACCTTTCAAAATGGTTTCTAACTATTTTTCAACTGCTCAATGTGAAGAAATTTGTGGATACCAATGGATTTTTGAAATTATAAAAGTAAAACCAATAGTTTTTTTAACAGTTATTTAGATTTTTTTAGTCAAATAAAACCCGAGAAAAATATGCGGTTGACATAAATCAAAAAAGTGCCCCATTTTTAATGGTTTTTAATAACTCAAATTTTTTAAAACTTGTTATCGTTGATTATCGAACCGATAAAAAATATATTCAAATTTTCTTATCCAAATGCTATTCATGTCGGGAACTAAAATTTACTGATTTATCATTCAACAATGCTTTCAATAAAAATATTTGCAAGTAAGTAAAAGTGGTTGTTCGACTTTTGAATTTTGGTTTTTAAAAACTATAAGTTTTAACGACTTTTTAATTTTGGGTTTTTAAAAACTATAAGTTTTAACAATTAAGCCTTTTTTTCAAAAAATTATATATTCTTTTCTTATTTTATTTTTTTTCAGAAACAATTTCGCCAATGTTGAAATTATCAAAATTATTGGAACCTTTAATAATTTTAAATTTCATTGTCGAAAAGCTTTTAAAGAATTTATTTTTCATACTTTTCCTAATCTCAAAGAGGTTGATATAACATTTCGAAGGACTAAAGGTTGCTCCAAATTAAATATTGATGATATTAATGAAAGTGTCAAAGAAGAATTTATATTTGAAGAAAAACAACCTCCAAATTTTTTAAAAGGCACAATTAAATTTGTTGTCGATCTTTTAAATTCAAAAGATTTCAATATTGTAAGTTTTTTTTTATAAACTTTTCTTTTTTTTAATCTTATATTGTATTTTTAGGTTTTGGCAGAATTAAACCAACCATTCTCTCGATTTCATTATTCACAAAAAAGCGAAAGTATAAAGAAAAATATATTTGAAACAGAAAATTTAAAAATTTATTTTATTTTTCAAATTTTTTAGTTTTTAGTTTGCATGCTTGCTTTCAAAATAAAAAGTTTTATTTCAGTTTTCGTTATTATTATTTTTTATTTTTAAAAACTGATGAAAATTTTAATGTTTTTGTTTTTCAAAATCAAAGAATGATATATTATTTTAAAAAAGACTGTTAAAAAGTGTCTTTAAAAAATAGCATTTCTTTGTTTTTGTGATCCAAGAAAAGCATTTTTACATACAGTAGTAATAAATCATTTTTATTTATTCTCAAAGGACAGTTTTTGACTGAAATAATTTTGCCACAACAAAAAAGCTTTACTTAGAATTAATTAGTTCAGAATTTGTATGTGATGGATGACGAACCTTTTTGTTGTGCAAAATAACATCTCTATGTTACACATTTTTTTAGTCCGTTTGTTTAAACTAAAAGTAATAATATTAATGAATCTCGATGGGAAACTTTCTTTATTAATACAGTTAACGTTAGATTGTAATAAAAAACTCACAACTAAATTTTTAAAACAAAGAAAAAAACAAAAAAAATAAATTTATTTTTTAAATAATTCGAGAATGCATTGGGGTTATGGTAATTATCGGTGTAAGAGTTTTACTTCTAAACAGTGTCAAATAAAAATTGATAAATTCATTTCGAATATTTGGAGTTACAAAAAATGTTAGAATCATTGGAATATAATATTGAATCATCCAAAATAAATATGAAGTTATTCGATATTCATAAGTTTCAGAAAATAAATGAATAAATAATTCTGCGTACAAAAGTGTTTGAAAAAACGCAGATAAAAATGTTTGTAAAACCAAACGACGCTCCATTTTAAATTTTTTATTTTTATGAACCTTTTTTGGTGCCATTATTATTCCAATCAAAACTAATATTAAACTTAGCGAGCATAAACTTAAATTCATTACAGAAGTAAAAAATACAGTTTCCTCTCGAAATTGTAAACATCCAGGCGCACTTGAGGAAAGAAATTTGCATGCGGGTCGAGTAAATACAAAATACTGACTAACGAAAGGGAAAAGATAAATGAGAGCGAATGAATACAACCAACGATTTCCATCCCATAACTGAAAAAACACAATATAAATTTTTAAAAAAACTAAAAAATGCTGTTTGCTTGGGAGAGAAAAAAATGCTTCGACGAAGCGCCGAAGAAATAAACAAAAAAAAAGCCGATAAAATCGATTTAAAAAAAACGAGCAAATCTTTTCCCTTTTTTTTAAATTGTGGACAAAAAAAGAGACATTTTTGCTCGTTTTTTTCTTTCTACCTAAAGTGGAATTAGTAAATATTTTTGAATATTTTAAACACATTTTTTTAAAAGGTTTTGAATAAATTGTTTTAAGAATTTAGTCAGCTCATTTTGATGATCTTAATTATAAAAATTTGTGATTTAATTAAACATGAAAAAATTTCTTTATGTAATAAACTTTTAAAAAAGTTGTTAAACGAAGTAAACTGTAACTCTCTTAATGCAAATTCTGATCCTCGCAAACCAACAAAAATTTTTAGAAAAAAAAAGATTTTCTTAATTAAAAAAACTAACCGTTTTATGTAAACTTGGAAAAGCTAAAGCCGTGCAACGACTCAATCCCATCACAGCTTCCCAAATTCCTTTACATCCACCAACATACCATTGAACGACCAAAACTTCAGGTAAAAGTGGATCATCCAAAGCATAAAAAATTGTTCGACCATAAACCCAAAAAAATGTGTATGGAATATTTAAAATAAAAAAAGAATTCAGCAAATAAAAATATGAACTTTTAAAAATGGATTTTTGTTTAAACCATTCAGCGCAAAGAAAAATTGAAACTAAAATATTTATAATAAATAATAAAACATTTATTCCCATTTCCGTGAAATAAACAATATTAAAACTTATGGTATCCATTAAGAACATCATGTCTGGTTAATATGGTTTGAGGTTTGCAAAATTAGTCTAAAACGTTTCCTTTAAAAAATTATTAATGTACGAACTTTAAAATGTCTACTAATACATTGTTCACCACTGTTTCAAGCGGCGATTTTTTTCTGTCTTTGCCTTCCAGGCAAATAGCTTTTTTCCGTGTCATTTTGGCGTTCTTACCACGAAAATTACAGTACTTCCCTTCTTTGTCAATGAATATGCCTGGAAGGCAAAGACAGAAAAAAATCGCCGCTTTTGAAGGAAATGAAACAGATGTGTGTTGTAATTCATATTCATACTTTACAACTACACACACCCGTAAAAGATTATTTTACAGTTGTCTAGTTTGGTTGTTTGTCACTTTAAAAAAAAAACGGATTTTTAAACAAAAATTTGTGTTTTGATTATGCAAAAAAATTTGTTGTTCAGAAGCTAAACAATTTACCTAAATTTAAATCCTAATATATGGAGGTTTATTTTATTTTATTATACGAAAAAAGAAATTTATTAAAACTTTAGTAAGCAACCTTTCTCAACATAAAAAAATTTTTTGAAATGAAATTTAAAAAGTTTTATATATCCTAATATCATTCATATTGTTTTTTTTAGTTTTTTAAATTAGTCCCATGAAACCATTTACACTTTGGGATTTTCTTTGGTTTACTTTTAATTAATTTTCGCTGCTAATTTATTTTCGCAGAACAAAGAAGAAAAAATAAAAATAAATTAATAATACGCCTACAACCTAATAATAATGATACTAAAGCAAACAAAATAAAAACTTATGATCTCCAGACGTTTGAAAGAAATCCCCATCGGGAATTTATTGTTATCACTAAAAAGATTTTTTAAATGTTATAGCTACTCCGACATGATTAAATAAATGTTAAATTTTAAAAAGTTATTTTTAAATATAAACTTTATTGTGAAAGAGCAGACGTTAAATGCCATATATGTATTTGCAAATAATGTTTACTGTAAGTAACTAAATAATTAATCTCAAAAATAAAAAAATATTCAACTTTTGACACACATAATTTCAATTCTACGGCAGCGAGAAAAAAACTGAAAGTATAATTTGCTGAAATTCAAATTTATTTTTTATACCAAAAAAATTTCATAAGATTTATTTTGTTTTGATGCAAATAATTTGAATTCAAAGCATTTATTAATAATCTAATAAAATATTCTGAAGGTAATTTAAAGGAGTTTCAAATCAAAAAAAGTTTTTTGTAGAAAATGATGAGTAAAAAAGGCATGTGAATCATTTTTGATTAGAACATTTGGTTGGAAAAAAATCAAAGAAAAAAAGTATCAAATATTCGATTAAATTTTCAATGAATTTTTTTTTACAAAACTCAAAGAAAAGTCATTTCTTTGTTTCCCTTACACATAGTTTTGATTCATCAAATTTATTTTTTGTTTGTCACTTTTAAAATTATTCGTGAATTCTTAAATTTGAACTTTATCGTTCCTATTAAGGTTCGTATTAAAAATCCATGCCCTTTATTGCGGATATGGAAAAAATTTATAAATTTTGGAATGCTTTTGCTTTTTAGCAAAAGCAAATTTATTTGATTCTAAAGAATTCCATTTGGAAAAGCATACCTATTTTTGTTTTTCACTTTACCTTTTTTTGTTATTTCCACCAAAATAGTGCCATTTTTTTGATGAAAAACAACAATCATAAATAACCACCAGCAAAATGATGTCAGTTTGCGACCACAGTGTTATTCCATGTTTGACCTTACTCCAACAAACACGTTAGCAAGCTGTAGAAAGTTCGATGCAGCCACCACATTTATAAAATCTCCTATTAGAGCAAGGTAAAACTAACCTGATGATAGATGTTGTGATACTTTATTTTTAGGTCATAATAAGCTAAGAAAGGGAAAAACTGTAATATCTTTATTTTAGTGGCCAGATACTTAGCTAATCATAGTACTAGCATACTCAAAAGATAACTAAAACAAGAATGGGGAAGGAGATAATGGAAAAAATTTATAAATTAATCGTTAAAAAAGCAACAAACAAAAAACAGCTAAGCATCGATTTTGAAAGCATTGTTGAAAAAAAACAACAACCAGCTTTAGAAGGCAACGATATTGCACCTGCATGCATCTAAACTGGACAAAAAGCCGCAATTTCAAATTTCTGAAAGCCAAACTGAGGCTGGTCCTTTAAATACTTGAATAGTAAATTCAATTCGTCCAATCAACAGCTTCGATACAGAATTATTAGAAAAAACAAACATCTCCTGTATCCTACAGCGATTAGAAGCTTTGCTGCACCAAAATTAATGCCTTTGAATTGAATCTCAAACTTCTCTTTTTTTAGTTTTTGTTTCACCAAAAAAGAAGCTGCTTCATTTTGTTTCATCAATCATGGATCTGCTGAATTTATTAGTTCCGCCACCACCAAAACAAATCAAGAAGAAATCCAAAGGTGGTAGAGATGAAGCTTTATACATCGAAGATAAAAGAAATGGTATCTTTTCTGTTTCGTTCATAAATACTCGCCTCAATCATCAAAGTGAACTCATGGAAGTATTGGTTGAAGATTTGCCTGATTTCATCGATTCTCATCACTGTCAAAAAGTAAAAGCTGCTGTTTTCAATATCGCCAACATGGAAAGTGAACTGGAGTTGGAAACCCTTGGATTTCGTCAAATGGTTGATAAAGAATTTGGTAAAAGAAAAATTCCTGTTTATTTTAGTGATCCTCAAAAGTTTATGTTTACTTCAATGCTAATGGAAGCAAATCTTGATCCAAAGCCTGAAGAAGTTGTTTTAATTGCTGCTATTTCGTGCTCCAACATTTATGTTTCTGAATTTCGTCGTAAACCTGCAATATCTTTGGCTACCAAATTTGATGGATATTCGTTTATTGCTGCTCGATGTATTAGTTGGCTTGATCGTTCTCTTGATGATGTGAAGGCTGAAATTCTCGATGAATGTGATCCTCAATATGTTATAGCAACTGATTTGACGAAGAGCAATGATGGGCTGTTGAAGGATCTCGAATCTCGTGTTTTTCAATCAAAAAAGTTCTTTGTTACTCATTTTGTTGATGATCCATCCAAATTTATTCCTCACTATCTCAAATCATGGGTTGATCCGCTATGTTCGAAGTTCAAAGTTTTCTCATTATGTCTTGATACCATTGCTGTTACAAATGAACTAAATATGGTTGATCTCACAAATGCTGCAATCAGTATTAAAGAGCCTACAGAAGTGCCATTTCGACGAGCCAAAGTTGTTCCAAAATCAAAGGAACCTTATTATGTAAGTTGTTTGTGTATTTTCTTTGTTATCACTTTAACCTATTTGTTTATGTTTTAGGTAGCATTCTGTACAGCTGGAAAATATTAAGTTGCAGTAAAAGCTGAACCTGTAAAAGAAAAGTGCCACCGAATCAAGCTTATTTTATCCGTGAACCATAATTCAATTCCACTCCTTTCTCAAGAACCTTACATCATTCCTGAACTTCGTGATCTACCAAGAAAACTTATGTCACAAACTGGATTGATTATTCCTGTAATTGGGTTTTATGATAATTCTTCGGTCATTTATGTTCGCAGCCGAAATGGATATTACTTTTTGGAAACATGGAATGGTTAGCTTTGTTTCTTTGCGTATGTATTTCTGTTATAAATTTTGTTTGGTTTAGGTTTATATGGAAACGATTTGTATCTTTGTTTTGAAAAAGAAGAAGCTGCACTTGTCACAGATTTCAACAATGTCAAAGATAATGATCCCTTTATTGTTTACGGTATGTTTGATCATTATCTCCATCCATTAATCATCGACACGTTCTTTTCAGATCTGATAAAAATCCTTTCAATGTCACTCGATGATATCATTGTTGATTCAAAATGGGGCTTCAAAGTTACAAGTAATCCTGAAAATCCTATGTTGATTGAATATGACAATTATGATGTTTCACGAAAAGCTTCAACTCCAATCACTTTGATGTCTCTTCTTCTCAAGCATCACCTCACTGTTATCGAAAAAGAAACTGGAACAATGCCAACTCAACTTGCTTTCAAACTTTTATATAATTTCGACATCAAAAAACGTGATAGAATCAACGAAAGTCTTGAAAAAGCTTGCAAACTTTTGAAAATTAGCTTTGTTATTCTTGATAATAATTAATATTTTTGTTATTTTTCTTGTTTTGTTTATGTTGTTGAATAATAAAGTACTTTATTTCCTATGATTTATGCTTCTTTTTTGTTGTTGTTTATGATAGTTTCATTATTTGCACATTAGAGTACCTGAAAATAGTGTGGATTTTTATTAAAAGTTTGAGAGTAAGAGTTTTTTCTATTACTTGTAACACAATGATACAGTTTTGTTGCACTAAATCTAACCAAGAAGGGCTGAAAAAAAAATCCACCATTAGTAAAGAAACTACATAGTTTTACAACTTATTTTATTGCATCGATCACCAAAAACTTGCTTGAAAATGAAGCAACAACAAAAAAACAAACGCTTTTTGACTCTTACATGGATTTCTAACTTTTGCGCTCGAACATTTTTTGTTTCAAAAAACTTGAAAACTTCTCTTCTTTCATTTTTGATTCATTTTTACGTCTAAAAAGTAGCTTCATTTTGTTTGGATCTTCAAAATCATGGATAAACACTCGTCATTGCATCTGCCTCTTCATGTTAAGAATTTCAAAGGTAAAGATGAAGCTGTTATCATTACTCGAATGCCAAATGGTCAATTTTTGGCTAATTTCATTGATGCTAGTTTTAATCTTCTTCCTAAGATTAAAAATGTACCTGCTAAAGATTTTTCAAAGTTTCTTAGTTCTCCTGATTGTCAAAACCTCAAAGCAACTGTTTTCAATTTTAATGATTTAAACTATGGTTACCTTGAATTTCGTCAAATGGTCTATGAAGAATTTAGAAAGCGAAAATCTCCTGTATATCTTATTCATCCTACGTCGTTTGCTGTTACACCAATTTTGAATGCTGTTAATGTTAAATCGAAACCTTGTGAAATTGTTTTGTATATGGCAGCAATCAATGGAATGGTTAGTATTGCTGAACTTAAACGTAAAGCAGATGGATACTCATATATCGCTAATCGAGATATCATCTACTTGAATCGATCTATTAGTGATTTGACAGATGAAATTCTTGCTACTTGTGATCCTCAATATGTTATTCTTTTTGATCCTCAAAATTGTGGTTTGTTGACGTCTTTGAAATCTCGTGTTGTTCCATCAAAGAATGTTATTTCCATCGACCTTAAAGATACCTGTGATCAACTTCCTCAAGTCGTCAAAATAATGTTTAGTGATTCTGGTTATAACAAAGTCATTCCTTTCTGCTTTGATAAACTTGCCGTAACAAATGAATCACCTTTGGCTGATCCGAAAAATGCTGTTATTACTGTAGATGGACCTGAAGAGTTACCTTTGGAAAAGGTCAAGATTGTTCCTAAATCAAAGAAGCCTTATTATGTAAGTTCTTTAAAACGTTTTCTTTCTTATTTTCGTTTGTTTATAGGTTGCATTTTACGATGACAAATCTGGAAGTTACAAAGCTGCAGGAAAAGCTGAACCAATCAAAGAAAATGGACATCATGGTATCAAGCTTGCTTTGGTCATCGATCACAACTCTCTTCCATTTCTTTACCAAGAACCGTACATCATTCCTGAAATCCAAACATTACCTAAGAAGCTTTCTGCAAAAGCTGATTTGGATCTTCCTGTTATTTGTTTTTATGACAACTCTTCTGTCATTTGTGTTCGTGATGAAAATGGTTATAACTTTTTGAAGTCTTGGAATGGTAAAATTTTGTGTTACTTTGCAACTAAATGTAATGCTTTATAACTATTTTAGGTATGGTTGGCAATGATCTGTTTCTCAGCTTTGAAAAAGAAAAACCATCGATGATTACTGATATGAACATGATCAAGGACAAAGATCCCTTCACGGTTTACGGTGCGTTTACAACTTCCATTTAGTGATCATGTAAACAGTGTTTCAGATTTGATCAAAGTTCTTTCATTGCCGCCTGATGCTATCAAACGTGATCCAAAATGGGGTTTCAAAGAAATTATCAATGATGATCCAGAAAATCCTGTATTGCTTCAATTTGAAACTTATTTGGGATCTCGTAAATCTTCAACTCTTGTCTTCTTGTTGGCTCTCCTTCTCAAGCAACACAAAAAAGCAATCAAGAGTGAAACAGGAAAGAAGCCGACTCAATTTGGATTCAAACTTTTCAATGATTTTTGTGCTGAAGAATGTGCTCGAATCAACAAAGGGCTAGAAGCCGCATGTAAACTTTTGGAAATCAATTTTGTTAATGTTGATAATATTTAAATTTTGTTAACTTTTTTCATTTTGTTTTTGTTGTTTTATAAAGTACCTTGTATGTATTTCTAGAAAAATTTGTGTTATCTTATAAATGAGCGAATACAATAGCATGTATGAAAGGCTATTTCTCTGTCTTTGTTTGTGATGTGCAATGATTCATCAATAGTGACTAGCGATCATCTTCAAAAAAAGACATACAACAAAGATTTTGTAAACTGTTCGAACGATCATGGTCGACGGTGAACATTCGAGATTCATTTTCTAAGAGATTGCGAGATAAAAAAATGTATACAACAACGTTGAAAACATTGTATGACTGATCACGCCATATCACGAGATATAAAGATGAACAGCGACGGTCAAGCTGGATCGTTTACAACTATAAAAACATCATTTTTTGTCACTTTTCGTGCACTTTGGAGAAGATTTATGTTTAGCAACAGATATTCTTCCTTTGGTTCATTGTTGGATTTGTTTTTCGGTTTTGATTGTACTAAATAATTTATAGTTATAAGTTTCAAGGCGACCTAAAACCCATACATTCAGTAACATTACCAAAAACGCAATCTTCATTTTTTGCACTTTTATCTTCTTCTTTCTTTTTTTGATTTTTGTCCACAGGAATTTGTCATTGTTTTGCTATTACTTTGATCTTTCTATTAAAATTTTTTTTTCTTTGTTTATTATTGCTATTTCTGACATAAAAGAATCCATCATTGTTATTGTTTTTTTGTTTTTGTTCCATTCCCGCCAGTTTTTTTACAAAATAAAAAAACTACCTTCATTTAAAAAATGTCAGGATGCACGCCGTCGAATACATTTCTCTTTCCCTGCGCTTCTGTTCATCTTTTTTGCAGGTGTAATCAACAGCAACAATTTTATGGCAGCATTTTTTTTTCACCATTGTTGTTTACATCGCCGCGCAAGCATTGTTTTTTATGCCTTTTGTTCATTCAAAGTCTTTTATGTTAAAAAGCGGTTACTTTATTTTTCTCTCTCTTTTGTTCAGTTAATTATTACTAACTATTTAAACCTTTTTTTTATTTTTTTAAATTAATTTTTGCTTTAGATATTTTTCCTTTATTTTTGAGGGTTTCTTTTGTGTGAATCACTCCCTTCATTGACACATTTGAGTTCAATCCATCAAACATTTCTTAGCACCTTATGTAAGCAATTGATTTTTTAAAAGCTTTTTTGTGGTATAATTTACGGGGTATTTAGTGAATTTATTTATGTGTCATTTCCAGAAATGATTAAATTCCCATTTTTAGCATCAACCTCGTTCTGTCTGAATTAAGTCATGATTATTCGAGAATCAATTCGTTCCCCATCTCGTAATACCGATGATGAAGAAGATTATGGCACTTATGAAGTCGAGAAGATTGTTGCCATGAGACAATTACCTAATGGAGTCATTCAATTTCTAATCCGTTGGAAGGGTTATGGCTCGGAAGATGATACTTGGGAAAATGAAGGCAATTTGGATTGCCCTGATGTTCTTGCACATTTTTTTGATCAACTTCAAAATCAACATAATCAACCTGCCAACTAAAAAAAGGTGCCATGCTGAATTGAACTACGGTTTTTTGATTTAACTTAAAGTTAATCCTTTTTATTATCGAATATATTGTTTTAGCTAATTTTGGAGACTTCCAATAATTAGAGTTTTTTTCAAAAGAAAATTTCTTCAGTTTAAATTTTGTTTGTGCCTTGCACCAGTTTCATAAAATTATGTTAGATTTTTTTGTCTTTGAAACACTATTAACATGGCATTAAATTTATTCTAAAATTACACACAAGTTAAATCGCCATTTAATTTTTGAAAGCTGAAGATTTTCTATGCATTTTTTTAGTTTTTTAAAAACTTTATTTTTAATCTTTTGTTTTTTTGCGGCAACATGGTGCAATATTTTTATTTTTTATTTATTTTCCAAAGATAATAACCATTTCAAAAAGGATAGTCGCCTAAAATCAAAGAGTGAGAGGTAAACAACAAAAATAACGAACGCATGGTTGTGTCGATTATTCACGCATTCAATCAGTGTGTGTATTTTATCTTTTTTGAAAAAACATTTTAGCGCTTTCATGAGGAATTTTGTTCATTGTTGACAAACATATATTTTTTTGTTAAAATTTTTTATTTAAATTACTTTTTTGTCTTTAAAAATTCTAGTTTTATACATCTTTATTTTCAGCAATGTCGTCCAATTTAACGCGATTATTACTTTTTTCCTCCACCAAATTTATTGTTGAATTAGATTCTCATCCATTTAGTCCTGGAATAGTTTATGTCAAATTAAAAAGCCCTGAATCTGGACCTAATACGAAGGCTATTACTGTCTTAGATCTTTCCGTTGACACTTTTGTGGATTTGTTACTTTTGGCTCGAAAAGTTGCAAAAAAATTATGTGAAATTTTAAAAGTTCAACGGTAAATTAATTTTGTGAATTTATAACAATTTTTTTAAACTTCGAAAAATATGGTTTTTTTAGTTGTGCAATGGTAGGTTCAACAAAAGGTTGCGACGATAATACTCTCGGTGTTCGAATTATTCCATTGCATGGATTAAAAGCTGAATGGAAGCCCATAATTGCGGAGGGTGAACTTGAATTTCATGAAACTTTTCCGGGTTTGTTTTTGTTTTTGGGAAGATAAAAGTTTTTTTTATCGAAAATTATTGGGCTTCCATTTTTTTTTGAAATAAAAAACAAATAAACAAAATTCATTTATGTTTTTTTAGGATATATTTCTTCCAAAAATGGCCCCGAATTACCTGAAAAAAGGTTAGTGGAAATAGAAGCCCAAGTTCGAGCGAAACTTAAAGACACCGACGATAAATGTTATTCCGATGAATTTCATGGAGATCATTGGACAGATCGAGTAAGTAAGGTTTTCACATAAAAAAACAAAATAAAAATTACAAATATCGACCATTTTTTAAATTTTTTTATTGATTTTATTTTTTAAGAATTTATTTGTCAAAATAATTCGAGGTGAAATAAATCAATGGCGTGTATGGGAAAATAAAAATCATATTGCTTTTTTAACTCCATTTCCAAACACTCCAGGGTTTACTGTTGTTATTCCTCGAAAACATCTGTCAAGTGATATTTTTAGGTAAATACGATTTTTCTTTAATTTTTTTACTCAGAAAAGATATTTAAAACTATTTTTTATTTAGTTTGGAAAAAAATTATTACATTGCTTTGTTAAAAGCAAGCCATTATGTTGCTTCACTTCTTTGCGAAGGAATACCAAATGCATGTTCGTGTGGAATTATTTTTGAAGGATATGAAATTGATTATTCTCATGTCAAATTAATTCCAATTATTGGCGATTCCACAACTAAATGTGACGACATTGATTTCTGTGAAGAATATAAAGGATATGTCAGTTCTAAAATGGGTAAAAAGTTGGTTGGTTCAGAAATTAAGGAATGGATGAAAAAATTAAATGATTTGTTGAGTGATTCGGAATAATATATATTTTCATTTATTTGTTGAATTGTTTGTAAACTTTTTTTAAAAATAAAGCATGATTTTGCAAACTTTTTTCTTATTCGCGCGCAACATGCATTTCTTAAATCTCGACCATTTTTTTGTTTGATTTTTTTGCAATTTTTTGCTGGTTTCTTTCACCATTTTTTGTTACATAAATTTAAAATAAACTATTTATTAATTATTAATTTTTCATTATTAACGGTGAGCTTTTACACACATTACATCATATCACATTCAGCTAATTCCATCGCTAACTTTTCAACGTTTCAGTATAATTTTTTAAAAGCATATATTCTTTTTAAAATTAATACCTTTAACAAGTTTTTAAACTGATGTTAACGATAAATAATTTTATTCATGCGAGTATGGAGATAGATAATATTGCAAGCATAGCTAAAGAAGAAAAAGAAATTCAAACTGATGAAATTATTGGATGTTTATTTAATATTTCATTGGCAGATAATATTGATGCTGGAAATATTCCAACTACATCGACTAAGTATGTTTCAATTAAAAAAAAATATATAACAACAGCTCGACCTTTGGGTTGCTATTGCCTCATTTTGAGGAGTGTGTTGGCAACTAGAAAGCAGCAAATCTTTTGAGCTAAAATAAGCGAACTCGAAGTTGCTCCAAAGCATTTAAGGAGGAAGCATTTCATTTATTTCCTACTTTTATCATTCATTTTTTAGTCCACAAGATTTCACTAAAGATCAACTTATTTCTCGTTTACGTTGCTCTCAATCTCTTTGTAAACGTTATAAAAATCTTTTAATCAAAGAACAAAATGAACGAAATAAAGATCAACAAGCTTTTCAAGAACTTTTACATCAAGTTAAAGTTTTATTGTAAGTAAAATTATTTTCTCCTTCCTTTTTTTTAAATTTATTTTCATTTTATCCTAATTAAAGACAAGACCATCGACTTGTTTATAATTCCATTAAAACATCGCTCACTGATTCTGCTAAAGCTTTTGTAAATGGAAAAGAGCAGCTTTGGCAAAAAATGGAAAGGGTTAGTTGAGTTCCATAAAGATATATTTATTTATTTTTGTTGTTGTTTTATAGTATAAAGAAATGTGTCAAAAACAAAATCATGAAATGGACGATGCTTTTGAGCAAAATGATGCCACTGTATTAGAAGCTAATGTAAGCAAAAATTATTTATTACTTTTATATTCTATTGATAATTAATCTCCTCCATCGTTATTAGGATGAAATGGAAATAACCCAAAATGAAATAAATCAGGAACAATTTGTTGAATTTCCTGAAGGATTTGAAAATTTGTTTGAAAAAAGTGAAATTGAAGATTTAAATGACTCAAGCATCCTTGGTTCAAGGCCTCCATCGTCATTATCAGAATATGAAATTGCAATTGATTCATCTCCCAAAAAGAGACGTCATGAAACAGGTCGATGTGAAACTAAACCAGCGATATTAGGTCCAAATGGTAAAATAGTGGAAAGAAAATATAAAGTTATAGAAATGGATAAATTTGTTAAAAAGTTTAAAGATTTAAGAAATAGATACGGTAAACTTAATAAATATTAGAAAGTTAATATTTCCATATCCATTTTTTTAGGTTTTAAGCAAGGCGATGTAGGTGCATCGCTGGGTAATCGATATGGGGCAGAATTTTCTCAAACTACTCTTTCACGATTTGAAGCTTTTAAATTATCCCACAAAAATATGTGTAGATTACGGCCATTTCTTGAAGAATGGTTGGATGATATTGAAAAAGCTGTGGATAGCGGGGTTGCAATTAGTGATTTACTAACAATGTCCCTTGTTTCTGATTCTTTCGATATGGTTAGTAATAACTATATGTACTTTTACCCTTTCGGTTTTTTTGCTTAAAATTTTTATAAAAAGACTTTTTAATTTTCAGAATGAATCAAATAATTCTGAATCTTGTCAACAAAAAATTCCGGAATCAAGATTAAATGTAATTCCACCTTTGAAAAAGCGTCGTAAACGCACTAATCTTGATTCTCACCAACAAAAGGCTCTCGAGAAATACTTTCGAACCAATCCTCGCCCAGAATATGATAAAATCAATGAAATTAGTACAAATTTGAATTTGGATAATGATGTAAGATTTTTTAAAGTTTTTTATGCTTTAGAAGAAAGCGAACCTAATTTTTTGATAAACATTCTGCATAATAGCAGCTACCGTCACTCATATCAATACATGCAATATTTAATAGCAATTGTTTTAGATTGTTCGTGTATGGTTTTGTAATCGACGTCAAAAAAAGAGAAAAACTGATATCGACTAAATGATTGTGCGCCTTTTATTAAACCCTAATTTAAAAAAATATTGTGATTTCATTTTCTGTTTCAAAGTTTTTCATTTTATTTTTTATTTTGTTTAGTTTTGGATTTTATAAACTTTAAATATAATCTAGCTCCTTCTTGTTTTCTTGATTATTTTGCTTAAATATATTTATTGATTAAACAAGTTGGATATTTTATGGCATTCGTTTATTGGTGACGAATAAAAAAAAACGAAGTGGAAGAAAATAATCGATAAACTTCTTTTCTTTCTTTTTTTGAGCGGGTAAAGTGCGTTTTAAGGGAGCCAATTCAAAAAATGTAGTTTCACTAAAGAGTTTTCTAAAAAAAAAGTTTGCAACTTTGTTCATTCATTCAAAAAATCTCTTTATTCGAACTCTTTACTTTTTTTTTGTTTCGCTCTATTTAATTTTTTTTCTTCATTTTTATTCAAAGATTTTAATAATAATAAATTTTTTTTTATGGTTTTAGCTTTGGTTTACCATTAACTAAATAAATATGGCACCTAAAACCAAGAAACGAAGAACCTTAGTCGAGCCCGAAGAAGAAGACGACGATAAAGAATATGAAGTTCAAGGAATCGTTGGAATGAGAGAATTACCAAATGGAAAAGTATTTTATAAAATTCGTTGGCTTGGTTATTCTCGTGAAGACGACACTTGGGAAGATGAAACAAGATTAAGTTGCTCGGATTTGATTAAAGAATTTCATAAAAAATCTGCGAAAGCTTTCGAGAAAAAGGATGTTGAAAAAATTCTTAAAATGAGAGTCCAAGGTAAAGATTTGCCACAATTTTTAATTCATTGGACTGGAAAACCTTCAACTGACGATTCATGGGAAGATGAAGCAAAATTTATGAATTGCCCAGATTTAATTGATAATTTTTTTATTGGATCAAAAAAAGTAAAAGCTCCTAAGAAAAGTGGACCACCAATCAAAGGAAAACGTAGAACACGACGATAATTCGTAAAGAAAAAATTTTCCATGGTTTATTTAAATATGTGAAAAAAAAATCTTGTTTTAATTCATTAAAATTTTTTGCTTTGTACAAGTTTTATAAATATGTATTTCATTTTTAATCTAATTTTTTTTGGAAGACAATAAACAACATTCAATAAAAATTTGGAGTTTTCTAATTCAAAAACATTGCAGAATCATAAAAATTTGAATAATTATATTATTTGATTTTTGTCTGCTGCGAATTTTATCTACCTTCTTTTGCCCAAACAAAATAAAAGATGCCTCAAAGCGAAATCTAAAGGTAATTTTTATCAAAGAAAAAATACAATAATAAACCAAAAGAGATACTATCACTTGACCAATCCAAAAAAAGCTAAAATTGCTACGAGAGGGCATTTTATTACCTTTCTTTTTTTATTGCGGTTGGTTAGTCACATTTATCAAACAAAAAATTGATTACTTGTTTTTCCATTTTGCCTCAGCTATTTTCTTTGCAGATATTTTCCTAATCTCTATCAACACCTTCCTTATTTGTTTTTATCCCGCAAAAAATGAATAAAAATGTTCCGACAGCCTTCAGTGATTCAGAAGAAGATGAATATGAAACTTCAGAAATAAAGAAAATTGTGAAAATGAAAAAATCTAGAAAAAATGGTAAAATTTCATTCTTGGTTCGATGGAATGGTTGCACCTCAGATTTTGATAGCTGGGAAGAAGAATCAATATTGAAAGAAGAATGCCCTGATTTAATTGAAAAATTTATGAAACAAAAAGCAGGCGGCGATAAGAAAAAAGGCAAGAAACGCCGTTCTTCGGTATCTGAAAATGTGTATGAAGTTGAAAAAATTATTGGTATTCGAAAATTATCAAATGGAAGAAATGAATTTAAAATTCGTTGGAAAAATTATTCAAGAAATGATGATTCATGGGAAAATGAATCTTGTTTAAATTGCCCCCAAGCATTGAAACATTTTTATATGAAAGCCAAAAAAGCAGCCGCAAGAGATGAAGTGGAAAAAATTCTTTATTCTTAGTTCGATGGAAAGATATGAATGATGATTCTTGGCAAGATGAAATCATGCTGATGAATTGCCATGATTTACTTGAAGCATTTTTTGAGAATAACTCCAAATTGTAATAATTTTTTATTTTTTGTTCACTTTTTTGTTAATTTTATTTTGTTAATTTTTATTACTGTCATTTTTACATAAATTTAAATTATTTTTAAAATTAAACATTTTTTGTCATTTTGTTAAAACCTATTTTCACCCAAACACAAAAGCAGATCACTGAAAAAAAAAATCTTGAACAAAAGTTAGAGTTTTTGTTTCTCAAAGAAGAAACTTCAAAGCAACAATGCAACGAAAATTGTACTTTGCTTTTGTTATCTTCTTTTTTCAATGCCATTAGCAAAAAAAATTGAAGTAAACAACAACTTTCAAAAACTTTGTGGTATCTCTTTTTTATTTTTAAACTAAAACATGTTTGTTAACTCAAGAAAACTATCATTATTTCCTATTATTATTTTTGTAAATATGGTTTGGTTAATTCATGGGAACTCAAACAAAATTGATCTCGTTGAAAGCCTTGTTCGTAAGCTTTTTCTCATTCATTCTTCTTAAAATGACAAGACAAACACATTTTTTTTTGAAGAAAAAGATTTTATTAATTAAAGGTAAAGGAATGATAAAATCTCCTCGAGTTAAAGAAGCTATGTTCGCTGTAGATCGAGCTGATTTTACATCATCCAATTCACCATATTCTGATTCACCCCAATCAATTGGATGTCAAGCAACTATCTCTGCTCCACATATGGTTAAATTTTTTAGTTTAATAGAAGTGATTATATTTATTTCTTTAGCACGCTGCTGCTTTACAAGCTCTTGAACCTAAACTTAAAGATGGAGCAAAAATTTTGGATGTTGGTTCAGGTTCAGGCTATTTGACAGTTTGCTTTGCTAAAATGGTGAGTAAATTAAATTATTAGATTTTTATGAAAAACTTTCGTCTGCTACTAAAAGTCCAGTTTTTTTCCGCTTTTAAACTATTTTTTATTCCAAGCTTTTAAAAATCAAATAAGCATATTCGTTTAAGATTGGCTCCACTGGAAAGACTATCGGCATTGAACACATGCATGACCTAGTTCAAGATTCAATTAAAAATATTCGAAAACATAATTCTGATTTACTTGATAATGGAAATATTACAATTATTGAAGGTGATGGACGTAAAGGTTATCCATCTGAAGCCCCGTATAATGCAATTCATGTTGGAGCTGCTTCCCCCAGAATTCCAAATGAGCTTATAGCTCAGCTTAAAGTTGGTGGAAGACTCATTGTTCCAGTTGGCAATGAATCACAAGAATTTCTTCAAATAGACAAAATTTCTGATACAGAAACAAAGACTAAAAAGCTTTTTGATGTTAGATATGTTCCTCTGACATCTCAAGAAGCTCAACGATGCAAGTAAAATCAAGAATCAAGACTTTTTGCTTTTTTTGGTTAGGCATTTTTTAGGTTGGAAAGTTTGCTTTAATTTTGTCATTAAACTTTGTATAATATTTGTGCCTTTCTTTGTATATATTTTTTTATAAGTTACAATACTTACGGTGTTAAAAATTTCAGTAAAATAAATTTACATATTTGCCGGTATTATTTTAGTTTCAACAAGCTTGACTTTTTTTCTTTGTATTTATTCTCATAAATTCGAAGAAGTCTAAAAAAAAAGAAAAAACTCAACTTTAAAGTCATTCTTGTTTTTATTAATAAATTTTTAAATCAAAACGTAACACTTTTTTGGGTTTTTCTTTTCCATCTTTTGGTTTATTTCTTTCTTTGTTTTTTTTTGCGCCTCAAAGAACTAAAAACAACGATTTTATTTCATAAAAAAACATGGATGAAAAAAAAAAATAAAACGAGGCAATGACTCGTGCATCATAATAAAAAAAGAAAATGAAATGTGTTTACGACGACGACGCTTGTTTTTTTTTCGCATTGCAACTCAGCAACAACAACAATAAAAAAGAAATATGAAAAAAGTCGATAAAAAGAAAGAAGAAGAAAAACAACCTATTTTTTTCTTGTTGTTGGTCATAGTTTTATTGTTTATTTTGGAATTGATTTTGTTTCTTTCACTTTTATTTTAAAGGGTATTAATTTTTGTGATAATTAAGAATCTTATTATAAATAAAATATGAAAAGTATTTTTATTGTTTTGTTTGCTGCTTTCATTGGATTAACTTTGGTAAGTATTTTTTGGATTTTATTATTGGGTTTTAGCGGCAGAAAAGGACTAACTTTTTTTATTTTTCTGGATGCTAACCATTTTTTTATTCCAATTTCAAAATAATTTTGAAACAGAAAAGACTATTCCAAAAGTTTTTAATTTCCATTTTTGCAGTGCCATGAGCAAAATTGGGATCATATAGATGATGCCGTGCCAGCAGCTGCCGATGATAGCGATTTTGTTGGGTTTGAAGATGCAGCTGGTCATGCAGCTTCTGCCACCGCTAACAAATATCGTGAAGCTAAAGAAACCGTTGGGGAATATGCTGAAGCTGCGGGTGAAAAACTTTCCGATGCTGCTCATGCTGCTCGAGATGCAGCGGGAAAAGTCATAAATAATGCGGGTGAAAAATTAAGAGAAACTCGAAATACTGTTAGTGAATTAGCTGATGATGCAGCACAAAAAATGCATGAAACGGGTAAAATTTTAAAAGATGCCGCCGAAGAATATGCCGATTCTGAAAGTGCTCAAAATGCTCTTCATCGAGCTCAAGAAGCTGCTGAACATATTACTGAAGAAGCACATGAAAAAATTGATACAGTAAAGAAAATTGTTCGGGATGAACACTAAAAACCATGTAAATATAATTTTTGATATGTATGTATATATTTTTTGTGATTAATTTTATGGGTTCTTGAATCTCTTTGTCAACTTGACTATAAAATAATACTTTTATAATTACAACAGAAAGTTAGCATTAGTTTTTTAAAACAAAGCTTTATATTATTCAAAAAATTAATTTAACACTTTAAAACCCAAAGAATTTTTTTATAAGTAACCAAACAATTTGTGGAAAAAACGCTACTTTGCCATTTTTATTATCTTCCATTGTAGCATTTTCATATCTAGGAATAAGTTTGTTTTGGGATTCAGTGTCTCGTTTTCCAATGGATCCACCATAACCTGAAAAAAGAAAATTTTCCATAAAGATTTGTTGAAAAGTAAATAACTTACCTCCGCCACAACCCATTCCACCCATACCATATTCCATTCCATATCCCATTCCACCGCCACCATAACCGCCTATCCCATATCCGCCATAACCTCCATATCCACCACCACCGCCTACACCAATTCCATAACCTCCGCCACCTCCTGCTCCAAGTCCATATCCACCACCTCCACCACATGAACCACCGCCATAATCAAATCCTCCACAGCAAGCAAAACAAGCTATAGGAATAAGGGACAAAATAGAAATAAAAAACATTGACATGTTTAGTAAAAAAATAAAGGTTAATAGAAAAATATAAAAAATGCTGAGGTACTTTTTTGGATAAACATTTTTCGAGGTTTAAAATGTCGTTGACTAACGTGACAAAGTAAAATGGTAAAAAATATTTGGTGTTCATTGTTTGGCTCTTTCAAGTGGTTTCGGAGACATGAATCGCTTTCATGTTTGAGTAAAAGTGATATCAAAAAAAAACGCAAAAACTTATCTCATCGAAATAAGAAAAGGTAAAAAAAATCATAAGAATTTTCAACTAAAGAACAACTATAAAACTTTCGCATCAATAAGAAGCAAATAAGAAATGGAAACAAAACAAAAAAATTTATATAATTCAAAAACAAGTAAAAATCAAAACAGATTTAAGAAGAAAATGAAAAAACAAAGCTTTCTTTAAGTAATTTAAAACCAGTAAAAATGGTTTGCTTTATTCCATTTCGATAAAACACATTGCTTTGCTAAACACATTTAATCATTGATTTTAAGCTTTATTATTTATTACAAATATATGTATATTTACATTTCCTTATTATTGTTGCGTTAATTTAACACATTATTTTTAAACTGATTAAGTTTTCTATATACATGGATGAAATGAATGAAGTGATTTAGGTAAAATTTTTGGTGCGATTAAGAGATCTAATAAATATTTCGTTGTTGTTGTTGAGTGGTTTGCCATTGATGATTTCCATTTTGATTAACAGTTTCAACGCAAGTTTTTTGTCGAACTTCACCTTGTTGGTGGACATTGTATGGAGCAGCAGTTGCACGATTAGAAAATGCTTGATTTTGCATTTGTGCTCCAGCTTGTTGCATTTCAGCTCCTTCAATGGAAGTTTTTTTTGTTAAATATTGTCGACTTGAAAGATATGGTAAAAGAGGTTGCTTACCTGCTTGAGCAAGATATTCTTGTCCACGTTCTTGTTTATTTAAAGCTTTAGCAGTTTTTTCATTAGCTTTTGCTGCTTCTTTATCAGCTTTGTGTTGGGCCTTTTCAGCTTTTTTGAAATCTTTTCCTGTATCATCCAAAATGTCGTCAGCTTTTTTACCTAAACGTTTAGCTTCTTTTGCATGAGCTTTAGGAGTATCTTTATTTCCAGAAATAGCATCCGCAACTTTATTTACACCTTCTTTAACTCCTTCTTTAATATCATGAAGGATTCCACCTTCATCCTTTCGAAGTGGAAGAGTGGCAACTCCTGGCGCAGCAACATTGCGTTCTTCATAAACATATTGTTCACGACGGTCCATATTGATTGGGTAATTTGGTATATAAATTAGGTGATTATATAGATTTGTAAACTGAAAAATAAAGGAATGGTAAGAAATGGATATGAGTTTCGGTTAAAAAAATTAAATCATCGTATTTACGCGAAACCAAGATTAGAAGGTTTTGATTTTAGACGTGCTTCACTGAAAACAAAAAGTAACAACAATAAATTTTCTATGAATTTTTTCTTGGCTTTTATATCCTCCAATTTTCCTTCTAAAAATAAACATAGAACCTCTAAACAACAAAACTTTCATAAAAATATTTATCGTAGAAAAAACATCAACAAAATGTTTCATAAACTTTTTTGCAAAGCTTTCTTTTTATTTCTCATTAACCACAAACAATTTTTTTTGTTGAAATTTTACATACATTTAAAAATTAAAAAAAAACAACTTTAGAAACATTTTCCCATCCAAAAAAATGTCATCGTCAACATACTCTTCTTCTCCAGGAAAAATAAATAGGATGATTGTCAACAAAAATGTTTCATCGAGTGTTTTTGTTTACTTTTTTTGTATTTCATGAGAGAAAAAAAGAAAAAGAGAAAGAGACTTCATCCTTGTTTTTTTTTCGTAACTTTTTTTGTCGATGTTTTCAAAAAGGGCGGAAAACACCTTTTGAAAGAACTAAAAATAGAAACTTTTGCTACTAAAAATAAAAACAACACTTTTTTGAGATTAAAGAAAAATTTTGATCATGCAAGAATGAAAAAAAAAGTATTTTGTTAGTAAATAAAGCGACGATATAATATCATAGCTAAATTACACTAAAATAAATGAAAACTATAGTAACCAAATGAGTGTAAGAGAATTTATAAAATTCAGTAACAAAAAGTGATAACAAGTGTAAAATGGCCATGGGAAAACAAAACAAAACATACTTTAAATAATAAGCAATAATGTGACGCAAAAGACTAATTCGAAAAAAAAATTGAACTCAACTTGTATGCACGATATTTTTTTATTTATATTAATTAAAATCTACATAAATACCGAGAATAAGATTTTAAGTAAATTACATTAATAAAATGAAATTTAAAATTTACACCTGTTGCATGCATGCGAGGAAAAAAGCAGATGAATTTTAAATTTAATAACTAAAGTTTCAAATTTTGTTAAAAAAATTTTTTATAAAACTTTTTTTTTATTTCATTTCAATGAATTTTTCTTCAACAAAGATTTCTCTTCCTTCACCTTTACTTATTAGCGTTTATTATAATTATTCATCTTTAACTTTATTTTTATCATGGATAATTACGCCTTTGCTATTATACGTAATTTTAACCCAATCATCAAAATTACAAAATTTTAAATGGGTTATTTTAAACCATTCTTTTTGGTGTTTGGCTTTTGGAACATCATTTTCCATTATTAAACCAATTATTTTGGCTCCAGCTCCGGCAGGATATCCATTAGGATTTATGAGAAATGGAAGTTATAAATCTTCTATGATTGCTGCAATTATTATTTTATCGTGTGTTGGAAATTGTGTTACATCATTTTTTCTTACTTTACTTAGTCGATATATGCTTATTTTTCCTTCAAGTAAGCAAACTTCCATTTTACGACCACATATTCCAAACAAAGATCAATTAAAAAATAATTTTTGCCACTACGTAAAACTTTTTTGGTGCCCCGGAAATTACCATCGCTGATTTTTGCGTCGAAAATTTAAGTAATAGAAAGAATTGCAATTTTTCGATTTTTCAATAAAAATTCATTTTTGATTGAAAAAATTACTGTTTTCCATGAGTTTCTAATTCATGGTACTAAAAAGTTTGAAATTTTGACATAAAAAAATATTCTTTTTGGTGTTTTTTAGCATTCACAACTCTTTTTTCTTCCATAATAATTTTTGACATCGTGGCTTTCTTTATAAATCTTAACATTTTCCTTATTTTTTAGAACATTCAAAATGGTTAAATTTGAAAATGTTTTCTCTATTCGCTATTGCCTTTACTATAATCATTCATATTATGCTTATAATAATTTTTATTCCAATTCTCAATGCTGATGAAGCCACCATTCAAAGCTGGGTAAATGACTACAATCCAAATTTATCTAAATTTTTATTCCATGAACCCGCATTCTTTTTGATTCCCGATATATTTTTAAGTAAAGCTTTATTTTTGCTGCTTCTTTTTTTCGCAATTTTATTAACTATTTTAATTTTCTTTTCCATTGTTTTTATTAAACTTGTAAAAAATCAAAATTCTGTTACCGTAACAAAATTGCAAAAATCACTTTTTGCAAGTGTATCTGCAGAAATTTTGTTAACTTGTTTATTTCTTTTTATTCCACTCATATTTTTAGTTTTATCTGTTTATTTTCAAATTTCTGAAACAACAAGTTTAGTTTGTATTTTATTTTGTTTTGTTTCCACTCATTTCTTTGTTCAATTTATGGTTACTTTATTTTTTGTTACGCCATATCGAAAATGTGTAATAAGTATTTTTGAGTCTATGATTTCCCGTTTTTATGTTGTTAGAATTCCACCTTCGCCTCTGACTTCCATCAAAATTACACCTATTGTTGAATAAAAAAATATACTTTTATTTTTTAAATTTGGCCATTTACAATGCCGGAAAAATGGAAAAAAAAATTCCGGGAAGTTGAAGTTTATTTTCATCAAAAGTTTTGATGAAAGTATGAATTTATTTTTTGATATATTTGTGTAAATTAAAATTATCACATTTCATATATATCAACTTTTATTTTTTTATTCTTTATTGGAAATTATAGTTGGCTCTGCCAAAAACACATTCAAAAAGAAAAGAAAGAATAATAAAATATTCAAACAAAAACAAAAAATCATATTCAATCAATTAAATTTTTTAACTTTTAGCAACCATAAGTTTATTTACGCGTGGCAATTTTATTAGCAAACTTTACTTTGAAGTTTGAAGTTTGAACTTTCTTATTATCTTTCTTATCAAATATTTTTTGTTGATTAATACATACTTTAAATAGAACTTGGGGTAATCAAAAAATAGGGGAAAAGCAACGTATATTTGACAAGTAAAATATAAGTTAAGTTGCATATAAATTTTAATTTATTTTCAAAATAATAATTTTTGAAAACAATAATACTGTTATGATAATTGTAAATAATGAAGAAGAAAAAATTTAATGAAACATGGCGGCAAAAAATGAATACATAAAATTTTTTAAAATATTCTATAAAAAATATGAATTTAATAAAACTTTAAATACAAATATGGAGATTCATTTGGCAATTGTGTTGCTTGTGAAAATTTGTTATTCAAATGTAAGCTTTTTTTTACTCAACAATAGCTTGTCCATAATTAATTGTTTGACCGGGTTTAATAACAAATTTCATATCTGGTGGACCTTCGAAGATCTGGAATTTACTGTTTAAAATAATTTTATGATAAAATAAAATTTTACCAAAACATTAACGGACCCATTTCGAAATTCACCAATTTTTTCACCTTTTTTACAATCATGTTCAACTTTGTGATGGCTGTATGGAACGAGATCCTTGCCATGAGAAAGAATAGGATGGCTTGGATTTTCCTGAATTAAATTTTAATTAGAAATTTGGAAAAATTATTGGAAATAAAAAACCAACCACATCAATAACAATATCACCAACATATGTGGCTGCTATTGGAGTCATAGACATAAATCCATGTTCCCATTTACCACAAATTGAAACCCTTTCATTTACACAAAAAATTCTTGGAATAAAATTAATAAATCCTGGACGAACTTTGAATAAATCACCTGCAAAAATTTTTATATTTTCAATCGCTTAAAAAAAATTTTGCGCCAAAAAAAAGTTTGCAAAGTATGGTACCTGGATGATGAAAAAGTTCGGTGATGGTCCATTTTGCGGGTGAATGAAAACTATGATAACTTCCGGGAGTTAAATAAATGCAAACTTGATATAATTTCATATGGGACTTAAAAAATGCAAAAAGTCACAAAAAAAATAGTCAAAAAAGCAGACAAAAATAAATCTTACTTGTAAATGAACACTAACAGGTCCAAGAAATTCTTTCATATCAAAATCTTGACCTTTTACATAAACAATTTTATCCCCTTCTTTCACCTCACCATAATGAACAATTAAGCCATCAGCTGGGGAAACCTAAACAACAAAAACTTTATATAAACTTTTATAATCGAAATTCAAAAAAGTTTGACAAATTTTCTTTAAAAACAAAGGTTTTAAGCTTTGATGAATCCAAAAATTTTTATGATAAAATTAAAGATGATTATGAAAATTTACTGAAAATTGTTCAAGAAGAAATTTTTTATCCAAGTATCTAAAATGATAAACATTTCACATTTTGCATACTTTACTTCTTTTTTTTCCACTCTGTTTTGATATTACGTACTTTTATTCTGTTTTATAAAACTAATAATAATACTCTTATGTTTTTAATTTGTCTTATTTCTTGGTAAATTTTGACCGAAATTTGAAATTTACTTTTTCTCTAGAAAACAAACCACATACTTTGAAGTGAAAGTTACAAATGTTTAAATAATAAAGTAAGAAATAAAAACATCAATGAAACGATTTCTTTTAGTAAAGAAAGATGAAATATGTTTAATTTTACAAATAAAAGCTAAACCTTTAATAAATATACTTGACAGATCCTTGATAAACATGCTGACTTTTCGGTGATTTTAAAACCGTTCTAAAAAAGCGTGATAAAGAAACTTTATAAAAAGAAATACATACCATAAATCGACATGGTTATCTCGCCCATCATGGCTAAAAGATAATTGATTAAAAACGTAATACACTGTTCTTTTATTAAAGCACAAAAAATCTACGTGATAGAAAGGAATGTCTTGTGAATATTATTCGAACTGATTTAAAACATTTCAACTTACAAATTGCAATGCAACAAATCTGCAAAAAATAAATCAACTACCACATATTCAGCCCTTTATTTTAGGTTATTAAGGCCTAATATAGAAATTCCACATTTCTGCCTACTGCATTTTGGATAACTGTAAATATGCACCTCTCTAATTTCATCCACATAACCACTCCAGACAAAAAACAAGTTTATTAAGCTAAAAGCTTTACAATTAACAATTTACATACAATCAATGAAATAATACAATAGTAAAAACAATAATAAAAGTCATTGAGATTCAGTTTGTTCACTTTCGGTAACACTTTGATCAGGAGTATCAGCCAGATTGACGACTTTGACGACAGTTGTTTGAACTTTTCGTTTTTGATTTTGTTTGTTAGAAGCCTTGTGTTGAATTTCGGTAGTTTCATGATGAAGATCAGCATCAGCTATTGCAGAGTTAGAGCCTAAAAAAGAGAAACAAGTTAAAAGTATTCAACATTAAGGAGAATGATAGCTTAATAGCCTAAAACAGAGAAAAGGAATGCCAAATCTTGCACTAAAGCACTCGAAAAGTAAAGAAAAGAAGAAGATTAACAAATTCTAGGAACAAAATATGAGTAAGGAATGTGGAGTTTCTTGTAATCATAATCATATTTAACATAAAGCGACTATGTAAAAAGTTTAATGGAAGCTTCAAACAGCAAAATCATGTCTTTTACAACAAAATGAAAAGCATTTCCACTCCAAACAATAAAAGTTCTAACAAAAAAAGAAACAAAGAAAGTAAACTCACTAGTTTCAAGAGCATCTTTTTGATCATTATCATTTGTTTCATCTTGTTTAGCTTGTTCACGAAGTAGTCGAACATTACGAGAAGCTTCATCAGTTTCGATAAAGTGAGCGGTATCACGTACATATGTAGGACAATTGGATTTATTACATGTTGAAACATGTCGATGTCCAGTAATTACAGCACAAATACTTTTAACACTTTCTTTGATACCATCCATAACACCCATCTTTGGTTCTTTTCCAAAATCAGCATTGATACTATCGATACTGCTACTGCTTGCGCTGCTGTCGCTGCTACTTGATGAATCTCGATCAGGTGAATCTTCATGAAGATATGTTTCACGAATGGCTGCTTTTCCAGTTAAATCCATTTCTTTGAGTTGAGTTGATTCTTTCTGATGATAAAGAGTTCAATGGTCGAATTCCTAAAAAACGAAAAATGATTAAATGGGTAAAGATAAAATACGAGACACAAATTTTTGTAAAAACACGAACAAAAAAAAGAAGAAGAAGCGAAACTAAAAGTTTGAAGGATTTTTGCTTTTTCATTGATTGATTTTTTTTTGTGTTTTTAGGGCAAAATGCCAACAAGCTTTGGGAATTTAGGATTTCTGCGTGTCTTTTTTTTCATTACTGATGATCGACCAACAAATAAACATAGCTTCCTTTTTATTTGCATTTGAAGTTCTGTTTAATCATGATTCATGAATAACAAAAGATACGTATGTTCATAGTTGCTTGTCGGTATATTGTAAAAACACCTTTTGCTTGCTTTATTGAATCGAAGATTTTATATCACACGCGTTACATATTTTACTGAAGGATTTAACTTTTTTGCCTATTTATTACACATAAATTGCTATCATAAAAGGTTTTGTCAATTTTGTTAGAGTTTATTTATTAAATATTTTTTTCACAAATTGAGTACATTAAAATTGATTTGTGATCTTTTTATTATGAATAAATATGGAAAACTTTGATATTTATAATTGCCCTGAGGATTGTGTGTTAAAGTTGCTGAAACTATGATCACTCTTCATATTATTAAGAGCTGGTCGAGAGATTACAGAAATTTCTTGACAACTTTGTTAATTTCCTTGTGAAAAATAAAGATAATAAAAAATGAAGTAAAAAATGAAGAAATAAAAGTTTTAACATTTTCTTTGCAAACTTTGAACAAAAATCACACACGGTTATCAAATTAATTCTATTGACACTTATTTTTTGCAATAAAAACACCCAACAACTTCTCTAATTATAATAAATATAACCTAGCCTTTATTTTTTTCTATGTAAAACAATAATAAAAATTTTATTTTCTGATAAGAAAAATTTCCGTTTTGTTTATTACTTTTTTTATAAGCATAACTAAGAACTGATAAAAACAATTTATTGACGTAAAAAACCATAAATGAATGCAAAAGGCGCATTTTTTGCAAGAAAACAACAAAAAATAATAAAGCTATTAAAAATAAAATGTGTTTGTTTTGGGAAATAATTAATTATTCAAGCATTTTTTTTTGAATTTCAAATACATACATTTAAGTAAGTCGTAACAAATTTATCATTTTTTATACCCGCATATTCTTGGATTATTAAAAGAATCAATGGCACGAGATTCACAAAAGGTTGTTGATTTTATTTGAAAATCGGCTGAACATAATATATGAGAATTATTTATATATGGAACAAACATGGCACCTTGACCAGGTGAAATACTATATACTTTTTGACATTCATCTTGTATGGTTGGATCATAAAATGATGCGGGTAAATATGTAACAGGTTCAGATCCTTCAATAGAATATGAAGGCCATATGGAACCATTTTTGCCCGACCAAAAAGTTTCTTGAACTCCACTTATAAACTCTGCAATTATTCAAATTATTTATTCGAGTTTTTTTTAATAAAAATATAAAATGGATTAAAATTTACTGTTAATAAAATTCCATTTTTCTGCTGTCATTATTGTAATTGGCCGTGTTTCACCTAAATATGAATTACATATTTCCGTGGCATCATTAAAATTAACGGTATCAAAATCATCAACAAATATACAATCTGCATAATATTCAGCCACATATGGTCCAACCACAGGATTTATGGAAAATGTTTGAGCATAAAATTGGCGTAAAGAATTATCATCATGGCATATACAATTTGCTATAAAACAAAAACAAAAAAGATAAAAATTAAAAATCGTTTATGGAATCTGAGTCGAGCTAAATAAAAATCCCGCGCTTCCAACTCCGGATTCATTTTCTTTTCAAAATTTGCTTTCATAAAAATTTGCATAACAAAAAATGAAATTTACCTTGTCTTGCTTTATCCGAAAAAGTTTTGGATAAAGAATTACTGGTATCAGAAAATACCAGTAATGGAAAAAACCATCCAGGGGTAGAAATTTTAGAAAAAAATGTATCCATTTTATTTAAATTTGCAGGATCCGTTGAAAAACCAATAGTAAAAATTTTAACCCTTTTATTTTTTATATTTATTGCATTTAATAAATCAAAATTATTATATTCAAATTCTGACCTAAAAAAGCTTTTATTTAGTAAGAAAATTTTTTTAAAAAAAATCCTTACTGATGCGCATTATTTCCTGCGATAATTAATATTTTTGCTCGTTGATTAGTATAATTAAAAATGCCATCCACAAATTCCAACGCCGTTGTATAATTTATTCCATTTTCACCTAATTGTTTTTTCCAATTAATTATATTATTAAAATTGTTTGCAACTTCATTGGAACTCGTTAAAGATCCAAATGGAACTACGACTTTAGCAGTTTGGGAAAAAATTGCAAATGCAACATTATTGGTTGTTTCATTATTTGAATATAATCCATGATTAAGAATTAAACTATTGGAAAATATTTTTTGAACCTTAAAATAAGAATTTTTTTGTTTAAGAAAAGATGGAATTTATAAATACCAATTGCAATTCAACATCATCATTTAAATTTGAAACTTCTAATAAATATATTAAATCAATTTGTGAATAACTTGCATTTAAGCGACAATATGTTCCAAAGCCTTGATCGGGGAGATATTGAGCCGTAGGAGGCGAATCGCATCTTGACAACGGAAAACTTTTTCTCAAAGTTATGGAAGAACAAAACAAAATAATTAATAAATAAAACAATTGCATGTTGAATAAAATTTTCTCGAAGCTTCACAATTTGTAGATTTATAATATTTTCTTTTTGGCCCAAAACAAAGACGCTTTCAAAAGCAAAAAAAAAAAGAAAGAATAATATTCTTTAAAAAGTCAAAAAGAGAAAAAAGCGACGCTCAAAAAAAATATTAACCATTGATAAGAAGAAAATTAAAAGAAATAAAATCAAACAAAACAAAATTTCTTTAACTTTGTTCTTAAATCATTTTTGACTTTTCTACGTGTCAAACTCAAAAAGCAATCATTTTTTGTGATATTTTATTTTATTTTTATGCTTTCTTTTGTCGACGTCATTCCTTCATGAATTTCAACATCAACAACGGCAATGACCATATTTCCGGTATATATATTTTTTTAACTCCCATGTATTAAAATATTTAATACCTTTGTAGCTTAAAAATAATATGGGCTTACAGTTTTTTTTTCTTATTTCTTCAACAAGACAACAAAAAAATTGATAAGAAAAAAAAATTTACCTAAAAAAAAAGAAAGAAGAATGACGGAAAAAATGTGAAAAGCAAAATGTGATTCTTCTTCCTCTTTCTTATCGATCACATTTTTTTATGAGAGTCCATAGTAAATACATATTGATTGCAAAAATTTGGAAAAAAATATTTGCTTCAAGGAAGTCATATTTTTCTTTTCCCAAAAGCTTATTATCAGAAAACTTTGACTCTCAAAAAAGCAACAAAAAAATTATTTTTATTGTTTCTTCCTACCAACATTAATCTCAAAAAAGGAATCAACCCAATTTTTGGCTTAATCACGTTTTTTAATTTCCGTTTTCTTCTTTTGATTTTTCTTTCGTCATTAAATATTTATTTCGATTTTTTGATTCCGGTCCATTCTTTTTTAATACCAAAATCTTAATGTAAGTTGTTGGGTTGGTAAAGGCTCTTATGGGAGAGTAGTTTATGGTTTTTTTATATACAGTTTTTTTTATTTCTTCTCGTTATTGGTGATAATAAAAAAATGACGCGCACAGAGAACAACAGCAACAACGAAAAAAAGAATGCATGCTTGATTCTTGTAGAAAACCTAAGCTTCTTCTTTCTTATCAGTCACATTTTTTTTCTTTGAGAATAAAATTATTTTTGTTTTGAGGGTAAAAATATTATAAAAAAGAGTCAAAAATATAAATAAATAAACTAACATTGTCTCATTAATAATTAATTTGAGAAGAAATCGGAATAAAATAACAGCATTTTTACTATTATTTATTTCCTTGGAAATATGCAAAATTCCAAAGAGCCTTTTTGATATTTAAGACATGTGCTGCGTTTTTTTTCTCATAACAAAAACCAATGTTGAAATATTTATTATAAATTAACAAAATTCATTAAAATTTTTTTTGTTGATTTTATTAAAATTGTTTTTCTTCAAATTCGATACAACAAAATTGGCTTGTAACGACTTGATTATTAATATATGGATAATGATGATAAGCGCAATTATTTTTTTGGGAATATGGAATTCCTTCTTCCATCAAAGTATGACCATTTCGAATGAGAATGCGTCCAATTGGAGGAGTGAAATATCCTTGTCCTGAATTTTCCCACACTGCTGGACTAATTAAAAATTTGATGTCTCCAGTCGGAACGGGAATGGTTAATTGAAATGAATGCTGGTGAAGAATACTAAATTAGTAATTATAAAATAAAATAATAAAAAAATGGTTTAAATTAATTTTCAAACTAACCCTCCCAAATATTCATTTATTTGATATATGAAATCCCAATCACTTGGACCAGTAAAAGTTGCATTAACAAAAAGATGTGTGTCGTCTTTCAAATTATAAATTACGCTTGAAGTTGCAAGAGTTGTATGATTTGAATTCAAAATGGAGAGACCACTTTTAAATGATTTACACCGAAGATTATTTGGCGGAGCTTGAGGAGCTGGTAAAAATGAAGTACAACATTGAGATTGATATGATGGGAGATATTTATAACATTTTGAATATTTGGTGGGAAATGATCCATCATAAAAGTTAAAAGTGTTATCATCAATATAACCAAAATAAAGGTTAAAGCTATCAGTAATTGAAATTCCCGCTTCAAGTAAAAGATAAGAACCAATTACTTGAAAAGTAATGGGTTTTGTTGATGTATCAATGTTGTTGCATTGCCAGGAAGCATCTAAAACTTTTTTATCCTGTTTAAACATTATTTTTTCATTATTAAAATTACCGAAATAATTAAAATTTACATATTTTTGTAATGTTTGGAGTATTATCCATAGCTTTGATATTAGTTACCGATATATTATAAGCATTATTTCCCAACGAAATTAGAGTTAAAGTTGCTGAAACATTGTATGTTGTTTGACTATTATCATTTTCATTATTTACAATTGGTCAAGAGATTACAGTAATTTGATTACAAATTAATGGATTTCCTTGTGAAAAATATATAAAGTAAATAATAAAAAGGAGCATAGATGTTTTCATTTTTCTTAAACATAACAAAAAAATATTTCAACTTCACAAAAATGATAATTATATTCTTGTTTATATATTGTAGCGTTAACACCCGCCATTTTTAATATTAGCCAATAAAGAAGCCCCTCAGTGTTGTTGTTCGTCGACCACCGCATGTTCGCAAGCCACCCGCCTGCGGGCGATTTAAAATAATTTGTTATTTTTATGCAAAAAATTGAAAAGTTTGTGGGCGATATTTTCAAAAGTTATCAAGTGGCGTGCGAAGAACTTTACAGTTTTTTTCATTCGATATGAGAACAAAAAAAGCTGATAAGAAAAAAAATCAACGTTGATTGAAACGTTGAATGCAATCTAAAAAGGAAAAAAGAGGGGAATGATGAAATAAATGTGAAAAGCAAAATGTGATTTTTCCTCTTTCTTATCGATTACATAATGTTTCAATATTCAGAATAAATTTATATCTAACTACCAAATTATAAAAACAAGTATACAGATGGCAAAAAATAAATGTCAAAAACATTGCATATTTTAAATCAACCTAAAGCTAAGAAGAAGAAAATTCAACCTTTAGTGTCAGCTGCGGAAAGGAAAATGACACATTTATCTGGGATGTATCGAGATGAAATAGCTCGAAGCATTTTTTGAGCGAGTTCATCATTTTTAGTTGGGGAAACAACGACAATCTGAAAATAAAAAAATAGCTAACTTTCACTTTGAAGAAAGAGATTCAAGAAAAGAAATGTTCCCAAAATCAGCAACATTTTTTCTAACATGTTTGTTAAATTTAATTTTTTTGTTGTCCCCAAAAATGTTTTCTTCTTCAAAACGAAAACTACCAACAAACTTACTTGCATAGCAGATTTTTCCATTCGATTTGCAGCTAAAACCATTTTAGGCAAAGCATATGGATATTGTTCAAGTTGATGAGCATGTCCATTGAAAATATTTTGGGCCATTTTCTTATAGTTTTCCTCTCCAAAAATATCTGCCAATCGAAGCAAATTCATTGTTGCAACCGAATTCGCACATGGCTCTGCTCCATCTTGATCTTCTTGCATTCGAGCAAAAACTGTTGGATCTTGACGACTATTAAAATATCCTGCACTTGTTTCTTTATCAAAAAATAATTGATTCATTTCATTTTGAAGTTCTTTCGCCCATTGAAGATGGGATTCATTAAAATCAATTTCATACAAATCGAGGAGGGCTTGAATAAGAAAAGCATAATCCACG
The DNA here is from genome assembly GCA_028622995.1 of Panagrolaimus kolymaensis. Classification (NCBI taxonomy): domain Eukaryota; kingdom Metazoa; phylum Nematoda; class Chromadorea; order Rhabditida; family Panagrolaimidae; genus Panagrolaimus; species Panagrolaimus kolymaensis. Next base: position 255,430 of record JAJQJQ010000025.1, on the reverse strand, counting down.
GCAAAAGCAAGAATGGGTTTTGGACTAAAAAAACAATTATAAAATTTTTAAAATGTTTTTGATTTACTTATAAATTTATTTAATTTAAAATTTAGGCTTTTTTATGGTTAAAAGCTTACATTTGAATAACTTTTTCGCCCTTTTCATCTGAATATGCTGTTCTTAAAAGTCTTCCTTCCTGATCAATTAAATATTTTTTCAAAAATTTCACTGCATTTTGTGCCATTTCTAAATATTCTTTCTTCTCAGGAAAAGCTCCATACGCCGCGGTTAAACCAGAAATCATTAATCCATTCCATGCGGTAATAATTTTACTATCCAAACTTGGCCTTGGTCGTTTATCTCGAATTGGAAGTAAAACTTTTTTTGCTTCGTCAATAAGTTTCAAAACATTTTCTTCGGAAAGTTTCATATCTTTCGCAATTTTTTCAATATTTGTTTTTCCAACATAAAAAGTATTTTGTCCCGTTAATTCTCCATGCGCATTTTTATTGGCCGTAAAACAGTTATTTTGCATTTTTCACTCTGAGTGGAAAAGTGTAAAAAACAAAAAGGACCAATTTGGATCTTACCTCAATAAAAGTGGAGAAATCATGTAAAATTAAAGTCAATAAAAGTAGCGAAATCAAAAAGGAGGGGGTTTTGAATTCCAAATTTTGCGGCCGAGTTTAAAATTTTATTTCATGTTCTTCTTTTTGTGAAATCCGAACTTTACCATTTGAAAGTCCTCGGTTTAACAAAGATCAAGAAAACATAAAATCAGTTTATAACCATTCTAGCGAATATTTAACAGAGAATGCTTATTCAAATACAGAAGTTCAAACCATTTCTTATGAAAACGCAAAAAAAGCTATTGAAAATTTAAAAAATTTATGAGAACTTTTTTTTTTCTTTTTTCTTTTTTTATTGTTTTTTAAAAGACATCTTTCTTTCGATTTTTTTAATAAAAAATAAATATCAAAGACCAAAAAATTATAACCATTTTTGTTGTTTCTATGCTTTACACATTTTGTGCCCGTTTTTGTATGTAAATTAAAATTTTTATTTAAAAGCATCGAATAAAAATACAAGCATTAAACTTGGGAGAAAAAAAATTAACAAATAATTTAACGAATATTTTGAATAATTTTTTTTGAATTTTCATATGAAATCCTATAAACTTCAATTCCGCGAAAACATTTGATAGCCAAGAAGTGGCTTGGATGATCATAAAATTGCGGATATTCTCCCCATATCTGAAAATATGGATCCATATTAAAATGAGGTTCTCCGAATCGCAAAGTTTTTATTTCACAAAATTTCATGTATTCTAAAGTTTTCATAATTTCGTAGGATTTAGCTGAACATGGAGGAGGTTGTGAATAGCCATTTCCAATAAAAATTATTTGACTCAACAATTTTGGATCCCAATGATCGTTAACAGCACAGCAACGACACACCGTGATGCTTGACATTGATTAGTAAATTTAAAAAACAAGGAGAAAAATAAAAAGTTTTATACATTTTTTTGTTTTTTTTTGTTTTAAACGAAAAAAGTGACACAACATTGTATTTTTAAAGGAGCAGTAACAGTTCGTTGAGGAAAAGTTGTTACGTGTTTTCTTCCTACCACGAAAATGACACTGAAACAAAATTTCGAAAGCTTGTGAAATGCACTTTTCACTGTCATTTTCGTGGTAGGAAGAAAACACGTAACAACTTTTCCTCAACGAACTGTTACTGCTCCTTTAAAAAAGGGAGAAACTAAAAATTTCTCTTTCCTCTCTTTCTTATTGTTCGTCCGTCATCCATTAGAGGTGTACCAAAGTCCCTTTCTAAAAGTCATTTCGCTGGAACAACCGCAGTCTCCTTTTTTTTCCCTTTAAAGGGAGTGTCTCAAGCGATAGAGATTTTTTTTAAGACGGCTCCCTTTGTTTTTTTCTACGAAACATTTCGAACATGGTTTTCGTGGTATGAACTTTTTTTGCAAATAGCTACAATAAGCTTCAAACTTTTTGAAGAACTTTGAAAGGCTTTGAGACAATGAAAAAAAACTTTCGGGCTAGGAACACCCGCTGTAAGGAAATCTCTATCGCTTGAGACACTCCCTTTAAGTTTCTTCCTTTTTTCATTGCCAAGCACATTTATCGTTTCACTTTTTGTGGGCTAGTAGCGCAGTGGAGCACATCCGTCGCTTCACTCACAAGGACGTTCCGAAGTACTCAGGTTCGTATCCTTGTGCAGTCGCAATTCTATAACCCACAATTGTGCGCTATTTTCAGCACCCTTAAGGCGCACGTTTTTTAGTTTGCCTTTCAGAAACCAACAAAGTCAAGAATTTTGTAAAATAATACTGTTTTTGCAAAATCAACATTTTCTTTAATTTTTAAAATTCCAACATTTCCCTTTTTAAAAGTCATTTCGCTTTTTTCTTTCTTTGTTTTTATGGCATTGAATGCTTAAATTTTTCTATCCGACCGTCTTTCTTTGCTTTGATAAAATCTGTCCTCCGCAATTAAAATAAAACTTTTTAAAGAAGACAATCCTGCTCCCTGCCGGATTTTTCTTAATCGATTTTTTGACAATATTGTATCGTTTTGGTTCTCAATGGACACTTTTCCAGTCAGAGTGAAAAATGCAAAATAACTGTTTTACGGCCAATAAAAATGATATAAAACATTCATCTTTAAAATATGCAAAAAAAATTTTTTAAAAAATATTAGGGTCGTCCAGGAATCGAACCTGGGCCGATAGGGTGGCGTTAACCACACCGTACCTGCTAACCACTACACCACCGACCCTGAAAATGAGAAACTTGAAAAAATCCTCATTTCAAAATCATTTTTTAGAAGATTCTTTAGAGTGTCGCCATTTTTGATATTGATTGACTATTATTTTCTATCTAAACAAAACAAAAAAACTCTTTTGTATTTGAATGTGTGATTCATTTTTTGGATAATTCTGTTCATGGAAATTAATATTTTTGAAATATGTTATCAAAGATTATTATTCATTTATTTTTTTATCGATTTCCGTAACACTTCATTTTAGCTTTCATTATTTTTAATAAACCATATTAAAATAATAGGTTAATGTAGACCATCTTGTTGAGGTTGATAAAAAACATATTTTTTGTTCATAAAAAATGCAAAAACATAATGTTTATTATACTGTAATTGTAAAAGTAAAAGTTTTTTAATTTTCAACAAAAAAAGTGGTGCAAAAAACACGACGTTTGCAATTTCCCTCAAAATTAATTCTTAAAACTTTATGCACAGTATTTTCCCGCTAAACACCTTTATTTTTTCTGTGCAAAATATACTCATTAATTTAAAACTACTTTTTTCGTTTTATTTTTGATTATTTAATTCTCTTTTTTTCCTTCTAGTAGTTTGTCCGTCATCCATTATATGCGAAATTTTGTTCTGCCTATTCGTGTTTTCGTGTTTTTTTAGGGTTCATGGCAGAAAAGTCACTTAAAATCGTATATTGTAAAAACAACGATTTCAACATTTATAAAATTCCTTTCTAAACTCTTTTCGGCTCAAAAAACTTTCTTTTTAAATTTGAAATTTTATTTTTAGAGGATGGTATCATGCGGTTATTTTTTCAAAGGCTGAACTACCAAAATTGGGACAAAAACGTGTTTCTAAATTTTGTCTCGGTCATTTAGTTTTTCCGTCCCCTTTTTACTTTTCTTAATACGAAAATGTTTCATTTCAGTGGCGCGCCTGTTCTTTGAAGCAAGAAGCTTTTTAATTTTGCATGTTGCATGTATAATTTTTTTTAACAATGATGGCTATAAGAATTCGAAATAATTTAAACCATAAAAGGATTGCGTACATTAGTTAAAAATAAAGTTGAATAAAATACGTTAGGAAGATTTTTTTATGGCTATAGCGTATGTTTTCTGTGAGTTAACAAAAAATAAAAAAAAGTTAAAATATTTTTTAGCAAAATTATTGTTTTAAAAAATTAGAAGAAAAAAGTTAAGAAACATTGGTTTGGTTTAACGAACACCCAACTCCTTCAATTAGAATGATTCATTTTGAGTTTCATCAGGCTTGGTTGAATCACTTTTCTTTTTTGATGCAATAAAAATAAAGATGTTTTTTCTTTCTTCCAAAAACTTATTTTCCTTGTTTTTTATGATTCTTTTTTCTCTCGATAACCTTTGTACCGCCACCTTCACGGAGGTCGACCTTCTTCAAGATGTTTTTCTTCAATTTAAAAAATAAATAAATGCATTAAAAAATTGCCATTTTTATTGCCATAGAATAAAAAGAAAGACGACAGCTGTGAATTTTATTTTTATATATATTTTTTAAAACAAATATTGTCGCTTTTCTTTTTTTGCTATAAAATAAAAAAGTTTATAAAGGAGCGACGATGCGTTTGTATTCAACCATATTTTTATTTTTCTTTATTTGGAACATTTTTGCTATTATGGAAGCTTCAAAATCAGCAGAAACATCATCGAAAAATTCAAAGGTTTTTTAGCATTGAGTTTATTGAAGAAAAAAAAGTTAATTTGATTTTTAGGCTTCTGGAATCACGACAGAATCAAAGCCCCAAATTCAACCAGGTAAACCTAAAATCACTGTAGAAGAACCTCCTCCAAAATCATTAGCTGATGGAAAGAAAACAAAAATGAATAAAAAATAATATTATCTTGGAAATTTTTTTATTTCAATTCTTTTAAATTCTAATTTTTTCTAGCTTTAACTTTTCGGATTTTTGATATAAAAGTTTAGTAAATTTGTGTACTCATTAATTATTTAATTAAGCAAATAAAAAAATCGTATGTTTTTATATTGAAGTAAATTTGTTATTTCTCTGGGATTCATTAAAAATAAAATCGATAATAAAAAATTGTTATGCATGACTTTTCTAAATGCATTATTTCAAACTATGGCAAAAATAATTTTTATTTCACAAATAATTGTAAAATTATTCTAAAAAATTGTAAATACCAAACAAAATAACAAAACTTTTTTAAATAAGATTTGATTCACTTTTAATTTACTTCTATTCAGCCATGGGTTTAGCAGTAATGCGTTTTTCAAGTTCATCCAAATTTCGAATGGGTGTTGAACAAGTAAAGTTTTCACAAATAAAAACAGCGGCGGATTCTTTTCCAACTTCAACTTGTTCTCGTAATTGTGGGTTGCTTGAAAGAAGATAGTCGTGTTCTGTAAAAAGGATTTACAATATGATTAGAAAAATTATAGGGAAAATATAGACAAACCTTTGGTGTCATCAGCAGAGAGGAAAATGACACATTTATCTGGGACGTATCGAGATGAAATGGCTCGAAGCATTTTTTGAGCAACTTCATCATTTTTAGTTGGGGAAACAACGACAATCTGAAAATAAAAAAATAGCTAACTTTCACTTTGAAGAAAGAGATTCAAGAAAAGAAATGTTCCCAAAATCAGCAACATTTTTTCTAACATGTTTGTTAAATTTAATTTTTTTGTTGTCCCCAAAAATGTTTTCTTCTTCAAAACGAAAACTACCAACAAACTTACTTGCATAGCAGATTTTTCCATTCGATTTGCAGCTAAAACCATTTTAGGCAAAGCATATGGATATTGTTCAAGTTGATGAGCATGTCCATTGAAAATATTTTGGGCCATTTTCTTATAGTTTTCCTCTCCAAAAATATCTGCCAATCGAAGCAAATTCATTGTTGCAACCGAATTCGCACATGGCTCTGCTCCATCTTGATCTTCTTGCATTCGAGCAAAAACTGTTGGATCTTGACGACTATTAAAATATCCTGCACTTGTTTCTTTATCAAAAAATAATTGATTCATTTCATTTTGAAGTTCTTTCGCCCATTGAAGATGGGATTCATTGAAATCAACTTCATATAAATCAAGGAGGGCTTGAATAAGGAAAGCATAATCAACAGCAAAAGCAAGAATGGGTTTTGGGCTTAAAAAAAACAATGATTAAATTTTTAAAATTTTTTTTATTTTTCTTAGAAAATTATTTAATTTAAAATTTTTTATGACTTAAAACTTACATTTGAATAACATTTTCACCCTTTTCATCTGAATATGCTGTTCTCAAAAGTCTTCCTTCTTGATCAATTAAATATTTTTTCAAAAATTTCACGGCATTTTGCGCCATATCTAAATATTCTTTCTTCTCAGGAAAAGCTCCATACGCCGCGGTTAAACCAGAAATCATTAATCATGCGGTAATAATTTTACTATCCAAACTTGGCCTTGGTCGTTTATCTCGAATTGGAAGTAAAACTTTTTTTGCTTCGTCAATAAGTTTCAAAACATTTTCTTCAGAAAGTTTCATTTCTTTTGCAATTTTTTTAATATTTGTATTTCCAACATAAAAAGTATTTTGTCCCGTTAATTCTCCATGTGGATCTGAACCAGGTGGACAATTTCCATTTTTTTCAATTCCATAATAAATTGAAAATGCTTGAAATTGTTCAGGGGTTAAGGATTTTTTAAGATCATCATAAGTCCAAACATAAAATGCTCCTTCACCTTTTTTCTCTGCATCCTGAGTTGGATATGATTCAGCATCCTCTGCGCTGAAGAAGCCACCAAGCTAAAAAAGATAATTTAGTCTCATAAAAATCCTCGATTAAAAAAAAGTTGATTGATGAACAAATTTAAAATATACGAACTTTATGAGTTAAATCTTTTTTTACATAATCCACAATATCATGAACAACATGTTCAAATTTGCTAGTTTCTTTATAAAAATTTGAATAAACAGATAAAAGTTGTCCTTGATCATACAACATTTTTTCATAATGTGGAATTCTCCATTTTCGATCAACTGAATATCGATGAAATCCTTTTCCCAAATGATCATGAATTCCTCCATTATCAATGGCAGTAAGAGTTTCATCCAAAATTTTTAACGCCGAATGTCCAGAAGATTGGCTGCTATTTTGTCGAAAATAATACATCAGAAAATCTAAGCTTACTAAAACAGAACAAATAAAATAATAAAAATTTGGAGAGATTTTTTTTGTCTAACCTGGTTTGGGAAATTTTGTGCTTTGTCCAAATCCACCATATTTATCATCAAAAGTTCGAACGGAATGATTATAACATTTTTGTGCCATAATTTTTGGGGCAGGAGCTTCTCCAATATCGGGTTGCATATTTTCTCGCATTAAATTTGAAAGTCTTTCGCCACGAGAAAGCAAACCATCGCGGTTTTTATCCCACTAAAAAATTGTTTAATAGATGCCAGGTTTTTTTTGTTTTAAATCAAACCTGTTCATAAATTGATTTTAAAACTGTTTTAAATCCAGGTGAACCCCATTTATCTTCCGGTGGATAATATGTTCCACCCATTAATGGTTCACCAGTGGGCGTTAAAAATACTGACATGGGCCATCCTCCATGTCCAATAGTTGACTATAAAAAAGGAAACAATTATTAGTTATTTAAAAAAAAATAATTTTGAGATTTACAGTAACAAAATTCATATATAATCTATCCACATCTGGACGCTCTTCACGATCGACTTTAATATTAATAAAATTTTCGTTCATTATTTTTGCAATATTTGGGTCGATAAATGATTCTCGCTCCATTACGTGACACCAATGGCAAGTTGAATAACCAACTAAAAATTTAAATTTTTGGATTTTTATAATGCAAGAATTAACAAACTGAAAATTTGTCAATAGCTTATTTTGATGTCAAAAATAAAGCTAAAGTTGGTTTAATTTTTCAATTAAAAAAAGGCAAAAACATTCAATTTTAAGGTTAAAAACACGTAAATCAAAAAGAATTACAAACCTGATAGAAAAACTAAACGATTGGTATCTTTTGCAATTTTAAAAGCTTCTTCTCCCCATGGATACCTAAAAATATATTTACATAAATTTTAACTTTGTTCTTGGCTAAAACTTTTACATACCAATCAACGGGATTATGAGCATGTTGTAAAAGATATGGAGATTTCTCCTGTGCTAATCGATTTGATGGACCATCATGATGAGAATGACCAGCCATTTTTTTAAATAATCTAAAAGTAGCTTTCATAAAAAAAATAAAAACACACTTTTTTCTTTAAAGTTTTAAAACTCAAACTAAAGTCAAAACTAAAAAAAATATTTAAAGCATGAATTTCCAAAGAAAAAATTTCGATAGAGAAAAAAAACAAGGATGAAATAATAAAAAAAGCAAGAGGCTGGCTGCCTCACTTTCATTTTTTTCTTTTTTTTTGCGATGAGAAAGAAAAAAAAGAAACGAAAGAACAACTTTCGAAAGTTGTGTTGCTTTCTCTCTTCTCTTTTTTTGACCGACTAGAGACAACGAGAGTTAAAAGCTCATAGAACAAAAAATATTGCAAAAGAAAAAAGATGGGGAAATAAATAAAATGTTTTGATGACAAAAAAAGAGATGAATGTAGCCTTTATTAAAAATTAATTTTTTAAAAGTTTATTTTGCGGTAAAAATTTTTTAAATAAAAATAAATATCAAAGCAGTTTGAAAAAAATTTAATGTTTAAATATAATATTTATTCTTCATTGATGGGTTCAATTTCTGGTTCCCAATTATTTTGCAGCCATTCCATATCTCTTAAAATTTTATCCATATTTTTATTTTTCAAAGTTATGTGAACCAATGCATTTGCAACTGTAACGGCTTTAGCCATTTGTGTTCCTGGCTTTATAAACCAGTCATACTAAAAAAATAAGAAAATCTCAAAATATGATAAATAAATAAAAAATTACATTTAATTCACTTGTAATTGGTGCATTAGATGGAACTTCTCGATGACTTTTAAGAATTCCTTTTCTAAACAAATACCATAAATGCCTTTCGAAACATTTAGGTCGATTTGGGTCTGGTTCAGCACGATAATTCGGATCCAAATGGCATGAAATCAAAGCTGTTTCCATGCTTACACCTAAAAGTTTTTTAAATATTTATTTAATAAAATTTAATAAAAGCCAATAAAAAATTTGTTTTTTAGTTTTAAAATTTTTAAAAATGCTTTTGACTCGACTTACCTGAACATCCATAACTCATAGTCGTTCCACGTTTCCCAGTCATTCGATATCCTAATTCAGTTAAATAATATTTATCCGTATTTTTTTCCAACTAAAAAACAACAAATTAATTCATTCTTTTTTTTCTATAATAAATTTTAAATTTTCATACTTGAAACCCTTGAATTGCTAATAAATGTGGATGAGGCGGGTTGAAAGCTTGAATAATCTTTTCAACAAATTGATTCATATTTGGAAATTCTTTACTAAAATTTTCATATCGATCTCCATGAAATGGAATAGGTTTGCCTAATTTAATTGCTTCTGAAACGATTGTATCATTTCTATGTGAAATAAATATTGGCTTCCAAGTTCCATCAGCTAATAAACAAACAGATGCAGTAAATTCTCGACCATTAACAAATTCTTCAATTAAATATTCCTAAAATAAAAAATAATTAATAAATAATCATTTTTTCTTTAATTTTACTTCATTATTTTCATTTTTTAATGAATTTTGTATCCATTTTCTGAGTTCCTTTTCATTATTTATTTTTACGCAATCTTGACTTCCTGAACCAACGATGGGTTTTCGAAACATTGGAAAATTTTCAATTCTTTCAATAATTTTCATAATTTTATTTTCGATATCAGAAATTTTAGAAAAATCAAGAATAGCAAATTTTGCGGTTGGAACATTTTTAGATTCAGCAATAAATTTTTGCATTACTTTATTTCTAAAAGGCTCAACATCATCTGCTGAAGGTCCTAAAACACAGAAAAAAAATTATAGCAATGTCCATTTTCTTTTTTTCTTTATACCTTGAATATTAAATTTCTTTCGATTATGGCACGCCGTAATAACAAGAGATTCTTCACCTTCAATTAATTTTATTTTTTTTACTGGAATAAATTTCAACGCTTGAAATAAAAATTCATCCAATCCTTGAACTTTCATAGAATCAATTAATGTTTCCAAAGGCACCGTATGAAATTTAAATCCTTCAGCTTTAAACCAAATAATCAAATCATAATGTCGAAGGACATCCTCGGGAAATGTCGGACGTAAATGTTCAGCAAAATATCCAATCAATGCAGAATCAGCGGGTTTTTTAAAATTTTCCAAATTTGTTAAAGCTCCATAATTCCATTTAATAAAAATTACTACCAGTCTTTTTGTTTCACCCAAATTCTCGAGAAATTTTTGATGAGACTCGTCTAATTGAAAACCCTAAAAAACAAAATATTTAAATTTTTAGAAAAAAATTTAGTATAAATTTAATACTTTTTCTACAAAAATATTCGAGTTTGGAGCCATTTTTAATGAATATTCTTAATTATTTTATTTATTTCTGTTAAAACTTAAAAACTAAATAAAAATAGTTTTGAGAATTCCTTTTATATATAAAACTAAAATAGGAAGGAAATAACGAGCAAAGAATATATAAAAATAGACGGAAAACAAAAAAACAAGGAAGGAAGAAGAAAGTACAGATATTCAATGATGACGACAAAATCAAACTAGTTTGATTAATGAAAATATAATTTGATCACTTTTGTTATTGTAAATAAACTTTTAAAAGACTTTTATAAACATCAACAAAACAAAAACTTTTTTATGGATATCAAAAGTTATAAAAGTTATAAACATCAAAGTATTATTTAAAACATCATGTCTGAAATTTATTTGCTTCTAAAGCTCGTGGACAACAGTTTAAAAATATAATTGAGTTTCTAAGCAATAGAACTTTTACACTTGTTTATTATTATTTTCATTCAAAAAAGGCTAACTTTGTTAATTTTTATTTTATTCAATAATAATATAATAAAAAGCATAAAAAAATACGTATAAAGCATTTATGAATGATATCTCTCATGAGAGTAAGTGAACAACGTTTTAACTCAAAAGTCATAAAGTCATCAGCTATCATGTGAGTGAAGCTTGCTTGTCTGAGGTTGTAAAAAAGTTAAATTGAAACGCCTCCAGTTATTTAATATTTTTTGCACATTAAAAATTATATATTTAACTAGTTCAAAGCTAAAAAAAATTGTATTTTTGAATGAAAAATTAAAAATGGATGTTTTAGTGTTTTGCGTCTTATTTTTTTTCGGTGTCCTCTCGTTAGCTTTGAATGTATTTTTACTTATTGTTTTTATCAAAGTAAGTTAATTTTTAGGCTTCTAAATTGACTAAAAGAAGGATTATGACAATTTTAGGGTTTCACAACTTTAAGAAAATTACCATATTTTTCTTTTTCTCTCCAAATTTTGATTGCCGCATTAATGAGTATTATGGTTAAATTTGTTTATGTTATCCCACATTCTGCAAATCCAGAAGTTAGTATTTTTTTTGTGTATTTATTTTTTTACTATTAACAAAAAAAAAATTGCTTTCCAGAAAAAAATATGAAAATTTTTGAATTTAAATTTTTGCTTTATTTTTAGTTACATTTATCCGAAAATTATATCGCTGTTATGGCTTTGATTGAATCCGTTGCATATCATTGCGAATTATTCTTTATTTTTGCTTTAGCTTTTCATCGATTAATGGTTTTTCTTTACCCAACTTTTGCTTCAAATATATATTTTACAATTACTGAAGTAATATTCATTTGGATTTCGGTTTTTGTTTTTGTTGCATGTCAATGTTATTTTGAATGCTTTGATACTTCTCTTTCGCCTAATTCAATTGAAAATGGAATATGGGAGGGTGAGTAGCGCGTTTTTAGCCATGTTTTTTAGTTTAAAAAAATTGCTTACGTATTATGTCTCTGTTTTTAGTAACAAAATCCAAAAAAAAATAACGCATTTTCTTGCTAATTACTTTTGATTCTATGAAAAATTTAAAAATTTTTTAAAAAAATGCTTTTTGATTTCTGTAAAAAATAAAAACAATAACAAAGAACAAAAATCAACGATTTTCATTTACCCCGAAAATTGTTATAACAAAGTTTAAATTTTTCTTGGAACAATAATGGCTTGTCAAATCTTTTTTTGACGGAAGTCACATGACTCCAATTAAAATTTTTTTTACTTTCGTTGCTTTTATGCTAAATAATTCAATCATTCTTTATTTTTTGCTTTTAAATTAAATTTTGTTATAGGTGTTCAATTTTATTCCATGTGCGAAAAAGATACTCTTGGAAAACAAATTTTTATTATGGTAAAAATTTATTAAATTTTCTAAGAATTTTTATATTGATATTATTTTCAGGTGACTGCAATCGTAAATGATTACCTTCCGGCGTGTACATTTATACTTTATGGACTTTTAATTTTAAGAATTCGATATGATTTTGGACATTTTTTCAAAACATTTAGGCTAAAACTGCTTACTGAAGCTCGAAGTTCAAGGAATGATATTATTATTTTGGTTCAGGTTTGTTCCCACACAATACTTTTTTTCAAAGCTGTGATTTATTAATTTTAGGCAATAACAATTTATTTATGTTTTTTCATAAAATTTCGAATCCTTAATACCATTGGTTATGGTCGAGATGAATCATCATTGAATAATATTTATAGAATGTTAATATTTTGTTGCATTTATGGACGAACTATGACTCAACCAATTTTTTTATTATGCTTTAATCAAAATATTCGAAATATTGCAAAAGATTTAATTTGTTCAATGAAAAATAAAAAGCGAATTACCGCCACCGCTGCAACCGCTGTTCCATAATATTTTAGTGAAAATTTTCGTTCTAGCTTTTTTAAGCAGCAAGCTATTGTTTGAGGTCTGCTTCATTATGTTTTTAAATCTTCATAGTTCCTTGAATTTCCACAGTAAGATATCCATCGATGATAAATTTCTTTTCTGGATCAAATAATTCATCAGGAGCGCATAATTAAATTGCAAAGGCACATGGCACGGATATATAATATAGTTTGAAAGAAAAATTTCTTGATTCAATAGAGCAAGTAAATTCAGCATCAATTTTGTTTTGACCTTTAATAAGATAGCTAAATTTCAACATGAAACTACCGAAATTTAACATAAGGCTTCTAACAAACAAAATCAAAAGTAAAAAGTTCAAACAACTATCGTCAAAGTCATCAACCTTGTTGATGCTCCTGATCAAAGTGGTATCATGCCTGAACGTGAACAAACTGAATCTCAATGACTATTACTTTTGTATTATTTCATTGATCGTATGTAAATATTTGTGAAGCAATTAGCTTAATAAACGTGTTTTTTGTTTGATGTGGTTACATGAATGGGATTACAGAGGTACATATTTACAGTTATACAAAGCGAAGTAGGCAGAAATTTTGAGGATTTACGTAAAAGTACCGCTCTAGTTTTACAAGAAAGAACAACTAAACTAATGCAAAGGCGAGCCATCTATCATTACTGATGCGTTTTTTGGAGACACGAAAGCATATTGTCATCTAAAATCTTTATCCAGCACAGTTATTTTATCCAATGAATTTATCACGAAATCATTATTCAAACTTAACATTTACAATAGATTGAGAATGCGAAACCGCTCATAGACATTGTCAACCTTAAACGTAAAAAATATTTTAACACCATTCGATTTAAGTCTTTATTATCATGATCTAAGTTTAGCTGAATTTGAACTAATTATTCCGAAACTTAAAGCTTTAACCATTTTGGAAAGTGTAGTTACAAAATTATAGGGGACCATTCTTTCGGTTCAAGAAATTTTAAAATTAGTTCCAAATATTTCTTATTTTGAATTGTGAGGTTAAGAGTTTTTTTAACCAGCGATAAAAGCTATTTTTTTCAGCGCACCCAAAATGAGTGTACCTGGGCAATATACACTTGAAACGACAAAAATATTAGCAAATTTGGAAAGAAACCAGAAATTTTCCTTTTGTAGATTTAACTTGGTAACAGATGTTTTTGATCATAATGAATTTGAAAATTTTATTAAAGTAAGTTTTTCCATAAAATTAACAGTATCTCGAAATTTTTTATTATGTAAACCAAAAATTAAGTTCAAAAAAATACAATGTTGGAATCATTTGTTTGATTTTCAGAAAAACAATAAAGACACCCTTGAATCAAATGAAAAACTATCATTATTTGAGGTTCGATTTGACATGGATTTGGTCACTGTAGATTTTGTTCAAAATTTTGATTTCAATGTTTTTGAACTCATAGAATTATGGGAACCAAAAATTACAAAACCAAATGTCTTCATTGCATTTTGATTTTATTTATTTACATTTTGTTTTAAATTGTAATCTTACATTTTTTTCAAATTCAAGTTTTTGTTTAAAAAAATTGCCTTTTTTATTGCCATGCTTTTTACCAACAAAATATAAACAAAAAAATAAATTTGAACTTCGTTATTTCTTAATCGGTTTATTGTGATGCAAGAAGGACCATCTGTAATAGATAGGTCAAATCGATACATTTATAAATTTAATGCATAAATATATTTATTGATTTAATATATCCATTTTTTTACAATGAGGCTAATATTGCCAAAGCTATGCATGTGCGTGCAGTGAATAAATCTAAACCCAGTATGTAAACAAAAAACATTTATAATTATTCTTTAAGGGGATATTCTCATAAGACATTTGTAATAATATCGTTGTCGTAAGCTGCAAAACAAAAAAAAAGGTAGGTCAAACTACTAATAACAAAAAAAAATTGAATCAACGGCTGGCGCACATTATATCTTTTTATGGAACGAAAGAAGGGGATAATCGATTAATTTCCTTTGGAATGATATGAGCATATGAAAGATGTAAGTAGTATGTAAATGAAAAACAAAATAACAAACACACCAGGCACACAAACCTTAAGCAAAAAAATAATTTATTTGTTTGATACAAGTCACTCAGAAGAATTTTATTTTTTTATTTGCTGCTAAATTTTTTTGTGGTCTTTACTTTACTGTTTTGTTATACATATAAAAAAATAGCAACGGCAAAAGAAATGGTGATGGCAGAAAACGAAAATAATTCTTTAAATGAATCATCCGATTCCAATTTTACTTCAACGTCGAATATTCTTCAAACAAACCAAAAATATTCAAATAAAGTTTTATTTTCCATTGTTTTTAATATTGTTAAAGAGTAAGTTTTTTTGCTGCTTTTACAAAATTTTTCATATCCAAATTAATTTATTATTATTATTTTTTTAGACCCAAACCAATTATTGGTGTGATTCCAAAAGTTCCAAAAACCCCAGGAAAATATATATTTATTTTTAATTCTGCAACCTTTCCTGATGTTACAGCCCTTCGAAAAGATGAATTTTGTCCATATGGAAAATTGCCACAAATGCACAAATTTAATATTTATATTCAAAAAGAAAAAAATCAACTTATTGTTAGGAGAAAATTTGAGGATAAAAATAATGATGAAAAATGTAATTTCGTAGGAGGGGTTTACTGTATAAATCATGAAAAATATCCAATAACAAAAAAGGTAAGGAAAAATTTAAATTAATTCTTGAAATTTTAAATTTTGACTTTTTTAAGATTTATTATGCGATAGAAAAAAATACAGATGTTCCAACAAAAATAGTGGTGTTTTATGAAATAAAGAAAAAAATTATTAGTAGTATGATTCAGCCAAAAATTTCTTCTTTCCTAACAACACCTGAAAGTAGTAGCAGTCATAATAATGATAATGATAATGCCACTTCCACCGCTGCCGCCGATATTGTCGAAAATCAAGAAAATAAAAATAATTTGATAAATGAAAATGAAGAAATCATTGTCGATGGTATTAAAGAAGCAATGGAAAATTTTGAAAAAATCATTAATGAAGCAGTAAAAAACCAAATTAAAAATCCTTTGAAAAATGAATTAATTGAAAACCAAATGAAAATAATTCAAAATTCAACAAATATTATTATTTCTGAAATTTTTTCAAACTATAATAATTTTAATGAAAATAATGTTTTTGAAGCAGAAGAAACTGAAACTATCATTGACTCGAATTTATCCTCGTTGCTTGATTCGACCAACAATAATACCAATATCGACGACGACGACAGCTCTTTAAATGCGAGTGGCATTAATTTATCAGTTTTGTCTACAATTAATGAATCATCTGGTTATGAAACTTCAGCAATTGGAAATTTAAACAATACTAATAATAACAGCGGCATCGTGAAAACTCGAGGAACACCGTTTATTACGCCTTCTCTTCCATCATCTTCAAGAAAAAGAAAATCCTCTGATATCCTTGATAGTAATCAAAATACTCCATCAACCAAAAAATATCCCAGACGATGTAAAAATAAAATTCATGTAACAGTAAGTATAAAATTTGAAAATTTTACACTTACGAATAAAAATGAAGTGCAGCAATCAATCACATCAATAATTTTTTTTCAAAAAAAATTGCAGAAGCTTATTTTCGGGAAAACTTGAATTTAAAGTTTTTTTTAAAATCATGTGCTTCCTTTAGTTAATTAGAACCTTCAATTTTTTGGTTGTATCAAAAACAAAAAAAAGCAACAAAGCTTTACAAAACTTTTTCATCGGCGACGTGTTTTTGCTCAGTCAGCTTTAATCTTTTTTATTCAAATTTATAATTTTCTTTAAAAAAAATTTATTTTTATTATTTTTCAGCATTATTTTGCATTAAATTATAAATTAGAAAACCGATTATTGGTTGTTCAAAAACCTGATGAAGAAAATTTAGTTTATCATTATTCCACGAATACAAAAGGAAATAAATATTTTAAATGTCTTGGATGTTTTACAATGAATGTACGAAATAATGCAACTTTATATGAAGAAGAAAATGAAGTATGGACGGATAATTTGCATGCTTGTAAACCCATTGAAATAATTGATCATGAATCAGAGCAATTAGATCGAAGGACGAGATTAATGGTGGCAGATGGAATAATTACACCTATGCAAGCTCACATTTTGGCCCACAAAGAAGCGGATTCAAAAGGACTCAAAATGAAACATTATTTTCAACTCAACCAACAATATTGTCGATGGCGAGGAGCAAACATTCCAAATTGTGAATATGGAAATATCGCAAAAAAATTTCATTTTCTCAATCCAGTTAAAGATCAACCTTTGGTTCGATGGTTATTGCATGAAAATAAAAAGCTCACTGGATTTAGCACTGATTTAGCTATGAATGCTATGGCTTCAGCAGAAATTTTAATGATGGTAAGTGACTGTGTGATTAACCTAAATTTATGTTGCTGCAAGCTCAAGAAAGTCATTCTCTCACTCACAAATGCTTCTTCTTTTTTTCAAAATTTTTTCTTGATTCCTAATTTGTTTGAAATCTTTTTGAAATTTTCTAAAGCTTCTTATTCGTTAATCAAGTCTCATGACTGCATCAAAAAATTGCCGCAACAGAAAATTCCCGCATTTTAGAAATTTTCAAATATTTAAAAGTAATGCGATCGCTAACCCTGACGGTCTTTTTTCATAAAGTTTCTTTCAATCAACTCTAAAGCTGCGCCATAAATACATAAATTCACTGGATGTGGCTTTCTAATTTTGAATTGGATAGAGATCATGAATTTTTACGTAAAAGTTATTATATTTTTACTAATTATTATTTTAGGACGCAACATATGGAACTCGGCCAATTGGATCATATCAATATTTAACCATTCATGGTCTTATTGGTAAAGGGCATAAAGAATGGCAACCATTATATATGGCGGTGATGTCTTCGTCAAACAAAGATTTATATAATGAAATAATTCAAGAAATTAAAAATTATTGGAATGCAAATTCTATTGTTCCAACATTTGAAAGAATTTTAACCGATTATGAAGAAGGCTTACAAAATGCAGCAAAATATTTATCCACTCCAGAAAAAGTTGGCGGTTGTTTCTTTCATTATTCTCAATCCATTTTAAAAACCATTATGAAAATGGGTCTTGGAGGATGGTATAAATTGTTAAAAGAAAAATCAAAGGTCCCAATAGCTCGACGATCAATATTAATTTGGTAAGTTTTTAAACCCATAAAATACGATTCACGGATCTTTGCTAAAAAATAGTCAAAAAAATCTCATTTAAAAAAAATAATCCTCAAAAAAATTTATGTATATTTTACAAGAAAAAAAAGATTTTGAATTAGCACGAAATTCTCTGGGCTTTTTCTTTATTTTTAGTTTTCCAAAAAAAATTGGTAATTTTATATCGAAACATAACTTAAATTTCACTCTAATAAGCCCCATTGAGTACTTAGCAAATTTTAAAGCTCCCTGCTTTTTTAGGCTCCAATCCATTTTAACTTTGCCTTTATTACCCATAGAAGAGAGAAATTTTGTTTGGAATAAAGCGCTCAAAAATCCACCCAAACAACCTCCAAGTGAAAAAGAAGAATGGCCAATAGAAGAAATGAAAAAATTTGTTGAATATATGGAAATTACATGGCTTACAAAAACTCATAATACTTTGTGCTTTTTTAATAATGGTCGAGTTAAAAATACGAATCGATGCGAAAGTTGGAATTCGTTATTAACAAAACATTATGAACAAAAACCCAAATATAATATATTTATTGATTATCAACAAATGATTTTTTCAATGACTCAAAAAAGAGTTCACGAATTAATTGTTGATGGTGTCGAACCAAGGCCATTAAATCCAAAATCTGAAGAAGTAACCATTCAATTAAAAGCTTATGAAGATGAGTATATTCAAGAGTTAGAAAAGGTAAGTAATGGAAATAATATTTCTTTGACGTATTTAAAAAAAATTTTTTTTCGGTAAATGGCAAATTGTTTTTTGTTTTGTTTTCTATGCTTTTTAGGAATATCGCACGCTGCTTTTTTGTTTTAAAACAAAAAAAAATCGTTTGAATTTTTTTCGTTGTTTTTCTCTTTTTTTAGGAAAATTTTGTTTAAAAAAAAGATAGATTATAAAGCTCTATAAACAATGGGAAATTAAATTTTAAAAGGATTCTGATGGAGTTTCAAAATACGGAAACAACTATTAATATTTCTAAAAATCTTTTACAAAAAAATAGAAATATCGCAGCTTAAAACAAAAAACTATTATATTTTTTAAACCTTTTATTAATTTTTTTTCAAATTAATTTAAGGTTTCAAACAACAACGATTATGAAAGAATGGTTGTTAATTATCAACATTTACGAAAGGCATCAAGCTTATTTCAAGATGTTCGAAATAAAACTTTTAACACACCGACGTCAACAAAAAATAAAAAAGTTAAAACCACCGGAAATAAGTATTCTCAAATTTGGAAAAATAACCGTGATTTTGAGGAGGATAATCTTTTCCCATTAATTGTAAAATTGGATGAAAAAATGGATCAAGAAAATGCCTATGTTATTTCTTCTCAAGTTGTTGCAGTTCGAGCAAATTTCGGTATAGCAAATACAAAGGACGAAAATGATGAAGATGAGGATGATAGCATTGACGATAATGAAATGGAGATTTTATAAACGATTTTGATATCAATATTCCTGTGATTATAAATTTATAGAAACCAAAAAATTACTTAATCAAGAGACTTTATTTAATGATTTTTTCACTTATGCTTTGTTGTTTTTTTAATTTAATTTTTTTCATTTCTATTCAAGGTTTTATTAAAATAGCTTTTTTCTTGTTTTCTTGTTTTAGGAGACAAAACTTGTAATAATAAAAATAAAATTGACCTTTTTTTATCCTCCAGAAGTAAATAAGGAAAATAAAAAATAAAAAATAACTCTGAGGTATTTTTTGAATCTTGAGCACCTGCAAAAATAAAAATGAGCTCTGGCTTTCTCGTTTGAAAAAATAAACTCATATCATTCCATCCTCATTATTTTTTGCGAAATCAAAACATGGCAGCACCCGCTAATCAGATTTCTCTAACATTTGAAGGATATTCCAAATCTGCTATTAATCAACTATTTTCTTTACCTTTCGATGTAATTAATTATGTTATTAAAAATCCAAAAATTTTTTCGCCAGATTTATATTATAAATTATATTCAACTTGCAAACATTTTTTTGCTAAAATTAAAATTATTCCATGTAAGGATTTTATTATATTTAATCGCGATAATTTAATTGCAAATGATAAAGTATGGATAACAAAAAAATTGTTATCATTTCCCAAATTAAAATTATATGTATCTGGAATTCTAAACATTCATTATAAACACATCCAAATTTCTTCATATATTCCAAAAAACATTTTTATTCCATTCCATCTACGTATTTATGATCAAAATTTAACTTTTAAAGAATTTAAATCTTTGGTACCAAAACTAACATTTTTAACTATGGTTTCTTCAGTTATATCTAATGATGAAAATAAATTTATTATCGTTCCCGTTGAAGAAATTCTGAAACTTATCCCTAACGTTTATGTAGGGACCGGCAAGCAAAAAATGAAGTTCTTTTGTTTTGATATATGGTTTAGGGAGATAGGTGTTTTCGAATATGAGGAATTTAATGATAGAGGAGAAAATAAATTTTAATAAACTCCCAATTAAGATATCAAGGTTTTAATATTTACTTCTGAATTAAAAAATGGCAACGAAAAAGGTTTTCTTCCCCTTTGATTTTTTGCATGTTGCAAATGAAAAGCAAGGAAAAGCAACATTTTTCACTTGCTGATGCCCACATTTTCTATTAATTTTATGGTTTTTGCTTTGGAAAAGTGACTTTTTTCTTGAGTGCACCCCAGGATTTTTGATATTATATGTATTTTAATATGAGGAATTTGATTATCAAAAAATAAAAATTTGTCGTCTTGGGCTCTGGCCCGGGAAAAATAAAAAACTGTTTTTCACCCCATTTTTCCTATTTTTCGATCTATAAGAATTTGATATGTCAATAACAGTTTTTTACGGGCTTTCCGATGAGTCAAAGATCAAAAAATAAAATTGATAAAAGATAAATGAATCTTTGCATTTAAAAATTTTGAAAAAAAAGTGTCATCGTTGCCATCTTTTTTCTTTGGCATTGGTTTGGCGAAATGTACACGCCGGTACCTACGTTTATGAATTTCAATTGTAAGTTTTTTTGAACCTTAAAAAATAAATACATATTTGTAAGTTTTTAGTGTTCCAAGGGAAGATATTTCTGGACAATATACTTCAAAAACATCGAAAATTATTTCAAATTTCGAAAATGGAACTAAACTAAAATTTAATTATTTGTGAATATACCTAATTTTTTCAATGCCCATGATTTTGCAGAATTTGTTAAAGTGAGTTTTATTTTTAAAATGTTATTATTAAATAAAATATATGTATTTTTAGAGAAATAATCCTTCCGATGGCGTTGCACAAGAAATTCGTCTTAATTTCAATAATAATGTTTCAGAAGAATTTATACATACAATGTCGGCCCTTCAACTGGATTCATTTTCATCCGTTTCAATACGGTTTCATCCGTTTGCCTCCGGACGTACTTTGCCAAAAGACACGGAAAATTGAAGCTTTTTTTGCTTCAATTTTACAACATTTTTTTGTTATATCTAATATTCTTTAATATTTTTATTGGTGATTTTTGTTTTAAATAATGAGGAAAAATATTTGCAATATTGCATTACAAAGTAATAATGAAAATGGCGGATAAAATCATATTTTTTCACCACATTTAACATTGCAACGGTTTTTTTGTTAATGCAAAGGTTAAAATGATGGAGCATTTGGTTTTGGATGATTATCAAAAAATAAAGCAACTATTTCAAAGACGGTTTTAAAAGAGAAAACATCTTTCCTTTTAATCAAAGGTCATGAATATGCCTCTAAAGGCCCAATTATTTTACCGCCAATTTTTAAGAAGCAGAGGAATAATTGTTGACATTTTTTCTTTTCATTTTTTGTCAATTTTTGCTTACGAAATTGAAGATATTTCACTGCTATTAACTTAAAAATTGAACATTTCAAAGTCCTCCGTGTCAAACAACTCCGCAAAAGAATCATCCAAGCTATTGAATTAGGTATTAAAGATCTTGTTTCAACGTTTGTTTTTTTTTTATTACAAATTTTAAAAGTTAATTAACAAAGGCCTCTATAGAATCAATTTCGGCCAATTTTCTGAAGTTCGACTTCGAATTACTCATCTTCAAACAACAGCTCAATGTAGCTGAGATGAACGCTATCCCGACATTAAGAATACTATTAAGAGGATCTTGATAAATTCAAAAAACATTATAAAAACGTGCCACAATAAACTCGAAGAAGCCGTCGAATTTCAGAACAACATACTGTGAATTATTCTTACAGAATTTCACATGAAGTTTGTTATTTCTCTGTAAATCTTTTAAAATTTGTTTCTTCATGATGAACGTCAGAGGGCTTTGTCACGCGAACGAAGTCATCGTGATAAACGCCAGAGAAGCGTATCAGCGGGAATTCCTTCAATTTCGTAGCAGAGGAGTCAAAGCAGCATTGTAGCCATTGTTGAAGAGGAAAAATCCAATGCTTTTGAAGGTTAGTAAAACGAACCACGTTTTATTTAATTAGCATTTTTACTTAAAAATGGCTTGAATATTTTTAAAATTTTAATTTTTAAGTCGAAGGTGAAGATGATGACGAGATTTAGGAAGAAGTTGTAGTAGATGATTATGAAGAAGAGGATGAAGATGAAAGGGCTCTGAGGGGCATACTCATGACCTTTGATTAAAAGGAAAGATGTTTTCTCTTTTAAAACCGTCTTTGAAATAGTTGCTTTATTTTTTGATAATCATCCAAAACCAAATGCTCCATCATTTTAACCTTTGCATTAACAAAAAAACCGTTGCAATGTTAAATGTGGGGAAAAAATATGATTTTATCCGCCATTTTCATTATTACTTTGTAATGCAATATTGCAAATATTTTTCCTCATTATTTAAAACAAAAATCACCAATAAAAATATTAAAGAATATTAGATATAACAAAAAAATGTTGTAAAATTGAAGCAAAAAAAGCTTCAATTTTCCGTGTCTTTTGGCAAAGTACGTCCGGAGGCAAACGGATGAAACCGTATTGAAACGGATGAAAATGAATCCAGTTGAAGGGCCGACATTGTAATTTTTAATAATGGTGTCACTGAAGCGTTGAAATCGAAAGATTTAAATTTTGTGTTTGCCTTTGCGGAAGAACGTTTAAATATTAAAGTAACCAAAAACTAACAAACTCTTAATTGTATTGTTTTTTTTTATGCCCATTGTTTTCTTAAATCTTTGAAATATGTTTCGGATGTCATAATTATGGGTAAATTCTTTCCCAATGGACTTATCACAGCAATTTTTGAGGTTCGAAGCATGAAAGGTTCAATTCGTTTCATTTTTAATGTATTCATAATTTCATAAAATAAAATTAAAGCAAATGCCAAATTGTAAGTCTATAAACACTTGCTTTCAGGTTTATAACTTTAGAACTTTTTTTGCGAATAAAACTTACAAGCAAAAATAAGCTACTTGGAGCCACAGATTTAGAAATGATAGTATAAAATAAAGTTGTTAAAACTCCTATTGGAGCAATGAGAGTAAAAATAATTATTGTTGGACCAAAATATCGAAGAACTTTAACGTTTTCAACAATCTAAAAAACGAAATAAATAATTAAATCTTTGGAAATTTAAGGCTTTTTTAAAGTGGTTTTTAATTTAAAAAAAACAAAAGCACAAAAGTTTAAAATTTGTAGTAATCTTTAAAATAGGTATTTAGCTTTTTCGAAAAAGTCTGTAATTTTTTTTAATTGCTTTTTTTTAATAATAATTATATTTAAAATTTGAAGGATTTAAAAAAATACGAAAGCAAAAAAGGTAAATTTCAAAACAAGTCGTAATTATTTTTGGTTATTTACTTACAAAAACTATTTTTAGGTGTGTAAAGAAATAGAAGAAAAAAAGTTACCTGATATCTCGTTCTCAACGATACTCGATATGCCAATAAACTATACATGGCTTTATTCTTTAATAATAAAATATATGCCATAGCTATGGTTGAAAAATGACAAAAACTTGCAATATAAATAACATAATTATAAAGGGATAAATAACTTTTTAAAAATATCCCTGAAACAATATAATTTTTAAGTTTCTCGTATGTTTTTTTAATTGGGTTTTTGACTTACAACAAACACAAAGTAATCCATAAATAACAGTCATAATGGAACAAAGTAAAGTTAAAATAACAAATAATTGAGATTTCGCAGAGAATTTTCCATAATTATCCAAATATACGGTGGATACAATTCGTTCAATAACTATAATAAATAATGTTCCACGAACATGTTGAGTTGCTGGACCTAATATAGCTCGAATAAGTTTAAACCAAAAATCATCTTCATTTTTGATTATTAAATAATGCATCGAAAATAATATGGAACCAATAACTTCGATAATGGCGAAAGGTATGAATGAGGTCAAAAATAAGAGTCTAAAAATATGTTTTTGTGTTTCCGACATTTAAAATTTTTATAGGTCTTCTAGCTGAGAGACTTTCAGAAATGTCATACAAAACCAAAACGATAATCAAGCAAATTTTTTGATGAAACTTTATGGAAGTATGTATTTACCTCAAACTTTTAGGAACAACATAAAAATTATCATTTTTTCTTATTTTTAAATAAACAAAAAATAATATCAATGCAATAATAGCAAATACCATGTTTAAAATATATACGGCGATTATCAAGAATTCTTCCATCTTTCGACGCAATTCAAACCAAATAAGAAAGTACAGTTAATTTTCCAGCAATAAAATTCGAAAGAAGCTTGCTTTTAGCTTAAAATTGTTAAGAAAATGTGCGAAACATTTAAATTACATTCAGTCATTATTTGTGAGACTAAAAAAAATTCTTTTTTCATTTTAAAAACCTTAAAAAAAACACTATATATTATTATTTTATTTTGTAAACATTTTCAAGAAAGCAAACCTTCGAACTTGCAATTAACAATTTTTGTAAATAAGTATTTGTATTTTTTTATCACAGTAATAATTTAAAACATTAAACCTACATAATTAATGGTTTTTATTTAATAGAAACAAGCATCCATCTCAAAGTCAACAATAAAAACTAAAAAACTAAATACGACGTTAAACAGAAAAAAATATATCTTGTGACTCTTTGTTTGAAAAAAACTGCATCAATTAAATGAGTAACAATAAAATAAAATAATAGGAAGCATCATCAGGATTAAAATAAAAATTTCTACAAAAATTAAGTAAACTAACTTTCTTTAAAGATTAATCGGCACAATAAAAAAAAAAAGGATGACGAAATGTTATAGTGTGTGCGTCAAGCACTTTATCATATTTAAGTTTCCACTTTTTATAATAGAAACAACGGATATAGAGAAAAACGGGAACATTGAAAAATATATGCCCTTATCCATTGAGTCGCTGTAAATTAAATCGCGCACAAAAGAATTACTTTTTATTTCTCGATTGAACAAAGATTATTTAATCTGAAAAAAAAGTTCGCGTTTGTATGGAGTAAAACATTAATTTGTTTATTTGAATTGTTTATTTATGAAAAAGCTTTTTAAATATTTATTATTTACTTCTATAGAAATTAAAATTAATTATTAAATGTAATAATTCCAGATTTTCTTTTTCTTTGTATCTTTGTTTGCTAACAATAGTATCAAAAATAATGAAAGGAGGTATAAGAATTTTTTTATTAGAAAGTTACAGAAATTTTAAAATTAATATTTTTGCTGCACTTTATTCATTTCCATATAAATTTTTTTTAAAAGTTATTACTTTTTTATGCAAATATATATTTTAACAGAGAGTTCATTTGCGACTTTTTCAGCTGTTTCAAACGAATTTTTTTCGTCAAAAAGCTACTTTGTCTTGAAATGGCATTTGTCATTTAGTTTTCCATTTTTTTAGTTTTTTTGTTGGAGAAAGTAGTTAAAATTTTCCAAAAAAACAGACATTGCTGATTGAAAAATGGATTTTAAATGGCTACATGTGACGATAATTGCTTTAAGAAACTCAAAAAATAGAATATTTTGATTTCATACTTTCACCTGTTTTTTCCCTTTCAAAGCGCTTTCTCCACTTTTTGGTTTGTTATTTTTGTACCAAATTTCATTAGCTAAGAAGCAAATGTTTTTTTTTATTACCTCATATTTGCAAATTAAAAAAAGCAAGTGAATGAAAAAACTTCAATGATTATTTTTTTAATGTTGGAAACATTTAAAAAGTACGCTGAAAAATTTTTTTATTTCTTTTATGTTAAAATTGAATTATCAAATTTAATGTTTGTGTAGCGAAAGTCCAAAAATCTGCATCTAATTTTCCTTCAAAAAAAGTGATCTTTTATTATTACTTTATTCATTCAAACATAGAAAAAGAAAAAAATTATGTGCTCTCAACCAGGCCTCTTCTTTCGGCCCGGCCCGTCCAGCCCGGCCCGGCCCGGCCGACTTTTAAACGGGCCGGGCCGAGGCCGACCATTTTCTAAAAAAGAAAAAAAATCAAAAATGTTTTGAGCGTGGCAGGGGTCGAACATGCAACCTCTAGGTTCGAAGCCTAGCGCGCTATCCATTGCGCCACACGCCCGATGGAATCGTTGTAGTGCGTTGCAACCAAGATAAAAAGACGCGGACTTTTTTCCTTCTTTTTTTGTGCGTCCTTTGCACACTCATCGAACCAAAGCTCCTTTCTTTCTTCTTTCTTTTTTCTTCGGCCAAAAAACAAACAATTTCTTTCTCTTTTTTTCTTAGGTCATAGCACTTTTCATTGATGTCAAAAAAGAAACGCGTATTTTTGGACCAAAAATAATTGAAAAATATGCAACAATAAATTCAACGATCGCTGTTCGATATGGTTTAATAATGGCTACAGTAACTACTAAATCAAATATAGGATAAATGTGATAATTGCATTGAATATACATATATAGCAAAGGATAAGGCTGTTTCAGAGTGACAACAATAAAAGTTACACAAGCTGGAGTTCCAAAAAAAATTATCATCATCGCAAGTTGAATCATTAAAGTTTTAATTATTATCGCATGATTTCTTCGCCACGTAAAATTTGTAATTTTTTGAGCAAATTTTAAACATTGTATATTTTTATAAGTAAAATAACAATAACCAAATGTTCGAGTAATGGCATAAATAAAAAATGTGATGGCCGTTGTGAGAGTCGAAAGGGAAAGTTTTGTGTATAAATCTGTCACACATGGAACTTGCTCGTGAAGAAGTGGCTCGGGATTGACAATATTTTCATGTAAGAATTCTATGGCTTTTTCAGTCGAGAAAAGATGACCAAAAACAATAAAAGATAAAATGCTGGTTCCAAAAAGGGCAAAATTTGTGCACCCAATTCCAAAATACAAATAAACTTGTTTCGAAGTTTTATGAGGAATTAAATTTTTTGTTATTGAATAATATCGTTCAATAAATAAACAAAGTAAAATATCTGCGAGAGCCATAATAAAAGTTAAAAATCCTACAAATCCAATATTTGTAAATACAGGATTTGCATATTCTTTTAAATATCCAACACTAATTATTACATTTAAAGGTAATAAAATCGTGTGCTTGAATAACATACTCCATAAATCAAAACCCATTTGCATAATAATATAAAAAATATATAATTTTTTATATATTTTCATTGATTTTAGAGTTTTAGTTAAAATTATAGGTAAAATAAAAATACATAGTATCACATTAATCAAAGATAAAATATTACAAATACACGTATAAATTTTGATGTGTTTAGGAAAATATATTTCATCCAAATCTATCATCGCTGCATCTAAAATATTTTAAAAATTTTGTTTGCTAGATTCCAAGAATAAATTTTTTACTTGAAAAGACTCACAGAAATCAGATACTTTTAACTTTTAACAATAGATAAAATTTCCGCGTTGGACTTTTAGAAACAAAACTTTTAACATTAAAAAAAAGTGAAAACCTAAGATCTCATTAAAATAATTTGGTAAAAACTAAGATTAAGTGTCAAATAATAAAAGTCCAAATGGACACAGTTTTTTGTAGTTAGTTGGTTGAAAGAGAAGAAATAATAATCAAATATTAATAAAATTTATTATTTTTATTAGAAAGCAATTTTTGAACATATGTAAATTAGAGTTAAAGAAAGTCGTTGATATTTTTTTTAGAAATTAGTGAGTGAGCTTTTAACTTTAATAGGCAAAAATATGTATGGTTTCGAATAAATTAAAGAAAATAAAGATAACAACTTCGTGAAAAAACAAAAAATTGAAATTTCGAAAAATTATTTTTTGAAGAAATTTCACGAATTAGCTACACGCCTCTTAATTTTTTGACTACTAAACTTTTTTTGAAATATTTATTGAAAGTTATGTTTTCCACAAGACTTTTTTTTATTAATTAAATTAGTTGAAATTGAACTTATGACATCTTTGAAATGATTCAAAGAATATTTGATTAATTTTTAACTCAAGAAAAGCCTTCATCCATGAATTTAAAGGCTTGAAAAATATGAAACGTTAATAATTTTTTATTCAAACAAATGTTTTAAAAAAAATTTTAAAGTCACACTTCTATCAAACTTTTCATTTTCCTGGAAACTAAGAAATTTTAATGGAGTGGTTTTTCAAATTTGCTTCAACAATAAAAAATATGTAAATAAATAAATATTTATTCAAAAACTAAAGAATAAAAGCCTTAAAAAACAAAAACTAAAGAAATTTAAAGAAATAAATGATAGTTTGGAATTTGTTCAGAATGTTGACCAATTTCTTTTTCCTTCCAATCACTTTCATTAATTGTTTGTGAAATTTTGTTTGAATCAACATAAAATTTTTGTGATGAAGTTTCAAGTTTAGCTTCTTTCACCAAATAATCTTCGAGTAATGGAGAAAAGTGTGCTTTTATAAATGCTTCAGAAACCCATGAACAATTCCAATAAGTTGAATTTTTCCATTTAATATAAAATTCTTTTTCTCGATTTTGTGACTTTGATGGTTTTAAAATTTGGGGTTCCGTTAGTTTTTCACTTTCTTTGGGACTTCCTTCTCCTTCGTTTGGAAAAATGGAATCCGAATGGCTTATTTGAGCCCATCGCCATGAAAGAATTATTTCTGCAATTTTCGTTGGTTGAATTAAATCACATTTGGGACAATTCCATTCATTTTCATTGAGAAATAATTTTTCTAATGATGGATTTTTGAGACAATAAAAATGATATGAATCATTGCAATTATTACAGCTAATGAGATTTTCATCTTTTTTACAAACGATGCAAGCTTTGTTGCTGCTGTCGATAGTTTTCTTTTGGGCTTCTGCAGCAGCTTCATCCATGGTCATTTTTTCATTCAACATAATCGAAACTGATTAAAGAGTCAAACTGTAAATCTATAAAATGAACAAACTTAAAAAAATCGAATAAATTAAGGGACAATTTTTTAGCGCCAAAAAATGCAAGGCTTTTTCAAAGAAAATAAAAAAAAAACAAACTTCTGTAAAGATAAATAAAAGATGGAGAGGAAAAGCAGCAGACTATTAAAATATAAAGAAAGCCAGGAATAAACTAATGAAAAAAAAGTTTATTTAAATATCTTTAAAGAAGTAGCATCAATTTTACCTTAAAGGATATCTTCAAGGCTTAATGGAAAATGTCCTAATAAAACAATTTGCCTTAGAGGAAAGAGATTCTGAAAATATTTAGAAGATAATGAATTTTCTTTAAGGTTACTTACAAGTATTGTGAACATTAAATTAATTTTAATTAAAGTTTTTCCTTTAAAAAATTTTACTATTTACTCTATTTTTAAAAATTTGCATTACTGTATTTTTACATTCTTTTATTTTTCAAATGAAAATTTCCATGGATGGAAGTGTTCTTCATTTTTTTCTTCTCAAAAACTTTTGTCTTTGATTTATCGAAAGAAAAACATTTATGCTTTTATTTTGTTGATTTTCCAAAGAAATTAAAAATGGCTGCTGCTTCTGTAAAATCAAATGTTCAAAAAGATGTGGTGGTAAAACCAAATATTGAAATGGCTGCCGTTGCTGCTGCTGATCCAAATGTGCCAATAACAAAATCTGATGATCCAAAACTTGAAATGGCTACTGCTGTTGAACCTGAAAAGAATAATAATAATGGTCGAGAAGAAATTTGTTACAAAGTAAGTCGATGGACATTGATTTTTTTGCAACACCAAAAAAACAACATTTTGCTTTCTCATTTTTTAACCTTTTTTGTTTTAGGTTATTGCACTTGTTCTTGGATTAATATCATTGGCTCTTATGATTGCTGAAACATTGCTTGATTATGGATATCCTGCGAGTATAGTGTCTCTTGTATTCGTTGTTCCTATTTCTCTTTGTCTATTTATTGCATGTTTCAAAAAATCATGGAAAGAATGCGTTTATTATGGTGTTTTATATTTTAATGGAATATTTATGATTTGTACTGGTGCAGTTCGTACTGGTCTTCTAATATATTTCGCTATTTGGTATAATAATAGATATAATGAGAATATGGGAGAAAAATATAAAAGTAAGTTATCTCTTTTTTTTTTACTTGAGTTTTGGGGTTTTTTTGGACGATGCTATGTCTATAAAATTGAGAAAGTAACATTGCTAAAATTCTGTAAACTTGTTTGTTTTTTAGCTTATTTGATTCGATTTTATATTGCTGCTGGTTTATCTCTTCTCAATACAATTGTTATGTGTGCCATTTCGTATGTGTGTTGGAAACTTCAGCCATCAGTAGATTAATGGTTTTGCTGCTTCATTTGGTTATTGTTGTTTAATTTTAGTTTATTTTTTCGTACTGTAATTTTTTTTAAATGTTGTAATAAATCTGACTTATTTTCTTTTTCTTTTGACTCTTTTTTTGGTTAATCATTATGATATAAGCAAATCAAATCCACCATAAAAACAGAAAAAAACTGGATAAACCTTTTTTCTTTTTTTCTTTTGTTGAAATACAAATCCTTTGTTTTAGATAAACCATTATGGGCGGATGACATAACATAAACACCTTTTTTTCAATGCTTGATTAACTTTTTTTTGGCTTTATTCTCTGAATAATTTGTTGCTTAATTTTTAGCAAAACGAGTTTTATTTTTTCGTTTCACCGATCAGATTAAGATAAGAAAGAGATTATTGAACCATGATCATTTGTATTGAGCCCTTAAAAATCTACTATAAAAGGCCACGATGGATAAAGAAAAGCCATCGACTTTTATTCAGTCATCAACAACAAAAAAAATCAACATGAAATTCCTTCACATTCTTTTCGCTATCTTTGCTGTTCTTTCTTCAGCTAATGCCTTTGGATTTGGCGGCCTTGGAGGCGGTGGAGGTGGCGGATGTGGATGTGCTCCGTAAGTTTTTTACATTTCTCCATTTTGTATTACAGATTATAATACCCTTGTTAATTTTAGACCACCACCACCATGCGGAGGCGGATGTGGCCCACCACCACCACCATGCGGTGGATGCGGTAAAAAATAAACAGCTGAAGCATTTCTATTCCTCCCGTTTCCCGGTGATGATGCTTCTTCTTCTTTATCCACTTCCTACATATATGCATTCTCTTTTCTTACCTACTTCCCCACCACTTCTATGTCTGTAAATAATTTGGTGAAATCAATTGCGTTTTTTTTAATTTCTTCCAAATAAATTTTCTTTATCGTTAAAATTTTTTTTGTATACGACTTTACAATTTGATGAAAAAACATATATTTTTTATGGATTGAAAATTACAAAATCAAAAAGAGCCAAAGTAAAATGAAAAAATGTTTGCACCCAAAACAAAAAATTATTTGGTTCTCGATCCCTGAAATTAGCCATCTTTTGGAATTTGCTGGCGGTTATTTTTTTTTGCTTTTCATCAAACTTTTTTTTCTTGACACTTTTTTTATAAAGCTGGTTTTCTTCTTTTTTTTATAGCTTATGATAACACAAGAAAAATATTAAAGATATAAAAAAAATCCGGATTTTTAATTTACTTCGAGTTTTGTTTATCCCTTCAGGGAATAAAGAAAAAAGTCGTCAGGCTCATCTTCTTCCATCAGATTAGAAATGACTGATGATAACAAATCACATTTTTTGTTTAAAGAAATAATTTACCATTAATAAAAGTAAATTTTTTATTAACTTTTTTTAAGAAATTTTAGCTTGCATCACAATTTTTTTTATATTTATTTTTTATGGCGACTATGAATTCCGAAAATAAAATGAACGCATCCAATAAATAACATAGAAGAAAAAATAAATCACGCCAATACTAAATCCCTTCAGGCGACCGAAAACTTTCACACATAAAAAGTACTCGACTTCAAGTTCATTAATAAAACAAAGAAAGAATTGATGATATCTTCTTTTTTATGTGCAACATTCCTTTTGTGGTTGTGGTTATCCATATTCCTATTCATACGGATATTTAAAAATCAAGTTTTTTTTTCTTTTAACTTTTGCTTTTATTGAAAGAAAAAAAAGCAAGTGATCAAAAATATTTAAAGGATAATGAAAAACTTGGTATATGTTGATAAAAGTTTTTCATATTTTCTGTTGAAAATAATGAAGAAGATGGTTAAGGTTTCGTTGTTGATCATTGAGTGGAGAAATTTTTTTGGGGTTTTTTTTAATTTTTCTCAAAATTTTTTTGAATCAAAAAAGAAATAAAACATTTCAGAATTTTTTTGTTTAAAAATTTTTAATATTTTTCTGTTTGTCATAGAATTGCTACACCCAAGAGATATTTTATTCGTAGTTACGAGGCGAGAGTCTATCTTCCATTATTGTATTTTTACAAAAAATTATATATTTTCATAAAAGTGTTTTTTCCGCTTTTTTTTAGACGACCCATTTATTAAAATAACTATAGATTATCAAAGTTTGCAAATTTTTAGAATTATGCACTCCTCAAAAACAATTTTACTTTTTGTTGTTATTCTCGCCGTTTTCACTTCGGCTGCAGCCCAAAATAGTTTTGCATATTGTGGTGAGTTATTTTTGGCTTTAACCTTCTTAGACAGATTTTATTAATGAATTTTTAGCTATGTATTCTGAATATTTATGCAAACTTTGGGAGCCTATTGATTCGAGCTGCAAATGGTGTCCTGGAATGGGACAATGCGCTCCATATTGCATTCGATAAATTATTGTATTATCTTTTTTTTATTTAATTTAAAATTTTAACCCAATAAAAAATATTTATTGAAAATATAAAGCTTTTTTTGTCTTTTGTGAAGAAAAAAAATTGAAATTTTAAAAAGAATTTTATTGAAATCAAAGATACAGTAAGCTACGATAAAAAGTAAAATGTTTTTCAAAATTATACAAACAAGAAAGAATTTATGATTCTAAAAGCAATGTTCAGCGACTACAAGGTTAATTTTAGCATCCACAAGATCTAAAAAAATTCGAATGTCTTTTTAAATTTAAAAAAAAAGGAAAGGAAGTAAAACTCACGGTGCGCATCCGCCACATGGTGGAGGTGGTGGAGCACAACATGGTGGTGGAGGTCTAAAAGCACCAATGATATCAGCTTTGAATACACGCAAACTTAAAAAAGTAAAAACTTACGGTGCACATCCACATCCTCCTCCACCTCCACCACCACCGCCAAGAAGATCGAAAAGGAAAGCATTAGAAGTTCCAATGATAGCGAAAATAGCAATCAAAACAAAGAGGAATTTCATGATTAGGAAAATAAAGTTCAGAAAATAAACTAATACATTTCCTCAAAAAAGTTGCCAACCTTTATACCATATTTTTTTACCTCCTTGGCCTTGATATATAAATAAGATTTAGCGAACGTGATAAATGAAAAAATATGTAAAAAAATGCATTGAACCAAAGAAGAAAAAAAAGTGTGAAGAAATAAAAAAATGATGGTCGCGGATATAGCAACAACAACGAATTAATTGCTTAGTCATAAATAAATTCTATCAAGCGAATCCAAAAAAAAAATTAATGTTGTTACGCAACTTTTTCCAAGGTTATCATCGGCTTGTTTGTTTTTTATGGGTTAAGTAAGCCAAATAAAAATTTTTTATATGGATATAAAAAAAATATCCAGTTTTTTGTTTTGTTTCTTTCTTAAATGTTTTTTTCTGCTTTACCGATTTTTATTATTATTTTTTTACAGCGCTATCAATTAATTTAGAAAAGTGAAAACGTGTTTAAAAGTAAAAGGTAAAAAATGAGATATCAAGGCCATGAATTAGGTAGGTACACCTTTCAAAAGTTGAAGAAAGTTATATAAAATCTGATTATTTTTAAATACATATATCAGTGTTATTTGCTCTGAACTTTTATTTTGTTTTGTTTTTGTCATGAAATTTCTTTATGTTATCCTTACTATTTTCACCATTATTGGATCCATTCAAGCTTTTGGTTTTGGCCTTGGAGGCGGCGGAGGAGGTGGATGTGGATGCGCTCCGTAAGTTTATTCTTTGTTTTTGAAATTTAAACCTTTATTGTTTTTTAGACCTCCACCACCCTGCTGTGCCCCACCACCTCCACCATGCGGCGGCGGATGCTAAAGAATCCCATTAAATCCACATTATCAAAAGAATAATAAATAAATCCTTTTTGTTTGTACATTTTTGGAAAAAATTTTTTGTCTGTCATGCTGCTTATTAATTTTTCTGTAATAACTCCAAACCTTTAAAAAATAAATTTTGTTTAAACAAAATGTTCCGGTATTTTTTTTTTTTTGACAAATCATGTAATATCTTTTCATTATCATCCATTTTAAAAATACGAAGTAAACAGACATCATTATTTTTTTTCTTCAAAAACATTTTGTTGTCTAAACATTTGTACTTTGAACGTTTGCTGCTGCTAATGGTTAAATAAAAAAAATTTCCCACTCGTCTATCGAATGAAAAAAAAAGTGACAGCAGCTTCACATCACAAAATTTTTTTTTGTTTTAACTCTGTTAAATATATTTATTTTTCCATTCATTCATGGAATGAAAAAGATTGAAAAACAAGAAAACCAAAAAAGAAGCACAGAACTGTTCTTATCAACAAAATCTTGATGTTTTCTTGTTTTCTTTTTTGATGGAAATTTTATAGACCAAACTAATTCAATGTCAACAATATTTTTCTTCTTTATGATTCTTTAAATTTTTATTCTCAACAATTTATTCGATCACCTGTTTATTTTTATTTTACTCACTCTCGCAAAGATAAAAATGTCCAAAATATTGTTAATTTTATTTTTAGTTTTATTAGTTTCGTTTCAAATTGTGGAAATGAAAGTTATTAAAGAAATTCCAGAGAAATTTTTTGGAAGTTTTAAACTTGATAAATCTGAAGGCTTTGATGAATATTTAAAAACTAAAGGTAATAAAATTTATTATTTTTGCATTTTTCTTGAGTTTAAAAACTAGAAAAAAAATTTTTGATTTCTACAGCGACAGTTTATTTATTTTTTAGATGTAAATTGGTTTTTACGTAAACTTATTTGCATGAGTTCTGTTACCTATGTGATTGAAAAGGGTTCCAAACCTGAAACATATACAGTAAGGTATCAATCAATTCCAAAAAATATTGATTATATTGATTTCAAACTTGATGAAACTTTTGAAGGTGAAGGAATGGATGGATCCAGACATAAGGTTTGTGAATTTCAAGCTTTTAGTTTTCGACAAAATTAAAAACCTTTTTTTTAATTTCTCGGTGAGGCAAATTTTTTTTTTTTACAGCTCACTTTTTCCATGCCCGATGAAAATACTCTTGATGAACATCATCTTCGATTTCAAATTCATAAAGATGATAATGAAGAACTTTATCATAATACCATAGAAGGAGATTTTCTTCTTCAAGTTAGCCTTTTAATTATCTTTTTAAAAATCGATTTAAATCGAAAACAAAATTTTAGACTTTTTACAGCAAAAACAAAGAAGTCACAGTAAAACGATGGCACAAACGAGTTCCAAAGTAAAATAAAATAAAATAAAAACTGATGAAAATATTATTTTTTCCAGCCCTTTCGAAGTCATTCAAAGATTTTTATTTTTGCAATTTTTATGTGTATTTTTAATTATGTTTATGTATTCTGAGATGTGTAAAACAATAAATCAGCTAATTACAAACAACCTTACATTAGTTTCTTTTTTTTTTTATAAATAAAGAAAAAACTTTTTTTTTGCTTTTATTTTTTCTAAAATCTAAAGAATTTATTGTTGTAAAACGTAAGAATTCCAAAGATGAAAAAATTAAATATACAAAAATTTTATTTTCACCGGAAGGCATAAATTGCAAACAAAACTAAATTTTAAAGTTTTTTTAAAACCATAAATGTACAGACAATTGCTTTTTTAAATATCACTGCACTGAAAAAAACCCGACTTAAAAATGATCGAAAAACGATCAATTTTTGGCTCCCTTAGCGACTTTATTTTGGGCTACAGCGTATTCAAAACGACCATGTCATATGGTCGTTTTATGACTATTAAATAATCGTTCTTTAACCTTTTTTTTGATCGTTAAACGACTATTTTTCGGGCATGGTATAAAAAGAATTTGAGTTTTTATTGAAAATTTGAATATTTCAAAATTATTTAATATGTCAATCAGATAAACTGATAGTAATCCAAAAATTAGATGCTATGGTAAACCAAAGCTTTTATAGGCGGAATGCATAGGCAATCCATTCCTTTATGTTTATCTTTGGTTCTTTTTATGACAATGACGGCGTGTATACGCAGTAACTCCTTACTGCCTATTCATTCCACTATCCTCAGAAAATATACCCAAGATTAACTAAAAATTCAACCGGTTGCTTCAGTTTATATCAAAAAAACAAAAAAAATCGTTAGTGAATTACTTTTGGCTGTCAGGCAATGAAAGAGAGAATTTTTAGTCGTTAAACGATCATTATTATTAAGATATATATTAAAACGACCATATTTTAATTGAACGTTCTAAAACCTATCATATAATAGTCGTGAAACGATTATTCATAATAGAGGTTCTTAAAACTACCGTATTTTGAACCATCGTTTTAAAAAAGATGAAAAAACCGTCGTAAAATAGCAAAAAAATGGTCGCTTAATAGCCAAATAAAAATAGTCGTTGAACGATTATAGCGTTTTTTTTTCAGTGTAGTTTCTGACTCAAAAAAATTTTTATACCGACTTTTTACCTACCGATTTACCGACCGACCATATTTTTTATACCGACTTTTTACCGACTTTACCGACCGAAAGCAATTTTCATACCGACTTTTTTTGAATTTACCGACTTTCGTGTCGGTCGGTCGGTAATTTAACACTAAGGAGGAGCACATCCGCCTCCGCATGGTGGTGGTGGTCTAAAAATCACAAGGGTATTATAATCAGAAATATAAAAATGTAGAAATGTAAAAAACTTACGGAGCACATCCACATCCTCCACCTCCACCGCCTCCAAGACCGCCAAAGCCAAAGGCATTAGCTGAAGAAAGAACAGCAAAGATAGCGAAAAGAATGTGAAGGAATTTCATTTTGATTACTGAATCAAAGTCAATGCCTTTTCCCGAAACTTTGATGCCCTTTTAAAGCATTTCGAGTTTGCTTCGTTGTTGTTGTAAAAAAGGTTTAAAAAAAAGATCCTCCCAAATTTTTAATATACGCAAATTTATTTAATTTATTTTAATAAAACTTGTTTTAATTTCAACATCCACATATTCCCTAAAATGAAATGATGGATCAGATAAAAAGATTACAGCCGACTAAAAGAAAAAAGTTTGATAAAAAAAGATAAATGAGTCGTCGTCGTCGCGTAATCATAAACTTGAAATATTTCTGCTTTCTTTCTTTTCTTTTCTTCGTGGTTTTGATTAGAAAATGTAAAGCTTTTTTGTTTATTGTTTTAGAAAATCGAAAGAAAAAGAAAAAAAGTTAATATCTTTTCATATTTTGAATTTTGTTTGATCAATTAAAATTTTAAAATTTTTTTTAAAAATGGATTTTTTTATTAAATCTTCGAGAAGCTAGTTTCATTTTTATTGATCAAGCAAGCATCTTTGAAAATGAGCTTCGATTTATAATCATAAAATAAAAAAAAGTTTTTTGAACATTAATTATACAAACAAAAAAAGAAGATCTTCTAATATTTATTTCTCGAAATAATACTTGAATATCAGACATTGTAAATAAAATCAAAAATAAAAAGTATTTATTAATAAAACAGCTTTTTTTGCAACAACAAAAAAATTCAAATTCAAAAGGTTATAATATCACTTTTCTTAAATACTAAACTTAATACTGCTCGAAATCTTATCGATACCCCACTCCTCCAAAGATTGCATTTTTAGCACCGAATATTGCTTCGTTAGCCTAACAAAATGTTTTAAAAAATGATCTAAATAAAGAAAATTTTATAACTTAGATTCTTTCTCCAATTTTCTATATTTTATAGCAAAAAGAGGTATGTAATGTTTCTGGCTGCAAAAAAAAAAAATTAAACAATAAAATTAGTAATTCTTTGCCTTGTTTGCTAGCTAATTTACTATTTTTTGAAAAAGATTATTATTTTTTACGAGAAACCACAATACTTCAACATTGCTTTCATTATGTTCAGATAATGAACATAAAATTTAGTTTCATCTTTTATGAATTAGTTTAGAAAAGGTGCTATTTTCCACTAATTTCATGCTCCAATTTTATGTTTATTTTTTTCATTTTTGCGATAGAACACACTTGAGCTATTCATTAGTTATGTATCAATAATGTTATGTATTAAAAGTAGCGTCCATTCTGTTTTAAAATGCTTTTAGCTTTGTTGAAGGAAAAAAATGTTTGTAAATGTAAAAAAGAAAGATAAAAATAAAGAATAAAGTTTTTATTGGCACATTTAGAACACATTGTATCACCAAATTATATACAGATAACAAATGGGATTCTTTTCAAATTGAAAGAGTCAGATACTACACCAATGAAGAGAAGCATCATTGTGGAAGGGTAAGCAGTTTACTTCTTGCCGCATCCGCCACCGCATGGTGATGGAGGTGGTGGGCCACATCCGCCTCCGCATGGTGGTGGTGGTCTAAAAATAACAAGGGTATTATAATCTGTAATACAAAATGGAGAAATGTAAAAAACTTACGGAGCACATCCACATCCGCCACCTCCACCGCCTCCAAGGCCGCCAAATCCAAAGGCATTAGCTGAAGAAAGAACAGCAAAGATAGCGAAAAGAATGTAAAGGAATTTCATGTTGCTTTTTTTTTGTTGATGACTGAATAAAAGTCGATGGCTTTTCTTTATCCATCGTGGCCTTTTATAGGATTTCAAAAAAACTTGTTGCAAAACGTTGCATCTCTTTTGTCTTTGATAAAAACCCGTTTTACAACGTGAATCTTTTTTTTTCTTCTTCATTTCTTCTGATATACTTCCTCCCACAAGGTAAACCATATTTTTTCAAAAACGTGATTTGAATAAAAGATGGGCTGATAAAAACTGGATAAAGAAAGAAATATGTCTATGTGGGATTAAAAAAAATTAAGAAGATGACGATTTGTTAATGATAAAAAAGATTAGATAAAGAATTAACTTTGCATCAATGAAAACCCAAAAAAGTCTGAGCAAAAAGTTAAAAAAAATATTTATCAATCATAAGTTTTTGTTTGTGGAAAAAAAAGTTAATGAAGAATGAAAAAAGCTTTCGTTTGAATAATTTCATAGCAAAATGATGAGCATCCAAGTCATCGATGTCACAAACAGGAGAGTATGGTTTTCAAATACATTTG
This sequence comes from Panagrolaimus kolymaensis, assembly GCA_028622995.1. Lineage (NCBI taxonomy): Eukaryota > Metazoa > Nematoda > Chromadorea > Rhabditida > Panagrolaimidae > Panagrolaimus > Panagrolaimus kolymaensis. The sequence goes on along the minus strand of JAJQJQ010000025.1, from coordinate 215,881 downwards.
TACATACAAAAAAACAAAGCAGGCCTTATTGAGTTGGAGAAGCATTGATTTCAGAAATGAACCTAGTTTCAAGTGTTAAAACAAATGAAAGAAAGAAAAAAAGTTTAAAATTTAGATTAAAGTTTCAAAAAATAAAAGTAATGCTTATTTGTTGCATGGAAGTTCAATCATTTTTTGCTATTATTATTTTTTCTTTTAAAGTTTAAACATTGAAACCACAAATAAATATTCTAATTTTTATTTAAACATTAGTAGCGAATTAGACAATTTTACAGCTGTGTTTTAAAAAAAGTTGAATAAAAAATTATTAGCAGCTAATTGCGCTTAACCGCGATGTTTTTCTCGACTTCGATCATGTCCACGTTCTCGACTACGATCATGACCATTTCTTCCTCCACGATTACGTTCATTACTTTTATCGTGGCGTCCTCCTCGCTTCATTCGGCCCATATCCCTAAAATTTGCCTATATAAGCAAAGCTTAAAAATGGAGTAACTACTAACCCAGTTGATGCCGCCATAGCCGTTGCTAAAATCACTAAAAGAAGGAGAAAAACAAATAAAAGCTTCATATTAATTTTTTTTAACAGTAAAAAAATCAAATTCTTATAACTTTTTACAAAATTGGACTATATTTTATATCAAATTTTTTTATGTAAGACGTTCCACTACCAGCTGCAAAATTTTTGATGGGTAACAAATAGAGGGTGTTTGATGCTGATGTATCTCTTTTACAAACTTTTATTTAAAAACTTAAATCATTGTGTCTTCAGTCTTCTTAAAAAGTCATAATAATTTTTAAACATGTTTCACTTTTTACAAAAAAGGTTAAAACTAAAGATGATTGCATTTTTTTATGTTTAGTTCATTCATAGAAAAATCTTGCATGAAACATCAACACCACCTTCACTATTTTGCGGTTATGTCTGGCATGAAACACTTTCTTCTTTGACCTTGAAAAGTGGAAAATGAGAAGACATCAAAGTTGAATAATGTGTTTTAAACTTTTATATTTTTAGCAAGAGTATTGAGAATTTTAAACTAATGTAAGCCATCGATCGTTAAGCTTAAAAATATCAGCTATAGAGTTTCGGGTAAAAAAGTCAAGTCTGGAAGTTGAATCATCAAATTTTTTGTTTGTTTGATAAAAGCTTTTAAATGAATTTCTTTATTAACAAAAAATTTTAATATACATATACAAGAAAAAATAATCAATTAGAAGAAGATATTTTTAATTTAAAAATGCCAACTTATAAAATAGCATGAGATAAAAAATTTATACAAATAAGAGTAATCTCAAACTTTTTATTTACATACATATATTTTAATGGTGTCCACCATGATGTCCCATATCGTGATGTCCCATATCGTGATGACCCATATCATGATGGCCCATGTCATGATGTCCACCCATATCATGGTGTCCCATATCGTGATGGTGTCGTTTAACCATATGATGACCTCCATTATGTCCTCCCATATCATGATGACCCATATCGTGGTGGCCCATATCGTGATGTCCTCCACCTCCATGATGCATGTCTCGCTTCATTCGATGCCATCCATGATCGTGATGATTATTGTAATGATGATCCATGTGATGGTTATCATGGTGGCCGTCGCCGCCCCAATAGGCAAAAGCCGCAGCAACAATGCAAAGAAGTAAAGAGGAAATAAATAAAAATCTCATTTTTCTTAAAATTGGATTGAATTCAACTAACAAAAAGCTGGTGTTGATGGTTTCTCAAAATTTTGGGATTCTCTTTTTATACTTACTTTTTTTTTCACAGATTGTTGTTTACAACAAAAAACAAAAGTGTAAACTTTCATTTCCACAAAAAATTTGTAGTTTCTAAATTTTGAGGTTTTAAAAATTATTGATGGCACATTTTTCTTTCTATTTTTAAATTTAGTTCGATTTTCACCGGTCTTTGATGATGATAATATATTTTTTTCTTCTTCTTTAATTTTGACATTTTTCTGTTTTGATTCTTTTCTAATGAATGTAGCATTTTTTTTCTCTAAGGTTGCGAATGCACTTTTTTCGATCGAAAGTAACCACATTGTTTATTTGGGTTTTCGATGTGGTAAAAAACAAGACTCCTCGATTGCATAAACAAAAATCATGGTAACGCAATAACACGTTTACCATCAAAAATTATATTTCGTTTACTTTTAGTTCCTTTAAAAATTTTCAATTACAGGTGAATTTGATTTTTCGTGGGTTTAATAATAAAACAACAACAATAAAAAAGTGTAATAATTAATGTTTAAAAGTAAAAAGTAGCGATCATGATTTTCGTTGTGTTTACTGTTTTCTTTTTTAACACAAAAAAAAAGCAAGTTTTTATTTTTGTGAAAAGTTTTTAAATGAATTTAGAACTGGAACGGGAATTCTAGCCGCATTGAATCTATAAACTTCGAGCAATTATGAAATATGAAAAAAAATGTGTAAAATTCCATTACTTCAGAACCCAAAATCAGTCACTAAATTTAGTTTTGTTTCTTATTGATCTTATTTAAAAAAAATTAAAGCTTTATTCTTTCTATCGATGGCCTTCTTTGAAATGAGATACATACTTATGAGATGGGGCAACATTATTTTTACCAAAATTAAAGTTGGTGGCGCTCAATAACAATTATAAATATCCATCGTTTTAGAATATTTTTTTGTTGTTAGAAATGTCGGTTAAAAAAAGTTTCAAATTCTGTTGTTGAAGATGGGCTTTAAAGCAAGCCAAAAATCAGCTTGAAAAAAATACAGTTTATCAAAAACAAAAAATTATTTTTATTTAATAAAATCAAAAACATTATTCATTATTTTAAAAATTTACAAAAAAGTTTATTTTATTTTTACACACTTTATCAAAAATTTAATTCTTTTTTTTAACCTCTGAATCCTCCACGTTCATTGCTACGACCACGTCCACCTCGTTCACGACTGCGTCCGCCACCACCTCCACGTCTTTCGTTACTTCGATTTCGGCCTCCTCGTTCTCGGCTATTTCCGCGGCCATGGTTATTACGTTCTCGGCTTCGATCATGATGGCCTCGCTTTACTCGAGCAATATCATGGACATCACTGAAAATTAAAATATTGGAAATTTTTTTTAGAAAAAACACTCATGACCCGACGAGATTCATCGCCTGCTTCTTACCTTTCAGCTAAACAACATCCAAGAATGACCAACAACAAGAGAAAAGCAAATAAAAGCCGCATAATTTTTTGTGTAATTAAAAAAAGCAAAAATAAATTGTTAAATTTTTTGAAAAAAAAACTTTGATTGCTTTTTATACCAAATTACTTTTTTTTTATTGTGACGATCGTTCCACTTATATGCATTTAAAATTCATTTAACTAAAACGATGACAAAATTTAATTGGAAAATACCCTTGAAAGTTGTTTAGTTAGTTTGATTACGAGAAAAAAAAATAAAAGTGATAATCAACAACAAAAAAAGAATTGCAGAGAGAGAACTAAATTTTTTTTAACACAAATTTGGTTGAAAGGAATCACAAAAATTTTTAAGGGTTATTATTACGGGTGTTTGAAGTTTGATATATAAGACTTCCGTTGTAGACACCAAAGAAAAAATGAATCAATTTTATTTATCAAAATTGAATACGTGCAAATAAAGTGTTCGCTACTTTTGAATTTATTTTTCTCTTGTTTGTATTTTTATTTGTAACATATTTCTTTGAATTATAAGCAAATTAATAAAAATCTTCGAATTTGGCTCAATCTTTCTTGTTTTTAAATTTTGGAATTAACCTTAAAAATTTTTAATTTTTTTACATATTAATTTTTTTGAGTAAAAAAAAGTTAAAAGCTTATAAACAATAATTTCCCCCAAAAATCTTGAGAAAGAACAAGTTTCTATTTTATTTATAAACTTTATTTTTAGTTTTGATTATTTTGAACCCAACAGAACCTTAAAAACAAAAGTTGAAAAACAATTTTCATTGATATTGATAAAAAGGAGTTTCCCAAAAAAAAACCATGTGATTCCAATCTTCCACAATCGAGAAAAAAATATTTATCAAAGAAGTGCATCTTCCCAGCATGAGAAAGAAGCTACAATTAACAAAATGTCAAAAATAGATATTTCTAAAAAGTTAACAGGCATCACACATCCTCCACCATCCATCACCAAAAAAAATAATAAACTAAACCAAGAAATTGCCACCAAATATGGAAACTAAAAAATTTGAAAACAACCTTGAAAAAAGGTAAGTATAAAAAGGAAATTCAACGTTTTCTAAAAATCAACAACTTTTGTAAGACTATTCATTAAAACAGAAAATGAAGCTATTAGTTATTTTTGTTTTAATCCTTTGTATTGTTGTTGCAGTTATCGGCGAACCATTGAAAAAAGTTCGTAATAAGCGTTATTGGGATCATAATAATCACCATGATCATGGATGGCATCGAATGAAGCGTGACATGCATCATGGAGGTGGAGGTGGAGGTGGAGGTGGACAGAACGATATGGGCCACCACGATATGGGTGGACATAATGGAGGACATCATATGGTTAAACGAAACGATGGTGTGCATCTTCCAATTCATAATGTGTTCGGAATTGGACAACATCATATGGCTTAAACAATTAAATGAGCGCAAATTCAGCATCAATGGTTGTTAAATTTTAATTAATTTGTAAAAACTGTGTAAATATGTATCGTTTTATTTAAGTTTTGATATGGTAGCAAACTGTTACAAGTTAATAATATTCAAATGTCTTAAAATAAATTTTATAAAATAATAAATCCGTTAATTAATCTTTTTTGTATGACAGCAAGATAAAGAAATCATTGGAACAAACTATAAGTACATAACTTTTGGGTTTATGGTAAACATTCTTGGAAAAGTGCATAAAAAGATAGTCTAAAATTTTCATAAAATCGATAACATTTGTTAGTTGGCTTCAAATCCGAAAAAGAAGTTATTGATTAGCTTTCTTCTTATCCTTTGTGTTGTTGCTGCAGTTATCAGTGATCCAAGAAAATAAACTTCGTAATAATCGCCACTGGCATGACAATGACCATCATATGGTTCACCATAATCACGATCATAAATGGCAATAAATGAAACGAGATAGTCATCAAAGTATTGGATAAACATGTCCTTGAATTGCTAACATCTTATTGCAAAAAGACAAGGTTAGCATAACGAAGCGCTTTGGTGAAGAATGGATCAATATCAAAAAAAACAAGAAAACAAAAGTTAGTTTGTGCATTATAAAAGTCTTTGCTCCAAATTTACAAATAAACAAAAATTTTATTCTACACAAAGTAATACATTAAACAAACTAAAAGCTTCTTTACAAGAACAAAGAAAAACTAAAAGACATCAATGCAAAACCCTAAAAATACAGCAAAAAAATATAATAAATAACCGACAAAAAAAAGCTGTATTTTTTTCAACACATGTGTTTCTTAATTTAATAATCTTTCTTGGCATTCAAGTTGTAAAGGTTGTAATGGTAGAGAGCAGAGAAGATTGACCATCCAACGAAAGGAAGAGAATACAAGAAGGCTTTGCTATCAACTTCACGGAAAGCAAGAGCAAAAGCGATGGCTGAAGCAGCAATTCCAACTTTGGTATAAGCATCCTAAAACTAGCAAATAAAGATTAGATGAGTAATGAGAAGGATGAAAATCATACCATTTGATAGTTTTTGCGGATATTGAAGTATCCAGAAGCGATTGACATAGCCATGCATGAACCATACAATCCTAAGGCAAGCTTGGATTTATCAGTCATCATACCTAAAAAACCAAACATAAAGTTAATTGCATCATCGAATGGAGGAAAGAGAACCAACCAGCAGTGTTTTTGAAGATTCGATAACTTGCATAACCAAGAGGTGAGAGTGAAAGAAGAGCACAAGTTCCATGGAAAGCAGAGTTGGAGCTTCCCCAATCAGGGTGCTTTGATTGCTGAAAACAAACGTTTACAAAAGATAAAACAAAACAAAATGGCTTACTCTAAAGTATTGAGTCAAATTTCCATGTTCAGTTGCAGACATAGCAACAGAGATACCAATACCAACGGGAATCTGAAAAATCGATAATTGTTATTAGATGTTTACAAAGGCATAAAACTTACAGCAGATGCAATGATAGCATTCCCGGTATCTTGATTAGTCCAAACATAAGGGATTTTAGCAGCGTCAAGGAATGGCATGTTGATCGATAGAGCCTAAAATGATAATAATGGGTAAAGCTTTGTAAAGAAAGAAACGCGAGTAAACTAAGTAATTGTCACGGACATAAACAAGAGCGCACCAACTTTCAAAGCTTTTAAAAAAGTAAAAATGATAAAATTTGTTGAAAGCAAGGTCAACAAAACGTTAAACTATGATCAATAAAATGGGAAAAACGATGCGATTGAGAGAAAAAATGTTGAAAGAAAAACAATCGAAGATGGAAAACAAGTAAACAACATTGGCAAAGGAAGGACGCACACACACACGCAAGCAATGCTTTTAGATGCGTACATAGTAAATGTTCAAAGATTGAACGTTGTCAACAACAAAAAAAACCAAGTGCAATGGAACTCGAGCGCGATAGAAAATGGTGAAAGATCGATAACAGATATCAAAAAAGTCCAATAACTTCAGTTGTCAAAGATAAAAGTAAACAAAAATTCAATCAATATATTGCATAAATTTGTCATAATGGAGAACAAAAAATACATAAGAAAACACAAACACAATACGCATAAATCCTATTACACAAAGATAACCCTAAGCTCATTACATCATAATTAAAAGTTTAAAGGATTTCATTTGCTTTTTTAGCATTCAATTGATAAAGATTGAAATGGTAGAGACCAGCAAAGATTGACCATCCAACAAATGGAAGAGAGCATAAGAAGGCAGTGTTGTCGATTTGACGGAAAGCTAATGCAAAAGCAATAGCAGTACCAGCGATACCAATCTTGGTGTAAGCATCCTAAAAAGGTTATCATTAGACCAAGAAAGTTATTAACAAGTTATTGCAGCATACCATTTGATAGTCTTTACGGATTGTAACATAACCAGATAGAATTGAGAGAGCCATACATGAACCATATAAAGTTAAAGCAACTTTAGATTTGTCAGTCATCATACCTAAAACATCCAAAAAATGATGAAATGTTAAAAAAGTGTAAAACCATACCAGCAGTGTTCTTGAAGATACGATAACTTGCATAACCAAGAGGTGTAAGAGACCAAAATGCGCAACCAGCATGAAGGCATGGACATCCACTGCCCCATTCAGGCTTCTTTGATTGCTGAAAACAAGGAAAAGTAAGCTATTAATAAACATAAACAATCCAAACATACTTTGAAGTATTGAGTTAAAGCTCCATTTTCTTGTGCAGAGAAGGCGATTGATGCACCAATACCAATGGGAATCTAAAAAGTTATAAATAATATCATTAAAAGAAATAGAAAGTTATGAATGCAAACTTACAATTGAAGCAATGGCGGTATTACCCCAATCTTGATTAGTCCAAACATATGGAATTTTAGCAGCGTTTAAGAATGGCATGTTGAGAATAAGTAAAAAATAACAAGGAGCTGAAAGATAAACATATTGTTAGCAAAGGTTTACAAACAAAATTCACGAAAGAAAATGGATCGAATTCACGATTAGTTGTTACTCCATAGTAAGTGTAAATTAGTAACAACAAAAACACGTACACATTAGTTTAGTTTAACAATAAAAGTTTAAGTAACCTTTGATCAAAAAAATAACAGAAAAACGAAGGAAGAAGAAAAAAAGTGTGATGCAATTTTTTTTGACGAAAAGCAAGAAAACTTGAAACGACGAAGAAATTTGTTGCAAATAAACAACATTGGCTAACTGTGTTTCAATGGAAGTTTGTGATGAATGGAGTTTGAGAAACATTCGAACATGCAAATTACAAAATTTCCAAAGACTTTATTTTTTCATTCACATTTTTTAATGCATAATACATACAGACAAACGACAATTATCTCAATAACAATGATAAGCAGCTTAAAAGATATATGACATTAATGGTAAACGTTTACGAAGGATATAAAATACAACACCAAAATATACAATTAATGCTGGAGTTATAAAAATCCATTTGTAATATTCCATCGATCATATAAATCATTTCTTAAACACCTAAACCACCTTGACCACCTTGACCACCTTGACCACCTCCAATCATTTCAGCAGGATTAAAATGTTGATAAAAAGCCGGAATAGCCTGAAAACGAATATCAAAAATGTGGTGGAAAAATTAAAAATGACTTACTCTAAATCTGATACCATCTTGAAGCACATGTGAATCCCAAGCATGATGCGAATAATAAGAAACCTTGAGTTCTTACATTTCATGAGCATCGACATATTTCGTAGGTTTGACGCGGATCTGCAATAAAAGCCTTGTTTAAAAGATGTTAGATAAAAATGAAAAACTTACTTGGAATGTTGATGATGTATTTGGTTGAATAATTACATTCATAAGTTTGGATAAATCAAAAGTAGGATGTTCATGTAGTGCAAAATTCATCAGATCATTGGTGGTGTTGTTAAAGGTGACGCCAAACTGATGATTGTGAATAAATTCGATGTATTCCAAGTATATTTCAAAAGCCATTTATTTGAAAAATTGTTAGAAAAGATGTTCCTTGAATTCACAGGTAGATAAACTGGAACAAATGCAGTTTGCTTGAACGGTAAAGCTAAACTGCGGCAAAGACAAAGTAAAGTGAATGAAGAATATTCAATCAAACAACAAACAAACACAAAATTAGGCAAGGAAGCGAAGCATCCCGATTCCATACAAGACAAGGAGATACGATACAAAGCAGCGCGCACTTGAATTACAATTGGTGTTGTTCGAGCCACATCAAAATTTGAGAACAAAAGATGATGTTACACGTTTGAATGAAAAAAGTATGGAATAAAAAAAACTTGGAGAGAGGAACGAAATTAGGTGAATGAGAATTCGCTTGATTATGCAATTAAAGAGTTATTATTTTCTCATGCATAATGACCAACAATTTAAATATTTTCTTAGTTTTCTCCTACTAAAATGAAATTAATTTTCAAACTTTTTTATTAAAAATTCTTCAATCTAATACACGTAGTAGTTGATTTGTGTTGTTGTTAAATCACAGGATAGGTGACAAAAATTCACTGTCAATATGCTTTTTTTATTATAAAGAATTTTTCCAAGTAACAAAGAATTAACTTTTTTGATTATAATAACAAATAACAGTATTTCCTTCATCATATTGGCACGACCAGCCTTCCGATTGTTTAAGAGTAGTTAGAAGAACATTCACAAAAAAATTTTTCCATTGTGGGTCAATATTGTGAAAAAATAAGAAAAACTGTGATTTTAAAAAGGCATTCATCTAAAAAATGTTTTTACGTATGACTTAAAAATCAAATTTGTTTGGATTTTCATGAAAGCAGCTATAAAATAGGCTATTCGTTATAATAATATTTTACCTTCATAAAGTTTGCATACATAATGGGATCAATAGTTTCTGGCACGCGAAATAACATAATGTCTTTAAGCTTTTTAACATTTCTTGTGCTAAAAAGCTTTTGAATGGCTTCTTTAGAATATATTGTTAAAATTTCATCTTCGTTTGGTGTACTAAAAATTATTTATTTACAAAAAGTCTAAAATTTTTCCATATCTTAAACTTACAAATGAAATTTATGAATTTTTGAACCTATTGAATAAATTCCATCCAGGGGCACAATAGACATATCCGATCGTACAATCTTAGTATTTACTATATCTACAAATCGCATATCTTGCATCAATAATTTGTATTCATTCAAAGTTAGGGTTTGATTTTGAATTCTTAATGACTTTAACTCTAAACGCCACAAGGATAGTAATGTTAAAAGCATCTGATTTTGATTTTTTGGAGGATTCCAAAATACTAAGGAACCATAAATATAAAATTTAAAATCAACTTTGGGAAGTTTAGAAATACTGAAGAATCTTTCATTGTTAACAGTTAACAATTGCTCAGAAATAAATATAGTACTTACAGGAAGACTTTTAATTTTGTACCAAAAATATTTGCATGACGAATAAAGTTTTAATAAAACAGATGGAGAAGGTTTGGAGTTTTTGCAAATATAACAAATAATTGCAAAGGGGATGGAAAAACCTTGAGTTGCAGCATTTTCTGGTTTTATTGTTGCAAGCATTTCACGGATATGAGAGGATAAAATATTCTTTAAAGTAGAGATAATTATTAATGGCTGCTATTTTTTTGTTATAAAAAAAAAGTCAAAATAGTAAACACTTAATGATTTGAATGATACTCTACAAACAAAAGTTTTTTTTGCTAAGCCTTTAACAAAAGACCTAGGTCACTTCAAAAAGTCATGCATCAAAAAAATCGATTAAGTTGCCAAATCAAGTTTGATTTAGGGATCAGGTTTTGGATTAGACATATTCTAAATATTTCATTACGCAAGTCTTTAATAAACCTATTGCTTTCTAATGTTAAAAACTATGTATAAAAATGTTTTGGCAGTAAAAAATTTCATTCATAAAACATTTTATTAAAAAAGTTATACAATAATAATAGGCTTAAAATATATATGACATTAATGGTAAACGTTTACGAAGGATATAAAATACAACACCAAAATATACAAATAAGGCTAAAGCTATTAAAATTCGATCAGTAAATTCACGACGTCCATATTTTGATATCATTTTGCTTCCAGTCTGAAAAACCATTACTTTCATTTAATCGAGATTTCCATTGAAAGCAACAAACCTTTATCGTTGCATTAACAGTATCATATTGTCCATGAGTCGTCTTCAAAACATCCGATGATTGAACAAGCGTTGTCGTAGTAGCTTCAGATCGTTGAACTTGTTCACCCATCTTTGATACCAATGAATGGAGAGATTCTGTTGCCTGAAAAATAAACATTAGAGTATCAATAAACAGAAGCAAAGGTGCTGTTTACCTTCATAGCAGTTCCACGCATAGTATCTCGTTGACGTAATTTTTGTCGTTCTTCTAATAATTGAATTGAAAAAAGTTCTTTTCTTTTTTCTTTTTCTTCATTTAGTTGCTTTTCTTTCAATCGACGATATGCCATTTTGAGATGATTACTATAAATTCAACAAGATAAGTAAGGATCAAAGAAGAAGAAAAGTGAAAGATAAAAGTTTTGGATTCAACAACCAATGACAACAAAGTAAAGGACAGCTTTTAAACAACAAAACTTTATTAAATTCAACAAAAAATATTACAAACAAACAAAAAGAAACCATTCAAAATTCTAATTTTCAGCTGCTTTAGCTGCTACCGTTCCATATTCCGCTGCAATCTTTGCTTTCTTCACCAATGCTTTGTGCTTTTTTCCTTTTAAATGTGCATTCCAACCAAGTTCTCCATGAATTTCCATTTCACATGTATCGCATAAAAATAGTTGATTTGCACGTTTGAGATAACCAGGTTTAGTAACAACTTCTTCGTCAACATTCATGGATGTTAAAGGATCGCTGATGAATTCATTGCTAGAAGGATCAAGTTCGAGAGGTTTACCATTAAGAAATCTTCCAACGATCGGCAAAACTTCTGGTACAATTTCTGATTGGAACAACTCAGCTTTCGAAGTGTTGACGTTCACGAGTTGAGGAAGCTGAAAAGTTGCATATAAGAGAAGCATATTTGATTAGCAAGAAACTTACTTTTCGTAGTTTTTTTCGTCGAATGAATCTTTGTCGAAACCATAGCCTTTGCTTTTTTGCATATTGAATCGTTCTAATCGTTAAATGATCACATCCTTGAGCAAACAGTTTTTCACCTTTTTCAGAACTTCTTTCAGCGTCTTCTAACTCTAAATACGGTATAAATTCCTTCATTCCTATTGATTGATAAATTCCATGAGTTTGTAAGCTTTCTTTGTACTAAAATGGAGAAAAAAGGTTAAAGAAATCGAAGATACAGTAAACGTAAAACTTACTTTGCCATAAAATTCTTCAAGTTCATGTTTCAAACCTTTTGTAACCATTTTCTCAATTCTCGTCTTCAACCTTTCTTCAAGGATTTTAGGATCAGAATCGACATTAATGTATAAAGAGTTGGGAAATCTTAAACCACCATCGAGATCACTACTTGATGTTGAAGCTTTTTGTTCTTCGATGATTTCACTTTTCTTTTTACCAGTTAGAAGACAGATTTCTAAAGCCCTGAGAACACGATAACGATTGTTTCGATGAAGTTGTGATGCAGCTTCTGGATCAATTGCTTGAAGTTTTTGATAAAGTTCATCAACAGTAAGTGGTTCAAGTTCTTGACGAAGCGAAGCTGAAAAGGTGAAAGTTAGTAACAAACATGAGGCACAGTTAGTAAACGAAGAAATCAAGCTAGTAGTGCAACGCCGAAACAAAACACATTTCCAACAAATAAACATATGCATTTGAAAAAGTAAGCAAAAGTATGGCTTACCACTTCTTTCAGGATCAGTTTCAATCAAATTCTGACAAAATAATATTCCTTCAATGTAGTAACTCGTTCCACCAACGATAATCGGCAACTTTTCTCTCATCCAAATATCTTCAATCAGCTCCAAAGCACTTTTGCGAAATTGTTGAACATTATATTCAGCTTGAGTTGGATCATAAAAGCTCATCAAATGATGTGGTATTCCAGACATCTCTTCTGTTGTAACTTTATTTGTAGCAATATCCAAATCTGAAAGTGTTATTGGTTAATATATTTGAATATTAAATTTAGTAAATACAAACCTTTATAAATCTGCATTGAATCAGCTGAAATTATTTCACCATTGAATTTCTTTGCAATTTCAATTCCAATATCTGATTTCCCTGTTCCAGTACATCCTCCAACAATTATTAAAGGTTTATTATTTAATAATAATGATTGTTCCATTATTGAAGGAAATCGTTTAATAAAAAATTGACGAAAAATTGAGATCATCCAAGGCAGAATAAGTTTGAAACTGATAAAGCTTTTTTCCAAGTTTGACGTTTCTCAATTTTTTTCCCATGTCTTCGTCGAACTCTTTTTGCCAACGATGGTGGAACAGTTTTTTGTTTGGAAATTTCAAACCTTTTTTATTTTCCAAAGTTTTTCTTCTCTAAAATTTGATAGATTTTTCAAGCAATGAATCAACAACAACAACCATTTCAAGGACGTCAACATACTGGACATGGACATACTGCAGAACAATCACTTCGATCTGTTTTTGGTAAACTATTTATGGCTTTTATTCATCAATGTTATTAATATTGATTTCTTTTTTAGTTGGAAATATTGCATATGCTGTTACTGAAGAAGAATTGACTGAACTTTTCAAAACTGTAAGACTTTCCATTATTTCTTATTTAACATAACATTTTGCTGTTTTTTAGGTTGGTCCAGTAATCAAATTTCGACTTGTTCGTGATCGTGATACTCAAAAACCTAAAGGTTTTGGATTCTGTGAATACCATGATGTTCAAACGGCTGAAGCGGCCATTAGAAATCTCAATGAATTTGAACTTCATGGAAGAAATCTCAAAGTTGATTCAGCTGTAAATTCCGCCAATGAAAAGCATGGACCCGATGAATTTCTTTCTCAAACATGCACGGTTGAAGGTGGTCCAGAAAAATTTGATGATGAAGAGCCTCAATATGGCGTTCCTATAGAATCTGAACATGTTCTTGAATCTATTACTCATACAGTTACAACATTTCCAGCTGATAAAATGTTTGATGTTATGAAAGAAATGAAAGAATTAACAAGAAATGATCCTGAAATGTGCAGAAATTTGTTGATTACCAATCCTCAATTGAGTTATGCACTTTTACAAGTTCGTGCTTTTCATCTTTTTCTTTTTTGAATTATCCGTTTTACTTTTTAGTTATCAGTTGTAATGCGAACTATAAATGCTAGAGATGCTGTTTCGATGATTCACGTTGAACCTCCAAGACTTGATTATCCATATTACAAGAAAAGTGCTGATGATGATGATAATGCTTATGGTAAACACTTTCTTTGCTTTCTCATACATTCCTTTAATGTTTTAGTGTCTGCTGCAACTACTTATCAACCACCGAAGCCACTTCCTGATCATATTAATGTCACTTCTCATCGAACACTTCTGCCTCATCCACCTCAACCTATTGCTCCTGATGCTTCTAAAGTTGAACCACAAAATTCTCAATCAACGGCAGATGAAGATGATGAAGAATCTGCTGAACTTTTGATGCAATTATTACACCTAAGCGATGCTCAAATAGCTCTCTTGCCTGAAGAAGATCGAATAAAAGTTCGTGAACTTCGTGAACGTCTTCGAAGTATGGATTAACTGTACATATTTATGTTTCATTGTTATTGTATAAATTTTTTGTTTGGTTTTATTTGTCTTTGTTGCTTTTAGAAATAAATTTTGTTTGTATTTTTGTTTTTCGTTGAAAACAAAATGGAGGCTTTATGCGTTTGTGTTATTGGACAATGCCTTTCACTTGGGTAATTGGAAGTGTTTATTGCTTATGTTTTTTCTCTTTTCAACTTTTTTTGATTATAAATCTGAGTTTCCCGTTCCTTTGCATCCACCGAAAACTATTAATGCCTTGTAATTTGGAAATAATTCTGTTACTGAAGTAAATCGTTTAACAAAACTTTGATGCGAAATTGAGATTATGAGGCGATACAATTCTTGTATTTTATACCTCATGAAATAAAATTTAGTGACATATCAAAATCGAAAAACGTTATTACTTTTATTTGTTTTTAATGGCTTCGATGAATCAATCTGTAACTCCATCATCAACTTTGGTTTACAGCTTCCAAAAGCCATTAACTCAAAGATTTTCAATTCCTGAACACATTGTTTTTTATATTGCTAAAAATCCATCGTCTCCAAAAGTTTGGCTAAAATTGATTCAAACATGCCAATATTTTTATGGAAAAAATCATGTTATTATTGTTGATCGATTTTATTGGGAAAACTCAAAGAAATTTACTGAAGCAGAAAGCTCATCCACGAAAAAACAAGGATGAAAAGCGTGGTTGAAAAATGAAAAAGATGTTAGCATCGATATCGAGAATATGGATTATAAGCTTTGGATTGATGGAGGTTTATCTCAAGGAGAAGGAAATCTTCCATGTTCTTCATTATCAACTTTGATTACAAATAAAATTTATCGATGTGATCTCAAAAGCTTATATATAAATAATCAAAAAATTACATATACCGAATTTTTATTTTTAACTTCCAGCAAAATATTAAAAAATGTAATTGGTGCTAATGTCAAAGTTGTTTACGACAATGGTGAAATTGTTCCATTTGAAAGAATATTAGAAAGTCTTCCAAATATTTCGGATTTTTCATGGTAAATATTTTTACATATGTTTAGTAAAAAAAGTATCTTCTTTTTCAGGGGCAATCATGACCGTGATGATCTCTCTTACATAATTAGCAATTGTTTTACTTCACAAACAGCCACGAAAATGACGATGTTGCCTATTTTTAAAAATTTAAATTGATTTGCTCTTTATGGTTTACCTGAATGCTTTGATTTTCATTCATTTTGGAATTTTGTTTTGGTAAGAAATTATTTTGTTGTTGTTGTTATTATCGAAGTTTTTAGTTTAGTAGCTTCATTTGTCAATGAATTAATATTTTAGGCACAACCTTATCTTCGAAAACAAAAACCTGTACCATACGATCCAAAAGCTCCAATGGTTAAATTGATTCGTAATTCCCTTTCTCTTCATTTTGATGAAAACGTTTCAAAAGATCATCGAGAATATGTTAAAAACTTTTTAAAGGAAGGATTAAATTCAATTCCAAAAGTAACTCGCCCAAGTATCTTTTTTGAATTTGATTATATTTATACGGATGATGCATTTTTAAATATTCATCCACCTTCAGATGAAGATGATATAAGTTATGATGAGGAAGAAATGTATCACTAATCTTGATTTGAATCATATCACATAAAGGTATGCGGCAAAGTTAATTGTAACAAATATTAACCAAACACAATGTTTTGCTACATCAATGCTTCATTATACAGGTGCTTGTTTATTTTGCTATCTTACCTTTTTTGGATGTGATGAAAATGAGGAAGCAAAAATAAAGTATTGCATTTATCAATAAAAGCTATTGATGTGTTATCTAATATTGTAACGTTGTTATAAAATTAAGTAACTTTTATCGTAAAAATGAATCAAAAAATGAAAGAAGAGAAGTTTTCAAGTTTTTTGCAACAAAAAATGTTCGAGCGCAAAAGTTAGAAATCCATGTAAGAGTCAAAAAGCGTTTGTTTTTTTGTTGTTCCTTCATTTTCAAGCAAGTCTTTGATGATCGATGAAATAAGAAATGTATGTTGTAAAACTATGTACCTTTTTTTAGATATGGTGGATTTTATTTCTGCGATTGGTGGTTAGATTTAGTGCAACAAAATTGTATCATTGTGTTACAAGTAATAGAAAAAACTCTTACTCTCAAACTTTGAATAAAAATCCACACTATTTTCAGGTATTCTAATGTGCAAATAATGAAACTATCATAAACAACAAAAAAAGAAGCATAAATCATAGGAAATAAAGTACTTTATTCAACAACATAAACATAACAAGAAAAATAACAAAAATATTAATTATTATCAAGAATAACAAAGCTAATCTTCAAAAGCTTGCAAGCTTTTTCAAGACTTTCGTTGATTCTATCACGTTTTTTAATGTCGAAATTATATAAAAGTTTGAAAGCAAGTTGAGTTGGCATTGTTCCAGTTTCTTTTTCGATAACAGTGAGGTGATGCTTGAGAAGAAGAGACATCAAAAAGATAGGAGTTGAAGCTTTTCGTGAACCATCATAATTGTCATATTCAATCAACATAGGATTTTCAGGATTACTTGTAACTTTGAAGCCCCATTTTGAATCAACAATGATATCATCGAGTGACATTGAAAGGATTTTTATCAGATCTGAAAAGAACGTGTCGATGATTAATGGATCGAGATAATGAACAAACTTACCGTAAACAATAAAGGGATCATTATCTTTGACATTGTTGAAATCCGTGACAAGTGCAGCTTCTTCTTTTTCAAAACAAAGATACAAGTCGTTTCCATATAAACCTAAACCAAACAAAATTTATAACAGAAATACATATGTAAGAAAACAAAGCTAACCATTCCATGATTCCAAAAAGTAATATCCATTTCGGCTGCGAACATAAATGACAGAAGAATTATCATAGAACCCAATTACAGGAATAATCAATCCAGTTTGTGACATAAGTTTCCTTGGTAAATCACGAAGTTCAGGAATGATGTAAGGTTCTTGAGAAAGGAGTGGAATTGAATTAGAGTTGACGGATAAAGTAAGCTTGATTCGGTGACACTTTTCTTTGATTGGTTCAGCTTTTACTGCAACTTCATATTTACCAGATGTACAGAATGCTACCTAAAACACAAACAAATAGATAAAAGTGATAACAAAGAAGATATACAAATTACTTACATAATAAGGTTCCTTTGATTTTGAAACAACTTTGGCTCTTCGAAATGGCACTTCTGTAGGCTCTTTAATACTGATTGCAGCATTTTTGAGATCAACCATATTTAGTTCATTTGTAACAGCAATGGTATCAAGACATAATGAGAAAACTTTGAATTTCGAACATAGCGGATCAACCCATGATTTGAGATAGTGAGGAATAAATTTGGATGGATCATCAACAAAATGAGTAACAAAGAACTTTTTTGATTGAAAAACACGAGATTCGAGATCCTTCAACAGCCCATCATTGCTCTTCGTCAAATCAGTTGCTATAACATATTGAGGATCACATTCATCGAGAATTTCAGCCTTCACATCATCAAGAGAACGATCAAGCCAACTAATACATCGAGCAGCAATAAACGAATATCCATCAAATTTGGTAGCCAAAGATATTGCAGGTTTACGACGAAATTCAGAAACATAAATGTTGGAGCACGAAATAGCAGCAATTAAAACAACTTCTTCAGGCTTTGGATCAAGATTTGCTTCCATTAGCATTGAAGTAAACATAAACTTTTGAGGATCACTAAAATAGACAGGAATTTTTCTTTTACCAAATTCTTTATCAACCATTTGACGAAATCCAAGGGTTTCCAACTCCAGTTCACTTTCCATGTTGGCGATATTGAAAACAGCAGCTTTTACTTTTTGACAGTGATGAGAATCGATGAAATCAGGCAAATCTTCAACCAATACTTCCATGAGTTCACTTTGATGATTGAGGCGAGTATTTATGAACGAAACAGAAAAGATACCATCTCTTTTATCTTCGATGTATAAAGCTTCATCTCTACCACCTTTGGATTTCTTCTTGATTTGTTTTGGTGGTGGCGGAACTAATAAATTCAGCAGATCCATGATTGATGAAACAAAATGAAGCAGCTTCTTTTTTGGTGAAACAAAAACTAAAAAAAGAGAAGTTTGAGATTCAATTCAAAGGCATTAATTTTGGGAGCAGCAAAGCTTCTAATCGCTGTAGGATACAGGAGATGTTTGTTTTTTCTAATAATTCTGTATCGAAGCTGTTGATTGGACGAATTGAATTTACTATTCAAGTATTTAAAGGACCAGCCTCAGTTTGGCTTTATGAAATATGAAATTGCGGCTTTTTGTCCAATTTAGATGCAATCAGATGCAAAATCGCCGCCTTCTAAAGCTGGTTGTTGTTGTTTTTTTCAATAATGCTTTCAAAAACGATGCATAGATGTTTTTTGTTTGTTGCTTTTATGACGATGAATTTATATTTTTTTCCATTATCTCCTTCCCACCCATTCTTGTTTTAGTTATCTTTTGAATATGCTAGTACAATAGTATGATTAGCTAACAATCTGGTCAATCAAATAAAGATATTACCGTTTTCCCCTTTCTTCGTTTATTATGACCTAAAAATGAAGTATCACAACATCTATCATCAGGTTAGTTTTTTTTATTACTATTTTTTATCCAAATGAACTTATTTTTTATTTTTTAGGTTCTTTATCATTGACATGGAGTTTAGCTTGATGACATTCACTTATTTTTTTTAATGGCAGCTGGGAAAGGATGACCCATCAGGCAGAAAATGAATCATCGATATTTTTTTTTGCGCAATGATTGAAGATCACTAAAAGTTGTTACACATTCTTTTTTAGGGTTTTACGATCAGCGAATGCTCTGGCTATTTGTTAGACTAACGAGAACTAAAATCACATTTTCCTATCGCCATGATCGCTTTCTTATAACTTTTTATATTTTCTTTTTTTAGATGCATGAAAAATATGCCGACTGATATATTTTTATTTTTATTTTTCTTTACATTCGTTTCCATTTTGACCTTTTTTAGAAATATGGAAACACCACATACTTTTGAACCTTATTCTTATTCCCCAAAAAATCTAATGCTTCTCCTTTATCCGCAAGCAACACCACTTTCTGCAAACTTCTTGTTGAAAAATTAGAACTTGCTCCAATAGCAGATTTTTGTAAATATGGTGGCTGCACCGAACTTCCTACAGCTCGCTAACTTGTTTGTTTTGTTGCAGTGAGGTCAATCATGGAATAACATTGTGGTCGCAAAATTGAACAAAAATTTGCTGGTGGCTATGATTGTTGTTGTTTTATCAAAAAATGGGACTGTTTTGGTGGAAATATCGAAAAAGTTTATTGAATAACATAAAAATGCTTTTCACAATGGAATTCTTTCGAATCAAATAAATTTGCTTTTGCTAAAAAACAAAAGCATTCCAAAATTTATAAATTTTTTCCAAAGCCTCAATAAAGGGCATGGATTTTTAATACGAACCTTAATAGGAACGATAAAGTTCAAATTTAAGAATTCACGAATAATTTTAAAAGTGACAAACAAAAAATAAATTTGATGAATCAAAACTATGTGTAAGGGAAACAAAGAAATGACTTTTCTTTGAGATAAAAAATTTCATTAAAAATCCGAAATCAGTTTTGATACTCTTTTTTCCTTTTTTTCCAACCAAAATTCTAGTTAAAATTTAAATACTCGTAATTAATTATTTTTCTTATACAATGGTAAATAATTATCGATGTGTATTTCGATTAAATGAAATAGTTTTATTTATTGCAAAGAATAACCATCTAAAAAAGTGTTCTAAAATTAAAAAAGATACAAATTTTAATTCATCCTCAAAAGTTATGATTGTTTCCGAAAATAAAGTATGGTCTTTAACCTCCATTCAATAATAAAAAATTTCCAATAAAGGGCATTTGATGATTCAATAAGCATGTAAGTAGCCTAAAGTTTTAATTATTAATCCTGGATTCATTATGCGATTATTTAGTCCAAGTGTTTTTTTTTAAATATAAATTTTTGTATTTGTAAACTTTATTTAAGTCAAAAAAATACGAAAGAAAATAATATAAAAGGCTAATCATAAATGTTAAAACCATCGAGTGTTGGAAAAGTGGATCAACCTTTTAATAATTTTTTCTTGAATCCTTCATCAAGTTTATCGATGCCATGAATGGGTTTTGCTTCTTTCAAACATTTCAACAAAAAATCTTTGCATGATTTATTTAGTTTTTCTCCATTGAAAGTATTTGAAGCATTTGCAAGTTTACAAACATGTGAAGCAAAAACGTTAGAAATCAAAAAAGCTTCAGTGTCTTCCTAAAAAATTTGGTTTAAAATTTACAATAATATTTTGGGAAAGACGACTAACTTTAAGGGCTTCCATTTGATATTTATCTGCAAATTGAAGAAGTAAAATAACATCAGAAAATTTGAGGTTATTATCAAAGCCAATATCGTAGCAATGTTTGATTGCTGCTTCAACAATTTCAAAGTGAAAATCAGTGATTTTAGTTCGATTTTCAACTGATTCTTTCATTCCTGAATTAAACATGGCCGCAAACATGGATGAACGACTTGCAAGAACAAATTTGTGAACCTAAAAATTAGAGATGAAAGCTTTTAAAAGCAGCCGACATTAAACTTCAAAGGCAAACAGAAAAAAATGTAACTTCAATAAAATTTCCTTCAACTTCGATAACAAAATTTTTATCTTTTGCATTCCATAAACTTTGTCCTAATGTCATAAATCTCGTTAAAGATGTTAAATTCCATGGTTTTTGATATTTAAAAGTTCCACAAATATTAATAGAAATTTTTCCATCAACTATGTAATTTTTTGATGGATCCAAAAAATCATATGTTCGAGTAAAATGGAATCTTTCAATTAAGGCGTTGTATCCATATCAATTTGTTTTCACATTCTTTGAAACATTTGCAGATTCAATAGAAAATGTAAAATCAGCGCTTATATCAATGAAGTTATGGGTTTTCATTAAACGAAAATATATAAAAACGCCACTTTTGTCTTTAATGGTGAGGTCAGGATAAAAATGAAAATAATATTTGATTTCAGGAATTGGAAAATCATATTCTCCCATTTTTATTGTTCCTTCTTTATAAAGCCTTTTTTCAAGGATTTCATAGTTTATTGCAACAGAATGAGTGAATTCCTAAAACAATAGCTTTAGCGAGCATAAAACTACAAAACAAAACTTACAACCATCTCCTCCAATAAAAACTTGCTATAATGTTAGCAGAAAATATAAACGAAAAGTTTAGTTTCTTCTTCGAAGAAAAACTAAAAGATAAGCAACTGATTCTGAATAAATGATAAAGGTAACCAAATTTTGATGATACTAAAGGTGAGTAAAGCAAAAAAGCAAGCAAAAAATCAAGAAAATTACATATATCAGAACCAATAACAAAAAATAATTGGAGGGTATCCTTAACAGTGTTGTCACGCCGCCGCCGCCGGCGGCGGCGGCGACTTTCAATTTCAAATGGCGACGCCGCCAAAAATATTTGAATTTTTCGAAAAAAATTTAAAAAATACAATGGAAAATCCATAAATTTGACATTTTAAAAGCTTTAAAGGGACATAGCTATTTCATGCCTTTTTTGAAATTTCGATAGTGGGGACTGAAAGTTACACTTGGTAAGGCGCGTGTTTGAATTACCGTGTAAGACAGAAGTGACACAGTAATTCAAACACGCGCCGGCCCAACTGTTCCTATCAGCCCCAGTATCGAAATTTTTGAAAAGGCATGAAATAGCTATGTCCCTTTAATTTAAAGTTTTTGTTACTACTATCGCTTTTAAAATTGCTTTAAAATTGCTTAAATATAGTTATATTTTTGTTAAAAAATGACTTTATTAATAAAACGAAAAAATTTTTGGTTTTTGGCGGCGTGGCGGCGATGAAATAAAAATATGACAACACTGATCCTTAAAGCACCAAACCATATACCTGAGTTTATGGTTGCATCAAAAAATAACAAGAGTCAGTCAATCTAATACCTCCAAACCTTTCGATAAAAAAGAAGATCGAAGCAAATAATGCAAATCGAAAGGATGTTTCGAAAAAAGAAAAATCCGAAGCTGCTAACAACAAGCCATAAGAAAATCCGAGATAAAACACATGCAAAAGACAAATTCGAGAAATCAAGTGTTTCGCTAATTTGAGAGTAAGGATAATAACAAAAAAACGCTTTTCCAAACATGCTTAACACTTTATTCAACAAACAAAAAACGATTCATAAAACAAAAAACAAAAAACAAAAGTACAAAAGTTAACAAAATTTAGAAATTATCGGGAGCAACAAAACCAATTTTCAAGAGTTTACAAGCTTCTTTGAGTCCATTAAGAATTCGATCGCGTACATCGGGATTACAATTATTGAATAGACAAAATGCAAGTTGTGTTGGCACATTTCCAGTTTCTTTTTCAATTACGTTGATGTGATGCATTAGAACAATAGCCATTAAAAGGATTGGAGTTGAAGATTTTCTAGTACCATCATAATTGTCATATTCAATCAACATATGATTCTCAGGATTATTAGTAACTTTGAAGCCCCATTTTGGATCAACCACTATAATATAAGGTGGCAATGTAAGAAGTCTGATAAAATCTGAAACCAATAAGCTTTAAAGGATAAAAATGAAGTAATAGAAAACATACCATTAACCAAGAATGGGTCATTATCGTTGACTTGGTTCAAATCAGTAACCATAGCTGTTTCTTTCTGTTTAAAGCTAAGATAAAGATCATAACCATACATTCCTGAAAATATCATGTGTAAACAAAAAATGATTAAGTAAATAACATACCATTCCAAGTTTCCAAAAATTTGTAACCATTTTCATCGTGGACACAGATAACAGATGAATTATCATAAAATCCAATTACAGGAACATCCAAATTAGTTTTTGAAGTAAGCTTTTTAGGTAATGCTTCAATTCCAGGAATGATGTACGGTTCTTGATAGAGGAATGGAAGAGAATTACGGTTTACGACCAAAGTAAGCTTGATTCGATGACAATTTTCTTTCATTAGTTCAGCTTTGCAAGCAGCTTCATATTTACCAGTTTCATCATTGAGGAATGCAATCTAAAAAAGGAATATAGTTGATGCAAGTAAAGCTAAACAAGATATTTAGAAAACTTACATAATAAGGCTTCTTTTCTTTAGGAAACACTTTGATTTTCTTCCATGGCAATTTTTCACCTTTTTCTACAGCAATCAAAACTTCTTTAAAATCAGCAAGATTTTTTTCATTTGTAACGGCAAGAGTATCCATGCAGAAAGGAAGAATTTTGTTATGTCCAGAATCAAACATTGTTTTGACGACATGAGGAACAGATTCATAGGTATCATCAAGATCAATGGAAATTACATTTTCTGATGAAGCAACACGAGATTTCAAAGAATCCAGAAATTCACGATTATCAAGAGAGTCAAAAATAGTAATATATTGAGGATCACATAAAGCAAGCATTTCATTTGTCATATCATCCACAGATTTATTCGAGCAGTTGAAAATATCACGACTTGCGATGTATTCAAATCCTTCAGGTTTACGTCGAAGTTCAGCAACATTAACCATTCCACTGTTTTTCTTGATAGATAGAACAACTTCACCAGGCTTTGATTTAATATTTGCATCATCCAATATTGGTGGAACAGAGAACATAATAGGATGAACGAAATGAACAGGAAAATTTCGACTTCTGAATTCATCTCCAACCTTTTGACGAAACAGGAGATCAAGAGTTTTAACACCATCATTCTTTAGATCAGTCACATTGAAGATAGTTTCTTTAACATGTTCACAGTCATCAGAATCCAGAAATGTTGAGAGATCAGCTAAAGGTATTTGAAGATCTTTTGAAACATGTTTACAATTAGAATTGATGAATTGTACCAAAAGATTTCCATTCGTTGGCATTCTACATAGGATCATCGCTTCATCTTTAAATTGAAGATTCCAGGCATTTAGATGAGGAGAAAATAAGTTTTGTTCATCCGCGGCTTCATGGAAAGAAGAAGGCTTTCTTTTTCTCCAAGACATTTTTGATTCTGAAGATGGAGAAAAAAGAAGAAGAAGATTAGACAAACTTTGAATTTTTTGTTGTTGAAAACAACCAAAAAATTGATTGCGCGTTACCGTAAACTATCCACTTAGGAACCAAACTATGTTTGTATTACTTACCTAACGACATTAGCAGATGCAAAACGTTGGTGTGCATAATTTTTGTTGGGGGTTTGGATCGACTTACATTTGTTTAAACTATTAAAGAGATTTTTAGTTGAACTGGATTATAGGATACCTATTTTGGACATCCTAATCTCAAAAATCATTATTATCAACTTTTGAAGGGTCAACAAAAGTTTTATGTCGTGAAAAGAGAAGCAATAGTTTCGCATCAACCTTTTTGCTGATTAACGAAAGTACGTATTAGTGATTTGTGAAAAAGTGTAATTTGGTGCAGCTTATACAAGAGTTCGGCTGCTTTCCACAATCTAAACATACAGACTTTACAAAAAAACATGGTACTTTATTTATACAAAGACAAGAACATTGGGGCCTTACCTTCGGTAAGTCCCTCAAACTAAACATACAAACAAACAATCTTCGAAACCGTTACATTTTTACAATCAAAACGTGGACATTTTACACATTAAGGTATTTTTTGAGAACCCTAGAGAGTAGACCTGCTTTTAGGAATTCTAAAAAATTATGAAATGGGAGATTATGTGCTTTTTTAGAGGGTGCAAAATTGGAAAAAAATAGAGTGCCCAAACACCCATGCGTGTCTACAACAATACAATTAAAATAAACAACATTGTCCATGGCCTTACAGGCTTACATTCCATTTTTCATGGTAAATTTTGGAGCCCTGCCTACGGCAGACCTCCTAAATTTTACAAAAAAATCTTCTCCAATAATCAACGGTTTCCTGGGCCATGCATTTCCATATCTCTCATATTCGGCTACATCTTAACCACTTCGAGGTCCATTCCATAGGTCTAATTACACATGGGCCCTTCAGGCCCCAAAACACATTTCAACCCAAAAACAACCAAATATCGAACCAAACATAATCAAACAATCACCCGAAAATCATTAAATATCAACCCGAAAACCATCTTACATCTCACCAAAAACAACTAAACATTCACCCAAAAACAACTAAATATCCACCCAAATATTATAAAAAAAATGTGCCGAACGCTTACATGTTTACAACAATGCAATTACAATAAACAACAGGGCCCTTCGGCCAACATTCCATTTTCATGGTTAATTTTGGAGCTCTGCCTTCGGCAGACCTTCAAAATTTACGATATAAATCGTCTCCAATTAACGACGGTTTCTCTGGGCCACGCTTTTCATATATCTCATAGTCGGATATATCTTGACATCTTCGGGGTTCATTCCATAAGCCAAATTATACTTGGACTCTTCGGAACCAAATCCGTTTTGACCCAAAAACCACCAAATATCCACCCAAAAATTAGCTAAAGATCCACCCAAAAACATTTAAATATCGATTAATACATTACAACACAAACAACTAAACATTCACCCAAAAGCCACCAAATATCTAACCAAACTCAATCAAACATCTCACCAAAAACAACTAAATGTCCACTCAAAAACCATTTTACATCTCACCAAACACAACTAAACATTCGCCCAAACACAACTAAATGTGCACCCAAAAGCCACCCAAAAGTCATCCAAAAGCCACCAAATATCCACCCAAAAACAACTAAATATCCACCTAAAAATTTCAATGCAGACAATCAGAGAAAAAACAAATTTTTCACTTCCAAAAATGCTTTCAAAAAAACACAAAGGGAAACTTTCGTGTCGAGAAAATTTTCACGAAATGCAAATTTAAATTGACCAAAACATAGGGATCCTTGACTCTCCGAAGCGTGAGACCAACATATTCGGAATCAGCGTAAAAAACTGATCTAGGCTATCGGGACAAAACAAAAAAAAAGCAGAAACGACATACAGACAAACATACAGACAGAAACGACACTCCAATTTACAAAGGAGGAAAAACAATTCGTAAAACACAAACAAAATGAAAAAAGTTAACAAAATTTAAAGAGTTACAAAATCAATCTTCAATCGTTTACAAGCTTCTTTGAGAACATAGTTGATTCGATCACATTTTCTAGTTTCTAAATTATAAAACAGTTGGAATCCAAGTTGAGATGGCAGCCTTCCAGTTTCTTTTTTGATAACGCTGAGGTGAAGATCGATAAGAAGAGCCATCAAATCGATTGGAGTTGAAGCTTTTCGTTTACCATTGTGACGAACATATTCGAATAAAACAGGATTCTTAGCATTTCTGGTCAATTTGAAGCCCCATTTAGGATCAAGTCTGATATCGTTTGGTTGCATCATAATAATTCTAATCAAATCTGAAACAAATACTGGTTATAATGAGGTGAGATTGTACACATACCGTAAACCATGAATGGATCATTATTTTTGACTTTGTTCAAATCAGTTACTATTGCAGCTTGTTTCTTTTTAAAACTAAGGTAGAGATCATTTCCATAAAGTCCTGAAACCAAAAAAACGTTATTACTGTAATTAACAAAGTTAAGACTTACCATTCCAAGTTTCCAGAAAGTTATAACCATTTTCACTACGAGCACAGATAACAGATGAATTGTCGTAAAATCCAATAAAAGGAATGTTCAAGTCGTATTGTGATGTAAGTTTCTGAGGAAATGTTTCAATTTCAGGAATGATGAATGGATGTTGATTAAGGAAAGGAAGCGCATTGCGATTGACGGATAAAACCAGCTTGATTCGATGACACTTTTCGTTTATTGATTCAGCTTTTACTGCAACTTCATATTTACCAGATGTAAAGAATGCTACCTAAAATATCAAGAGGTAAAAGTGATAATAAAGAAGATATACAAAATACTTACATAGTATGGCTCCTTTGATTTTGATACAACTTTGGCTCTTCGAAATGGCACTTCTTTAGGCTCTTTAATACAAATTGCAGCATTCTTGAGATCAACCATATTTAGTTCATTTGTAACAGCAATGGTATCAAGAAAGGATGGAAGGGCTTTGAACTTCCAGTAATGTCGATTCGTCCATGAATGGAGAAATTGAGGAATATAGTAGCAGGGATGATCCATAAAACGAGCAACAAAGACATTCTTCGATTGAAAAACATGAGATTTGAGATTCGTCACCAGAGAGTCATTGTCATTCGTGTAATCAGTAATAATAACGTTGTTAGAATTCCATGAACCAAGAATTTCAGCATTCACATCATCAAGAGATCGATCACGCCATATAACAGTTCGAGTACGAATAAGAGAATATCCATCATGTTTAGTATGACACCAATCTTCTTGTTTACGTCGAAGTTCACAAACATAAATGTTGGAGTACATAATCACAACAGCTAGAATGACTTCTCCAGGATTTGACGGAATGTTTGCCTTAGTTAGCATCGAAGAAAACAGAAACTTTTGAGGATCAGTAAAATAAATGTGACAGGAGAGTTTACTTAGTTGTTCATAAACCATTTGACGAAATGAGAGATTTTCCAACTCCAGTTCACTTTCCATGTTATCAATAACGAAAATAGCAGCTTTAACATTTTCACAATGATGATAATCAAGAAATCCAGGTAAATCTTCAACCAGTACATCGAAATGTTCACTTTGACGATTGAGACGAATATCGATGAATGAAATATTAAATGTGCCATTTCTTTTACTTTCAATGTATAATACTTCATCCTTGCTCATGAAGTTCTTGAATTCAATTGATGAATTTGATGAATTGTATTTATCCATGATCGTTAAAACAAAATGAAGCAAATTTTTGCTGTTGAAACAAACCGCAAAAATGAAGAAAAGAAAGTTTGACAAAAAAAAATGGCAAAAATTTGGGATGCGGCAAAGCCTTCAATCGCTGTAAGAAACAGGATGTGTTTGTTTTTTCTAATAATGCCGTATCAAAACTTTTGATTGGTGGAAATTCAATTTACTTTGTTAGTAATTAACAAATTTTGTATTTCATTTATTTACTTTTAGATGGTCACACACACATATATGGAAAAAAATAGCTTGAGTTTATGTTAGATCAATTTATGAATGTTCAGCTTTAAATTTTGGTAGAAAAAAAGTGAGACATTGTTGTAGGCAAGTCTCTCTTTACTTTATAAAATTTTTGATTTCAAATGTCCAGAAATAATTAATGCCTTCAACAAAAATTCTTTTTTCAACAAATGGAAAATCTATTTGATAATATTAATCTTGAAAAATCTTTCTAGTTTGTCACTTTCCACCTTTATTTTGTTTAATAAAAGTGTTCATACTTCCGAAATTATTAATTTATGGTTCAAAAGATTTGCTTCTTCTAAATCTTTTATTTCATTCAGTCTTTCTTAAACCTCAATTAATTTATTATTATTTGTAATTATTTCTTGATTAGCAAAGCAAATATTATTATAATTGCCATTTTTGAATTTCATAGCCAAGAAACCCGAATGAACCGGTTTGAATTTTTTCTTTCTTCTTCAACATGATTAACATAAAATTGAACCAATTCAAGAAAGATCATGCACGCATCTTTGACGGACGACGACTAAAATATGCAATCACGACGCAGTCCAGCCAAACTCATTGATGATGAATTTTGTTAATCAAACAAAATAAAAAAAGTAATATGAAAAAGGAAATAAAGTTTCATTTTCTTTAACAAATGATTTTTTTTTCTTAATCATAGAGAAATAATTGGTTAGAGACGTTTTTGATTTGATGTTTGTTTACGACGACCTTCCTTCCTTTTTTCCTTGACTTAATTTTTTTTTTCAATCAAAGGTGTCATTAACAATCAAAAAAGTGGAACAATCAAAGAAACAAAATATTTAAAAAAAATGGGTATAAAAATGTTTGATTGAATCAAATTAAACAACCCAAAAAAAAGTTTTTTTATTTCTTTCAAAGTCAGAATCAGTCAATCGTCTGTCGTCAACCATGAAAAATTCCTTTGTTTTATTCATTATTTTTGGTTTAGTTTTGGCTACAATTTCAGCTGAAATGTAAGTAACTTAACTAACTAAATTATTCTTTTCTGATTTTCTTATATTTCTTTATTTCTATTTTTTTTAGTTCCTTTGGCCGTTATAAGCGCCAATTTGGTGGCGGATCAACAGTTCGTAAAACCGTTATTATAAATCGAGGAGGTGGAGGCGGCGGCGGATTTGGAAACGGTGGTGGATTTGGTGGTTCTCGAGGTGGATTTGGCGGATCTCGAGGCGGATTTGGTGGAAATCGAGGCGGATTTGGTGGAAATCGAGGCGGTGGATTTGGTGGTGGCCCAGGAGGTTTTGGTGGACGTGGTGGATTCGGTGGTGGTGGATTTGGTGGACCAAGCAAAACTATCACTACTACCGTAATTCGTGGTAGAAAATAAAGAAAAATCAAAAAATTTTCTTTGTATTTTTAATTTTTACTTTTTTATACGAAAAAATTCTTTGTAAAATGTTTGCAATAAATTTTTGAACGCTCATAAAAATTTGGGAAAAACATATTCGAAAAAAAAAAAAAAGACACTCCATAAAAACTTTTTTAGATGCCTTATTTTTTTAGTTTAAAAAAAGCAGACGATTTGTAGTTTTGCGAGGTCACATAAATAATTGTATGGAATTCATTTTATTGTAGTCAAAAAATAATAAAATTAAATAACGAATCATTCAAAAATAAGTAAATGCATAAACCATCGAGATCAGATCATAAAAATAAATACAAAAAAGCAAATTAGAAAGTGATACATAAAACCCATTTCAATATTCCTCAAAGTTATTTTTTTATTGTTGTCTGTTTATAAATCATCATCATCAGCAAGTAATTTCTCCGCAAGTTTTTCATCAATGGGTTCAGATTTGCATAATTCTTCATCAGATAAATTCATATCATCAATATCGATATCACTTTCATCCTCAGTTTTAACATCCGAATCTTCTTCACGTTTTACACAATTAAGGCTTTCATGTTTTGCAGAAATAATTTGATTTTCATTTGCATAAACGGGCAATGGGCCATTAAAGGTATCAGCAACTCGAGTGGCTTCACGCATACCCGAAAGCATTGCACCATGAACGGTGGAAGGCCATCGACAAATAGTATGTTCGCCACCAAAGAAAATTCGGGGAGTTCCATGTGAATCACAAATAGGTTCACCAAGGACTTCATGATCTTTATCTATAAAAAAATAGTGGTGAAAATAAAAAAAGTTTAGCGAATCGTCAAAAAATGGGAAACGGAAGTTATGAGTCATCATTAGTTGGTTTCAAGTATTCAAAAATTTATAATAAAAAAAACTCACCACTTGCATCAACGCTGATATAACTATAACATCCACGAGCATATCGATCTCGATGCCATCGAGTAACAATAAATTCGATAGGTTCTGGAGGGCAATTAGGAAAAGTACTTCTTAAAAATAACATAGTTCGATTTTTTAATAATGCATCACTTTGTGCACCATCGGGTAAATTAGCCGCGGTGCCAGAAATCAATGCAATAAGTACGGGTTCTTTAGGAACAGCAAAAAATTGAAAACATTCTCCACGAGCTTCAGTGGTTTCAGATAATCGACAAAAGATATCTTCTTGTGGGCCCCAAAATGGTTTATCAAAAAATAGTACAGCTTTATTAAGCGAACCAAAACCCATATGTTCGATGGCTTTGGTTTTCCATTTAGGTAAAGGTGGAGTAAAACGAATTCGAGTATGATCATTAGGTTCTGATTTTTCTAGAGACCATTTTAATACTCCAAGTGGAATAGTACAAATTACACCTGCAGCAGTTTCTTCAAAATTTGGTTTTCCATCAATTTCATGAATGCCTTTAACTTTAACTCCTCCATCAATTATTTCAATATTTGTTACTAAATGTGATTTCTTTGTAATATCTTTAACTGCATCTGAGAGAGCTGTGGTAACTTTAGCATAGCCGCCTTTAATCATAAAATGTGCTCCATCCAAATCCCATTCATCATCTGCATCCCAATATTCCAATGAGATTTTATGCAATGGACAACCATTAGCATATTCAAGATTAGCTTTATGGAAATTTACTATTGTTTTATCATGGGCATTCATATAAACTTGGCTGAAAAAGGTTAAATACTTTAAACTCAAAAAAAAAACTAATCAAAAAAAGGATTTTTGGATTTCAGCTGCTTGTAAAGATAAAACTTACCAAGGCTCAATTCGAAGTAATTCTTTATAATGCATTCGTTGAGTTTCAATTTCAATCGTTTTTGATTTAAACTTCTCAAGAGCAACTTTGAGATCCCGTCGATAACAACGCAATTCCAACATTCTCTCGAGTTCTTTAGGAGTTTCAATTTTATGAAGTTCAATTTCAAATAAATAATCCTCTTTATTTTTAATCGCATTTTCTATTTCTGCTGTTAATCGTTTAATTTCTTTTCCAAGAATATAACATTCATCAAGAAGCTTCTTTTGTCGTTCAGCTTGAATATGCAAATTCTTCCAAAATGTGGATCGACGTCGTTGAACTCGAAGTTCCATTTGACTAAAAAAAAGTGAGGATTGAGTTAGTTAGTTGCCAAACAAAATCGATGGAAATAAATTGCATCCAGAAGCTAGCAATCCCCAAAATTGGTTTACACTTACTTGCAAATATAATCAATGGCTGTACCTAAAGACAATGATTTTCCATTCAATGAATTAATTTTCATTTCCTTTGAAATGTATGTACATGTATCTAATAGCAAATCAAAAGCTTGTTGAATATGTTGATCTTTTTCAATTGGAATCCTTTCACCATTTCTTTCATATATCGCTGATTGTTGGTTCACTTGTACTAATCGAATAGGGGATTGTTGAACTATGGTCATAATGGGATTACCAACTAAAATATGCTACAGTAATCGCAATTTCATAAAACCCAAAAATATCTTACCAACACCCATAACAATCATACCACCCAGATCACCAGAACCTTTAATTCCTAATTTATTATCAAATCGATAAGTCATTACTCGTCCACCCGTTCTTGGACGACCTTCAAGTAATACAACATCAAATCCAAAGAATCGAAGTTGATTAGCTGCCATTAATCCAGCATAACCAGCACCAATAACAATAATCTTTCGACGGATACTTGGGGTTTTCCTCACAGTTACATGAAAGAGGCCATAATTGATATAGCAATGACGTTCAAGAAATCCATGAACTCGAGCAATTATTCCAACATCGCCTGAAAAAAATATTCCATTATGTAATCAAAAAGTTTGGAATAAAACTGCTTACTATTCATAGGACTTTTAATTTGATCTTTAAATGCTTCAAACGTTAATTGAACTTGTGGGCCCATATGCCATATTTGTAAGCAACGATTTCGAAGATAAAGGTATAAATTTTTGGATGATTTTTGCATAACTAAATCAGCAAAATAATTTAGTTCTTCTGCAGATAAACGATCAAAAGGAAGTCGAGAATTTGCTGCTGCATAACGCAACGAAAGATCATCATCTTCAAAACTATAAATTTCAAAGCCGCTAAATTCAGAAAATGACATGTCTTCAACAATTTTTCCATAATTTATTGCACTTTTACGTCTTCTACCACTTGCAAGAGGACGATGATCTTCACTGCATGTTTCACTTCCGCTATCCGTTGACATCTTCAAAAATAAATAAGGAGTTAGAAATATAAACGTCGAAGAAGAGATGAAAGAGAATGATAAAAATGGTTAACGATGATTTGATTCCTCCACTAAAGACAACCAATAATTAAAGACCGCGAAAAAGTTGAGATTCACTAATTCAGAGAACCAACTGAAGCTCCTTTTATAGCTTTAGCCTATGAGGCTCTCTTTCACAGCTTTTTAGAGAAATATAAAGAAGCCAAGAAAAGAGTAAACAATGTGATAACCGAGAAACTCATATGCAGAAAAAAATGAAAGATGATATCAAAACTGTTTGTACAGCTAGCATGAAATACAAGAACATAAAAGAGGATAAAACTTTTTATAACTTTATCTTTACATAATAAAAATCAGAAGAA
Organism: Panagrolaimus kolymaensis; assembly: GCA_028622995.1. NCBI lineage: Eukaryota > Metazoa > Nematoda > Chromadorea > Rhabditida > Panagrolaimidae > Panagrolaimus > Panagrolaimus kolymaensis. The sequence continues at coordinate 182,430 of JAJQJQ010000025.1, read as the reverse complement.
TCAAAAACAAGTACAACTTATTTTCAATAACTTCATAAAAGAAAAACAAATTTAACATTGTAATTATTTAGAAAGTAAAAAACAAAAGATAAAAAACAAAGGCAATCTTTTGCAACCATCATCATCACACAGGGAATAAACATAACAAGAACATTTGAGACGTTGTATATGTAGTTCATAAGTTTTAAAAGCGATCTTCATAATCAGCATATTCGTCAATAACCATACCATCTTGTTCAAGTTTCTTTTTCTTATCCTTCTTGTTTTGTTGTTGTTTCTTTTGTTGTTCAACCTTCTTTGTCTAAAAATGGAAAAGTTAGTTCATAATAAAGTAACAAATCAAATCGTACTGTTTCCTCTTTCTTGGTAAACACAGTTATGTAGCCTTGAATAACATCATGAACTTCCATAAGTTGCAGCTTGGTCACTGAAAAGTCAGGTTTAGTTTCTAATGAAGTAAATTTAAGATAACATACTATTTTCACAAAGATGTTGAACAAGAGGTAAAGCAAAAGCCATATAATTAGGATCCTTTGAACGAGCTTTGTAAGATTCTCCAACTTCATTAGCATAATCTTCTAATTGCTTCTTAGATACGAGATTTTCAAAAGTTTTTGCTTTGACTTCAGGTTGAATACCTATAAAATGAACTGTTAGTGCATGAAAATCAAGTGAAATAAACATACCTAACAATAGCATACCAGCTTCAAGATCAGATTGCTTTTCAGCTTCTAAAGCATCCATACGAGCATTACGTTCAGTTGATGCTGAAGCAGCAGAACCATGAGAAGCAGGTTCCTCCTTTTTGATAACCTTTTCAAGACCCAAATCAATTGCCTTTGATTTTAGTTGTTGATCCAAAGTACTTTCATCAAAATCATCAGCATCTGAAAAATGAGAAATGTGGTTAATGAAAATCGTGTGATTGAAAGAAAAAAAGTGAACATACCCCAGTCATCCATGGTTGTTGGCTATATCAGAATTGGATCAAATGATGAATCGAACGAAGGTGGTTAAACCTAAAAATTTCAAGGATGAAAGAAAGTTTGAAGAAAAAAAGGGCAATAAAAAATTTTGATGATGGAAAACGAAAAACGCTGATGAAAGAAGAAAGAAAAAAAGCAGCAAAGCTTTGTTGAACCGCAAAAAAACGAACGAATGACAGCCACTCATTTTCGTGTTAAGATTTTTTTATTTTTTGAAAATTACTTTTGCAATGTTTTGCAATTTTTTTTGAAGGTGTTTTTCATTCATTTTTTTTTTGGTCTGATTCTATTGTACATACAAAACTTTTATAAAAATGCTTTTATAAAAAAACATAGCTTTATTGTGCACTTGCTTGCTTGCTTTGCTTCCTTATTTTCCTCTTTGGTTAAAAGAAGCTGAAGAAATCCATTGAACAGTGTTTTTTTAATTAGGATTTTTATATTTTATTTACATAATTTTATTTATCACGCTTTAAATTAAGAACGAACTATAATAATAAAAAAATTAGATGACATAATTTGGTTCTTTTTTTCTTCTCAAGATTATTCAATGCTTTGTAGGTTTTAATTTGTTTACGTCCAAGTCTTTAGTTTCTTTCTTCTTTTTTCCTCCATTTTTCTTACAGTAGCTTTGCTTATATTTTTTACAATTTAGCTTCATTTTGAACCTTTCTTAGAAAGCATTTTATAAGCATTCATTCCAATATCATAATAAAAAGTTTTGTATTGTTTTCTCATCGAAGAACTAAAAAAGCAAAAAACAATATTCATAGTTTTTATTAATTATTTTTTGAAGTAACAAAAAACATACTTTACACAAACTAATGTAATGCTTCCAGTCCATGCGTAAATGTCAGCAATGAGGGGTAAAATAAATTGCAATAACAAACTTATTTCAATATTCTTTGAAAATATTGATCTCGTTAAGCTATAAGCTGTACGAAGAAGTTGAACAATAAAGATAATACAAAGGACACCTAAAAAATTTTTTTCTTATTTTCGATTATGTTTTTCTGAATCTTGGAAGTTGCTTACACAATAAATTTCCTTCGTAATCTTTAACTATATTTCTTGCATATCTTTTTACAATGCAAAATTTAATTATTGATAATCCACTAAAAATTGTTTCAATAACCGTTGCTGCGCCATAAACATAAACCGAAAGATAATAAGCCGAAGCCATTTCATTGTAATCTGTAAACATCAAAAGAACTTCACCAGTTTCAAAATATATATAAGTTCCAGGTTCAGTAATTCGATAAAATAAAATAAAAATGGGTATTGCAATGATTGGAATAATATACCACCATTTATTTGACCAAATCTGGAAAATGCAAAAGCTTCAATGTTTTTAATAATCCTTTTTGACAATCAAAGTTAATTTGGCAATAAAAATGGCATAATTAACTAACAACTGTATTTTACTTCAAATTGATTTTTTAATACAAAAATATTACTATAAAAAAAATTATTTTATAACTTTTAACTAAGCTTTTATTTTATTTATGTATGACATTAGTGCACTCTTAAAAAATTTAGCCGCCATAAAAATACAATAAGTAAAGGCTGGCATTCAATTATATTTCCATAACACCGCAGCCTTCCACAAGCAGTTTCACATAAACTTTAAAGGAAAAAATATTTGAGTACACTCGTTTTTTTTTCTTTCCTGAAAGCTAACCCTGGACGTTGTTGGATGGATGACTAACATAGAAATGAGCGTGTGAAAATTATTTTTCTTATTTTAATAAACTATAAAACTGCCACGTCTCTCATTTCCCATCGTATGGTTAGTAGTGGTGGCATAATGAGGATGAGGATGTATGGAATTAATGGTGTTGGAATGATGATGATGTGTCGTCGTTGTCGCTGTATTTGTTGCGGTGGTAGTTGCTGTTGCTGTTGTTGTTGTTCCAATAAATGTATTTCTTAATGAATGCTTAAATTTTTCCCAATATAATATACAACATGCTGCTATATTGATTGTTGTAAATGTGGAACTATATGGTCCAATATATTTTGTAAATATCATATCATAACCCTAGAAAGAAAGAAAAAAAATTCAATGAGTATAAAATTTATTATTCCTTTATTTTAAATTTTTTTAAAATCTGCCCTCGTGAAAAAAGGTATGACATGGGTTTGCCGCGTGCACTTTTTTTTAAAGCTTTCTGGTAAATTAATTTTTTATTTTTATGTTAATTTTAAGAAGTTGTAAATTAATCTTTTATTCGCTTGTAAAGAAAAAAAAGCGATCCTTGCAATTTGGAAATATAAAAAAAAGAAGCCAAAAAGTCCTTGAGAAAAATTTCAAAGTTTAATAATTGAAAAGTAATCTCAAATTACTGTAACTTTTGTTAAACGATGTGAATTTTTTTTGTCAAATACCAAAAATTCTGAGAGAATAAATTTTTTGAGTTTATTTAAATTTTCATATTTCCCATTTTTTTGACATCCTAGGGTTATTTTTTTCGTTTTTTACTGCTAATAAAATTAAAATATGATTAATGAAGAAATTGTTTCTTTTTCTAAACAAAAATAACTTATTTTTCTTAAATAGGTATTGTCTTCGCTTAGAATTTTTTTTATTATTAACCCCAAAGATTCATCATCTTTTTTAAATCCAAATTACGGTACTCCCAAATTCTCTCATTTTTATAAAAAACCAAAGTTTCGCTAAAAGTACAGATTTTCTTTTTCCCTTTTCTCTCTCTCGCCTCCCATATTATTAAATTTTCCATGAAATGAAAAAAAAGATAGAAATAAAAATTACTACAAGTCCAATGGATGCAACACAATTAGGAAGAAAATCAAGAAAGAATGAAATAATCATCATATGTAAAACCACTTGATTCAGGCGTTTTATACTCGCTGCATGAGTCATTTTAAGTTTCATTAAATAACCAAGTGTAAAAGCACTAATTAAATTAAAACATGCTATAACAGCTTTTTTAATTACTCTAAATGCATTTGCATCCTTCATTTTTAAACATGATAAATAGCGGCAATCGGTTTCGCTGGTTTGAGGAATTCGAGTTAAAATATCCAAAAATGTATTTGAAAATACACTGAAAAAAAGTGAAAATAAATATTTTAAAAAAAAATAATGGAAATTACTCAAATATTTTTTGTTACTAAATTTAAACAAAAAAAAAACAGAAATAATATTTCCAAAATTTTGAAGCTGAAAGATTTCCATAAAATTTTAATGACTACGAAAAGTCTGAATTTTTTTTGTTGTTATTCATAAAATTGGAATAAATAATAAATAATGAATTACCGAAAGTTAAAAATATATTTACTTGGAAATCAATCCGAAATAACAAGAAATTCATATTTTAGTCGATGGACGTTTAAGAGTTTTTTAGTCTTTGGAATTTAAAAAATATATGAAAGCAAAAAACTTTGGAAATTACGATTTTTACTTACAAAAAAATATCTGAAATAAAGTAAAAATATTTTTGTATTGGAAGCTTAAACGATAGTTTCCATTTTTGCATTTCTAAGATTTTAAAACTATTTATATTTTTTCTAGAGAATTATTCAAATTTTTATGGTGCTAACTTCTGCAATTTCTTTAATTCCTGCAAGTCACTAACCTGATTGCGAAAACAAATAAAAAAGTTAAAAAAGCAATATAACATTTCCGCGTACGATTATAACGACTTGGAAAAATCACCGATAAAATTCGATCAATGCATAAAAAAAATTCCACCAAAGGGACATTAGCTTCCATAAAAGTAGCAATGTGTCCAGAAATATACAAAAATATTGCATCATAAATAACTTTATCGTGTCTCCAAAAAATAATTAAATAAAATGAATAACAACAATTTATTATGGATGCAATAAATACAAATGAAAAATAAAAATACATTGTTGGTGAAAATGGCACGGTTATGCAATTTTGTATACCCATTTTTAGGAGGATACCAGAAATTAAGAATGAAATTATTGACATAGCAAAGGCAACTATATCGTGGCCTAATACAATCCATGGGAGAACAACGGTGGCATACATTCCGTCGGAATCGGGTCCATTCATTTATAAAATTTTGGATTGAATAAATAATTCCTGTTGAGATCAAAAAAATCTTGTTGAGACTCGGAAAAAAACAGAGAATTTTAATATAAATCCAACTAACAAAAATTCATAAAAATATTAACAATGAAATCATTTTTTGAAAAAAATTATTGCAACTTTTTTATTTTTTTGACTGACTTTTATAATCGGCCTTTATTATTAAATTTATTTCAAAACTTCTGTTAAAATAGTATTTAATTTACTACGTACATCCGCTTCATTTTTTTTTCTTCCACTAAAAATAACTTTTTAAATTTTTAATGAAAAATAATTATGCTCACCCTTTTTAGAAAAGTTCTCTTCTGTATTAATAATTGTATGTATGTATTTTTGTTCTTTAATCGGTAAAATATATTTTTTTGCACAAAATAAATTATTTAATTGTCGTTTAAATTGGTGAACTAAATTTAGAAAGTCTAAAGGGTTCTAAAATATATGTAGTTTAAAAATTTTGTTTGTAGTTAAACTTGCTTTAAATTTCAAGAAATTAAGGTGGTAATAATACATAGCTTATGATTAGATGGGAGATCAGAAAACCGCTTCGCAATAATTCCAAGTCGTCGAGGCCTTCGATAAAAGTATGTACTTTGAAATTTGGGTGAAAATTTTTCTATTTTTTTGTTTTTTTTAATCAATTACCTCCTAACTTATTTTGTTTTGACCAAAGACGACGAACAATTAAACACACAAAGTTGAAATAAAATTATAACTTTATACAGCAATAATAATGCAAATAAAGGCAGCAGGGTTTGGCGTAACTCCAAAAATTACGCATTACGCGTAATGCGTAATTTTAAAATTTCACTTACCCAAACGTAAGCGTAAGCGTAAGTCCAAAAAAGTGCGTAATTACGCAAAAACGTAATGCGTAAGCGTAATTCCGCCAAACCCTGAAAGGCAGTATATTGATATTGGAAAACATCAACAGTCCTATCTGAAAAAGATGTTCTTTACCATCATACTTTTAAAATATTATTATAATAAACAGCCAGAAGATTTAAAAAACACAATGATTTTTTTTAATGAATCGATTCAAGAAGCTGTTGTTTTATTTCCAGAAACTCTTTTGAAAAAACGTTTTGCATTATTATGAAGCAATTGCAAAGAAAACAAGAATGAAATTTAGCCAAATTTGAAAGATTGAAATGGAAATCAACAAAAAATGTGAAACTTTAATACTTTATTTTTTACACAACACAATTTATATTACATTAAAACAAAGTAAAATACATAGATTCATTTCATACAGCATGAAGTTGTTCGTTCATCGTTGTTTCTTGATCGAGCGGTAAGCGGAATTTCGCTTTTGAAGGCAGAAAAATGCAAATTTTTTTTATAAAAATAAAATATGGAAACCTACGCGATCTTTCATCATAAAAATCTTTTAATTCTTCTAATTTATTATGAGGATAAATTAAAGCTTCTTCAATCACTTTTAAATTCCATTTCAATGAATATTTTTCGAAATAATTGGGAATTTTAAAATTATTACTATTTTCCCAATTTAATGTTCGACCAAATAAACCTTCCTAAAAAAGCAATGAAATAAATTTAATTTTAAATAATTCTTTTTCAAAACTAACTTCAAAGGTTTCAATAGAAAAATTTAAAAATTTTTTATGATAAAAATGTTTCCTGGCAAGTAAATTTATTTTTTCAATTTGAACTTTTCTTTCATCTTCCCGTTTATTTTTATTTTCTTCCCTAAAAATTAAAATATTTTAAATCATTGAAATCTTAGAATAAAAAGAAAGACACGTACTGCAACCAAAGTGTCCATAATTCTGGAATAACTGTAAAATGTTGAGAAAAAGCTTCAAAAGCATCTCGAATTTCTTCAAGTCTTTCAGATGCTTTAATTTGGTTTAAAAGCAAATCCACTTCATTATCATATCCCATGATTGCTAAAGATAAAAAGAGAGTAAAACGATTTGTAAAAATAATCTGCCAATAAACCTCGTTCGTTTGTCGTATTGACTAAATAAACAAATGACCTGAAATGTTTTCTTCAAGTTTTTGCATGCAAAACAACTATGTTTATAACCATTCATAACAACACTTATGAATCCCCTGAAAGCTTACTCAAAAAAATAATTGCAAAAACAAAAGATTATTATGTTTAGAAAAGAAAAACTAAAAAATCAAATCATTGCACAAGACGTCGTATGTATAGTTTTAAATCCAAGCAAAAAATCTTTTTACAAAAATAAGACTTTTACACTTTTATTTTGAATGCCAGCCAGACTTAACTTTAGTAAAAATGAAAATAAAAAAAATAAAATCCACGCTTTTTGTTACTCATTTAATGGCTGCTGCTTGATTAATTTCATTACAAATAATGAAGGAAGAAATCCATGATAAGGAATGAAATTACAAAGTCTATATGGAAAATTTTAGCTAATAGCATTCTGAAAACTTGACATGTTGTATTTCTTTGATATTAAATTTGCGTTTTTAAATACTACGATTTTTGATGGTATATTTTTATATTGGTTCTTCTTAGCTTTTTACTGCGGATCATAAACATTTTAAGAAATAAAATTTTTTTTCTATTGTTGATTTTAAAAGAAATTAAACGAAGATAGGTCATCCCTCAAAAAAAGCTTTTTTATGACATGATTGACTCATTGTCAAATTAAACAACCGAAATAAGGGCCGTGTCAAAAACAATCCTCTTTTTCCCTGTATATAATACATATCATTGTTTGCGTTTTGAAAGGCAAACAGTTCTTTCTTATCATTTTTTGTCCATTTCTTCACTTTTTTGAAAGGAAAATCAAGCGTGTTCAGTTATTTTCTTATTTTTTTAAATTTAAAAAATGTCGAATATTCTTTTCTTTACTTACCAATCCTTATTGCCTCCACCAAGTATTCAATTTATTACTGTTAACACCGAAACATTCGCAACCGATTTAAGACATTGTGTTGATGACTTAGAAAAAGAAAACCCAACTGCGCTGGAAAAAATTTTGAAAGTTCCAAATCTTAAAGCTGTTTGTTTTTCAATCTTTGAAATCCCGGATTATAAAGAAGCTTATAATTTACGAAAAAAATGTAAAAACTTTTGTGATAAAAAGAAAATTCCTTGTGTATTTATTGATAGTGATCCATTGTATGCTTCAGCAGCCTTATTAGCTGCAAATCCTGGAACTAAAGTTGGGGATACCGTGGTTATAGTAATTGTTCATGAGTTTTATATTGCTTATTATGAATTAAAGTAAGATGAATCAAACTGTCGTATAATATCTATGGACAAAGTTTATCCATTTGGATATCAATTCCTTGGAGCCATAATTTTTAAATTCAATCCAAAAAAAGTTATTTTAACTTATCAACAACCACTAAATGGACCGCGTGATGTAAAAAAAACCTTTAATAACATAAAAAATATGTTAAATTCTTCGAACAATGTGGTTGCATGTGAAAAAGATGTAACAGATTTTTTACCTGAATCTTATGTCAAAAATACTTTAGCAGTTTTGAATGAAAAACAACATAAATTTTTTGTTTGCCCATTAGTTTTTGAAGGTTTTGGAGTATTGCCTGTTTCAAAAAAGAATGAAAATGTTCTAAACGCCATCATAAACAGTCTCATTGTTTTGGATAAATCAGCTAATTTACCCATAGAAAGATCCGTGGAAATTAAAAAAGTAACCGAAGATTTAATGGTGGGTTTAGAGGCACGTTAAGAAATATTAAAATGCCTCCATTTTCAGCTTTATAAATTTGATAATCAAGGAGGAATAATATGCCTTGAAATGATTAAAGCAGAAAAATATAAAGATAAAATAATTAAAATCACCCTTAAAATGGATATTAATTCTTTTTATGATTTGACAATTGATGAAAATGAAATACTTCAAGGACCTCTCATTTTATTCAACCTAGAACGCGGCACCTTTCTAACTCTTTTACTCGATGGAGATCCAAGGCGAGGTGAGTTTGCATTTATTGAAACATAAAAATCTCGGGGTCGTATATTTTAGGCGCAAGTGAAATACCATGTGTTTTAGCAATGGTTGATAATAAAGTAATGGTTGGAGAAGAAGCTCGACATCTTCAAGAACAACATAGATCATTTTTTATTTTTGGTAATTTTTTTATTTAAAAAAAACAAATATGTATTTCACAAAAGTGTTTTAGATCTGCTTAAAATAATTTCTACTCCACCCGAAGCATTAGAAATAAATCCAAAATGGGGTTTTAAAATTATTCATGATGATCAAAATCCAATCTTGCTTGAATTTGATACCTTTCGAGGAAAGCGTAAAGCAGCCCCAGCCTTTCTTTTATCCCTCATAATTAAATGGGCTTTAAAAGAAGTTAAAAATGAAACGGGCGAAAAGCATGAAAGCCTTTACATTAATTTACAACCATATAATAAAATGGCGGAAGAACATCTTAAAAAAAGTTGCGAGTTATTAAAAATCAAAGCTGAATTTGGAAGAAATAAAGATGCAAAAAAATAAAAATAAAAATAAAAATAAAAATATTATGAGCGAAGTTGAATATTTATTATATAATTTTTAATGTTTGTCTATCATATTATTTTGTGATGATTTTATAAATTTTTAAATTTGTATTTACATTTTGGCTATTTTATATAGTAATTGTTAATTTTTTGTGTGTGTATGCTATATATAAGGATTGCATTTTACTTAGAAAAGGCTATAAATAAATGATACGCGAAAAAATTTAGGAACATGTACCTAAAAATGTGAAAAACGACAGTAAGCAAACTTCAAAATTATGTTTCGCATTTTTTTGAAGCCTAAAAACAGAAAGAATAAAAACATTTAAAAAAGCAGAAAAATGAAGAGGACGATTCCAAGGTTAATGATCTCTCTTCACAAAATATTTTTACTTCTTTCACCTGTTTGATTTTTAACTAACTTCATTAATGTAGCTTATTCTAACAAGAAAAAGTCATGGCCATTCAATAAAAACATATTTATTTATTTTAATTTTTCTCCATCCATTGACTTGCATCAAACATCCATCCTTCACAAAAAAATTTTTTTTAAATAACAAACAAATAATTTTCTTATTAAGCTTCCGGTGAAAAGAGAAATATGCACCTTAAAATGGCATATAAAAAGGCAACAAAAAATTCTTTTAAAATTAAATTTTTTGATCTTTTGAAATTTTTCTTTATTTTTTGACGCTAGAACCTTTTTATAACTGCCTAACAAAAAGAAAAGGTGAAAGAAAAATATTAATTTTATTTATTTTAACCAAATAAATTTTATTAACCTTTTTTTATTTTTTTTATTAAGTTAAATCAAATTAGCGGGAAAAGATCATTGCCAAGAAATTTGTTAGTCATAAAAAAAGAAGAAAGGTGACATTTAAATTTAAAGACAGGTCTTTTATAATTTTTATAAATTCGTTATAGCCCTGGTGCAACAACTTCGACAACGACATATAGTAAATTTTTTTAAAAGAAAATTTATTTGGTATTTCCTAAAAAAAAGTGACGGTAACAAAAAAAATAAAGTTAATTTCTACCTAAAAAAATAAAATTGTGTTTTATTCTTTCGTGGCCATTTTTTATTTGCTGGAACAACATATTTTTATTTTTTTCGTTTACAGGGTTTTGAACCTAAATTTTTTTTCTTCAAAATCCAATTCTTTGTCCTTCACAAAAGTTTATGATTCAGAAAAATGTCATCGCCAAATTTTGTTAATTACATTGTTCTTGGTGAATATATTTTCGTTCTTGGAGCTCAAGGATTAAGTCTATATATTTTTGGTAAAATATTTATTCAATCTTTTATTAAACATGCTCGAGTATTGGTTGAAGTTTCGCCTAGTTTAAATTTATATGTTATTATGCAAACATTTACTTCAATTTTTACTCTTATTTATATTATATTTTTACTGATTGGTTGGAAATCTAATACAACTTTATATAATGCTCATATCATGTTTTTTATGAGCGCCACTCAATCACATTTTTTTACTCTGTTACCTGTCGCTGTGTTAGCATTAGTTAATGAAAAATAATTTTTGAGAAATTTAAAACTGGAAATTTCCATTGAAAATTTTGTAAAAATTACTTTTTTGTCTTTACATATTTCTGAAAGGAAAGTAAAGAAATTAAAATTTCAAAAATTTTCTTGAACTTATTTGCTTCCTAAAGTTGCCAATTTTAGGTAAAAGATAAAAACAGAAAATTTATATTTTGCAATTCTAATTTTTTTTAATAAACTTTGGCCTAAAAAAGAAGTTTTCTTTTCGATAGTAAAAATATCATAGACTTTTTACACAAATTAATTTTTTTCAAAATAGTTTATTTTTACAAAAAAAATTGTTATCATAATTATCCTTAATTATTTTACCTTTTCTTGTTGGCTTTCATTAACCTTTTCCAAATTTCCAGGAATGGATCGCTGCCTCTGCGTTTTACATCCATTAAAATATTCCAAAACTAAAAATTATTATGTTATTTATTTTGCACTTTTTGTTATGGCAATTTTAACCATTTTGGCATTTATTTATCGCATCATTCCCGCTTATCCATCAGCTCCAACAACAACATGTTATTCATTTGGATGCCAAACCACAACATTTGGTGGACAAATATATTTTTATATGCGTTATTTTACTAGCGCATGCATATTAACTTTGAGCACATTTTTATTTATTATTATTCGAATTAAATTAAAATCTTATTTTTCTGCTAATACTGAAGAAAGGGTAAGTAAATTCAACGAGGGATAATTCAAGGGGAAATAAAATCTGTTCGAATTGCAATGGCAAACATTATTAATGTTTCTTTAGAAAAAACAAATCATTATTTTTGTTTCGAAGTTTTTTATAAGAAAAAATTAAATTTACAAGAATTTATGAATTATTTTTTATTTTTCAGTCAAACAAATTGGTTATATCAACTTTGATAACAACATTGGTACTTGATTTTTTACCTAATCTTATTGCAGTGATATTTTATTCGGTGAGTTTTTATGCTGAATAATGTCCATAGTTTTTTCATTAAAAAGACGTAAAAAATGATAAAACTTTTAATTTCGCTACTCTAAAAACCAAAAAAAGCAAAATTTGGGCAGAACAATGCAGAAAAATTTATAATAAATGTTTGTCTGATAAACACATTTTCGTTATCAGCAATGACTACCGTAAACCTTACTTACACTTTAAATTAGCTCGATTCCGTTTAAACATATTCAAAAAATAATCAAAGCTTGTTTTTTAGATAGTTGGAGTAAATTTAACAGTTTATGTTGGTCCATATTCAACAATAATAAGTTCATTCGAATGTGCCATTTGTGCATTATATTATCGAAAAGTATTTTTGCATAACAAAGCTGTAAACGCTTCATCTCATCCTGCTACAGGTGTTCGAATTATCAGTTAAAATAAAAATGTATGTAATAGAAAGAATAAAAGTTCAAAAAAAAATATATTAATACAAAATTTTATACATAAAATAAAATTACAGTACAAAAAAGAAAAGTAAAACTAAACAGGTACAGGTACTATAGCGATGAGATTCGTAACGAAGTGACTAAATAACGAAGTGGGTCGCTCAAATATTTAGGGCAGCTTTAGAATGAGAATAAAGGGTTTAAAATGCAAGAATGCAAGATTAAAGGCTTCTTAGAACTTTTAGTAAAAATGTTTTGGATTTTGCTGTTTTAGTATGAACTTTTAGAAAATTAAAGGACCATATTCATTTGCTTCCCTTTTCAAACTCGCGGCTGGATATTCGACCACGCAAAGTGTGGGCGCTTGTGGGGACGAATATCCAGCCGCGAGTTTGAAAAGGGAAGCAAATGAATATGGTCCTTTAAGGAAGTAAAACGAGAGGATGGAGGTTATTTGGTTTTTGGTATGTAGACAATATGCATACATATGTTACTTTGATGCAATGTAAATTTTCAAAAACTTTAAGAAAAACAAGCAGGAAGGAAGCTTGGCTGCGTGTTACGTTTTGGATTCAGCAGCGAAAATAAGCGCAATAAACAAATTTTGCATAAAACTCTTTCTCCAAAAAAATGTGTCATTTTCATTTGTTCAATCAAACTTTGTTTATCGACGTCGTTGCTGCTGTTTTGCTGCTATCAAAAGTGATTATTATCAACCATCACCATCAAAAAAATGTCAAATACTTCAAATGAACAAGAGCCGCCTCTGCCGCCGCCTCCTCCTCAACAAGAACCAATTCATCAACAACAACAGCAACCTATGCTACAAAATTGTTATACCGAAGCACTACCTCGACCACAAGTAAATAACAATGCCAATAATATTCCTTATGTCAACAACATGCAACAACAACAACCAATGATTCAAAATTGTTATTATCCTGGTGTTTATCCACAACCATATCAACGAGGAAGATTAGGTGAAGGACAATATACATGTGATGTAAGATTTTTCTCTTTTATAACTTTTAATAACTTATCCTCTTTTTTAGATGGCTACTGCAATAGGTTTCCTGATATTCATTATTTGCTGTGATATTGGATGTATCGTTTTTGCTTTCATGCTTGAATGGTATTTGTGCATCTTTTATTTTGTGGATATTTTATTTCTCAGTGGTGTCATCTTTGTCGTTTCATCTGCTTGTCGTGATCGTGGAAAACTTGGTTTATTATGCAAAGCTGCAATTGCTTGTTTGATTTTTGGTTTTTTTCATATTGGTTCTACAATTGGTTATGGTGTAGTTTTCTTTTCACAAAAATATGACCAATATAATCAAGGTAAGTAAGATTTTTATACTTAAAAAAACAAAGGCTTGGAAATAGCTGATAACATTTTATGATGATTACCTTAACTTACATAACATTTTTTAGTAAGTGCTGGTGCTTTCGTTTTACCTATTATGAGTATGGTATTCATGTTATGTACGGCGCTTGAGCTATTTATTGTTAAAGTAAGGCATGATACTGGAAACAACAACAACGCCAATCAACCGATGAACAATGTCCAATACGTCAACCAACCGATGAACAATGGTCAGAACGTAATCAATCAGCCGATGATGAACAATGGTCAATTATAACTTCTTTCAAATGTTTGCATTATTATTGATGTTAATCAAAGTTTTATTTTGTATGTAAATAAAGATAACTTATTTATAACTTGTTTACAGAAGTTTTTGTATGATATTTTAACTTTAAAGCTGTGTAAAAGAAAAATTAAGTGATTAAGAAATTTCTAACCTGAAAATTCATACTTTCATCATTCGGAAATTTATTGTAAGTCTATCATTGAAATCAGTAAATAAAAGGTACTTTACAGCTAAAAATGCAAATGACACATCCAAAGTTGTGGAAAGAAATTTGAGCATAATTGATGGTTTGAAGATTTTTTTTCGTAGATTAATGCATTGCTTCTTAGTAAAAGCAGTTAGTTGAATATAATATAAAAAATATTATTATGGCAAGCAGACGACAATCATCGTAGTTTTTTACAATCGAATGTTTTAAACACAACGTGAAGCTTTATGCGAGTTTAATTTATACAAAAATTCCTTTTTATAGTATCAAACATTTTTGATACAACTAAATGTATTATTTTTTGATTCAACCTCCATCTTTTAACCTTGTAAGTTATAACAATTTTTGAACCATTTGGAAATGCTCAACTGGCGTTAGCATAAAAATAGCCTTTGAAAATTTCACTTGAAAAAAAAATTGCATAAATACTCAATCACTTTCGCTTTCTTTCAACTTTTCCACTTTCAACATTTTAGTTTTTTCATTACAAGGTTTTTACTTTTGTTCGCTTTCATTTCGTCAAACTCAAAAATGGCTGAAAAAAATGATTTATTAATTAAAGGGAAAGTATGTAAACTTTACGCTTATTTTTTTAAACTATTTTCTTTTTTAGCTTTTACGATGTTATTCTCTTTGGCATACTTGGATGAGGGCATTGAAGTTATTTTTTTAACCTAAAAATTGCTTAGAAACTTTTTTTGCATCGTTTTTTTTGTGGCGAACTATTCATTTTTAAAATCATTTTTTGCAAATAATTTTTACGCGTGAAAATTTGCATGAAATTATGCATCATTTTGAGATGACAGAAGTTTTCTTCACAAAACAAAAACTTTCATTCATTTTCTCTTCAATCAAAAATCAAATCATCAAAAAATGGCTGTTGTTCTTCCAGTTTCAGGTTATGAATCGCATACAGATTTTTCATCTCATCGCTCTCGACGACGTCAACCATCCGCTGCCAATGAAGAGAATTCTCATACCGAAGTAACTGTGCCTTCTCAAGTTTTTGTTCAACAAAGAAATGATCCAAATTTTGATCGTTTATTTTATTTTATGGGTGATGATGAACCACCTCGAGTTCAAGAAATACAACCACAAGAAAGAGCTGAGGAATGGTTTAATAGAGAAGTAAGTTTAGTAATTAATATTTCAAATAATAAATGTATGTATTTTTTTTCTTCAGATATTTGGAATAATTTTTGTGGCTTTAATGATGATGACTTTTGATGTTATCAATATTTGGCTACTTATCAAAAATCGAATGCCTGTATTCTCTCTTTTTTATGGATTTGATGCGTTTATGCTTATCATTGTTTCATTTCTGGTTGGATCTGTTAGTTGTAATCGTAACAAGTTTGTTCGTTTCAAATATGCTTATGTAATCACTGGTATTCTTGCTTTTCTTGATTGTATTTGCCTTTGTATTCTTGGTTTAGCTTGCTATGCTTCAAGTAAAACTAATAGTAAGTTGACATTCGTATTTTGCTTTTGTTTTTGCTGCGATAATCTTTTATTTACTTGTTAATAAATATAACTCTTCTTGTTTTTCAGGTGATTGCTGGACATATATTTTTCTACCGCTTCTTAATACAATATGCATGATTATTTTGATATGGGCTATTCGTCGTCTTTACTCAGTGACAAGTTGAACAACAAGAACTTTGCTGAAAAGAAATCATAAAAATATGTGTATGTTTAATGTTTGATGTAATTTTATTGCTTTGTAATAAACTAAATTGTAATAAATCAGGTTTCAATATGTCTCTTTATTGTATCTCATTGTCAATGTTCATAATCGAGAAATATACAGCACGCATTTATGTCGTTTTACTTAAAAAGTTTTGAAATCTGTGAGATTCACAAACAGTCGTGGAAAAAAAAGCGTTGCTTCTCCTCGCATTTATTGAACAAGGCGCGGTAATGCATCCACCTCTTTTTTCAAAGGCACGCTTATCACCACCTTTTAAAAAAAGGAGAAGAGAAAAATCAAGTTTTTTGTTCGTGAAAAAGCTATTTAGCTATATGTTCGACGATGGTTGATTGGTACAATTAACAAAATTGCAGCTTTGAAAAAGGTGGTTTACTGATAAATGTTTAGAGGAAAATTTTACAAAACAAAAAGAAATTTTGTTTTGTTGTTGAAAGTTGCTGGCTGCTCCATTCTTTTTTTCCTTTTGACCAATAACAAACAAATCGGTGAAAAATCACTGTATCAAAAAAAATGAGGAGTGTCATACATTTTTTGGTACAGTTTTAAAGTTTCTTTCTAACTCTCCTTATTTAAAGCAAAAAAGTGGTTTATTTCAATGGAAGCAATAACAATATTTTTCAAACCATTGCGCGTGTTATTTATTTCACAAAATTTCTGTTAACTTTAAAACGAAATATTTTGATAAGCGTTTTAAAAACATACATTATTTTTATTGTGGGTTATTTTACCTAAAACAATTAATTACATTTTTATGAGCTCATTATAAAAAAAGTATTGCTTAATTCAACCACCAATCAATCAAATTAAAACAAATTGAAAAAAACCATCACATCGAAAAAAAGAAAGACAGAGTTTCCCCATTAAAACATGTTTTGATTTTTTTCATTTGATACACCCAAAAAACTTTTTTTGTAATCAATATGTATTAAACAAAAATAAAAAAAAATCGAACGGCCTAGAATAATAATTTTTTCAATAACCTTGAAAAAATACGGATGATTTATTTTTTGCAATAAAAAATGAAATCAAAATATTGGAAAATTTAATGGAGCGAGCGAAGACTAAAAAAAATTAAAGAAAATATCGCTAATTTGATTATTGCTTTTCTTGATTTTTTCTACAACGTTTTTGCTTTAGTATCTTTTTTGCGATTTGTTAATGAAAATTAACTAATTAAATCATATCAATTTTTGGGCGCGTGTGTTTTTGTTTGCAATTTATTTAATTATGTTTGTAAGAGGAGTTTTTTTCGTTGCAATTTAATTAATTAGTTAATTATGTAAAAAGGAAATGTTCGGGTTTTAATTGGGTTTTTAAGCGTTCGCGAAAATGAAATAAAATTCAAGTTTTAATAACTAATTTAGAATGTTTGTTTGAGGCCTTTTTATTTTATTAAAATCTCCACAAAAAATGGACTTTAGTTGTTTTCCATTATAATTATTTTTGTTTCCAAAAGAGTCTTTATTTTTCCGTAGTTTGTGATCTGTGCAAAAGTTATTAAATTTTCTCACATCTCTTATTCAAAAACTTATTTTTTTGCAGCTTTTTTCGAATAACGCATAATAGGGTGTAATAATATATTTTTCTCATATGTTTTTGGAGGATTTACAACCAAAACAAAACTTTTTTTAATGCTAATTTAAAATTTTAATTTAGACCAAATAAAAAATAAAAGTGTTGTCAATAAAGGTCATCATCGCTTTTGGTGTACCACATTTTTTTTCTAACTAAAAGCGAAATTAAAAAAACCATGGCCAGGTGTTGTTGTTTTAACTTTATTTTTTATTAATTTTTTAAGGCTGCTGCTCATAAAAAAATAAATAAAGGTTTGAAATTTATTTTACTTAATTTTTTGTAAAAACTGTTTTTTTTCCTATGAAAGTCTTTCCTTTTTCCCATGCTTTATTTTTTACTTTTTTTTGCTCGCCTGAAAACGAACATGAGCTATTTTAAAGTTAATGATTTTTTTTACTTGAAAAAGTCTTAATTGGCTCAAATTTCGATGTATAATTTTTGAGTCTAAAAATAAAACAAGAAAACCCTAATCATTTTTTCTCCCCCTTTTTACTTTTTTTTTTCTGCTTTGTTCTGTTTTTTTTTTATCTCATGAAAAAAAGAAAAAAGAAGAACACGGAACAGATGAAAGGCAATAAGAAGCAGGCGTTCGTTCACATGCATTTCCTTTACATTCGTTTGACGCCAGCCTCTCCTCTATTTTTTTTTTTATTTTGCAAAGTTGTCGTCCCTTTGTTTTGCCTTTTTTTTCTTCTTGTCTTTCTCTTCGTGTTTCTATCAGCAGTTTTTTTTTTTACACCAACGACAACGTAAAAAAAAGATAAGAGCAACAACGACGACAAAGACAAAGACAACCAAACAGGGGGATAGGCAAATAGGCACAGAAGAAAAAAATGTAATATATATTTTTTTTGTGAAGAAAGAAACACATAACAAAAAAATGAAAAAAAAAAAATAATAACGGAACAGCCTAGAAATATATTCTTAAAAGAACTAAAAGCTTTAGTGTTCGTTTTTTTCTTCTGTTTGACAAAGGTTGTAAAAAATATAAAAAATAAAGAAAAATTGATTAACCAATATCTTTTTTTTTTCAGGGTTGTCATCATCGCTTGCTATTATTCTTTTTTTCTATCTTATTTCTTGTCATCGCTCAAACAACGATTATTAGTTTGACAACAAAGAAAAAATATATTCAATTTGTCAAAAATTGGTGGTTTTTTGATTTTAGTGAAGAAAGAATCAAAAAAAACTTTCAAGGCCTAAAAAAATATATATCATAAATTCAAAATCAATCGTCTGTCTCTTCGTCAATAACTTTTTATATTTCACGGGTCTCCGATATTAATCTTATTTCTTA
This sequence comes from Panagrolaimus kolymaensis, assembly GCA_028622995.1. NCBI lineage: Eukaryota > Metazoa > Nematoda > Chromadorea > Rhabditida > Panagrolaimidae > Panagrolaimus > Panagrolaimus kolymaensis. The sequence continues at coordinate 163,535 of JAJQJQ010000025.1, read as the reverse complement.
TTTCGCCTTCTTTTTTTTCTTCCATTGATTTTTTGAGTTTGATTTTTATCGGAAAACAATCAATTTTTATTTTATTATTTAATTTTTTGGGTATTTATATTTATTCAAAAGTAGAGCTTCAAAATTACCAATCAAAAATACTCAATTTTGCTGGTATAAAATACGGTGGAATTTCAACGACAACAACATCCATATTTTCTTTGACCTTTGATTCAAGAATAGAAAACACATATTTTAATTTTTTTTATTTTGTTAAACTGGTATTTTTTTGAGCCTATTTTTTATTTTTTGAAAACATGCTCAAAGCTTTAACGCTTTCATGGGCAATTTTTTTATCCTTCATCTTTTTTATTGATGGCTTAGAAATTGAAGAAGAACTTGAAGTAATTGAAAAGGAAGCAATTATTGAAGGAAAAAATGTGTAAGTTGTTGTTTATTTTTAATATTTAAAAAAATAAAGGGATTTCAAAAAAAAAATTCAAAATAGAACTTTTTTAGAAAAAAGCAAAAAGTTTAATAATTCTTTCCACATCTTTTTTTTTAACAAAAAAAATTTGAAATGTTTTTTTTCGTTGAGAAATGAAAGCATAAAATTATAGAAATCGAGAAAACTTTTTCAAAAATAAAATTTAGAAAATAAATAACTTTGATTTCCTTTCTTTTTGGATGAGTATTACAGTAACTGATTTTTTTGGACTAAAGCTTTATTATTTTTTTATATTATTTTTGGCTGCAAAAAATAACTTGTTAAACAACTATTTTTTCATAACATTGTAAAAAAGTAAAAAACAGATGTGTGAAAAAGCATGAAAATGAAATATGATTTTTTACTGCGTTCTTTTTTGCTTTTTTTCATTGTCTGCTTTACATAACAGTTGCTTTTTTTTTTTGAAATATTTTACAGGCGAATAAAAAAGCTAAAATGTCAACAAAATTTTGCAAAAAGGTGTAACTGCAAAAAAAATATGTATTCACATCGTAAAAAATCCGAATATTTGCCTTTTTTAGATCACGACGAAAAAAATATTATAAAAATAAAAATTCCTATGGTTTATTTCAACAAATCTCCAAATCTCGTGAATCATCCAAAACAACAATCAGCGACAAAATTGGTTTCGTTAATAAAAAGTCTTGTCCCCGTATTCGACGACGCAGAAATAATAGAATATTTTCAATGAAGCCAAGAAAGCAGCACATTATTATTACTACTGCATAGAACAAATAATAAATAGTCTTTTTATTAAAATTAGATAAATAATTTGTATTTTTTTCAAATTTTTTTAATAATGGGTATATTCCTTTTAAAACGTGTCTGTTATTTTTATTTTCTTAAACATGTCAAAAACTTTATTAATAATTGTGATTAAAATAAAGATTTAATGATTAAAAATATTTTTGAGGTTTGTAGACAATTTCCCTGAATTTTTTTGAAGCTTTTGCTTGATATTTTGAATTTCGTTTTAAATTGTTTTAATTTTCTCAAAACTTTTTTGCGATTCTTTCTGATCTTCTTGGATGCTTATTAATTTTCAATCGAGTTAGATTATTGGGAGATGGTGATTTTCTAAAACCCTTAAATTAGAAGCAAAAAAAGTTATAAAAAAATTAATTTACTCTTCTGAATTCACTGTCAGTTTTCTCTTCGTTGCAACTGAATGGGCTTCACTAAAATTTTCAAATTATAAAAATTAATTCCATTAAATTTATAAAAAAACTCAATCTTGAAAGTTATCCACTACAGTTCCAAGAAAAATGATGTTACCATTTTTATCTGCAACAAAATAAATAAATGGATGATCAGCTTTAAAAATAATTTTAGGTTTAGGCGGTGGCCCTCCTGTAGCCGGTGCACTTGCTGAAGCAGCGGTAGTATTTGTTTTGCTATATGTTTGCTATTACTTATGATTGATTCACTTTTAATAAACGTGATTGAAAGACATTTTCAAATAACCAGCATGTATACTTCATCTAAAATTATTAATTTAAAAAGATTTTTAATATATGGATTGAATTTATTAATTTTAATTTGGCTCGCAGGAACTCAAGCAAATTTTATTCTATTTTATATTAATGATGTAAAAGCAAAAGAAGTTTTAATAGAAAATGTAAAAAATTCTGAAATTTTATTAAATTTTCAACCTTCGCTTTTTATTTATAATTTTGAATGGAATTTTACTTTGTTTTCGTGTTTAACAGCAATTTTCCTTACGATACTTTATTGTAGTGTAATCATAATTTGGCTGATTAGGAATAATTATACATATTCAAAAAATCCAAACCTTTCATTTTCTAAACAAACTAAAAAGCAATTTTCTTTAATGCTTCAAACAACCGTAGCTCAAACCATAACTGTTTTATTATTTGGAGTTCCACTTTTTATATGGTTGATATTATTATTTATTCCAGAAGAAAATAATTTGCAAAATCTTATGCTTATTATACATAATTTAACTATGCTTTTTCCTATCATTGATCTAATGGTTATGATAATTGTGGTGAAAGCATATCGAAAAGCGATCAAAGAAATATTCACGCTAAAAAAAATTTCTAAACGAAAAAAGAATATTATTACAACAAATGGAAGAAAAAATATGTTAAGCCTTTTTTGAGGCATAAATGGAACTACAAAAATTTTTGAATTACCTTAATCGAGTATTTTGGATGTTCGTACTTCGAAGTAATTTATGCGCTGAAATGTGTCATTCTAACAAGATTAAAGCGTACTTAATTTTAATGTGTCACGATTTATTTTGAAATCAAAATTTCAAAATTTCTTATTGGTCAGAAAATATAAATAAATTTATTTCACAATAATTTCAAAGGTTTAAAAATAAATAAAAAATAACACCAAATTTAGACATATTTATTAAAGATAATTAGAAACACGCATAATTTCGCGCATAAATAAATAATAATATATTTATCATTAACAAAAAAAATCGTGTTTTTGCAGACACATTTTTATTCGTAAACAATCCTTGTATGTACTTGCGAACGATTTCAATCGTCCATCAATCATCATTTTTCAAACTACTATCAATTTACTATCATTTTTTTTGTTTGAAAGAAAAGAAAAAATAAATCTTAATTAAAAATCAAGAAAACAACAAAAAATCGTGTTTTCTTTTTCATTTTTTTTGTGATCTTTGAAACTTGAAAAAAAGAGAATAGAATAAAAGCGTTTGATTTCTGACAAAATTTCATCAAAAACAATTGAAAAAAATGTTTTTACGATTATTTTCAACTCTTTTGGTTATTAGCTTTTTGATATTTTCTTCCCTGGGTTTTGATGGTGGATTATCAGATATTCCATTTACGGGTGTTCATGGAGATCCTGCAGCTGAAAGTATTGGAAGTGGAATAGATGCAATAAAACGTGATGCAAGTGGAACTGGGCCTGGTTCACTTAGTGATGCATTAGCTATTGGAGCTGTAGCGCCTGCAACAGGTGTAAATGATCGAACTTCATATTCTGGTATTTATAGTGGGGGAAAAAAATAAATGACTTGATTTGTCTTACATATTTGTAAATTTGTGTTATTTTGTTTTTATTTACATGGTTTAAAAAAGAGAGATTAAACTATCTGTTTTACACTTTCTTCCATTTTTTTCTTTTGCTTCTAAATAAATAAATCGATAACGTAAAACATACTAGTGAAGATAGCCTCATCAATAAATGACATTAAACTCACTAAAAAGCGTCGCCCAAAACAAGCAATAACTTATGTGCATATTCTATACTTGATGGCAAAAGCTTAGGTTATCACACAAACCTTTTTCGTAACAAGTCACCATTAAACATAATCACAAAATGAAAGAATAAGTACAGTAAATTCGAGCAAGTTAGAAAGTAAAACCATTTGGTCATTCAAAAACTTTATTTTTACAAGAAATTATAGACAAAAACATGAGTAAAATATAACATCAAAACATAGAAACATGAGCATACAACACCATTAATTCATTTGATACAGAAAGTTGATTTTGAACATATAAAATTAATCATCGCAGAAGCGAGCATGAGAAGTAAATTGATAAATGGCAAAATGAAAGAATTTTCACATCGTTGATAAACATAATCATTTGAACCTGAAAATGCATGGCTTTGAAGACAAAGTGAACGCAATGGAAAACTAACATTTTTCATCATCATTACAGTAACGCATTTCACGACATACAGATACAAGATTCATAAATACAAAAATATCAAAGATAAAGAGACCACCAGCGATGATAGAACCAATCCATAAGATGTGACGTTTTTCTGGATAACAAGCAACATATACGTATAATCCACAAAGAGCAGTAAGGATTCCAGTTTCAACCATATAAAAGGTAGCAAAAGCTTCTAACATCGAACTTGAGAATGTTGATAAACGAGATATAGTTATAACATCAAATCCCACAATTATTAATGGTAAAATAACCAAATGAATAATCTAAAACGGCATAAAATGAAGAAATATGGATGTAAAGAAAAACTCACAGATGTGAAAGAATTATTCATGAATGCTGAGTCTTCTTCATTATTTTTGCTTCGTACATGTGTAGGATTATCTGAATTTGAAAATGGTGAAAGTTGTTGATCAAAGAAAAGTGGAGACCATGGTGTTGTCATCGTTGTTTATTCTTGAACACTTTGAAAACAATGAACAAAACTTTGAATGAAGATAATATTTTCAACGATGAATGAAATTTTTTGAAGATGCCTAAAAATTGAATGAATGACGAAGAAAATGAGTTTACTCGAAGAAGAAATAAGAGTGGTAAGACTTTTTCAAGCACACAACAAAAAAAGAGAGAAGCAAAGTTAGCAAAAATGGAAGCATTATTTTGAATGAATCAAAATTAGAAAAAGTGTTGAAACAATGATGCTTTATTTTTTTGTTACAAGAATACATACAAATACATACATGTCAATAAAATATGACTATAAGTGGAGCAGTAGATGATTCATTACATAGAGAATGTTAATGTTGAGGAGGATTGTAACCACAAAAAGCAGCAAATGGAACACCGATCGTAGCAAATGTACCGAGCCATGGAAACCAAGGAGAAGTATAACAATGTTTTGTGATTGAAGAATCAGAATTAGGAGCGCATTGATCAATTAAAAATATCATGTAAACGAGATTAGTAAAGAAGAGAAGACCACTAATAATTCCAATAACCCAGAAGAGATCACGTTTTTCAGGATGATAAACAGCATATACGAATAAGACACAAAAAATGATGAGAATGAGAGCTTTTACCATATGAAAGAGTGTGATGTTGGTTGAGAATGATGAGTAGGAATAAATTGTGAGAGCATCCAATACCAAAACAATTAATGGTGCAATTAGCAAATAAGTAATCTAAAAATGTAATACAAATATTGAAAAAATAAACAAAACAAAGGAAAAAACAAACTTTTTTGCAATTTGCACTAATGCATTCTTCATTTGATGATGGTTGTTGTCTATCAGCGAGAAGTGAAGCCCTTGTGGTTGCCATCGTTGTTTTATTCTTGACTTTGATAAAAACGTTGTTGAAATCAATGAATCACAGCTTTGATTGACGAAGACAGCTTTCTTCTCCCACAGAGCTTTGAAAATGAAATGAATGAAATTTTGTTTGACGAACGCTTCCAACGATGAATGAATAAAGTTTAATGCAAATTTTCATTCAAACTTCTTATTTTTTTAATGAAAAAAAAATTCTTCGACTAAAGAAAAGAGAGAGAAAAGGCAAAAATGGAAGCATTGTCACGTTTTTTGTAAGTCTAAGCATTTTTCAATATAAATTTTGCCTTTTAAAATTATATCCATTTTCTAATGAATCAAAAAGCTAAACGTTTGCTGCTTTTTTTAATCTTTTTGTTGACAGTAAGCTAATTATTAAAGCAAGTAACAACCGTTCAAATAAATTCAAAGACAATCATTAACTGCAATTTTCATAACTTTACAAGCTATTAGCGTTGAGTGAAAGATTCTAATGAAACTTTTTTCCTATGACCCCTGAGATTCATAAAGTTTTTTGCGTCATTTATGTTCTCATTAAACAGATGTTTTTAAACAAAATATAAACTTTATAATCCCTTGCTTACATGCTTTTAAAACAATTTTTTTCCCTTTTCTTCTAATGCATGTTTTACACCTGTTTTCATCTCTCCTAGTTAGGTAGATGTTAAATTTATTTATTTGTCCCATTTTTAAAACACAGATTATTTTATTGATTTTGTTTTTTATTAAAATTTATTAAATATGTTTATCAATGGATTTTAATGGAAAAATACAACGTTTCCGAAATTATTGATTTTAAAATTATTGAAATATTTCAAATTTATAGTTACTTTGTTTTTACTTTGAGTTTATTGTCTCAATGCTTTTACACATTTTTGGTTATTCATTGTTCCACGAAACAAATGTTAATCTTTCGAATTTTGATGCTTATTTATATTTTTATAACATTTTTAGCAGAATTATTATTTTTTCTTTTAAAACCCATAAAACTTTTTACTTTTAATATTATTTTTCCCGTGGGCCTAATTGCTCCAGTTTCATCATTTACTTGCGGTCTTGGAACGGGTATAATTTTATTTTTATATTACCCTTTACTTGATGTGTTGCTTATTACTGTAGCTGAAAGACATTTTCAAATAATTAGTGTTATTTCAACGAATAATAAAAAATTACAACGAATTATTATTTATGGTGGACTTATAATTACAGCACTTTTGACTCTTGGAGCTATAATATTTTTTGTTTCAAAAAGCACTAATGATTTTAAAGCGAAAGAAATATTAACCCAAAATATTAAAAATGTGGAAATTTTATTAAATATCCAACCTTCACTTTTTATTGTTCAAGTTAGTAAAGAAATAGGATTTTTAATTCCCCTCGCAATTTTATTGGGAAGTGGAGTTTATCGAACTTTGCTATGTTTATGGTTGTTACACAAAAATTTAAATTATTCAAAAAATACCCTTCTTTCATTTTCAAAACAAACTAAAAAACAATTTTCTATGATGCTTCAAACTGCTATGGCTCAAGCTACAATAACGATAAGTGTGGGTTCGCTGGGAATTATTTGGATGGTTTTAATAATTATTCCCGATATAAACCTTTCCATTTGGAGTATGGCTATTGCAGGAATGCTTTTACTTTATCCAATCATAGATGTAAGTGTAACTATTTTTGTTGTAAAACCATATCGAGAATTTGTTATGGATATTTTAATTAACAAATTATTAAATAACAAAATTGCCATCGTAATTTGTGGAAATCATCAACAACAAAGTGAAAGAAATACTAACATTCAACCTTTTCAAAAACGATTCACTACAATTGCTTCCAAAAGTGCTGTAACTACTCATTGGTAAAATAAAATAAAAAATCATTATTTTTTTTAAAATCGAATTTTTTTTTTGTTTAAATTTTTGTAACTTATTTACATTTTTTAAATTTTTTAATAAATAAAACACTTCTTCAAAACATATTCACGTTGTCTAAAAGATTTGCAAATAAATGACAAATTTTCATTTTGATCTGCTTTCCTTTAATTATTTTTTTTTGCTGAGACAAATTTAAATAATTTTTGAATCTTTTTTTTATTCGTCTTCTGTTATCCTTGTTTTAAAATGATGAGACTAAATAAATGTCATAAGGCTCCAATTCATTTTTCTTTTACCTGGCTTTTTTTATTTTATTTTAGAACTTTTCTTTTTTACTTACGTCTTTGCATGCAAATTTAATGGTTTTTAAATCTAATAATAACCTTATTAGAGAAAGGAATATTTATTATTTGCTGCTGTAGCTTTAAATTATTGAAATTATTTTTAGAGAAAGATGTAAAAGAAAAACTAATTTATAATTATTTTAATAGTAAATTATTTCAACTTTTGTTCTGTGCTGAGCGCAAGTGGCCTATAAAAAGAATAGTTTCTTACTTTAAAATTTTATTAAGCTCCAATATTTATATTTGAGTTCCACGGTGTCTAACAAAGACGATGTATAACGTCTCAGATTTAATTGACTTCGATGGAATAAAAATATTCAAAATTTATAGTTATCTCGCTTTTTTTCTCAGCGCTCTAGCTCAATGCTTTTATGCGTATTTAATTTTTCGATGTACTTCGATACAAATGTTATCTTTTCGAATTTTGATGTTAATTTATATATTTATAATATTTATGGCTGAATTAATTTTTTTCTTGCTAAAACCATTAAAACTTTTTTCATTTAATATTATTTTTTCTGTGGGACCCATTAGCGCCTGTTGTTTCATCAACCACGGCAGCTTTGTTCACTGGATTTATGTTATTTTTATTTTACCCAATGGTTGATGTTTTGATTATTACTGTTGCAGAAAGACATTTTCAAATTACAAGCACTTATTCCACAAACAAACTATGGCATAGAATATTTGCTTATGGAATTCTTTTGATAACTGAAATATTGACTTTAGGATTTTTTGTTAATTTTTTGTTAAAAAGCATTGATGATTTTAAAGCGAAAGAGGTTTTGACTCGAAATGTTTAAAATGTTGAAATTTTATTTAATTTACAACCTTCACTTTTTATCGTACAAATTGACTTAAATTTTAATTTTCTCATTTCTCTCACCGTAGCTTTAGTCTCTGGCATTTATCGGTGGCTATTTTGTCTATGGCTTTTATTACAAAATTTAGGTTACGGTAAAAATACAATTCTTTCCCAATCAAGTCGAATTAAAAAGCAACTTTCTTTAATGCTTTATACTTCGATTATTCAAGCGATCGTAACTATTTTTGCTGGCACTTTGGGAAGTTTATGGATTTTATTATTTTTAATCCCTGAAATTAATTTACCTTCTATTAGCTTAATTACTGCAAGTTTAATGCTTTTATATCCCATAATTGGTGTAATTATTGTTGTTATTGCTGTGAAACCATATCGAAGAATTGTGAAAAAAAATGTTTAAAAAGAATTAGCGTTAAATGATTTACTACAAAAAAAAAGAATAAAAATTGCGTTATACAAACAACAAAAAACCGTGATTTTTCAATCATCAAAATTAACAAGATCCAATTTTTTTTATGTAAACAAATTCTGCAATTAAACTTTTTTTTGATTTTATTTTTGAAAAAATAAATTAACCAATCGAAAAGTAGTCCTTGTTTTTTTAGTGTGCTCGAAAAAAAGGGTTTTTTACGGTTTTCATTTTTCTTTCAATTTTCGCTGTGGTTTTTTTCTCGAAATGTTAGTTTTTTTATCAATAAAAAGTTTGGTAATGAAAAAGAAAATTAACTTTCGATGTTGAAAATAAGAATCTAATTAATTTAACAAGTTTTGTAAAATATTGTAAATATGTTTGATAAAAGCTATGAATAATAAATAATAAATATAATGTTCGCACCTTTTATTCTTGGAAAAAAATATCTGATGCCGTGTTCTGAAAATTTTCTTACCTTAAAAAAACTAATTTGAATTACAAAGGCATCACCTTAAAAGCAAAAAGATAAAAAATTTAAAGTACAAAAAATTGGTTTACAAATTTCTTTTTTACACAGGCAGGTTTTATAAAATAAATATGTATTAAAAGTAATAAATAATAAAGAAAATGTTTTTTTTTGAAAAATTTTTTTGTTTTACACCTACTTTTGTGCTCATGTGATTTTGTTCATGTCATAATTTTCGATTTACTAACCTAACAATATTTAATAACTTTTATTTTATTTTTTTGAAAAATGAAATACAATGTTTCTGACATAATAAATTTTGAAACGATAGAAAAATTTAAAATATACAGTTATTTTGCATTAATTGCAAGCATATTCGCTTTATGTTTTTATGGATTTTTAATTATTTATTGTTCCACAAAACAAATGTTTATGTTTCGAATTCTTATGCTATTTTATATATTTTTTGCATTTTTGGCTGAATTATTATTTTTCTTGGTAAAACCAATTCAACTTTTTCCATATAATATCATTTTCCCTGTGGGTCCATTGGCACCCATGTCATCGACTTTTACGTCTTTGGGAGTGACGTTTATTTTGTTTTTATATTTTCCTTTAGTGGATATTTTAATTATTATTATTGCGGAGCGTCATTTTGAAATAGTTAGTGTTTATGGTTTAGAAAATAAGCTGCAAAGAAAATTGATTTATGGAGCAATGTTAATTTCATATTTTCCAAATTTATATTTTTTGGTTAACTTTTCTTTAAGCAATAACGACGACGAAAAAGCCAAAAATATTTTAATCCAAAATGTTGAAAATGCTGAAATTTTATTAAATTTTCAAGCATCTTTGTCGATGACTCAATGCAAATTAAATTTTGATTCATTAATGGCTTTGAGTGCGAATTTTATTTGCGCCTCATATCGAACAATTTTATGTAATTGGTTGCTATATGAAAATTACAATTATGCAAAAAATACTGTAATTTCATTATCGAATCAAACAAAAAAACAATTTTCTTTAATGCTTCAAACAACTTTTGCTCAAGTTTCAGCTGCCAGTACTGCTGGAGCTTCAGGTGGTGTATGGCTCTTTTTATATTTACTCCCAAATCATAATTATCCTACCATAAGTTTGATTGCAACGGGTATGGCTATCCTCTATCCAGTTATTGATGTTATGATAATTATAATCGTGGTGAAGCCATATCGAGAAGTTATAAAGAAAATGTTAACCTTGAAATTTTCTTTTAAAAAACGTTCTAAAATTATTATTAATCAAAAAAGCATAAAAATAGAGTCAGCTTGTCATCGACGATAAAAAACATTTTTTTGGAAAAAAAACTGCTTGGCTTAAAATCAACAAGTGAATAGATTTTGTAAAAAAAAAATATGAAATTTCTAATGTGTATGGTTTTTTAAATAAATTTTATGTAATAATTTTTTTTAGTACTTTTGAATTTTTAAATATAAAAAAAAGTGAAAATTTAATTATTTTTTAACATCACACAGCGATGCCCTGGTCATAAATAAGAATATAAAAATAATTTTCATCATAAATGTAACCATGACATTTAAATAACAGCTTTTTTTTAAAGAATATACGCCGCCACGTCGATTCCAATAACAGCAGCTGGCTTCGACAAGAAATTTTTTATTAAGTTCTCTGTAATTATTTTTACACATTTTTTCTCAGTATTATTAAGTTTCACAAATTAAAAAAAATTAAAAACAACTTTTCCTTCTTTTTTTCCTTTAAAATTATTAATATTGAAAATTAAAATTTTTTTATTCTAAAATGAATTACAATATTTCTGATGTAATAAATTTTGAAACAATTGAAAAATTTAAATTATTTAGTTTTATCACATTTTTTCTTAGCACTTTGGCTCAATGTTTTTATGGATTTTTAATTATTTATTGTTCCACAAAACAAATGCTTACTTTTCGAATTTTAATGCTATTTTACATATTTTTTACATTTTTAGCGGAATTATTATTTTTCTTATTTAAACCATTCAAATTATTTCCATTTAATATTGTTATTTCTGCGGGTCCTTTAGCACCAATAATATCCTCAAAAGTCTTGGGTCTTGGCATTGCAATTATGTTATTTTGTTATTTTCCCATGGCTGATTTATTGATTGCGACCGGAATTGAACGACATTTTCAAATAATTAAGGTTTATAATTTAAATAATAAAAAATTAAAATTTCAACGTATTATTATTTATGGAATTTTATTGTTTTCTCTAATTTTAATGATTGGATCTTTTGTGAATTTTGTTTTAAGCAGCGTTGATGATGATAAAGCTCGTGAAATATTAATGCAAAATGTTAAAAATTCTGAAATTTTATTAAATTTGCAACCTTCACTTTTTATTATCCAAACGCATTTGCATTTGGGATTTTTACCCATTGCGATTGTATATTCTTCGAGTGCTTTATATCGAGTAGCTTTAATTACATGGTTATTAATAGAAAATTATAAATATAAAAGCAATTCAAAACTTTCATTATCATATCAAACTAAAAAGCAATTAACTTTAATGCTTCAAACTTCTTTAGTTCAAGCTGCAGTTATGGTAGCGGTGGATTGTTCGGGTTTGACGTGGATTGCATTGTTGCTTTTACCTTACACAAAGTTATCAATGTTGCATATTATTACAGGCGCTATAACAGAAATTTATCCCATTGTTGATGTGATTGTTATAATTCTCGCGATAAAACCTTATAAAAATGCAATGAAAAAAATGTTAGCAACTTTAAAATTTTGATGCTTAAAAATAATTATTTGAAAAAAATGATTGATTACTATGGCACACAAACAACAGATCACAAAATCATAGAAATGTTGTTGGGAAACCCGTTTTTATGACCAGAAAATTAATAAATTATTATAGAATAAAGGCATTAAATAAAATGGATTTTTTTTATTCAAACTCAACAAAAAAAACATTTTAATCAAAATCAAAACTGTTGTCGTTTGTTATAATAAATAATGGATTTTCATTTGGTGTTTTCCATTTATTTATCTTTTCTTCCATTTGGCTTTGAAATTCCATTAGCATTGTTTCGTCAAATAAACCAACGTATGTAAGTGAAACACAAGCTTCAGAAGCAAGAATGCACTAAAAAAAGTTTATAAAATGTTTAAAAAATTATTTATTCTCCAAAATTATTGCTCACTTCAAGAATTTCATAAAATAAATTAGCATCAAATAATCCATCAAGGATTTGAAGTTCTAATAATTTTAATTTATTATTTTTATTGTTTAAAGAAACTAAATTTTGTTCTGTGATGGGATCTTCTCGAATTTTGGCACTAAAAAAGAAATATAATATTTTCTTAAATTTTGTAATAAAAAATACCGAATCGATTCTGAATTTGAAAGATGAAGGAATAAATTTCGAAGGGAAATTAATTCACCATTTTCCTCAAATATATCATCGTTGAATGAATCCCATTCCTTAACAAACCCATATTTTGTTAAAACTTCCAATTCATTCATAGAAAGTTCAATCTTTTTTCCAAGAACAATTTTTTGCGCTTCACATCGATAAATTTTTTTGAACATTCTTTTATTATCAAAAATAATTAAATTTGTTATCCACATTTTTCCAATGTTTGAAGTTTCCATCGGAAAAACTGCATCATTTTCCATTAAATTTATTTCTGAATAAGAGCGATTCACATCGATATCATTAACGATGCAATATGGGAATTTTTGATAGAAATATTTGCAAGTTCGATGAAGCTTTCTCATAATTTTGCCAATAATTTTTTCGAAAATATATTCCATCAGCGATAAACGAAAAGGAAAGTCTTGAAGTTGAATATTTCGATTATTAAAAGTTATTGGATTTAAGGATTCTTCAACTATAAATTTTAAAAAAAGCTTGGTTTAATTAATTTTTTTTAATAAAATCAAACTTACTTTCCCAATATCGATAATCCCTTTCAAAAAGTTTAGGCAATTTTTTATTCATTTTTGATTTATCAATTTTTTCATTGAAAGCTTTTTCAAATTTTCGCGTGGAATTATAGCTTTGAAACGTGGTAGAAATTTCGAGATCTTCCGAACCATTTTTCTATAAATTTGTTTGAGTTAGAAAAATTTTATAAGCTTAAAAAATTTTACTATTAAAAATTCATAATACGAATCAACATCCAATAAACCATTTAAATTTAATAGTTTTAAACGTCTAAATTTTTTCTTTCTTCTTTGTGGATTCGCAGTTGCAAGTAATTTATTCATAGAATTCAGTGAAACTTTGATATCTTTTAAGCTAAAAAATTCAATAATCTGATTTAGTTTAAAAAAAATTAAGTTTCACCACAAAATTTCAGAATTAGGAAGAAAATTTAAAATATCTTCCAAAAACATTTCTTCTTTTCCATTTTCATTTAAAACCGAATTACATTCAAAATATTTGGCATTTCCAGATTTGGTTAAAATTATAAATTTTTCCCATGATAATCCAAAGAAATCATCTATCATAATTTCATCGGTATCACATCGAACAATTTTATTTAGAAGCAAACGATCCTCTTCACAATAATATCGTAACCATAATTTTTGAGTGACCCAAATATTTTCAACTTCCTTTATTTTTAATTGATTATTTCGATGTCGATGATTTTGTTGATATTGAAGCTTTTGATAACCGATATGGCCTTTATGGGTTTTGCCATTATTTATTCGACGCTCAATATCGCCTTGAACAAAATCATCAATAATAAAATATGGATTTTTAATATAAAAATATTTGCAGCTGCAATAAAGTTTATGCATAACTCGAGCATTAGCGGCTTGATTAACAAAAATTATTAATTTTTCTGGGAAAGAAAAATTATTTGTTTGTGGTGGATTAAAATTTAAATAATTATCATAAAAAGTTATTCTTTTTTCTTCTGCCATTTTTTTATTATTTAACTAAAATGATAATTTATATTTTGGAGAAGTATAAGAAATAATAAATTTTTTCACAGGTTTAAAAAAATTACACGAAAAAACGCGAATATAGAAAGCATTTAATTATCACAATCATTTTGATTCAAGTGTCAAAAAAATTACACTTAAACATATTTTTTGATCAAAAAAAAATTTAGTTTAAAAAATCATTTAAAAAAAACAAACCAAAAAATAAATAACAAGGAGGGAGGAGAAGAATTAAAACAAAAATAAAAGAAAAATTCAAACACATTTATTTTTAAAAGAAAGCAACACAACAACAACAACAACGACAGCTGCAGCTGTTGTTGGTGTTGTTCCATTACATAAGAGAAAATGGATTAAAAAAAATTATGTTCGGTTTATTTCCTCTAGCTAAAAGAAATCTAGGATCAATAAGGCGAAAAATTTATGTATTGTCGTCGTCGGCGTTACTCCAAACATTCACGAATGCAAAGGGCGAAAAATTTGATTTTAATTTTAAAAAAAAGGATTGTCCACATCCGCCAGGCTGTTGCTGAGCATCAAAAGTAAAGTAAAAATAAGAATTGATTGTTGAAGCATATTTTAAAGGATAGAAAAATGCGAAAAAAAAGGAAATATTGGCTTTACAAAAAAAAGTTTTAGTAATTTTTATTGAATATCTCATCAAAAAAAGCTGTTTCAATCAAAGTGACTAATGGCTTATAAAGTTATGAAAATTGCATTTGGTGATGATCGCCTTTTAATCTATGTGAAAAGTATATAATTATCTGCTTCAGTAATTAGCTTACTGTCAAAAGGAATAAAAAAAAGCAGCACACGTTTTACTTTTTTGGTTCATTAGAAAAAGGATAATAAAATTTAAAAAGGCAAAAATCTATTTGAAAAAACTAAAAAAATAATGCAAATGCAACTAAGAAACAACAAAAAGACTGACGTCGACTGAGAAAAAGAAGATTTAAGTCAACATCATCATTGCATTTTTTGCGCGGGTAAACATAGATGTGTGTCCTTTGAATTGTTTGTTTGTTAGGTGTTTGCACCACTTTTAATTTCTTCGACTAGACCTCGCATTCAACATCAGCTGCTTGATGCAACAAAGTTAGATGGCAATGGCTATTTTTTGCATGTTTATGCTTTAGAAACACTTTATAAATTCAGATATTAATTTGTTTTTCATTTAATAAAAAGCTTGTTGTAAAAATGCCGAAGCTTAATGATACATATTTTGGTGAAATTCTTCAAAAACTTCATCAATCTGAAACTAAAGAGGTTTGCTTGTTTTTAAAAATTTTTGATATATTTAAATCCTTGGCTTTTTTTTGTAGAAAAACTTAAAAAAATTTATGTTATCTGGAAATAAATGCATTAGTATTGGACTCAAATCTTTCACAAAAAATTTAGAAGCTAAAAAAATAGTAATTCAAGGAAATCGATGGCAATTTTTTGAACCAAATGATGTCACCTCTTCTTCCAAAAATGATGGGTGGTTGGATCCACAAAATGCTGAAGAACATTATTTTACCGGTTTGGCAACTCAAAAACATTATACTTTAAAATATGATTTTAATGAATATGTATTGGGTGAAAAAAAATTTTCCTTTTTTACACTGTGGGAATATTTACACTGAATTTTTTTTACTGGCGCAGGTTTTTCTATTGCATTTTTTATTTTATTTTTACAATACATTATTCCGAGATTAAAGAATAACTTTGAACACGAAATTCTTTATTAATTTAATTAATGTGAATAGTATTAGCTATAATTGTATTTCTATTTTTCTTAAATGTAAATTTTAAAGTTAACATTTTTTTCACAATTTCCCGATATGGCTTAACCGCGATAATAATTACCAAAACGTCAATAAATGGGTAAAGTAACATAATTCCAGCACAAATGATGCTAACTTTTGGATAATTAAGTTCTTGAATCATTAGCAATGCTATCCATATCACAGCTGCAGATCCAACACTTAATGTTACTCCAACTTGAGCTAAAGTTGTTTGAACCATTAATGAAAATTTCTTTTTAGTATTTTTTGATAATGAAAGTTTGGGGTTTTTTCCATATTTAAAATTTTCTTTTAATAACCATAAACCAATAAGGCCATGATTAAAAAGGCTAATGACGGTTATAACGAGAGGAGTTGTAAAAGAAAAGTTCCAATTTGTTTGAAAAATAAATAACGATGGTTGAAAATTTAATAAAATTTCAGCGTTTTTAACATTTTGAGTTAATATTTTTTTAGCTTTATCGTCGTCGATGCTGTTTAGAGCGAAATTAACAAAAGATCCAAAAATCAACGCAAGGGTAAAACCCATGTTTCCATAAACCAAAACCTTTAATTTTTTTGTGTTGGAAGAATAAACACTAATAATTTGAAAATGTCGCTCAGCCACTGCGACAATAAGAATATCTGCTAATGGAAATAAAAGGAAAAACATTGTAGCAATGCAAAGTCCAGCAGTTGTCGATGACATTGGAGCTAATAATCCAGTTGGATAAACTATATTATATGGAAATAATTTAAAAGGTTTTATAATTAAAAATATTATTTCTAATATAAACCCAATAAAAATATATGCAAACATTAAAATACGAAAAGTAAGCATTTGTTTTGTGGAACAATAAATAATTAAAAATCCATAAAAGCATTGTGCCAAAGTGCAAAGAAAAAATGCAAAATAACTGTATATTTTGAATATTTCAATGGTTTCAAAATTAATTATATCCGACATGTTGTAATTCATAATTGCAAGGTAGCGGTTTTTTAGTAAAGAAAGAAATAAATAAAAACTGAAATTATAGCGATGTCTGATGCATAAAAAAACTAAAACTACTATGAGGCTATATTTCTTACATTCACCTGTCATAAATTTTTTAAAAATAAATCGATATTAAAACCATAAAAAGCACCTGTTGCAAATGAACATTTTTGGTTATTAAAATTTGTTGTAAAACCCTGTCGCGAAATTGTTAAAAAAATGTAAACTTTCAAATTTTCATTTATGAAAAATAGAAATATGAGTCTTGTAAATAAAATTCATCCATTCAATGAAAAAAAATTTATGGTAACCGTATTAAAATGAATTTATCTTTTGTTAATTTGTAAAAGTTTAGTTTAAATTAATTTAATGTTTATTAATAAAATTTTTAAAAAATTTGCTCAAAGGCACACGATAAGCAAAAGCATAATCATCGAAATAGAAAATTTCTTTCGATGTTAATAATAGTTTTAAACGAACAATAAATAAAAAAAAGTTAAATTTCAGAAATGTATTTTTTAATCATTTTTCTTTTAGCCAAAGTTTAAGATGAACTGAGAATCAAAGCAACTATCATACCATAAAGACCCAACACCTAAAATAACTAATGATAAAATCAAATCACAAATAATGGAAAAAACTTTACTTCAGAAAAAATAAGGATAAGAATCATACCAACGAAAAGTCGAGGTTGTTGAGCGGTTCCCCGAACACCTGCATCTCCAACAATACCAATGGCATAACCCGCTCCAAGACCGCACAAACCACATGTAAGACCAGCGGCAAGATGGGAGAATCCCGTATTTAAATCATATCCATTTGAAGTGGATTTGATTTTACCTTTTAAAACCATTGCAACAACTAAACCATAAATACCTATGATACCAGCCATAATTACGGGAATAACAGATTTCATGATTAGTTCAGGCCGCATAACACCCATAGAGCATATACCTACAGCAGATTTAGCTGTTCCATATGCGGCACCAAATACTGTAAAAATTTGAGCCGATGCAGCTCCTGCATAACCAAAGAATGGAGCATACGCAGCTCTTTCGGCAGCGACAATATCGTAAGACATATTTGATATTTGTAAGTTTTGTAAAATAAAAAAAAGATTTCCTCGTTAAACAAAAAAAACAACTTTTTTTGTTGGACGAAATTAAACGCAGCAATTTATGAATTTAGAATGCAGAAAAGGCGAAAAAAAAAGATTCTCTTGCTTATATTTTTAGCAATAAATATAATAGATTTTTAATTAAAAACAAAGCTTTTTTTAAAACAAAAGAAAAACTATTTTCAATAAATACATTTAAAAAAAATACAATAATTATTACAAAACAACAAAAACTTTTTTAATCTCTGCATTCATTAATGTTTCTAAAAAAAATTTGTTTTAGTTTTTAATTAGACCTATTGGCTCTTGATTTCTTACCCACGAGTTTAAATAAAAATATGCTTGAAAGAAAAATAGTTTATGTATTCGATCCAAGAAATTTTTTCCTTGATTTTTGTGATATTTTTTAAAAAAAACTTTGTTCTGTTTCTTACAAATTTGTTTGTTTATTTTTTTCTTGGTTTTACAACGAGAAATGATAACAGCAAAAAAAGCTTTTGCTATAATTGTTGAAGCATTTTATCCATTGTTATAAATTTGGTAATGTCGGTTATAACTTTTTTTTTAATTTTATTTTTATTTGAGGCTTTGTCCAGCAATCTTTTTGAAAGTTTTATATTTCCTTTTTATGGCAAAAACAAGCGTGCTTCTGCTAAAAACTAAAATAAATCGTTTATGAAAATTGTATACATATTTATGTTAATAAATTAATTCTCTTTTTTTTTTACCAAAATTAAAATCAAAATACTTACATAGAAAATAAAATAAAAAGTTGGCTAAAAAATTCAAAATGAAAAAAAATCAATAAAACTTTTTTAAAGTAAAGAATGTCTCCGATGGCTTGCAGCCGTGTTGCTGTCTTTTTATTTTTTTCATTGTGTAATATTATATCTATGTTTGTCTGGTAAAGATATTTCGGAAGACAAAAAGAAATAATATTTTTTTAAATCAATTTATTGAGAGAAAAAGTATTCTAACGCAAAAATATTTTTTTTTTAATTTAAAAAATATACTCGTAAATAAATAATTACGAAATTAAAAAAGTCCACCTCAATATGAGTTTTCGTTATATTCAAATTTAAAATCCCTAAATTTAAAGTCAAAAAAAGAAAAAGTTTGGAAACTAACAAATAAAAAAATGTTCTCGCTTGAATTAAGTTTCGTCTCAAAGTTTAATTTGTTTCATTTGAAATACATATGTTTATTTTCTTTCTCAGAATTTCTTTTCATTCTGATGCGTGAATAAATTTTCACCCGAAATGCTCGTTGAAATATCAGTTTTTTCTTCATTTTTAATTAAATCTAAATCGTCGTCATCTTCTACATCATCCACATCATCGTGATAACTTCTATATTCATAATAGAAAATTGATAATAATGCAAAAATTATAATGCAAAATAACATAGCTCCTAAAAGAGAGGAATTTTAAGTTTTAGAAAATTTGCATATTATTCGGATTCCAAAAATTTCTTACCTGCGTATGCAAAAAATTGGATAGCAAAATTTTCAAATATATTTAAAAGTTCCACAGCCACGATTAATAAATCTCCAGCAGCCACGGTAAAAAGCCATAAAGCTTGAACCAAAGCTTTCATGGATGAAGGAGCTTGAGAATATGCAAATTCATAACCAGTGATTTCAAAAAGAATTTCAGCTACACTTAAAATAAAATATTGTGGAAGTTGCCAAAGGATATTAACTTTATTTGATGGAACTAATTGATTTATTTGTAAAATTTGCTAAAAAAAATATTTTTTTTATTGTATTAGTTTTATTATTTTAGTTCTATGAATCGAAATAATAAAGCTTACGGCATCGTATGAACCAGTAAAAACAGCGGCATAAACGCCACCTTGTTCAGTTATGGAAATAAAATGTCCAGTGTTTGTGAAATTCAAATTTTTGGTTGATAATGATTGGATGTTTTCGGATTTTTTGTTTTGGTTATGAAAATACCAAATGCTCCAACTGAAATTTTTTTATTTTAGTTTTGCACAAAAATTTAAAAAAAAGATAAAAACAATTTTTTGGAAATTTAAATATTCTCTTTTTAATTTTTTAAACTTACTTTCCAGGTCTAATAGCTTTAAAATCATATGTTGACACTATGTGTCCTTTATCAAACCCATTATCAGTTGCATAAAGTTGATCTTCGTTATTTTGATTCATTTCAAAATAATAAAAATTTTCTGAATTTTTTGGATCACATGGATATTTCTCATTTGCTTTGGTTTTTGTATTTACTTGACGACAAAGGGCCAATCGATCAAAATAATTTGTATCATTCAAAGCCATGGTAAAAGATAAACTAAATTCCCCTGTTCCTTTTTTGGGTTTTTCTGGATTTACTTCAACCATAATTGCGCCTAATTCAGAAATAATCAAATTATAAGTTTTTCCATTTTTTATTTCTGCAGTTGTAAATTCTTTGACATAATTCTTTTTGTTGCTCCTGCCGCAACTATGTTGGAAATTAAAAGTAATATTTTTGCCAGCGTGAACTTCGATCATTTCAAATGTATTTGTGGCTTTGTTATTTACCAAAGACTGAAAATACATAAATAATTAAAATTTAATTATCGTTAAATTGAAGAAAAAAACTCGCCATATTATAATCCAATGATTTAAACGGATAATCTCCAATACCTTTGATGCTACAATTTGGTTTTAAACTATTCATAATTGAAATATAAGCATAATCCTTTGGTGGAATACTTGGAAGAGTTTTCTGCAACAAAAAAATATTTTATACTTAATTCCTTTTTTAAGAATTAAAAGTTGTTTACATTAATTTCAAGTTGAATTAAACCTGCACAAACAAAAGATAAAGCAGCAAGAATTCCACCGGCGGTCATTTTTCTTAATGGTCTAAAAATTTTTTTAGTTGAATAAAATTTTGGTTTAAATTTAAAAAACATTCGTAAGAACCACAAATTTCGAAACAAATGGATAAATAATAAATTCAAAAATAGGAATAAAAATTAATATTAACATTGGATTAATTAAACGAATTTGATCAGGCAATAGCAAAGTATTCCCCCAAATTCGACAATCCATTTGTATTCCTTGAATTAACCATACTGAACCTTGTTGATCGTATAAAGCCCAATAAAGTGGCACGGGAATATACATAATTAAAACGCTAATCAATCCACGAATATCATGAATTAATTTTGATTTTTGGCATGCATTTGGATTTTGCTTTCGTTGTTTAAGTTTTAAACATTTTGAATCCGTTTCACAATCATGAGTATCGAGATATCGTTCAAGCCAATGGTTACGATTTGAATTTTTGGTGTTTCTATTGCAAATTGCGCCCTGCAATAAGTGAAAAAATATTTTTTTTATAAAGTAAGAATCTTGAATAAAAAAATTTTAAAAACGAAAAATACTAAAAAATATAAATTCAAATCTTAAATTTTCATAATTTTTTTCTTTTGATGTCTTTACTAAAATTATTTTCTCCGCGATTTAAAAAATTATAATTCTTTTATCCTTAATTTAATTATGTTCCAAAAAACAAAGAATTACTTACTTTAACAATCTTTGCAACTTGACCAAAGATATTTCCTTTTGGAGCTCGTTTCTTATAACTAAAACTTCCAATCATAAAAGTCCCAGTGGCAATGGTCATCAAAACCGCGCATGTTCCAAATACCAATGGGTAACAACTATCATGGCCCAAACAGGGCATCGTCCGAAAAACTGGTGATACAAAGGTTGAAATCATGCTACTAACATTTATAAAAAAATAAAATACAGAAAAAAATAATGAAATCATTTTTGTTTGACTTGGTTCAAACTGATCCGCGCCAAATGAAGACACGCAAGGTTTGGTTCCGCCATTGCTAATGGAAATGGTCAAAAGTCCAGCAGCATCCAGCCAAGGATGAAAAAATGATGTGGAATCTTGGGATGATGAAAATGTGAGCATTAATTGGGCGATAATGAGAAAAATAGAGCCAAGAAATATGGTTCTGTAAAGAATTTGTTTTATTGTTTTCGGTTGCTTTTTAAAATGAGTTATTATTACCTATATTTCCCAATAAATCCATCAGCCACGAATGAACCAAACAATGGAGTAACCATACTAATCAAAATAAAACTATTGAAAAAAATAATTGAATATTTTTCACTCAAATTTAATACATTTAAAAAATACAATGTCAAAATAGCTAAAAACCATTAATATTTTTTGTCTTGTGATGGACTCAAAAATGATTACAAACAAACCTCTCATGCCAAAATATGAAAACTTTTCACATAGTTCGTCACCAACAATACAA
Source organism: Panagrolaimus kolymaensis (assembly GCA_028622995.1). Classification (NCBI taxonomy): domain Eukaryota; kingdom Metazoa; phylum Nematoda; class Chromadorea; order Rhabditida; family Panagrolaimidae; genus Panagrolaimus; species Panagrolaimus kolymaensis. The sequence goes on along the minus strand of JAJQJQ010000025.1, from coordinate 141,010 downwards.
AAAGTTGATTTTGGCCATGCTTTAGCAATTTCTCGCCAACTTTGAGGTTCATTGCATGATTGAAATTTTTTTGGGTCCAAAATCGAGTCACTTGACGGAACTAAAAATCAGAAACCATTAATTTATTCAAAAAATTCGAGGAAGTCCAAATTTTTCTATAAACTAACAAGTGCAAGCTGAAATTTCAGCTGAAGTATCCATTTTTAATAAAAAAATAACTTTTTTCTCAAAAATTGAGAAAAGCGTTCAATAACCCAACCAACCGCAAAAAAATAAAAAAATAAGAAATAGTGTAAAAAATTGATCACTGTTCAAAAATAGAAATAAATATGTAATAATGGAAAATTCTTCTACGTTCAAAAAAAAATGAAGAAGAATAGATTCTTTATTTACCATTTTTTTGGTCAAACATAAATCAAAATCTTCTTTTTTTAAGAGACAAATCAAAGTCATGCACCCATTTTTTTTCTTCTTTATTTCGTGAACTAAGAAATTATGTCTTCAATCAAATCAAAAAAATAGAAAATAAATATATTTAGTTAAATTGATTTGATGACTACATTTTTTCTTTTTTTGATATTGGTTCCGTGTCTTCTTCTTCTTTATCTGCGCGTGTCTGCAGTGTAAAAAAATTTATTTATTTATTTATTTATTTAATATTAAAACACAAAATATCAAGCAGACACGCTAATCTCAAAATATTTTTTAGCTAACAAAAAAAAAGAAAGACCAAAGATTTGACATGATTTTTTAGAACTGAAAAACGAAGAAAGTAAGAAAGAAGAAAAAATTCTAAAACAGCCAATTTAAGATTTCAAAATCAAATTAATAAAATACATATCAAATATACCTCCCGCATAGAATAAATCGATATTAAAATTCATTGTCACAGCAAATATGAAACTTAAAATAGCGAAATAAATAATGAATATGCCATAATTATTTCAAATGATAGAAATTCTCCAAATAGCCCATCTGCTTCTTGGAATCAATGTATTTCGAAGAAAAAAAAACATCTAAAATATTGCTAAAATTTTATGCAGATAAAATAATTTTTAATGATGCCACAACAATACATTTGGTAAATAATATATTGAAAATTCTTCAAAGAAATTGAAGTAAGAATAAAAGAAATCACTATTTTTGAGCCAAGAAATCCCATTTCATACATTAACATTCATAGCAACTAATTTACTAGAAAATGATCCCGTCGAAAACGATCCATTTAACAATTTTCTAAATGATAGCGTTTCTCCAGAAGAAAATTCTCCTCAATTTGAATCGGAATCATTTGATTTAGCTGAGTATTTATTAGAAAATGATTCAGAAAGTTAAAATTATTCCATTCAAAAATAAGAATATTTTATAGAATTTGCATTCAAAACACTTGGTTGAATTTCAATAATCTTTTTAATAATAATTTTTTGTTTTTTGTGTTTTAAAATTGTCTATTATTTCATAACACAGTTTATAGTTTTCTATCGGATAAACGCTTAATCCAACCCAAAATTTTTTCAAATGAAATACATAAAAAAATTTATGTCTATTTTGCTGACTTTTATTTTTTATTTATACTTCCGGCTGTTGTTGCAATAATGGTCTCTCATTATTTTTCCTCCATAATATTTATTTCCTTGTTTGATTTGATTTTAACTCAAAATGTTACTACAACAACGAAAACAACAGCGAAATTTTATTGTTATATCACTGAAGAAAATGGTAACGGCATGAAATCAATGCCACAAGAAGAATGCCCTACTGAAATATGCATAATGTTTATTTCTCCATGCCAAAATTATTGGGCTACATCTTGTTATGTAAGTTTTCAAATATTCGCTATTGATGCAATTTTCATTTATAAATTTTTAAGCTTCAAAGCATTTTTCAAAAAAAATCTTAGCAAATTATGCATATTTTTTCATTAAAGGGAGTGTCTCAAACGATAGAGATTTCCTTACAGCGGGTGTTCCTAGCCTGAAAGTTTTTTTTCATTGTCTCAAAAGCTTACAAAGAGCTACAGATTTTTTGTAGCTTTTTGTAGCATTTTGTTTTTTTTTCTCGAAGTGCTACAAAAAGCTACGAAAATTCGAAGAAGTGAACTTTCGGGCTAGGAACACCCGTCCGTCGTAAAAAAGATCTCTATCGCTTGAGACACTCCCTTTAAGGTTTGTATCATATTTTTACCGCAAAAAAATTAAAAAATGTTTCGTTGTTAAAAAATTCTGGGTTATTATTCCCAAAATGTAACACATTTTTTTAGAATGAAACTCATCCAATGACTTTGTCCAGGATATTTCCAAAAGTCAAAAGCTATTATCCGCTTTCATTTTATCCTTCCTATTCAATTTGCACAAAATCTTATTGTAACGAAAATCCATTGAAAGCAGATAAAGTTGAAATCATGCGAGATCCAAATTCTTTCGATAATCTTTTATGGCCAAAATTAAAAAAACAACAAAATTCTAAAAATAAAAACAACAAATTACAAAATCAAATTCCTATTCAACTTTCATCAACTTTTGATTTTGAATTTTCTGGACAAACTTTTAATTCCAGCAAAAAAATTTGGTTTGAATTTGAATTTATGAATGGTTTTTATAAATTTTTGAAACGATACAAACTAATTTTTGGTATGAAAAATTCGACTTTGGTTTTAGTTATCAGTGATTCAACAACCACGACATCAAAAATTTTAAACCCTTTAAATTTAAAACAGAAAAAATTTGTGCCAGGACAATTAATGAATATTAAACTTCAAAGTTTGACATTATTGCAAAATGGAATTCAATATTCTAATAATTATTCATTATCCATTAATGGTGAAAAGGTTTATAATTTCACTGAAGATTTTTATACGTTTTTGGATTCAATTAATTATGGTGGAAAATGGATTAAAACTAGCATCAAGCCAGCTTTGGATAAAAATGAAATGCCAAGAAATATATTTCCTGGATTTATTCGTCCTGAACCAAAGCTTCGAGAAATCATCGATTGTGATGAAAATTCTGAACCAAAAGTATCTTTAAATTATACAAGTTTTGTTTCAAGAAAAAAATCAACAAATACTAATGTGACTTATGTAAGTCTCGGAGATGCCTTGATTGAACCAAATGAAATGATAGAATATGATTTTCGAAATAATCTCTGCCCGAATAGTGGAGTATTAAGAATTCAAATTCAATCATATCAAAATAATTCCGGAATTTTTAATGATATTTATATATGGAATTTTTATACACCTAAATTGTATCCAGGAACGAAAGAAACAATTAAAGTTAAAAATTGCCCCGAAATTGGAATGTTGATGAGTGATAGTTGTTGGTTTATTATTTGTCGTAGTTCAAATAATCAAGAAAAACTTCCAAAAAGTATTTATAATATCAAAGATTTTGTTACTATGACTTGTAACAGCCTCGCATATCCATCATTGCAATATCTTGTTCAAAGTCCAAAACGATCATATAAATGTTAAATAAATTTATTAGTTTGTGTTATTTTTGAATTAAATTCGGTTTCAAAAGCATTGTATGTAGATTCCTTTCGAATAATTTCCTACCAGCAATAATTATTAAAGGGAGAATATTTTAAGTGAACATAAGCATTAACATATTCCCAATTCTAAATTTTAAAACAATCGCCAAAACAAAAAAGTTTTAACTTCATTGTCTCCAATTTAAAAAAAACAACAATAAATTTCAAAAAAAAACAAAAAATATTGCTTAGAATATTCAAAAAAAAATTTGCTTTCAAGCTAATGAACCATCCTAAAAAATTTTTTTCCTTTTAATTGAAAAAAAAAGAAGTAAAAGAGATTGCGTCTCATATATCATGGTTTCTTTACCACTGAATTGAGTTGACAAGAAAAAGGCACGGAGAAAGGAAAAGAATGCATTGTTTTATAATGTTTTTTTTAATAAATTCTTTCTTTTCTTTTTTGATAGTCTCTTAAAAATATATCTATGCTTTTTCTTTCTTTCTTTTTTTGGTATGGAACCGCTACTCTTTCCGAGGCATTTCTTTTCATCGGCAAATGAATGCTCGTAACCCTGATTTTTCAATTTTTTGTTTTTAAAACTTTTAAATAAATGATTTTTATAACTTTTATTAAAATATTTATTTTATTATTTACTATTTTTAAATAACATTTTTTTTCGTGTTAAAACAAAAAGTAACAATAAAAATTTGTTTAAAAAATTCAAAAAAAAAATAATAATCAATAAAAAAATATGGATTAATTAGACGCTGTTTCTGTTTCAATTGCTTGCTCATGTTTTTTTATTTTAGTCGCGTGATAATAAAGATAACAGAGTACCTGTACTCGTAAAAAAGAGTGTTCGCGTGTTTATTGCCTCACAAGACTGCAAAAAAAAAAAAATTCAAAGAAGAAAGTAAGAAAATAATGAGGCGGCTATTAGAAGACTAATGAAAGGCTTTTGTAGCCAATAAAAAAATTTATTTATGATTCAAAAAAAATAATTGTTCTTGTTGCAGAAACAAAATACATATATATTATTTTACAAAATGATATAATAAACTTTTTGTCGAAAACGAGCTTCTTTAATTCTTCGTAAATGTCTAAGTTGTTGGGTGGCCCATTTAAGTTTGGCTTGCAAATTAATATCCAAGCATTTTTTCCATTCGTCTTCTGAAACGCATTTAGTTTCCGGAGATAATTTTAAGCCATCCATTTCTTCGTTAATTTGAAGTCGAACATTTTTTTGTTGAGAGGAAAGTTTATGAAAATTTGATGTTAAAAGTTTATTTCTTTTTTCATACGCTTCTTCCAATTTTAATATCATTGCATTGAGATCGGAGCAATTAAGGGGACGACGCATATAAAGTGGAATGGTTTCATGTTCTTGAAAATTTACTGGTTCAATCAAACACTGAAAAATAAGGGGTTGAACAAAAGTTAACAAAATTAATATGCATTTATTATGGTCGATAAAAAAAGGCTGCTTCGGTTAAAATATTTTTTTAAAGTTCCACAAATATTGGGTTAAACACTATTATCAAAAGCCTCCTGTCATCCAAATAATTTTATATCTCTCAAACAGGCCTCTTCCACGGGCCGGGTTTTGCCGGCCCGGCCCGGCCTCGGCCCGTCCAAAATGGGCCCGGCCCGGCCCGGCCCTGGGCCGGCCCGCGGGCCCTTTTTTTTTTGCCTTGGTATCCCCTTTGGTTTTTTTTTATTATGCTGAAAATGTTCGGCCCGGCCCGGCCCGTTTTGAAAATTTTCGGCCCGGCCCGCGGACCGGGCCGAGTCGGGCCGGGCTGGACGGGCCGAAGGAAGAGGCCTGCTCTCAAAGGAAATTTATTCGCCGAGTTTCGGAGTCACAAATGGAAATTTTGGGATCCAAGGGCGAAATTTTTTTTATTATTATTATTTTGTTAATGTTCATAAAAATTTTTGATCAATATTAAATTCTATCGGCAGTTTAAATTCTAATTATGAAAAATCTAAGCATTCCACTATTTTAGCGAACAATAAAACATATTGGTTCTACCGTGACTTAATGGTTCAATTGTTTTAGAAAAAAAACTTACAATTTTTTGTGTTTCCGTGCAATTTGGAGAATCTTGAAGTGGAATAGAGCTATCCCAAGTTACTTTTGGTTTAGGTGCTGCAATTTGTGATAAACTTTTGAGAAATTTTGAATTTTCAATAACCTAAAATTTTAGCCATAAATTATTTTGTTTGGCCACAAAAAAGAAAAGTTTTACGTCGCTCTTGATTTCACTACTTTTTTCAAGATTTTCTTTACATTTGTCAAGATCGTGACATAAATTTTCGTTTATCGGGCAACCATTATTTTCCTCTAAAAAAATCATTTGTTTAGAAATTTATTTTAAAAAACAAAAGAATAAGTAGCTTACTATCTTGAAATTGTGAAGTCGAGCATTTTTTAAGAAGGGTATCAAAAATTTTAAGGGAAATATCATCGCCCATATTTTTGTTTAATAAAATTGGAATGAATTTGAATTAACTTTTTTAACCGCCAAAAAAAAACGTTGGGTAAGTAAAAGAAACAATTTTATTGGCTTTTTGTAAACACACCAGAAAATGAGTTTAAAAAAACGTAGTTTATTTGAGTATGGACCAAAAAAAAGTAAAAGGAGAGATTTCTCGAAGGAGTAAATAAAAAAGGCAAACGATTAGAAAAAATAAAGATAAATACAATAATTGCATGAATCAAAAAAGCTTCCCTGCTGTTTTTTTGGGAATGTGCTTTTTCACAGCTATTATAAGCCACTGAGGTCACCAAATTAAGAAAAAAAAATTCAAAAAATCGGGAGTAAACAAATTTGGCAATCAAGAAAATTTTTGACAAAGCGCGGTTTAAAAGAAAATTTAAAAAAAAATGCGCGCTTTTTTTGAGCAAAGCAACTTTTTTTGAAACAAATATTTGAGTGCTGTGGAAAGCTCTTCTTTAATTTGAAAAATAACCAAAAGCAAAATCAATGAGGAAATTTATTATCATTGCATTTTTTCTAGCTTTAGTTTTTGTTGATTTCAATGAGTGTTGTTAATTGTCGAGAAGTAAAGCTCTTTTTCACGAGTGTTTGTGAATTTCTACGATTTCAAAACTTTTTAATCAAAATGACATACAAAAATGCGAAATATTGAAACTTGATTTATTTATTTACAATTTATTACAAAGCAATAAAATTACATTAAACAATAAACATACAAATATTTTTATGAATTCGTTTCATTAAAGTTCTTGTTGTTCAGCTTGCCACAGAATAAAGACGACGAATAGCCCATATCAAAATAATCATGCATATTGTATTAAGAAGTGGTAGAAAAATATATGTCCAGCAATCACCTGAAAAAAAGAAGAGTTATATTTATTAACAAGTAAATAAAAGATTATCGCAGCAAAAACAAAAGCAAAATACTAATGTCAACTTACTATTAGTTTTACTTGAAGCATAGCAAGCTAAACCAAGAATACAAAGGCAAATACAATCAAGAAAAGCAAGAATCCCAGTGATTACATAAGCATATTTGAAACGAACAAACTTGTTACGATTACAACTAACAGATCCAACCAGAAATGAAACCGCGATAAGCATAAAAGCATCAAATCCATAAAAGAGAGAGAATACAGACATTCGATTTTTGATAAGTAGCCAAATATTGATAACATCAAAAGTCATCATCATTAAAGCCACAAAAATTATTCCAAATATCTGAAGAAAAAAAATACATACGTTTATTTTTGAAATATTTAATACTAAACAACTTACTTCTCTATTAAACCATTCCTCAGCTCTTTCTTGTGGTTGTATTTCTTGAATTTGAGGTGGTTCATCATTACCCATAAAATAAGATAAACGATCAAAATTTGAATCATTTCTTTGTTGAACAAAAACTTGAGAAGGCACAGATACTTCGGTATGAGAATTCTCTTCATTGGTAGCGGATGGTTGACGTCGTCGAGAGCGATGAGATGAAAAATCTGTATGCGATTCATAACCTGAAACTGGAAGAACAACAGCCATTTTTTGATGATTTGATTTTTGATTGAAGAGAAAATGAATGAAAGTTTTTGTTTTGTGATGAAAACTTTTGTCAACTCAAAATGATGCATAATTTCATGCAAATTTTCACGCGTAAAAATTATTTGCAAAAAATGATTTTAAAAATGAATAGTTCGCCTACAAAAAAAGCGATTCAAAAAAGTTTCAAAGCAATTTTTAGTTTAAAAAAAATACAATAGCTTCAATGCGCTCAACCAAGTATGCCAAAGCGAATAACATCGTAAAAGCTATAAAATGGTAGATTTATAGGTGGAAGATGATTGAAAAAATAGCACAAAAACAAGCAAAAAATAGCTTCTTCTTTTTTCCTGAACAAATGCTTTAGCAACGAAACAATTTTATCGAACAGTCAAAACTTGAGCTAACAACTTTTTTAATTTTTTTGCTTGCCGGTACTTATATTCATTGCATGATGACGAGGAGGATCATCAAATACACCCATAGCAAGCATATTGCACCAGCCATTTCAGCCATTTTGATTGTGGAAAAATTAGTCAACGATTTTGATGCGTTTTCTTTTGTGGAAATAAAAAAGATGAAATGTTTGTGGTTTTAAACTTTTATACAAATTTAGCCTTTTTAATTTTCAAATGTATTTTTCTCATTGGAGAATGATCATCTTCAATCGTTATTTGTTTTTATCAAATAAACTTTGGAACTGAAATGAAAAATTGTTGGGTGATTAAATTGCAGCCACAAATTTAAAAGTAAAGCAATTTATAGACTAAAAAATAGGGGTAAAAATGATGATCTTGATATTAGACCTCTGCTTTTTGTAATTTTCAACTATCAAAATTTTTGAATCCTCATTTAATACAAAATGATAAAGATGATACATATTGAAATTTGATTTATTTACAATTTATTACAAAGCAATATAATAACATTAAACATACACATATTTTTTGATGAATTCTTTACAGTAATATTCTTGTTGTTCATTTAATCCTTGAATAAAGACCATAAATATCGCATGTAATCCAAATTTTGCCAATCACAGGAAATCCAAGTAAAAATTTATACATAAAGATTTTACCTGAAAATAAAGACTCTTTTAGTTAAATGTAAAAAGATCAAAAACATGGGTAAAATAAAAACTTACAAAATGTTTTATTTGAAGTAAAATCAGATGAACCAAGAATACAAAGGCAAATACAATTAAGAAAAGCAAGAATCCCAGTGATTACATAAGCATATTTGAAACGAGCAAACTTGTTAGGATTATCAACAACAGATTTAAGAATAAATGAAACGATGATAAGCATAAAAACATCGAAACCATAAAAAAGAGAGAATACAGACATTCGATTTTTGATAAGTATCCAAATATTGATAACATCAAAAGCAACCATCATCAAAGAAAAAACAATGCTTACACGAACCTAAAAAACGATTATAGTTTAAAAAATGTGTTAAGTTTGCATACCACTCTTTTAATCTGTTGATCAATTGTTTCTCTGTCCATTTTTGATTTTGACGAAATGAAGCGAACAAAAAGTAAAAACTTTGTAATGAAAAAACTAAAAACTTGAAAGATGAAAGTTGAATGAAAAGTTGAAAGGAAAGAATGCGATTGAGTGTTTATGCAAATTTTGATTCTTTTTCTTCTTCACAAAATGCTCGCAGCTTCTTTTTTTGAAGTGAAGGACATTTTGAGCATTTCCACATATTTTTGGTTCATGGGTTCCAAAGCTAAGTCACAAAGCTGGATGTTGAAGTAAAAAATACAACATTTTGATGGATCAAAAATGTAAGTTAGTTATTACAAAATTAACAAAATATTCCTTTAAGAATTTATTTTAAATTATGATGGAAATTAATTTTTCTTTGAAGTTGCATTGGTGATAATAATTTTGAAGAAGTTATTTTGTTTTTATAATTGTTTTGACTCTAGAAAATTTATGTATTTTATCAAAGATACTAAAAAAAACACACTTTTAAATGATAAATAAATAAATATGTAAAGTGGAAAATCAATATAAGAATTTTAAGATATGATTTAAGCAACAACAAAAAATAATTGAGTTTGTTTACATAAAGTTTTTACATACACGTTCAGTTAAAAGCAGGGGATATGCAAGCACGCATTTTTGTTTGTTAGGTAGCGTCAATAAAAAACTAACTAACAACTGCCAAGAAATTATGTTACTTTTTCAACTGATTTAAAAGACTATGTTTTTCAATTTAAAAACAAAAGTTTTGTTTATGCTAGCGCTTTATTTTGTTGCCAATTTCTTCGACGGTTGTTTTTTTTTTAGCGGAGGTAGCCTAGATGAAAGATAAATGTATGACTAATGAGTCGGAACACGTGAAATAGAAAAACGATTTTTTAATTTTATTTTTTTAAGTATCAAAACTTATAAATTTTCCTTGTAAATTTTTAATGAATTTTTATTGATTCTTTTGTTACATAAATTGATTTGTATGTATTTTTATTTTTTTCGTGATTTTTGTCTTAGAAATCAAAATAAGAAAAATATTTTTTTAGTGCAAATAAATCAATTTTCTTGAACGACCAAAAATACAACAAAGCAATGGAAAACTTTCATGAAGAACTTATCCAATTTAAAAAACATGCCACAGCGAAATGTTGTTCATCGTGTAATTTCAAACAAATTAAATTAATTGCCAAATGTGAAGAACTCCACGCACATATTCAAACTTTAAATGGAACTTTAAAAACAATGGAAGAAGAAAATCAAAAATTGAATTCCATGTTACGAATGGCTGTGAAACAAAAATTAGAAGCCCAGCCACCGCCTGTTTATCAACCATAGATCATTTCGAGGGAAACTATTTTTATAAATGGCACTTGCATGTATCATAATGTTTCTGAGATTAAATAAATGTATTTATTTATTGGTGAAATAAATTTTTTTTTGACTTTGCTCTTTGTACTTGTATTAGAAAAATTTTGCATGGTTTTGACTCATTTTTTTTTTCTCGATCGCGTTAGATTAATTTTAAAGACCTCACTTTTTATAAGTTCAAAATAAAAAGTTAATTCTTATGTTTACAAACGAATTCGGAAGTTATGCAAAATTCCTCAAACAATATATTTTTTTTATGACAAAAAGAAACAACAAAAAAAAATTGTTGAGAGATTAGAAAAAAAAATTAAAAGAAAAAAAACTTTTTTAGTTTTCGATTGAATTTTTGAATTGTTTACATAAAGTTTTAACACGTTCAGTTTAAATAAAAAACGATACAACGACGTAAGCAAGTTCTTTGTATTTAAAAATTGTCAGTCAATAATTTTTTTTGATTTTAAATCAAAAAGCTGCGTGTTTCAAAACGTGATTATTTAATGCTAACATTTTTTTTCATTTCATTTTCTTCCATCCTTTTTTATTCTCCAGGCTCGAAAGTCCTTAAAAAAAGTTAAAATTAATTTAGTTAATCGGTAGCAGAAATTTCAAATTTTAAGAAAGAGACTCTAAAAAATAGAAAGTTTTTTTAAACTTTGTTTATTTTAATTTTTGATGCCTTCTTGAAAGTTTATCGTGAATTTTTATATATTTTTTTCGAAAAAGTAATTTCCATTTAGTTTTGGGAGATTTTTGTGTTAGAAAATTAATGAAGAATATTTTTATTTTTCAGCACCAATAAATTTATTTTATTTTTTGACCGACCAAAAACACAACAAAAAAATGGAAAACTTTCATGAAGAACTTATCCAATTTAAAGAACATGCCACTGCAAAATGTTGTTCATCGTGTAATTTCAAACAAATAAAATTAATTGCCAAATGTGAAGAACTCCATGCACATATCGAAAATTTAAGCCAAGTTTTAAAAACGATGGAAGAAGAAAATCAAAAATTGGATTCGATGCTACGAATGACAATCAAAAAAAAGTTAGAAGCTGAGCGAAAAATTAGAGAAATGGAAGCACAGGATTGTGTATTTTTTGATTCACCATAAAAAAACTCAAAATTTCATTTAACTTAATGCTTTTTTATGATTTAACGTTTTTGTATTTCATTTTTTTCTTTTTCTCAAAATTTTTCTTTTTTGTTTGATTTTTTAATTATAAAAGTTTGGGAAATAAAAGTAGTATGATTTTCTTGTTCCGTTTTTGCATCATTAATGGTCATGGAAAAAACTTCTTCTTTTTATGTCAAAGCTTGGAAGGTCCAATGTCAACCCACAAATTTGACTCATTGCCGCAGCAGGAAAGACAAACAGCAGCATTGTAAAAGGGAGATATGTATTTTTTTCATTTGCTCTTTCGTTTGTATATTCAAATTGGTGAACCAATAGTCAACGGTCAGTCGACGTTCTGAACTTGCAAGGTTCTTTTTTTTTTTAATGTATTGATTTTGGTTTAGAATGTTGCGCTTTTTTTCACTCAAAAAAACCCGACTTAAAAATGATCGAAAAATGATCATTTTTTGGCCCTATTAACGACTTTATTTTGCCCTACAGCGTATTCAAAACGACCAAGTTATATGATCGGTTTACGACCATTATTAAATCGTTTTAAGCTCAACAAAACTATCGTTTTCCGACTACACTGAAAAAAACCCGACTTAAAAATGATCGAAAAACGATCAATTTTTGGCTCCCTTAGCGACTTTATTTTGGGCTACAGCGTATTCAAAACGACCATGTCATATGGTCGTTTTATGACTATTAAATAATCGTTCTTTAACCTTTTTTTTGATCGTTAAACGACTATTTTTCGGGCATGGTATAAAAAGAATTTATTGAGTTTTTATTGAAAATTTGAATATTTCAAAATTATTTAATATGTCAATCAGATAAACTGATAGTAATCCAAAAATTAGATGCTATGGTAAACCAAAGCTTTTATAGGCGGAATGCATAGGCAATCCATTCCTTTATGTTTATCTTTGGTTCTTTTTATGACAATGATGGCGTGTATACGCAGTAACTCCTTACTGCCTATTCATTCCACTATCCTCAGAAAATATACCCAAGATTAACTAAAAATTCATCCGGTTGCTTCAGTTTATACCAAAAAAACAAAAAAAATCGTTAGTGAATTACTTTTGGCTGTCAGGCAATGAAAGAGAGAATTTTTAGTCGTTAAACGATCATTATTATTAAGATATATATTAAAACGACCATATTTTAATTGAACGTTCTAAAACCTATCATATAATAGTCGTGAAACGATCATTCATAATAGAGGTTCTTAAAACTACCGTATTTTGAACCATCGTTTTAAAAAAGATAAAAAAATGATCGTAAAATAGCAAAAATATGATCGTTTTTTAGCCAAAAAAAAATAGTCGTTGAACGAATAAAGCGTTTTTTTTTGAGTGTTAAGTCGAATAATTTCATTTAATTTTCCACCAAAAAAACAAATGTTTTTCAAAATTCCTTTAAATATCTGAAATGTTTTTTTTCTGATCTTTCAACATTTTTTATATTTTTCTCTCGTGAAAACATGTAATAAACAACCAAATTTTTAGAGTGACTCAACCAAAAATTTTAATCCTCAAAAGCTTATACACTATGGAAAAAGAAGTTTTAAAGAATTTGCAATTTCAACTAAAAATACGAGAAGATGAGGTAAAAAAACTTACTTCTAAACTCGATGAGATTAAAAAGAAGTCTGAAGAACTTCTATTTCACGTTGACAACTTAATGGAAAATGTGATAGTATTTGAAGAAGAAAAGAAATTCGCTATTGGTCTTTTACGAATGGCAATTCAACAAAAAATTGCTGCTAACCAAAGATTAGAAAATATGGAAGTTGATGATCGAAATCTTCAAACTTATAGCAAGCGTCAAGTTAAAAAAGGAGAACCAATGGCTGAAATGGAAAATCCTCCATTTAAAAAAGAATTTATTAAAACTGATGAGACTGAAAAAACTAATTTATCTTCCGAAACTTGTCCAAATTGCAGTAATGAATTCAAGAAAGAAAACCTCATCGTAAAATTTTTAAAATTCATAAAACCAAAAACTTCGTGAAACAGAAAATTATTAATTAAGTTTTTATTTTGTTCGCTTAATTTCAATAATTTTTTTAATTGTAAAAATGTTTAAAATAAACTCAACAAAAAAATGTGTTAATTTTTTCATTGTCATTTTATTTATTCAATTTGATTTTAAAATAAATAAAGTTGTTTTTTAATCACCAAGCAAAAAAGGATTCAGTCTTCAAGAAATCAACGCAGTACATACATTTTGATTATGAGAACAAATTTACGAGGCTTTCCTTTTTTTGTCCAATTGTTTACTCAAATAAACATATTTTCGCCCTTGAAATTTATATTCATGGAAAGGCTACTGTAAAAAAAATATAATACAGATTAAACATTTGACGATCCATTGAATATATGTATGATTAATTTTCATTTGAACTATGTTTAAATTCGAGCAATCGAATATGTCAAAGCTTTCGTGCACATTGTGTTACAAATATGCATATTGATAAAGTACCAAGAACCTCCTTAAAAAAGAAAGTTAGTACATGAATGAATGAATGAATGAAACAACAACTTTAAACTAATATTGTTAATGAAAAAAGTTACCATCTTTAACAGTTGCTTTTATTCAAAGATTGATGAGACAGAGAAGGATTGCAAGAATTTCATTAACGATAAAAATAGTCTTCAAGGTGCCGACATTGTTGCGATTGACTAAGTTTGTTGTTCAAAAGAAGTAAAATGATGAGCACTTATTTGTTACAAGAATTTGACTTTTGTAATTTCTAACTATCAAAACTTTTGAATCCTCATTTAATGCAAAAATGATAAAGACGCGATATATTGAAAATTGATTTATTTACAATTTATTACAAAGTAATACAAAAACAAAACATTTAAAAAACATATAAATATTTTTATGAATTCTGTTCAGTAAAGTTCTTCTTGTTATACTTGTCAATGAATAAAGAAGATAAATATCTCGATTCAAAGAAATCATGCACATTGTATTAAAAAGAGGTAGGAAAATATATGTCCAGCGAACATCTGAAAAACAAGAATAATTAGTTATTAGTAGCAATAAAAAAGCTAGTAAATTAAAATTACGTATGAAAAAAAACTTACTAAATGTTTTATTTGAAACATAGTCTTTCAATTCAAGAAAACAAACAACATGAAGAAAAGCAAGAATTCCAGTGATAACATAAGCATATTTGAAACGAGCAAACTTGTTAGGATTATCAACAACAGATTTAAGAATAAATGAAACGATGATAAGCATAAAAACATCGAAACCATAAAAAAGAGAGAATACAGACATTCGATTTTTGATAAGTACCCAAATATTGATAAAATCAAAAGCAACCATCATCAAAGAAAAAACAATGCTTACACGAACCTAAAAAACGATTATAGTTTAAAAAATGTGTTAAGTGTGCATACCATTAAATTAATATGTTGATCTATTCTTTCAAACATTTTTTGATTTTGACGAAATGAAAGAGAAGAAAAGTGAATTGCTTTGTAATGAAAAAACTAAAAAGTTGAAAGATGAAAGAACAAAAGTTGAAAATTCAAAAGTTGAAAAAAAAGGATGCGATTGAGCGTTTATGCAAATTTCGCTTTTTTCAAATGAAAAAGCTCAAAGTTTTTTTTTCGAAGGCCTCGTTGAGAATCTCAAAATGGCACTAAAATAGTTAATTACAAGATTCAAAACTTGATGTTAAAATATAATACATTCGGTATTTTTTTTGTTTGTTAGTAAAAAATTTTCAAAATTAATCGTATTTTATGAATGTTCTTTTTTGTTGCTAAAGTTATTTTTCGAAGCTTTTTTTTATTTCATATTAAAAACTTATTTTACTTTTATAAAATCCCTAAATTAAATTTTCAGATGGACAAATGAGTTGAAGTTGAACTTGTTGATAGGGAAGCAAGCCCCTGTTGACAATAATCTTAACAAAGAAATGTGTTATTATTTCGTTGTGTTACTTTTATTTTTTAAATCTGATTTTTATAATAAATCTGTCTTTTATCCAACAAACAAAAGCATCCAATCCCTGTAAAGTAATCGTAGAACATTTTGGCTATAACAACAAAATGATTAGACTAACAATAGTGAATTGTCTACTTTTGTATATATTATTCTTTGCCACTTTGAAAATCAACGAAAAAAATATAATTTAAATATGAAAAAAAAATTTATGTCTAGGAATTGCTTTAAAATTAAAGTAGAAAAAATGCGCAAATTTGGCGAAGTGCTTTTAATTTATATAAAAACATGTTGAAAGTTTTATCAAAAAATTTGGAATTTCAAAATCTTTAATAAATATATATTTTTTAAATCTAATTTTTAATTGAACAAAATAATTTCTTAAGAAATTAGAAAATTGTTTTTTATATTCATTTTGATGACTTTTTTGATAATAAAAATTCTTTAATTGAAGATTGTTTGTTGTCTTTGAAAATCGTTAACAACGTTTTGTTATTTACTTTTTTTTGTTTAAAAAAATTAACCAAAGTATTTTAATATTTTCAGATCAAAGTAAAATTATGAATAACAAAAATTATATGCCCAAGACGCTTTCTGAAGAATTTATGAATTCTCCAGCCATGGCGAATATTAAAAATGTTTTTGTAGAAATGGAAAAGAAAAAACTTGAAGAACAAAAGCCGAAAGAATCAAAATAAGAAGAAGCTGATATAAAGCAAAAAAAAGACGCTTAACCGTTACAATCATCGCCGACCTTAATTCATTTTTTATTATTATTGTGTATGTTTTTTGAATTTACTGATGTATACAAAATAAACTTTTATATTCTTAAAAATTTTTGATAAATTCGTTTTGCTTGAGCTTACTATCCCAAACTTTCTTCCATTATAGTACTATTTAGTATGTTGGATGTTAACGATGGCGAAAAATTTACAAGCTCAGAAACTAACGATATTCCATTGTTTTACAGATAATATACCGCAATTTACTAAAAATAAAGTGTACCGCCGCCGAACTGTGTTCTTTGATAAAGAATGATTGATTTTGCACCCAAAAAAATTACTCTACATAAATTATTAATTAACAAATGATAAAAATTTTCGTAATTTTTTTACTTACCTCTGACCAGAGTTGTTGCCTTAACAGATTTCATGCTCCAGCGCCACTATGAAATGTACATGACGCGAAACGATTATAAGCTTTTGGAATCTGTCAAAACACTGCCCATGGCAGATGAAAACTTTTTAAAGCATTTAATGAAACTTTTGTCAAAAATACGATAAGAGTTTCTCGAATGAAAGAAGTGAAGTTTAATTTATTCAAATTTCATGTTTAAAATTTTATCAAAGAAAAGTTTTTTTTTGTGTCAATCTTTTGCATGCGTTATGATGGGGGATAAATCCATTTGCAAGTAACTTCACCTTGAGTGATTTCATGAATCCATAAGCAGTAATGGCAAACTGGGACATGGAAATCTAAAAGATGGATTTTAGTTTTTGACCCGGAAAATTCAATTTGCAATAAATAATTTACCAAAAGGCGCTGTTGTATGCTTATAAGAGATTACAGCTAACTGATAAAATTCATCATTTACATGGATGCCCAAAGGCCCGCCGGAGTCCCCTACTCCGATACTAGGGGTTACTCTGGCGGTGCAGTAACAAAATGGATCACATGAACAGGCAGAAAGACTTAGCACCTTTACATTTGCTTCTCGTAAAAGACCATCACCCTCGTCAGGGTCTTCTAAAATAAATATTATCGTAATTCACACTTTTTTTTATTATCACCATGGTAATTGCCGTATCCTAATATCGTGGCGCTCGTGATTTTATTCCTAAGATCGTCAAAAGCAAGTGAAACAAAATTATCGAAAACGTTTTCAGAGGTTCCAAGAATTGCAATATCTTGAAGCTCGGATGGATAAACGACCCAATCAGTAAAGGGCCCAATTTCGAAGCCTGTATATGGTCTGAAAAAGAAATCGCGATAACTTCTAAAAATTTAATAATTTAAAAAAATACTTGTTATTATCTGGATTTAATGTGCAGTGACGTGCACATAATACATATTTTTTACCAATAACGGTAACTGTGCACATTTGATTCTTACCAATATCATTGATAAAAGTCATAGGCAAAATTGTAAAATCATATGTGGCAGGATTAATAATTGTCCCATCAATTATGAACCGGTTTTTACAGATTTTGAATGACCAGGAGAGGTTTAACCACATATGGCATTCAACCATGCAAAACAAATTCAAAAGAATGCATGTGATCCAAATGTTAATCATGATAACCTTAAAAAAAGAAAATTAAAACTGAGAAATACTAAAAAAAGAGTAGCTCTCAGCTTTTTGCCGCTACTGTATGCCCGGCGTTTATCTTTAATGTCAGAGCAACGATTCAGTCAAATTGTACTACCAAAACCGCGCTAATGGAATTATTTTTTGCTGTAAAAATTGGAATAATTTAAAAGCTTTTAGTGTTTATGCTTTAATATTTTGTTACAATGAACTTAGTTTTCTTTTATTCACGCCTGCAGAAATTGACAACGCCAATGTTTTTGGTCTTTTATTAAAAATTTCTCAGAAACTACATACTAAAATAAAAACATACACAACTTTTTAAAGTTTTTAGTTTTTTAAATTCATAGGACAGAGTTGTTTGAAGGCGAAAAATACAAAAATAAAATTGAACTTTAATAGCAATTAAACCAATTCCATAAAAAAATAGAACGTTTGATTTATTTCCAAAGTTAGAAGTCTTAGTTTTGACTCAAATTTTTCTAACCAAAGATTACGCATGCATTTTTAGTAAAGCAGCAAGAGCCATCTTTGGAAGAATTGATCTGATTGAATAACTTAAAAATAAATGATGGTTCCATAATATTTTAGAAGTTTCGTAAATCTTTTTTAATTTAACAAAAAGTATTATTTTTCCCTCAAAAAAGAAACGAATTATCGTGAATATAACATAGTTTTGATTAAAAACAAAAATCGAATTATAGCATTTAAACATTAAAATTTTTCATCCCCGTTTTATTAAGACTAAAACAAATTTTAATAAATAAAAATTGCAATACCGATCGTCGTTGCCTACATTAAATTCTTAGAAGCACATTTATTGGGTCTACAAACATTAGTAAACCACATTTAAAAATGCTTTCATACTCATAGTTGGCCATTCGATTTTAGAGGCGCCCGAACTTATTGAAACATCTGGTATTTAAAATCTTTGCTGCTTATTTTTTGTTTTACTTTGATTTATGAATTTTAAATATATAAATTTCTCGAATAATTTTTTTTTGATAATGCCTGAAAATTCTTGGAGAAATGACGCTTTCTAAAAATTTTAATATATTCTTTTTTCTTTTAAAGCGAACAACTGTTGCTATGGATAAAAATAGCCCTAAAGAATATATTGATTACTTCAAGTATTTATTAAAATCTTTTTATCATTTTTGGATTAACTCATTATAAAGAAGCAGCTTTTAGTTCAATAAATATTAATTAATTTCGGGTCAGTATTTTCATTTGGTTGAGTTATGCGCTTATTTTTCATTGGAATTTTGTTTTTGTAAATTTCCTTATTTTTTTTTTATTCCAAACACATTTTTTTAATTCACTAAAAATATTCTGCAACAAGTTATTCTTTCTTGAATTTTGTAAAATTCGTGATTCCCTTATAAAACTTTTTTATTTCCCGTCTTGGATATATTTTTTAAATATCTTTCTTATTTTAGCCAAGAGCCAATTTCATTATTACCTCTTTTTTAAATCATGAATATTAATGAGAGACTGACTGGAAATTTGGATCGACGTACAAGAATGTTAGAACGTTTGGCTCAGATGTATCAAAGATTGCAAGAAAGAAATCAAGAATTAATTCAACAAAATGAAAGATTAAATGAACGAATGGCGGATTTGGTTCAAAGAGAAAATAATCTTAATAATCCAGCTATTAATAATCGTATTAATGGAAATCAAGAAATGAGGGAAGCATTAAGAACTTATCTCATTCGTTATCATCGATATCATAAACAAAATCCCACGGATGGAGCATAAAATTATATTTGTCAATTTTTTGTTCGTTTCTTTGTCCAAATATTTTTGCTGTTTTTTTAATCAATTTTAAATTGTTTTTGATAAAATTATTTTGGATTCTGATTACTTTTCGAGAGAGCTTTCTAAAGCTATGATCACCAATATAAATAAACCAATTATCTGGATCAGAGCTGAAAAAAAAACTTAGCAATTATGTTGGAAATATAAGTACTCTTCTTCAAAACAATGATTTGTAGTAACCACAGTTTTTGAGCCAACTATCGCGGATCCACAAACAATTTCATTATTTTTATATATAAGACCAGCAGTGTAAGTAAATTGATGTTTCTTCGCATCTTGACCATTGTGTATTTGAATGTTGACTTCCTAAAGTGTATTAATTCAACGGTTTAATATGCTTATATTTTAAATAAATAGTGAAGTATAAAGCTTACAGGATCAGAAATGTAGAGACAAACGGCTAACAAATTTAGGCATCATCTAAAGCAATCAGGAGATTATCAGCTTTTAATTATAATTATTTCCTATGGTTTTAAAAATTATTCAAACAATTACTTTCTTCTTTAAAAAAATTTAAACTGCACCTTTGTATTGCTTTCTTTCTTTGGCAGCGAAAGGGGAATTGAATTAAAAAAAATAACCCAAAGACTATATTGATTATTTAAAGTATTTGTCATAGCCAACCATCTCGAGATGAATAAAAAAATAAAGCTTTGGTTCAATAAATTTGTTAATTTTTGATAAAATCATTTGGTTTGGTTCAGTCGACTTTCTTTCTTTCTTTGACCGATTTATTTTTGTGAGTTTGTTTATTTTTTAACTATCATAAAATTTTGTAAATACATCTATTTAATAAAATAATTAATCTGTAAAAGTCTAGGATTCGCGTCAATAAACTAAAATTTTCCATGATTTTTTGAAAATAATTTTTTGTCGCGTTTTAGCCATACGTAAATATGTATTTGTTTAATTAACTCATTTTATATCAAAATTAAAGAAAATTATTTTAGCTAGAACCAAATTTTATCTTTACACTTATTTATTAATGGATAATAATAATAGAAGAATGGAAGAAAGACTTATGGAACATGAACGTTTAAGAATGGAAGTGCGAGCATTAGAAGATCGAATTCAAATATTACAAGCCGCATTTCAAAGAGTTCAAGGAAGCGATATAACAAATCCACCCATCCTCCCTATGATTCAAAGAGATAATAATCTCGAAAATCCACCATTGAATAATCCAGTAAATGGCAATCAAGAAATGAGGGAAACATTAATAACTTATCTCACTCGATATCATCGATTTCATAGACAAAATCCCACAGATGGGGCATAAAATCTTTTTTTATTTGGTTTGCTTTATTCAAAAATGTTTTTGTTTTTTATGCTTTTTTTGAATGAATCTTTTATAAATTATTCTGGATTATTTTTTTGATTTTCGAACTGGCGCTTGCTTCTTTACTTTTTTTTTAAACTTCGACTCTCAAACTTTTTTTTATTCCATAAAAAAGTTTTTCTGGCTTTAGTAATTACTAAAACACAATTTTCTTTACCGATTTTTTTCTAAACTTAAAAAAATATTATTTAAAGTGAACATTTCCGTTTAGTTTCTGGCCTCTCATAAATGGTCAACAAAACGTTTGCGATCTCCCATCTTAGGAAAAAATAGAAGGAAATTATTACACTTTTTCTTGTTTTTGTTGAACCATAAATTGATAAAAAAAAGTTGCAGAAAAAATTTGGAAAGAAAAAAGTAAAGAAAAACAACAACCAACGTTTTTTTTTTTGATTGACTCGCATATGTGTTTTTGTTTTTTTGTAATCTTTCACATTTTTTATTTTTCCGTTTTAAACTTTGTGGGCCATTTCATTTACTGAAGAAGAAAACAAAAAGAAAAGTAAATTCCCGAAAAGGGCAGAAACGAAACTAAAATAAAAACAGGATTTTTGTTGGCAAAAAATAATTTTTTTTCGATAAACAACATGCTTCCTTGAAGGTTAAAATTATTATGGTTTAAAGTTAGAAAAATTGACCAAAAATTAAGGACGATAAAACTTGATTTGCGGAGGACGTCACAACAGAATGGTTTTATTAATTTTGTAAACAATTTTCAATGGTATAAAAGGGAATCAAAGGTTCCGAAAAAATCATCAACTTTTCTATTCTAAGTTGTGGAATATATCTGAAAAAATGAAGTTTTTGGCTGTTTTCATTCTTGTCCTTTGCATTGTCGCCGTTGCTTTCGGTGAACTGTAAGTTTTTTGATTTTTACAAAGAAAATTAAAGAAAATGGCGAATTTTAGCTATGGACGCGAAAAACGTGGAGGAGATATGCATCATGGAAGTGGAGGCGGCAACATGGGAGGAGGTCATCATTCTGTAGATGGTGGACATAATGATATGAGTGGACAACACCACCTCGAAAAACGTGGTGGCGATAACATGCATCATGGCAGTGGAAGTGGAAGCAATATGGGAGGAAGTCACCATATGGTTAAACGAGGAGGTGACAGCATGCATCATGGCAGTGGAAGCAATATGGGAGGAAGCCATCATATGGCCAAGCGGGATGATCATAAGATGGGTGGAAGCCATGACATGCACCACCTCGAAAAACGTGACGGAGATATGCATCATGGAAGTGGAGGCGGCATGGGAGGAGGTCATCACGCAGTAGATGGTGGAAATCAAAATATGGGTGGCCATCATGATATGCATCATCTTGAAAAACGTGGAGGTGATAACATGCATCATGGCAGTAGCGGAGGCAACATGGGAGGAAGTCACCATATGGTTAAACGTGGAGGTGGAGATATGCATCATGGAAGTGGTGGAAGCAACATGGGAGGTAGCCATCATATGGTTAAACGCGGTGGAGATATGCATCATGGTGGAGGGAACAACATGCAACACGGCAATGATATGCATCATGGTGGTGGTGGAAACAGCGGACATCACTAAATGTAAAATATGTTTTCATAAAACTGCCATAATTTTTTGTTTAATTGTAAAAATGCTAGATTATTTTAATTTTAAATAAACAAATTCATTGAAACTTTTAATTAACAAACACAAATGGCAATAAAAATCAAAAGAAAAGTTTTCATCAAATTATTAAAAGAAAAAAACGCACATTCTAGAGAGAAAGACAAAAAAATAGATTTACATTAATAGCAAAAATAAAAACAATTTGCGATAATAAAGAGATAATTATATAATTTACTGACAAATAGTTTTAGGAAATAGCAGAAAATATTATTGTTTGGTTAATTTAAAAAACTTTAACAGCTGGAAGAAGCTGATCATATTTATCCATGGAGCAAATATGTTCAGTATCATTTAATTCTAAATAGTTTTCGCCATTTTCAATATCAATAAATAATTTAGCATTAACAGATTTATTTAATTTTCGGCATTTATTACATAAATATCTATTTTTTGTTGGATTTCCATAAACATAACATAAATTTTTGTCAACTTTGTCAAAAATAATTAAGCGTTTGAATCTTTTTTCTTTATTATTTGTTGGTTGATATTCTTCCAATAGAAATTGCGGCTTTTTAATTGTTTTAATAATATTATTTTCTGGTACAAATGGAATTGGATTGCATAGATGTTGATTATTTCCGAGTTCAATATATTCATCATTTTCAGAATTTTTAATGTGTTTCGCAGTTACATAAGCGCTATGATGTTTCTTGCATATCCAACAACGCCAAATATTTAATTTAACATTTTTAGAATATTCATAACATAACTTTTTTTCTTCATCCAAAAAAATCACGAGTTTATCGAATAAACCATTTTTACTTTTACACTTTCGTTGCAAAAATTGAAAGTTAGGTTTTTGAATAATTATTTGTGGTCCACCGTTGTTGCTTATTTCAAGATTAAATAAATATGGAATAGGTTGAGGAATACACACATGTTCAAGGTTATTTTGACTTAAAAATTCTGTTGTTCCATCTTCCTCTGTACAAATATTTGCAAGCACATATTGTTTTTCAGAAAAACATTTAGAACAATAAAAATAATTTTTTGTTTTACTATAACTAAATTCATAACATAGCTCTTTATTTTCTGGTATAATCACAAATAATTTTTTCATTTTGTTGTTGTTTCCATTAATCGAATAGTCAATAATTTTATAATCAGGTTTATAAAATAATATATTATTTTCATTATTTTTAGTCTTTTTGGGAGGATATTGTTCGCGAATTATACAAATATGTTCTGATTTATTTAATTGTAGATATTCTTCGCCATTTTTATTGGTACAAAGTTTGGCTGTCGTTGATTTGCCACTTTTTGAATGACATCCGTAACAAAAGAATTTTTTTCCGTGATCCTTCCAAAAATATGAATAACCAAGTTTCTTTTCAATGGAAGTAAAAATAAATAATTTTTTCTTTAAAATTCCTTTTTTTTCAAATTTCATTATTTCATAATTTGGAGGTTTAAGGATTTGTTTTGGAACAGAAAAATTGTATTTTTCTGGATCATATTTTACTGGATTGCATCGATGATCAAAATTATTTAATTTTGCATATTCTTCTCCATTTGAAAAGTTTTGAATTGTAGCAGTAATGTGCTTATAGCCTCCACGGGTTCGACATGGATTACATACATATTTGTTTTCACTTTTGCTCCATGCATAATCATAACAAAGTGTTTTGTCGTTGGAGGATGTAAAAATGAATAATCTTGAACGTGGTTCACCATACCATTCATAATATAAAACTTCAAAATTTGGAGCTTTTATAATCAAAGATGGATCAATTGAATCAGGGTTTTGGACTTGATTAGCCGATGATGAATGGTAGGAAGATTTTTTGCGTTTTTTAGAGTTTGAACTAAAAAAAACGAAGTTAATTATTTATGAGCAGCAGTCATTGGGTTAATCACGATACGCAATGATAATAAATTTTTTTTTAAATTAGATCATAATTAAAATTCTCAAAAAAAAAGAGGTGCTGTGCTCAAATTTTCAATTTTCCTTTTGTAGCAAAAATACGTTATAAAATAATCTCTCACCTTTTTTCATAATTCTTATTTGATTTATCGATTACACTGGTATAACCTTCAGATTCTTCATTTAAAAAATTATTTTCGATGTCATTCATTTTTCCGCAATCTTTAGAACCACCATTATCAATATTTTTAGAGGAGCAGCTGTAATCTATCACTTTTCTTTTTCTTAGCTTCATTTTGCTTTAAAGAAAAAGAAGATTATTTTTTATTTTTTTTTCTCTCAACCTTTTTTTGAAATTCTTACCTTTGAATTTTATCAACATCTGAAACGCTTTTGGCTTTAACAATAGCAGGTGGTGATAAAGCATTATCCATTTTCGGCTAATTTTCACCAAATCACAACAAAAAAAATTGTAATAATTTCTGAAGAAAAAGTATTTGAAAAAAAAAAGAAATTTAATTTCAGTTTCAAAAACTAATAACAAATGAAAATAGCAGTGAATAGCAAAATACAATAATTCTTTACCGTTAAATGGCAATTTTTCCAATACTAAAAAAAGGTTTTTTATAAGTGTCTGTGTTTGAAGCAAATGGACATGAGCGCCAAATTGTTTTAAAGAATATTTTCAAGGCGCCGAAATTATGCACAATACTTATGTATTGTTAGCTTTCTGATCGTTGTTTATAAGTGTTTTTTCTTTCTTTCTTCTTCTTTGTTTTCGATTATTTGCCTGCCGCCTTTTTTTAAGGAAAACTCATATCATCGTTCAAAGTTTCAATGCCCGAATGCTTTATTCTCTCTATTACATTTTTTGCTAAAAGTTACATTTTTTTGTTGCATATTTTGTTTTTCGTTTGTTTAAAATGCTTGGCGCCAAAATATGTACCTTTTTAAAAAAAGCTACTATTTATTTTGATATTTTAATATAACTACATACATAATATGTTTACGAATCTTTCAACTTTTAAAATCAAAAAAAAACTTGATGAAATAAATTTTTCTTGAACTCATTTTTCTGATTCATTATAACAAATTAATTTAAATTAATTTTTACTAAGTTTAAAAACAAATTTTTATGCGACAAATTATGTAAAATTTTTTGTGTGATATAATGTTAAAAATATTTATGAATCTTGTGAGCCATCTTTAACTCTAAAATTTTTGAAGCAAAAAAACAAATACATATTTGCCTGAATTAACTTTACTTTTTTGCTTCATTAAACAAATAAAAAATATTTTAATTTCTCATGTGAGAAGACTTTAAAAACACAATTTTTCGTTAGTCACTTTTTAAAAAAAATATTTGAGTCAAATTATTAACACAAATAATTACTCACATTGGTGTCTCAAAATTTTGTGAGAATTTCTCACGTTAAATCTTTTTTTGGCGCCATAGTCACCATCGTCGACAAATTTTGTTATTGAAATATAAAAATAATTAGAAACTTTTGTGGCCATATTTTTCTATTTTTCTATTTCAAGTTCAAAAATCAATCTACTGGCAATAAATGAATTTTGTTTAAAAAAAATTTCTTATTGCAAAATATACACTATATTTGTTTTTTTATGTACATATTTGATACATCAAAAACCAACAACAACTTTTTTTGCTTACATTTCAATTAATTTTAACCAAATTTGGACTACAGCTCGCTGGCGTACTATTATTTTTTGTTCACCATTTTTAACCTCATTATCGCTGTTTTTTTGGAACCCGTTTTTTAAAAGAAATAATTCAAATAAAAACATTACATTTTTTATTTGTTGTTTTAAGAAAATTTTTAAACTAACGATCAACGAACGACGACAAAAACCAGGAAATTCAAAAGATTTAAAAAAACTTTTGAAAATGGATTCTTCGTCGACGATGGAGACGATGGCTTCTGAAAATTTTGATTTCCTTAATTTTTTCTTAAATCTTTTAAATTTTTTTATTGGATTTATTTATGCATTTGGGATGATTTTGGAATTGATGTGTTTAATATTATTTATCAATCATTTAATTCGTAAAACTCCTCATTTTTATACTGCTTTCTTTTTTTTATTAATTTGTGGATATTTTATTGATTTTATGTCGGTTGCTACTTTAATTTTGAGAAAAGTTTATCCTTCATCAATTTCGGATGATATAGATCGGTTAAATACTTGGTACACCGCTTTGCTGCTTGGTCCATGGAATACTTTAATGGCATTTAATCGATTTGCAGCAGTTAAATTTTGGCAATATCATTCTAAATTTTGGACTAAATGACCTTTAGCTATTATGATTGTCTTATTAGTGGCGTATCCATTTATTGTGGATGGATTTATTTTTAGTGATCCATTTTGCGCCATTCATGTCATGTCTTCCAAATGTCAAGATTTTGCAAATCAACATCGTTTAATAGAATTTTTTTCTAATTCCATTAACATTCTCGCTGCTGCAATACTTGGTTATGCCACTTCTCTGGCATGTAAATTACATATGATAACTTTGACACCTGAAACAAAAAAATTTCAAAAATATTTATTTTGTCAATCTATTCTTTCCACCGTAATTTTGGGATGCAATTTGGCATATATTTTGATGTTGGGCTTCACTTCGTCGAATTCTGGAACTGAATTGCGAAAGGAAGAACCTGAATCCGAAAATGGATTTACACAAAGTTTGAGTGTTGAATATATGGTTATGTTATATCAAACATATTTTCATTTATCTGCTACAATTTTGCTATTTTTTCTTTCGTAGGTTTTTTTTAACTTTTAAAATTTCTCAGAGATCCATGCAAGCTTAATGAAAAAAAAAACTGTAAAGTAAATTTAGTCACCCAACAATAATTTTCCATTAGTTAGTTATTCCATCAAAAGTGTCTCTATCGAGAACACAGCTCTTTTTTTAGTTCGAGAAAAAAATTCATTTTTTCATTTTAGCAAAACTTAATAATGGTTTTTTTTTCAGGAGAACAATGAGGCAAAGTTTTGTACAATTTTATTTTTCCAAACTTCCATGTTTCAAGCGTGTTATAAAACGCAGAAAAACTATCACAAATTCCATTCTACCTCAACCAACCATAAACGCAATAAACATTTTTTAATTAATACTTTGCTAATTTTGTATTATTGTAGTCTTGTTTGCAAATTAATAAATTATTCTAAAAAATTTCTTTTTTTTTGGTTTTTGTTATTTGACAATCCGTTTCAAAATTATGAAACACTTTAAAATAATTCAAAAACATCTGCTGCGGAAAAAAATTACCCCTCAAAAATTTATTTTTATCTTTCGAAAATTTCATTAAATATTAAAAAGATTTTTTACATCAAGAACACTTTTAGCTTTTTTTTATTAACTAATAAAAGTTTGCTTTCATACTCCAATTACATTTTGCAAATTAATTTTATTTTTATTTGCTTTGCAACAAAAAAAGAGTTTTGTTTTTGTTTTTTCATTTCTTAGTAAAAGTACAAAATTTTATTATTGCTTTATAGTTTTTCAACTTCTCTATCAAATGAGTTCAAAAATGAAAAAAGTATGGAAAACAATTTTTGAAATTTCGTTTAAAAAAATTGACTAAAAACAAAAAACAAAAATTAATAAAAATGTTGCATATTTTTAGTCAACATAACATCCATTGCTACATAAGTTCTACCATAAAATAATTATCTTTATTTATTAATTTTTTTGTTAATAAAAAATACAAGTGCAATGAATTTATTAAAAGTTAAAATAAATTTAGTAGACTCCTTAAAGAATTGCTCCTCTATTTTCAAGTATCCAAAGATTTTGCAGAAACTTTTTAACTTTTTTTTCTTCTTCTGGTCCTTGACCTTTTATCAACGACAATCCCAATTATATCAATGACATCCACTGAAAAATGATTGAAAAAAAAGAAGAACAAAAAACCCAAAAAAACATACGTAAAAGTAAGAAGAAAAAAAATAAAATCGAGAAAACCTGAATAATTGATCTGACCACAATTCTTCTCTTTATTTTTTTGCAGCAGCAACAGCAATCAAAAAAAAATGAAGGAAAAAAATTAAATGGGTTTTTTCTTTCTTTTCTTTTGTTATTAGAAAAAATAATTTATTACACCTTCATTATAGTTCAAAAGACAAAAAGAAATGGAACCATTTACCAGTAGTATGTAAAGTTGTACGAGTTGGTATTTGGCCCGTGGTCAATGAAAAAGAAAAAAGAAAAAGAAAAAGAAAAAAAAGATGTCAGGGTTACAAATGGAAAAAACCCATTGATTTTTTTCTTATTGTTTTGGGTTTTAAATTAACAAAAAAAAAGATGGTATTTAAATACAAGAAAAAACTTTGCACTTTTAATATTTCTTTTTTCCAGCCATTAAAAACTTTTTCTTTGTTTAAAAAAATTTAATTATGTCTCAAAAAGTGATATTAATAACTTTAACCCAATTTTTATTAGCTTTGGGTTTTATATTATTTTATTACCAACTTCGACAAAATCAAACTCAAGAAAATCACGAAAATCAAGAAGAAGAACCTTCTTTTTTTTCACCAAAATTTAATTTAAATTTAAATAATGAAAATGTATCCAATACTGATGATTCACAAATAAGAATATTAACATTTAATTTATTTTATGGTGGAAGTAAAGTTGAAAATGGAATAGATAAAATTGCAAAACATATTCAACTTGTTAATCCTGATATCGCTGCTTTGCAAGTAAGTATTTTTATGAAGAAAGAAAATTTTTAGCCTCAAAAAGTTTATTGCACAAAAAGGTTCCCTAACTTTGTGGTTTTTTTTAATTAGTCATTTTTCTAAAAAAAAAACTGAAATTTTTTTAAATTGATTTTTTAACTTAAAACTTAACAACTTTTTTTATAGGAAATACAAACTCAAGAACAATATGATGGAATTATGAAAGCTTTGGGTCCGGAATGGGTTGGAACTTGCCCTATAATAGATTTTAATAATAATGCTATTGTTACTCGACATTCTGTAAGCCTAGAAAAAAATACAAATTGTGAAATAAAATTTTTTTATTTTCAGTTGGATCAAAATTCTGTGACCCTTACAAAACGAGGAGTAGCTCTAGGCGCAAATATTACTCTCACCACTAATAATCAAACTATTTCATTTTGGAGTATTCATTTATATCCAACACCTTATGGACCATATTTTGCTCCAACTTCCGCGAATCTTGGTGAAATAATGGTTGGAGAATTTCAACATTCTCCATCGGGAAGAGTTTTGGAAATAATGGAAATGTTAAATTCCACTAATTTTAAAACAGCTTTGAAGCAAACAAATGAAATTCCTTTGTTAGTAGCAGGCGATTTTAATACTCCTTCACATTTGGATTGGACAGAAGACACAAAAGATTTACATCATAATTGGGCGGTCTCCTGGCCGGTCACAAACATTTTTCAATCTATCACGGGTTTAAAAGATTCCTTTCGAGAAGTGTTTCCTAATCCTCGAGAACATCCAGGAAATACTTGGACTTGTGTAAATGAAACAGAACCTCAAGATCGAATTGATTTTATTTTTTATAAAAGTCCTTTATTAACTCCATATAATAGTTATATATATTCTGGAAATGAAGTGGTTAGGCAAGCTCCAAATTTGGCCCTAAATGATTATCCCTCGGATCATTATGCGGTGATAACAAATTTTTATTATCGATTAAATTAAATTTTTGCTTTTAATATTTTTAAAAATGTGTTTGTAAAAATGTAATAAATTTTGCAATATTTGCAACAACAATAAATGAAAAAAAGCTTAAAATTACAAAATTCATAAATCTCCAGTATTTCACCGAGTAATTCTGAGACTTAGCTTGTCTGACAGGAAAAAAAACTAAATGGAAATTTCTTTGATAATTAAATATTTTTTCCCGCCACCAAAAAAGTGATATGCATTTCGGTTTATGTATGTAGTTTAAAACCCATTCATTCTCTTTGTTTTCTGCTTCGATCGAATGAAAAAAAAGTTTAATAATATTTTTTTCCTTTGGGAAATTTCCATCAAAGAAATGGTTGAAAAAAAAAAGGAAGAAGTGACCAGCGAGTGTCAAACCCAACTCTTACCTTTTGATGATAATCGTCTGATTTTTTAAACATTGATTTTAAAATAAAATGTGTCTTTGTATTATAAACCTTTTTCCTTGACAAAAAAAAAACACACACAAAAACAAACGAAACTCTTTGTTGATCAATTTTTTAAAGGAAAAAATGATGGATTCGCGGGACATTTGAATAAAGTGTATTGACGAACGTTGGTGGAATTATATGGTTTGAAGCATTAATGAGTGACAGAAACTAGAATTTTTTTTTGATATCTTGAAAGGCTTTTTTGAGAAATATTAATGCAAATCAGTAAACCAATAATCAATAATAAATTATCTTAACATTGCATTTCGTCCTGCAAATCCTAGAGCAGCATTTTTTTTAATGCAGTTAAATAAAAGTTATTAATGATTTTTGAAGGCTGTGCCCAAGCACAAAAATTATTAATTAACGATGTGATGTTTTTAAAGACCTCTTTCATCAATGGTAGCAGCTTCTTCTGAACGAGATGTTAAAAAAGAACGAATATTATTTGTGTCATCCGGTAATACTTCTACACTTCTTCACTTTCTTCAGTTGATGGTTTTATTTTCGATGGATTTAACAGACGCCTAGAAGCTCTCTCAAAATCGTTCTTCTTACCTACTAAACATTCAAAATTACTACAAACCGTATTTTTTCTGCGAAATTTTTTTTTTAGCGTTCATCTTTATTTTCGCTCGTCATTGCCTTTCTTTTAAAATTTAAAATATGGATCACAAAAAAAATTAATAACTTTACAAATGTGTATTTTTTATGTTCGAATTATAATTAATCCATTTTATTATAAAATTTTGAAAAACCTTGAAATTAATGGAAGTCGAAAAAATGATGAACTCTTTCAATTACAATTCATATTCCACCATTAATATTTGAAATCAGAAGATGAATCGAAATTAAGGACCATGACTTTTTATTTATTTTAAGATATAAATAAGAAAATAAAGTTGAAAATGAAAGATTTAAAAAATAAAACTAAACAACTTTTAATAAATTAGCTTTTTGTAAAAAAAATTTATTGTTCCTTTTTTTTGGTCTGTTCGAAATCTCAAATCAGATGAAAACGCTGCTCATTTAAAAAAAATTTAAAGTTTAACAAATGATTCTGAATTTTTTGAGCAGCAAAAAGTTTAATATCATCACTTTTGTTACATCTAACTCGCCCACTGAAAAAAAAAACGATCAAAGTTTTTTTTTGATCAGTGTTCTTTGGAAATAAAAAAAAATATTGCACTTTTTTATGGGTGATTCAGCTGGAAGAACGATGGATGGTTAAAAAAATGCAACAAAGAAGAAGAAGAAGTGTTATGAAAAACAATAAACAACAAAGATTTTTTTTCTCTTTTTAATGAAAGCACACGTTTATTTCTTTATTTTTATTTTGCTTCCTTTGCGCAGCACATACGTTTTTCATCTGGAAATTCCACGTTGGAAAAAATATATATGGGAGTTTAGTGAATAAGGAAGAAAAAAAAAATAAAGTACAGCAGAGAATCGTTACTCGGCAAATTAGAAAAATTTCTAGAAAGAAAAACAGGATTTTCGGCATCAAAATAAAACAATAATAATATCTATCTCTCTATCTATCGATATCATAAACAACGTTGGAGGTCAAATTCCTGTAAAATAAAATAAAAAATTGACCAAAAATTAAGAAAGAAAAACTTGATTGAGGGGGCTGGAAACTCGGTTTTGTAAACAATATTGGATAGTATAAAAGCAAACCAAAATTCACAGAAAAATTATCAACTTTTGTTTCTAAGTTTCATATTGTTTGATTTAAAAAAAAATGAAGGTTGTCTTTATTCTTGCCGTTTGCATTATTGCTGCTACCTTTGCTGCACCGTAAGTTTATTAAATTTTATCTGTGAATATTTAATTTAATCTCTAATTTTAGTCTTGATAAAAATGCTAAAGCTCCATCTAGCAGTATCAGCCATGCTAAACCAAAGCGAGAAGCCGGTGAACATGAAGCCACTACTCTCCCTTCTGCCAAGCCTAAACGTGAAGCTGGACATGGTGAAGTAACCATTGAACCTCCACATATCGCTAAACCAAAACGTGATGCTGATGAAACCACACCAGAAGCACCAAAGCCTAAACGTGAAGCAGGAGAAGAATCAACTCCCGCTCCTAAACCAAAACGTGAAGCTGGAGAAGGCGAAGCATCGACACCCGCTTCCAAGCCCAAGCGTGAAGCCACCACTGAAGCCCCAAAACCAAAACGCGAAGCCGGAGAAGAAGAAGCTGTAAAACCCAAACCAAAACGTGATGCAGGTGAAGATGAAGTCAAACCTAAACCAAAACGAGAAGCCGGAGAAGAATCAACCCCATCTCCAAAACCAAAACGTGATGCAGATGAAACCACACCTGAAGCTCCAAAATCTAAACGCGAAGCTGGCGACCATGAAGCATCAACCCCATCATCTAAACCAAAACGTGAAGCCACCACCGAAGCCCCAAAACCCAAGCGTGAAGCTGGTGAAGAATCAACCCCTGCACCTAAACCAAAACGTGATGCTGATGAAACCACACCTGAAGCACCAAAGCCTAAACGCGAAGCTGGCGAACATGAAGCATCAACCCCTGCACCTAAACCAAAACGTGATGCTGATGAAACCACACCTGAAGCACCAAAGCCTAAACGCGAAGCTGGCGAACATGAAGCATCAACCCCTGCACCTAAACCAAAACGTGATGCTGATGAAACCACACCTGAAGCACCAAAGCCTAAACGCGAAGCTGGCGAACATGAAGCATCAACCCCATCTCCAAAACCAAAACGTGATGCAGATGAAACCACACCTGAAGCTCCAAAACCTAAACGCGAAGCTGGCGAACATGAAGCATCAACCCCATCATCTAAACCAAAACGCGAAGCCACCACCGAATCCCCAAAACCCAAGCGTGAAGCTGGTGAAGAATCAACCCCAGCACCAAAACCAAAACGTGAAGCCGGCAATGTTGAAGCATCAACCCCTGCTGCCAAACCTAAACGCGAAGCTACTACTGAATCACCAAAACCAAAACGTGATGCGGGGGAAGAAGAAGTCAAGCCTAAGCCAAAACGTGAAACCAGTGAAGAATCAACCCCATCTCCAAAACCCAAACGTGAAGCTGAAAAGAAAGATAATCACACTCCAATCAAACCAAAACGTGATACAGCTGGACAACGTGCCGGATTAAAGGCCAAACCACAAGGAGGTCATTAAACATAATAAAGTTTAATAATACTGTATTTTTTTAACGTTTTTTAAACTAAAAATGTGACGTTTTTACACTTTGTAAATAAAATAAATGCAGGCATCAAAAATTCGTTTAACTGTTTCATACCTTTTTTTATTCATTAAGCTTAGTAGTTGTATACAAAAAAGGCTATCTTTTTAAAGGCAAACGTATTTAGTTCCAAGTCCATCAAGAGTAGGAAACAAAATAACCGAAGCCAATTTGGATTTAATAAACGGCCAATTTGTGGGATCAGCAACATCGTAAGCTTTTTTGATGCGGCAATAAAAAGTTGAAACACGTTTTTCAGTCATAAACATATCAATCATTTTATAGCCCCGTTGGAAGATTCTTTCACGAGTCTTTCCTTGATCTAGGTATTTGTTATACATTGCCAAATCCTGAGTAACGAAAGCTTGAAGGTTATTCCCTATAGCAGTAGCCAAAATGCCTATTTGCCCAGTAAGACCGCCTGGTCGAGCTAAAAATCCTGATCCAAATGCAGCGATTTGAAGTTTTTGTCCGAATGTTGTAACAGCCATTGCAGCAGAAATTAACACTGAAAAATTAGAAAACTATTATAAAAATAATAATTAATTGAAAAAATATTAAAGGAGAGATGTGATCCATTCGAAATTATACAATAGAAAACTTAGAAAGATCTACAATAGTAGTCAATATTTTTTCTAAAAGATTTCTTTTATAAGCTTACTTGTTTGTAAATCAGATGTTTTGGTATTTTCGTTCATTTGAGGTTCAATTTGGTCAAAAAGCTAAAGAAAAAATGATAAGTTTAAATATTTGCCACACAAAAAATTTCAAATTACTTGACAAATTTGTGCTTGACTAAACCATGCTGTAACCCATTTATTAAATTTTCCACAGATTTTAGTTTTAATAGGAAATGAATAACCAGCACCATTAATTTCGTCAAAAAATAAACAAAAACATAAGAAAAATACCCAAAGATTTTTCATCATCGAGCAGAGGATGATAGATAGCAGCTTTTTTCCAAAGCAACAAAGATAAAATTAAAATTTTTTGATGAACCAAAAAAATTACAAAAAAGAGTTTATGAAAAAGTGAGTATTTATATTTGTGTTTTTGTAATTTTTTTGTTAATGGATTATCTATCTCATTCATGGAGAAGAAAAAGATTAAGTTTATTTATTTAATAATAAAGCAAGCATATATGTTTTTCATTCATTTTTCTCGAACATGCATGGATAAAAAAATTTTTACTTTTACTGAAAGTGCAATTAAATTTACCATATTTTTATACACAAATCCGTCACTTTTTTTGTTGTTGCTAAAAATCCATGTGTTTTGGTTTAAATATTTTAAAGGGCAGGACTTTGTTCAGAAAAAAGGTAGGCACATTTAATTTAAACATTTTACAGTGTATCAAAAAAATAAATCTATGGGCAAATTAGATTCCAAAACTATCTAAAAAACACAACCCTTTTCTTAAAATTCATTTATTTATGCTTATGTACCGGCATACAAGAATAAAAAAAAGATACCATTTTTTAAAGGCAAGCGTATTTAGTTCCAAGACCATCGAGAGTAGAAAACAAAATAACCGAAGCCAATTTGGATTTAATAAACGGCCAATTTGTGGGATCAGCAACATCGTAAGCTTTTTTGACGCGGCAATAAATGGTTGAAACTCTTTTTTCGGTCATAAACATATCAATCATTTTATAGCCCCGCTGGAAAATTCTATCTCGAGTCTTTCCTTGATCTTGATATTTGGTATACATGGCTAAACATTGATCTACGAAAGCTACTATGTTGTTTCCCAAACATGTCGCAATAATGCCTATTTGCCCAGTAAGACCGCCTGGTCGAGCTAAAAATCCTGATCCAAATGCAGCGACTTGAAGCTTTTGTCCGAATGTTGTTACCGCCATTGCAGCGGAAATTAACACTAAAAAAATTAAATGATAATCGAGATAAACATTTAGTATATTATTTTTGTTTTGAAGTGATAGTCTGAATTAAAAAATGTGTTAAAAGTTTTTACGAAAATCTCGACTTTTTGTTATAAAATTGTTTTAAAAGCTTGCTGTACGTTTTTAAATCTTAAGGATCACTTACTTGTTTGCATGTCTGACACTTGGGTATTTTCATTTAATTGAGGTTCAACTTGATCAAAAAGCTAAAAAAAAACTCAGGATTTAAATTCCACCAAAAAAATTGATTAAAATTACTTACTTGACAAACTTGTGCTTGACTAAACCATGTTGTAAGCCATTTATTAAATTTTCCGCAAACTTTAGTCTTAATTGGAAATGAATAACCAGCACAATTAATTTCATTAAATAATAAACAAAAACATAAGAAAAATGCTAACTTCTTCATTTAACTCGTTTTGTTAATTAACAGCAGAAGCTTTTTTTTACCAAAGTAATAAAAAAAAAAGCAATAAAATTTGTGTAAAGCGAAAAGCAAAAGAACTCATTAATTGGAAAATAGATATTTATATGTATTTGTAATTTTTTGTGTTAATGGATTATCCCACTCAAAACGAAAGAAATATAGAGAAATAGAGATAGAAGATTATGCTTTTTTATTCAATCATGAACCTAATGTTTGGTGCTTCTCAAACAAGCAAGAAAAAAAAGAAGGTTTTAGTTCCAAAAAAAATGCAATTAAATTTTTTTTGTGTGTTTTCATTTTAAAAAATTTGTCACTTTTTGCATTTCATATATAAAATCTGTTAAATAATTGATTGTGTTTTCGGATTAACAATTTTAGGCCCTCAGCAACCGACGACTATGGATTACATTGATTTAAAAAAAAATACTTTTTTTCTAACCGTTAAAATTCTGCCAAATACCAAAATTTTTTTAGATCAGTGAACCTCACTGTATACCTAATTAAACTTCTTTATTCAGTATGAGTATCCTCTCAAAATTAATTATTATTATTTTAGTTTATACAATTTACAGTATTTCAAAAAAATATAAATATAATTGTTTCCATTCCTTTAAACACATGCTCCAAGCCCATCTAAAACAGTAAATAAGAGAATGGTAGCCAATTTAGATTTAATAAAAGGCCAATTAGTTGGATCAGCAATATCGTAAGCTTTTTTGATGCGGCAATAAATGGTTGAAACTCTCTTTTTCGTCATAAACATATCAATCATTTTGTAGGAACGTTGAAAAACTCGTTGTCTTGTTTTTCCTTGATCTAAATATTTCCCATACATATCCAAAACTTGACTTGAAAATGCTTGAAGATTATTTCCTAAAGCTGTAGCCACAATAGCTATTTGTCCATTGAGTCCTCCAGGTCGAACTAAAAATCCTGAACCCAATGCTGCAACGGAAAGTTTTTGACCAAAAGTTGTAACAGCCATTACACCAGAAATAAGCACTAAAAAAATATGGAATAAAAATATTTTTTAAATAAATATGTAAAAAGCAAAGAGGGAATTTTTTCATGCCCAAGAGTAGAAAATAAACAATTTTTGGAGTTAATTATTTTAAATTTTTTTATCATTGAAATACAATCAATTAACTTTTTATGATAGCTAAACTAAAACATAAACTATATTTTTAATTGTTAGCATTTTTTTCAATTTCTCGCGTAACCGTATTTTCCAATCTGGGGTGAACGAAGTAACTTTTCCCATTTGTTCTCATTCTTTTAAAAATTAAAACATAATTATTTTTGCAAATATGAAAAAGAAAGTTACTTATTTTCGCTCATTTTTTTAAACGTATTTTTTCTCTCTATAAATACTGTAAATCTTGTCACTTAAAATAAATTCTTTGCTAATTTCTGAAATGATAAAAAATTTTACAGAAAAGTAGCTTTTGATACCGCCAAAAAAAAGTATTCAATTTGACTTTTAGACGACACAAATTTTTTTTAATTTACAAGAAAAAGTAGTTAACTATCAGCAGTCTTTTTGATAATTAATTTCTCAATCAACTTACTTGGTTGAATCTCGGAAATGGTAGTTGTTTCATCTAATTGAGGCTCAATTGAATCAATAAGCTAAAAAAAATAATTTCTCATAATTACTATTATATTTATTTTTTTAATTATTAAAAAACGTTACTTGAACAAGTTGAGCTGGACTTAACCATTTCGTAAGCCAAGTACTAAATTTACCAATAACTTTAGTTTTAATTGGAAATGAATACCCAGCTCCTAAAGCTTCATGAAATATGATGGAAAATAATGTCAAAAAAATGATAGCTCCTTTCATTTCTTTTTTTTTTGATTTCTACCAAAAAAATTTTTGGGAGGAAATGGAAAAAAGTTTATTGTTTGGAAAACTATAAATCAAAAAATTGAGTGATTTTGAAACGGTATTTATATATTTGTAGTTTTATGTATTCTTTTGCTTTACTTTGTAGTTTTTAGTTAAAAGGATTATCCCATTTTTTGAGAGAAAAAAAAGTAAAAAGTACATCGCTTCGTTAAAAAAATTTTTTATATGTAATCTGATCTGATTTTTTTTATTTTACTTTTGTGAAGGAACGTGCGAAAAAAAAAACAAACTAAAAGAAATTTACGGTCAAAGTATAAAAAATGAGGAAATAAATTAGAGATTTAGCAATATTTTTTTCTATTGTTTGCATCATTAAAAAATAAATTAACATGCGTGGCACCCATCATCACTTCCGCTTTTTACACACAATAAAAATAAAGTTAAAATAAACAAAAAATTTTGTTTGTACTTTATTTACGATAAATTAATTAATAAAAATAAAATGGCGTTTTTTACACAAAATTTTAGAAACAACATTTCTTTCTAAAACAAAAATTTTGATTTTTTCAACAACACAAAAAAACAATTGTTAAAAAAATATTACTTTGAATTTATATTTTAAATTTCCAGAAATATCACTGATGACAATTGCCCGAAAAAAATGATAGTTGCATTATATATTCTTAAAAATATACTTATACACTCGCGCTCGTATCATTTTTGACCATTTTGGATAATGGTCATTTTCATTGCCAGGCATGAGTTTAAAAAAAATGTTGTCGAGTTAATTTTTTGAAACACATAAGAGTGCCATTGAAAAGTATCTTCGGGATAATTGTCGTCTCTATTTTTTTCCTTCAATTTTTTATTGAAGAGAATTATTTGAGTGCATTTTCAATTATACCCCTAATGCCTTGTAAAATAAATGATATTATCCCTCTTTCATTTGACCTCAAAAATCAAACTTGCATAATAGCAACGAAAAACATTTTTTTTAGTCATATAAAATTTTTTTTCTCATTCTAACGGAAAAATCATTTTTAAGAATATTTATAAATATCATGATTGACAAAGTAAGTTTAAAATCATCAAAACTGATAATATTATTATTATTTTTTTATTTCAGAACAAAAATTATGAATTCTTTGGTTTTGATGAAGCTGGTCGATTTACTTATTGTGGAAATTGCAAAATTTCATTAAATACATTAACGAGGCAAATGGATATAGAATTGATTGATAAAAGTAATATACAGTTAAGCTTCATTTATTTTCTTTAAATAAATTTTTTTAGGGCTTCAACCTCAACCATTTTCTTTTGATTTGAATTTCGTTCAAAAACAAGTATGTTTGTTTGTTTTTTGTCGTATTTTTTTTAAAGAAAAATATTTTAGAATTATTTATTTATTTTTCAAGCTTCTAAAACATCATGCATATTAGTTTTTAAAAAAGAAAGTATATGTGAAAAAATTTGTAGCATAATTCATAAGAATAAGGTAATTAATCTTTTTTATAAATTTGGTAAAAAAAAAAGGAGTTTTCAGCTGATATGCTCAAATCTTAAGACTACTATTATCAGCAATGATGAACTTCTTGAAAATTTTATATATTTTTTGATAAATGCAACAAGGAAGAGTAATAAAAATCCTGAAATAGAAATTTTATTAAAGAATATAATAAATTTGTTTGAAAATTCTCAAAAAGAAGAATGGTTGTTGCTTCTTACTGAAGCACAAGAAATTTCTGATTTGGAAGAAACTCAACCTAAAGAGTAAAAAAATTCACACTTTTTTAAAACTTAAATTTTTTTTAAAATTATAAATTTAGAAATAAAATACCTTCCAAATTTCGTAAACGGCCATTTTCATTCAAAGTTGAAAATAGTGAAGAAAATTCTGATGAAGAAGATTCAACAAGAAACATGGCTGGAAAAAATTTATATAAAAAAGAACAACCAACAATGCAAGTAGTTTTCATTTATTTATATAGAATTAAAATTTGTCCAATCACAAGTTTTTTTTTTAGTCCTACCTTTAAAAAGCAAAAAATTAGCGATAAGCGTGTAAAAAATTATTTGTCTATTTATCATCCTGGTTTTATGTTTTTTCAAAAAAAAATTCCAAATCATCCAATTAAACTTATTCTGTTCCATTGTGAAAACAAAGAACTTTATTATGAATATAACTATTTCCCATCAAATAAAAAACATTATTGCTGCAATTGTTACAAGCTCGGTTCAAAGGTAACTGCAAAGTATACAAAAGATGAAAATGAAATCCATTTTATTCGATTAAACAGACCACATATTTGTGAACCATTAAATTATGATGAATTAAATAATAATTCTATGGTGGAATTTATTGAAGCTTTTGATGAAAATGATGAATATTTTAAGTAAGGCATTTTAACAATTTCCTTTTTGTTATAACATAGCCTTTTTTTGACATAAACGTAAAAAAAACTCTAGAAAAATTTAAAAGTGTATTTTTATTTAGGAAAGTTCGAAAAATCATTAAAAAACCTAAATATGAAATTAAACAATTGGTTAAACGGGATGAATTAATAAAACGAATAATTATTTTTAATTCTGAAAATTCTAAACTTTGTCATGCTTATTATTGGTATGCTGCAGTGAATGCATATATTTGCGCAAAATGTTCATCGAATGGAAAAAATATAACTGCAAAAATTTATAATGAAGGTAATGAAAAAGAAGAATACGTTGAATTGAGCTACAAAGAACATGTTTGCGAATGGAGTGATTATGATCCAGAAAAATATGTTAGTGACGAAAAAATAGTTAGAATGCCAAATTTTGAAATTCATACTACAAAAATTTTTGATGGAAAAGAAAAAAAGCAACTTATAATATTCGAAAAAGCTGATCGAAACCTCTGTTATAAATATTGGTATTTAGCCAAATCCAATGAATATCAATGTTATAAATGCGCTAATAAAAAAATTTACGTTACTGCTAAAATTTTAACCAATGAAAATCAAGAATCGTATGTTATTTTGGGAAAAAACGAACATGTTTGTGATTCGCAACTATATGCACCGAGAGAGGAGGAAAAGATAATCATTGAAGAGTCTGATTTTAAATTAATTACATGCATGTACGAAAGACCTAAGCTTTTCATTCTTTCATCTCAAGACAAAACAATGGGCTATGAATTTCATGAAGCTACACAGAAAAATGTATTTCGATGTCTCGGTTGTATTCGATCAAATTCTGCTTTGCTTCGAGCAGATTTATGCCAAAAAGAAAATAAGGAATATTATGTAATTTTAAAAGGTAATTTAGAGCATGAATGCGAGCCACAAACATTCAATCCAAAGAAATATGAAGAAAAATTTAGTTCTAAACGAATTGATGCACCTAATTTTATTATTTATCAAAACCCTCTAAACTCTAAACAACCGAATTTACTTGTTTTGGATTTGAAAAACAAGGAACTTTGTTATGAATATAATTACCGCCCATTCCATAACTCATTTGGCTGTCTAAAATGTAATCGAAAAAAGAAAAATGTTCAAGTTAGAATTGAAAAAGATAAAAATGAAATATTTTATGGTTGGCGAAGCGAAAATTCACATATTTGCAGTCCTATAAAATTAAAAAGTTTGAACATAGATAAATTGGAAATTTTAAACACTGCTGATTTTGTTTACAAAAAAACCATTGATGAAAGCAAAGTTATCAAAGATGCCGTTTTCAAATTACGTCCAAACAAAGATGGCGTTGCAAATGGTGAATTAGTCCTATTTCAGGCTGCTGAAGATAAAAATTTATGCTATTTGTATTCCTATCATAAAAGCGAAAAAAGGTATTTATGTATCAAATGCAAGACACTCAAAAGAAATGTCACAGTGGAAATTATCCAAAATGATAAGGATGAAAATTGTCTTATTCGAGGACGAAATATTGAACATATTTGCGAGCCCGTTAAATATCAAGATGAAACTGTAACATTTCAATACGATAATTTTGAATTCATTGAAAAAAATGGACATCAACATTTGGTTGCATTTACAACGGATGATCAAAAAATATATTATGAATATTTTTTGGTTAAAATTAAGAAATTATTTTATTGTTGTGATTGTTCTAAGTTAAAGAAAAACGTTAATGCTAAAATTAGCATCGATGATAATGGAAAAGAATTTATAATTTTTGGAGCATCTCAACACATTTGTTCACCCCGCAACAAAAAAAATATCAATGAAGAATCGAAGGAATGCTAAAACAATTTAAATTTTGCTTTTCATTTATTTTTAATGTTTCCTTTGTTATTATTTTTTTCTTCACTTTATTTCACCATCCGTATTTTCAATGAATCCAAAAAAAGACAGGAATTAACTAGAAATTTTAGAAATATAAAAGCGTACAATTGCAAAATCGCATTATCCATTCTCAAACCTTTAATTTATTAATAATGATGTATGACACACGATAAACGAGAGAAAAAAAATTAAAAAGATTTCAAATGTTTACTTGTTTTTTTTTTTACAAAAATTTAAAAACAAAAATTGTTGTGTCAAAATTTACTAAAAAAGTTTTTTTGAAAAAAAATTCTACAAAATTACAAAAAAGAAAATTTACATAAGTATCAAAAATTAATTTTCGTAGTCCCCATTTTCATTTCTCATTCGCTCAGTCAAAGCTTTTCTTTTTTTGTGTTGATTTTTAAGTTTCATTTCACGCTCAAGTTGTTCACCGGGGTCAACGGTTAAAAATTTTTGAGCTCGTTTATCTTTAATTTCAACAGTTTCAATATCCACCAAAGTTCGAACTAAAAAAAAATTTATTTTTATTTTTTTGTTGCTAAATTTTAATTCGCTTAAAAAAAACTTACGATTATTTTTCTTATCCAATTCATATTTAGGTTTTTCATTGAACCAAATTTGCATTGGACGAACTCGGGTTCTTTGAGATCGACGAACACGCGATTCATCCACTTCAGGTTCGGTAGGTTTAATTAATTTTGGTTTAGCCAAAACATATCTTTTAGGTTTTCGGTTTTCTTTTGATGGTAAAGCTGCAGTGATTTTTAATAAACTTTCATCGTGTGTTCTTTTTGTGGCATTAGAATTTACTGTTTCGTTTACAATGCCGCTGATTTCATTTCCATCGGCAAACGTATCATCAAAATGGAATGGAATTGGATTTGCAAGCGGACGACGACCATTGGCATAATTTAAAGGCATTTTTGGACGTGATGGACCCGGAGTATTTATCGAATAAATAGAATTGTCAAATGTAATATCAGAAAACATTGGAGTTTTACTCTTGCTTGAGGATGAGGATGATGATGGTGGAACATAACTTACAAAACCACTATGTTCACTAATATCACCATATTCAAAATTATTATCTACATAATCATCCATCATTGGTTGTCGTCGATGATGTTGTTCATCCATTTCACGTCGAGGTGGTTCAATCTCTCCATCAGTTTCTTGTGAAACAAAAGTAGTAATAGGTTTATTAATACGAACTGGAGGAGGAGGTTTAATAAGAACAATTTTTTCTACAGAATTTTCAAAACTTTCCAAAAACTGAGATTGTTTTGGAAATTTGCCTGAAGATCGAGAACTTTTTGGTGTTGAATAATTTTGAATTAAATTCATTGCAGTTGATTTACGCTGAAATACAATAAAAAATGAGTTATTTGCCGCAAAAATATACATATAAAAAAATGCATTTTTTGTTTGAAATTTTTAATGTTTTTCTACTAAAGTTTGTGAAGAATAAAAAATTTGTTAAAAAAAAGTCAAAAATGCATTTTTTTCACCGAAGAAAATAAACTTACAGGTAAATTTTTGTTAACTTTTGATGGAGGAGGAGTATCTTCAAGGATAATCGATTTTTCTCCTTCTGGCGCTGGAGTTGGTGAAACAACAACTTTTTCAGCAATTTCCGCATCATCTTTAGCAACAACAACATCTTCTTCTCGGCATGGAAGCTTGGGTGGAACTCGAGCTCGAGGAATAATAGGCGAAGTCGCAAAATTCATAGATGCTTCATTAAATGAAACAATATTTTTTGATGGTTGTTGTTGATGGGCATCTTTTGGAGTGATTGGATGATGTCGCTTGCAACTACTTCGTGGAGGAGTTTCATAAAGAGTCAATCGTCTCAAAGCATGATTAACTTTCGGAATATCTCCACCAAATTCTTTCGTAAAATCTATGGTTGGAACTTTACTAGCTTTAAATGAAGTTTGTTCATTAACATTTCGTAAAACTGCAATGGATTTTCGCGGAGGTGTAAATGGTTTTTTCTGATTCGTCGTTGTTGGTTTAGGTGAATTTAATCGTTGTTCACAAACAGGTGAAGCAACTCCATTAGAAGTGGAACGTGAACCTGAAGCAGCGGTGGGATGCATATACCGAGGGATGGCTGCAATTCGAGAGAGGCGACTTTTTGAAAAATCAAAGTGGGGTCGATTGAATCCATTTTGGGGTTCAAAAACTTTTGGTTTATCGGTTTCTTGGACATTTTCAATAACAACTTTTGCTGTTTCGATTTCAAGAATTGGGTTTTCTAAAAACCAAATTTTCTTAAATTTG
Source organism: Panagrolaimus kolymaensis (assembly GCA_028622995.1). Lineage (NCBI taxonomy): Eukaryota > Metazoa > Nematoda > Chromadorea > Rhabditida > Panagrolaimidae > Panagrolaimus > Panagrolaimus kolymaensis. The sequence continues at coordinate 96,438 of JAJQJQ010000025.1, read as the reverse complement.
AATCAAAAAACTATAAAACTCACGATTTCGAGTTTCATCTGTATCGTTAACAACTCCTCCAACTGATTTCATTGTAACATCACGATCCATAATTTCGCTGTTGTCAAGTGCAACAACATTTTCACCATCCGCAACTTCAGAATCCATTTCACTAACAATTGATTGCGAGGCTATGGTTGTACGATATGGAATTCCTAAAACCTCCAATTTTAGATACTGAAAGCTAGAATATATATCTTTGCTGTTGCACTTACGAGTATCATCAAAAGCAGCTAATAAAGTTTTATTAACATGAAAAGATGAAATTCCTTTTCCTGCATTTCCTTCTTCCTCTTCTTCCACAATAGATGCATCTTCATTTTCTTCAGGAATTGCTGGGGTTTTGGGAAAAGCAGACAAATTTTTTATGCTTGTACTTGCTCGAGATTTGGAAGCCGTTGTTGTTGTGCTTGTTGAATCTCCTAAAAACACGCAACAAAAAAACTTAATTATTTTCTTAATTTTTTAAATCTAAGCTTACGAGTTGAATCAAAAGCAGCTAATTCATCGTGGTCAAAAGTTAACGAACAAGCAGGTCTAACTTCATCATTAAAATCTATGAGGGATCTTTCTGCGGTTGATTCTCGAGATTGTGTACCTCCTCCAGCAATTGGAGCAGCTGAACCTTCACGAGATTTTGAAGTTGTTGTGCATGTGGATGACGAACCTTCTAAAATTAAAGTATTATATATATATATTTGCTATTAAAAAGTTTATGGTAAGTTGCTCACGAGTTGAATTAAATGCAGCAAGGACACTATGATCAACAGTAAACGAAGAAGCTCGAGGTTCAATAGGTTCTTGAGAAAATGCTTCATTGGTCGTTAAATTTTGTGATGATGATCTAAAAGGTGTTTGAATCCGTGAAGGAATAAGGCTTTTGCTGCTTGCGCTTGATTTTCTATTAGTAGTTGCTGAAGTGGATGTTGATACATCTAAAACCAAAATATATATATTCTTTAGATTTAAAAGTTTTATGGGAAACAAAAAACTCACGAGTTTCATCAAAGGCAGCCAATTCAGTTTTATTAAATGTTAATGAGCAGAGTCCAGGTTTACCTCCTTCAGAATCATTATGGGCTTCAGAAAAAGATTCGACTCCTTGACTCATAACTGCATCTTGAGTAGCAACAGTAGTTTGATTATTGCCCTTGGCTTTGGACTTGGAGGATACCGTTGTTGCATCAGAGACAACTAAAAATTTAAGGTATTTATACTTCAGTCGAATATTTTAGAAAAGCACTAACGAGTTTCGTTAAAAGCAGCCAATACACTATGATCAACAGTGAAAGAACAAAGTCCAACTTTTTTCCTATTTTCTTCATTCAAAGATTCATTATTTTCTTTGTCATCGTCAATTTCAACTTCAATTTTTTCTTCTTCAATGGTTGACATTCCATTATTGTTATTTTCGCTGTCTTCCATAACTTCGTCCTCGTCTTCAACAACAACTTTTTTGCTTTCATCAAAAACACCTGAATTATCAGGCTCGGGTAAACCATAATATGCGGCAATTTGATTTGATTTTAATGGATACTTAAAAATGGGACTATGTATGTTTAAATTTTTTCAAGCTTAAAGATATATATGAAACTTACGCGTTTAACCATTGGTGGCTTTTTAGCTCGTCGCTCAGCTAATAATTTTTCATTATCAATAACAATGAGCTGGAAATTCGATGGAGCCATGTTTGTTGTTGGATTTATTAAATAGCAAACCAAATTAAAAGTTGTGGATCAATTTCTTTTAAAAAATGTGCACTAAAAAAGCAAACAACTCCATCCCTTTTTTTAAATGCAAAAAAGCGCGCAAAAATATTTTTTCACCAAATCTAGGCGCGAAAAAAAGAAGAAATAAAAATTGAGAAAAAGGATTCTCTCAAGGATGAGTTGAAAATGACGATGACCCAGTATTTTCCATTTAATCAATCGAATTTTTATTGTCAAATTTGGATTTTTGGTAATCCCCAAAGCCTATTTTATGCATCCATGTCATCCAAAAATGATGTCGATGCTTTTGAATATAACCCATTAAGCAATTCAGTCAGAATAAATTCACTCGCTTGTTTTACGTACAATTTTTGCTTTTGAATTATGGAGAAAGAAAAATATTAGCATCACAACCAACAACAACAAAAAAACGAGAAAATTGAAACAACTAAAAAGTATGTGATATTTTTGGACTTTGCTCAATCAAACAAATATTTATTGACCATCATCTCTTTGGCTTTCCATATATTCTTTTTGTGCATAATTTTTTGGGTTATTTTTGGGAGGGAAAAATATCTTCGAGGTAACATCAATAACACTTAAACTTAAAGATGTTATCGTGAGATTTATCAAATCATTTGGGTTGCAATGTATCATCCATAAAAATTTTTTATTATCCTTCCATATTTTTTTTGCACACTTGGTTTAGGCGAAAATTTTTTTGAGCTACGTAATTTTAATTTTCCTATTTATATTCAAAAAAATGGATGCTGCTGCGTATGTAAATAGTTCTAAGAAAAGATATAAAAAGGTGTTTGAAATTATTGGTAAAAGTTCGATATATGAATTTGCAAATAAACCATATCCTTATTCATTTCAATTTCCACGTCGACAAAAATTTTCATTTCCATGCGATGTTATTTCCCAACTTTATAACAATCCAAAATCATCCAAAGCTCTCTTAAAAATATATCAAACTTGTAAATATTTTTTTAATAAACGTCAAATTCTTTTAATTAATTCAAATTATGAATTAAAATGTTATGGTGATAATGTTTATTCGCATCATTATCATCGAATGGAATTTAATTTAAGTAAAAAAATATTATTTTGGATTGAAGGGGCTTTGGAATGTTGCAAGCCTTCACAAAATGTTATTGAAAAAATTTATCGATGTTCTTTAAAAGAATTAACACTTTTAACAACGAATCTTTCATTCGAAAATTTCAAAAAATTAGTTTTTGATTCATCGATAAAAAATTTTAATTTAGAATATTCAACAATTCGTGATTCAAATGATATCAATGTTTCTTTGGATATTATATTTAAATTGCTTCCATCCCTAAACAAAGTTCATATTAAAAATGAAGAAGAAATTTATTCTAAAGAAACGCTAGAAAATCTTAATCAACTCAAATTTAATAATAAATTTCTTTACTTTTCAATCCATTTATTTCCAAAAGTTAAAGAATTTGATGCGTTCAGTTTTTGCAAATTTATTCAACAAAATTTTACTAATTCTTCTCATGGTTTAATTATCATTCAATGTGATACAGCTAAGTTAATTGAGAAAAATGTAAAAAAATATTTAAAACAAATATGCAAATCATGGAATGGAAAACCATTTAAACTTGACACATTGACACATGTTGAATAAAAAGCTTTTTTTATTGTATCTTAGAAACGTTTGCAAAATTACAAATTTATTTGTTTTTCCTTTTTTTAAGTTTGTTTTTATATTATGTACCATTTTTCGAAAAGTTTATCTTTTATTTTTCTATCATTTTGTTTTTTATTTTGGCCATTTTTTATTTTTCTTCTTTTTGAAGAACCAAACCAAAAAATGTATATATAAATAAATAAATTTAAAACCATACCTTAATGAAAACAATCATTCCTTTCATTATAAGATGAGTTGTTAAAAAGTTTCTGCTTAATGTTTAGAAAATAAATGCACCGCAAACTTTATAACACAATTAAAACATAAAAATACAATAAAACAACAACAAACTTAAAAAATGAGAAAATTTTCAAAATAAAGAAAAATTACTTGTTGTATGGCAAATCGTATGGCTTGATAGGATTGCCTTGTTGAACGTTAAAAATGTCCCAAGCAACTTTTAAATTATAACAACCAAACTTTTCGACATCTTTTGCATTGCTTGAGCCATAAAGCTTCTTTAACTCTTTCAAAAAGTTCTTTTCAGCAGTGTTTTCCATGATGGCTGCGACCATTGAACTTTTTTTGACATAGCTTCTTTAAAACATGTGAATGGGAAAGCAATATGGATTACGATCCCGGAACTTTGTAAGAGTTGCAATATTTTTTTATCAACAGGAACCTGAAATTGTTGTTTACCCTCGTGTTAATTATAATTTATAAAGAGTTTCATCTTAACCAACACAAAGCTTTTTGAATACAGTATTATTTATTTTTGGTGGATTCTTTTTATAAAACAAAATTTTATGGATTTTTTAAACAAAGAAAATTTATTGATTAAGATGTGTAAAAAAAATCAAAAGTTTGTTCCGCATTGTATATTTTTTAGTCTGATTTCAAAATAAATTTTATACATACTATTCACTTTTAAACTTTTTATTTTAATTTTAAATATATCAAGGATTAATAACTCCACAGGAATAAGAATCATTTTTATCGTTATTAATAATAAGAGTGCGAATTACCTGTTTGCATTAAAATAATTTTTGTAAGAAAAGCTTTGAAGATAATAAATTTTTTTGTAATAGCTTGTCGTAAAAAAACTTATAAATTATTGAAAAAAAGTAAAAATAAGCTTTTTGAAATTTTTTGAAAAATGTTCTTACAAGGCAGGAAGTTTATTTCTTCCCTTGAATGAAAGATATACCTTATTTCCTTCTTAAAAACTTTGTATTATACTTCCAACATTAAAATTGTATTTTTATTCAATGCTTTAATTTAAAAAAGTTACATAAAAAATAATATTGAGTATAAAAATAATAGTCAACATAATTATTTCTTTTCTTTTTTTCATTTGACATTCACCACTTTTTTCAAAAACCCTTTTTAGGTATTGCAATATGAAGTTACAAAAGTTTTTATTCCTGCAAAATTTTCATAATATAACAAAATTAACATAAATTTTTTTGGTACAAAGCTCCAATAAAAAAGAGTTAGTATAAAGATTGAAACCATTTAAAAGTTCCATGAAATACCATAGTTGTGCTAGATTTTAAAAACAGTATACAAATTTTGAAGGCAAACATGCAATAATAATTATAAAAATAAGAAATAACTATATACATAAAATAAATAAATTTAAAACTTACATGCTTTGAATAATTCATCATGTCTCGTTTAATTTTGTGTTTAAAATTTTTATTCCTAAAATTTTGGATAATAAATGCCAAGTTTATTTAAAGAATGGTGCTTATTGCTGAAATGATAAATTACAGGAAGAATGTCCTTAAAAAATTTCCTGGTTGTAATGAAAGTTATATTTTAATAAACATGTGGTGGATAAACGAAAAGCTTTGTGTTGGATGAGATGAAACTTCTTGTAGAAGCAGTTCAACATACCTTTGATGATTTTGCACCCTTTTTGACCTTTTGTAAACATGTTACAGGACCTTCAGTTTTGCTATCAACTCCAATCAAAAAAATGGCTTTCAGAAAGCTTTGAAAGGTACATTTTAAATTGATAAATACCAGTTTAGCTGGATCAAGATAGAAATAGCAGAAATAATATCTGCCTTCTTCTTGACAATAAAGTTTAAGAAAATCTACGTGAAGTGAAGAAAAAAGTTTGTAATCAGGATTGGCGTTAACATCAGCAAGAAGATTTTTCAAAGGCAATGAAATCTCTGAAAACATACTTTTATTTTTTTAAGTTGGAAATATAAACATGTAAAAGATTTAAGTAAATGGACACAGTAATTTGATAGAGTATACTTTTGGTTTAATCTGTGAATTTAAAGAACATATTTATTGGACTATTTATGTATAAAAAAAATATAAAAATGTAAAATAAACGAGTTTAATTTGCTTTAAAAAAACTATTTTTTATTTAAGTTTATAAATATGAAAGATAGAAAAAATGAGTTTTTTTAAATATTTGAAATGCAACATTTCCAAGAAAAAAAAGGCTTCAAAAATTAGCGGCTCAATCACGAAACTTTAAATTATTTTAATTTTTGTGAATGTATTTTGCTTGATGACATTTTTGCATAATATTTTTTACATTGTTATGTACGATATAAACTAAAAAAACAAAATGCATCAAGCTTAATAAAACATTAGGCAAGTAGCGGCGCTCCGCGCCGCCATGTCTATTATATTACTACTTTTTTTTTTAATTTTATTGCAAACATATTACACATACAATAAACAAAAGGAATTTGTAATAGAAAGTTGAGAGAAATTATGGAGTTTTTTGATGAAAGTTGAAAGAAATTTTGAAGTTCGTAGAATTGAGGATTCGATTGAGATTTGAAAAGGATCTTATCGTTGTTTGATGATGATTCGAGATGAAGCAATTGTATTTGAAAGTAGCGAAAAACATGACTAAAAACAAAACATTACTTTAACATTAATAATAATAATAATAAACTAACAGTTTCACCAGAATTGCTCCAGCATAGATAGTGTGAATAAGCCAGCAAAATAAATATTGAATTGAAATTTTCGTTCATGAGTTTAGATCATAATATAATTTTGAGATGATGAAGTATATTATATATTTGAAATAAGCAAGCACCAATGGAAAGAATGTCCTAAAAACAAACAAAATAACAAAATATAATATCAAAAATAACTTACTGTTGATTAGAAATACTGCTATGTATAAAGTTGAATGAATGAATATTTTGTGAGAATAAAGATGCTGCTTGGTATTTGCTCAAATCTGAAATAAAAAAAGAAGGATAAATAAAATAAAAATAAAAGACTTACCTCCTCCTCCAACTCTCAACCAACTCCAAAACGCTGCATACCCTGCAGTAGGAGACCACCATAATGGTGGTTTAAAATAGATCCTCCGAAGAGTTCGTCAATTAAGAAATCGGTTAAATATAAGTAATTTGCCACGTATTTTATAAACTAAAAATTTGCCACCAGATCGTTTTACGCCGCTTTATCTCCTAATTAATTATTTCCTTGTAAACATAATTTTTTACTTTATTATTCATTCGCTGTTGCCCAAAATATATTTTTAATGCTGACCACCTTTTTACTCGAGAACATGCAACGTACATTTGTCCATGGTTAAATACGTCTTTTCTCAAATCAATTCCAACAATTTCAAATGTTTGGCCTTGGCTTTTATTGATGGTCATGGCAAATGCTATTTTCACTGGAAATTGTCTTCGTGCCAATGTGAATGGATAATTTTCTTCGTTATATAGCAAAATTCGATGAATCATAACAACATCGCCTTTTTTATCCCCAGTTAAAATTTTACATTGCAAAGTGTTGTTCATTAAGCCAATAACTAATAGTCTTGTTCCGTTGCATAATCCTTCAGTTTGACTGAGATTTCGAATGAGCATAATTACTGTATTTTTTCGCAAACGTAGTTCATGAGGTGGCAATGATGGAGGATTTAAGCTGTTTAAATATTCTTGGGTTAAAAGCTCTTGCAAAGCTTCACCTTCGATTGCCGAATCGATGCTACTATATATTTTTTCGCCTTCTGCTGGTAACATTGCAACTATTTCATTATTTAATTCATCAACATCTGCATTTCTTGCCGAAAGAATAGCTGAATTTGAAACGTCGTTAAAACGATTTTGTCTGATTAAATTACCGTAAACTTCTTCTACTAAATCGTTTTCAATAATAAAATCGACAGGAATTTCAAAATTGTCATTTTCATCGTTAATTTTACCTTCACCTATTTTTAACAAATATTCCGCAAATTCAGTTTCTTCTGCATCTGCACGCATGTTTTGATTTAATTTAAATTGTTCGAAATTTTTCCAAAGGTCGCTGAATTTTATTGATAAATTTACACATTCTGAGCGTGTGCCATTTTTTCTGACAGGTAATAACTGACGGAAATCACCACCAAGTATTACTATTTTACCACCAAAAGGTTCATCAATTTTAGTAAAATCCCGTAAAGTTCTATCCATTATTTCAAAAGCATATCGTGGTGCCATTGGTGTTTCATCACAAATGAAAACATCTGTATTTTTCAAATTTTCGGCTTGTTTTGTTTTTGGTGTTAAAATAGAATTTGAGTCCGAATAAAGAGGAACTGGTAATCCAATTGTTTTATGAACAGTTTTTCCTCCTGGTAATAGTATAGCAGCAATGCCAGTAAAAGCCATGGTTTGAACTTTTTTACCTTTGACCCGCAATAGATGCCATAATGCTTTATAAACATAAGTTTTTCCAGATCCTCCTGGGCCATCAAGATAATAAAGTTTTTGGGAAGTTTGATTGATGTTTTCACTTGCATTTAAAACTTTACTAACAATTTCCTTTTGCTTATCATTCATTGTTGCAAACATTTGTTCACCGATTGCTTTATCAAATGAAGAATCATATCTGTCATATTCTTCGTCAAAAGTAATATTTTGATTCATCGTTGGAAAATCGGCTATTGTTTTATCTTCATTTTCTAATAACCTGACAATTTCTCGATAAGCTTTTTGAATGGCGATTTCCATGGGCATTGATATTGCAAAGTCTTCTGCCATGTCTTCTTTGAATTCCTCCCATAAATCTTGTGGAGCTAATGGTGAGCAATGAATTAAAAGTCGGATAAATAATGAACGCATTTGGTATGGTAATAATGAAACTCGAGCTTCGGCAAGAACGCGATACCATTCTTTATCGTCTTCAACTAAACCCAATTCTAAGCATTCTTCTGTGAAAGTTTGACAAAGTTTTCCATCGACTGTTTTTAATTCGTCATAACTTGTTGCGCCTTTAACATGATTTAAAAGGATTCTAAGGTGGAATAATTCTTGATTTGTTGGGCTTACAGTATACATTCTGCCGAGGTTATTAAAAGATGCTTTACGTGTATTCCATTGAAATTTATTTGTGGCTGCATTTTTACCCCAAGTGAATTTTTCTGGTATTTCGCCATAAAAATAGTCCCTTGCTTTATGATCCCGTTTATTCAGTTCAAAGTAATCCATTAACATTGTATTTTTATCCAAGGCAGCTTGTAAGCCATCAATGTTTTCTGCGTCAATGAAATTTACTGATTGTTCGTTTGGTAAATGAAGTGGCAATCGGGTGATTGAGTGACTTTTACCATGCAATTCGAATTTAAAAATTCTCCAAGATGCTTCGGATGCTCCCATATATCGACTATTTAAAAATGATTCACATTCATCATATTGGACAACACCGTCAACAATTTTTATAGCTGCTGCATCATGACCTTTAAAAATATATTTATACAAATATTTTACTGCTTTAATGGATGAAACAAGAACATTGGGGCCTTACCTTCGGTAAGTCCCTCAAACTAAACATACAAACAAACAATCTTCGAAACCGTTACATTTTTACAATCAAAACGTGGACATTTTACACATTAAGGTATTTTTTGAGAACCCTAGAGAGTAGACCTGCTTTTAGGAATTCTAAAAAATTATCAAAGGGGAGATTATGTGCTTTTTTAGAGGGTGCAAAATTGGAAAAAAATAGAGTGCCCAAACACCCATGCGTGTCTACAACAATACAATTAAAATAAACAACATTGTCCATGGCCTTACAGGCTTACATTCCATTTTTCATGGTAAATTTTGGAGCCCTGCCTACGGCAGACCTCCTAAATTTTACAAAAAAAACTTCTCCAATAATCAACGGTTTCCTGGGCTATGCATTTCCATATCTCTCATATTCGGCTACATCTTAACCACTTCGAGGTCCATTCCATAGGTCTAATTACACATGGGCCCTTCAGGCCCCAAAACACATTTCAACCCAAAAACAACCAAATATCGAACCAAACATAATCAAACAATCACCCGAAAATCATTAAATATCAACCCGAAAACCATCTTACATCTCACCAAAAACAACTAAACATTCACCCAAAAACAACTAAATATCCACCCAAATATTATAAAAAAAATGTGCCGAACGCTTACATGTTTACAACAATGCAATTACAATAAACAACAGGGCCCTTCGGCCAACATTCCATTTTCATGGTTAATTTTGGAGCTCTGCCTTCGGCAGACCTTCAAAATTTACGATATAAATCGTCTCCAATTAACGACGGTTTCTACGGGCCACGCTTTTCATATATCTCATAGTCGGATATATCTTGACATCTTCGGGGTTCATTCCATAAGCCAAATTATACTTGGACTCTTCGGAACCAAATCCGTTTTGACCCAAAAACCACCAAATATCCACCCAAAAATTAGCTAAAGATCCACCCAAAAACATTTAAATATCGATTAATACATTACAACACAAACAACTAAACATTCACCCAAAAGCCACCAAATATCTAACCAAACTCAATCAAACATCTCACCAAAAACAACTAAATGTCCACTCAAAAACCATTTTACATCTCACCAAACACAACTAAACATTCGCCCAAACACAACTAAATGTGCACCCAAAAGCCACCCAAAAGTCATCCAAAAGCCACCAAATATCCACCCAAAAACAACTAAATATCCACCTAAAAATTTCAATGCAGACAATCAGAGAAAAAACAAATTTTTCACTTCCAAAAATGCTTTCAAAAAAAGCAAAGAGAAACTTTCGTGTCGAGAAAAATTTCAAAAAATGCAAATTTAAACTGGCCAAAACATGGACATATTCGAGAGTCCGAAACGTAAGACCAGTGTTGTCGATTAATCGAAATCCTTCGATTATCGATCGATTAATCGAAAATCGAAAGTCTCGATTATCGATTTTCGATTAATCGGCAAATTAATCGATTCGATTAATCGAATTTTCTCATATAATAAAAACCATGTCTTTTTTTATTATAAAAATGAATTAGGCTTTTATTATTATAAATTTCATACTCAAATTAGAAGTTATGGTTTCAAAACATATTGTAAAATGTTTGTAGCCCAAAAAAGGAATTTAAAAAATTGCTTTTTCACTACGTTAATCCTCTGAGAGATCATCAAAGGCTTGTAATACATTTTTTGCATATCAAAAAGAATTTTAGTGGTTGTTCTTTTTTAAAATTGTGAAATAAAGCGTCGAATCATGAAAGAAAACTTTCAAGTGAAAAATCTTTAGAAATTTGACAAAGTAATTAGTTTATTGAAATAACAAAAAAAAAAGAACAAACAACAATAACGATCAAAAATAAAGAACAACAAAAAATTTATGCTTCAGTTTCTTCTTCTTCACTTTCATACTCAAAAATTTGATCTTCGCTTACTTGAGGCTTAGTCATTCTATTGCTAGTATTTCCAGATGGATCATATTTGTATTTAGAAGTACAATATTTACAATTCCAGTAGTTATTATTTAAAACAAAGTGTGTTTTAACATTTGACATTATTAACCACGATAAAACTTAGAAATGAATAAGCACAAAAGCAAAGAAGAAGAAAAAAGAGTTTGCAATGACAAACTTTCTAGGCGCCAAAAAATCGACAGTAATTTTAGCGCGCATTTGAAAAAAAAGTCACGTTTTGGACGACTATAAAAAAGTTCGAGTTCGAAAATCTGCAATGAAAATAAGCAGAATTAATTTTGGAATGAACATAAAAAATGATAATTTTGTGACTCAATTAATCGATAATCGGATGCTTCGATTATCGATTTCGATTAATCGAAATTAATCGAAATTTTTCGATTATCGATTATCGATCGATTAATCGAAAATCGAAAGTCTTGATTAATCGATTCGATTAATCGAAAATAATCGAATTTCGATCGGTTATTTTTCGATTAATCGTTCGATTAATCGAATAATCGACAACACTGCGTAAGACCAACATATTCGGAATCAGCGTAAAAAACTGATCTAGGCTATCGGGACAAAACAAAAAAAAAGCAGAAACGACATACAGACAAACATACAGACAGAAACGACACTCCAAATTAAAAAGGAGGACAACTTCGACGTTAATATGACAGTTCATTAAAAGTAAAAGATTTGGGCAATGTGGAACGACGTATTGATTGTCAACAACAAATCCAGAATTTTTTGTAAAGGATCTTCCGTTATCTGGTCTTGCATAAGTGGGATAAGCGTCTTCATCAAGTGTAGTTTCTTCTTGGAAATTTTTAGGGAAACCTTTAGAACAATTGCCATCTTTTTCGCATCGAAAACCGCAAGGCCCATGAATCATGTGAGTTGAAACTAAATTAAAGAGATTTGGGAATTTTTCTTGATCGGGTAATTGTGCACTAATGTAACGGTCGATAACTTCAGCACTTCGCATTTTGTAATCTCCCTCCAATGTTATTAAAAGATGAGCATGAGGAAGACCTCTTTTTTGAAATTCAATTGTGTAAACATAAGCTTTACAACTACCGAAATAACCCTTTTTTTCAATCAAATCGACGACGAAATTTAACTTTTGTTTAAAAACCCTTGCAATGAGATCAGGTCTATCGGCAGGTGTTTGTCCTGGGAAAAAATTTTCAACGATTTCGGGCCAATTTGGATTACATGTCATTGTTACAAATAAATCAGGTTTTCCAAGTCGTCGAACAATGGCCATTGCATCTTGATAAACTTGTTCCATATAACGTGGAGATCCTGTATGGGTTGAAGGCAAAATTATTTTAGTTCCAACGGAGTTTGCGTTATTATCAATTTGGTGTTTTTTCATGAAAGCGTCAATATTAGCGTAACTATCGCGATAAATTTTATTTTGGTTTTTTCGAAGGTATTCAACTCGCTCTTTGATAATTTTTAAAGCTGTGTCTACTAACCATTGTTGAAAGAGTCGACCACCATGCAAAATAGCATTGAATTCACCATCCCGGATAGATATTTTAAATTTAGCGTAAGCTCCGCGTGTTAAACCTTCATTTTTCTTACTAAAAAGTTTTTTCATTTCGTGATGCCAAATCGGTTGTCCATGTGGAAAGAAAATGGGATAAAGCCATGGTTCAACGTTTTTATCCAACGCATTTACAGTTTTTAAATGACGGCCTTCTTTATCGTAAATTGTTACATATGAATCTGGGATTTCACCGTCATCAGTAGTAGCAAAAACGGCAGCAACTTCATTGGAAGTTTGTAAATTAAATCGACGTGGATCGACACCTTTTTTAAGACTAAAATGCATTGATAAATTTAAAGTGTCAAGTTCACTTTAATTAAATTTTTGGGTATGCAAATTATGGTAAATTCATTCCATTACGCTTGTGAAAAAAAATAGTTTTCATTCATTTTTATTCTAATTTTTTCGTTTTTTTGGTATTTGGATCCTTTGGGTATATTAGGATCCTTTTGAGTATTTGGAACCTTTTGCATCTTAGAATACGACAAACAAACAACCGCTCATCACCGCTTCATTTTTATGCAACGAAAAAGTTTCTTACTTTTTGAGTTTTCATTTACATTATAATGCTAATTTTTTCATTTTTTTATAAACTTTCCCACGAAACATTTCCATCCACGTACGCACAATCAAAATTACTAGGAAGGATCACTTTTCAATCTTTTAATTGTATTTTAAAACAAAATCGAAGAATATCAAAAGGAGTTATCCGATTAAGAAATTTGATTTACTCGTTTACTGTGTCCATGGTTGTGTGTATTAAATTTGAATTATAATAAAATGAATAATTAAACTGTACTTGGAGTTTTGAGAAAAGTAAAAACATTGAAAGCATCATCACGACAAAGATAGTTTTTAAGAAACGGATACGATTTTGTTGCTGAAACGTTAAAAATAAAAAAAATTTAAGTTGTGTTAGTTATTCTCACGTTCAACGACATCATCTTTTGTAAAAGGATGGTTCAACTGAAGCTGCAAAATTTGATAAGCTTGAATAATTCTTAGTGAGCCAAGTTTATCTTTTTCAGAGAAAGTCAAATTTCCAGCTACAGGGAACTGTCCTCCTTTTGAATTTGTAAGGACATCAGGAAATGAAGTGATCATTGCACCTTCGTTAACAAACGCTTCATCAGATGATAAATTCATAGTTCCAATAAATAAAATAACACCATCATTGTCTAATGCTTTAAGAATAGCTTTATATTTAGCGTACAGGAAAAAAGACACAAATTTTTCTTATTTAAACTATTTACTTATTTGTATTGATTTTATTTTTTGTTATTGATAGTTGTTCATCTCTTGTTTTTCTGGGTCAAAATAAGCAGTGAAGAAAAAAAATGTTTTTCATCACATTGCACAATCTTTTTTTATTTAACCGGTTTTTGCTAATCACTTAGTGATATTTGTTTTAAGAGAGGTTCTACGAGCTGATTCAAATCGGGCGGTCCATTTTTTTTCAAAATTTTTTTCTGTTTTACTTTTCCGGTAATTTACGATGTAAAAAAATTATTGGTGTCAAGATTTTCCTCAAAAAGTAAACAGGATATGCTAATTCTTGATATTGAAGTTGAAAGCATGCATTAACTTCAAAAATTCGGCTAAATTCACCCATGAAGTATAAAAATTTGACTTTTATCCAGTATTATGTAATCGATTGCGGGCTAATTTATGGTGTATACCATATATTTAAGTATTCACTAAAAATGAGGAGAAATTTGCATATTTATACTTCAAATTGATGCCATTTTGTATCCCTCTTCCGTGCTGGCTTAAATTTTACACCAAAATAACCCTTAGAATCTCTATTTTATTATGGAAAAAATAACAAAATTTTAGAGCAGGTAACAAATGAGTATCAATCATAAACATAGACGTAATCACCATTTTTAGTGGGGAAAATGGTGTTTCTCACTTTTTTCTTACGTTTTTTGGCATTGTGTTCAAATAGTTTTCAACAAGAAAGAAAGCGAAAAAATTCATTTTCCCCACTAAAAATGGTGATTACGTCTATGTTTATGATTGATACTCATTTGTTACCTGCTCTAAAATTTTGTTATTTTTTCCATAATAAAATAGAGATTCTAAGTGTTATTTTGGTGTAAAATTTAAGCCAGCACGGAAGAGGGATACAAAATGGCATCAATTTGAAGTATAAATATGCAAATTTCTCCTCATTTTTAGTGAATACTTAAATATATGGTATACACCATAAATTAGCCCGCAATCGATTACATAATATTGGATAAAAATCAAATTTTTATACTTCATGGGTGAATTTAGCCGAATTTTTGAAGTTAATGCATGCTTTCAACTTCAATATCAAGAATTAACATATCCTGCTCACTTTTTGAGGAAAATTTCAATGCCAATAATTTTTTTACGTCGTAAATTACCGGAAAAGTAAAACAGAAAAAAATTTTGAAAAAAAATGGACCGCTTGACCTCGAAATCTTTAAATCTACTCGTAGAGTCTCTCTTAAAACAACATAACTTTATAAAAAATTCTTTTTGAATATTTTATTTTCTTATTTTTTTCTTTTTTTTTTCTTATTTACCTATTGTTACAGTTGAGATCCCTTTTCTTTCAACAAAAGCCGGAAACAATGCTACTGAGCAAAAAGATTTTAAGTTCGTTTTTTTTTACTACAGTAAAGAATTTCTTTTACCATAAAGAATTTTTTTAGACACGAAAATCATACATTTTTTTCGCAAAATGTATGGTCTGAATCTTTTAATTTAAATAAAAGTTCTTGGGAAGCTTTAATAAGCCAAATGATTGGCAATCAAACAACATTCTCCACAACTGCAGCTAAATTTTTTGAGTAAGTTAACTTTAAATAAAATTGTTTGGAATATTTAAAAATAAAAACTTGAACATTTTTTTTGAATAATTTTTTAAACTACCAAATTCAAAAAATTAAATCCTTCTTTACAATTTTCATTGTCAGTGCGTCGCTCGGAAACGATTCATGGGAAAGTTGCAAAAGAATGAATATAAAAGGAAGGAGACATTTATAAAAAATTTGCATAAACATGAATGAAAACGAAGAAAAGGATTTTTCATTCTCATTTCATGGAAATGAAATGGTGATGAGTGGCGGTTTTCTTTTGAGGAAGCATAACGGACCAAAATCAAGAGAAGAATCCAATAAAGTTAATATCAGGGCAAGAATCCGTAGAGATAATAGCTGGGGGAAGGATCCAAGGACCAAAATCAAGTGAAGGATCCGTTAGCTGAAAAAAAGAGGATAAGATCCAGAGAAAGCATGGGATCGAGATAGGGCACAAGATCCGAATTGTAGAGACCTAATATTAGAAAAAGGATCCAGTCAAATAATATCAGGGAAAGGATCCATAGAGCCAATATTAGAGGAAGGATCCAATGAAATAATATCAATAGAGCTAATATCTGGGGAAGTATCCAAAGACCCGGTATCATTGGAAGGTTTCAAGGACCAAAAAAAGAAAGCAAAGGAAATAACAAATTTGCATAAAATGGCTTGAGCTTCTGTGCAATAAAATTTGCATAAACATGAATGCAATGAATGCAGATAGACTTTGCATTGCAAGGAATGTTAGAGATGACGATGGTATTTGATTTTGAAGCGCTTAAAACATTTAAAGGTCTTATTAAAAAAGATCTTTTATTTTTGGATAGAGGATTTCAAGAAAAAGAAAAAACTTTCATAGCAATCCTTTTTTGAAGCATGAAGAATGAATTAGCTTTATTATTGCATAAAAATTTAACAGTGATAAGCACAATTGTCTTTGAAGTGTCTCAAATATTTGGGTAAGGATGAAAGGAATTAAATAGTGTTAACGCAAGGAAATGCCGGAAGGAGGATAATATTATAATCACATGGATGAGCACATTATTGCAAAAAAGTAACTAAGAGATGTTCATTATAAACTATAAGCAATAAAATGAAACATTTGCTGGCGGGCCGAAGGCCCGCTTTACACCTAGTATAGTAAATAAATGTAATTTTTCAGAGGATTCTCCTTCAAATCGGCAAGGAGGGTGAAATACTTGAAAAAAGTTCAAGAAGAGGATGTGAATGCGTGGGATATTTTTTCTGCAATGAATAAAATCAGCACAGAAGTTTATCATAGCGAAACAGTAGGCCAAGATATGGTAAATTGATTGAGGATAAAGGAGAGAATGAATGGAAGTCGTTCCATATGACACGCCACCTCCCTCACTTAATCGACGTCCTCGTCGATGGATACATGATGATCAGCATTATTGAGTTTACCATATTTATTGAACTTTGATGGTTGACCATTTGAAGGACGATTAGCATCTTTGTGATATTCTTTAACAATCATAATAACAGTTTTTACCATAAGAGCATCTTTCTTAAAGGGACATAGCTATTTCATGCCTTTTCAAAAATTTCGATACTGGGGCTGATAGGAACAGTCGGGGCGGCGCGTGTTTGAATTACCGTGTCACTTCTGTCTTACACGGTAATTCAAACACGCGCCTTACCAAGTGTAACTTGCAGTGCCCGCAAACGAAATTTCAAAAAAGGCATGAAATAGCTATGTCCCTTTAACAAGGTTTTTCGAAGAGCAAATTTGTTTACCTTTTTCAACATCAATAACTTTCATTTCACGTTCTTTAGTAACATTATAACATCGTTTCCCATGTTCTTGATCGTTCAGTTTGGTTAACATTTCTTTATCATTATCAGCAGTAGAGTTTATCATACCATTTTGAGATTTGAGAACATTGCGACGAGTTTGTATTCCACCAGAACCATGAGTTTTTGAGCATTGATATTGTTTATCAGGAGTTTCCATTCGAACATGTTTTTTTTCTTTGTTTGACGAATCAGCACGAGCAGTAGTATCCACACGATCTTTTTCTTTATTTTTAAGATTGCTATGGTTTACTTTGAAACGCAAGAACAAAATTTTCTTTTCCACATGTGGTTTCTTTAACCTTTTTGTGATATAGGGTTCATCGGGAGCTTCAGGTAAAACATCGATTTTCCTTCTAATCCTTTCACCTGTTTCTTTATCACACGAACTGTTTTTAGCAGCTTGTTCAGCAGATAGTGTGCAAGGTTGTTCATGTACATGGCCTATTTTGCTATATTTAGCAGGTAATGTGTCTGCATCCACATTCAGGTCTTCATACCGTGAATTTTCCTTTTCCACCTCGCCGTCAGAAGAACTATGGTCTTCGTACATCCAATCATGTTGAATGATTTCATTCCTTTTTAACGAGAAAGCTTTTCCAATTACTTGGTTCTTCTGTAATACTTGTCTTTCTTCAGAAAGATTAGAATACAAAATAGAGGTATATCCTTGTTGAACATGCCTTATTGAACTCAGTTTAACTTTGTTCAAGTTATTCGTGATCCTTGCTGGACCTTGAATAAGCGGAGCTAAAACTCTTATTTTTGCGACAGAGTTTGGTGGGACGAAGACATCCTCAGCAACTCTGATATCACAATCATTAAAGACATTAGCTTGTTTCACTGTAGCTTGCTTTTCATTAGCTTGCTTAACCATGAAAGTACGAGAGATCATCTTGTTATATCTTTCATTATCCTTGTTTCCATTCACGCCGGTGTTGTAATTGTTGTTACGTCCGTCTGAATTTTGGTGATGATTTGCGTTGCTATTACCATCGTTTCTTTGATAGGTCTGCCGCTTATTGACATCAAATTGTTCGTTGTACCTTGACTTTGCAGTAAGTTTACGAGTTACTTCAGTGCTTAATACGAGCTCTTTCAAATATAAGTACGATTCAGCACTTTGGGTGATCACAATGTTATAATACGACATATCATGGTCGTTTTGAGTTACACGAACTAGAATTTTCTTCAATTCTTTGTCTGCATCCTCTTTATCACCAGCAAAAGCTTCTGCAACTTTGTTTTCAACTTCACGAAGAAAATCACTGTAACTTTGACCAAAGTGTTTTCTCATTCGATCAAGGCCAGCACGAGCGGTTAACATACTTATTGAATTTTCCGACCCGAGAGCATTAAGTAAATGGCTCTTTACCTTTCCATAATCATGCGATTGTGCATAGATGTTGTAATGATGTTGCAACAAATCCGAAGGCAAATAATGAGCTAAAAGTTCAGCTTTATCATCTCCATGAATACCGTTTCGATCTGTTGAAGATTCGAAAGTTACAAGGTAACGTTCAAGTTCACCACGAGTTTTGCCTGTAAATCTTGAAGGCATCGGCCAATTAGGTCGTACTTGTTTTACAACATTGGGTCGATCAGAATGTGAAGCATGAGGTTCGCTTTTGGGAATCATGTTTGCATCATTTAACTTTGTTGTTACTTTCATATCTGCAAATGAGTTTTCGAGGTGAAATGGTGGAGTTTTTTTACCAGCTTTACAAACTTCATGATGAAACTCAGCTTTAGGAACTTGTTCAGTCGCTTTTGCAGCTAACTTCCAAATGTTTACTTCAGCCAAAAGATTATGATTATCCTTTTGTAATGAGGCCATCTTATAAGAAAGATCACGCACATTTTCACGTCCCCAAAAAGCGAGATCGAACTTTTCAGCAAGTCCAACTTTTGGTTCATGAGTTGAGTTTTCAATATGACTCATAAGCTCATTAATCTTTTGTTGTTTGGCATTATTATAGTCAATCAATGCAGAAGTTTCTTCTTGGTAATTTTCAAGCTTTTCAATGCCATCAAGAACCCAATCTCCCAAAACCGCAGTTTTTCCAACCAGTAGCTGTTCAAGCACTTGCATCAAATCATTTTCAATCTGATACCTTCGATGGTTGATTGCTGCTAAAGCTTCGTTTGCTTTGTTAATGCTAGCTGACAACTCGATATAACAGTCTTTGCTTGTTTTCAAGATCAATTCGACTTGCTTGCGTTGTGTTTCACGATGTTCATTAGCGATTTGTTGAATCAAGAAACTTCTGAAGAATTTCAAATACAAATAATATTGGAAAAGTTTTGTGAAAAGTATACCATGCCACCTGCCTATTGGCAGAGATTAATAAAGTAATAATTATATTAAAAATAATTTATATTTAGATGTTTATGTGGAAACAAAAAAAACTATTATAAGATGTAAAAAAGTTAATAATTTTTTTTGCTATTTAGATTGAAAGAAGAAAATGTCAATAATCGTGTTAATAATGAATTATATTCAAAAGCTCATTTCTATATTCGTAGCCATCATACAAGAACCAAAAAGCATTATCACTGGAATAACTTGAACGAAGTACAGCAAAAATTAAGTAGTTCTTTCAAAACAGATATTATAAGTTTTAAAATTTCTATGGAAGAAGCAAAACAAATTTTGGTATTTCCCCACGGAAGATTGGAAGTGGCTTATGATTTATTTTCAGTTTACTTTAGTAAATTGTAAAAAATTTAAACAAAAATAAAATAGAAAAAATTATTATTCTCAATCACTCATTCCCATGCTAATGGAAAATTCGTATATGAACATAAAGGAATTCCTTCAAAATCTGGTATATATAAAATAGCAAAAAGTTATCCTCGTTGATTTAAAAAAAATATCCAATAAAAAGCCTTTTTTGTATTGTAAAAAAAATTTATTAAAAAATGAAAAAAAGGTTGTATTTCTTAATCAGCTCCTTTTAACCATGCAACATAAAACAAGAGAATGGCATAATTTTATTTACTCTAATGAAAGCAACAAAAACAACAAAAATAAATAAAGCTAAAAAACTTCAATTAAAAATTTCAAAAATCCACCAAAAGAAATTCATCGAGCTACAGTAAGAAGGAAAGGCAGCGCCACTCAAATCAAAAATCCTAAGTCCTAACACGCAAGTTAAAATAGTGTGCTTCATTTTTTTCTCTTTTTTAGGTTCCATTCCATTTTTTCGTTTTCATCAATCAAAAAATGCAATTTTTTTGCTGCTGAAATTTTAGTAATCATCAATCATTTCAATAACAAAAAAGAACATCTCAAACAATGGCAGCTGATTCGTTTGCTGCTTATCAAATGGAAGAATCTGTTACAGCTATCATCGATAATAGCAACTTATTTCAATATGTTGAAGCTGATGCAATTACAACTTTAAGCAATGTGGTAACTTCGTATGCAAATAATATTCTAAGAAATGCTAAACTTTATTCTGAACATGGTGAGTTTACTTTTTACATTTCTATGTGATTATGTGAGTTGTTTCGAGCAGCTTTTCTGAAAGCATATTTGGTTTACTTTTTTACTAACTTTTGATTCATTTTTAGCTGGAAATGAAACACTTACAATTGAAGATCTCTTTGCTGGTGGTGAGGACTATGGTTTGAATGCTTCTGATCTTTATAATTATACTCTTGTTAATGTTCCATTCAGATTTCCACCTGTATGTTTAACTTTTTCATTATTCAATAAACTAATTTGTCACTTTTTTAGTTACCATTATTTCCTGTTCAAAATAACACAAGCGTTGAATCATTTACTTTTCCATCTGTTGTTGAATCAACTGTCGGTACTCATCTACCAAAACCAAATGCTGGTGCTACTCAACTTATTGGTAAACAAGTTTTTAACCATCATTTTCAACTAATGCTTTTACTTTTATAGATAGTTTTTCTGTAAATGAAACACCTCCATCATCTTCTGGCTCGAGTGAATCTTTCAATGGTCTTCAAAAATTTTTACCACCTTTTCCAGGTTCGGTTCAAAGAAATATGATTCATCCACCAATTCTGCCAATGAAAATAACGTGAGTTTAACTTTCTTATTGCTATGTTTTCCATAAAGCACTTTTTGTTCAAATGGTTGAGTTAGTTTTTTTTCGATTCTTATCTCTTTTTTCTGTGACATATTCTTTTATGATACATGTTTATAACTTTCATCACATTCTTTTTTTAGTGTTGATCCTCCAGTAGACGTAACTTTTGACGAACTTCATAATGATAAAGCTCCTGTAGATCTAACACCATTAGATGTTCCAAACTTTGGTGAAGAACTTGAATATTGGTCTGCAGAAGAATCTGAATCTTTCATTAAACGAAATACTCATCAAAGAAGAACAATCAAAAAACAAAGATCGCGTGCACGAAAAGCTCCTGTTCCAAAAGCTCCTGCTCAGAAAGCTCTTGCTCGAAAAGCTCCTGCTCCAAAAGCTGTTGCAGCTTCTCGAAAAAGTGTTAGAAATGTAAAATCGTTGGTGATAAAAGCTCCGTCAAATCAACCAACATCAGTACGAAAGGCTCCAGCTCGAAAACTTGAACAACCTGATGAGAATCAACAACAGCCATCAAAAAAACGAAAAGCTGCTGTAGATGCTTACAATAAACTTATCAAAGTAATAACTTTTTTGTTTCTTGGCATAACTAACATCATTTATTTTAGCATCCATCAACTCGATTGGTACCTTCAACTTCAACGATATCTAATGTTGCTATTCCTAAATGTCCAGCGTTTAAAATGGTATTGCGTCGATCAATCATTAAACCACCGCTTCATTCATCTCCAATCAAAATGGTGTTTCGTCGATCTGCTCCTGAACCTTTAATATCAGCTTCTTCTAAACATGCTTATGAAGTAACATATTGTTCAACAACTTGTATTAATGAAGAAGAAGATCAATGAATGAATGCTTACTGTGTTTTCATTTTAACTAATAATTATTTCTTGTGTTTTGTTCTTTATAATCTTTTAATGTTAATAGCTTCTTTCGTTTGATTCTTTTCTTTTTTAATTTGTTGTATACTTTCATTGTTTGTTTTCTTTGATGATTGTGGTAATAAAATTATTTATAATAGCGTATTTGTGGAAATAGTTAACTTGCATTTGGAACTCTCTAAAAGCAGAAGATTTTGGTGATTCAGTGAATTCAAATTCCCGCCTTTTGTTACGGTAGCTTCGCTGAGTGTCATTTTCGCTGAATTTGCAGCAAAAATGAGTGATCGACAAAAAACAAGAAAACTGATGCATCTTTCTTCTTTCTCTTTCTTTTATTTTTGCTCCATGAAAAACTTTGCTTCTTTTACTTCAACAAATTATTAATCTTTGCCTTTTTGAACTTCGAATTATTTGACAGCCAACTTTACCCTCTATCTTTCTTACAAAGTCATATTACTTTCTCCTTCCTTGTTTTGATCGCATTCTCTCGTGCTTTTAGTCCGCGTTTTCTTTACTTCTCTTCTTCATTTCCTTGATATTTCTTAACGTTCATCATTTTTAGCATGGCAACCCTCCGAAAGAAGCTCGTTATCGTTGGTGATGGAGCTTGTGGTAAAACATGCTTGCTCATCGTATTCAGCAAAGATCAATTTCCTGATGTCTATGTTCCAACCGTCTTTGAAAACTATGTTGCTGATATCTTGGTTGATGGAAAACAAGTAAATTACTTATTTTTTATGTATGGATGATGATAACGAAGCAACTTGTTTCAGGTCGAACTTGCTCTATGGGATACTGCTGGCCAAGAAGATTATGATCGCCTCCGTCCTCTCAGCTATCCAGATACCGATGTTGTTATCATGTGCTTTAGCATCGATTCACCTGACTCTTTGGACAATATCAATGAAAAATGGATTCCTGAAGTATGTTTCATTTATTTTTCATATCTTTGCATTATCAAACTTTTTGTGTTTTAGGTTCGTCATTTTTGTCCCAATGTTCCCATCATCCTCGTTGGAAACAAGAAGGATTTGCGCGATGATCAACGTGCCTCTCAAGAACTTGCACGCAACAGACAACAATTTGTCACTCCTGAACAAGGGAAAGCAATCGCCGACCAAATGGGAGCTTATGCTTATCTTGAATGCTCTGCTAAAAGCAAAGAAGTAAGTTTTTCTCTTTATTCTCATGTTGATTAATCATTTACTTCTTTTTTAGGGTATCAAGGAAGTCTTCGTCAAAGCAACTCAAGCATCATTACAACAAAAGAAGAAAAAGAAGAAACGTTGCAACATTATATGAGCTCTTGATTTTCTATGATGTTACTATAATTGAACATTTCAATCCTCTTGTGTTATTGTACCTATTGAATTCATTTGTTGTATTGTATTTTATTGATGTTGTTTTTTTGATGAAATGTTTCTAAATAAATCTTTGTGTGAATGTTATTTTGTTGGTTTTGTTGTTGCTTGGGAATTAGGTTTGCTCCTAACATAGCTATTTCTTAGCTACAGATGTTAGCGGCGGATGAAACAGTTGGAGGAAAAGCATTCTTGAAAATTTGAATAAACTTTTTATTTTCTTTCGTTTGAAACTTTTCATTTTCTACAAATGTTCTAACTTTGTTGCATCGACGAGAGCTCAAAAGCTCTGTGAATTATTCGCCAAACTGTGTGGAAACGCATTTTCACGTTTACGACGAGCTTTGGTTCATCGAGGAATTGATAATCCTCCTCCTGCTGCTGCTATTGAACAAAGTGAAGGAGACGAAGAAGAAGAAGGACGAGATTTCAATATGATTCCATTAACACTAAATGCTGATTCAACTGGTGATCGATGTATCAAACTTCTTCTCGATGCTGAAAAACGTGGAAATGTAAAAATCAAAGAAGCTCAAACCCGTCGAACTCAACGAATCAAACAAGCAAGAATGGATGCTGAGATTGAAATAAATGCTCTTCGAAAGGTTTGTTTTTTTGTTGTTTGTTTTGTTTTAGTAATGACTAACTTGTTAGGCGTTTGTTGAACATGTTGTTTATGGCTTTTATTAGTAGCTATTTCTTTTCTTTCACTTACTTTTGAACCGATTGTATGCGATTACCGTTATCTAGGATTATTTTATTTCGTGGACCTTGACTAATCGCTTCCTTTCATTTTCAGAGAAGAGAAGACATAATCAATGAAAAATTTCATCAAATTGAACAAGATATGGAACTACAAAAAGTCAAATTCGATGAAAAAATGGATGTAATTATGAAACAATATGAAGAACATGTCATTCAAGTCAAAGATAAAATCATTGAAAAAATTCTTGATCTCGTTATTGATATTCATCCAGAAATTCATCTCAACTTTATAATGCGAAAAGAAATTGAAGCTACTGGTACTTACACTCATCCATTAAATCCACATCCATTTGGTTCTTCACCATTATGTCGTCATTATTAGCAACAGCTTACTGGTGTTGGATTCATCATATTTTTTGTTTGTTTTGTAAATATTACATTTTTAATGACTTTATGTTTGTATGTATTAGTTTTGTATGTACATAAATGTGTGATTTTTTTGATGTTTAAGACTATTTTTGTGATACATAACTTTGCCGTTTAGTAAGCTGTAAGAAAAACACTGTCAAAATTAGGTGGCTTGCATTCTGTTTTTGCTTCGTCTTCTTTCAATCCTACTTTTTATGTTGTCATTGTCTTGACTTTGATGGAACAAAAATTGCATTGTTGATTTTATTACCGAAATCATGGCAAACTTTGAACTGAAAAAATTGCTTAATAAACTTGTTTTTTGTTTGAAATGTTAGATGGATGGGATTTGAGAGGTGCCTATTTACATTTATCCAAAGCGATGTCGGCACAAACTTTGAGGCTTAACGCAACAGCTGAGTTTTAGAAGAAAATACTTGTAAACTAATGCAAATGTTAAACATTTGTCATTGATAATCATCATTTTTTCGCTAGCAATGATAACAACAGTACACAAAGAAACTAACAAACAAAACGATTTATTCAAATCACAAACGATCAACAACAAAAAATATAACAAAAAGTTAAATCAATACAACGTTCTAAAATTGCAGGTAAACAACAAAATCATTTGAGAATCCATACAATTTGATTGATTTTCTTTGAACAATGTGAAGATAAGAACAAAAGTTTTAACAAGCATTACATGAGATACCAGTCACCGATTTATGCTTCCATTTCTTTGCACGCGAATTCAAGCCCTCGAGCATTGCACTTAATTGAAAGGACATCGAATTCTTTTGAATTTGTTGGTGAGATCAACGTAATTAAATAAGATTCGATATCATTCTAAAACATAAATCTTACAAGTGTTAAAAGAATAAGAGACTTACTTTTAGATCCAAAATTTCATATTTATGTGCAAACTCTAGAAGTGATTTTGCTCGTGAAGTTGTAATATCATCAAAAACATTGATATCATAGATAAATTTGATGCCAGCTTCTACGACATCTGCGGAAAATTCTTCAATTTTCATTCCTTTCAATGGTTCTTCTTTGTTGGCGGAATGGAAAATAAGAGCAAAAACAGGAGAACGGTGAGAAAGGACAAACTTGTGAGCCTGGAAATAGGTTTGATTAAGAAAAAGAAAGATAAAGAAATACTTACTTGTATGTAGCAACCTTGCACCGAAATGACGAAATCTTTTGCAGATGAGTACCATAAACTTCGGGATAAAGCAGTTTGTTTTGAAATTGAAACAGCTTGATTCTAAAATGAAAAAAGTAAATAAAAGAAAAAAATAGTTAAAACATACTGCTTTGTCTTTAGATATTGTTGTTTTGCAAACTGAACAAGTTGTTTTACCATCGTCATTCATCAATGCCTTATTTTGTGCTGCATTTTCTGCTTCCTTCTTCTTTGAAAACTTGACTTCAGGCTCATAAAAAGACCATTTGATCTTTCGGCAACAGCAACAGCCTAGCTTGTAGATAGCAATTCCTGCAATAATGAGTCCTGTAAGCACAGCTAGAACCCCAATAGCAGCAAAAATAAGCAGGGCAAGCGCATAAGGATCATCAGGACATTCAATTGGTGCTGGAGTAGCCATTAAAGCAGCATATGTTGAAGAAGCAGCCATTTTTCTTTGTTGTTGTTTGTTTGTTGAATTCAGTGAAAGAAGAATTTTGAAGCGTAAAAGAAATTTTATTTACGAGTTGAAGAATAAAAAATAAAAATTTGCTTTATCAAATGGCTTTGAAAAAATTTTCGTCGTTTGTTGTCGCAACGCCAAAACCAAAGTAAAAGCACGTTTTTTTTGTTGCAAAAATGTGCTGTTTTTTTTGCACATTTATTCCAATTTCTAACCAAATATTTAGTATAAAAAATATGAAACTTTCACATAATATGAATTCGTATATTAAGAACAATACGGTGTAAACAGATTAAAAAAATAAAGCAAAACGCCGATATTCTGTCGTCAAAGTTTTAAGCATTTTTGTATTTTTTCCATTAGAAAAAGTGACTTTTTTTTGCAAATTTTCGCAAATATTTTTGGCTAAATTCATTAACTTTTATTAATTAATCTAAAAATCCTCTCGGTTCTTTAATCGAATCTTGAAATATAAATAAGGATAGTTTGTGTTTTTATAAATGACCGCAAAAATATATGTAATGATAGTTTTTGTTGAGATTAATTAAACTTATTTATTCGTGAAATACTTTTTTTGATTTTACTCTTGGTACTTGTCTTTAAATAATGCATGATTTTGACTCATCGTATTTTTTCTCTCGATCGCGTTTGGTTAATTTTAAAGATTTGACTTTTTATTATAAAATAAAATACACATGACGACAAACAAGCTGCGTATAAACCAAAGCCAATGTGGGCGGCCAATCTTAATGACAATAATAATGCCTTTTCTATTTGTTGACAGCTTTTTAGTTTGATATCAGAAAAGGTATTCTTGTGTATGTTTTTTTTGTTGCTTTCTTGATAGATTTTGCACAAAAAGAAACGCAGCGTTGATCGTCTCTAAAAAAATAACCTCTGTTTTTCGCCATTCGATATTTTTTTATTTGAAACAAAAAAGCTTTCATTAATTAGTTAGTTTAAAAGTCCCAAAATCACATACTCGATTTGAGTTAATTTTTTCAAATAATATTTTTTGTTTCTAATTTTGACAGCGACAAAAATAAAATCTTTCCCTCTATGAAAATAAATGCAAGCGTTCATAAAGAAGCTATTTTAAGAATCTCCAAATCACATACTCGATTTGAGTTAATTTTTTCAAATAATATTTTTTGTTTCTAATTTTGACAACGACAAAAATTAATAAATTTCTTTAACAAAATTTAAATGCAAGCGTTCATAAAGAAGCTATTTTAAGAATCTCCAAATCACATACTCGATTTGAGTTAATTTTTTCAAATAATATTTTTTGTTTCTAATTTTGACAACGACAAAAATTAATAAATTTCTTCAACAAAATTTAAATGCAAGCGTTCATAAAGAAGCTATTTTAAGAATCTCCAAATCACATACTCGATTTGAGTTAATTTTTTCAAATAATATTTTTTGTTTCTAATTTTGACAGCGACAAAAATAAAATCTTTCCCTCTATGAAAATAAATGCAAGCGTTCATAAAGAAGCTATTTTAAGAATCTCCAAATCACATACTCGATTTGAGTTAATTTTTTCAAATAATATTTTTTGTTTCTAATTTTGACAACGACAAAAATTAATAAATTTCTTTAACAAAATTTAAATGCAAGCGTTCATAAAGAAGCTATTTTAAGAATCTCCAAATCACATACTCGATTTGAGTTAATTTTTTCAAATAATATTTTTTGTTTCTAATTTTGACAACGACAAAAATTAATAAATTTCTTCAACAAAATTTAAATGCAAGCGTTCATAAAGAAGCTATTTTAAGAATCTCCAAATCACATACTCGATTTGAGTTAATTTTTTCAAATAATATTTTTTGTTTCTAATTTTGACAACTCTAAAAGCAGAAGATTTTGGTGATTCAGTGAATTCAAATTCCCGCCTTTTGTTACGGTAGCTTCGCTGAGTGTCATTTTCGCTGAATTTGCAGCAAAAATGAGTGATCGACAAAAAACAAGAAAACTGATGCATCTTTCTTCTTTCTCTTTCTTTTATTTTTGCTCCATGAAAAACTTTGCTTCTTTTACTTCAACAAATTATTAATCTTTGCCTTTTTGAACTTCGAATTATTTGACAGCCAACTTTACCCTCTATCTTTCTTACAAAGTCATATTACTTTCTCCTTCCTTGTTTTGATCGCATTCTCTCGTGCTTTTAGTCCGCGTTTTCTTTACTTCTCTTCTTCATTTCCTTGATATTTCTTAACGTTCATCATTTTTAGCATGGCAACCCTCCGAAAGAAGCTCGTTATCGTTGGTGATGGAGCTTGTGGTAAAACATGCTTGCTCATCGTATTCAGCAAAGATCAATTTCCTGATGTCTATGTTCCAACCGTCTTTGAAAACTATGTTGCTGATATCTTGGTTGATGGAAAACAAGTAAATTACTTATTTTTTATGTATGGATGATGATAACGAAGCAACTTGTTTCAGGTCGAACTTGCTCTATGGGATACTGCTGGCCAAGAAGATTATGATCGCCTCCGTCCTCTCAGCTATCCAGATACCGATGTTGTTATCATGTGCTTTAGCATCGATTCACCTGACTCTTTGGACAATATCAATGAAAAATGGATTCCTGAAGTATGTTTCATTTATTTTTCATATCTTTGCATTATCAAACTTTTTGTGTTTTAGGTTCGTCATTTTTGTCCCAATGTTCCCATCATCCTCGTTGGAAACAAGAAGGATTTGCGCGATGATCAACGTGCCTCTCAAGAACTTGCACGCAACAGACAACAATTTGTCACTCCTGAACAAGGGAAAGCAATCGCCGACCAAATGGGAGCTTATGCTTATCTTGAATGCTCTGCTAAAAGCAAAGAAGTAAGTTTTTCTCTTTATTCTCATGTTGATTAATCATTTACTTCTTTTTTAGGGTATCAAGGAAGTCTTCGTCAAAGCAACTCAAGCATCATTACAACAAAAGAAGAAAAAGAAGAAACGTTGCAACATTATATGAGCTCTTGATTTTCTATGATGTTACTATAATTGAACATTTCAATCCTCTTGTGTTATTGTACCTATTGAATTCATTTGTTGTATTGTATTTTATTGATGTTGTTTTTTTGATGAAATGTTTCTAAATAAATCTTTGTGTGAATGTTATTTTGTTGGTTTTGTTGTTGCTTGGGAATTAGGTTTGCTCCTAACATAGCTATTTCTTAGCTACAGATGTTAGCGGCGGATGAAACAGTTGGAGGAAAAGCATTCTTGAAAATTTGAATAAACTTTTTATTTTCTTTCGTTTGAAACTTTTCATTTTCTACAAATGTTCTAACTTTGTTGCATCGACGAGAGCTCAAAAGCTCTGTGAATTATTCGCCAAACTGTGTGGAAACGCATTTTCACGTTTACGACGAGCTTTGGTTCATCGAGGAATTGATAATCCTCCTCCTGCTGCTGCTATTGAACAAAGTGAAGGAGACGAAGAAGAAGAAGGACGAGATTTCAATATGATTCCATTAACACTAAATGCTGATTCAACTGGTGATCGATGTATCAAACTTCTTCTCGATGCTGAAAAACGTGGAAATGTAAAAATCAAAGAAGCTCAAACCCGTCGAACTCAACGAATCAAACAAGCAAGAATGGATGCTGAGATTGAAATAAATGCTCTTCGAAAGGTTTGTTTTTTTGTTGTTTGTTTTGTTTTAGTAATGACTAACTTGTTAGGCGTTTGTTGAACATGTTGTTTATGGCTTTTATTAGTAGCTATTTCTTTTCTTTCACTTACTTTTGAACCGATTGTATGCGATTACCGTTATCTAGGATTATTTTATTTCGTGGACCTTGACTAATCGCTTCCTTTCATTTTCAGAGAAGAGAAGACATAATCAATGAAAAATTTCATCAAATTGAACAAGATATGGAACTACAAAAAGTCAAATTCGATGAAAAAATGGATGTAATTATGAAACAATATGAAGAACATGTCATTCAAGTCAAAGATAAAATCATTGAAAAAATTCTTGATCTCGTTATTGATATTCATCCAGAAATTCATCTCAACTTTATAATGCGAAAAGAAATTGAAGCTACTGGTACTTACACTCATCCATTAAATCCACATCCATTTGGTTCTTCACCATTATGTCGTCATTATTAGCAACAGCTTACTGGTGTTGGATTCATCATATTTTTTGTTTGTTTTGTAAATATTACATTTTTAATGACTTTATGTTTGTATGTATTAGTTTTGTATGTACATAAATGTGTGATTTTTTTGATGTTTAAGACTATTTTTGTGATACATAACTTTGCCGTTTAGTAAGCTGTAAGAAAAACACTGTCAAAATTAGGTGGCTTGCATTCTGTTTTTGCTTCGTCTTCTTTCAATCCTACTTTTTATGTTGTCATTGTCTTGACTTTGATGGAACAAAAATTGCATTGTTGATTTTATTACCGAAATCATGGCAAACTTTGAACTGAAAAAATTGCTTAATAAACTTGTTTTTTGTTTGAAATGTTAGATGGATGGGATTTGAGAGGTGCCTATTTACATTTATCCAAAGCGATGTCGGCACAAACTTTGAGGCTTAACGCAACAGCTGAGTTTTAGAAGAAAATACTTGTAAACTAATGCAAATGTTAAACATTTGTCATTGATAATCATCATTTTTTCGCTAGCAATGATAACAACAGTACACAAAGAAACTAACAAACAAAACGATTTATTCAAATCACAAACGATCAACAACAAAAAATATAACAAAAAGTTAAATCAATA
Source organism: Panagrolaimus kolymaensis (assembly GCA_028622995.1). Lineage (NCBI taxonomy): Eukaryota > Metazoa > Nematoda > Chromadorea > Rhabditida > Panagrolaimidae > Panagrolaimus > Panagrolaimus kolymaensis. The sequence goes on along the minus strand of JAJQJQ010000025.1, from coordinate 65,270 downwards.
CAACGTTCTAAAATTGCAGGTAAACAACAAAATCATTTGAGAATCCATACAATTTGATTGATTTTCTTTGAACAATGTGAAGATAAGAACAAAAGTTTTAACAAGCATTACATGAGATACCAGTCACCGATTTATGCTTCCATTTCTTTGCACGCGAATTCAAGCCCTCGAGCATTGCACTTAATTGAAAGGACATCGAATTCTTTTGAATTTGTTGGTGAGATCAACGTAATTAAATAAGATTCGATATCATTCTAAAACATAAATCTTACAAGTGTTAAAAGAATAAGAGACTTACTTTTAGATCCAAAATTTCATATTTATGTGCAAACTCTAGAAGTGATTTTGCTCGTGAAGTTGTAATATCATCAAAAACATTGATATCATAGATAAATTTGATGCCAGCTTCTACGACATCTGCGGAAAATTCTTCAATTTTCATTCCTTTCAATGGTTCTTCTTTGTTGGCGGAATGGAAAATAAGAGCAAAAACAGGAGAACGGTGAGAAAGGACAAACTTGTGAGCCTGGAAATAGGTTTGATTAAGAAAAAGAAAGATAAAGAAATACTTACTTGTATGTAGCAACCTTGCACCGAAATGACGAAATCTTTTGCAGATGAGTACCATAAACTTCGGGATAAAGCAGTTTGTTTTGAAATTGAAACAGCTTGATTCTAAAATGAAAAAAGTAAATAAAAGAAAAAAATAGTTAAAACATACTGCTTTGTCTTTAGATATTGTTGTTTTGCAAACTGAACAAGTTGTTTTACCATCGTCATTCATCAATGCCTTATTTTGTGCTGCATTTTCTGCTTCCTTCTTCTTTGAAAACTTGACTTCAGGCTCATAAAAAGACCATTTGATCTTTCGGCAACAGCAACAGCCTAGCTTGTAGATAGCAATTCCTGCAATAATGAGTCCTGTAAGCACAGCTAGAACCCCAATAGCAGCAAAAATAAGCAGGGCAAGCGCATAAGGATCATCAGGACATTCAATTGGTGCTGGAGTAGCCATTAAAGCAGCATATGTTGAAGAAGCAGCCATTTTTCTTTGTTGTTGTTTGTTTGTTGAATTCAGTGAAAGAAGAATTTTGAAGCGTAAAAGAAATTTTATTTACGAGTTGAAGAATAAAAAATAAAAATTTGCTTTATCAAATGGCTTTGAAAAAATTTTCGTCGTTTGTTGTCGCAACGCCAAAACCAAAGTAAAAGCACGTTTTTTTTGTTGCAAAAATGTGCTGTTTTTTTTGCACATTTATTCCAATTTCTAACCAAATATTTAGTATAAAAAATATGAAACTTTCACATAATATGAATTCGTATATTAAGAACAATACGGTGTAAACAGATTAAAAAAATAAAGCAAAACGCCGATATTCTGTCGTCAAAGTTTTAAGCATTTTTGTATTTTTTCCATTAGAAAAAGTGACTTTTTTTTGCAAATTTTCGCAAATATTTTTGGCTAAATTCATTAACTTTTATTAATTAATCTAAAAATCCTCTCGGTTCTTTAATCGAATCTTGAAATATAAATAAGGATAGTTTGTGTTTTTATAAATGACCGCAAAAATATATGTAATGATAGTTTTTGTTGAGATTAATTAAACTTATTTATTCGTGAAATACTTTTTTTGATTTTACTCTTGGTACTTGTCTTTAAATAATGCATGATTTTGACTCATCGTATTTTTTCTCTCGATCGCGTTTGGTTAATTTTAAAGATTTGACTTTTTATTATAAAATAAAATACACATGACGACAAACAAGCTGCGTATAAACCAAAGCCAATGTGGGCGGCCAATCTTAATGACAATAATAATGCCTTTTCTATTTGTTGACAGCTTTTTAGTTTGATATCAGAAAAGGTATTCTTGTGTATGTTTTTTTTGTTGCTTTCTTGATAGATTTTGCACAAAAAGAAACGCAGCGTTGATCGTCTCTAAAAAAATAACCTCTGTTTTTCGCCATTCGATATTTTTTTATTTGAAACAAAAAAGCTTTCATTAATTAGTTAGTTTAAAAGTCCCAAAATCACATACTCGATTTGAGTTAATTTTTTCAAATAATATTTTTTGTTTCTAATTTTGACAGCGACAAAAATAAAATCTTTCCCTCTATGAAAATAAATGCAAGCGTTCATAAAGAAGCTATTTTAAGAATCTCCAAATCACATACTCGATTTGAGTTAATTTTTTCAAATAATATTTTTTGTTTCTAATTTTGACAACGACAAAAATTAATAAATTTCTTTAACAAAATTTAAATGCAAGCGTTCATAAAGAAGCTATTTTAAGAATCTCCAAATCACATACTCGATTTGAGTTAATTTTTTCAAATAATATTTTTTGTTTCTAATTTTGACAACGACAAAAATTAATAAATTTCTTCAACAAAATTTAAATGCAAGCGTTCATAAAGAAGCTATTTTAAGAATCTCCAAATCACATACTCGATTTGAGTTAATTTTTTCAAATAATATTTTTTGTTTCTAATTTTGACAGCGACAAAAATAAAATCTTTCCCTCTATGAAAATAAATGCAAGCGTTCATAAAGAAGCTATTTTAAGAATCTCCAAATCACATACTCGATTTGAGTTAATTTTTTCAAATAATATTTTTTGTTTCTAATTTTGACAACGACAAAAATTAATAAATTTCTTTAACAAAATTTAAATGCAAGCGTTCATAAAGAAGCTATTTTAAGAATCTCCAAATCACATACTCGATTTGAGTTAATTTTTTCAAATAATATTTTTTGTTTCTAATTTTGACAGCGACAAAAATAAAATCTTTCCCTCTATGAAAATAAATGAAAGCGTTCATAAAGAAGCTATTTTAAGAATCTCCAAATCACATACTCGATTTGAGTTAATTTTTTCAAATAATATTTTTTGTTTCTAATTTTGAAAGCGACAAAAATAAAATCTTTCCCTCTATGAAAATAAATGCAAGCGTTCATAAAGAAGCTATTTTAAGAATCTCCAAATCACATACTCGATTTGAGTTAATTTTTTCAAATAATATTTTTTGTTTCTAATTTTGACAGCGACAAAAATAAAATCTTTCCCTCTATGAAAATAAATGCAAGCGTTCATAAAGAAGCTATTTTAAGAATCTCCAAATCACATACTCGATTTGAGTTAATTTTTTCAAATAATATTTTTTGTTTCTAATTTTGAAAGCGACAAAAATAAAATCTTTCCCTCTATGAAAATAAATGCAAGCGTTCATAAAGAAGCTATTTTAAGAATCTCCAAATCACATACTCGATTTGAGTTAATTTTTTCAAATAATATTTTTTGTTTCTAATTTTGACAGCGACAAAAATAAAATCTTTCCCTCTATGAAAATAAATGCAAGCGTTCATAAAGAAGCTATTTTAAGAATCTCCAAATCACATACTCGATTTGAGTTAATTTTTTCAAAAAATATTTTTTGTTTCTAATTTTGAAAGCGACAAAAATAAAATCTTTTCCTCTATGAAAATAAATGCAAGCGTTCATAAAGAAGCTATTTTAAGAATCTCCAAATCACATACTCGATTTGAGTTAATTTTTTCAAACAATATTTTTTGTTTCTAATTTTGAAAGCGACAAAAATAAAATCTTTCCCTCTATGAAAATAAATGCAAGCGTTCATAAAGAAGCTATTTTAAGAATCTCCAAATCACATACTCGATTTGAGTTAATTTTTTCAAATAATATTTTTTGTTTCTAATTTTGACAGCGACAAAAATAAAATCTTTCCCTCTATGAAAATAAATGCAAGCGTTCATAAAGAAGCTATTTTAAGAATCTCCAAATCACATACTCGATTTGAGTTAATTTTTTCAAATAATATTTTTTGTTTCTAATTTTGAAAGCGACAAAAATAAAATCTTTCTCTCTATGAAAATAAATGCAAGCGTTCATAAAGAAGCTATTTTAAGAATCTCCAAATCACATACTCGATTTGAGTTAATTTTTTCAAATAATATTTTTTGTTTCTAATTTTGACAACGACAAAAATTAATAAATTTCTTCAACAAAATTTAAATGCAAGCGTTCATAAAGAAGCTATTTTAAGAATCTCCAAATCACATACTCGATTTGAGTTAATTTTTTCAAATAATATTTTTTGTTTCTAATTTTGAAAGCGACAAAAATAAAATCTTTCCCTCTATGAAAATAAATGCAAGCGTTCATAAAGAAGCTATTTTAAGAATCTCCAAATCACATACTCGATTTGAGTTAATTTTTTCAAATAATATTTTTTGTTTCTAATTTTGAAAGCGACAAAAATAAAATCTTTCCCTCTATGAAAATAAATGCAAGCGTTCATAAAGAAGCTATTTTAAGAATCTCCAAATCACATACTCGATTTGAGTTAATTTTTTCAAATAATATTTTTTGTTTCTAATTTTGAAAGCGACAAAAATAAAATCTTTCTCTCTATGAAAATAAATGCAAGCGTTCATAAAGAAGCTATTTTAAGAATCTCCAAATCACATACTCGATTTGAGTTAATTTTTTCAAATAATATTTTTTGTTTCTAATTTTGACAACGACAAAAATTAATAAATTTCTTCAACAAAATTTAAATGCAAGCGTTCATAAAGAAGCTATTTTAAGAATCTCCAAATCACATACTCGATTTGAGTTAATTTTTTCAAATAATATTTTTTGTTTCTAATTTTGACAACGACAAAAATTAATAAATTTCTTCAACAAAATTTAAATGCAAGCGTTCATAAAGAAGCTATTTTAAGAATCTCCAAATCACATACTCGATTTGAGTTAATTTTTTCAAATAATATTTTTTGTTTCTAATTTTGAAAGCGACAAAAATAAAATCTTTCCCTCTATGAAAATAAATGCAAGCGTTCATAAAGAAGCTATTTTAAGAATCTCCAAATCACATACTCGATTTGAGTTAATTTTTTCAAATAATATTTTTTGTTTCTAGTTTTGACAGCGACAAAAATAAAATCTTTCCCTCTATGAAAATAAATGCAAGCGTTCATAAAGAAGCTATTTTAAGAATCTCCAAATCACATACTCGATTTGAGTTAATTTTTTCAAATAATATTTTTTGTTTCTAATTTTGACAACGACAAAAATTAATAAATTTCTTCAACAAAATTTAAATGCAAGCGTTCATAAAGAAGCTATTTTAAGAATCTCCAAATCACATACTCGATTTGAGTTAATTTTTTCAAATAATATTTTTTGTTTCTAATTTTGAAAGCGACAAAAATAAAATCTTTCCCTCTATGAAAATAAATGCAAGCGTTCATAAAGAAGCTATTTTAAGAATCTCCAAATCACATACTCGATTTGAGTTAATTTTTTCAAATAATATTTTTTGTTTCTAATTTTGACAACGACAAAAATTAATAAATTTCTTCAACAAAATTTAAATGCAAGCGTTCATAAAGAAGCTATTTTAAGAATCTCCAAATCACATACTCGATTTGAGTTAATTTTTTCAAATAATATTTTTTGTTTCTAATTTTGAAAGCGACAAAAATAAAATCTTTCCCTCTATGAAAATAAATGCAAGCGTTCATAAAGAAGCTATTTTAAGAATCTCCAAATCATATACTCGATTTGAGTTAATTTTTTCAAATAATATTTTTTGTTTCTAGTTTTGACAGCGACAAAAATAAAATCTTTCCCTCTATGAAAATAAATGCAAGCGTTCATAAAGAAGCTATTTTAAGAATCTCCAAATCACATACTCGATTTGAGTTAATTTTTTCAAATAATATTTTTTGTTTCTAATTTTGACAACGACAAAAATTAATAAATTTCTTCAACAAAATTTAAATGCAAGCGTTCATAAAGAAGCTATTTTAAGAATCTCCAAATCACATACTCGATTTGAGTTAATTTTTTCAAATAATATTTTTTGTTTCTAATTTTGAAAGCGACAAAAATAAAATCTTTCCCTCTATGAAAATAAATGCAAGCGTTCATAAAGAAGCTATTTTAAGAATCTCCAAATCACATACTCGATTTGAGTTAATTTTTTCAAATAATATTTTTTGTTTCTAATTTTGAAAGCGACAAAAATAAAATCTTTCCCTCTATGAAAATAAATGCAAGCGTTCATAAAGAAGCTATTTTAAGAATCTCCAAATCACATACTCGATTTGAGTTAATTTTTTCAAATAATATTTTTTGTTTCTAGTTTTGACAGCGACAAAAATAAAATCTTTCCCTCTATGAAAATAAATGCAAGCGTTCATAAAGAAGCTATTTTAAGAATCTCCAAATCACATACTCGATTTGAGTTAATTTTTTCAAATAATATTTTTTGTTTCTAATTTTGACAACGACAAAAATTAATAAATTTCTTCAACAAAATTTAAATGCAAGCGTTCATAAAGAAGCTATTTTAAGAATCTCCAAATCACATACTCGATTTGAGTTAATTTTTTCAAATAATATTTTTTGTTTCTAATTTTGAAAGCTACAAAAATAAAATCTTTCCCTCTATGAAAATAAATGCAAGCGTTCATAAAGAAGCTATTTTAAGAATCTCCAAATCACATACTCGATTTGAGTTAATTTTTTCAAATAATATTTTTTGTTTCTAATTTTGACAGCGACAAAAATAAAATCTTTCCCTCTATGAAAATAAATGCAAGCGTTCATAAAGAAGCTATTTTAAGAATCTCCAAATCACATACTCGATTTGAGTTAATTTTTTCAAATAATATTTTTTGTTTCTAATTTTGAAAGCGACAAAAATAAAATCTTTCCCTCTATGAAAATAAATGCAAGCGTTCATAAAGAAGCTATTTTAAGAATCTCCAAATCACATACTCGATTTGAGTTAATTTTTTCAAATAATATTTTTTGTTTCTAATTTTGAAAGCGACAAAAATAAAATCTTTCCCTCTATGAAAATAAATGCAAGCGTTCATAAAGAAGCTATTTTAAGAATCTCCAAATCACATACTCGATTTGAGTTAATTTTTTCAAATAATATTTTTTGTTTCTAGTTTTGACAGCGACAAAAATAAAATCTTTCCCTCTATGAAAATAAATGCAAGCGTTCATAAAGAAGCTATTTTAAGAATCTCCAAATCACATACTCGATGTGAGTTAATTTTTTCAAATAATATTTTTTGTTTCTAATTTTGACAACGACAAAAATTAATAAATTTCTTCAACAAAATTTAAATGCAAGCGTTCATAAAGAAGCTATTTTAAGAATCTCCAAATCACATACTCGATTTGAGTTAATTTTTTCAAATAATATTTTTTGTTTCTAATTTTGACAACGACAAAAATTAATAAATTTCTTCAACAAAATTTAAATGCAAGCGTTCATAAAGAAGCTATTTTAAGAATCTCCAAATCACATACTCGATTTGAGTTAATTTTTTCAAATAATATTTTTTGTTTCTAATTTTGACAACGACAAAAATTAATAAATTTCTTCAACAAAATTTAAATGAAAGCGTTCATAAAGAAGCTATTTTAAGAATCTCCAAATCACATACTCGATTTGAATTAATTTTTTCAAATAATATTTTTTGTTTTTAATTTTGACAGCGACAAAAATAAAATCTTTCCCTCTATGAAAATAAATGAAAGCGTTCATAAAGAAGCTATTTTAAGAATCTCCAAATCACATACTCGATTTGAATTAATTTTTTCAAATAATATTTTTTGTTTCTAATTTTGACAGCGACAAAAATAAAATCTTTCCCTCTATGAAAATAAATGAAAGCGTTCATAAGGAGCTATTTTAAGAATCTCCAAATCACATACTCGATTTGAGTTAATTTTTTCAAATAATATTTTTTGTTTCTAATTTTGACAACGACAAAAATTAATAAATTTCTTCAACAAAATTTAAATGCAAGCGTTCATAAAGAAGCTATTTTAAGAATCTCCAAATCACATACTCGATTTGAGTTAATTTTTTCAAATAATATTTTTTGTTTCTAATTTTGACAACGACAAAAATTAATAAATTTCTTCAACAAAATTTAAATGCAAGCGTTCATAAAGAAGCTATTTTAAGAATCTCCAAATCACATACTCGATTTGAGTTAATTTTTTCAAATAATATTTTTTGTTTCTAATTTTGACAACGACAAAAATTAATAAATTTCTTCAACAAAATTTAAATGCAAGCGTTCATAAAGAAGCTATTTTAAGAATCTCCAAATCACATACTCGATTTGAGTTAATTTTTTCAAATAATATTTTTTGTTTCTAATTTTGACAACGACAAAAATTAATAAATTTCTTCAACAAAATTTAAATGCAAGCGTTCATAAAGAAGCTATTTTAAGAATCTACAAATCACATACTCGATTTGAGTTAATTTTTTCAAATAATATTTTTTGTTTCTAATTTTGACAACGACAAAAATTAATAAATTTCTTCAACAAAATTTAAATGCAAGCGTTCATAAAGAAGCTATTTTAAGAATCTCCAAATCACATACTCGATTTGAGTTAATTTTTTCAAATAATATTTTTTGTTTCTAATTTTGACAACGACAAAAATTAATAAATTTCTTCAACAAAATTTAAATGCAAGCGTTCATAAAGAAGCTATTTTAAGAATCTCCAAATCACATACTCGATTTGAGTTAATTTTTTCAAATAATATTTTTTGTTTCTAATTTTGACAACGACAAAAATTAATAAATTTCTTCAACAAAATTTAAATGAAAGCGTTCATAAAGAAGCTATTTTAAGAATCTCCAAATCACATACTCGATTTGAATTAATTTTTTCAAATAATATTTTTTGTTTTTAATTTTGACAGCGACAAAAATAAAATCTTTCCCTCTATGAAAATAAATGAAAGCGTTCATAAAGAAGCTATTTTAAGAATCTCCAAATCACATACTCGATTTGAATTAATTTTTTCAAATAATATTTTTTGTTTCTAATTTTGACAGCGACAAAAATAAAATCTTTCCCTCTATGAAAATAAATGAAAGCGTTCATAAGGAGCTATTTTAAGAATCTCCAAATCACATACTCGATTTGAGTTAATTTTTTCAAATAATATTTTTTGTTTCTAATTTTGACAGCGACAAAAATAAAATCTTTCCCTCTATGAAAATAAATGAAAGCGTTCATAAGGAGCTATTTTAAGAATCTCCAAATCACATACTCGATTTGAGTTAATTTTTTCAAATAATATTTTTTGTTTCTAATTTTGACAACGACAAAAATTAATAAATTTCTTCAACAAAATTTAAATGAAAGCGTTCATAAGGAGCTATTTTAAGAATCTCCAAATCACATACTCGATTTGAGTTAATTTTTTCAAATAATATTTTTTGTTTCTAATTTTGACAGCGACAAAAATAAAATCTTTCCCTCTATGAAAATAAATGAAAGCGTTCATAAGGAGCTATTTTAAGAATCTCCAAATCACATACTCGATTTGAGTTAATTTTTTCAAATAATATTTTTTGTTTCTAATTTTGACAACGACAAAAATTAATAAATTTCTTCAACAAAATTTAAATGCAAGCGTTCATAAAGAAGCTATTTTAAGAATCTCCAAATCACATACTCGATTTGAGTTAATTTTTTCAAATAATATTTTTTGTTTCTAATTTTGACAACGACAAAAATTAATAAATTTCTTCAACAAAATTTAAATGCAAGCGTTCATAAAGAAGCTATTTTAAGAATCTCCAAATCACATACTCGATTTGAGTTAATTTTTTCAAATAATATTTTTTGTTTCTAATTTTGACAACGACAAAAATTAATAAATTTCTTCAACAAAATTTAAATGCAAGCGTTCATAAAGAAGCTATTTTAAGAATCTCCAAATCACATACTCGATTTGAGTTAATTTTTTCAAATAATATTTTTTGTTTCTAATTTTGACAACGACAAAAATTAATAAATTTCTTCAACAAAATTTAAATGAAAGCGTTCATAAAGAAGCTATTTTAAGAATCTCCAAATCACATACTCGATTTGAATTAATTTTTTCAAATAATATTTTTTGTTTTTAATTTTGACAGCGACAAAAATAAAATCTTTCCCTCTATGAAAATAAATGAAAGCGTTCATAAAGAAGCTATTTTAAGAATCTCCAAATCACATACTCGATTTGAATTAATTTTTTCAAATAATATTTTTTGTTTCTAATTTTGACAGCGACAAAAATAAAATCTTTCCCTCTATGAAAATAAATGAAAGCGTTCATAAAGAAGCTATTTTAAGAATCTCCAAATCACATACTCGATTTGAATTAATTTTTTCAAATAATATTTTTTGTTTTTAATTTTGACAGCGACAAAAATAAAATCTTTCCCTCTATGAAAATAAATGAAAGCGTTCATAAAGAAGCTATTTTAAGAATCTCCAAATCACATACTCGATTTGAATTAATTTTTTCAAATAATATTTTTTGTTTCTAATTTTGACAACGACAAAAATTAATAAATTTCTTCAACAAAATTTAAATGAAAGCGTTCATAAAGAAGCTATTTTAAGAATCTCCAAATCACATACTCGATTTGAATTAATTTTTTCAAATAATATTTTTTGTTTTTAATTTTGACAGCGACAAAAATAAAATCTTTCCCTCTATGAAAATAAATGAAAGCGTTCATAAAGAAGCTATTTTAAGAATCTCCAAATCACATACTCGATTTGAGTTAATTTTTTCAAATAATATTTTTTGTTTCTAATTTTGACAACGACAAAAATTAATAAATTTCTTCAACAAAATTTAAATGCAAGCGTTCATAAAGAAGCTATTTTAAGAATCTCCAAATCACATACTCGATTTGAGTTAATTTTTTCAAATAATATTTTTTGTTTCTAATTTTGACAACGACAAAAATTAATAAATTTCTTCAACAAAATTTAAATGAAAGCGTTCATAAAGAAGCTATTTTAAGAATCTCCAAATCACATACTCGATTTGAATTAATTTTTTCAAATAATATTTTTTGTTTTTAATTTTGACAGCGACAAAAATAAAATCTTTCCCTCTATGAAAATAAATGAAAGCGTTCATAAAGAAGCTATTTTAAGAATCTCCAAATCACATACTCGATTTGAATTAATTTTTTCAAATAATATTTTTTGTTTCTAATTTTGACAACGACAAAAATTAATAAATTTCTTCAACAAAATTTAAATGCAAGCGTTCATAAAGAAGCTATTTTAAGAATCTCCAAATCACATACTCGATTTGAGTTAATTTTTTCAAATAATATTTTTTGTTTCTAATTTTGACAACGACAAAAATTAATAAATTTCTTCAACAAAATTTAAATGCAAGCGTTCATAAAGAAGCTATTTTAAGAATCTCCAAATCACATACTCGATTTGAGTTAATTTTTTCAAATAATATTTTTTGTTTCTAATTTTGACAACGACAAAAATTAATAAATTTCTTCAACAAAATTTAAATGCAAGCGTTCATAAAGAAGCTATTTTAAGAATCTCCAAATCACATACTCGATTTGAATTAATTTTTTCAAATAATATTTTTTGTTTCTAATTTTGACAACGACAAAAATTAATAAATTTCTTCAACAAAATTTAAATGCAAGCGTTCATAAAGAAGCTATTTTAAGAATCTCCAAATCACATACTCGATTTGAATTAATTTTTTCAAATAATATTTTTTGTTTTTAATTTTGACAGCGACAAAAATAAAATCTTTCCCTCTATGAAAATAAATGAAAGCGTTCATAAAGAAGCTATTTTAAGAATCTCCAAATCACATACTCGATTTGAATTAATTTTTTCAAATAATATTTTTTGTTTTTAATTTTGACAGCGACAAAAATAAAATCTTTCCCTCTATGAAAATAAATGAAAGCGTTCATAAAGAAGCTATTTTAAGAATCTCCAAATCACATACTCGATTTGAATTAATTTTTTCAAATAATATTTTTTGTTTTTAATTTTGACAGCGACAAAAATAAAATCTTTCCCTCTAAGAAAATAAATGAAAGCGTTCATAAAGAAGCTATTTTAAGAATCTCCAAATCACATACTCGATTTGAATTAATTTTTTCAAATAATATTTTTTGTTTTTAATTTTGACAGCGACAAAAATAAAATCTTTCCCTCTAAGAAAATAAATGAAAGCGTTCATAAAGAAGCTATTTTAAGAATCTCCAAATCACATACTCGATTTGAATTAATTTTTTCAAATAATATTTTTTGTTTTTAATTTTGACAGCGACAAAAATAAAATCTTTCCCTCTATGAAAATAAATGAAAGCGTTCATAAAGAAGCTATTTTAAGAATCTCCAAATCACATACTCGATTTGAATTAATTTTTTCAAATAATATTTTTTGTTTTTAATTTTGACAGCGACAAAAATAAAATCTTTCCCTCTATGAAAATAAATGAAAGCGTTCATAAAGAAGCTATTTTAAGAATCTCCAAATCACATACTCGATTTGAATTAATTTTTTCAAATAATATTTTTTGTTTTTAATTTTGACAGCAACAAAAATAAAATCTTTCCCTCTATGAAAATAAATGAAAGCGTTCATAAAGAAGCTATTTTAAGAATCTCCAAATCACATACTCGATTTGAATTAATTTTTTCAAATAATATTTTTTGTTTTTAATTTTGACAGCGACAAAAATAAAATCTTTCCCTCTATGAAAATAAATGAAAGCGTTCATAAAGAAGCTATTTTAAGAATCTCCAAATCACATACTCGATTTGAATTAATTTTTTCAAATAATATTTTTTGTTTTTAATTTTGACAGCGACAAAAATAAAATCTTTCCCTCTATGAAAATAAATGAAAGCGTTCATAAAGAAGCTATTTTAAGAATCTCCAAATCACATACTCGATTTGAATTAATTTTTTCAAATAATATTTTATGTTTCTAATTTTGACAGCGACAAAAATAAAATCTTTCCCTCTATAAAAATAAATGAATGCGTTCATAAAGAAGCTATTTTAAGAATCTCCAAATCACATACTCGATTTGAATTAATTTTTTCAAATAATATTTTTTGTTTCTAATTTTGACAACGACAAAAATTAATAAATTTCTTCAACAAAATTTAAATGCAAGCGTTCATAAAGAAGCTATTTTAAGAATCTCCAAATCACATACTCGATTTGAATTAATTTTTTCAAATAATATTTTTTGTTTTTAATTTTGACAGCGACAAAAATAAAATCTTTCCCTCTATGAAAATAAATGAAAGCGTTCATAAAGAAGCTATTTTAAGAATCTCCAAATCACATACTCGATTTGAATTAATTTTTTCAAATAATATTTTATGTTTCTAATTTTGACAGCGACAAAAATAAAATCTTTCCCTCTATAAAAATAAATGAATGCGTTCATAAAGAAGCTATTTTAAGAATCTCCAAATCACATACTCGATTTGAATTAATTTTTTCAAATAATATTTTTTGTTTCTAATTTTGACAACGACAAAAATTAATAAATTTCTTCAACAAAATTTAAATGCAAGCGTTCATAAAGAAGCTATTTTAAGAATCTCCAAATCACATACTCGATTTGAATAAATTTTTTCAAATAATATTTTTTGTTTCTAATTTTGACAGCGACAAAAATAAAATCTTTCCCTCTATGAAAATAAATGAAAGCGTTCATAAAGAAGCTATTTTAAGAATCTCCAAATCACATACTCGATTTGAATTAATTTTTTCAAATAATATTTTATGTTTCTAATTTTGACAGCGACAAAAATAAAATCTTTCCCTCTATAAAAATAAATGAATGCGTTCATAAAGAAGCTATTTTAAGAATCTCCAAATCACATACTCGATTTGAATTAATTTTTTCAAATAATATTTTTTGTTTTTAATTTTGACAGCGACAAAAATAAAATCTTTCCCTCTATGAAAATAAATGAAAGCGTTCATAAAGAAGCTATTTTAAGAATCTCCAAATCACATACTCGATTTGAATTAATTTTTTCAAATAATATTTTTTGTTTCTAATTTTGACAACGACAAAAATTAATAAATTTCTTCAACAAAATTTAAATGCAAGCGTTCATAAAGAAGCTATTTTAAGAATCTCCAAATCACATACTCGATTTGAATTAATTTTTTCAAATAATATTTTTTGTTTTTAATTTTGACAGCGACAAAAATAAAATCTTTCCCTCTATGAAAATAAATGAAAGCGTTCATAAAGAAGCTATTTTAAGAATCTCCAAATCACATACTCGATTTGAATTAATTTTTTCAAATAATATTTTTTGTTTTTAATTTTGACAGCGACAAAAATAAAATCTTTCCCTCTATGAAAATAAATGAAAGCGTTCATAAAGAAGCTATTTTAAGAATCTCCAAATCACATACTCGATTTGAATTAATTTTTTCAAATAATATTTTTTGTTTTTAATTTTGACAGCGACAAAAATAAAATCTTTCCCTCTATGAAAATAAATGAAAGCGTTCATAAAGAAGCTATTTTAAGAATCTCCAAATCACATACTCGATTTGAATTAATTTTTTCAAATAATATTTTTTGTTTCTAATTTTGACAACGACAAAAATTAATAAATTTCTTCAACAAAATTTAAATGCAAGCGTTCATAAAGAAGCTATTTTAAGAATCTCCAAATCACATACTCGATTTGAATTAATTTTTTCAAATAATATTTTTTGTTTCTAATTTTGACAACGACAAAAATTAATAAATTTCTTCAACAAAATTTAAATGCAAGCGTTCATAAAGAAGCTATTTTAAGAATCTCCAAATCACATACTCGATTTGAATTAATTTTTTCAAATAATATTTTTTGTTTCTAATTTTGACAACGACAAAAATTAATAAATTTCTTCAACAAAATTTAAATGCAAGCGTTCATAAAGAAGCTATTTTAAGAATCTCCAAATCACATACTCGATTTGAATTAATTTTTTCAAATAATATTTTTTGTTTTTAATTTTGACAGCGACAAAAATAAAATCTTTCCCTCTATGAAAATAAATGAAAGCGTTCATAAAGAAGCTATTTTAAGAATCTCCAAATCACATACTCGATTTGAATTAATTTTTTCAAATAATATTTTTTGTTTTTAATTTTGACAGCGACAAAAATAAAATCTTTCCCTCTATGAAAATAAATGAAAGCGTTCATAAAGAAGCTATTTTAAGAATCTCCAAATCACATACTCGATTTGAATTAATTTTTTCAAATAATATTTTATGTTTCTAATTTTGACAGCGACAAAAATAAAATCTTTCCCTCTATAAAAATAAATGAATGCGTTCATAAAGAAGCTATTTTAAGAATCTCCAAATCACATACTCGATTTGAATTAATTTTTTCAAATAATATTTTTTGTTTCTAATTTTGACAACGACAAAAATTAATAAATTTCTTCAACAAAATTTAAATGCAAGCGTTCATAAAGAAGCTATTTTAAGAATCTCCAAATCACATACTCGATTTGAATTAATTTTTTCAAATAATATTTTTTGTTTTTAATTTTGACAGCGACAAAAATAAAATCTTTCCCTCTATGAAAATAAATGAAAGCGTTCATAAAGAAGCTATTTTAAGAATCTCCAAATCACATACTCGATTTGAATTAATTTTTTCAAATAATATTTTATGTTTCTAATTTTGACAGCGACAAAAATAAAATCTTTCCCTCTATAAAAATAAATGAATGCGTTCATAAAGAAGCTATTTTAAGAATCTCCAAATCACATACTCGATTTGAATTAATTTTTTCAAATAATATTTTTTGTTTCTAATTTTGACAACGACAAAAATTAATAAATTTCTTCAACAAAATTTAAATGCAAGCGTTCATAAAGAAGCTATTTTAAGAATCTCCAAATCACATACTCGATTTGAATAAATTTTTTCAAATAATATTTTTTGTTTCTAATTTTGACAGCGACAAAAATAAAATCTTTCCCTCTATGAAAATAAATGAAAGCGTTCATAAAGAAGCTATTTTAAGAATCTCCAAATCACATACTCGATTTGAATTAATTTTTTCAAATAATATTTTATGTTTCTAATTTTGACAGCGACAAAAATAAAATCTTTCCCTCTATAAAAATAAATGAATGCGTTCATAAAGAAGCTATTTTAAGAATCTCCAAATCACATACTCGATTTGAATTAATTTTTTCAAATAATATTTTTTGTTTTTAATTTTGACAGCGACAAAAATAAAATCTTTCCCTCTATGAAAATAAATGAAAGCGTTCATAAAGAAGCTATTTTAAGAATCTCCAAATCACATACTCGATTTGAATTAATTTTTTCAAATAATATTTTATGTTTCTAATTTTGACAGCGACAAAAATAAAATCTTTCCCTCTATAAAAATAAATGAATGCGTTCATAAAGAAGCTATTTTAAGAATCTCCAAATCACATACTCGATTTGAATTAATTTTTTCAAATAATATTTTTTGTTTTT
Source organism: Panagrolaimus kolymaensis (assembly GCA_028622995.1). Taxonomy (NCBI): domain Eukaryota; kingdom Metazoa; phylum Nematoda; class Chromadorea; order Rhabditida; family Panagrolaimidae; genus Panagrolaimus; species Panagrolaimus kolymaensis. The sequence continues at coordinate 48,875 of JAJQJQ010000025.1, read as the reverse complement.
AATTTTGACAGCGACAAAAATAAAATCTTTCCCTCTATGAAAATAAATGAAAGCGTTCATAAAGAAGCTATTTTAAGAATCTCCAAATCACATACTCGATTTGAATTAATTTTTTCAAATAATATTTTATGTTTCTAATTTTGACAGCGACAAAAATAAAATCTTTCCCTCTATAAAAATAAATGAATGCGTTCATAAAGAAGCTATTTTAAGAATCTCCAAATCACATACTCGATTTGAATTAATTTTTTCAAATAATATTTTTTGTTTTTAATTTTGACAGCGACAAAAATAAAATCTTTCCCTCTATGAAAATAAATGAAAGCGTTCATAAAGAAGCTATTTTAAGAATCTCCAAATCACATACTCGATTTGAATTAATTTTTTCAAATAATATTTTTTGTTTCTAATTTTGACAGCGACAAAAATAAAATCTTTCCCTCTATGAAAATAAATGAAAGCGTTCATAAAGAAGCTATTTTAAGAATCTCCAAATCACATACTCGATTTGAATTAATTTTTTCAAATAATATTTTATGTTTCTAATTTTGACAGCGACAAAAATAAAATCTTTCCCTCTATGAAAATAAATGAAAGCGTTCATAAAGAAGCTATTTTAAGAATCTCCAAATCACATACTCGATTTGAATTAATTTTTTCAAATAATATTTTTTGTTTCTAATTTTGACAGCGACAAAAATAAAATCTTTCCCTCTATGAAAATAAATGAAAGCGTTCATAAAGAAGCTATTTTAAGAATCTCCAAATCACATACTCGATTTGAATTAATTTTTTCAAATAATATTTTTTGTTTCTAATTTTGACAGCGACAAAAATAAAATCTTTCCCTCTATGAAAATAAATGAAAGCGTTCATAAAGAAGCTATTTTAAGAATCTCCAAATCACATACTCGATTTGAATTAATTTTTTCAAATAATATTTTTTGTTTCTAATTTTGACAGCGACAAAAATAAAATCTTTCCCTCTATAAAAATAAATGAAAGCGTTCATAAAGAAGCTATTTTAAGAATCTCCAAATCACATACTCGATTTGAATTAATTTTTTCAAATAATATTTTTTGTTTCTAATTTTGACAGCGACAAAAATAAAATCTTTCCCTCTATGAAAATAAATGAAAGCGTTCATAAAGAAGCTATTTTAAGAATCTCCAAATCACATACTCGATTTGAATTAATTTTTTCAAATAATATTTTTTGTTTCTAATTTTGACAGCGACAAAAATAAAATCTTTCCCTCTATGAAAATAAATGAAAGCGTTCATAAAGAAGCTATTTTAAGAATCTCCAAATCACATACTCGATTTGAATTAATTTTTTCAAATAATATTTTTTGTTTCTAATTTTGACAGCGACAAAAATAAAATCTTTCCCTCTATGAAAATAAATGAAAGCGTTCATAAAGAAGCTATTTTAAGAATCTCCAAATCACATACTCGATTTGAATTAATTTTTTCAAATAATATTTTTTGTTTCTAATTTTGACAGCGACAAAAATAAAATCTTTCCCTCTATAAAAATAAATGAAAGCGTTCATAAAGAAGCTATTTTAAGAATCTCCAAATCACATACTCGATTTGAATTAATTTTTTCAAATAATATTTTTTGTTTCTAATTTTGACAGCGACAAAAATAAAATCTTTCCCTCTATGAAAATAAATGAAAGCGTTCATAAAGAAGCTATTTTAAGAATCTCCAAATCACATACTCGATTTGAATTAATTTTTTCAAATAATATTTTTTGTTTCTAATTTTGACAGCGACAAAAATAAAATCTTTCCCTCTATAAAAATAAATGAAAGCGTTCATAAAGAAGCTATTTTAAGAATCTCCAAATCACATACTCGATTTGAATTAATTTTTTCAAATAATATTTTTTGTTTCTAATTTTGACAGCGACAAAAATAAAATCTTTCCCTCTATAAAAATAAATGAAAGCGTTCATAAAGAAGCTATTTTAAGAATCTCCAAATCACATACTCGATTTGAATTAATTTTTTCAAATAATATTTTTTGTTTCTAATTTTGACAACGACAAAAATTAATAAATTTCTTCAACAAAATTTAAATGCAAGCGTTCATAAAGAAGCTATTTTAAGAATCTCCAAATCACATACTCGATTTGAATTAATTTTTTCAAATAATATTTTTTGTTTCTAATTTTGACAGCGACAAAAATAAAATCTTTCCCTCTATGAAAATAAATGAAAGCGTTCATAAAGAAGCTATTTTAAGAATCTCCAAATCACATACTCGATTTGAATTAATTTTTTCAAATAATATTTTTTGTTTCTAATTTTGACAGCGACAAAAATAAAATCTTTCCCTCTATGAAAATAAATGAAAGCGTTCATAAAGAAGCTATTTTAAGAATCTCCAAATCACATACTCGATTTGAATTAATTTTTTCAAATAATATTTTTTGTTTCTAATTTTGACAACGACAAAAATTAATAAATTTCTTCAACAAAATTTAAATGCAAGCGTTCATAAAGAAGCTATTTTAAGAATCTCCAAATCACATACTCGATTTGAATTAATTTTTTCAAATAATATTTTTTGTTTCTAATTTTGACAACGACAAAAATTAATAAATTTCTTCAACAAAATTTAAATGCAAGCGTTCATAAAGAAGCTATTTTAAGAATCTCCAAATCACATACTCGATTTGAGTTAATTTTTTCAAATAATATTTTTTGTTTCTAATTTTGACAACGACAAAAATTAATAAATTTCTTCAACAAAATTTAAATGCAAGCGTTCATAAAGAAGCTATTTTAAGAATCTCCAAATCACATACTCGATTTGAGTTAATTTTTTCAAATAATATTTTTTGTTTCTAATTTTGACAGCGACAAAAATAAAATCTTTCCCTCTATGAAAATAAATGAAAGCGTTCATAAAGAAGCTATTTTAAGAATCTCCAAATCACATACTCGATTTGAATTAATTTTTTCAAATAATATTTTTTGTTTCTAATTTTGACAGCGACAAAAATAAAATCTTTCCCTCTATGAAAATAAATGAAAGCGTTCATAAAGAAGCTATTTTAAGAATCTCCAAATCACATACTCGATTTGAATTAATTTTTTCAAATAATATTTTTTGTTTCTAATTTTGACAGCGACAAAAATAAAATCTTTCCCTCTATGAAAATAAATGAAAGCGTTCATAAAGAAGCTATTTTAAGAATCTCCAAATCACATACTCGATTTGAATTAATTTTTTCAAATAATATTTTTTGTTTCTAATTTTGACAGCGACAAAAATAAAATCTTTCCCTCTATAAAAATAAATGAAAGCGTTCATAAAGAAGCTATTTTAAGAATCTCCAAATCACATACTCGATTTGAATTAATTTTTTCAAATAATATTTTTTGTTTCTAATTTTGACAGCGACAAAAATAAAATCTTTCCCTCTATGAAAATAAATGAAAGCGTTCATAAAGAAGCTATTTTAAGAATCTCCAAATCACATACTCGATTTGAATTAATTTTTTCAAATAATATTTTTTGTTTCTAATTTTGACAGCGACAAAAATAAAATCTTTCCCTCTATAAAAATAAATGAAGGCGTTCATAAAGAAGCTATTTTAAGAATCTCCAAATCACATACTCGATTTGAATTAATTTTTTCAAATAATATTTTTTGTTTCTAATTTTGACAGCGACAAAAATAAAATCTTTCCCTCTATAAAAATAAATGAAAGCGTTCATAAAGAAGCTATTTTAAGAATCTCCAAATCACATACTCGATTTGAATTAATTTTTTCAAATAATATTTTTTGTTTCTAATTTTGACAACGACAAAAATTAATAAATTTCTTCAACAAAATTTAAATGCAAGCGTTCATAAAGAAGCTATTTTAAGAATCTCCAAATCACATACTCGATTTGAATTAATTTTTTCAAATAATATTTTTTGTTTCTAATTTTGACAACGACAAAAATTAATAAATTTCTTCAACAAAATTTAAATGCAAGCGTTCATAAAGAAGCTATTTTAAGAATCTCCAAATCACATACTCGATTTGAGTTAATTTTTTCAAATAATATTTTTTGTTTCTAATTTTGACAGCGACAAAAATAAAATCTTTCCCTCTATGAAAATAAATGAAAGCGTTCATAAAGAAGCTATTTTAAGAATCTCCAAATCACATACTCGATTTGAATTAATTTTTTCAAATAATATTTTTTGTTTCTAATTTTGACAACGACAAAAATTAATAAATTTCTTCAACAAAATTTAAATGCAAGCGTTCATAAAGAAGCTATTTTAAGAATCTCCAAATCACATACTCGATTTGAGTTAATTTTTTCAAATAATATTTTTTGTTTCTAATTTTGACAGCGACAAAAATAAAATCTTTCCCTCTATGAAAATAAATGAAAGCGTTCATAAAGAAGCTATTTTAAGAATCTCCAAATCACATACTCGATTTGAATTAATTTTTTCAAATAATATTTTTTGTTTCTAATTTTGACAGCGACAAAAATAAAATCTTTCCCTCTATGAAAATAAATGAAAGCGTTCATAAAGAAGCTATTTTAAGAATCTCCAAATCACATACTCGATTTGAATTAATTTTTTCAAATAATATTTTTTGTTTCTAATTTTGACAACGACAAAAATTAATAAATTTCTTCAACAAAATTTAAATGCAAGCGTTCATAAAGAAGCTATTTTAAGAATCTCCAAATCACATACTCGATTTGAATTAATTTTTTCAAATAATATTTTTTGTTTCTAATTTTGACAACGACAAAAATTAATAAATTTCTTCAACAAAATTTAAATGCAAGCGTTCATAAAGAAGCTATTTTAAGAATCTCCAAATCACATACTCGATTTGAGTTAATTTTTTCAAATAATATTTTTTGTTTCTAATTTTGACAGCGACAAAAATAAAATCTTTCCCTCTATGAAAATAAATGAAAGCGTTCATAAAGAAGCTATTTTAAGAATCTCCAAATCACATACTCGATTTGAATTAATTTTTTCAAATAATATTTTTTGTTTCTAATTTTGACAGCGACAAAAATAAAATCTTTCCCTCTATGAAAATAAATGAAAGCGTTCATAAAGAAGCTATTTTAAGAATCTCCAAATCACATACTCGATTTGAATTAATTTTTTCAAATAATATTTTTTGTTTCTAATTTTGACAACGACAAAAATTAATAAATTTCTTCAACAAAATTTAAATGCAAGCGTTCATAAAGAAGCTATTTTAAGAATCTCCAAATCACATACTCGATTTGAGTTAATTTTTTCAAATAATATTTTTTGTTTCTAATTTTGACAGCGACAAAAATAAAATCTTTCCCTCTATGAAAATAAATGAAAGCGTTCATAAAGAAGCTATTTTAAGAATCTCCAAATCACATACTCGATTTGAATTAATTTTTTCAAATAATATTTTTTGTTTCTAATTTTGACAGCGACAAAAATAAAATCTTTCCCTCTATAAAAATAAATGAAAGCGTTCATAAAGAAGCTATTTTAAGAATCTCCAAATCACATACTCGATTTGAATTAATTTTTTCAAATAATATTTTTTGTTTCTAATTTTGACAACGACAAAAATTAATAAATTTCTTCAACAAAATTTAAATGCAAGCGTTCATAAAGAAGCTATTTTAAGAATCTCCAAATCACATACTCGATTTGAGTTAATTTTTTCAAATAATATTTTTTGTTTCTAATTTTGACAGCGACAAAAATAAAATCTTTCCCTCTATGAAAATAAATGAAAGCGTTCATAAAGAAGCTATTTTAAGAATCTCCAAATCACATACTCGATTTGAATTAATTTTTTCAAATAATATTTTTTGTTTCTAATTTTGACAACGACAAAAATTAATAAATTTCTTCAACAAAATTTAAATGCAAGCGTTCATAAAGAAGCTATTTTAAGAATCTCCAAATCACATACTCGATTTGAGTTAATTTTTTCAAATAATATTTTTTGTTTCTAATTTTGACAGCGACAAAAATAAAATCTTTCCCTCTATGAAAATAAATGAAAGCGTTCATAAAGAAGCTATTTTAAGAATCTCCAAATCACATACTCGATTTGAATTAATTTTTTCAAATAATATTTTTTGTTTCTAATTTTGACAGCGACAAAAATAAAATCTTTCCCTCTATGAAAATAAATGAAAGCGTTCATAAAGAAGCTATTTTAAGAATCTCCAAATCACATACTCGATTTGAATTAATTTTTTCAAATAATATTTTTTGTTTCTAATTTTGACAGCGACAAAAATAAAATCTTTCCCTCTATGAAAATAAATGAAAGCGTTCATAAAGAAGCTATTTTAAGAATCTCCAAATCACATACTCGATTTGAATTAATTTTTTCAAATAATATTTTTTGTTTCTAATTTTGACAACGACAAAAATTAATAAATTTCTTCAACAAAATTTAAATGCAAGCGTTCATAAAGAAGCTATTTTAAGAATCTCCAAATCACATACTCGATTTGAATTAATTTTTTCAAATAATATTTTTTGTTTCTAATTTTGACAGCGACAAAAATAAAATCTTTCCCTCTATGAAAATAAATGAAAGCGTTCATAAAGAAGCTATTTTAAGAATCTCCAAATCACATACTCGATTTGAATTAATTTTTTCAAATAATATTTTTTGTTTCTAATTTTGACAGCGACAAAAATAAAATCTTTCCCTCTATGAAAATAAATGAAAGCGTTCATAAAGAAGCTATTTTAAGAATCTCCAAATCACATACTCGATTTGAATTAATTTTTTCAAATAATATTTTTTGTTTCTAATTTTGACAGCGACAAAAATAAAATCTTTCCCTCTATGAAAATAAATGAAAGCGTTCATAAAGAAGCTATTTTAAGAATCTCCAAATCACATACTCGATTTGAATTAATTTTTTCAAATAATATTTTTTGTTTCTAATTTTGACAACGACAAAAATTAATAAATTTCTTCAACAAAATTTAAATGCAAGCGTTCATAAAGAAGCTATTTTAAGAATCTCCAAATCACATACTCGATTTGAGTTAATTTTTTCAAATAATATTTTTTGTTTCTAATTTTGACAGCGACAAAAATAAAATCTTTCCCTCTATGAAAATAAATGAAAGCGTTCATAAAGAAGCTATTTTAAGAATCTCCAAATCACATACTCGATTTGAATTAATTTTTTCAAATAATATTTTTTGTTTCTAATTTTGACAGCGACAAAAATAAAATCTTTCCCTCTATGAAAATAAATGAAAGCGTTCATAAAGAAGCTATTTTAAGAATCTCCAAATCACATACTCGATTTGAATTAATTTTTTCAAATAATATTTTTTGTTTCTAATTTTGACAGCGACAAAAATAAAATCTTTCCCTCTATGAAAATAAATGAAAGCGTTCATAAAGAAGCTATTTTAAGAATCTCCAAATCACATACTCGATTTGAATTAATTTTTTCAAATAATATTTTTTGTTTCTAATTTTGACAACGACAAAAATTAATAAATTTCTTCAACAAAATTTAAATGCAAGCGTTCATAAAGAAGCTATTTTAAGAATCTCCAAATCACATACTCGATTTGAGTTAATTTTTTCAAATAATATTTTTTGTTTCTAATTTTGACAGCGACAAAAATAAAATCTTTCCCTCTATGAAAATAAATGAAAGCGTTCATAAAGAAGCTATTTTAAGAATCTCCAAATCACATACTCGATTTGAATTAATTTTTTCAAATAATATTTTTTGTTTCTAATTTTGACAGCGACAAAAATAAAATCTTTCCCTCTATGAAAATAAATGAAAGCGTTCATAAAGAAGCTATTTTAAGAATCTCCAAATCACATACTCGATTTGAATTAATTTTTTCAAATAATATTTTTTGTTTCTAATTTTGACAGCGACAAAAATAAAATCTTTCCCTCTATGAAAATAAATGAAAGCGTTCATAAAGAAGCTATTTTAAGAATCTCCAAATCACATACTCGATTTGAATTAATTTTTTCAAATAATATTTTTTGTTTCTAATTTTGACAACGACAAAAATTAATAAATTTCTTCAACAAAATTTAAATGCAAGCGTTCATAAAGAAGCTATTTTAAGAATCTCCAAATCACATACTCGATTTGAGTTAATTTTTTCAAATAATATTTTTTGTTTCTAATTTTGACAACGACAAAAATTAATAAATTTCTTCAACAAAATTTAAATGCAAGCGTTCATAAAGAAGCTATTTTAAGAATCTCCAAATCACATACTCGATTTGAATTAATTTTTTCAAATTATATTTTTTGTTTCTAATTTTGACAACGACAAAAATAAAATCTTTCCCTCTATGAAAATAAATGAAAGCGTTCATAAAGAAGCTATTTTAAGAATCTCCAAATCACATACTCGATTTGAATTAATTTTTTCAAATAATATTTTTTGTTTTTAATTTTGACAGCGACAAAAATAAAATCTTTCCCTCTATGAAAATAAATGAAAGCGTTCATAAAGAAGCTATTTTAAGAATCTCCAAATCACATACTCGATTTGAATTAATTTTTTCAAATAATATTTTTTGTTTTTAATTTTGACAACGACAAAAATAAAATCTTTCCCTCTATGAAAATAAATGAAAGCGTTCATAAAGAAGCTATTTTAAGAATCTCCAAATCACATACTCGATTTGAATTAATTTTTTCAAATAATATTTTATGTTTCTAATTTTGACAGCGACAAAAATAAAATCTTTCCCTCTATGAAAATAAATGAAAGCGTTCATAAAGAAGCTATTTTAAGAATCTCCAAATCACATACTCGATTTGAATTAATTTTTTCAAATAATCTTTTTTGTTTCAAATTTTGACAGCGACAAAAATAAAATCTTTCCCTCTATGAAAATAAATGAAAGCGTTCATAAAGAAGCTATTTTAAGAATCTCCAAATCACATACTCGATTTGAATTAATTTTTTCAAATAATATTTTTTGTTTCTAATTTTGACAACGACAAAAATTAATAAATTTCTTCAACAAAATTTAAATGCAAGCGTTCATAAAGAAGCTATTTTAAGAATCTCCAAATCACATACTCGATTTGAGTTAATTTTTTCAAATAATATTTTTTGTTTCTAATTTTGACAACGACAAAAATAAAATCTTTCCCTCTATGAAAATAAATGAAAGCGTTCATAAAGAAGCTATTTTAAGAATCTCCAAATCACATACTCGATTTGAATTAATTTTTTCAAATAATATTTTTTGTTTCTAATTTTGACAACGACAAAAATTAATAAATTTCTTCAACAAAATTTAAATGCAAGCGTTCATAAAGAAGCTATTTTAAGAATCTCCAAATCACATACTCGATTTGAGTTAATTTTTTCAAATAATATTTTTTGTTTCTAATTTTGACAACGACAAAAATTAATAAATTTCTTCAACAAAATTTAAATGCAAGCGTTCATAAAGAAGCTATTTTAAGAATCTCCAAATCACATACTCGATTTGAATTAATTTTTTCAAATAATATTTTATGTTTCTAATTTTGACAGCGACAAAAATAAAATCTTTCCCTCTATGAAAATAAATGAAAGCGTTCATAAAGAAGCTATTTTAAGAATCTCCAAATCACATACTCGATTTGAATTAATTTTTTCAAATAATATTTTTTGTTTCTAATTTTGACAGCGACAAAAATAAAATCTTTCCCTCTATGAAAATAAATGAAAGCGTTCATAAAGAAGCTATTTTAAGAATCTCCAAATCACATACTCGATTTGAATTAATTTTTTCAAATAATATTTTTTGTTTCTAATTTTGACAACGACAAAAATTAATAAATTTCTTCAACAAAATTTAAATGCAAGCGTTCATAAAGAAGCTATTTTAAGAATCTCCAAATCACATACTCGATTTGAGTTAATTTTTTCAAATAATATTTTTTGTTTCTAATTTTGACAACGACAAAAATAAAATCTTTCCCTCTATGAAAATAAATGAAAGCGTTCATAAAGAAGCTATTTTAAGAATCTCCAAATCACATACTCGATTTGAATTAATTTTTTCAAATAATATTTTTTGTTTCTAATTTTGACAACGACAAAAATTAATAAATTTCTTCAACAAAATTTAAATGCAAGCGTTCATAAAGAAGCTATTTTAAGAATCTCCAAATCACATACTCGATTTGAATTAATTTTTTCAAATAATATTTTTTGTTTCTAATTTTGACAACGACAAAAATTAATAAATTTCTTCAACAAAATTTAAATGCAAGCGTTCATAAAGAAGCTATTTTAAGAATCTCCAAATCACATACTCGATTTGAGTTAATTTTTTCAAATAATATTTTTTGTTTCTAATTTTGACAACGACAAAAATTAATAAATTTCTTCAACAAAATTTAAATGCAAGCGTTCATAAAGAAGCTATTTTAAGAATCTCCAAATCACATACTCGATTTGAATTAATTTTTTCAAATAATATTTTTTGTTTCTAATTTTGACAACGACAAAAATAAAATCTTTCCCTCTATGAAAATAAATGAAAGCGTTCATAAAGAAGCTATTTTAAGAATCTCCAAATCACATACTCGATTTGAATTAATTTTTTCAAATAATATTTTTTGTTTTTAATTTTGACAGCGACAAAAATAAAATCTTTCCCTCTATGAAAATAAATGAAAGCGTTCATAAAGAAGCTATTTTAAGAATCTCCAAATCACATACTCGATTTGAATTAATTTTTTCAAATAATATTTTATGTTTCTAATTTTGACAGCGACAAAAATAAAATCTTTCCCTCTATGAAAATAAATGAAAGCGTTCATAAAGAAGCTATTTTAAGAATCTCCAAATCACATACTCGATTTGAATTAATTTTTTCAAATAATATTTTTTGTTTTTAATTTTGACAGCGACAAAAATAAAATCTTTCCCTCTATGAAAATAAATGAAAGCGTTCATAAAGAAGCTATTTTAAGAATCTCCAAATCACATACTCGATTTGAATTAATTTTTTCAAATAATATTTTTTGTTTCTAATTTTGACAACGACAAAAATTAATAAATTTCTTCAACAAAATTTAAATGCAAGCGTTCATAAAGAAGCTATTTTAAGAATCTCCAAATCACATACTCGATTTGAATTAATTTTTTCAAATAATATTTTTTGTTTCTAATTTTGACAACGACAAAAATAAAATCTTTCCCTCTATGAAAATAAATGAAAGCGTTCATAAAGAAGCTATTTTAAGAATCTCCAAATCACATACTCGATTTGAATTAATTTTTTCAAATAATATTTTTTGTTTTTAATTTTGACAGCGACAAAAATAAAATCTTTCCCTCTATGAAAATAAATGAAAGCGTTCATAAAGAAGCTATTTTAAGAATCTCCAAATCACATACTCGATTTGAATTAATTTTTTCAAATAATATTTTATGTTTCTAATTTTGACAGCGACAAAAATAAAATCTTTCCCTCTATGAAAATAAATGAAAGCGTTCATAAAGAAGCTATTTTAAGAATCTCCAAATCACATTATCGATTTGAATTAATTTTTTCAAATAATATTTTTTGTTTTTAATTTTGACAGCGACAAAAATAAAATCTTTCCCTCTATGAAAATAAATGAAAGCGTTCATAAAGAAGCTATTTTAAGAATCTCCAAATCACATACTCGATTTGAATTAATTTTTTCAAATAATATTTTTTGTTTTTAATTTTGACAACGACAAAAATAAAATCTTTCCCTCAATGAAAATAAATGAAAGCGTTCATAAAGAAGCTATTTTAAGAATCTCCAAATCACATACTCGATTTGAATTAATTTTTTCAAATAATATTTTTTGTTTCTAATTTTGACAACGACAAAAATAAAATCTTTCCCTCTATGAAAATAAATGAAAGCGTTCATAAAGAAGCTATTTTAAGAATCTCCAAATCACATACTCGATTTGAATTAATTTTTTCAAATAATATTTTTTGTTTTTAATTTTGACAGCGACAAAAATAAAATCTTTCCCTCTATGAAAATAAATGAAAGCGTTCATAAAGAAGCTATTTTAAGAATCTCCAAATCACATACTCGATTTGAATTAATTTTTTCAAATAATATTTTATGTTTCTAATTTTGACAGCGACAAAAATAAAATCTTTCCCTCTATGAAAATAAATGAAAGCGTTCATAAAGAAGCTATTTTAAGAATCTCCAAATCACATACTCGATTTGAATTAATTTTTTCAAATAATATTTTTTGTTTTTAATTTTGACAGCGACAAAAATAAAATCTTTCCCTCTATGAAAATAAATGAAAGCGTTCATAAAGAAGCTATTTTAAGAATCTCCAAATCACATACTCGATTTGAATTAATTTTTTCAAATAATATTTTTTGTTTTTAATTTTGACAACGACAAAAATAAAATCTTTCCCTCTATGAAAATAAATGAAAGCGTTCATAAAGAAGCTATTTTAAGAATCTCCAAATCACATACTCGATTTGAATTAATTTTTTCAAATAATATTTTTTGTTTTTAATTTTGACAGCGACAAAAATAAAATCTTTCCCTCTATGAAAATAAATGAAAGCGTTCATAAAGAAGCTATTTTAAGAATCTCCAAATCACATACTCGATTTGAATTAATTTTTTCAAATAATATTTTTTGTTTTTAATTTTGACAACGACAAAAATAAAATCTTTCCCTCTATGAAAATAAATGAAAGCGTTCATAAAGAAGCTATTTTAAGAATCTCCAAATCACATACTCGATTTGAATTAATTTTTTCAAATAATATTTTATGTTTCTAATTTTGACAGCGACAAAAATAAAATCTTTCCCTCTATGAAAATAAATGAAAGCGTTCATAAAGAAGCTATTTTAAGAATCTCCAAATCACATACTCGATTTGAATTAATTTTTTCAAATAATATTTTTTGTTTCTAATTTTGACAGCGACAAAAATAAAATCTTTCCCTCTATGAAAATAAATGAAAGCGTTCATAAAGAAGCTATTTTAAGAATCTCCAAATCACATACTCGATTTGAGTTAATTTTTTCAAATAATATTTTTTGTTTCTAATTTTGACAACGACAAAAATTAATAAATTTCTTCAACAAAATTTAAATGCAAGCGTTCATAAAGAAGCTATTTTAAGAATCTCCAAATCACATACTCGATTTGAATTAATTTTTTCAAATAATATTTTTTGTTTTTAATTTTGACAGCGACAAAAATAAAATCTTTCCCTCTATGAAAATAAATGAAAGCGTTCATAAAGAAGCTATTTTAAGAATCTCCAAATCACATACTCGATTTGAATTAATTTTTTCAAATAATATTTTTTGTTTCTAATTTTGACAACGACAAAAATAAAATCTTTCCCTCTATGAAAATAAATGAAAGCGTTCATAAAGAAGCTATTTTAAGAATCTCCAAATCACATACTCGATTTGAATTAATTTTTTCAAATAATATTTTTTGTTTTTAATTTTGACAGCGACAAAAATAAAATCTTTCCCTCTATGAAAATAAATGAAAGCGTTCATAAAGAAGCTATTTTAAGAATCTCCAAATCACATACTCGATTTGAATTAATTTTTTCAAATAATATTTTTTGTTTCTAATTTTGACAACGACAAAAATAAAATCTTTCCCTCTATGAAAATAAATGAAAGCGTTCATAAAGAAGCTATTTTAAGAATCTCCAAATCACATACTCGATTTGAATTAATTTTTTCAAATAATATTTTTTGTTTCTAATTTTGACAACGACAAAAATAAAATCTTTCCCTCTATGAAAATAAATGAAAGCGTTCATAAAGAAGCTATTTTAAGAATCTCCAAATCACATACTCGATTTGAATTAATTTTTTCAAATAATATTTTTTGTTTTTAATTTTGACAGCGACAAAAATAAAATCTTTCCCTCTATGAAAATAAATGAAAGCGTTCATAAAGAAGCTATTTTAAGAATCTCCAAATCACATACTCGATTTGAATTAATTTTTTCAAATAATATTTTTTGTTTCTAATTTTGACAACGACAAAAATAAAATCTTTCCCTCTATGAAAATAAATGAAAGCGTTCATAAAGAAGCTATTTTAAGAATCTCCAAATCACATACTCGATTTGAATTAATTTTTTCAAATAATATTTTTTGTTTCTAATTTTGACAACGACAAAAATAAAATCTTTCCCTCTATGAAAATAAATGAAAGCGTTCATAAAGAAGCTATTTTAAGAATCTCCAAATCACATACTCGATTTGAATTAATTTTTTCAAATAATATTTTTTGTTTCTAATTTTGACAACGACAAAAATAAAATCTTTCCCTCTATGAAAATAAATGAAAGCGTTCATAAAGAAGCTATTTTAAGAATCTCCAAATCACATACTCGATTTGAATTAATTTTTTCAAATAATATTTTTTGTTTCTAATTTTGACAACGACAAAAATAAAATCTTTCCCTCTATGAAAATAAATGAAAGCGTTCATAAAGAAGCTATTTTAAGAATCTCCAAATCACATACTCGATTTGAATTAATTTTTTCAAATAATATTTTTTGTTTCTAATTTTGACAACGACAAAAATAAAATCTTTCCCTCTATGAAAATAAATGAAAGCGTTCATAAAGAAGCTATTTTAAGAATCTCCAAATCACATACTCGATTTGAGTTAATTTTTTCAAATAATATTTTTTGTTTCTAATTTTGACAACGACAAAAATTAATAAATTTCTTCAACAAAATTTAAATGCAAGCGTTCATAAAGAAGCTATTTTAAGAATCTCCAAATCACATACTCGATTTGAATTAATTTTTTCAAATAATATTTTTTGTTTCTAATTTTGACAACGACAAAAATAAAATCTTTCCCTCTATGAAAATAAATGAAAGCGTTCATAAAGAAGCTATTTTAAGAATCTCCAAATCACATACTCGATTTGAATTAATTTTTTCAAATAATATTTTTTGTTTTTAATTTTGACAGCGACAAAAATAAAATCTTTCCCTCTATGAAAATAAATGAAAGCGTTCATAAAGAAGCTATTTTAAGAATCTCCAAATCACATACTCGATTTGAATTAATTTTTTCAAATAATATTTTTTGTTTCTAATTTTGACAACGACAAAAATAAAATCTTTCCCTCTATGAAAATAAATGAAAGCGTTCATAAAGAAGCTATTTTAAGAATCTCCAAATCACATACTCGATTTGAATTAATTTTTTCAAATAATATTTTTTGTTTCTAATTTTGACAACGACAAAAATAAAATCTTTCCCTCTATGAAAATAAATGAAAGCGTTCATAAAGAAGCTATTTTAAGAATCTCCAAATCACATACTCGATTTGAATTAATTTTTTCAAATAATATTTTTTGTTTTTAATTTTGACAGCGACAAAAATAAAATCTTTCCCTCTATGAAAATAAATGAAAGCGTTCATAAAGAAGCTATTTTAAGAATCTCCAAATCACATACTCGATTTGAATTAATTTTTTCAAATAATATTTTTTGTTTCTAATTTTGACAACGACAAAAATAAAATCTTTCCCTCTATGAAAATAAATGAAAGCGTTCATAAAGAAGCTATTTTAAGAATCTCCAAATCACATACTCGATTTGAATTAATTTTTTCAAATAATATTTTTTGTTTCTAATTTTGACAACGACAAAAATAAAATCTTTCCCTCTATGAAAATAAATGAAAGCGTTCATAAAGAAGCTATTTTAAGAATCTCCAAATCACATACTCGATTTGAATTAATTTTTTCAAATAATATTTTTTGTTTTTAATTTTGACAACGACAAAAATAAAATCTTTCCCTCTATGAAAATAAATGAAAGCGTTCATAAAGAAGCTATTTTAAGAATCTCCAAATCACATACTCGATTTGAATTAATTTTTTCAAATAATATTTTATGTTTCTAATTTTGACAGCGACAAAAATAAAATCTTTCCCTCTATGAAAATAAATGAAAGCGTTCATAAAGAAGCTATTTTAAGAATCTCCAAATCACATACTCGATTTGAATTAATTTTTTCAAATAATATTTTTTGTTTCTAATTTTGACAGCGACAAAAATAAAATCTTTCCCTCTATAAAAATAAATGAAAGCGTTCATAAAGAAGCTATTTTAAGAATCTCCAAATCACATACTCGATTTGAATTAATTTTTTCAAATAATATTTTTTGTTTTTAATTTTGACAGCGACAAAAATAAAATCTTTCCCTCTATGAAAATAAATGAAAGCGTTCATAAAGAAGCTATTTTAAGAATCTCCAAATCACATACTCGATTTGAATTAATTTTTTCAAATAATATTTTTTGTTTCTAATTTTGACAGCGACAAAAATAAAATCTTTCCCTCTATAAAAATAAATGAAAGCGTTCATAAAGAAGCTATTTTAAGAATCTCCAAATCACATACTCGATTTGAATTAATTTTTTCAAATAATATTTTTTGTTTCTAATTTTGACAGCGACAAAAATAAAATCTTTCCCTCTATAAAAATAAATGAAAGCGTTCATAAAGAAGCTATTTTAAGAATCTCCAAATCACATACTCGATTTGAATTAATTTTTTCAAATAATATTTTATGTTTCTAATTTTGACAGCGACAAAAATAAAATCTTTCCCTCTATGAAAATAAATGAAAGCGTTCATAAAGAAGCTATTTTAAGAATCTCCAAATCACATACTCGATTTGAATTAATTTTTTCAAATAATATTTTTTGTTTCTAATTTTGACAGCGACAAAAATAAAATCTTTCCCTCTATAAAAATAAATGAAAGCGTTCATAAAGAAGCTATTTTAAGAATCTCCAAATCACATACTCGATTTGAATTAATTTTTTCAAATAATATTTTTTGTTTCTAATTTTGACAGCGACAAAAATAAAATCTTTCCCTCTATAAAAATAAATGAAAGCGTTCATAAAGAAGCTATTTTAAGAATCTCCAAATCACATACACGATTTGAATTAATTTTTTCAAATAATATTTTTTGTTTTTAATTTTGACAGCGACAAAAATAAAATCTTTCCCTCTATGAAAATAAATGAAAGCGTTCATAAAGAAGCTATTTTAAGAATCTCCAAATCACATACTCGATTTGAATTAATTTTTTCAAATAATATTTTTTGTTTCTAATTTTGACAGCGACAAAAATAAAATCTTTCCCTCTATAAAAATAAATGAAAGCGTTCATAAAGAAGCTATTTTAAGAATCTCCAAATCACATACTCGATTTGAATTAATTTTTTCAAATAATATTTTATGTTTCTAATTTTGACAGCGACAAAAATAAAATCTTTCCCTCTATGAAAATAAATGAAAGCGTTCATAAAGAAGCTATTTTAAGAATCTCCAAATCACATACTCGATTTGAATTAATTTTTTCAAATAATATTTTTTGTTTCTAATTTTGACAGCGACAAAAAAAAAATCTTCCCCTCTATAAAAATAAATGAAAGCGTTCATAAAGAAGCTATTTTAAGAATCTCCAAATCACATACTCGATTTGAATTAATTTTTTCAAATAATATTTTTTGTTTTTAATTTTGACAGCGACAAAAATAAAATCTTTCCCTCTATGAAAATAAATGAAAGCGTTCATAAAGAAGCTATTTTAAGAATCTCCAAATCACATACTCGATTTGAATTAATTTTTTCAAATAATATTTTATGTTTCTAATTTTGACAGCGACAAAAATAAAATCTTTCCCTCTATGAAAATAAATGAAAGCGTTCATAAAGAAGCTATTTTAAGAATCTCCAAATCACATACTCGATTTGAATTAATTTTTTCAAATAATATTTTTTGTTTCTAATTTTGACAGCGACAAAAATAAAATCTTTCCCTCTATAAAAATAAATGAAAGCGTTCATAAAGAAGCTATTTTAAGAATCTCCAAATCACATACTCGATTTGAATTAATTTTTTCAAATAATATTTTTTGTTTTTAATTTTGACAGCGACAAAAATAAAATCTTTCCCTCTATGAAAATAAATGAAAGCGTTCATAAAGAAGCTATTTTAAGAATCTCCAAATCACATACTCGATTTGAATTAATTTTTTCAAATAATATTTTTTGTTTCTAATTTTGACAGCGACAAAAATAAAATCTTTCCCTCTATAAAAATAAATGAAAGCGTTCATAAAGAAGCTATTTTAAGAATCTCCAAATCACATACTCGATTTGAATTAATTTTTTCAAATAATATTTTTTGTTTTTAATTTTGACAGCGACAAAAATAAAATCTTTCCCTCTATGAAAATAAATGCAAGCGTTCATAAAGAAGCTATTTTAAGAATCTCCAAATCACATACTCGATTTGAATTAATTTTTTCAAATAATATTTTTTGTTTCTAATTTTGACAGCGACAAAAATAAAATCTTTCCCTCTATAAAAATAAATGAAAGCGTTCATAAAGAAGCTATTTTAAGAATCTCCAAATCACATACTCGATTTGAATTAATTTTTTCAAATAATATTTTTTGTTTCTAATTTTGACAGCGACAAAAATAAAATCTTTCCCTCTATAAAAATAAATGAAAGCGTTCATAAAGAAGCTATTTTAAGAATCTCCAAATCACATACTCGATTTGAATTAATTTTTTCAAATAATATTTTTTGTTTTTAATTTTGACAGCGACAAAAATAAAATCTTTCCCTCTATGAAAATAAATGAAAGCGTTCATAAAGAAGCTATTTTAAGAATCTCCAAATCACATACTCGATTTGAATTAATTTTTTCAAATAATATTTTTTGTTTCTAATTTTGACAACGACAAAAATTAATAAATTTCTTCAACAAAATTTAAATGCAAGCGTTCATAAAGAAGCTATTTTAAGAATCTCCAAATCACATACTCGATTTGAATTAATTTTTTCAAATAATATTTTTTGTTTTTAATTTTGACAGCGAAAAAAATAAAATCTTTCCCTCTATGAAAATAAATGAAAGCGTTCATAAAGAAGCTATTTTAAGAATCTCCAAATCACATACTCGATTTGAATTAATTTTTTCAAATAATATTTTTTGTTTCTAATTTTGACAGCGACAAAAATAAAATCTTTCCCTCTATAAAAATAAATGAAAGCGTTCATAAAGAAGCTATTTTAAGAATCTCCAAATCACATACTCGATTTGAATTAATTTTTTCAAATAATATTTTTTGTTTCTAATTTTGACAGCGACAAAAATAAAATCTTTCCCTCTATAAAAATAAATGCAAGCGTTCATAAAGAAGCTATTTTAAGAATCTCCAAATCACATACTCGATTTGAATTAATTTTTTCAAATAATATTTTTTGTTTTTAATTTTGACAGCGACAAAAATAAAATCTTTCCCTCTATGAAAATAAATGAAAGCGTTCATAAAGAAGCTATTTTAAGAATCTCCAAATCACATACTCGATTTGAATTAATTTTTTCAAATAATATTTTTTGTTTCTAATTTTGACAGCGACAAAAATAAAATCTTTCCCTCTATAAAAATAAATGAAAGCGTTCATAAAGAAGCTATTTTAAGAATCTCCAAATCACATACTCGATTTGAATTAATTTTTTCAAATAATATTTTTTGTTTCTAATTTTGACAGCGACAAAAATAAAATCTTTCCCTCTATGAAAATAAATGAAAGCGTTCATAAAGAAGCTATTTTAAGAATCTCCAAATCACATACTCGATTTGAATTAATTTTTTCAAATAATATTTTTTGTTTTTAATTTTGACAGCGACAAAAATAAAATCTTTCCCTCTATGAAAATAAATGAAAGCGTTCATAAAGAAGCTATTTTAAGAATCTCCAAATCACATACTCGATTTGAATTAATTTTTTCAAATAATATTTTTTGTTTCTAATTTTGACAGCGACAAAAATAAAATCTTTCCCTCTATGAAAATAAATGAAAGCGTTCATAAAGAAGCTATTTTAAGAATCTCCAAATCACATACTCGATTTGAGTTAATTTTTTCAAATAATATTTTTTGTTTCTAATTTTGACAGCGACAAAAATAAAATCTTTCCCTCTATGAAAATAAATGAAAGCGTTCATAAAGAAGCTATTTTAAGAATCTCCAAATCACATACTCGATTTGAGTTAATTTTTTCAAATTATATTTTTTGTTTCTAATTTTGACAGCGACAAAAATAAAATCTTTCCCTCTATGAAAATAAATGAAAGCGTTCATAAAGAAGCTATTTTAAGAATCTCCAAATCACATACTCGATTTGAGTTAATTTTTTCAAATAATATTTTTTGTTTCTAATTTTGACAGCGACAAAAATAAAATCTTTCCCTCTATGAAAATAAATGAAAGCGTTCATAAAGAAGCTATTTTAAGAATCTCCAAATCACATACTCGATTTGAATTAATTTTTTCAAATAATATTTTTTGTTTCTAATTTTGACAGCGACAAAAATAAAATCTTTCCCTCTATGAAAATAAATGAAAGCGTTCATAAAGAAGCTATTTTAAGAATCTCCAAATCACATACTCGATTTGAGTTAATTTTTTCAAATAATATTTTTTGTTTCTAATTTTGACAGCGACAAAAATAAAATCTTTCCCTCTATGAAAATAAATGAAAGCGTTCATAAAGAAGCTATTTTAAGAATCTCCAAATCACATACTCGATTTGAGTTAATTTTTTCAAATAATATTTTTTGTTTCTAATTTTGACAGCGACAAAAATAAAATCTTTCCCTCTATGAAAATAAATGAAAGCGTTCATAAAGAAGCTATTTTAAGAATCTCCAAATCACATACTCGATTTGAATTAATTTTTTCAAATAATATTTTTTGTTTCTAATTTTGACAGCGACAAAAATAAAATCTTTCCCTCTATGAAAATAAATGAAAGCGTTCATAAAGAAGCTATTTTAAGAATCTCCAAATCACATACTCGATTTGAGTTAATTTTTTCAAATAATATTTTTTGTTTCTAATTTTGACAGCGACAAAAATAAAATCTTTCCCTCTATGAAAATAAATGAAAGCGTTCATAAAGAAGCTATTTTAAGAATCTCCAAATCACATACTCGATTTGAATTAATTTTTTCAAATAATATTTTTTGTTTCTAATTTTGACAGCGACAAAAATAAAATCTTTCCCTCTATGAAAATAAATGAAAGCGTTCATAAAGAAGCTATTTTAAGAATCTCCAAATCACATACTCGATTTGAGTTAATTTTTTCAAATAATATTTTTTGTTTCTAATTTTGACAGCGACAAAAATAAAATCTTTCCCTCTATGAAAATAAATGAAAGCGTTCATAAAGAAGCTATTTTAAGAATCTCCAAATCACATACTCGATTTGAGTTAATTTTTTCAAATAATATTTTTTGTTTCTAATTTTGACAGCGACAAAAATAAAATCTTTCCCTCTATGAAAATAAATGAAAGCGTTCATAAAGAAGCTATTTTAAGAATCTCCAAATCACATACTCGATTTGAGTTAATTTTTTCAAATAATATTTTTTGTTTCTAATTTTGACAGCGACAAAAATAAAATCTTTCCCTCTATGAAAATAAATGAAAGCGTTCATAAAGAAGCTATTTTAAGAATCTCCAAATCACATACTCGATTTGAGTTAATTTTTTCAAATAATATTTTTTGTTTCTAATTTTGACAGCGACAAAAATAAAATCTTTCCCTCTATGAAAATAAATGAAAGCGTTCATAAAGAAGCTATTTTAAGAATCTCCAAATCACATACTCGATTTGAGTTAATTTTTTCAAATAATATTTTTTGTTTCTAATTTTGACAGCGACAAAAATAAAATCTTTCCCTCTATGAAAATAAATGCAAGCGTTCATAAAGAAGCTATTTTAAGAATCTCCAAATCACATTCTCGATTTGAGTTAATTTTTTCAAATAATATTTTTTGTTTCTAATTTTGACAGCGACAAAAATAAAATCTTTCCCTCTATGAAAATAAATGCAAGCGTTCATAAAGAAGCTATTTTAAGAATCTCCAAATCACATACTCGATTTGAGTTAATTTTTTCAAATAATATTTTTTGTTTCTAATTTTGACAGCGACAAAAATAAAATCTTTCCCTCTATGAAAATAAATGCAAGCGTTCATAAAGAAGCTATTTTAAGAATCTCCAAATCACATACTCGATTTGAGTTAATTTTTTCAAATAATATTTTTTGTTTCTAATTTTGACAGCGACAAAAATAAAATCTTTCCCTCTATGAAAATAAATGCAAGCGTTCATAAAGAAGCTATTTTAAGAATCTCCAAATCACATACTCGATTTGAGTTAATTTTTTCAAATAATATTTTTTGTTTCTAATTTTGACAGCGACAAAAATAAAATCTTTCCCTCTATGAAAATAAATGCAAGCGTTCATAAAGAAGCTATTTTAAGAATCTCCAAATCACATACTCGATTTGAGTTAATTTTTTCAAATAATATTTTTTGTTTCTAATTTTGACAGCGACAAAAATAAAATCTTTCCCTCTATGAAAATAAATGCAAGCGTTCATAAAGAAGCTATTTTAAGAATCTCCAAATCACATACTCGATTTGAGTTAATTTTTTCAAATAATATTTTTTGTTTCTAATTTTGAAAGCGACAAAAATAAAATCTTTCCCTCTATGAAAATAAATGCAAGCGTTCATAAAGAAGCTATTTTAAGAATCTCCAAATCACATACTCGATTTGAGTTAATTTTTTCAAATAATATTTTTTGTTTCTAATTTTGACAGCGACAAAAATAAAATCTTTCCCTCTATGAAAATAAATGCAAGCGTTCATAAAGAAGCTATTTTAAGAATCTCCAAATCACATACTCGATTTGAGTTAATTTTTTCAAATAATATTTTTTGTTTCTAATTTTGAAAGCGACAAAAATAAAATCTTTCCCTCTATGAAAATAAATGCAAGCGTTCATAAAGAAGCTATTTTAAGAATCTCCAAATCACATACTCGATTTGAGTTAATTTTTTCAAATAATATTTTTTGTTTCTAATTTTGACAACGACAAAAATTAATAAATTTCTTCAACAAAATTTAAATGCAAGCGTTCATAAAGAAGCTATTTTAAGAATCTCCAAATCACATACTCGATTTGAGTTAATTTTTTCAAATAATATTTTTTGTTTCTAATTTTGACAACGACAAAAATAAAATCTTTCCCTCTATGAAAATAAATGCAAGCGTTCATAAAGAAGCTATTTTAAGAATCTCCAAATCACATACTCGATTTGAGTTAATTTTTTCAAATAATATTTTTTGTTTCTAATTTTGACAGCGACAAAAATAAAATCTTTCCCTCTATGAAAATAAATGCAAGCGTTCATAAAGAAGCTATTTTAAGAATCTCCAAATCACATACTCGATTTGAGTTAATTTTTTCAAATAATATTTTTTGTTTCTAATTTTGACAACGACAAAAATTAATAAATTTCTTCAACAAAATTTAAATGCAAGCGTTCATAAAGAAGCTATTTTAAGAATCTCCAAATCACATACTCGATTTGAGTTAATTTTTTCAAATAATATTTTTTGTTTCTAATTTTGACAACGACAAAAATAAAATCTTTCCCTCTATGAAAATAAATGCAAGCGTTCATAAAGAAGCTATTTTAAGAATCTCCAAATCACATACTCGATTTGAGTTAATTTTTTCAAATAATATTTTTTGTTTCTAATTTTGAAAGCGACAAAAATAAAATCTTTCCCTCTATGAAAATAAATGCAAGCGTTCATAAAGAAGCTATTTTAAGAATCTCCAAATCACATACTCGATTTGAGTTAATTTTTTCAAATAATATTTTTTGTTTCTAATTTTGACAGCGACAAAAATAAAATCTTTCCCTCTATGAAAATAAATGCAAGCGTTCATAAAGAAGCTATTTTAAGAATCTCCAAATCACATACTCGATTTGAGTTAATTTTTTCAAATAATATTTTTTGTTTCTAATTTTGACAACGACAAAAATTAATAAATTTCTTCAACAAAATTTAAATGCAAGCGTTCATAAAGAAGCTATTTTAAGAATCTCCAAATCACATACTCGATTTGAGTTAATTTTTTCAAATAATATTTTTTGTTTCTAATTTTGACAGCGACAAAAATAAAATCTTTCCCTCTATGAAAATAAATGCAAGCGTTCATAAAGAAGCTATTTTAAGAATCTCCAAATCACATACTCGATTTGAGTTAATTTTTTCAAATAATATTTTTTGTTTCTAATTTTGAAAGCGACAAAAATAAAATCTTTCCCTCTATGAAAATAAATGCAAGCGTTCATAAAGAAGCTATTTTAAGAATCTCCAAATCACATACTCGATTTGAGTTAATTTTTTCAAATAATATTTTTTGTTTCTAATTTTGACAGCGACAAAAATAAAATCTTTCCCTCTATGAAAATAAATGCAAGCGTTCATAAAGAAGCTATTTTAAGAATCTCCAAATCACATACTCGATTTGAGTTAATTTTTTCAAATAATATTTTTTGTTTCTAATTTTGACAACGACAAAAATTAATAAATTTCTTCAACAAAATTTAAATGCAAGCGTTCATAAAGAAGCTATTTTAAGAATCTCCAAATCACATACTCGATTTGAGTTAATTTTTTCAAATAATATTTTTTGTTTCTAATTTTGACAACGACAAAAATTAATAAATTTCTTCAACAAAATTTAAATGCAAGCGTTCATAAAGAAGCTATTTTAAGAATCTCCAAATCACATACTCGATTTGAGTTAATTTTTTCAAATAATATTTTTTGTTTCTAATTTTGACAGCGACAAAAATAAAATCTTTCCCTCTATGAAAATAAATGCAAGCGTTCATAAAGAAGCTATTTTAAGAATCTCCAAATCACATACTCGATTTGAGTTAATTTTTTCAAATAATATTTTTTGTTTCTAATTTTGAAAGCGACAAAAATAAAATCTTTCCCTCTATGAAAATAAATGCAAGCGTTCATAAAGAAGCTATTTTAAGAATCTCCAAATCACATACTCGATTTGAGTTAATTTTTTCAAATAATATTTTTTGTTTCTAATTTTGACAGCGACAAAAATAAAATCTTTCCCTCTATGAAAATAAATGCAAGCGTTCATAAAGAAGCTATTTTAAGAATCTCCAAATCACATACTCGATTTGAGTTAATTTTTTCAAATAATATTTTTTGTTTCTAATTTTGAAAGCGACAAAAATAAAATCTTTCCCTCTATGAAAATAAATGCAAGCGTTCATAAAGAAGCTATTTTAAGAATCTCCAAATCACATACTCGATTTGAGTTAATTTTTTCAAATAATATTTTTTGTTTCTAATTTTGACAGCGACAAAAATAAAATCTTTCCCTCTATGAAAATAAATGCAAGCGTTCATAAAGAAGCTATTTTAAGAATCTCCAAATCACATACTCGATTTGAGTTAATTTTTTCAAATAATATTTTTTGTTTCTAATTTTGACAACGACAAAAATTAATAAATTTCTTCAACAAAATTTAAATGCAAGCGTTCATAAAGAAGCTATTTTAAGAATCTCCAAATCACATACTCGATTTGAGTTAATTTTTTCAAATAATATTTTTTGTTTCTAATTTTGACAACGACAAAAATTAATAAATTTCTTCAACAAAATTTAAATGCAAGCGTTCATAAAGAAGCTATTTTAAGAATCTCCAAATCACATACTCGATTTGAGTTAATTTTTTCAAATAATATTTTTTGTTTCTAATTTTGACAGCGACAAAAATAAAATCTTTCCCTCTATGAAAATAAATGCAAGCGTTCATAAAGAAGCTATTTTAAGAATCTCCAAATCACATACTCGATTTGAGTTAATTTTTTCAAATAATATTTTTTGTTTCTAATTTTGAAAGCGACAAAAATAAAATCTTTCCCTCTATGAAAATAAATGCAAGCGTTCATAAAGAAGCTATTTTAAGAATCTCCAAATCACATACTCGATTTGAGTTAATTTTTTCAAATAATATTTTTTGTTTCTAATTTTGACAACGACAAAAATTAATAAATTTCTTCAACAAAATTTAAATGCAAGCGTTCATAAAGAAGCTATTTTAAGAATCTCCAAATCACATACTCGATTTGAGTTAATTTTTTCAAATAATATTTTTTGTTTCTAATTTTGACAACGACAAAAATTAATAAATTTCTTCAACAAAATTTAAATGCAAGCGTTCATAAAGAAGCTATTTTAAGAATCTCCAAATCACATACTCGATTTGAGTTAATTTTTTCAAATAATATTTTTTGTTTCTAATTTTGACAGCGACAAAAATAAAATCTTTCCCTCTATGAAAATAAATGCAAGCGTTCATAAAGAAGCTATTTTAAGAATCTCCAAATCACATACTCGATTTGAGTTAATTTTTTCAAATAATATTTTTTGTTTCTAATTTTGAAAGCGACAAAAATAAAATCTTTCCCTCTATGAAAATAAATGCAAGCGTTCATAAAGAAGCTATTTTAAGAATCTCCAAATCACATACTCGATTTGAGTTAATTTTTTCAAATAATATTTTTTGTTTCTAATTTTGACAGCGACAAAAATAAAATCTTTCCCTCTATGAAAATAAATGCAAGCGTTCATAAAGAAGCTATTTTAAGAATCTCCAAATCACATACTCGATTTGAGTTAATTTTTTCAAATAATATTTTTTGTTTCTAATTTTGAAAGCGACAAAAATAAAATCTTTCTCTCTATGAAAATAAATGCAAGCGTTCATAAAGAAGCTATTTTAAGAATCTCCAAATCACATACTCGATTTGAGTTAATTTTTTCAAATAATATTTTTTGTTTCTAATTTTGACAACGACAAAAATAAAATCTTTCTCTCTATGAAAATAAATGCAAGCGTTCATAAAGAAGCTATTTTAAGAATCTCCAAATCACATACTCGATTTGAGTTAATTTTTTCAAATAATATTTTTTGTTTCTAATTTTGAAAGCGACAAAAATAAAATCTTTCCCTCTATGAAAATAAATGCAAGCGTTCATAAAGAAGCTATTTTAAGAATCTCCAAATCACATACTCGATTTGAGTTAATTTTTTCAAATAATATTTTTTGTTTCTAATTTTGACAACGACAAAAATTAATAAATTTCTTCAACAAAATTTAAATGCAAGCGTTCATAAAGAAGCTATTTTAAGAATCTCCAAATCACATACTCGATTTGAGTTAATTTTTTCAAATAATATTTTTTGTTTCTAATTTTGAAAGCGACAAAAATAAAATCTTTCCCTCTATGAAAATAAATGCAAGCGTTCATAAAGAAGCTATTTTAAGAATCTCCAAATCACATACTCGATTTGAGTTAATTTTTTCAAATAATATTTTTTGTTTCTAATTTTGACAACGACAAAAATTAATAAATTTCTTCAACAAAATTTAAATGCAAGCGTTCATAAAGAAGCTATTTTAAGAATCTCCAAATCACATACTCGATTTGAGTTAATTTTTTCAAATAATATTTTTTGTTTCTAATTTTGACAACGACAAAAATTAATAAATTTCTTCAACAAAATTTAAATGCAAGCGTTCATAAAGAAGCTATTTTAAGAATCTCCAAATCACATACTCGATTTGAGTTAATTTTTTCAAATAATATTTTTTGTTTCTAATTTTGAAAGCGACAAAAATAAAATCTTTCCCTCTATGAAAATAAATGCAAGCGTTCATAAAGAAGCTATTTTAAGAATCTCCAAATCACATACTCGATTTGAGTTAATTTTTTCAAATAATATTTTTTGTTTCTAATTTTGACAGCGACAAAAATAAAATCTTTCCCTCTATGAAAATAAATGCAAGCGTTCATAAAGAAGCTATTTTAAGAATCTCCAAATCACATACTCGATTTGAGTTAATTTTTTCAAATAATATTTTTTGTTTCTAATTTTGAAAGCGACAAAAATAAAATCTTTCCCTCTATGAAAATAAATGCAAGCGTTCATAAAGAAGCTATTTTAAGAATCTCCAAATCACATACTCGATTTGAGTTAATTTTTTCAAATAATATTTTTTGTTTCTAATTTTGACAGCGACAAAAATAAAATCTTTCCCTCTATGAAAATAAATGCAAGCGTTCATAAAGAAGCTATTTTAAGAATCTCCAAATCACATACTCGATTTGAGTTAATTTTTTCAAATAATATTTTTTGTTTCTAATTTTGACAACGACAAAAATTAATAAATTTCTTCAACAAAATTTAAATGCAAGCGTTCATAAAGAAGCTATTTTAAGAATCTCCAAATCACATACTCGATTTGAGTTAATTTTTTCAAATAATATTTTTTGTTTCTAATTTTGACAACGACAAAAATTAATAAATTTCTTCAACAAAATTTAAATGCAAGCGTTCATAAAGAAGCTATTTTAAGAATCTCCAAATCACATACTCGATTTGAGTTAATTTTTTCAAATAATATTTTTTGTTTCTAATTTTGAAAGCGACAAAAATAAAATCTTTCCCTCTATGAAAATAAATGCAAGCGTTCATAAAGAAGCTATTTTAAGAATCTCCAAATCACATACTCGATTTGAGTTAATTTTTTCAAATAATATTTTTTGTTTCTAATTTTGACAGCGACAAAAATAAAATCTTTCCCTCTATGAAAATAAATGCAAGCGTTCATAAAGAAGCTATTTTAAGAATCTCCAAATCACATACTCGATTTGAGTTAATTTTTTCAAATAATATTTTTTGTTTCTAATTTTGACAACGACAAAAATTAATAAATTTCTTCAACAAAATTTAAATGCAAGCGTTCATAAAGAAGCTATTTTAAGAATCTCCAAATCACATACTCGATTTGAGTTAATTTTTTCAAATAATATTTTTTGTTTCTAATTTTGACAGCGACAAAAATAAAATCTTTCCCTCTATGAAAATAAATGCAAGCGTTCATAAAGAAGCTATTTTAAGAATCTCCAAATCACATACTCGATTTGAGTTAATTTTTTCAAATAATATTTTTTGTTTCTAATTTTGAAAGCGACAAAAATAAAATCTTTCTCTCTATGAAAATAAATGCAAGCGTTCATAAAGAAGCTATTTTAAGAATCTCCAAATCACATACTCGATTTGAGTTAATTTTTTCATATAATATTTTTTGTTTCTAATTTTGAAAGCGACAAAAATAAAATCTTTCCCTCTATGAAAATAAATGCAAGCGTTCATAAAGAAGCTATTTTAAGAATCTCCAAATCACATACTCGATTTGAGTTAATTTTTTCAAATAATATTTTTTGTTTCTAATTTTGACAACGACAAAAATTAATAAATTTCTTCAACAAAATTTAAATGCAAGCGTTCATAAAGAAGCTATTTTAAGAATCTCCAAATCACATACTCGATTTGAGTTAATTTTTTCAAATAATATTTTTTGTTTCTAATTTTGAAAGCGACAAAAATAAAATCTTTCCCTCTATGAAAATAAATGCAAGCGTTCATAAAGAAGCTATTTTAAGAATCTCCAAATCACATACTCGATTTGAGTTAATTTTTTCAAATAATATTTTTTGTTTCTAATTTTGACAGCGACAAAAATAAAATCTTTCCCTCTATGAAAATAAATGCAAGCGTTCATAAAGAAGCTATTTTAAGAATCTCCAAATCACATACTCGATTTGAGTTAATTTTTTCAAATAATATTTTTTGTTTCTAATTTTGACAGCGACAAAAATAAAATCTTTCCCTCTATGAAAATAAATGCAAGCGTTCATAAAGAAGCTATTTTAAGAATCTCCAAATCACATACTCGATTTGAGTTAATTTTTTCAAATAATATTTTTTGTTTCTAATTTTGACAACGACAAAAATTAATAAATTTCTTCAACAAAATTTAAATGCAAGCGTTCATAAAGAAGCTATTTTAAGAATCTCCAAATCACATACTCGATTTGAGTTAATTTTTTCAAATAATATTTTTTGTTTCTAATTTTGACAGCGACAAAAATAAAATCTTTCCCTCTATGAAAATAAATGCAAGCGTTCATAAAGAAGCTATTTTAAGAATCTCCAAATCACATACTCGATTTGAGTTAATTTTTTCAAATAATATTTTTTGTTTCTAATTTTGAAAGCGACAAAAATAAAATCTTTCTCTCTATGAAAATAAATGCAAGCGTTCATAAAGAAGCTATTTTAAGAATCTCCAAATCACATACTCGATTTGAGTTAATTTTTTCATATAATATTTTTTGTTTCTAATTTTGAAAGCGACAAAAATAAAATCTTTCCCTCTATGAAAATAAATGCAAGCGTTCATAAAGAAGCTATTTTAAGAATCTCCAAATCACATACTCGATTTGAGTTAATTTTTTCAAATAATATTTTTTGTTTCTAATTTTGACAACGACAAAAATTAATAAATTTCTTCAACAAAATTTAAATGCAAGCGTTCATAAAGAAGCTATTTTAAGAATCTCCAAATCACATACTCGATTTGAGTTAATTTTTTCAAATAATATTTTTTGTTTCTAATTTTGAAAGCGACAAAAATAAAATCTTTCCCTCTATGAAAATAAATGCAAGCGTTCATAAAGAAGCTATTTTAAGAATCTCCAAATCACATACTCGATTTGAGTTAATTTTTTCAAATAATATTTTTTGTTTCTAATTTTGACAGCGACAAAAATAAAATCTTTCCCTCTATGAAAATAAATGCAAGCGTTCATAAAGAAGCTATTTTAAGAATCTCCAAATCACATACTCGATTTGAGTTAATTTTTTCAAATAATATTTTTTGTTTCTAATTTTGACAGCGACAAAAATAAAATCTTTCCCTCTATGAAAATAAATGCAAGCGTTCATAAAGAAGCTATTTTAAGAATCTCCAAATCACATACTCGATTTGAGTTAATTTTTTCAAATAATATTTTTTGTTTCTAATTTTGAAAGCGACAAAAATAAAATCTTTCTCTCTATGAAAATAAATGCAAGCGTTCATAAAGAAGCTATTTTAAGAATCTCCAAATCACATACTCGATTTGAGTTAATTTTTTCAAATAATATTTTTTGTTTCTAATTTTGACAACGACAAAAATTAATAAATTTCTTCAACAAAATTTAAATGCAAGCGTTCATAAAGAAGCTATTTTAAGAATCTCCAAATCACATACTCGATTTGAGTTAATTTTTTCAAATAATATTTTTTGTTTCTAATTTTGACAACGACAAAAATTAATAAATTTCTTCAACAAAATTTAAATGCAAGCGTTCATAAAGAAGCTATTTTAAGAATCTCCAAATCACATACTCGATTTGAGTTAATTTTTTCAAATAATATTTTTTGTTTCTAATTTTGACAACGACAAAAATTAATAAATTTCTTCAACAAAATTTAAATGCAAGCGTTCATAAAGAAGCTATTTTAAGTATCTCCAAATCACATACTCGATTTGAGTTAATTTTTTCAAATAATATTTTTTGTTTCTAATTTTGACAGCGACAAAAATAAAATCTTTCTCTCTATGAAAATAAATGCAAGCGTTCATAAAAAAGCTATTTTAAGAATCTCCAAATCACATACTCGATTTGAGTTAATTTTTTCAAATAATATTTTTTGTTTCTAATTTTGACAACGACAAAAATTAATAAATTTCTTCAACAAAATTTAAATGCAAGCGTTCATAAAGAAGCTATTTTAAGAATCTCCAAATCACATACTCGATTTGAGTTAATTTTTTCAAATAATATTTTTTGTTTCTAATTTTGAAAGCGACAAAAATAAAATCTTTCTCTCTATGAAAATAAATGCAAGCGTTCATAAAGAAGCTATTTTAAGAATCTCCAAATCACATACTCGATTTGAGTTAATTTTTTCAAATAATATTTTTTGTTTCTAATTTTGACAACGACAAAAATTAATAAATTTCTTCAACAAAATTTAAATGCAAGCGTTCATAAAGAAGCTATTTTAAGAATCTCCAAATCACATACTCGATTTGAGTTAATTTTTTCAAATAATATTTTTTGTTTCTAATTTTGAAAGCGACAAAAATAAAATCTTTCTCTCTATGAAAATAAATGCAAGCGTTCATAAAGAAGCTATTTTAAGAATCTCCAAATCACATACTCGATTTGAGTTAATTTTTTCAAATAATATTTTTTGTTTCTAATTTTGACAACGACAAAAATTAATAAATTTCTTCAACAAAATTTAAATGCAAGCGTTCATAAAGAAGCTATTTTAAGAATCTCCAAATCACATACTCGATTTGAGTTAATTTTTTCAAATAATATTTTTTGTTTCTAATTTTGAAAGCGACAAAAATAAAATCTTTCTCTCTATGAAAATAAATGCAAGCGTTCATAAAGAAGCTATTTTAAGAATCTCCAAATCACATACTCGATTTGAGTTAATTTTTTCAAATAATATTTTTTGTTTCTAATTTTGAAAGCGACAAAAATAAAATCTTTCTCTCTATGAAAATAAATGCAAGCGTTCATAAAGAAGCTATTTTAAGAATCTCCAAATCACATACTCGATTTGAGTTAATTTTTTCAAATAATATTTTTTGTTTCTAATTTTGACAACGACAAAAATTAATAAATTTCTTCAACAAAATTTAAATGCAAGCGTTCATAAAGAAGCTATTTTAAGAATCTCCAAATCACATACTCGATTTGAGTTAATTTTTTTAAATAATATTTTTTGTTTCTAATTTTGACAACGACAAAAATTAATAAATTTCTTCAACAAAATTTAAATGCAAGCGTTCATAAAGAAGCTATTTTAAGAATCTCCAAATCACATACTCGATTTGAGTTAATTTTTTCAAAAAATATTTTTTGTTTCTAATTTTGAAAGCGACAAAAATAAAATCTTTCTCTCTATGAAAATAAATGCAAGCGTTCATAAAGAAGCTATTTTAAGAATCTCCAAATCACATACTCGATTTGAGTTAATTTTTTCAAAAAATATTTTTTGTTTCTAATTTTGAAAGCGACAAAAATAAAATCTTTCTCTCTATGAAAATAAATGCAAGCGTTCATAAAGAAGCTATTTTAAGAATCTCCAAATCACATACTCGATTTGAGTTAATTTTTTCAAATAATATTTTTTGTTTCTAATTTTGACAACGACAAAAATTAATAAATTTCTTCAACAAAATTTAAATGCAAGCGTTCATAAAGAAGCTATTTTAAGAATCTCCAAATCACATACTCGATTTGAGTTAATTTTTTCAAATAATATTTTTTGTTTCTAATTTTGACAACGACAAAAATTAATAAATTTCTTCAACAAAATTTAAATGCAAGCGTTCATAAAGAAGCTATTTTAAGAATCTCCAAATCACATACTCGATTTGAGTTAATTTTTTCAAATAATATTTTTTGTTTCTAATTTTGACAGCGACAAAAATAAAATCTTTCCCTCTATGAAAATAAATGCAAGCGTTCATAAAGAAGCTATTTTAAGAATCTCCAAATCACATACTCGATTTGAGTTAATTTTTTCAAATAATATTTTTTGTTTCTAATTTTGAAAGCGACAAAAATAAAATCTTTCCCTCTATGAAAATAAATGCAAGCGTTCATAAAGAAGCTATTTTAAGAATCTCCAAATCACATACTCGATTTGAGTTAATTTTTTCAAATAATATTTTTTGTTTCTAATTTTGACAACGACAAAAATTAATAAATTTCTTCAACAAAATTTAAATGCAAGCGTTCATAAAGAAGCTATTTTAAGAATCTCCAAATCACATACTCGATTTGAGTTAATTTTTTCAAATAATATTTTTTGTTTCTAATTTTGACAGCGACAAAAATAAAATCTTTCCCTCTATGAAAATAAATGCAAGCGTTCATAAAGAAGCTATTTTAAGAATCTCCAAATCACATACTCGATTTGAGTTAATTTTTTCAAATAATATTTTTTGTTTCTAATTTTGACAACGACAAAAATTAATAAATTTCTTCAACAAAATTTAAATGCAAGCGTTCATAAAGAAGCTATTTTAAGAATCTCCAAATCACATACTCGATTTGAGTTAATTTTTTCAAATAATATTTTTTGTTTCTAATTTTGACAACGACAAAAATTAATAAATTTCTTCAACAAAATTTAAATGCAAGCGTTCATAAAGAAGCTATTTTAAGAATCTCCAAATCACATACTCGATTTGAGTTAATTTTTTCAAATAATATTTTTTGTTTCTAATTTTGAAAGCGACAAAAATAAAATCTTTCTCTCTATGAAAATAAATGCAAGCGTTCATAAAGAAGCTATTTTAAGAATCTCCAAATCACATACTCGATTTGAGTTAATTTTTTCAAATAATATTTTTTGTTTCTAATTTTGACAACGACAAAAATTAATAAATTTCTTCAACAAAATTTAAATGCAAGCGTTCATAAAGAAGCTATTTTAAGAATCTCCAAATCACATACTCGATTTGAGTTAATTTTTTCAAATAATATTTTTTGTTTCTAATTTTGAAAGCGACAAAAATAAAATCTTTCTCTCTATGAAAATAAATGCAAGCGTTCATAAAGAAGCTATTTTAAGAATCTCCAAATCACATACTCGATTTGAGTTAATTTTTTCAAATAATATTTTTTGTTTCTAATTTTGACAGCGACAAAAATAAAATCTTTCCCTCTATGAAAATAAATGCAAGCGTTCATAAAGAAGCTATTTTAAGAATCTCCAAATCACATACTCGATTTGAGTTAATTTTTTCAAATAATATTTTTTGTTTCTAATTTTGACAACGACAAAAATTAATAAATTTCTTCAACAAAATTTAAATGCAAGCGTTCATAAAGAAGCTATTTTAAGAATCTCCAAATCACATACTCGATTTGAGTTAATTTTTTCAAATAATATTTTTTGTTTCTAATTTTGACAACGACAAAAATTAATAAATTTCTTCAACAAAATTTAAATGCAAGCGTTCATAAAGAAGCTATTTTAAGAATCTCCAAATCACATACTCGATTTGAGTTAATTTTTTCAAATAATATTTTTTGTTTCTAATTTTGACAGCGACAAAAATAAAATCTTTCTCTCTATGAAAATAAATGCAAGCGTTCATAAAGAAGCTATTTTAAGAATCTCCAAATCACATACTCGATTTGAGTTAATTTTTTCAAATAATATTTTTTGTTTCTAATTTTGACAACGACAAAAATTAATAAATTTCTTCAACAAAATTTAAATGCAAGCGTTCATAAAGAAGCTATTTTAAGAATCTCCAAATCACATACTCGATTTGAGTTAATTTTTTCAAATAATATTTTTTGTTTCTAATTTTGAAAGCGACAAAAATAAAATCTTTCTCTCTATGAAAATAAATGCAAGCGTTCATAAAGAAGCTATTTTAAGAATCTCCAAATCACATACTCGATTTGAGTTAATTTTTTCAAATAATATTTTTTGTTTCTAATTTTGACAACGACAAAAATTAATAAATTTCTTCAACAAAATTTAAATGCAAGCGTTCATAAAGAAGCTATTTTAAGAATCTCCAAATCACATACTCGATTTGAGTTAATTTTTTCAAATAATATTTTTTGTTTCTAATTTTGACAGCGACAAAAATAAAATCTTTCCCTCTATGAAAATAAATGCAAGCGTTCATAAAGAAGCTATTTTAAGAATCTCCAAATCACATACTCGATTTGAGTTAATTTTTTCAAATAATATTTTTTGTTTCTAATTTTGAAAGCGACAAAAATAAAATCTTTCTCTCTATGAAAATAAATGCAAGCGTTCATAAAGAAGCTATTTTAAGAATCTCCAAATCACATACTCGATTTGAGTTAATTTTTTCAAATAATATTTTTTGTTTCTAATTTTGACAACGACAAAAATTAATAAATTTCTTCAACAAAATTTAAATGCAAGCGTTCATAAAGAAGCTATTTTAAGAATCTCCAAATCACATACTCGATTTGAGTTAATTTTTTCAAATAATATTTTTTGTTTCTAATTTTGACAGCGACAAAAATAAAATCTTTCCCTCTATGAAAATAAATGCAAGCGTTCATAAAGAAGCTATTTTAAGAATCTCCAAATCACATACTCGATTTGAGTTAATTTTTTCAAATAATATTTTTTGTTTCTAATTTTGAAAGCGACAAAAATAAAATCTTTCTCTCTATGAAAATAAATGCAAGCGTTCATAAAGAAGCTATTTTAAGAATCTCCAAATCACATACTCGATTTGAGTTAATTTTTTCAAATAATATTTTTTGTTTCTAATTTTGACAACGACAAAAATTAATAAATTTCTTCAACAAAATTTAAATGCAAGCGTTCATAAAGAAGCTATTTTAAGAATCTCCAAATCACATACTCGATTTGAGTTAATTTTTTCAAATAATATTTTTTGTTTCTAATTTTGACAGCGACAAAAATAAAATCTTTCCCTCTATGAAAATAAATGCAAGCGTTCATAAAGAAGCTATTTTAAGAATCTCCAAATCACATACTCGATTTGAGTTAATTTTTTCAAATAATATTTTTTGTTTCTAATTTTGAAAGCGACAAAAATAAAATCTTTCTCTCTATGAAAATAAATGCAAGCGTTCATAAAGAAGCTATTTTAAGAATCTCCAAATCACATACTCGATTTGAGTTAATTTTTTCAAATAATATTTTTTGTTTCTAATTTTGACAACGACAAAAATTAATAAATTTCTTCAACAAAATTTAAATGCAAGCGTTCATAAAGAAGCTATTTTAAGAATCTCCAAATCACATACTCGATTTGAGTTAATTTTTTCAAATAATATTTTTTGTTTCTAATTTTGACAGCGACAAAAATAAAATCTTTCCCTCTATGAAAATAAATGCAAGCGTTCATAAAGAAGCTATTTTAAGAATCTCCAAATCACATACTCGATTTGAGTTAATTTTTTCAAATAATATTTTTTGTTTCTAATTTTGAAAGCGACAAAAATAAAATCTTTCCCTCTATGAAAATAAATGCAAGCGTTCATAAAGAAGCTATTTTAAGAATCTCCAAATCACATACTCGATTTGAGTTAATTTTTTCAAATAATATTTTTTGTTTCTAATTTTGACAACGACAAAAATTAATAAATTTCTTCAACAAAATTTAAATGCAAGCGTTCATAAAGAAGCTATTTTAAGAATCTCCAAATCACATACTCGATTTGAGTTAATTTTTTCAAATAATATTTTTTGTTTCTAATTTTGACAGCGACAAAAATAAAATCTTTCCCTCTATGAAAATAAATGCAAGCGTTCATAAAGAAGCTATTTTAAGAATCTCCAAATCACATACTCGATTTGAGTTAATTTTTTCAAATAATATTTTTTGTTTCTAATTTTGACAGCGACAAAAATAAAATCTTTCCCTCTATGAAAATAAATGCAAGCGTTCATAAAGAAGCTATTTTAAGAATCTCCAAATCACATACTCGATTTGAGTTAATTTTTTCAAATAATATTTTTTGTTTCTAATTTTGAAAGCGACAAAAATAAAATCTTTCCCTCTATGAAAATAAATGCAAGCGTTCATAAAGAAGCTATTTTAAGAATCTCCAAATCACATACTCGATTTGAGTTAATTTTTTCAAATAATATTTTTTGTTTCTAATTTTGACAGCGACAAAAATAAAATCTTTCCCTCTATGAAAATAAATGCAAGCGTTCATAAAGAAGCTATTTTAAGAATCTCCAAATCACATACTCGATTTGAGTTAATTTTTTCAAATAATATTTTTTGTTTCTAATTTTGACAGCGACAAAAATAAAATCTTTCCCTCTATGAAAATAAATGCAAGCGTTCATAAAGAAGCTATTTTAAGAATCTCCAAATCACATACTCGATTTGAGTTAATTTTTTCAAATAATATTTTTTGTTTCTAATTTTGAAAGCGACAAAAATAAAATCTTTCCCTCTATGAAAATAAATGCAAGCGTTCATAAAGAAGCTATTTTAAGAATCTCCAAATCACATACTCGATTTGAGTTAATTTTTTCAAATAATATTTTTTGTTTCTAATTTTGACAGCGACAAAAATAAAATCTTTCCCTCTATGAAAATAAATGCAAGCGTTCATAAAGAAGCTATTTTAAGAATCTCCAAATCACATACTCGATTTGAGTTAATTTTTTCAAATAATATTTTTTGTTTCTAATTTTGACAGCGACAAAAATAAAATCTTTCCCTCTATGAAAATAAATGCAAGCGTTCATAAAGAAGCTATTTTAAGAATCTCCAAATCACATACTCGATTTGAGTTAATTTTTTCAAATAATATTTTTTGTTTCTAATTTTGAAAGCGACAAAAATAAAATCTTTCTCTCTATGAAAATAAATGCAAGCGTTCATAAAGAAGCTATTTTAAGAATCTCCAAATCACATACTCGATTTGAGTTAATTTTTTCAAATAATATTTTTTGTTTCTAATTTTGACAACGACAAAAATTAATAAATTTCTTCAACAAAATTTAAATGCAAGCGTTCATAAAGAAGCTATTTTAAGAATCTCCAAATCACATACTCGATTTGAGTTAATTTTTTCAAATAATATTTTTTGTTTCTAATTTTGACAGCGACAAAAATAAAATCTTTCCCTCTATGAAAATAAATGCAAGCGTTCATAAAGAAGCTATTTTAAGAATCTCCAAATCACATACTCGATTTGAGTTAATTTTTTCAAATAATATTTTTTGTTTCTAATTTTGAAAGCGACAAAAATAAAATCTTTCCCTCTATGAAAATAAATGCAAGCGTTCATAAAGAAGCTATTTTAAGAATCTCCAAATCACATACTCGATTTGAGTTAATTTTTTCAAATAATATTTTTTGTTTCTAATTTTGACAACGACAAAAATTAATAAATTTCTTCAACAAAATTTAAATGCAAGCGTTCATAAAGAAGCTATTTTAAGAATCTCCAAATCACATACTCGATTTGAGTTAATTTTTTCAAATAATATTTTTTGTTTCTAATTTTGACAGCGACAAAAATAAAATCTTTCCCTCTATGAAAATAAATGCAAGCGTTCATAAAGAAGCTATTTTAAGAATCTCCAAATCACATACTCGATTTGAGTTAATTTTTTCAAATAATATTTTTTGTTTCTAATTTTGACAGCGACAAAAATAAAATCTTTCCCTCTATGAAAATAAATGCAAGCGTTCATAAAGAAGCTATTTTAAGAATCTCCAAATCACATACTCGATTTGAGTTAATTTTTTCAAATAATATTTTTTGTTTCTAATTTTGAAAGCGACAAAAATAAAATCTTTCCCTCTATGAAAATAAATGCAAGCGTTCATAAAGAAGCTATTTTAAGAATCTCCAAATCACATACTCGATTTGAGTTAATTTTTTCAAATAATATTTTTTGTTTCTAATTTTGACAACGACAAAAATTAATAAATTTCTTCAACAAAATTTAAATGCAAGCGTTCATAAAGAAGCTATTTTAAGAATCTCCAAATCACATACTCGATTTGAGTTAATTTTTTCAAATAATATTTTTTGTTTCTAATTTTGACAGCGACAAAAATAAAATCTTTCCCTCTATGAAAATAAATGCAAGCGTTCATAAAGAAGCTATTTTAAGAATCTCCAAATCACATACTCGATTTGAGTTAATTTTTTCAAATAATATTTTTTGTTTCTAATTTTGAAAGCGACAAAAATAAAATCTTTCTCTCTATGAAAATAAATGCAAGCGTTCATAAAGAAGCTATTTTAAGAATCTCCAAATCACATACTCGATTTGAGTTAATTTTTTCAAATAATATTTTTTGTTTCTAATTTTGACAACGACAAAAATTAATAAATTTCTTCAACAAAATTTAAATGCAAGCGTTCATAAAGAAGCTATTTTAAGAATCTCCAAATCACATACTCGATTTGAGTTAATTTTTTCAAATAATATTTTTTGTTTCTAATTTTGACAGCGACAAAAATAAAATCTTTCCCTCTATGAAAATAAATGCAAGCGTTCATAAAGAAGCTATTTTAAGAATCTCCAAATCACATACTCGATTTGAGTTAATTTTTTCAAATAATATTTTTTGTTTCTAATTTTGAAAGCGACAAAAATAAAATCTTTCCCTCTATGAAAATAAATGCAAGCGTTCATAAAGAAGCTATTTTAAGAATCTCCAAATCACATACTCGATTTGAGTTAATTTTTTCAAATAATATTTTTTGTTTCTAATTTTGACAACGACAAAAATTAATAAATTTCTTCAACAAAATTTAAATGCAAGCGTTCATAAAGAAGCTATTTTAAGAATCTCCAAATCACATACTCGATTTGAGTTAATTTTTTCAAATAATATTTTTTGTTTCTAATTTTGACAGCGACAAAAATAAAATCTTTCCCTCTATGAAAATAAATGCAAGCGTTCATAAAGAAGCTATTTTAAGAATCTCCAAATCACATACTCGATTTGAGTTAATTTTTTCAAATAATATTTTTTGTTTCTAATTTTGACAGCGACAAAAATAAAATCTTTCCCTCTATGAAAATAAATGCAAGCGTTCATAAAGAAGCTATTTTAAGAATCTCCAAATCACATACTCGATTTGAGTTAATTTTTTCAAATAATATTTTTTGTTTCTAATTTTGACAGCGACAAAAATAAAATCTTTCCCTCTATGAAAATAAATGCAAGCGTTCATAAAGAAGCTATTTTAAGAATCTCCAAATCACATACTCGATTTGAGTTAATTTTTTCAAATAATATTTTTTGTTTCTAATTTTGAAAGCGACAAAAATAAAATCTTTCCCTCTATGAAAATAAATGCAAGCGTTCATAAAGAAGCTATTTTAAGAATCTCCAAATCACATACTCGATTTGAGTTAATTTTTTCAAATAATATTTTTTGTTTCTAATTTTGACAGCGACAAAAATAAAATCTTTCCCTCTATGAAAATAAATGCAAGCGTTCATAAAGAAGCTATTTTAAGAATCTCCAAATCACATACTCGATTTGAGTTAATTTTTTCAAATAATATTTTTTGTTTCTAATTTTGACAACGACAAAAATTAATAAATTTCTTCAACAAAATTTAAATGCAAGCGTTCATAAAGAAGCTATTTTAAGAATCTCCAAATCACATACTCGATTTGAGTTAATTTTTTCAAATAATATTTTTTGTTTCTAATTTTGACAGCGACAAAAATAAAATCTTTCCCTCTATGAAAATAAATGCAAGCGTTCATAAAGAAGCTATTTTAAGAATCTCCAAATCACATACTCGATTTGAGTTAATTTTTTCAAATAATATTTTTTGTTTCTAATTTTGACAGCGACAAAAATAAAATCTTTCCCTCTATGAAAATAAATGCAAGCGTTCATAAAGAAGCTATTTTAAGAATCTCCAAATCACATACTCGATTTGAGTTAATTTTTTCAAATAATATTTTTTGTTTCTAATTTTGACAACGACAAAAATTAATAAATTTCTTCAACAAAATTTAAATGCAAGCGTTCATAAAGAAGCTATTTTAAGAATCTCCAAATCACATACTCGATTTGAGTTAATTTTTTCAAATAATATTTTTTGTTTCTAATTTTGACAACGACAAAAATTAATAAATTTCTTC
The DNA here is from genome assembly GCA_028622995.1 of Panagrolaimus kolymaensis. Classification (NCBI taxonomy): domain Eukaryota; kingdom Metazoa; phylum Nematoda; class Chromadorea; order Rhabditida; family Panagrolaimidae; genus Panagrolaimus; species Panagrolaimus kolymaensis. The sequence goes on along the minus strand of JAJQJQ010000025.1, from coordinate 7,285 downwards.
AACAAAATTTAAATGCAAGCGTTCATAAAGAAGCTATTTTAAGAATCTCCAAATCACATACTCGATTTGAGTTAATTTTTTCAAATAATATTTTTTGTTTCTAATTTTGACAGCGACAAAAATAAAATCTTTCCCTCTATGAAAATAAATGCAAGCGTTCATAAAGAAGCTATTTTAAGAATCTCCAAATCACATACTCGATTTGAGTTAATTTTTTCAAATAATATTTTTTGTTTCTAATTTTGAAAGCGACAAAAATAAAATCTTTCCCTCTATGAAAATAAATGCAAGCGTTCATAAAGAAGCTATTTTAAGAATCTCCAAATCACATACTCGATTTGAGTTAATTTTTTCAAATAATATTTTTTGTTTCTAATTTTGACAACGACAAAAATTAATAAATTTCTTCAACAAAATTTAAATGCAAGCGTTCATAAAGAAGCTATTTTAAGAATCTCCAAATCACATACTCGATTTGAGTTAATTTTTTCAAATAATATTTTTTGTTTCTAATTTTGACAGCGACAAAAATAAAATCTTTCCCTCTATGAAAATAAATGCAAGCGTTCATAAAGAAGCTATTTTAAGAATCTCCAAATCACATACTCGATTTGAGTTAATTTTTTCAAATAATATTTTTTGTTTCTAATTTTGACAGCGACAAAAATAAAATCTTTCCCTCTATGAAAATAAATGCAAGCGTTCATAAAGAAGCTATTTTAAGAATCTCCAAATCACATACTCGATTTGAGTTAATTTTTTCAAATAATATTTTTTGTTTCTAATTTTGACAGCGACAAAAATAAAATCTTTCCCTCTATGAAAATAAATGCAAGCGTTCATAAAGAAGCTATTTTAAGAATCTCCAAATCACATACTCGATTTGAGTTAATTTTTTCAAATAATATTTTTTGTTTCTAATTTTGACAGCGACAAAAATAAAATCTTTCCCTCTATGAAAATAAATGCAAGCGTTCATAAAGAAGCTATTTTAAGAATCTCCAAATCACATACTCGATTTGAGTTAATTTTTTCAAATAATATTTTTTGTTTCTAATTTTGACAGCGACAAAAATAAAATCTTTCCCTCTATGAAAATAAATGCAAGCGTTCATAAAGAAGCTATTTTAAGAATCTCCAAATCACATACTCGATTTGAGTTAATTTTTTCAAATAATATTTTTTGTTTCTAATTTTGACAGCGACAAAAATAAAATCTTTCCCTCTATGAAAATAAATGCAAGCGTTCATAAAGAAGCTATTTTAAGAATCTCCAAATCACATACTCGATTTGAGTTAATTTTTTCAAATAATATTTTTTGTTTCTAATTTTGAAAGCGACAAAAATAAAATCTTTCCCTCTATGAAAATAAATGCAAGCGTTCATAAAGAAGCTATTTTAAGAATCTCCAAATCACATACTCGATTTGAGTTAATTTTTTCAAATAATATTTTTTGTTTCTAATTTTGACAGCGACAAAAATAAAATCTTTCCCTCTATGAAAATAAATGCAAGCGTTCATAAAGAAGCTATTTTAAGAATCTCCAAATCACATACTCGATTTGAGTTAATTTTTTCAAATAATATTTTTTGTTTCTAATTTTGACAGCGACAAAAATAAAATCTTTCCCTCTATGAAAATAAATGCAAGCGTTCATAAAGAAGCTATTTTAAGAATCTCCAAATCACATACTCGATTTGAGTTAATTTTTTCAAATAATATTTTTTGTTTCTAATTTTGAAAGCGACAAAAATAAAATCTTTCTCTCTATGAAAATAAATGCAAGCGTTCATAAAGAAGCTATTTTAAGAATCTCCAAATCACATACTCGATTTGAGTTAATTTTTTCAAATAATATTTTTTGTTTCTAATTTTGACAACGACAAAAATTAATAAATTTCTTCAACAAAATTTAAATGCAAGCGTTCATAAAGAAGCTATTTTAAGAATCTCCAAATCACATACTCGATTTGAGTTAATTTTTTCAAATAATATTTTTTGTTTCTAATTTTGACAGCGACAAAAATAAAATCTTTCCCTCTATGAAAATAAATGCAAGCGTTCATAAAGAAGCTATTTTAAGAATCTCCAAATCACATACTCGATTTGAGTTAATTTTTTCAAATAATATTTTTTGTTTCTAATTTTGAAAGCGACAAAAATAAAATCTTTCCCTCTATGAAAATAAATGCAAGCGTTCATAAAGAAGCTATTTTAAGAATCTCCAAATCACATACTCGATTTGAGTTAATTTTTTCAAATAATATTTTTTGTTTCTAATTTTGAAAGCGACAAAAATAAAATCTTTCCCTCTATGAAAATAAATGCAAGCGTTCATAAAGAAGCTATTTTAAGAATCTCCAAATCACATACTCGATTTGAGTTAATTTTTTCAAATAATATTTTTTGTTTCTAATTTTGACAACGACAAAAATTAATAAATTTCTTCAACAAAATTTAAATGCAAGCGTTCATAAAGAAGCTATTTTAAGAATCTCCAAATCACATACTCGATTTGAGTTAATTTTTTCAAATAATATTTTTTGTTTCTAATTTTGACAGCGACAAAAATAAAATCTTTCCCTCTATGAAAATAAATGCAAGCGTTCATAAAGAAGCTATTTTAAGAATCTCCAAATCACATACTCGATTTGAGTTAATTTTTTCAAATAATATTTTTTGTTTCTAATTTTGACAGCGACAAAAATAAAATCTTTCCCTCTATGAAAATAAATGCAAGCGTTCATAAAGAAGCTATTTTAAGAATCTCCAAATCACATACTCGATTTGAGTTAATTTTTTCAAATAATATTTTTTGTTTCTAATTTTGACAGCGACAAAAATAAAATCTTTCCCTCTATGAAAATAAATGCAAGCGTTCATAAAGAAGCTATTTTAAGAATCTCCAAATCACATACTCGATTTGAGTTAATTTTTTCAAATAATATTTTTTGTTTCTAATTTTGAAAGCGACAAAAATAAAATCTTTCCCTCTATGAAAATAAATGCAAGCGTTCATAAAGAAGCTATTTTAAGAATCTCCAAATCACATACTCGATTTGAGTTAATTTTTTCAAATAATATTTTTTGTTTCTAATTTTGAAAGCGACAAAAATAAAATCTTTCCCTCTATGAAAATAAATGCAAGCGTTCATAAAGAAGCTATTTTAAGAATCTCCAAATCACATACTCGATTTGAGTTAATTTTTTCAAATAATATTTTTTGTTTCTAATTTTGACAACGACAAAAATTAATAAATTTCTTCAACAAAATTTAAATGCAAGCGTTCATAAAGAAGCTATTTTAAGAATCTCCAAATCACATACTCGATTTGAGTTAATTTTTTCAAATAATATTTTTTGTTTCTAATTTTGACAGCGACAAAAATAAAATCTTTCCCTCTATGAAAATAAATGCAAGCGTTCATAAAGAAGCTATTTTAAGAATCTCCAAATCACATACTCGATTTGAGTTAATTTTTTCAAATAATATTTTTTGTTTCTAATTTTGACAGCGACAAAAATAAAATCTTTCCCTCTATGAAAATAAATGCAAGCGTTCATAAAGAAGCTATTTTAAGAATCTCCAAATCACATACTCGATTTGAGTTAATTTTTTCAAATAATATTTTTTGTTTCTAATTTTGACAACGACAAAAATTAATAAATTTCTTCAACAAAATTTAAATGCAAGCGTTCATAAAGAAGCTATTTTAAGAATCTCCAAATCACATACTCGATTTGAGTTAATTTTTTCAAATAATATTTTTTGTTTCTAATTTTGACAACGACAAAAATTAATAAATTTCTTCAACAAAATTTAAATGCAAGCGTTCATAAAGAAGCTATTTTAAGAATCTCCAAATCACATACTCGATTTGAGTTAATTTTTTCAAATAATATTTTTTGTTTCTAATTTTGACAACGACAAAAATTAATAAATTTCTTCAACAAAATTTAAATGCAAGCGTTCATAAAGAAGCTATTTTAAGAATCTCCAAATCACATACTCGATTTGAGTTAATTTTTTCAAATAATATTTTTTGTTTCTAATTTTGACAGCGACAAAAATAAAATCTTTCCCTCTATGAAAATAAATGCAAGCGTTCATAAAGAAGCTATTTTAAGAATCTCCAAATCACATACTCGATTTGAGTTAATTTTTTCAAATAATATTTTTTGTTTCTAATTTTGAAAGCGACAAAAATAAAATCTTTCCCTCTATGAAAATAAATGCAAGCGTTCATAAAGAAGCTATTTTAAGAATCTCCAAATCACATACTCGATTTGAGTTAATTTTTTCAAATAATATTTTTTGTTTCTAATTTTGACAACGACAAAAATTAATAAATTTCTTCAACAAAATTTAAATGCAAGCGTTCATAAAGAAGCTATTTTAAGAATCTCCAAATCACATACTCGATTTGAGTTAATTTTTTCAAATAATATTTTTTGTTTCTAATTTTGACAACGACAAAAATTAATAAATTTCTTCAACAAAATTTAAATGCAAGCGTTCATAAAGAAGCTATTTTAAGAATCTCCAAATCACATACTCGATTTGAGTTAATTTTTTCAAATAATATTTTTTGTTTCTAATTTTGACAGCGACAAAAATAAAATCTTTCCCTCTATGAAAATAAATGCAAGCGTTCATAAAGAAGCTATTTTAAGAATCTCCAAATCACATACTCGATTTGAGTTAATTTTTTCAAATAATATTTTTTGTTTCTAATTTTGACAGCGACAAAAATAAAATCTTTCCCTCTATGAAAATAAATGCAAGCGTTCATAAAGAAGCTATTTTAAGAATCTCCAAATCACATACTCGATTTGAGTTAATTTTTTCAAATAATATTTTTTGTTTCTAATTTTGACAGCGACAAAAATAAAATCTTTCCCTCTATGAAAATAAATGCAAGCGTTCATAAAGAAGCTATTTTAAGAATCTCCAAATCACATACTCGATTTGAGTTAATTTTTTCAAATAATATTTTTTGTTTCTAATTTTGACAGCGACAAAAATAAAATCTTTCCCTCTATGAAAATAAATGCAAGCGTTCATAAAGAAGCTATTTTAAGAATCTCCAAATCACATACTCGATTTGAGTTAATTTTTTCAAATAATATTTTTTGTTTCTAATTTTGACAGCGACAAAAATAAAATCTTTCCCTCTATGAAAATAAATGCAAGCGTTCATAAAGAAGCTAATTTAAGAATCTCCAAATCACATACTCGATTTGAGTTAATTTTTTCAAATAATATTTTTTGTTTCTAATTTTGAAAGCGACAAAAATAAAATCTTTCTCTCTATGAAAATAAATGCAAGCGTTCATAAAGAAGCTATTTTAAGAATCTCCAAATCACATACTCGATTTGAGTTAATTTTTTCAAATAATATTTTTTGTTTCTAATTTTGACAGCGACAAAAATAAAATCTTTCCCTCTATGAAAATAAATGCAAGCGTTCATAAAGAAGCTATTTTAAGAATCTCCAAATCACATACTCGATTTGAGTTAATTTTTTCAAATAATATTTTTTGTTTCTAATTTTGAAAGCGACAAAAATAAAATCTTTCTCTCTATGAAAATAAATGCAAGCGTTCATAAAGAAGCTATTTTAAGAATCTCCAAATCACATACTCGATTTGAGTTAATTTTTTCAAATAATATTTTTTGTTTCTAATTTTGACAGCGACAAAAATAAAATCTTTCCCTCTATGAAAATAAATGCAAGCGTTCATAAAGAAGCTATTTTAAGAATCTCCAAATCACATACTCGATTTGAGTTAATTTTTTCAAATAATATTTTTTGTTTCTAATTTTGACAGCGACAAAAATAAAATCTTTCCCTCTATGAAAATAAATGCAAGCGTTCATAAAGAAGCTATTTTAAGAATCTCCAAATCACATACTCGATTTGAGTTAATTTTTTCAAATAATATTTTTTGTTTCTAATTTTGACAGCGACAAAAATAAAATCTTTCCCTCTATGAAAATAAATGCAAGCGTTCATAAAGAAGCTATTTTAAGAATCTCCAAATCACATACTCGATTTGAGTTAATTTTTTCAAATAATATTTTTTGTTTCTAATTTTGACAGCGACAAAAATAAAATCTTTCCCTCTATGAAAATAAATGCAAGCGTTCATAAAGAAGCTATTTTAAGAATCTCCAAATCACATACTCGATTTGAGTTAATTTTTTCAAATAATATTTTTTGTTTCTAATTTTGAAAGCGACAAAAATAAAATCTTTCTCTCTATGAAAATAAATGCAAGCGTTCATAAAGAAGCTATTTTAAGAATCTCCAAATCACATACTCGATTTGAGTTAATTTTTTCAAATAATATTTTTTGTTTCTAATTTTGACAGCGACAAAAATAAAATCTTTCCCTCTATGAAAATAAATGCAAGCGTTCATAAAGAAGCTATTTTAAGAATCTCCAAATCACATACTCGATTTGAGTTAATTTTTTCAAATAATATTTTTTGTTTCTAATTTTGAAAGCGACAAAAATAAAATCTTTCTCTCTATGAAAATAAATGCAAGCGTTCATAAAGAAGCTATTTTAAGAATCTCCAAATCACATACTCGATTTGAGTTAATTTTTTCAAATAATATTTTTTGTTTCTAATTTTGACAGCGACAAAAATAAAATCTTTCCCTCTATGAAAATAAATGCAAGCGTTCATAAAGAAGCTATTTTAAGAATCTCCAAATCACATACTCGATTTGAGTTAATTTTTTCAAATAATATTTTTTGTTTCTAATTTTGAAAGCGACAAAAATAAAATCTTTCCCTCTATGAAAATAAATGCAAGCGTTCATAAAGAAGCTATTTTAAGAATCTCCAAATCACATACTCGATTTGAGTTAATTTTTTCAAATAATATTTTTTGTTTCTAATTTTGAAAGCGACAAAAATAAAATCTTTCCCTCTATGAAAATAAATGCAAGCGTTCATAAAGAAGCTATTTTAAGAATCTCCAAATCACATACTCGATTTGAGTTAATTTTTTCAAATAATATTTTTTGTTTCTAATTTTGACAGCGACAAAAATAAAATCTTTCCCTCTATGAAAATAAATGCAAGCGTTCATAAAGAAGCTATTTTAAGAATCTCCAAATCACATACTCGATTTGAGTTAATTTTTTCAAATAATATTTTTTGTTTCTAATTTTGACAGCGACAAAAATAAAATCTTTCCCTCTATGAAAATAAATGCAAGCGTTCATAAAGAAGCTATTTTAAGAATCTCCAAATCACATACTCGATTT